>OU342495.1:7500000-10000000 GCA_910589525.2 Ennomos quercinarius | reverse complement strand
GCTTTGTAGAGCCCTGTTCAAACAGTCGTTATGGTTGGGTAATGGGGAGAGAAGAATATAAATATGAGGACCAATTTCTACAAAAAATTTTGGTGGATCCATTGACCAAGTTTTCTTGGTAGCTTTACGATGTTTTGAGACCTTTGATGAACCTTTGCCATATTGTCAAACTGTTAAATAAGTTAATCAAGCAGGGCTGGAATTGGATCAAATGAGATGGTTGAAAACCATTGCGCCATTGAGTATTTTTTTTCTAATCTTTATCCAGTATTCTATTTTTAAAACTTTATTGTTTCACTTTATCGGATAGTGAATTGGTTCCCCCAATGACATTTTGGTTCCAAACCTTTCAGGGTAGGCTGTAAACCACCCGTCGCTTTTGACTATTGGTTGGGTAGTCAAAAACCGTCGCCCATGAAATACTTGGTTTTTGCCTTTTATCTCTACATTATAAGTACATTCATACTATTTGTTTTGTATTATTTAAAAAAGAGTAGTATTACATAAAGTTTTCTCTATATTATTCTGGATTGGTTTATTTTAGAAACTCACAATTGACTACGAATGCACGCGAATGAGAAAATATCTCAATATTTTTTGATTTACTGTACAGCTATAAGTTAACAATAAGCTTCCCCACACTCGTACATAACTGTCTGCACTAGCTATAGAAGAATAGGAATAGAATCACCGACAGACGGTATCGCCGGACTTCGTGTGTATTGTTGCAATTTCAGAAATTCCCATTATGACGGCACGAAGGGAGGAAATAAGAACTGCTGGACAATAAATACCGTGGCTGCTTCGCTTAAAATGAACTGAAAGTAATACTTGAATATATTTAATGTATTCAATTGACAATTTTGTTTGTCCGTGTTGTAAAAAACATTTACGTCATTTAAAATAAGATGATTATTTCATGAACCATTTGTGGAGCCATAATTTCATATAACATTTCATAAAATTATTTATCATTTAATATCTAAAGCTTTTGTCAAAGTCTGATAGAGCAAATATTTAGTTAATCCAGGCTTGACTCGACTTTGTATTTCCAAATTCTCTAGAGACACGTTTGTGCATGACGGTGCTTGAAGGCCGTAATCTTGGTTCAACGCTTTGAGGTTGGAGGAGCTTGCGCTTAATTCTGGTACTAAGCATGCCTTGGTTTCACAGAGATTGTGTTGTCTGTTTGCAAATACAACCGACTTGGAGACACAGTGTAGATGGTATAAAGAATGGGCTAAATCCGGGTGTAATTCGGCAATTTGTTCGATCTTGCTACCTATAAAAACATCAGAAAACTAATTAGAGCGCATTCTATATAGTCTTTTATATTAACTATGTAGCTGTGTATCGGTGTTACTATTTTATTGCTGCACATAAATTCGCTCCTTCCCTTCCTTACAACTCAATTTTAGACATGTAAAACAATTGTTATTAATATACATTAGAACAACCTTGTTTTTATCTTTCAAATACATTGGTCATAAAAGTGGTGGCATACATTTTTTTCAGCCAACGTAGCAATTGACCACATCTCATCTGATACTAATATAACCGAAAGGGGTGGGGGATATTTTGTTATAATAAATATAGTGGAAAATACTATACCTAAATATTGAAAGGTAACATAAACATAAAAAGTAAGAAACAATATTCTTAATTATAATATATTCTTATAACAAAATTAAACGAAATCAAATGCATATAAGCGTATTTACTCATAAAGCCTTCAATTTTGTTAAAGAATTGGTAATTAACTTTGTAGTCAACGCGTGTGCTGAAAAAGGTTTGTTTTTTACACGTTAACGTGATTTATTAACAAAAATAAATTAAGGCGTCAGAGCTTTCGCGATAATTAAGTTTATTAAGCTCACACGCATCGACGTTTATCTTCGTGATTGAATACCGAGAGTGTAAATAGATACGCGCCAATGGAGTTTTACGATGCATACTTTCCGAACCTCAAAGAAGGCGGCCTCTTTCTTTTACCAAACAGGGAACGCAATGCTTCCCTTTCAGCGTGGAAAATACCGGCGATCGATCGGGTATTCGCTGCGTTCTAATAACATTCCGGGACGATATTTCACGCACCTCGATCGCGACTGTGTACATCACTTAGCCCGACACAATGCTACACGGACAATTTATTGTGAACACCTTGCAGATAAAGCGTAGACAATGGCCTATCTGATAACGCCGGCTATACCGACATGTGTATGCTTTTAGCTCTAGACTTCGACACCCAATTACGTGACCGTCGTCGCCGGTTTCATTCATCACGTACAAACGAGCGATTTTTTATACGTGTGGTGAGAAAAACAGGAAGACGGCCGAAGAGCAAATGATGCCAAAGTTACCGCAGTTATACGGCAATTAAGGGCAATGTTACTCGTAACGGATTTTGTGAGGATTACGCACTTATTCCGGGAAGTTTTCTAGATGTCATTGAGGTCCGAAAAAAGTTAGGCAAGTTTCTCTGCATCGGATGGATTGAGTGTAACATGAAAACTGCGTCATCGTGAAAATGTTATAGCCTGTCCATAAATACAACAGATGGTAGTCATATTCAGAGCTATAATGAGTTGTTTCGTTTATTTCTGTAGTTTTATTGTTTCGTATCCAGATGTTTCGTGAAACAAAGAACTCAGGTCATTTTTCTTCTTCGTTAAACCTACCTACCTTATTATATCAATGCGAGTTTTTTATTTCAGCAAAACTTTAGGTGTAGACTCAAAGCAAAAAGCGATCTATTTGTGTCATATAAATGAACTCTTAATCCCATCTATTCGAAAAGAGGCGAAGGGATCCTCGATAAGTACACTTGAAATGGTTAATTTAGGCACACTTAATAACAGTGACAAAATCACTTTTCTCAAAGAGGGGGATGAAAAGTAGTGCAACACGGTATCAAAATTATTTAACCTCGAGCGACGTAGGTACATTGAATCTCATGTTACGCTTAGGATTCTACTCTAGAATCCTTCGCTTCGCTCTGGATTTTATTTTATAAGTACATTATTTTGGTCCCTTGTGACACAATCTACTATTTAAAAAGCTCTAGGTAAGTTTGTTAGCAATCGCAATCACATTCTATGTGGCGTGGAGTGTGACCTGTATATATACATAGCTACTTATACGAAACTACTAATAAACTTTTATATTATTGGGCAATGAAAGTTTATGATTAGTTCCACCCGGCCAGACAGACACCGAAAGAGGTCAGCAGAACTGCTATAGGCTTAAGAGCTTATTGACATTCGTTGTGGTATTACACCTTTGCTTTTGTTTTTATATAGTTTTCATTTCAGTTTATCGGACCGATTCTTTGAATTGAAATTGACATAATCTTAATACCTACCTGTTTTTACTGACGTCTCAAAGAACATCGCGTTTTTAGGGTAATCATTAATACTCAAATACTGAAATAATGCCATTCTTAAAATAAGTACCTATGGAACCCCAGTACTTCACGAAATGTAAGCTGTTTAGTTGGTGCCATATATGGCACCGTACGACGTTCACGTGGTCAGTGATATGTGTGAAGAGCTCCTAGAATTATTTAGAACGGAAAAGCAGAATAAAAGTTCTGGTGTGATATTCCACTGGTAAGCTATTAATTTTCTTGCTTAAATCGTTTAAAATAGGTAAAAAATAATTTTTATAAGAAAACAGCGTGCATTTTCAGAAGGCGTTGTTATTTATTCATTTATTTATTTTATTTTTTGTTGTTTGGAAACTTACCTTCTATAGTGCCATGTATTTGTATCCGGAAGGTCTTTTATCATGAAACAGTGTCAATATAATCAATCCACTTAAATAGCGTGTCACTAATTAAGTATACCGTTTATAACGACAAAAAACTAAAAAGCCGCGGTTGTCTAATCCATCACTATGAGGGTAGGAACAAGTTAATTGTCTAAAAAATTTCATAAAAGCTATAAAACTCGCATCGTGACATAAAAGGTGAAGTAGAAGCATAAAAAGTGGGGTGCGAACAGTTCTCCCCATTGATGTTTTTTAGGTAGGTACTCCAGTGTAGCGACAGAGCGGAAACTTTACAAAAATAAATCTTTCGTTACTGTAGCTTTGAAAGAAATTCTAAACTGGTGATTGAAGAAGAACATCTTAAGTATCTATCTAATCATGCATTCATAATATTATTATGCAAGCTTAAAGGCTAATATGCATCGATCAGTCCTATTAGCACAATACTATCTATGATAACAGTATGTTTTATGAGTACCCAGCACTTATAGCGAAGCTCGACTAGGCAACGTTTACTGTATTCAACCTGGATGGGTAACCGCTACCAAGAAGTGGCTAATAAGCGCTACCTGTACTTTCCATTGTTGGTTCCAGTCGTAGCCGTAGACAACAGTCGGTAAAGCCAAGACAGAAACCTTCAGGAGGTTTAAAATTCTAAGGCCCATTTTCTTACACGAGAGAGATAGGAGAAAAGTACGTAAGCAAATTCTCCGAAATGAAATAAATGAAAATCGTAAACGATTATGCACGTCTGTTATATAGATTGCAATCAAGACGACAGTACATTTGTTAAAATGTTGTTTTCAGAATGTGCAAAGCTAAAAGGAGAGTGATAACACAGCACGCACCATCAGTGTTGCTCCGCACTGCTCGTAGCCGAAATTCACCGTTCACCACCGCGATCGACCACATTCGCTGTTTACGCTCCACTGCTCTTCTAGAAAAAGTATCAATAAAATGATACAATACCACAGGGGAAAACAAATCCATGTAAGAAGTAGAATTTTTATATCGCATCCCCGAGATATAACGGTTATTATAGCCGTAATGTAATACTTGAACATGGCAAAATCTAAAGGCATATAACATTAAATTACTCTTACACCATACATTTATCACTGGGTGTTGTAAATCCAATATAAAAAGTATCATTTACTTGGAATACTGATAACTGTGTTCGAACAATTTCTAAATATATTGTTAATTAGATGAAATCTCCCATGTACATACCTAATCGCGTAGGCGGCCACAACTGAGAAACATCATTACTGTATTATTTATTAGTGCGTACTTTGTCAGTCTAATAAATCTTCTTATTGCCCTAATTATTTTATGGCCCATGAGTTAACATGTGACCAAGTTTAAACCACTGAACATGCGTTGTAACTAGGTCAACGTATGTACTTAAATATAGGAATAAATGGTAAATAGTTTGTTTAGAATTACAGTTTTATTTAAGTATTTTTAACGGTAAGGTACAAGTAGGTACATAGTAGTCAAGCTCACTTTTTAAACAACATTTTTATTTAATGAGGGAAATATTATAATTGATATCCGCATTAGTTGTGTATCTTCGTAAAAATAAAAATTTTGGCAATTTTGATTTTTCCGCTAAGAGTAAACGTACTACCGTTAAATCTTATACTTATCATTTCTATGGAATTTATTTACATGCTGCTATAGTAATTTCTCTTTTCATAACTATAATCTATAATGTAGGTGTAGGGTTGTTTTGTCTCACGCTAAAGAGGCTAAATCAATTTTGGGAAGACATTACACAACTAAGGTACTTATAACGGAAAATTAGGAGTTCCCGTGGGACAACCAGTATTCAGGAAGAATCTGCGGTGTGGTTAATAATAAATCAGTTGTTTTCTATAATGCCGATTGAAAAGCCTTTGATATAAATATGCTTTTCATTCTCTGATCTATGAGTGTTAGCTACGAATGAATTCTGAAGCGTTTTCAACAGTTATTCGGGATAAGAGGTAGCTACATAATATACATGAACATTTTGAACTTCTCCATCGTTACTGAAAGTTTGCTTTAATTTCGATAAAATAATACTGGTCTCGCTATTCTACCGAAATTTTACTCTCAGTTTTGAATTTAATTTCGATAACGATATTCGTTAGAAAAACATCTGAGCTTGTGACTTTTAAAATAAAATTAGCTTATTGGATTTTGGGGCATGTCTGGTTTATTTTTCTCATTACAAGTTTATATTTTGAAGAGAACCAATTTTGAGTTTAAGTACATACCTATATTTATCAAGCTAAAATTTAGGTAAACAGAAAACATACATATTAATCACAGAAAATAAAGTAATAAATGAACTTTTTGGAGGTTGACGAGTAGAGGTACACACACAGTGTTGACCAGTATTACAGAATAGATATATATAAGCCAGGATGTCGTGAATTGACTATAATACCTACCTATATACAGAGAGCCATTCAAATCTCCACGAATTTTTAAGTAACTCCCTAAGTGTTCTAATAGTTTAGTCATGAACGAAACACTGACCAAGCTTTCTTTCAATACTATTCAAATTAAACATCCCATACAAAAACTGTGACGGCATACAATCAATTTTGTTTTGTCGTACAAAAATAATAGCTGGTACGACGCAGCTTTCCCCCGTGACATCTATCGAGGCCGCATCGTGTGTCACTACGCCTCTAGACATCAGTTCACGTCGCAACGTAATGCTAAAGTGATTTTTATTACATTCGATTCGGTTGCTTTGTTCATATTCGAAGCCCTTCTGTGACAATAAGCCTGAAAGCATAATACATTTTGTCTGTACAGTATCTTAGGTCGTACGAACACGCATCAGTTCCTGGGTGAAATCTTTAAGAATTATTTGCTGGTGTCGAATAAGTAGAAATGAAGCATTGTCACTAAGTGTCCAGTTTTATTTATAAAGGTTTACTAACTGATTGCTTGACTGGCTGATTTTCTCAATATATTACACTTAGGTATCTTAGGATTTTTGTGATTTGTATACTAATTTAAATCCTATTTTATTGTTTTAATTTTGACGATGTCAAGTCACAAGGCATTGAAAGTAGCCTCATAATAATTACGTAGAAAGCTTTTATTTATGAATCGCAATTATTATGATAAGATATAACTTTGGATTGCAAGCTATCTTTACTGCATGTGTGATTCTGACTCGGCATGGAAATGAAAATATTAATAAAATCTTTCCAACTCGGCACGGTACACAAATTAAATTGAGTATTCAATGAGAAGGAAAAGTCACATCTAAAAATATTTGATGTATTGGTTAGGTTGCGGCGCCACACGCAGCAATCTACGCGATTATAGTCAGTTTAATTACTGTCTCAGTAGTAAACTGCGCAGATGTGTACCGCGGCGGAAAATACTATCAGCTGATATTCGGAATTTTCTCGAGAATTGATATCGTGACACGGTTGCCATGCTGAGCGTGAACGTTGCTTGAGATGATAAATTACTCGCATATTTGATAACAAAAGCATTTTGAAGTGTAGTCGGCAGCGTAGGTATATCTACTCTACCATATATTATGTTGAAGATAACTTTAGGTTATAATAACAATGTAAGTTTTCATCGTTACTAGATGCCAAATTAATATTACATTTCAGTCATAACATGCCTAATGGTATTCAGAACTAAACTAAACCTAGATCTAAATATAGTAGAGTCGAATAATAGGTACTGATTCCAAATTGGAAACTGTAACAACATCAAATTAGGTATACATACTAATCATAGTAGCTTATTCAACGTATTCTTCTCCTACCAAAATTTGTATGCCAATTTATCACATTAGCTATACTACAAGAACCTGCATTGTATGAATTGAATGCATCCGGCCGATGCTCTTAGGATAGAGAGACCTGTAGCATTGTCTATACCTATACGGGCATTGATACATTTAACAGCTAACCGCGGTTCAAAAGCAAACCTTATTATACATAATATAGTTAGAAGTAGATTTCACGTCAATATAAGCATAAGGTATAAGCTTATAATATCCTTTAAATAAGGGGTTAAGCCAACTTCAGTCATCTTGATTTTATACGAGAAGCGTACTTCAATGACATATTTTTTCCATTTATTTTGTGTACTTATTGTGTGACGCTGCATAGGCCAGTCCCCGTGAACCAACCATCTTCTGAAAACCGCGGGGAGCCGACGGATGCAGGAGGCGAGCATCCGTTCAAAGTCGCGCTCTGTGGAGGAGGCCTTTGTTCAGCAGTTGACGTCTTCAGGTTGACGATGATGATGATGATTTTGTGTTAAAATCGTAACTACTGAACCGATTTTGATAAAACTCTGAAAGTCAAGTTTTTATTTGTGTGAAAGATCAAAAAATAAAAGTATTTTAAAACCAGTCTAAGAATAACGGAGTTCTGAAGAAAGAAACATTAAAACCACCAGATTGAAAACATTCTCCTTTTCGAAGAGAGTTAAAATACAAAATTAAGCCCCACAATAGAGCAAAAGTTTTACGTATGTATATACAAACATTAAGAAATATTCGCAACGCAGATGCGGTTGCACGTGGCAGCTTACGTATGTGGACTAATTATTAATACTCATTAAGCTTGTAAGGTTTCGATGCGAGCACAGTGCCTTATGTTGTGAAGGCACGCGACCGCACGAGCACCTTGATGCAAGGCTTCTGTCATGCCATGACGTGCGCTGCCAGGTGATTCTATGTAGCTTAAATTCTCCTGAGTGATGCCAGAATAGTAATCTGCTGTTTTGAGGATGACATATAGTTTATTAAAGAAGGTGTAGGTAACGAAGCGGATTACAGAGTGGATACCTAGAGATGAAACGAGAAATAGAGGTAGGCCGAAAAAGAGATGGAGTGACATTTTCTCGGAAAGGATAGGACCAGAGTGGATGACAAAAGCTAGAGATAGAAGATGGTGGAAAAAGATGAGGGAGGCCTAAGCCAAGGAGGCGACTACTACTAAAGAAAATGAGAATGAAGACTGAGATTAAGACAAAGATTAATATTATATGAACTTAATTTTTTTAATTAAATAGGTATAACTACATTCTTACAAAATATAGATTTATTAACACAATATTTTGTATGTACATACATTTTAAATGAATTGTTCTTTAATTAGTAAACGAAATGTAAGATAAAATATTGTAAAGTAGTAGAAATAAAGGCTTTATTTTATTTTAGGTAACAAAGCAAAGGAGTTTAATTTAGCAACAAAGAGACAATTTCTTGCAAAAAAGGTAAAAAGATTGGAAGTAGTATTCTATTTGTTTGATAAATGACATAAGGTTATCCGCTAAGTCCATGACAAGCAAAGATTTTTGCTCTACACAATCAAAAAATCCAATCCAATCCAGTCCAATCTTTGTTGGCTCTTTGGCCAACAAAGTCAGCTAACTACAGAAACCATGTCGCCTCCATGAGCAGCATTCCCAAACACCCATTTTGGCCCAGTTAATTACGTTATCTCGCCTGTAGACGACGTTTGCATTCTCAAAGTCTATCTCACCGAGAATTCTCATTCATTCAAATCTATGGTAACGCACAAAGTAAATGTCTAGGGTATAGTTTGAATGGAGCATGTTTGAAAGTGGCAGCTGAACATAAAGGAATGGAGAACGGTGTGCCTTGAGATAGGCACTCCGTGCAAGCTTGTAATTTTAGATATCGAGCCTCCCCGTCACCCGACGAATCCCCCCGGCTCATCCACCGCCTCCGCGGATTAGAATGAAAATACAACGCTTTATTATCTTCCCTTTGACCGTGTGTCTTACCTTCCCGATACTCCGTTTCCCAGTCCTGTCGGTCAAAGGTCGCTTGTTGGTTTTGTTATCCATCTTCTTTCTATTCGTTTCATAACATAAAAACACTCGAAAACACCAAACAAAACTTCCGCGTTTCTACGACGATTCTACATGTGAAATTGTGCATTTTACAGCGACGAGAGACGAGTATCGAAGATTTTTATTAGAGACACGATTTTACCGACAGTGGATCGTGCTACAGGCGACATTTATCTTCGAGCGCGCAGCGGGATGGGGCGGGGTGGCTTTGTAAAACGTTTGCTGGTGAAAGATTTTCCTCCTTTTATTATTTCACATGTAATTTATGACACTTTTAAATTCACGATTTGCTGAAATAAAGTCGGCTTTGAACGTTTGAATGAACGATATTAAGTTATCTTTTTTTTTGGCGTTTCCTTTTGAATTCCGATGTTAAGTCGTGGTAAAATTTATTTTGAAAACAAAACACACTCACTAGATTTTTATGTTTCCCATCTCGGTTGTACGCATAGGGCATCTCCGCGATTTAATGCGAGCGAAGAGCGGAGATCAAAGGGCTTTATGCATTATATTAAAGTTTTATGCGAGGCCGGCGCGCCGCCGCGCCCATCCCGGCAATTTCCTTTTCAATTACGCCTACTTGGAATAAAAATACAATTTTTATTTGTGCCGTGGTAATTAAAAAGGGATTCTGTAATGAAAAGGTATACCGGCAGTTCCGGGCGCTCCTCTCAATTTCACTTCCGTTTGTTTGTTCCACGAGGGCCACGCCTTCGGGGGCTGAAAGCAAAGGGTTGACTGCTGCGTACGGAGTTGTCGTCAAACGTGCCCTAAATCACAAACACTTTTATTAAAGCCACTTTGTAGCTAATGCTCAGTCAAAAATTAAGAGGTCTACGACCTCTACGACGGGAGAGAGGGAGGGGGGTTAGAGTAAGTTTTTAGAAGTCTTGTCTGTTTGTATGTCTGTCTGTATGAAAAATGATCATGCAAAAACTACTACCTAGATGGATTTTAATGCTGTTTACCGTTATATACCTACCTAAGGTAAACAGCATTAAAATCCATTATTCTTTGAATTTCATCAAAATATGTTAATCCAAAAAAGGTACGGACATTTTTAGATTTTTAGGTAAGAGCTTTCGTACCGTACCACCACCAGATGGATGATCAGAGGGTTGAATGACAAATATTATTATATGTCATTTTTTAAAAGGGAAAGGGAAGAAGTAAGGACGAAGAGGAGGGAGAAGGAAGAGTTGGGGAAACGTGTAGAGAAATGGCAAATAAAGTGAGATGGTGAAGAAGGGCAGGGAGGGATTCCTGTAAAATGAATTAACCCTAGTGAGAAACTGGGGCGGGTCAGCTTGTGTTTAAAAAAACCTTATATCCATACAGTGAATCCAACGTGAAGTTATTATGTACAATGTACATTCATAATAAACGGTTTGTACTGCTCCATGGTGAAAACTGGCTTAAAAGACAGTAAGTAATGAAAAAATCTAAATCAAATCAAATGGAATAATGCTTCTGAGGTAGATCAAGGCAATTCCTGTGTTCTGTGAAACAATAAACAGATGCCGATCTAGATGGATATGCGCCCGATTGCATACACATTGGAGACGGGATCCTGTTTCCTATGTCCGGGAAGCTGCACCGCGACAGTGTTTCACTATGATTTCCTTTGACCTGGCACTACCAAGCGTTTCCTACGAGGCTGGATGATTAAGATATAAAGGGTTGCACACGTGTATTGCCGGTGAAGGATGTTGTAAGTAAGATTAATTACGTAAAGTTACGAGGTGTTGCAAGGCAAAATCAACGATTTAATTGTGTGAGCTAGTAGCATTACCTTAGCTAAGTACCTTATATTTAGTGGGTGTTACCTAGAAATAAATCTACTGCTATGTGCTAACCCCGACAGTGGCAACCATGAACCGGAAGACGCAGCGTAGGCTGTCCGCCCTACTAGGTGGACTGAAGAACTGGTCAAAACCGCGGGGAGCCGATGGATGCAAGAAAAAAACAGCCCATATTCAGCAGTGGACGTCTTTAGGCTGTTGATGGTGATTTATTTATATATATGTAATAATATGAACGCATTTGCAATTAAAACATATTATCAAATACTCCGCCCATATCCAACTCGGCTGGGCAGCGTTCGGGAAGCTTCGTCCTATCTTTTCGTCCAAAATACCGCAGAGCCTGAAAACGAAAGTTTTTAATCAGTGTGTGTTGCCAGTGATGACTTATGGAACTGAGACATGGTCTCTTACTGTTGGCCTCATTAGTAAACTCAACGTCGCGCAACGAGCTATGGAGCGAGCTATGCTCGGTGTTTCCTTGCGAGATAAGCTCCGGAACGAGGAGATCCGCAGGAAAACTAAAGTGACCGATATAGCTCTTAGAGTTAGTAAGGTGAAGTGGCAATGGGCAGGCCACATCGCTCATAGAACTGACATCCGATGGGGAAGAAAGGTTCTCGAGTGGTGACCACGAACCGGAAGACGCAGCGTAGGCCAGCCCCCCACTCGGTGGACCGACGACCTGATGAAAGCCGCGGGGAGCTGATGGATGCAGAAGGCGAGCAGCCGCTCAAGGTGGCGTGCTCTGGGGGGAGGCCTATGTTCAGCAGTGGACGTCTTCAGGCTGTTAATGATGATCAAATACTCATCAGTAATAAACATCGTCAGCTTAATAAATTGAATTTATGGCTAACAGCTAGGATAACTTCCGCGACATCAAATATTCGATTTAGGGTTATAGGACTCACAAAACGTTAGTAATGAACTTAAAATGACAGGCCACTTGCCAATTGGTGATGATGATGACACTAGATATTCCTATATCATATCTAGGGTAACTCAGCTAAAACTAACACAAACTACCTATATTCGGCTCATAAGTAGTTAAAAATTGATCAGCCCAATTTAAGTTATTAGTTTCAGTTTTAGCTGAGTTAAACAAAGAATTCCTCAACATTTTGTGTTTAGAAGGGACTACTATACCGCAAATTTACGCCTGAGTTAATTCAAATTAACAAAAGCAAAGCACTGCAGCATTACATCTTTACACCTGTACCTAAGTAAAAGAAGCACTGGAGTACCCTAACTCCAGTTCGTGCAAACAAATAGAGTTCAGACCATGAATACAAGAACCAGTTGACGTGAATACATGAAATACAAATGCAACAACAATATATTCAAGTTAAACTACGAGGCTGTCGTGCTCGTTCAATAATAATGTGTTTATGTAGAAGGTACGTTATGGCAAAACTAACCACATTGTCGTTACACAATTATATAGGAGACTGATTTTTGCAGGTCGTGTGTTATTAATGTTAATACTAACATGAAGAATGATGATTCAGTAAAATGTATCACGGATACTATAGAATTACAAAAGGCAAGCTCATCATAAATTTCAAATCACATTCATTGAATAGTTAATTGAATTGTTCATAAATAATATTGCAATCTTATTGAATCGCATCACGTAATTATTTGCGTACCTAGCACAGACCTAGGATATTTTCGTTACATCCTAGGTCGATGATACATATTACCTACATTGAAATCTAAATGCTACTTAAGTTTGAGAATTGAAATACAAACTTTTTAATTTTCGATTATATATTAACTAAGTATATTAGTAGCAGTAACTAATAGGTACATACATTTGAAATATCTATGTTGACCCATTAAGGAATTAGCAACGGTGGAGTTAAATGCTGATGGGCCTACAACTAAAATGGTACGAATTAAGCTTAGCCGTATTAAAGTTTAATTTAGAAATACAATGGAAACTCGACGACGATCTTGAATTTTATGAAGAGATAATGTCCTCGAAACGCAAGCGACCCTCTCGAAATATTCTAAGAAATTTGCGATTCAAATGCGCAAAGCCGTTTAAAACGCCTAACAAATTAGAGATGGACTCGTTAAAGCAATAATTACTGATTACATTATGAAATACTACGATCTTTTGGTGTGAACTGTTATTTATTGAGGTAACGTGTGCTTAAAATAGTTAAATAATGTTTCTGAGCGCATTTATCATAATAAAAAGCTATAGATATATATTAGATAGAGTATTCATAATAAATTACACTATTACGGTCATAAACCCAAACTCTTCTACTGGATATTAATATAATTATGTAATACAAGTTTTCACTCATCAAGCACGACCAGCCGTTTCTAACAGATTGGTAAAGTTAAGCAACGTTTGCTGCGGTCACTACTCTGATGGGTCACGGCTACAGCAAAAAGTGGTATTTGTAACTGAGCGCTAACGTGCTTCGGAAGGCACACGGTCGCGGCTATTGTCGTAAGACAATAGTCGTTAAGCCAAGTCAGAAGCCTTTGAGCGGCCTAAAAATTTTGTCACCAGGGCTGAGCACTTGCTTACACGAGAAGAAGAAGACTCATATGGAAAACTCTCAAGATGAATTACCAAAAATGAGCTAGTGCAATAAGCCACGTACTGCCAGATCAAAAGAAATGAGTTTTGCCGTTCGCTCAAAGTTCAGCGGGACACTTATGTTTTAATATTTTACCGGAAGCTTTGCGCTGAATCGCCGAATGCGCAAACAAAGCTGCTACCTTAATAACCGCGTTGCCGCAGCGTGCGGGACTGAAAGCTTCATAATCCGACCTCCGTAGCTCGCCAACTAAAGAGTATGCGACTGAAGCTTTTTAAAACTCCTCCCGCGTTTAGATTAGCGCTGATAGAGACGACTCTACTTGTCATCTTATTCTCGGATATATTTTACCTCTACAGTCCACTGGGAAGAAAAATATATAGGCGAAAGATTTAATCTGTGAGCGTTCCCCTGTCTGTTTAAATAGAAGTCACAGAAGACGGCGTCTTATCGGCGCGGGCCGCACCTATTTGCCGAGCCACGGCAGGCGCCCGCTCGCGCCGCGCCCGTAACTTCCCTTGTTTGCAAACTCGGATTGGATCTCGCGTTCTACTTTCCACAGGACATCTACAATCTACTTTTATGAGTTTAAAATGTTAGCGCCGCTGACCTAACCACGTGTTCATGGCTTTTAATCTCAGTTCTAGCTCTCCTTATGACAAACAACTCTATTTTTATTCGAATCCAGACTACATGATGTTTGTGTTGTAATTGTGACACATCATTGTTGTCCTTTGTGCTATCAGATTACATGGATTATTTTGGTTTCGTTTTCTTTCTTTTTGTAATAAAATTGAGTAAGTATTATTAAGGTGGACAAAACGGATAATTCATTTCAGAGAATTTTTATCTGACGGATACGATTGGCGGACGTGGGGAGGAACGAAGTCGGCGACGACGCAGTGGGAGATCGGCTTAACAAAAGGATTCAATAGACGACGCAAGCGGTCGACACGATGAATGCATAAATGACTTTGACCAATTGATTTTAACACCGCATTGTATCCTATATAAGGTATACACCGTACTTTTATTGTGTTTAACCGACGATTCTAAAATTCAAATCACTTCGTTTAATGTATTTCATCAACGTCAATGTAGGTAAATAATGCACATGTTCAGTTTCTAAGTAGGAAACATTTTAAATATTTCAAACATTTCAAACATTTTATTTAAAAGTATTTATTTACCTTTCACGTCTCCCATTATTTATACAATCTTGGTTAGTGTAAACAGTGAAAACGTAAACAAATGCATTTGTAGACATATGTCGGTGAACAAGTGCATGCGCAGCGGGTGGGACAGAGGCGAGGGAGGGAGCGGGCGAGGCTTTGTTTAGACCATAAAATTATACGACACCAATAAATTCTTTGTTTACTCAATAAATGAACGATACCGTCCGACTGAAAGACCGATCGATTTCGTGCGACTTTTATTTCTTAGAATTTTACCATTGATCTATCATTTATTACATAATTCTGTGTACCTATATTTAACAAAGGTACTTACATGAAGACTAAGAAAACAAACGCTCTCTTATTCAGAACGGTTTGTTTAAGTTAGATCACAATCTAAATAAAACCGTCCGTTTTCAGAATCCCTTTAATAAACAAGGATTGTCAAAGCACTCGACTGTATAAAAGTTTAAAAAGCGAAATGTCAACTCTTCTCGAGATAATACCCATTATCTGGTTTACCTGAAGACAGTTTTGGTTAACAATGGGTGGGTACGTCGGCAGATGTCTCCGCAAAACAAACTTCACTAAATCACGCTAGAAGATAAAAAAATGTTGGATTAATTATAGCGTATAGAGTTCGCGGCTCGTAGGGTAACAATAAATCGTCGTTATTGACGTGAATCGTGGCACCGCAATGTTAATACTGCATATTATGCTCTGGCAACAATAACGCATTGTGTGAGGAATTCGGGAACTGCCGCATGTCACACAAAATTACAAACGTCATATTGTTTGGACTTTTTTCCGTCCGACACATGCACACACTATGACACTCTAAAAAGATATGATGCGTGAAAGTTTTTAGAGATTGAAGTACGGGATTTTAATGTACCATGACCTTTTGTATGGGAAACGAAACAAAATGTTACACGTAGGTAAGTGATTTAAGATCTGGGAATTGTATAAGTACAAGGAATATACATTGAATAGGTTGAACATTGTAGGATTATTATAATTAAGTTCGTCAACTGCCTCATTTGTTTTGTCAAGCAAACTCATAAAATATCTCTGCGTGTTTATGAGCATAGTAATTTAAATAAAAGAACTATTCATAAATATGTTTAGCTATAGGTATAGCGATACAGCATGCAGTTGCAGGTATTAAACATTGCAAATCTATAAAATCAATAAAAGATTGACGCACCCCAAGCATTGCCTCTACCTGGCATGCCTGGAGATAGATTAGTAGATAGGTCGCGATACTTGGAGGCGGATTACAATTCGTCCTTCAATCGTCTTTATCCTTTAAAGGAGCCGATATTGTTGCTTATGCACGCCGGATTCCCGAACCCAACTCCTTTCTTAAGAAGGATTCCGGAATATTTGATTAGGCAATGTCCTTATCTGGCACTGTGGGCTATTAACATTTTCTCCGCTCGGACGGAAGAACTTCTTACAAAAAACATTGTTCGCGACCGCTGCGATTTGTCGATCGCCTTCATCGGAGCTTAAGATTTTGCTTTGATAAATCCCAGCTTTCAATGCGAAAGGTATGCAAACTACGCAATCTATTGAGGCGTTTTTTTATGTAAACGAATGACGTGACGAGCTAGTCGTTCGCCTGGTGCTAAGCGACACGGCCGCCCATAACAGATTGCAGTGTCACTCGGAACTCCAAACTAAAGTTTCGCGTGACACTGCGCACTGCGCACACCATCCTGAGACATCACACAGTCTAAAAAAGTTTTTTAGACTGTGAAATCAGTTCGCAAAGTCTTATTTGTCCAGTAATTTCACTAGCTTCTAATGCCCTTCAAACCGGAACACAGTAGTGCTTGCACACTACTGCTTGGCGGCAGAATAACTGGTAAAGCGGTGGTACCTATCTAGACGAATTTTGCAGAAAAGTCCTACCACCCTCGCGTCTTCGTTTACGCGTGAATTACCGTTGTACCGTTTTCATAACTATTTTTCATAACTAACTACCTATCCTACGTATAAGCCTCTTGTATGTAAAAGTTATGCGAGTTAATATCAACATGGATATGTTTGGCTCTATCTCGTTTTGATTTCGCATTCCTCCCCTTTCATTACAGGTTGGCCTGAAGTTACGGTCGTGTTATTAGTTGAACTCGGTCTGGTTCGCAGATGTCGCCGCGCTTGCAGAGGATAACTACCATGTATAGCCTTCGGGCGATGCTCAAAAACATACTATCCGGACTATAATAAGTACAGCTGTTGGATATATGACATTCTATCTCTATGACGTCGACGAAACACAAAAGGATCTGTCTCGTTAATTCACGTATTATTTACGATTCGGTTCACCTTTTTAGCAGGAGATTATATAAGATGTGGTTACGATACGCTTAATATTGTCTCATATTACTATTGTTGGAAAAGATAATAGTAAATTACCTGAAGGGTGGGAGTTTTGTTCGGATATGTGCAACATTTATCTAAGCTCATAAGTTTTGTCATTGTGGGTCGATTCCCCAACATTACCTGCGATGTAATAAACAAATTAAATAATCTGCAAATGTTGACCCAATCGTAGGTAAAGTGCTGCCTAAATTGGTGCGCAAATAACAGAAATTGCCTACATTTAACTGCTATTTGAAAGGTCGCTTAATCACTCAAGGGCAAGGCGACAGTTCAAACACAAATATTAATTAATGCGGCGATTCCGGCTTACCTAATTCGAGAAGTTCGTCGTATCTGAATAAACAATTAAACTACAGAAGTGTCGAGAATGGGCGCGAGCGCGGGTCCGAAACCCAAGCATGGGCCATCTCAATTTAACTACTCGGCGTATGATTAATCAAGTTACTAAAAGCAGGCAAGCATACATAAATTATTATCATAAAATAACTATATATTTTAGTCTTAAAGTCTTTGTCTAGTTGAATCCTTTTATTGAAGGCAGGATAACTTGGTTACACAGCACAAAATACATTAAAATCTTAAAAAAAGATATGAAATTGTGAATTAAAGAGCTCATTATTTGTCTTTGTCGTATACGTTTCAATAAGACAAAAAATAAGCCCTTTCAATATTAAATATTTATTCAATATCAATTGAATAAAAATTTCACATAGACTTTTTTACGAATGCATAGGCAACTTTACATGAAATGACGCGGATAACATCGATAATTACACGGATAGCTGTCAAAAGACCACATACAACGAAGCAGGGCGCACGCTCCAAACAGGGCCTAGAGTGTGCCTGACGAACCGTGCAAAATGATAATTAAGAGAAACCGCTCAGTCATCGTTAATGCGATAGCCGGCCATGTAAATTACAGCAGCGGTGTTTATAACAATGCCCGCACTCCGCACTCGATGGCTTTCATTAAAATTTAATAGAACGAAAACGCAAACTCAAGTCGAGAAGCTCATGGCCTCACGTTTTATTTAGAAACTTTGTAACGCGGAATGCTTTGTGACGTTTCACTTTCAGTTAGGGCGTTTGTAGAATGTGGAATATTGGAAGCGCTTTTTTAAAAAGCTTTTCATGTCTTTTAGAGAATGGTGAGGCTGAGGTGGCTCGTTGTGTTGATGACTGTCGTTGCGGGAATGTGTCGCTGGAGGGCGCTTCATGCATTGAATAAGGACTCTGAGGTAATGCTCACGTGCAGCGGGCTGCGGTACGCGGCTAACCGCTATTCACCATACATTTTGCAGAACAATTATGGCATAGAACGTGTGCTTAGGTTGTACTACTTTATCAGAGTGTGATATATTATCCTTCTAACAATATCATTAAGAAAGTTTACGTTTATGAGGGCGTATAACATAACTATGTATGTATACGTATGTTAGGTACTGAGCGCTGGAACGGTTTAAAACGGATTTTAACTCTGTGAGCAGTCAGTAAGAGGAATTCTATAAATTTCTAAGAATATATATTATTTGTGGTATATTGACCGGCATCGGCTTCGCGCCGCCTAACCAGTTTTTGTGTCATTATTTCAATCCTCCAAGATTCTTTTTTTTTCCAGAAAAATTACCAAACAGTTGAAAGCTTTAGTTATAGCAGCTAGATTTTATAAGGTGATTGATTATCACATTTTGTGGTATATTGACCGACATCGCCCGCGCGCCACTTAACCAGTTTGTTGTGTCATTATTTCAATCCTCCATGCCACTTTTGTTCCAGAAAAATTACCAAACAGTCGAAAGCGTGGGTTATAGCAGCTATAGTTTTCATAGGGTGATTGATTATCACATTTTTTTCATAGTACTCTCTACGTTATACGATTGTATGAAAATAAAAAATCCAACACAAATACACACTAAATCCACGACAACGGCCTAGTACATGATACTGTGTCAATGACGCAGATTTTAAGTTATGACCTTTACGTAAACACATTTGTTATGACACGGAATGTAGCGCAATGTGACAGCGCGGTTGCAAGGGCTCCTCGAGGCTCTTGAGTGTCATTTCGCTAACACATTGTCTAGCGTCATTGTCTGCCGCGGCGGCTCTCGTTACACCAACGCTCAACTTTTTATTTACGCCCGAGTGCACTCTGCCTCGACGCGACGAGAGCTGAATTAAGGCTCTTCTCTGATATGGGAGCATTCAACCCGAGAATATCAAATTACGCAGCGCTTTGTTGGCTACTTGCACGTGATATTTCTTTTGTACTCGCAAGTTATGAGCCGGACAAGTTTAAGACACCGGTACCGTGCCGTTTGAAATGCAATCCAGCTCCTGTTTTTACCAGCGTTTTCCAACAACTAACTCTCCCGGGGGACTGGAACTTTGTCTCCCGCGCTCTAATTACCAATACTGAAGTGTAGTTGGAACTTTTCAAAATACGAGCCTCTTCGAAATGCAAATGGTTGTGTTGAATTGCGTCTTTTGCTTGAATTTTTGTAACTTTATCTTATTACGTTGGCACCGCAACGTTACTAACTTATGATAAACTTTGAAACTTTATGTTAATTTATTAATTTTGGTTTGCATTAATTTAAGTAACAAATTTATGTCGGTTGTTGGTGTAAATAGATTTGTTATTTTAGATGGCAATATAATTACTCTCTGTGTTTATATTCAATTTAATAGGGATCTTTAGTTGTTTAAATTTTAAATAGAATTTTAGGATTCATTTAACAACAAAACCTTAATTGTTAGTAGCGTAGTGTTATATATTCTTCAAACGTATTAAAATTAGTAGAGAAGCTCTGTGGTTTCACCAGCAATTATCCCGTTTTCCCAGAGACTGTTAACTTTTTCTGATAAAAACGTCATGGACATAATTCTGATGATATAAGAAATCCGAGTGCAATATTTCATCTAAATCGATTGAGCTGAAAGCCACACAAACAAACACACGAACTATTCACTTTTATAATTATACTAGTATTTTGCCCCGTGCGCGGGCCGCGAGCGGCCCGCGTGGGTGTTTTCGTGGCTTTCCATTTGTTCAAAACGCTATACTTGGAGCTAAACTTTAAATTTTGCAAGTACTTGTACAAAACTGCCGTATTTATCAAAGAAAATGATAATGCGCGTGACTTTGCATGGCGGCCATCTTGTTTGACTTGACAGCGTCATTTGCACCATGAGTAGGACGCAACCGGCACACATGCACCGTGCGCGGGCCGCACGCGGCCCGCACACGGTGCAAGTGTGCAGGTGCAAGTGCTGATCGTGACCGTCCACTTATACCAAACTACAGTAAACTAACTCGCTTCGCTCGTCGTCGCATTGGGTATGTCGGAAAAAATTTGACATTTGACATCTGTCAAAGTTTGACATTTGACATCAATCAAACTGACATTTGTCTACACTTGACAGCGGTATTAGAACAGTGCGCAGGTCGCAAGCGGCACACTTGCACCGTGCGCGGGCCGCACGCGGCCCGCACACGGTGCAACTGTGCAGGTGCAAGTGTTAGTTGTGACTGTCCAATTATACCAATGAGAGACAATAAACTAACTCACTCATCGCCGCATTTGGTAGGTTGAAAAAAAAATTGACATTTGACATCTGTCCAAAAAATTGACATTTGATATTTGACAATAAATTTGACATCTGTCAAAAAATTTGACAATTCACATCTGTCCAAAGTTTGACATTTAAAATCAATCAAACTGACATCTGTCTACACTTGACAGCGGTATTAGAACAGTGCGCAGGTCGCAAGCGGCACACTTGCACCGTGCGCGGGCCGCACGCGGCCCGCACACGGTGCAAGTGTTGGTCGTGACCGTCCACTTATACCAAACTACAGTATACTTGCTGCTCGCTTCGCTCGTCGTTGCATTTGGTAAGTTGGGAAAAAATTGACATTTGACATCTATCAAAAAATTTGACATCTGTCAAAATTTTGACGTTTGACATCTGTCACACTGACATCTGTCAAAATTACAACTATCTCCTTCCGAAACTGTAGTACCATAGGCGATAAAACGGAAAACAGCAATTTCGATAATAGTATATACCGTGGCCATATTAAAAAATGACAGATGTCAAAATTTGACCAAACCATGTTGATCAACATCCTTTGGGACCCCCAGATATCGATTTATATCCCGATCAGAGCACCTTTACTTTCAGACGCGGACCAATAGACCGCCATTTTGAAAAAAATACTTTTTCACTGTGTGCCCCTCTCAAAACTGTACAATATTAGAATAAATCCTCCCTACAAAAGTCTCACAGTTTCGGTGTTATTTGCGAATTAAAAATCCTTAAAAAGTGAAATTGCATGTTCGCAATATTTCAAAATGGCGGAATCAAAAATGTTTTTACACATTCCTACCAAGTGTACCGTGGGATTTTCAGATATCGATTTTCATTCGGATCGGACAACTTTTACTATGAGTCGGTACGTCTACAGCCGCCATCTTGAAAAAAATTGATTTCACTGATATTGCATTTTTACCCTTATAACATCTTTACTTGATCCCCAGGAACGACTTTTCTAAAGCACTCGCAACGGAGGCGCAAAAAAGCAAAGTTGATATTTCAATAAAAGCACCTTTGTATGGCAGCCCCATTGAAAGTTGACACATGTCAAAATTTGATTACAGAATGTTGATCATCATCCTTGGGGACCCCCAGATATCGATTTTCATCCGGATCGGTGAAACTTTTTTTCCCGCCGCGGCCAAAATTTCCGCCATTTTGAAAAAAAAAATTTTTCGCAATCTTCCCCTTTGACCTCCAACCAATATTAGTTCGAGCTCTTTATACTAAAGTGTCATAGTTTCGCCGTCATTTACGGTTAAAATTTGTATGGCGGATTTTTTTTTCCGCCATTTTGAATTTTTTTTGACATCTCCAAAATCGTCCCAGGGTTTGCTATGACATTCCTTAAAACGCACATGATCTATCTCATATGGTTTGGCCAGGCCGTTGACTGTCCGAGTGACCGAAGGTCGGAAGACCAGGTCGCGAATTTTTTTGAAGACACCATTTATTATGCTTGTTTCATTTCTAAAACACACCTCGATCACCTAGACACAAAACACAACAAAGACATTCAAAATTTTCCATAGGTGTCGAGAAACAATGCGTCAAAAATGGGAAAAAAAAATTGTATGGCAGCCATCTTTAAAAATGGCGGAATCCAAAATATTTTTTCAAATACCGAATGTGTGGCCCCGAAAACCCCCTCATGCGAAAAATCACCCCGATTGGACCAACTTTCAAAATGGCCGCCATTTTGAATCCGCCATCTTGGATTTTCATGACAACCATCTGACAGCCCCCGTCATCCTCTATGACATTTGGTCGAGCACTACCCACATACCTCTTACCGTTTCCAAATTATGAGCGTTTCAATTTTGTATGGGGGCCACCGTTTTTTGTTCGGGGGCCCCCATTTTTTTTATTTCTCTGAAAACATCCCAGGGTCTACTCCAACTTTAGTTAAAACGGGACCCCCTTATCTCTGATCATTTTCGAGATCCGTTGACCTGTTCCATCTCAGAGACAATTTTCTGGTAATGTCAGATTTTTCCTGGGGTGACATGACCTATCACTATACAGCCTCATACTCAGTTTTGACTGACCACTTCTGAGAGCTGAGATCAATTATGTCAATCATCAGTCAGTCAGTCAGTGAGTCATGGGTATCCAATTTTATAGTAATAGTAGTAGTAGTAAAGTAGTAAAGTAGTAAAGTAAAGTAAAGTAAAGTAATAGTAAAGTAATAATTAGTAAAGATCTATTGGTTAGATTTATTATTGAAAAACAGTAGTCTACACAAAAATAAATATCAAGGAAAATTCAACGTTTGCTCGAACAGTGGTTGTGAATAGTGGACTTATTACGCGACCGGCACCGGAAATTGAATCTGAAGGTACGCACTTTCCGGTTGGCGCCGCGCATCCGCTTCCCGGCCTCCGAACAATTTACCGTTTATTGTAAAATTCTGCTGGTTGTTTGTATTTCTAATATTTCAGGTGGACATTTGGTGTTATTGATTTTAAAATTATAATACAAAAAAATCTTGAAGCTTGAATTAATCTTTAACCCCAACGACGCAAACATTAGGGGTGCTTAAAGTTAATATTGCCGCTTGTTGTCACAAAAACACGAACTTAATTTATTGAATAATGCGAAGTGAACGCATCTCATAAACGTTCTTAAAATTAAATAGTAGGTACATTTAATACAAACACAAGTCGGCTTGCATCCGTCATTGTTTGGCAAGTGGTGGCGAGCTGATCGGTATATGCACGCCATTTCGCAAATTGAGATCATACATCATTCAATACATGTTCAATTTAGTATGAACTACGTTTTCAGAATATTTTATTATTACGGATTCGTATGTAAAGAATATACATACCTATGTACTGTACGTGCAAAATTCAGAAGGGTGCTGGGATAATATGCGTAATATGCGATATTATACTTTAGCATTGGAGTTTCCCACCTCACAAGCAATTCTCACAAGTATGTATAATTAATGTCATAAATTTATTAGCAGGTTCTAGTTTTTTCTCATAACATCGTATATTCGTTTAAAACGGGAATTTTTAAAAATTGTGTGGACATTTCAAATAGCTAAGCGATACCTATAGTTATTATAGAACTAACATCTATGATTTTCTTAGGTGGGAATCGAACGCACTATGACGCAGAAAGCTGAGCTACTACTGACTATGTTGCTAAGTTTGTAGTAGCCCAAATTTTGACTGGCCTCAAAGACTGTGAGACCAGTTATTACTGTTTATAATCTGTTGAATAGGTGACTGCTAAGTGGTATTTACAGTTTAGCGCTACAATATTTTGGTGCAGACCACGAGTCCAGATTGTTACTGTCAAATGACATTACGTTAACGTGGATCTTTTTAAGACAAGAGTGAATAGTTCCTTATTAACCTGCCCTTCGGCTGCATTGTGGCTTTCTTTAGGTGAGATGTAGTCAAATGTGGGCCTATTCTATATTTAAAAAATCAAACTCTGATACCTAGTAGGGCTAGGGAAGATTAAAATTACAATGAAACCATCCATTGGTCTATGAAAAATAAATTACATGAAATGACATACTTAAATAGTCTTCCACAAAACTTTTGAATGAAACAAATCAATCAGTGAGATAAAAAGGTTTTACCTTCCATAGCAACAATCTTATTACATCCCTATTGATGAAGTAAACGTGCGTCTTTATTTGGCTATTTTACCGAGCCCCTGAAACGATTGGCGCTATAGTAATTTATCACTCATAGAATATTTCCGATGACGGCTCACGAACGTAGCTGGAAATCGTCAATTTCTCGGAAATAGAGGCAATGTGCTCTGTCCGGTCTCACTACAACTGTTCAAGAGAAGCTTCCGAACGCAAGGGAAAGTGGCAGGACTTGGCACTCCGCCAGCGTACACCGGCTTGTCAAAACGCTTCCAAATTTATTAATACCATTCAATCGTTGAAATAAATATACGATCATAATTAACATTTTTGTCGTCGAAAGGATTAAGGATAACCGATTAATCTGTCTCCATTTCTCACGGATGAGATATTTATTTACGGTGACGATTAAATTTAATGGATCAATTGTCATAAAAATGTGTTCGTAGATATATTTTCATGACACGTGGTAATGTATAAATTTTTACATGTTTTTTGAATACTGAAAATTGGGATATTTGACAGGTGGGCTTAAACGTGAGCGTTAGGGAATACATTGAAACTAATTACGTAATAAAAATTGGCAGACACGTATCTGAATTTCGATTTCCATTGATGGCAGTGCTTTAATTTAAATTCAAAGCATACAACGGCGTGTCGCTGAGTCAACAGAATATGTTTGTTTGCAGAGGCCGAAGCGCGGGACTGTCAACACGAGCATTGGAGAGCGTCCACCGTCCAGCTTGTTATGCTCACTTTGTTCCACTATACTTGCTTGTGCTTCATTGCTTCTGTGATTTGAACGATGGAAAAAACTTTGTTTGTTGGTTTATAGTTCCAAAAGTCTCATTGTTTTTCTTTTATCATTGGTTGAGTTAAAACTTTACAATAATTGTTGTATTACATATTTAGACCATTTGCTAATATTGGAATCTGATAATGTTAAATTACATCTACATCTTGTGATAAAGCTGGTGCCAAAATACAGATACAATAAAAAATAGCATAAAATCAATAATTAGGTAATATGAGTACCTATCTAAGACAAAACAATGTAAGTATACTTATGTATATAAAACTGGCCGATACGTCTGTTTATCTATTCGACAGTATAGCAGATTTCCAATCAGAATCAGCGGCGCGAAAGAGATTCTAATAACATTCAAAACCCGTCCCGCAGGAGTCGGTGTCAGTTTAATTACGGCGGCGCCCTGGGCCGCGCCGCCGTCTCCGCACTTCCATCACAACGGATTTATTTTTTCACTGGGACAAAGGACGATTAAAAAAGTTCCTAATGAAAGTCGTCCGTCCCAAGCAAAGGGTTGAAAACTCAAAATACTTGCACATCCAACTTTCCTGTATAACTATTTCTATGGTCATCACGTGAGAAATGCTGTCAATAAAATTAACTGAAAAATAGCGCATTATTTTATTGAAAGGAAAATACTACTGGACATGTTAGTCGGGCAAAATTTTACACCTAACATACTGTGTAAATAAACAGAAAGGCTGCAGCTGCATTCAGGGTATGTGACATCCGTAGCTGGAGCACAACAGCGCAATGTACTGCTCACACGGCGAGGCGGCGCGATGAGAGCGAAAAGGTAAATAAATCAGCGCATGCCATACAAAGCCGCCTTAACTAGCTATTACGACTAGAGCTGAACTTTCCGCGGCAGTCTCCTTGCCTATTAAGAAGTTATTCACTAACACTATTCTCTAATCATCCAAGAGGTACAAGGTTTGTAATTTTTACATTTTTTTTTATGTTAGCGAATGACGTGGTGAGCCAGTCGTTCGCCTGGTGTTAAGCGACACGGCCACCCATAACAGATTGCAGTGTCACTCGGATCTTTACAACAATAAAGTTTCGCGTGACACTGCACTGCGCACGTCATCCTGAGACATCACACAGTCTAGTAATCCGATTACTAGACTGAGTGATCAGATAATAAAGTCTCATTTGCCCAGTAATTTCACTAGCTACAGTGCCCTTCAAACCGGAACACTCTGCCGCCAAGCAGTAGTGTGCAAGCACTACTGCTTGGCGGCAGAATAACTGGCAAAGCGGTGTACCTACCTAGACGAACTTTGCAGAAAAGTCCTACCATCATACTAAACGCCTACTAAATGCGAAAGTTTGTGTGTATGTTCGTATCGTATTGTATGTACGAGTATGTATGCATGTTTGATCCAACAGTCTTTTTACCGGAAACGTATGACGGACGATGTTATATAGTAATGTTAAAAATGGCAATGGAACAGCTTACCAGCTCTTTGCGTCCTGATAAATGCTCTTTGCGTCCTGACTAATATAAATATAATCTGGGTGTTTTCAGAGCAGAGCGAACAGCGATTCATTCTGCCCAACCATGTTCTGGGCAAGCATGCTGCATGATCGCCTACAGCGTTGTCACTTACCATCAGGTGAAACAGTGGTTAAAGGTAAGCCCACAGATAAAAAGTACAAATCACCTTTTAAATGCAATATTTTTGTAGCATCAATCGTTCACAGTCTTTTTTTTTATGCGATTGAATGACGTAACGAGCTAGTCGTTCACCTGATGTTAAGCAACACGGCCGCCCATAACATTTGCAGTATCACTCGGATCTTTAAAACAATAAAGTTTCGCGTGACACTGCACTGCGCACGTCATCCTGAGACGTCACACAGTCTAGTAATCAGATTACTAGACTGAGTGATCAGATCATAAAGTCTCATTTGCCCAGTAATTTCACTAGCTACAGTGCCCTTCAAACTGGAACACAGTAGTGCTTCCACACTACTGCTTGGCGGCAGAATTACTGGAATATTCTTTGTTATAAATAGGAATATGACAATAAAAAATGCCCGCACGAGTAGGTATTCAAATGAATATTCCATCAAAGTGGCAGTTGATTGCGTGCAAAAGTTATGTTGGTTTAATATTTTTATTTGAATACAGGTTCGTTAAAACCATAGGAGTGTTTTGTATAGACTTGTTAGTCAACTTTCTGCATATATCCCCAACTAAAGTTGGTTCGTCTAAAGTCGACATCAAAGAGATAATCTCATGGAGTTATATTGGTTCAAATTATTCCCACCTCAGCAGCTCGCCTTTTCCATTTCACGTTCATCTCATTTTGTATTCTGTGCGAATGTATACAAAATATAGCATGACATACCGAAGCAATGGAGTAGGTGCGGTACCTGAAACAAAAATGTAGGGTTTTAAAACATAACGAGGTGGGTGGTTGTTTTTTTAGACGATCATTAACATAATTTGAGTCGTGTAGGTGTCGCATGTCGGCGTGACCCGCTCGGCGACCGTATGCAGATTATAATGGCATTCGAAGTATCACAAAATGAGCGGGCGTGACGGTAAAATGCCGCCCGCGAGAGCGCTTTGTGTGCTTCAGGAAGAGAAAGAGATAACAGGTGACTCTCTCGGCGCGGAATTGATGCCGTTATTTGAAAAACGCCCTGATAAGTCCCCTCCGGTCCCAAATAAAGGTTGGATTTTCAGCCGGATAAAGGTTTCAAAAATGTTCACCTTCATTTAAAGTTACGAGAGCGTTGATTAGAATTCTCTTTTCATTCATTGGAACGGTCGTAACGATATTTTATCTGATGGAGATGCCAGAATTGGCACTCGGAAGAATTTTGCGGAGGTCTGTCGTTTTTGTGATGGCAAGTTATTGCTTAGTTTGTTCGTAAGGTTTGCTCCATTTTCAAGTACCTATAATGACTAAATAATCAGTACTTTCTAGTATACATTGTGTATGGGGCTTTTTATTAAATGATAAGTGACAAGCAAGCAGACGACCCATCTGATAGTCAGCGGTAGCTGTTGCATATGAACATCTACATACTAGTAATAGAGGAATTACCAATACGTTGCCAGCTCACTCGGTTTTTTTACCCTTTGCGTTGCAATGTATATTTTTATTTATTCAAATAATGATTTATGTTAACTGTCCATCACAGGTTCATATCATACCTATATTTTTCAAAAAGATTTTCTAATCCTATTAAAACATATTGAAAACTTTAAAGTAACACGAAAAGTTTACCGAATTAAAATATATTTTGCTATTATCCGTTTACCTTTAATGTAACTCAAACATAGCTCTAATAAAACTTAGGTATTACCTATATCAATGAATGAAAAAATAATGTCGTGCAGTTGATGTGGAGTTGATTACACATCTTGATTGTTTCATTGTTGTATTGTTTTGCCTTCAGTAATAATAGAGCTTTGATGCACGATGAACTTACAATGCGTGTCATCAGAACCAAGCAAAGTGACATTTATGGGTCCAGGGATTTTATTGTAACAAGCAATAAAATAAATACAATTAAAACTAACTATTCTTAAAACATTATTGTAATTAATTATTAATTTAATGTATTCATTACGTTACAGTGGGTAGTTACGCGAAGCTTTAATTTAGAGTTCCGAGTGACACTGCAATCTGTTATGAGCGGCCGTGACGTTTAACAACAGGCGAACGACTAGCTCGTAACGTCACTGGTTAAAATAAAAAAAAGTTCGGGAAGCTTCAACCTATCTTTTCGTCCAAAATATCGCAGAGCCTGAAAACAAATGTTTTCAATCAGTGTGTGTTGCCAGTGATGACATATGGAACTGAGGCGTGGTCTCTTACTGTTGGCCTCTTTAGTAAGCTCAAAGTCACCCAGCGAGCTATGAAAAGAGCTACGCTCGGTGTTTCCCTGCGAGATAAGATCCGAAACGAGGAGATCCGCAGGAGAACTAAAGTGACCGATATAGCTCTTAGAATCAGCAAGTTGAAATAGTAATGGACAAGCCACATCGCTCGTAGAACTGACAACCGATGAGGAAGAAAGATTCTCGAGTGGCGACTACGAACCGGAAGACGCAGCGTAGGCCAGCTCCCAACTCGATGGACCGACGACCTGGTGAAAACCGCGGGTTGCCGATGGATGCATGAGGCAAGCAGCCGCTCTAAGTGGCGTTCTGTGGGGAAGGTCTATGTTCAGCAGTGGACAGTCTTCAGGCTGTTGATGATGATAAATACGTTTAGTACAAATATCAAAATAAATCGATGATATTTTGAAATAAGGAGGTTAGATGAGATTGAGACCTGATTATATAGTACCTATATTTCGATAAATTGAAAAATATTCAACTCTGAAGCAAACACCACAATATAATTTAAGAAAATATTCGCGTCTTCCATAATGGCCATAATACATTAAGCACGTAATGTACGAAATGTTTGCGCCTGCGCTGGTATACTCCTTACAGCGCGTGGGCGGTCATTCAACAATGCCACAGTGATTGGATGCGCTTTAAAATGTGGCTAATTTACTATCTACCTACTTAATTTATTGCCAGGAGTGAGAAGAAATAATTTAATGCATTGTTTCTTTCTCGCCTTGTCATGATACAGTTTTGTAGACTTAATTTAAGCCTAAAAATAAAAATCAAACTAAACCTTTATCAATGCCATCAAATAATGCTGAAAGCAAATCTTTGCATTTTTTTACTCATTTTCAAATAAATTTTATATTACATATATTGTTGTAATGTAATTTTACACGCGTATAATGACACACTTAGACCCTTGAAATAAGGATGCTTTGTAGTCTATATATACAGTCTATAGAATAGTCTGTATATACCTATGCGTAAAATGCAAGTAATATAACACATACGTGAAATGACAATTGTATAATTATAAGTAATACGAAAATGACAGATTATGTTAAGCGTGGGACGTTACAGTGATGTGATAATACCAGCTCCATTAAAAATAGTGGATCCATGTCAACTCCTACGCAGTCACGACTAGTGCAGCGTCGTTTTCAGTACGCAAAGTAAGAACGACTCAAACGTCCAGAGAACAAACTACCGGAGTTATCTGATACAGCCACTTCGTGACGACCGACGATCTCGGGGTGATTCACTTGAACTCGCTAGTGAGTGACGGAATAATAGGTACCTATTTTGCGACGAGGAATGTTGAGAATATGGCCATTACATCTGTTACGTTTTACCTACTATTATGTATTCTGTGGTGCATCTGGTTATGGGATCTTAGAAATGTATATTGGATACGACTACCTTAAGTTTTGAAGAGAGAGACGTTCTTGATTTTTAGTTTTCTATTATCGTATATCAGTTTTTAGGGCAATATTGTTTTCTTCCAAATCGATATGATAAAAGAAATAATTATAGTCCATTCCATACAAAATAGCGGTATAGTACATGTTTGTTTGATTGTTCATTAGGTAAGTATACTGTATATAAAAATAAAGCATATAAGCTTACGGCTTACGTAGGTTAGGTATATGTTTCAATGCAAAGAAAATCGTTTCTTTTTTCAAAACGCATTTAGTGTTATTATCTACCGTAATTAGATGACTTATGAAATAATAATAAGGCTAGTAATTTATAATATATAATATATAAAATAAAATTTCTAATACCTAATTTACTAAGAGATTTTACAATAACTTCATTTATTTTCAGTGTTTGTTTTAAATCTTTCGTTGCGCATTTCCACAGTGGCACTAACTGACACATGAGATAAGTAAAGTTATACTTCGGTACCTACTATTTAAGGTGATGAATACTTATTTTTTACAGAAACACAAAAAATATAACAGCTTATACCTATGTTTTAAAGTATCTCAGTAACGACCGCATTCTGTAAAACCCTACATTAGCCCTTCCCAAACTCATCCGATTTACGTGGTCACCTGTACCGGGGAACGGGAGAGCCCGGTATCCGGCTAATCATCCTTCCGGAATGTGGAGTGCACTCACCTACACTCGGACAAACGCTGAATGTAGTCATTAACAAGCTGATCTATACTGTAAAAATGTGGCGAAATAATGTATTATGATGTCGTATAGTTAATAATAACGCCCAACGATCACATACATAGATCCTGGACCCTACCTAGGATTCCCTGTATCTAGGGACCCAGGAACTACGAGGACCCACGGAACTACAGGGTCCCACAACACCCAGGTACAGAACAAGTATTTGAACTTTTTTTCTTGTACACAAACACTTGTCCTGTCGCGGGAATCTAACCCACCGCCTCCAGACTATCAGCCGACCTGCTCCAACCACTACACCACAGGGGCTGTCAAACTTATAAGCAAGATATCGTTGATCTGTGATCGATGTGGTGTACGCAACTGATCCAATGGTAGGTAAGTATTTATTTAAGCATACTGGATTTGACAAGCTATGACTTTCCCTTTTTACGACGTAAAAATCATTATTTTTGCATGCAGTTTTTAAAATTCCAGCACTACCTTCCGAAAATCCAGCTTAAAAATTCCAACAAACTTCGCACCTACAACTCAAAAATGACATGAAAAATGCACGCGAAACGTAGCATCACAGCAGTAAAGAGGATTGGCAGTAGAAGGGCGCAATTTGGTCGGTATTCAGAATCGGGATGCTGTAAAAGCTCGCCATATCTAATTATCGTCGGGTTACGAGTTACGATGGTACCACGAACTCGCGAATATTCCAACTCGGCAGACAATACTGGTTTATTAGCTCTCCCACCGCTCCGGCTGTCGACGGCACTGTCGAGCAAAATAATTTTCAGTTGTATGAATAGTCGCTCTAATCAAAATGCTTCATTCATGTTAATTTCTTTGGTTGGTTCGAGGGTTTCTCCAAGTTCAAATTGAAGGTTGAGATTTAAGATAAATCTAGGTTAGAATATTTAAATGTCCCTCATTAGTCTTTACTTCAGTAAGTAATTTATTCCTCAAATATATACGCATAGTTTTTTCAAGCCATGTCCAAAAGCAGTGATGTATATGTTATTTTTTTTATGTTAGATGTTAAAAATGTTCTTAGATGCTCTTACACTGCTACTAATTAGTTATAGCTATTGATAGTAGTAAACAATAAAGGGATAACAATACAAACAAAATTTCTAACATTTGCAGCTACTTTTAATCGAGTGAAGGGTAGTTGCTCCACGGTACGCCTCCGTCCGTCACTAACAAAGTTACCAGCGATGTTTTTAAAGCTTTTTGCAGAGAGCGCGTCCTGCTAATCAAGGTAATACTGCATGTCAGGCCAGCGGAGCACTGGAGCCGCTCACATGCTCGTACAGAGCCTGTTATTCTATTAAAAAGGGTGCAAAGTGCACGCAGGAATGAGGGACCTATTTATGTTTCGAATACTGAAATATTTACGCGCGTGTCGAGTGTATAACATGATATATTCTGATATCAAAACGATACATAGCCAACTCGTGATATTTATGATGAGTATTTCTGAATGGAATGACGATCAATATTGCTGTTCATTTTTGTATAACGTAAGTAACTTTGGACCAATTAACGGTGTTACAATAAAGAAGTTATTTCCGATTTTCGATGGATGTTCATCAGCTTTACTTCGGAGCGTCATTTAGCAAATTCAATTGCATCTCATTGATGGGGGCTCGGCTCGTCTACTCGTATGTACGAGAATAAAACAGTGCCTGCTGCCATTGACGCTTGTGACAGAGCGGGCGCTCACTCCCGGTTTAATTAATCTCCCAAACTAATTTTAAATACGCTGAACTATTGCTAACTGCAGCTCTAAATTAAATCCTCTACAGCGACAGAACGTAGAGAGGACTCTTTATGACGTGTGTCATATATTTCATTCACAGTTCCTCAACTCTTTAATCAGTGACCCGTGTTCCGACGCATCCGTTTGGCATTCGGGGTATTTTAGTTCTTGTCTAATTGGGTTCAATACGGTTGAGGTAATATTAGGAAGAAAGGAAGGGAAGAAAGGTTCTCGAGTGGCGACCACGAACCGGAAGACGCAGCGTAGGCCGGCCCCCCACTCGGTGAACCGACGACCTGGTGAAAGCCGCGGGGGGCCGATGGATGCAGGAGGCGAGCAGCCGCTTAAGGTGGCGTGCTCTGGGGGAGGCCTATGTTCAGCAGTGGACGTCTTCAGGCTGTTAATGATGAATATTAGGATAATTTATTATTAGTCTCGTTAAAAAAAATTACCGTGTAAGAAAACATCGTGAAGAAACCGACATGTTCAAGAATCACAAAATTCGAGAACATCTGTCATCCACCAACCCGCACTTGGCCAGCGTGGTGCATTATGGCCTGAACTCTCTCCATTTAAGGGAAGGTCAGTGTCCCAGCAGTGGGAACGTATAGGGCCGAGGACGACGACGATGAAAAAAAATAGCTTAACTGCTTTTCTAAACCGTGCTGATTCTGAAAAAAATATCAATAAACTGCAATTTTAAACGGCTTTTTGTATTATCTTCAGAAAATCGAGTTCTTCATTTGATTAATGTTCTTAAATTTTCTTTGATTCATTCATCTATTTCACCAGTTCATCTTCTTCATCATTCTATTCTTCAATTCAAAATCCCAATGGAAAAGCTGCCGTTAGAGCAAAGCATCGATCAGTCCAATACGTATTGTTTCAAGTGAGTCATCAAATGTTCAACAGCCTGTTGTGAATCACCATTTAAAGGTTTTCCGCAGTAACTCACTTATACATATGTTCCGCGATGGACATCCTCATAACATGTGGAAGTACTTTTCGTTTTGGTACGTTTAGTAGGTACGTTGTACCACCCCTGATTTACAGCAGCAGCCGCTATACAAGTCTACCCACAGATGATGTGTCGGTGCGCACGTTTAAGCCTACGAAATTCACACGGCTCGATTGTCGCCACGCGCGAACGCGCCGCAGCCGGTCTCATTACGCAGCCCCTCTCGGTGCCATTGATTACACTCAATATGTCAGATATTATATGAACCCATAGCATGTTTAAAATCAAATTAAAAGTGTATATTTCCACGCAGTATATGACATAAAATGTCCATCACAACGGAGATAGGTGTGTTCAGTCAATGGTGCTTAAAAGTACTGTTTTTAGTAAGATTTGTACACTTTTCGGTTTAATAACTTATGATAGGGAGAACTTTAAGGATTCGAGTTTAAAAATAATAGTAATAATCTGTGTGGACATTTCACACAGCGCCATCTAGCCACAAAATAAGCATAGCTTCTATGGGAACCAGATAACTGATACAATACTTAGATACTTTTTTGTTTTTAAATACATATAATACATAGAATACAATGTAACGCCCAGACACAGAATAAACACCTATGTTCATCTCACAAATGTTTGTCTTAAGTGGGAAAAAATGATTCAAAAGTTGCTTTAAAGTGATTAACTATAAGTTGGGTTTCAATTCAGTACCTAACTAAATAAAGTAGTGAAGGCAGGTGTTTTTTTATTACATTTATATTTTCACCCAGAAATCACTTGAAATTTCATTTAAATGGCTGATTTAGAGAAAGCAGACGAAGGAAAATTTTGTATGTGACCCGTAGGCTGGAGCGTGAATTATTTTTACTAAGGATCACCAAATTAAGTAAATGCTGAGTAATAAGTAAACATAAGCTTACAGAATGTATTATGTACGCTTATTGGGTTGCTTATTATTCAAGTTAAACCAGTTTAATTAATATCACGAATTTCAGCAGAAGTGCAATTAATCCTTTAATTGCACCTATAACGTGTGTCTAGCTAATAATCCCTTACAAATTGAAAGATTTAACAGCACCTATCTAACTTCAAGTCAATGCTACGTGAAACTGACAGCAGAAATTAACAAATAATCCCTATCTATTTACTTAATTATTATCAATGTCAAGTATTCTCAAGTACCTACGCAAATGAAACAGAAATATGGTATCTGCCAATTTTGCAGACAAGGTGAAGGTGACTTAGAGTTTTCTTAAAGTAAACAGTCAAACCTTAAAACAATTCCTAGTGCAAATAATATTTGCACTAGGAAGTGTTTTTAAGTTTTTGCTTGTATCTAATAGGTATGATATGTATGTAGGTACCTACCTAGATACCTACTGAAATACTATAACCACACCATAAAATTACATGTTAGGCTAGAATAACAACATTAATATAGTAAAACAAAATTGATTGATAATATTTTAAGTCTGCGGTAGATGATATCTAAGCTAAAAAATGCCTCCTTCAGACTACCTATGGTTATCAATTATCATTGACCGATCGAACGCGGAACGCGAGCGAAGCGTCTCTGTTCAGTTTGGGCAAAAAAGATTTTGTATATTCGGCGGATGCCCGCTGTCCGGCTGTTTTCGTCGAAGTATATAATATGTCGCATTTCTCACTCGATTCTTGTGAAATTATATGACGTTCGTTAACTATTAAAGATTTTTATCCATTCAGTTATTGGAAAGTGCTCAAAATGGCGGAGCCATGAGGGTTGCAAACGTAAAAAAATAAATTTCAGTTTTAAGCTACGCGAAGACTCGGGAGGTCTACAGCGCACAGAGGCACTAGTATGGTTCGGCCCGCAGTATCAACACTTTAAAGTATTAAAGTGTTCAATACCGTGGGCGGCGTCTCAATTTACGCTACTTTTAAAGTAGGACTAAATATTTTAAACCCAAATGTAGGCTTACTCTATAGGTATCGTAAGTGAGAAAGTCAATCAGTAAAAAGGTTATCAAAGAAATTGCATGGAAAATAAATCGTTATTTAAATTTATATCGCATAAATTAAAGCAAGGATGATTTTTTAACGATATTTTAAGGTAATTTTTAGGGCCCTATTAGTCTATTTTTGTTTAGTCTACAAATTAACTTAAACGAAAAGCACTGCTTCACTTCAAACACTATAATAAAATAAGCAGTGAAATTAGATACTTTCAGAATATAGGGTCGTGATTTTGAAGCTAATATTTTGCGTGAGAGTATTATAGGTGAGATAGGTAGTCATCATCATCAACATCATCATCAACAGCCTGCAGACGTCCACTGCTGAACATAGGCCTCCCCCAGAGCGCGCCACCTTGAGCTGCTGCTCGCCTCCTGCATCCATCGGCTCCCCGCGGCTTTCACCAGATCGTTGGTCCACCGAGTGGGGGGCTGGCCTACGCTGCGTCTTCCGGTTCTTGGAGCTATGCTCGGTGTTTCCCTGCGAGATAAGCTCTGAAACGAGGAGATCCGCAGGAAAACTAAAGTGCAGTCACTTTAGTTTATAGCTCTATATATATAGCTCTTAGAATTGGCGAGTTGAAATGGCAATGGGCAGGCCACATCGCTCGTAGAACTGACAACCGATAGGGAAGAATGGTTCTCGAGTGGATAGGTAGTATTTGTTATAATTAAAGGTATTCAACCTATCTCTAACCTTTATAAAGAGTACGGGTTGTTTAATATAAAACCAAAACAAGTATCCTCCGACTAATGACTTGGGCCAGTCGGCTGCCAAGCAGTTGAATGAAGAGATTTGAAGACCAATCTTAGTGGCTTACCTAAGAGGCCTATGTCCAGTGGTATGGGCTATTAATGATGACGTGCTGCGTAAGATATGAGACGTGAGCGATTTACTTAACTTGACGCCTAGTTTTTTTTTTATAAATATAAATTAATGTTGTTCGTTGGTAGCAGCATTAGTTTATACCTATTTAATTTATGCACATCACATTACCGAAACGATATAATATATACCTATCTATTTTTTATTTTATAATTTTCATAATATTTCGAAAACGGTTTTTTGTAATAAATTTGGAAAAGGGAACTATGGTGAGGCTGATCTATTCCATCCATGCTATATCTACCGATAATCTATCTTATATAAATACTAGCTGCGCCCCGCGGTTTCACCCGCGGAAAAAGTAGCGTATGTGTTAATCCAGTACATAAGCTATCTATATTCCAAATTTCATCCATATCCGTCCAGCCGTTTGAGCGTGAAGGAGTAACAAACATACACACATACACACAAACACACATACACACATACAAACTTTCGCCTTTATAATATTATATATAAATATAAATATAGTGTGAAAAATCAATTGTTGTTCGTTAGTCTTGCTAAAACTCGAGAACGGCTGAACGGATTTATCTTATCTTGGTCTTGAAATGTTCGTGGAGGTCTAGGAAAGGTTTAAAAGGTGAGAAAAATTCGAATAATTGCCGGGAAAACCCTAAAATCCCGTGCGAAGCCGGGGCGGGTCAGCTAGTTTGTTATATTTTCACAATTCGGCTGAACGGATCCTGATAAAGTTTATTGCATTAAGCTAAGTCTACTCATGGAAAGTAGCGGGTATTAGCTTGTAGGTAGTTTTTCATTACTTTTCTTTCTCTCTTCAATCAGCATTGTCTACGCAGAATTGTAGTGAAAGAATAAATAATATTAAATTGTTCAATATTTTTTTTAACCATTTGATTTTTGCTGTTACCTCGGCCAAAGAATAAGTTTGGCCATTCAGCGAGGTTATGTCGGCAGTTTTTTGGGCACCTTACCCGCAGACAGATGCGGTTTTTTTTATTAATAAGTTTGGATATTTTTAGTTTAAGATAATTACTTAGTTAAAATTTAATTTAGTTTTAGTAATTAAATTTTGTTTTTAACTAAGTTGTGTGCAATAAATATTAGATACTAAAACTAAATAAACTGTAAAAAAAAACCATTTTAATTTCAATTTCATTTTCGTGATTCAAGTAATAGATTCAACAATCGACAAACGAAACCAGAGCAAGCAAGTGGGTACGCACATAATTGCATTGGAAACAAACAATTTGTTCAAGTTTAGAAACTCTCCGTAGCTCATTCCTTAGCCAAGGACCAATGTATTTTCTGATAAATTATTCTTATCCTTTGCCTTCTACTTTGATGCTTTCTTGCTATGACTCCCTGCCTCTATGTACCTTGGAACGACCCGTACGGATAAATAATGCATTGGATATCAGCTTGGAATTGAATGTTATTTCAGATTTAATTTGATACAGATCCCTATTTGAATACGTATTTTAGATTTCTTATTTCTTTTGTAAACATTTGTGTTTATTTCTAAGTTATAATACTCTGACAATGCCTATTTATAGGTACTATTTTGTTACAAATGCCTATAGCTGAAACATGATGTTATGATAGATTATGCTATAGTTGCGTAATTACTGAACAGTAAAGGACTTCTAAATTATATAAGTAAGAGTGATGAGGGCAGTGCAGGGTTCATAGGACTTTGGGCTTGGGTGCAAAGTTCTCGGAGCATTGAATAAGTATTTCATTGTTTCAAAGTCCCATTACTTCACTCTCAATAAATGTTCATGACGTCTATAAAACTAGCAACGTACATATAAATGAGTCAAGTACAAAGGTCATGTGAATAGAGCTTACGTTCTTGTACTTATAGAACCCACGTAGTCACATACACAAGCGGGATTGCCCTTTAAACGTTAACAGGCGTTTATTGAACGAAACGTCAAGGCGCACGCGACGAATTCATTTTGAAACGAAAAGGGGAAAGTTTAGCGTTTGACAAATTATATAAATGAATAATTTTTTTTTTATTAAACTGTTACGTATAAGTTAATAATAGAACATTCAAACTGTATCACTGCCTGACTGCCTAATATACCTATCTACCTATTACGCCGTAGTAAACGCAACTCTAATTTCTAAGAGTAGGTAGTTAGTCGCTCAGTACGAATGCTTGCAAAAATTTTTGAGTGGGCGTATTTATTCAGTAAAAACTTTAAATTGCCTTCGACCCAGTTGCCGTAGCGAGCCAATCCGCCGATTGCGAGTCCGATACTCCACTTTTTACTTATTTTTGTGAGATGTTGTTTTCGACGTTCTGATATGAAGATTTGATGAGAACTTGAAAATATTTTTTATTTATTGATTTATAGAAAAACCAACAGCTACTTGTATATAAGATAACGATAATAATATCAGTCAACGAGTCATCGTCAACAGCCTGAAGAATTCCACTGCTGTATCTACATAGGCCTCCCCCACAGTGCGCCACTTTGAGCGGCTCCCCGCGGCATATTAACCAGATCGTCGGTCCACCTATGTGGGGGGCCGCCCTACGAATGATACGTCGTCCGGTTCGTGGTCGCCACTCGGAAACATTTCTTCCCCATCGGTTGTCGGTTCTGCGAGCGATGTAGCCTGGCAACTACCATTTCAACTTGCTTATTCTAAGAGCTATATAGAGCTTCTCTTTTAGAGAGATCCTATATAGAGACTAAACCATACAATTATTATAAGACGTAAACGTGAACCCAAGTGAACTCTTTCTGATTTACGGTTTAGTCTTTGAGCACCATAAATCAGCTAAGTCAAAGAAATTAAGGCGTTTGGTCCCAAGTACCTATATATACTAAACAAGTGCTGTAGCAGTTTGGTGGTTGTAGTCATGAGAAAGAAGAAACAATGTACTTACACCTTAATTAGAATATATAGGTTTAATACGATGTGTTACATACAATTTGACAGTATATAACTACACAGAAAACCTGTAGGTTGATTTCAAGAGATGTTCTCACCACACTGGTCTATAAAAAGGTATTTTCAACTGCTGTTGTGGCAATGGGAGAGCTAAGTTAATTCCGAAAATACTGCGTAGGATGATAAATAGCAGTTGGCTCATTTTATTCACAATATAAAAAGAAACCCTTCAGCTTAATATCGCAGCCCAGCAAAAGCTTTTTATACACATAATAAATTTAGTTAGGTGGCGGCCGTCTACGAGACCGTTTCAATTTTTAGTTCCCGTTAATAATATTTGAAGTGGCAAAGAGAGAATTTTCGCGATACTTTTTTAAAAGGCAATAAAGTGAAAGAGAAAGCGTCGTTAAAAATGTCCTTTGAAGTCAACGAATCTCCAACGGGCACCTAACAAAATTGTTCTTTTAGCTTTCATAAATGTGCTCGTACTTTTTCCCTAAGTTTTTTGTACTATGAAAGTGAGTAAAAACGTGACATAGGTAAAGACCTCAGCGGCGCAGCGAAAAGTATATTTCCATCATTTCTAATTTGAATTAAATTTAAAGAGTGAGAGTGTACTAAAACCATTCCTTCATTTATAGCGTAAACGTAACGTATTATATAATCTGGGAGTTTTTAAGACTAGAGTGAACCAGTATCTTCTAGGCAAGCATGCATGCTCCATCGTCGACCGCGTCGTCACTTACCATAAGGTGAGACCTGGTGAGACCATGGTAAAATGTGAGCCTATCGATGAAAAAAGCTAGCCAGTTTATTAGTTTTGATCGAGATATAACTAACTTTGGAAACATTTTATTTGGATTTATCCACGGACCTAATTGATTTATTTTACCAAGAAAGTTCACTGAAATTTTAAATTACTACATTGGTCGTGAGAAGATTTACTCAAGTTTATAAAAACAAGCGCTGTTATTAAAAAAACTTATATACATCCTCTTTACTAGAAATCTTATCATTATCTATTAAGTCACCTCACAAACATATTAAAAAAAATCAAAATCAGTTCATCCATTTCGGAGCTTTAATGACACAGACAGACAAACATACACATACGTTAAAATTTTAAAATTACCCCTTTGTTTGATCAGGGGTTACCAAAAAAAAAAGGGAAAATCACCAATTAGCAAAATGATTATTCAAAACAGATTACACCAGTTGGCTGTCAAGGGCATAAGTCAGAGCTATGCTATAGTCGATTGTTTTTTCTCTAATCTGTGGTAAGAGCGAAGGAAGCGATCATAAAGAAATTAACCGTGTTTATGACACAAATATCGAATATATCACTCACGTGCCCATAATCCACCAAAATCAATTTACTTACTAATGTCAAGGCCTAATACAGGACTACTTCTTGGTAAAATATTTAGGTAATAGAATCAGTCTGCTCGAGGAAAAACGTGTCTATAATTGTTATCATCATCATCATAAACAACAGCCTGAAGAAGTCCACTGCAGGAGGCCTATACTCATAGGCCTCCAGCAGAGAGCGCCACTTTGAGGGTCTGCTTGCTTCCTGCTTTTCCATCGGCTCCCCACGGTTTTCACCAGATCGACGGTCCACCTAGTGGGGGGCCGGCCGGCACTGCGTCTTCCGGTTCGTGGTCGCTACTTGAGAACCTATATATCTATATATACTAACTTATAATTTTATATTATACGTTAATTTGTGGTAAAAGTCTCTTTAAAATAACAAAACTTGTGTCTTAATTTATTATTTTCTTAAGTTTTTTAAGAACATTATTATGAAGACAAGAGATTATGTATAAACTTAATTACCCTATTTCGTAATTGCCTTGTTTTGACGTCTACCCTTTGAGGGGCCGTCGCTTATTTCCGAGTCTACAGATATTAATAACCATCTAAGTCGTCGGCTGTCTTCTATCCCGCAGCTTCGTCCCGATACACGATTTATAAGCAGTATCAAAACTTTCACGATTTATAGTAGGTACTATTCCATAACTGATGGAAAGAGGACTTCCATTACTGTAACATGAAAGGCATATTGCACGTATTCAAAAGATGTATTATAATATCTAACAAGAACAAACGTGAGGGCCAAACAAATGAAATAGGGATGAGATGATGACTCTTAATAGGTTTGCGATCGACGAAGTCAAAAGCTATAACCTGCTCTGGAAAATTTTCATTATATGAAGTTCATGATTTTTACGTCGTAGCCAATAATGATGACAGTGACCAGAAATATACGTTATGTTATGTTCACTAAAATGTTATAGACGTTCTATTAGGAGTAATACTCTTTAATAATAAACTACTAAAGATTATTCTTGAAAAGATTTTGTTTCTATTTTTCAGGAACTTCTGTTCGAAGCTTAATTACTGTGTTAAAGGTACACTATGTTTTGGCGGTGTAGACTACCTCCCCCCTCCCTGTTCGGTCGTGTTTTTCGCTAATACCCCTTCGGAGATGATAAGATGATGGCTTTACAAGCAAGCAGTAATTACGATCGTCCTATTACTGCTCGAGATGGGAAGCGAGTCATTACTGAAATAGCCTGTTTTGCAAATTTGTCTATAGTATTTAAGCTTCCTATGTCTGTTTGATTTTATTATTTTTTGATAAAACATGAAGGTACATAGTTCTTCTTCTTCTCGTAATTGCATAGGTACTCTAGCGAGTCGTTTTTAAACTCAGTGTTAAAATGGGTTTAGCAACTTTACGACGAAACAGTTCCGTAGTTAACTTACACTAACTGTTCTTTTAAGAAAAATATCCTCGATAAAACTAGCATTAGCGTATTTATAGTAGGATATTAGGTAAAGTTCCTCTAATCTTGAAGTGATTTGAAATTAAAATGTGCTGAAAGGAAACCGTAATTATAGTCGACATGTTGCTGGTGTCAGCATGCGAGCAAGCGAGCGCGGTAAGCGGAGCGAAAGCAAAAGCGACGGCGGTGGCGAGCGAAGTTGTTCCCCCTCCAATGACACTTCCCTGTAATTTCAGCGAGCAACGAGCAACGGTCGTCGCCGACTAATTTGTCATCCGAATATCAAATTACGCGTGAAATGGTGCGTTACGTTATACTTCCAGCTCCGATATCGCAGTTTTAAAACCTAATTTAATTCACCGTCTGGTTGCAATAACCCAGGTAATTGCAACCCCTGCGCGTTGACAGCGCTAATAGGCAAGTAAATTTAGCGGCATCGAATAATTGAATACGAAACGAAAGAATCACTTTGTTTTAACAATCAGTTTGTTTACCTGTTGTGTTGCATTTTTAACGCAGCATGTTCGGTTTATTTGTTCTGAATTAACTTGTTATATTTCTTTCTTTTGTTAAACCTTTTCAACATGCAAGCGAGGACTCTGAACTCTACTACGATGACGATGAAAAGAATTGTTTATTTAAATGCACGAATTTATGTTTTCTTTTGTGTCGTCAAATATATTGAAACCGTTTTAAAGTCATTCAAGTTAAATAAGCCTTTTAATGCCAATGAGCATTATATTAAATTTGTTTACACACTAAGATGTATTTTCTAGTTAAATCTTTCTATATTTCTATTGAGCCCTGGAGTGGTATTTCATTACGAGTCATCTGAGAGAGTAGGGGGAACTTCTTACGTGTGTGTTGCGGTAAAGTGGTCGCCATTTTGTGCAGTACTCTGATGGCTACGCACGTAGCTATGGTATTGCTACGAAGGGGCACGTAGTTGCTACGCATTGCCACGGCTTCGAAGCTACGAAGACAGTATTCCCCGTCAGTACAAAAGAAATCCCTATATTTTTTATTAATTGCCTATTTATAACTGAGCGAAAAGGAAAAAATGAGGTTCAGACTGACCCATAGTTAGTGTCCGAAGGTAGCAACTCTAAAAATACATAGGTACTACACAATAAAAAACCTGACTATCAGTCCAGTTAGTCAAATTTGCTGAATTGTTCCGGGAACAATATGTCATAATAACTGCACAGTGGCGCCCCCTTCCCGCGTTTGCATCAGTTGTGCCCCATTGTTCTATTCGAATCAATTAACATGAAACATGTCAAGCGTTGATGCGGACCGTGTTCAGGTCTGGCACTAATTATCTACCTTTTGTGTGATAAAACATAATTGACATCCCAGAAAATAGCCATTGTTACGTTTATTAAGTTTGTCCACGTTTAAATATATTAATATTCAAAATTTATCATAAAGTTGTAAAAATAAATATATACATACCTACAATATTTTGATGATGATGATGATGATGTCCTAGCCGATTTCAGCCACAGCGACTGCATTCAACTCTATTGATTTTTTTATGTGCTCTCATGTGTCTGATATAGCCAATCTTTCGTGTGAAGTCCATTTGCACATTCAGGGCACGTGAGCACACCGTTCAATGACAATTGATCGAATTGAAAATACTACAATATTCTTATGATAGTAATGTGACCTTATAGTATATCTTAGGTACACCATCTTGCATTTTTAAGACAAAGCAAATCGCTTGCAACCGGTATTCCTGGGTGTGATCTGATCTGATTTAGTCCGGTTGCCACAGGAAGACCTCGATCCGTTGTGATCGCAACTCAGTGTTGTCGCGCTTTGATGATTTGTACGTAAGTATGTCGCACAAGCGTAGATCCCTCGTTTATTTGCAAAGATACACTATTAGTTAGGTACATGATCATAAAGTAAGTGGATACGTGCATACAGCCTGCAAGCAAGCTAGCCTACTGTATACCCAACATGCTGGCAGCATTGACTCGCCAGCGAGTAAATATAGCCGGTCATTACGACTGCAAGTACAATATCCAAAAATCGGTCATTAACGAGCTCCGGAACAAATCACGCGTCCATAACCAATCCTCTTACGCTAAGCCCCCAACCCCTCACATAAACCGAGCAATGGAGATATGATAGACGTTATTAATTAGATGTCGTTACGTCTTATGCCGTTTCATTGTGATCCGGAAAAACCCATAGAGCTGGGAGTTCCCCTGACAACCGAACCCTTATGTGTATGTTCCCTTGAAAGTGCGTATAGTATGGAGGAATCATTTTTTAGTTTGTAGGCAACAAGGAGGGAATATTCTTTATAAATTTTATTTCTATTTATTGTGTATACATAATATTTATTGTGTATTAAAAAAAATTAAATTTAGTGAAACGTATCTACATTGCATTACGAAAAATTCAAATCGGATGACATTTTTGGGTAGAAAAACGCTGGCACTTTTTGTATGGACAAGAAGATCTGTATTAACTGACACAAAAATTATACAAAAATATTGTTAAATGTTACAGTAAATACCATCAACTTAGTTTATACAACAGTTGTTGCAACATTTATACCTACATGTATTCTGTTGCACAAAACCTTTTTAGAGCTGTCAAATTAAATTTGGTTTAGGATTTTACGCAACAGCATCAACGCCATTATTAAAAATTGCTTCACCGTTTAACTTTTAATGGTTTAGTAGTACATTTATGACCCGTTAAACGATACAATGACAACTCTGCATAGTTATACACAATTTCAGACACCAAAACCAAACGGCGATGTCAAAAGCAATTAAAAGTTTAGCATCGTCAACTCTCACGCTCTTTCAATATGAAGCACACTGTGTACCTTAAATTTCACATTCATTTTATTTTTTAAATAGAGAAATAATTAACTCGTAGGCATTAAAAAACGATTTTAAATTATGTATGTTAGTTTAAGTTTTGAATTAGACTACATTGTTTTTTCCCTAATCTGTGAATTAGACATTACCTTTAATTTTAAGAAATAATCATGTTTTTATGTGTTTTTCGGTTAATGTCATTTTTCATATTCATTGTTGATGAATCGTTTTAAAGCTACGAACGAAGAAATCGTATTCTCCATTTCAAAGCTAATAAGTTTAAAAAAATATGGAAATTGCATTTTAGTAAATCTCCAGATAAGCATAGTAGAATTAAAACAAAACTACCTACTTAAAGATTTGTAGACCTTAGACCATAGACCTATTGAGAGTAACGAAGATATTCTAGGTCTGTGGTCTTGACTATACTTTTATTATAGCGCTTTCATTTGTTATTTTTGTAGAAATAAAAGGAATAAGTGTTTTTTTTTATAAAATTCTAATATTATTTTTAATGTTTATAAACATTTCACGTTTTCTACACATTTTTATACACTTTACCAAAAATTATTAGATAAACAAGGGTTCGTAAAGATTTGTTTAACAATTCGACTTGTTATTTACAAAGTTTTCCGCTTCGCAATAAATTTGTTTTTAGCTTTTATGACAGATAATTTGTCAGGGGTAGCTCTGTGCAAGTCAAAGATAATTCATCTGTCTCAGCCGCTTTATTTATTACACGCGTACTTGGTTGAGCCCTTAAAGTTGGTGGTTAATGGACGTTATTCGAGGTGGAGACGTCAGTCAATAGGCTATTTGACTCGTATAAAAATATGTAAAAAATTGTTGTCATCCTAACTAATTGAGGCCTAATTAAGCTGAAAACAATCATTTTAACACTAAAATATGTTTATTTTCTTTAATTTATGCAAATAAAATTTATAATTTTTTGAAGGATAAATGAATGGTGCTAAACGTTTTGTGATTGGTGGCAACTGTGATGACGTCACAAAACTGTATTCACGTATCCGCTACTTGAAAATCGTAAAGTATTATCTACTGGACCTGTGTTAAATGGTGCCTACGTTACATAAACACCACTACAAACAGATTTCACTTTATTATTACGTTCTTTGAATAGGTGTCTTTAAAGTTATCAAAAGATTTGCGAGCTGTTTGTTTACATTCTACTACAAAAATGGAGCGGCACTTCGTGCAAGCTAACAGTAGTAATCTACCCGAAGTAGATGCCCTAATAATGATTGTCTTGTTCTTTAAAGATAATGTTGATTTTTACGCTGCGGAACTAAAAAACGTAAAAACAGCACCGTAAGTATTATTCTTTAACTATTTATTCGAAAATCATTCAAGATGATATCATTGTTTGGAACTCGCGTTTTAGGTTAAGTACCCAGGTACCTAGGTACTGCAAGTATAGGATTTACTCGTCAAAGACCTACCTATGTTAGGAATAGGAACCTACATAATAACATAACATATAAACATACACACCTAAGTAGGTACATTAACAAATGGCAGCAATGTTTTATTGTACCTAATAGTAGGCTGGGTACAAATCAAAGAATTTTAGTATACATACAAATATGCTATTTCAGATTTTAGCACTTTTAGGTAAGTACTTAAAATACTTTATTTTAGTTGCTTAGACAATGTACAACTTTCTTTGCAGTTTGGACAGATTTTTCAGCTGTTTCTATAAAGTTTGTAGTTGTCTGTTTATTTTGTGTTTTTGCAGTACTACAGGCTCCAACTCAATAGCTTTCTGTATTTCAGTATCATTATTGTGTACACAGGTTTCAGTAATATTTTCTTCATGGGCTTCCTCACATCCTTGATGATATCTAATCTTTGTCTCTTACGAAATGCTACTCAAGAAGTACATACAAGCATCTGATAGCTGTGTTCTGCGATCTGACTGACAATAGGTAACACTTTAGAGGCATAAATCCATCTACCAAAACTATTTTCTTGCTAAAGCCCATTTTTCATGTAGTTTGGCACAGCCACATCCTTCTCCATCTGTAGATAATTTGACAGTAGAGTTAGAAAGTTTTATTTATGTGGAATCATGGATGTTTAAAAAATCCATGTGTGGATTATAAAGTTTACCCTTTTATACTGGACTAGAATGCATTTGATCTAATTATCTCGATAGATACCTACTTATGTTTTTGCTATTGGGTTAGGGTTAAAGTTTATTACAATTTCGTTATAATAGGTACCTACACAAAGATTCATGAGGTTGTAGTGTTGTAGTAGTTATGAGTAGGTATAAATCGGTGTTTAACAGAGCGCGTAAAGCTCAATTTAATGAGTATACACCTGATCGAAGGGTAACATAGAAGAATTACGCTGTAAGCAGATACTTACATCACAGTGATCTTCGCACATAAAAACAGTAGAAGTGGCTGCTATGCTTTTAGGGTCTCGGCGAACTAATCGTAGCCACTTTTTCCGTGTAGCAGGATTGATGGGAACCTGAATAAAAAGTTTCTCTGGTGTTTTGATTGAAGTACTGGAGCACTGTGGCACTATACACCATTTATACGACATTATTTTTGAATATTCTAAGCTTTTTATCACTTTTTGATTCACATAACAATATTATTCTACTGCTTCGAACACTCGCGCAGGAGATAATGCACAAATGATAAAATATTAAGTGCAAGAATGTTCAGTTAGGTTGATGACTAACAGAGACGAAGATTTTTTACTAATTTGTGACGTCATGTAGGTCACGTGACCGCCGCCATGATGAAAATAGTGTTTGCCGAATGAAATTTAAAATTCAAACTTTAATATCGGTTTTTACCGAAAATACGAAAGAAATCCAGGAAATATTGATTGTAGGGTGCATTAGACATCCCGATTAATAAAATAAAACAAAAACTAAAAAGTAGTCAAATAGCCTATTGTGGTCACTCCCCCGCCCAAACTTGTCTTTTTTGCTACTGCCCTTTAGTGAGTGACGGGTTGATGCGAAACGAATGAACAGCGTAGTGTCTTGCAAATACACTGCTTCTTTTGAGGAAAACGAAACCAAAATGTGAGTTTTATTTAGGAAAAAGTTTGAATTTTCTTTAAACTGTTTATAGAAAAACAGCGAACTTACTTTTGCCTTAAATAATCATATGTAGTAATTTGACAAATCTTTTTCAAATAGATTTTTAAGTGTTAAGAGAATATTAATATTTAAAAGATGTATTGATTTTTGGGACATGACAACTCATTTCAATTAGGTATGTAGTATTTTTGTAGGTTAACTCCTCTAATATTATATTGTAAGCCATTATGGAACACAAAAGGTAAAATGAAAACATTTTCGTAAACCTTAAATTTTATCTAAACAAATATTTTACGAAAAAAATATTAATTTACGCACTTTGTTTTCATTACGTGCCAGTACGATGCGTAATTAAAATTTAATGCGTACTAGCCATGCTTCATTTAGAGACGGATAAAAGATGTCTCCAACCCGAGATAATGTGAAAATTTGGAGCTAAAAGGTAGATTTTCTACTCGGAAAAACCATTAGCGCCAAATCCAGGGCACATTATAAAGGAGATACAGTCAGGGTCTATAATATTCTCGCTCCTTGATTTTTTATTCACCACGAGATTAACCTGCCACTCTCGCCTCTACTAATGTGTTGATCTCTAATTACGCCTCTCGGCTTTAGCTACCTAGCTAAAGCTTTGAATAAAATATATGGACATAAAGTAAAGCGATGACCGTGTTTGTGTTAACATCAATTTTTCTTTGCTTGACATACACATTACACAATAAATACATAATTTGTAGCCTAGAACACATAATACCTCATTTTTGTATGTCTATAACATAACAATATTATAAAGAGGAAAGATTTGATTGTTTGTTTGTTTGCATTGAATAGGCTCCGAAACTACTGAACCGATTTGAAAAATTCTTTCACTGTTGGGACGCTACACTATCCTCGTGTGATATAGGCTATATTATATTTTCAAAAAAATTAGGGATCCTTACTAAAACTTCAATAATGTAACCCAAGGTGTAAAAAATTACGTAAAATATTATTTACATCGCGTGCGCTGCAATAGTTATTTGTTATGCAAGTCTGCAAAGTTGGTTTTTGGCACACGTACTTGAATTGAAACCTGAGCAAGCGGTTCAAAGGTACGAGACGCAGAAAAACTTTGCTGCCGAGTGCAACACACTACTTTTCACCTCACTACAGCGAGGAAAATGCAAGAAAAACAGCTAAAAGGCTAAGAAAAGATTAGTTTTTAGCTTATTAATTTAGCTATGGGTGGCGGTAATGCTTAACATCAGGTAAATGACTAGATCGTTATGTAATTCATGGGAAATTAAAGAAAAAGTGTTTTTCATCCATTTTCCATGCAGTCGCCGTGCTGGATTCATTTGTTTTTTTCTCTAATCGTGCTGGATAGCGTATTGGTTGGCTCTTTGGTTCTGGACAGCGCGATTATTCTAAAAAATGAGGTTGGTGAACGAGAAAAAGATGGTATCTTTTAGGAGGTAGTCTGTGGTATTAATGAGTTTTCAGTGGACTGGCAATATCAAAAATTCGGGCAGATCTGTGATTAAATCCCCAATTCTTGACGAGAAAATTATTGAATAGGAACGTTCGAATTTTAAAAACACTTTCTACGCTAGCGATTAAAATGCGTTTTTGCACCCAGATTTTGAATGACAAAGAGGATCTTTCCGAGCTAGTGAGGTGAAATAGTTATTTGTTATACAAGGCTGCAAAAATGGTTTTTGGCGCGAGTACTTGAATTGAAACCTGAGCAAGCGAAGGGCGCTAGGATTGAACCACGAGCGTAGCGAGTGGTTCAAAGGAAGAATCCTGAGCGTAGCGAAGGTTTCAAAGGTACGAGATGCAGAAAAACTTTGTTGCCGAGTGCAACACACAACTTTTCACTACAGCGAGGAAAATGCAAGCAAACAGCTAAAAGGCTAAGAAAAGATTAGTTTTTCGCTTATTAATTTAGTTCTGGGTGGCGGTAACGCTTAACATTAAGTAAACGACCAGCTCGTCACGTCATTCATTGAAAATTAAAGAAAAAGTGTTTTTCATCCATTTTTCATGCAGTCGCGTTGCTGGATAACGTATTGGTTATATACTCTTTGGTGCTGGCCAGTGCGATTATTCTAAAAATGAGGTTGAGGAGAAAATGAAGAAGTATTAATGTATTAATGGTATCTTTTAATAGGTAGTCTGTGGTATTAATGAATTTTCAGTGGATACTGGCAATATCAAGAAGGTTTAATTCGGGCAGATCTGTGGTTAAATCCTCAATTCTTGACGAGAAAATTATTGAATAGAGTTTTGGCGGGAACGCGGAAAAGTTCACGTCGGTGCATTGTATTATTTTACAAAACTTATGCTTTTTCCAGTGTTAATGTTTAAAATTGGTGGTGTTTTACGCATTAAGTGCTGAATTACGAGCATGAGTGTGGGCAAGTTATATAATGTAGTGAAACGTGGTTTTTCGTGTTGCTTCCAAAATTCCATAGAAGCCTCTAGTAAAGTTGCCACCACTTTAATAGGGCATGCCTTAGACTGGATTATGATTTAGACTAGACTATGACTACTCTGACTGTGACTATGACTTGACTTTAAGTGAAAATTTCCATAATACGATGAAAAATTACAAAACTAGACACTGGCTAAATACACTATGTGTGGAGCCAAAATATAAGAAAAAAAAATTATTGAATAGAAAGGTTCGAATTTTAAAAACACTTTCCACGCTAGCGATCAAAATGCGTTTTTGCGCCCAGATTTCGAATGACAAAGAGAATCTTTCCGAGCTAGTGAGGTGAAAAAACTATTATGCCCGTGCAAAGCCAGGGCAGGGCGCTGGTTTATTATACTTTTGGTGAAACTTTAATTCGTATGAGTTAAAACAAAGTTTTGATGTTTAAGGGCATAAAGTTACTCAATAATAATTTATTTTTACTACAAATTAAATAACTAAACAGTGGGAGTCCTTTTGATAGAGGTTGTAAAAAGGGAGGTCTTATGATTGATGATGGGATATGATTCGTTTCCACTTAACACATCGTAAGGGGTTATTTTATTATTGCCCCCGTCGTTGTTCCTCAGGTCAATGACTAATGAACTTTGTGACTCAGCTGTTTTCAAGTAGTTGTTTTATTATGATAAAGGATAGGATCATTTTTTGTATTTTTTATTTTAAACGTGTATTTTTCTTCTGTTATTAAGCTGTCATTTTTTAATATGTCGTTTTAATTAACTTGTAACGAGGCATCGAATAATGCCTCCATATTATAATCTATATTACAAACAATTGTAACTACCTATTCTACTTAAGTACTCAAGAACGAATGCCTTCGTCTATATAGGTTTAAACAATAATTAAAAAAAAAAAAAAAATATATATATATAATAATATTTAATTATATTATACCTATATTATAATTATAGTATCATTATTACACGCTCATATACTCATACACCCTCTCTTTCTCACATAAATAAGTTGCATACGCACAGCACAATTACATGACTTTTATAGATTACCCTCGTCTTGCATTCTAAATTCAGTAACAGTTGAACAACACAATCATATGTACCTACTTTATAAAATGTAAAACCGTATTTGGCTGTAAGCTTTATTCAGAAGATTTGTTTGTTTAAATTTAAGAGCTGTGGTTTTTGTAAAATAAAAAATAAAAAATAAATAAATAAATAATAACAATGAACTCTAAAATATCGGTAAAATGAGAGCTGATCAAAATGTCTAATTTTGAAATCATATAAGAAGCAAAATTAACTAAACCCTGAAATGACAACATTGCCAAAAACCTAAACAGAAAAATGACTATGATGCATCGATTCATTCATACCCTAAACTCCAGAGTCTAAAATACTGCAGAACTGCACACAAAACATTTGAAATATTTAAAATTATATATAAAATTCATTTAGCACTTGTATTTTACGTAAGTACTACCTAAGTATTGTCAGCAGCTGTTGTTTAATTTTTTTAACTTTTCTAGAATCATTCGACGAAGCTACTGCCAACTTTGAAAAATTAATTTCCTCTCACTGAGCGATAAAACCAAAAAGCATAGTGTAAACATATTATTAATCATCATTGACTTGATTGATCTTTTTCATTGTCTTACTAATATTGTTATGCACGCATTTACCCAGTCTTCTCAAGTTTATGTTCTGTTCTTTTTTTTTTTTACGTTTTTATGATATAAAATTAGGTAGGTAAGTTAAAGAAATGCTATAAAAACCCAGATTATTATTATTACTATTATTATTATTTTTTATTATTATTGCATGTTCTCTTGCGTACGGTTGAATGTGTACATGTCGTTACTCAGCGAAATTTGTTTTATTGTTAACTAGTGTTATTGGGTACCCAAGATACAGGCTTAGCCTAGTTTGGGGCCCGTTGTCATGCCTACAATATAGCATTATTTAACCTTTTATTCAAAATGTACCTTATGATGAATTTTAATGTTTCTGGTAAATAAATTTTCTTATTCTTATTCTTTTCTTATTCTTATTCTCACACATCGGCCGCGCTTTGCGTAGATCGGGCCATTTCCTTTGCAAAGAAAACCTGGGCAAGTTTTTAAATCGAGTTTTAGAATAGCTGTTATATTATTTAAGTTCAATTTAGAAGCTAAGCTAAAGCGTTAGGAAACGGTATATGTAAACGTGAATAAGCAAGTATGCGGGCGCGGTCCCCCAACGTATTACCGATCTGCGTGTCCACAGAAACAAGATATGGTTGTATTAAATATTCGTTTGTAATTGTGCTAAATCATCCTTTGTGGGTATTGAAACATGAATCGCCAATTTGGGATCATTAATTATTTTTGTTCCTTATATTTTAGGATAATTTAATGAAACTTCACAAAGGGTCATTCAAAATTAAATAAATTAAAATGATGTCTATGAATATAGAAACATAAATTAAATATGATACACATAACAATTTCCCTCAGATATGTTGGCATATAGGTACTACCTACAAATAGTAATAACTATGTAGGTTTACCTTAGATTATATAACTGCAAAGGGACTGAATATCTCGCGGTTTGTTAATGGATTTTTGTTGGAAAACTAATGCGTGCAAAAGCACCTAAAACCTGAATCACTTTAAGAAATAAAATGCTTGGAAAAAGCAGCGCTGTGGTTTTAGTGGTAAATAGATTCACTAAAGCATTTTCCGTGTCTCATCACCGCGCACGGTGGGAGTCGCTGTCTATATGCACTTGGCCAGGGACTAGTCCAGGGAAATAAGGGAAAAATGGTCACCGAAAAAGAAACCGAGAACTGGAAAAGTTTCGTATTTTAGAAACTATGGTAATGCTGGTTCCGTGTAGCAGGTTTGGTTTTTTAAATTATAAAAGAACGTTAAACAAAAAAGAACTAGTTTAGACAGACTAGGTGCTTTTTTCTGCTCATCATCATCATCATCATCAGCCTGAAGACTTCCACTGCTGAACATAGGCCTCCCCCAAAGAGCGCTACTTAGTGCGGCTGCTTGCCTCCTGCATCAATCGGTTCCCCGCAGTTTTCACCAGATCATCGGTCCACCTAGTGGGGGGCCGGCCTACACTGCTTCTTCCGGTTCGTGGTTGCCACTCGAGAACCATTCTTCCCCATCGGTTGTCAGTACGAGCGATGTGGCCTGCCCATTGCCCGATATAGCTCTTAGAATGAGCATGTTGACATTTCAACTTGCACATTCTAAGAGCTATATCGGTCACTTTAGTTCTCCGGCGGGTCTCCTCATTCCGGATCTTGTCTCGCTGGGAAACACCGAGCATAGCTCTCTCTACAGCTTGTTGCGCGACTTTGAGAGTACTATCTTTCTGTTACCAGCTCGCAATATTATAATGTTTCCTTATGCTGAAACATTAGATCAGAAAATGTCATATCATGCTATGTTATACCCACTCATGTGACAAAGTCAGTCTCAGTCAAAGATTTTTTTACACGCGCAGCAACAATGCCCTGATGGAACTGTGGCAGAGGAACAATGCAACAGGCGTCATCCTTAGATATCATACTAACCTTTAATCTAAAACTAATTTTATAATTAGTTAGTTTTAGGTTAGTCTTAGGATAGTATGACAGCAAAAACGCTAAGACACTGCTCTTCAAGAACCTAATACGGGACATAGATTAAATAACAGTTATCTTTCAAGTCTAGAGAACATTATCCGAGGATGTCGACGCCCTGCAGATTCGTGTTGATAGCTTGTTAGTCTGGAGGTTAAGTACTAAAATAGCAAATGACCAAAGTGCTGACCTTTATAAAACTTCATGAATAAGCCAAGCTATAATAAGCTGCTTACTTGTTTAGCTATACATTATCTAACCAAAACAACTTCACTCTCTTGAGTTTTGCCATTTCATTGTGGAATAACAACCTGTCACTTACCAAGATTGTAAACTGTTCGCCAAACTAATATCTAAAGTTTATAGATTAACCCAGGGTTTTTTTTTATTTTGTGGCAGCCAGTCTTCGATAAGCGGCCACCGTCGTCTTTCGAGCAGGCTTTACGTTTACTCGTTTATAAGCTAACCAGTCTTTTCCGCGAGCTTACCATTTTTAAATCTAGAATTAAATTATAAATCAATTGTCCTGTTGTAGTCTGTATCATGTTGTTAAAACTCAACATTGACAATATAATAGTGTAAATATAAAATACTAGCGGCTCGCCCCGGCTTCGCACTGGTATAATAGATTTCGCAGCGCACGTGATGTAGAGAATATTTTAGGTATTTTTATTACACCTTGGGTAACATTATTGGAGTTATAGTAAGGATCCCTATTTTTTTAGAAAATTTAATATAGCCTATGTCATCCGGGGAAAGTGTAGCTTCTCAACAGTGAAAGAGTTTTTCAAATCGGTTCAGTAGTTTCGGAGCCTATTCAATGCAAACAAAAAAACAAACAAATCTTGGTATAGATAAAGTTCAGAAAGAAATGAAATACCGCCCGAGACCTACATTGTCAAATAATATCTAACAAAAATGTTTTCGTGAATTATTGATACATGATGCCTAGATATATAGGGTCTTTTAACGAACTTTACATATTTTTGTTTACTGAAAACTTAAACAAGGCTTTTTTAGTGTTTATTCTTTATTTACCTATACTAACTTTTTATTACTAAGACCTTTTCGTTATTTAATATTGAACGTTTTGTTCTTTATATTCACGGTGTTCTTTTATAAACTGTTTTTATCTTCAAAATAATATAAAGTACAGAAAACAAGAAAAAACTTAGTGAATCAGATACTTACTTAAGCTTTTGTATTTTGAAACTTAGTCAAGTACTTGAAGTAATTAAAATTAAAGAACTTGGCTATATATAATTTTCTATTCATATTCATATTCATATTCATATTCATTTATTCTGTTTCCACATATTTAGAAGCACCAGTGGATTCACCCGCCACTAGCCCGTTTCCTCGTGGAAACATAGTAGTTTTCCGAGATAAGCGTCATCATCATCATCATCATCAACATCCTGAAGACGTCCACTGCTGAACATAGGCCTCCCCCATAGAGCGCCACTTTGAGCGGCTGCTCGCTTCCTGCATCCATCGGCTCCCCGCGGTTTTCACCAGATAGATTGCGGAGGGCCGGCCTACGCTGCGTGGTCTGGTTTGTGGTGATCGCCACAACAATCACATTTATAGCTCCTGGACCCTTACTAGGTTTTTCCTGAATCTAGGGACCCCGGAACGAGGACCATGATGGTTTTTTCCTGTGCATAAATATTTGTCCTGTCGCGCGAATCGAACCGCCGCCTCCGGGTTATGAGCCCACCGGCTCAACCACCGCACCACGGAAGCTGTCAATAGATAAGTAAGTATAACATAGATATTAATTTGTGTGACCTTAGTCACACTTCTGTCTTACTTCAATGTGACTTATTGGATGAAAATTTTCTTACATTATCAAGAATGGCATATAGGCTGCTTTTATACCAGAGGTGATCATCATGTAACTTTGTTTGCAGTGCAACAGGAGACATTTCATATGAAAGCTGCATAAATAAATAAATATGTGTGACCGTTTCACACAGCGCCATCTAGCCCCAAACTAAGCAAAGCTTGTACTATGGGAACCACATAACTGAAACAACACATAGAATACAATATAACACCCAGACGCAGAACAAACACCTATGTTCATCACACAAATATTTGTTCTGGCTAGGAAGCGAACCCACAACCTACAGTTCAGAAGGCAGAGCTACTACCAACTGAGCTATCAGGCGAGTCAAATACTAATGCATGTAAATTGCGTATCGAAGCTCAAATCCATATAAAACCTTATTTCTATTAATTATAACCACGTTATAACGTGATTGTCTAGCAGCGAATATCCGGATAGATAAAGGTCTAAAATGTAAATGATTTAAAGGGATTCACTCCAATGTAAGTTGTTAGTGTTAGTACCTACATTTTGTTCTCTTTGTTTAGAAAACACATTCCTCAGCATAACCGTTACGTATCATTGCGTCAGCTGTTCTAAAATTGTTTTACACGAGAAAAGTTATCAAATTCACCTCTGGGTCAGGTCGGTGAAAGGTCAGATTACGCTGGGCACCTCAGGGAAGCTAACAAACGAATATTCGCGCAGTCCAAGCACGTAGCCGCGGCTAATGTATTCTGATAATGGCTGAAGCAGTGCGGTGACGGGCTAGGTAAGCAGGTGCAACGTGTACCTCCTACAGTGAGGAAAATATACGTTCGAGCAGTTGCAAACTGGAAAATGATCTTTGTAGGTCATAATGTACTTCCTTGTCCTAAACGGGCTAGTTGTGCTATTAAAAATTAACAAGTAAATATTATTTTCGTAAAGTAGGTTAAAAATGGATGCAATAATTGAAAAAATAATTAAAATCGGTAAATAAATCACGGAGTAATAAGCTTTTAAAGTTTTCGTAGTGGGAATTGTCTGTCATTTTCTCGCAAAACAGAGATCGTGTGGAGCTTCCCCACAGTTACTATGAAAACACACGTTGTGACGTCACATGCCAAAGAGGTTGTATATAAAGCTATATAGCTTAGTAATCGCTAATCAGGTACTATAATATGAAGGACCAAGAACTGACGTCACTGCATGGTTAAGCTGTCTCTTCTATTCCTGTGTTTTAAAACGCTTATTAACTTTGTCATTTTTTGAGATATATAATTTTGGTAAAAAAAAAAATATAGCGTGCAACTAGCCTATTCTATGTACGAATGCAAATTGATTAGTCAAAGGATATTTTTTTTGTGATTTAGTACTTATATTGTGTAATTTATTATTTATTTTTACTCTAGGTTTGACGGTCTTTAGTTTTTCTTGAATAATTTATTACCACCTATAATGAACTGTGAACTAATAGAGTTGTATTGGGTATCCAAGATAGCAGGTTAGTCTAAGTTTGCGGCTTGTTGTAATATCATAGGAGTAGTATCTATATATACGCACATTATATTCTGCATACTATAATTATCTTAAAAATCAAATTATTCATATTCTTTTCTTTCTTTTCTTGTGTCCTGAAAATCAAAACGATAGGTTTTCGTTATTAGAAAAAAAAACCCTTTCATATTGTAATCTTACTTCTTCTTTCATATCCACTCCATCCATGTAGGAAATGTTATGAGAATATTTTAATAAGATCTACTCCGTGTAAACGCAGCCTTATTGCTCATAGGTGCGGCGCACGTTAATTAGGCACCATTATGACGTCACAGGGGAGCGTCGTGCACAGGTGAACTCGTAGCGCATGCACTTTCAGAATTTACCGCTGTTAACCAACTATTTGATCATAAGTGCATTATTTAATGATAATGATGCTGTTTACTTTCTAAGTTTTTTGCACTCAAGTTTTTTATTTATATATTCAAAATGTGAAATGCTTCTACACAGTGCTCAAGTCGAGATGCTAGTATTTTACTGTTTTTCATTAATTCAATTAATTATTTGTAAATTTAATTTGATTACTTACTAAAGTAACTACAACAATTTATGGAACCAAAAAGTTTAGACGAAATTTTACACGCAGATTGCTGATATACAGATTGCTGATGACAGCCTCTGTGGTGTGGTGGTGGAGCGGGTTGGCTCATAACCCGGAGGCAGCGGGTTCGATTCCCGCAACAGGACATAGATTTGCATACAAAAAGGTGTGTAAAAGCGCAAATACTTGTTCTGTGTCTGGGTGTTGTGGGACCATGGTCCTCGTAGTTCCTGGGTCCCTAGACACACGGAATCCTAAGTAAGGGTCCAGGATCTATGTATGTGATCGTTGGGCGTTATTTAATTTATTTAAATACTAGTTGTATACTACTGAGATCAATATTGAAAAAGTAATTATATCTCGGAAAATTAAAAAATCCTGTGGAAAAGTCGATAAATTTTAGATAAAACCGCGGGAAACCCTTACAAATTTATTTAATAAAACATCATGATAAAAGTTATTGTAATAACCATAAATGTGAAAGCTTTTACACTAACTTTAATATATTGGATTTGAAACTACAAGTGAGTTACTAGAATAAATATTATTAAAACCTGAGCTCCCAATAGGCGAAAGTGAAATCCCTCACAGATTGTGCTTTTAGGCTAGACGAAAAAGAAAATCAATTTAGAACTTTAAATTCGCGTAAAAGTAAGGTTAACTTATGTAAAGCTTCACTTCGTTGACGAAGCGCATCAGCTAAACAGAATAGACTTCGATATCCAAAGAAACGTATAACAAAAAAAAATCCATACTAACTAATACTCCATAATAATATCTAGAAAGTAAAATACATGAAAACTAAGCTATCCTGGTACACTAAAATATCCAAAGACGAAATAACAAAATAAGTAAGATAAAATACACTGAGAAAAAAAATAGTTTACGGTTACGTTTTGTCGGACAACGTAACATATTAGGTAAACACAACCGAGTGCACTTGTTAATACAGATTTTGTGATTTTACTAACTCATTAGGTTATTTTAAACTTTTACCCAGTTAGGTTAACCAGTTAGTTAATCACCTAACTGGGTAAAAGGTTAAAATAACCTAATGAGTTAGTAAAATCACAAAATCTGTATTAACAAGTGCACTCGGTTGTGTTTACCTAATATGTTACGTTGTCCGACAAAACGTAACCGTAACCTATTTTTTTTCTCAGTGTACGAATTTACTTTATTACGTTTAATAGGTATTTGTTTCATTTAAATGCATTGGCAAGTATTAAAATAGTTGACAATTTGAATGGTGATATAAACGTATAATAAATTTTGTGTCCCACACATGTGTACCTAATTTATTACCTAATTAATACCTATTACTCTACCTCATGTGCTGTAAAATTATGTTATTTATTAAAAAAAAAACAATAGTTAGAAGCATAACATATTACATTAAAAAAAAAACAATCTCAAGAAGTCTTGAACTATCTATAAACTGGAAAAAAGTCTATAGATATATACGTTCAAGCAATCTTTGAAATCTGGCAAAGTGCCCATAATGCTGGCAGCGTTGTCCCGCTGTATAGTGAGCTGATCTTTTGACCGAAATAGATGCCAGCATATATTTTGTTAAAACATAAAATGTTATTTATATTTACAATGCAAAGGCAAACGTTAATGTTTTATAAACCACTAATTTACCCTTTTAAATTTGAACACACCAAAATAAATAGAACTACGATTAAAAATGTAAATTGGACATTCTCAATTCGAAAGTTTAAGTATTTTCTCGCGGATAAGTTTAAATTAATGTGGACAGTCACTGGCACTTTACTGGAGCAAGTCTATAAATTTTTTATTAGCTACGAGATTTTGTTATAAAGAATTAAAGTACGAAAGGTAGCACTCCAATTGAGGTCACTATTTTGAAAGAAGTAGTATTGATACCTACGTCATAAAATGTCCGTTCGTAATACATTTTTAGTAGACAAAGTAACCGCATGTATAGTAACCCACCGTATAGGTATAGTTCCTTGAAGCGTCCTAACTTTTCAAGACAAAAAGTTCATTATTTCAAATAACATTACATCATCACCTAGAACATGTGCACTGCTGAACATAGGCCTCCCCCATAAAACGCCAATTTGGACACTTATCATAGGGGAATGTGCCATAATCACCCGCTTGGCAGGCGGCTTGGTAATCGCAGAAGGTTTTAACGTACCCGGGAGAATGCTGCTGCTCATTCCCTGGATATTCCTTCCGACTCACGGGAAGAGTAGGGTGATTCTATTGACAAATCGGGGCGACAAAGCCATTTCAAATAAAGAATACCAAAACTTTGTTTCACTAAATTCGAAACAAAAGCCGGTCGTTCCGGCCAAGTTCCAAAAGCTCAGAAATTCTCATTTATTCCAGAACATCGGAACATTCATAGAATCCCGTTTCATACGAATCTGACATGTCATAATTTGCTCATTGCGTAATTCGCGTCCGTTCAATGCCCGCGCGGTATGCAGACTATTTTCGATCCTTTTGATGATCCTAAGATTAATTTCAGAGGGCTTGCGGAGCTCAAAGGAAATTTAGAATATAAGTGCATTAATAAAGGTTTTACAGAGGGCACTCCATAGCAAAAATGTCTTTATTAAATTTTGTGGGCTTTTATGTGCATATTCGGTGACTTTATTATCTGCGTAAAAGCTTTTGTGAAAAGTATTGGGGGCCTCCGATGAAATATTTCAGCCTCACTAAAATGTAACTAGGTTAGTTTTTGGGATTTTTTTATACTTGTACTAAGCTTAACTTAGACAAAGTTACTAATAGTATAGCTGAAGCTATCATAAACAACGCAAATGATCCCTCTAAGTTTTTGTATAGCCATTGCTGCAAGGTCTCTAAAACAACTTATCAAAATGTGCAGTAAATTACTTACGTATTTTCCGTAAATAGTCTTCACATGAAAATTGGTCTAACAATAAGTGGAGAGACTCACAAAGTTATCTGATTTTTTTATGTTAAGGGTCACCGTAGCCTATAGACATTAGTCTAATAAACAGTTATGTTGGCCATATCCTCGATCATAGCGAATACAGACCTTAAAATACCTGCAAAGTTCGTCTAGGTAGGTACCACCGCTTTGCCAGTTATTCTGCCGCCAAGCAGTAGTGTGCAAGTACTACTGTGTTCCGGTTTGAAGGGCATTGTAGCTAGTGAAATTACTGGGTAAGTGAGACTTTATGATCTGATCACTCAGTCTAGTAATCTTATTACTACTACTACTAGAAGTCTCAGGATGACGTGCGCAGTGCAGTGTCACGCGAAACTTTATTGTTTTAAAGTTATGGGCGGCCGTGTCACTTAACATCAGGTGAACGACTTGCTCGCCACGTCATTCAATCACATAAAAAAAAAACTAGCACAATCCAAGAACAGCTGCCCGGACATTGGTAATGCCAGGCTAGGTCGGAAAACCTACTGTCTACTAGAGCCAAAGATACAGGGTGCAATAGAATTCATTAGGATAAATCAAGTAACTTTTGAAATTCGTGAAGGTTGTCATTGCCTAACGTGGTTGGCACGAATGGTTTTGATACTTTTAGATACAACTTTTTGTTACTTGTATCTATGTAAAAATTAAAAACATGAAGTAATTAATTATTTTAATGTAATTATACACTAGTAGTTGACTGGTAAGTTATCCTATTTTTTGGAGTTGTTATCAATACCAAATCGATGCGTTTCATTTCGTAAATTTTGGTCCACACGACGTGACTGATGTCATGAAGGAATTTTAGTATCAAAGGATGTTACATTCAATAAACCCAGTAGAGATTGACAACCACTCTCGACCGATTTACATGTAGTTTAAAATAAGCGACTTTTAACAGGAGTTTCAAAAGTCGCAGCGTAGGCCGGCCCCCCACTCGGTGGACCGACGATCTGGTGAAAGTCGCGGGGAGCCGATGGATGCAGGAGGCGAGCAGCCGCTCAAGGTGGCGCGCTCTGGGGGAGACCTATGTTCAGCAGTAGACGTCTTCAGGCTGTTGATGATGATGATGATGATGATGAAAGGAGTTTAATCAAATACCTGTGATGGCTGGAGCTCGAGTGACCCGTAGTCGAGCTGGACATCGGAGACCGCGCCGGGTAGCTGCCACCTCCGGCACCTCCTTCCGACATCACAAACTCTGAAACAAAATATAAGCACACATTAGTATTTAGATTTAAGCCTACCCCGAACCAATGAAATGTCTAAGTTCTCTGAAAGACAATATGCATTAACTCGGTCTGGTGGGTTTAATAACTACAGTAATGATTTTATAACATACACGCACAGAGAGACTCTTTCTCTCTCTCTCTCTCTCTCTCTATCTCTCTCTCTTTAACACACAAACACACCGCTATTTACTATTATGCTTTGGAAGTGTTTGTCATAGTATTGATTTTGATCTTTTTGGTACCTACTTTTAATGAGCGAATATGGCGTAGCGGTAGCCCATGCGACTTACAAAACGATGCACTCTGGTTTGAATCCTACTCGGCCTTTCCACTCGCTCTTACAACGGTAAGGTAACCAGCATGTTTATGAATCACAAAATTTAAAGACATCATGTGTGTCATCCATCAACCAGCCAGTGGAGTATGCCTACACCCCCAAGGCTCGTGGTTTATGGCCTACACTCCCCTGTAAGAGAAGACTCTTAGTTTATGGCCTACACTCCCTTGTAAGAGAAGACTCGTGGTTTACGGCCTACACTCCCCTGTAAGAGAAGGCTCGTGGTTAATGGCCTACACTCCCTTGTAAGAGAAGACTTGTGGTGTATGGCCTACACTCTTTTGTAAGAGAAGGCTCGTGTCCCAGCAGTAGAAACATAATTAGGCTGATGAAAGAGGTACTTTTAATCAAAATTATTAAAACAAATTAGTTATAAGCTTTCAACGTTACCTATTTACCTACGTAATAATTAATCTGTATAACTATCACAATAGATAGAAGCTTATGGATACGTAGTCGGCTCTCGTTTTAATTGCATATCATTTGTATTTTCATAGAATGTGCTGTAATAATTCACATTTATGTTCATCATTAATACGGCTTAAATTTCACGCTGGCCACTCCATAAATGAAGCATGTTTTTGCCCACGTGCGAAATGTGAGAGGACAACGTGGCGAGTGCACACTATCAATCCTTCTGTCACGCTATCGACAACGCATTTGTTTGCTCTCACCATTTTTGTCTCAGTGTTTCCTCGTTCCTCCGCTACTGTATCCGAGTTGAAGAAACTTTTATAGACAGTATGGGCAGAGCACTGTTCAGTTTTGTTGAACAATAATGTGCGGGTACGTATAGTGTCCAAGCGAAAATTTGATCTACAAGGTGCGGTTTTAAATAGGGTTCAATACTTTTCATGCCGTAAGTTTTAGCTACAGGGACAGTTGCTTACCTATACCTACTATAAAAAGTCTAGGGCAAATAGCAACTGAATAATTAAGTAATAGGTTAACCTATTGATTTTTCAATGTAAATCAGCATATGCTTTTTTTTGCAAAATAAACAAAAGTATACCGCACTAAGCGGCCACATGGTTGCGTAAAGTTGCACGAGCGTGCGAGCGAGATAGACGTGCATATGGCCATGATGTGTAATTTTTCGGTTATGATTTTTTTGTTGATTCGAGTTCAGTATGAGCAGTATTTACGTCTATAAATATGAAATCTGTTTAAACCACAGCTAGTACAGTCTACATACCGATGAAATTTATTGTTAATTACATTAATGAACTTTACATTCTTTACATTTTAACTTCAGGAGTAAAATAGTTAGTAGAATGGTTCTGACAAACGTTTTTTACTTTACATGGTAAATAAATCTACAAAAAATTACGAGAAAAACTGTATTTTTACATTTTTTATATCTTAAGAAATGGCTGCGATATTGACGATCAAAGTGTGTATTTCCGACCGAAGGTTTTTTAAAATGCGGGCGGGCGTTTACTAGCCGATGACGTCACAACCGTTCTCATTTGACAGGCGCGCTCTCGTTCGCAAGGCGCTGCGCAGTAAAAATCAAAATTATAAAGTTCTCCGTGGTAAAAATGGAAAAAAATACTGTATTGTGCCTCAGTGCTTCAATTCAACAGTTAAAACACCCTTTTTGTATGAGCCTGAGGACCCAAAAATGAGGAAAAAGTGGATGACAGCCGTAAAAAAAGTTGATTCAATAGGCACTTGAACTAAAGCATACTAATTTAAAGACGATTTTGATATAAGTATTTGTTAATAATACGTTTATCCTTCTTCTTCTCTACTTGTCCTTGCTACGTTTGACCTACTTAACCTACCTACTTGTCTACTTTTGATTGTTTAAATAGGTATCTTGCATACTACCTATTACATAATATGCTTATAAAACTACAAAATGTACGTGTTTAAACTACTATTAGAACGGCTTAACCGATTTGGATAAAACATGTCTATAAACCCCTGTTAAAAAAACAACATTCAAATAAAAAAAGAGCATGGAAATCGGGGTCACCCGTTTATGAGCTACACTACTACAGACATACATACAGACACACAGGCAGATATATAGTCACACAGCCAGACATACAGATTACAGATACGCATAGCGGTCAAACTTATAACACCCCTCTTTTGGCTTCGGGTGATAATAAATAACCAATACAGATGATAAGTAAAAATTTGCGGCCCGTACAGTTCATCAGCACTGATTTCTTCACTATTGTTTATTTTTATTTTAAAAAAATGTAAATGAACAAACTAAGTAGATAATTGATAAAATTAATCAAAAATATCTGGCTTAGTATAAACATATTATAATAGGTAGGTATTTGCCTACTTAAAAAACTGATAACTACGTAAATACCTACTAAGCATAGGACTTACCTACATCTGTATATAGGTAAATAGTGTTACTTTCTTTAAGTTGATACTGATAATTACACATAAAATAATCATCGACAACCTCAAGACGTTGATTGCGAGTACCTACCTAGTATTTTTTATCGCCGCCCATATTAGGTACTAAATGAAAAACACAGACTCTCAGTTTATAGGTTTAAGTTTGAACAAATACCTACCCTAGTGCTTACTTAGAAAATACCTACGTACATTTTCATTTTATTTCCACGAATTTCGGCAGCCGTAAAATTCTGATTCTAGGTACATGAAATACCTATATGCCACGATCAAACTATCCACTCTTGGCAGATTGTCCGACTGACCTTCTAGAAAACCTTCCAACCTACACACTACAAGTTTCACTTTAGTGCAATCGTATATAACGGATAATTTATATTATTTCTTTATAATAGGAAAACGAAGACGATAGAAACAAAGTGAAACGAGACGCGCGAAATTCAGTAGTGGCAATTCACCGCCCGCCGTGTCGCGGCCGGTAGCTGAACGGTTGTTACGTCATAGAATGAACGCGCGTAATCGCGGAAATTCAATATAGGGCTTCTCGTCGTTATAACTTTGGAAATACCGTATGTATTGAAGTGAAATAAAAACTAATGTAATGTACATGATCTACGCTCTGATTTTAGGATTTGATAGTGATATTTTAACCCTTTTGTGTTATCCATTTATTTTCGAATAATAGAAACCGCCCCTTCTGTTCTGTTTTTGTAGCGTGTTCGAAGCTTCGGTCGGCGCCGGCTATCAATCTGCCGACCGGCCTGAGCATGATGGATGCACGACCGAAGAACGAAAGACTCCCCACTTCCACACCTCTACGAGATACCATACATTTTGCCGAACAAGTTTTTACACAAAGTGCCCATCCAACTTCGTCGCAGCGATCTAATGAATTATTTACTTTGCTATTCTAGCCCTAACTGATGTTTATTTCAGTAGATTTGACTTTGAAATAGTCTCACATGGTATACCGTTTCATATTTTCATTGCTTATTAGCGGAACGGAGTTTCGTCGAAAGTTTCTTTTGAATACAAAATGCTGTTTCAACTTTTGACAAATTCTGTATTGGATAGGACGTGACATGATGTGATGGAGTCGGGCCGGCTCGTTATGTCGACATTCTCTGAATTATAACTTCTCGCGTTTCATTTTGTGTATCATCTCGCAAATATTAGACGGATCTTACATTTGCGTAATATGTGAGAATTGAATAGAAAAATAAAATCCAATGCAGGTATATAGGTTATGTTTTCCATCCCAGAAACCGAGGACGACACGTCCATGCAGAAACCAAAATGCCCTGTCCTGCATTATTGTTCAGTCCATTATAGCATTAATATCTCCCAGATTAGGTACAGTTATCCTTTGTTACCTTCTCTCTCTATTATTTCTTCTAGGTATCGAAACAAAATGGCAAAACAGAACACGTTAATTTGGTTAGCAATTAGCAGTATATCACAATAACAGTGTTAACGTTTCATTTCTTAAGAAACGTAATATAAGGATAATGAAAATTGATCGCTCCTAACTAAGATAAGTTTCGAAAGTTATGACGGAATGGAAGAGCTTCCGGAGTGCGGACGACGACGCGGGCAGAGGGGGACGCGCGCCGACTGCAGAAATATCAGCTATAGAGCCAGAGCTGGATTTACCAATGAACAAAATATCTAGGGCACAGTGTTTTCGAAATCAACGCGAAAGCTTCGTTAGCAAAGTTAAACTTTGGTCATGCCATTTCTCATCAGCTGGAAATCGTCCACTGCTGAACATATTATAGGTCTCCCCCATCAGGGGGTCCGTCATAATTACTAGTGTTGTGGCAAGATTCCTGCTGTGAGCAGATTATAATGCAGATTGACGAGAATATAGCTTCTTATTCCCTGGATATACTCTTATTAGCCGGCTCTTAATACATGGGGAGAGATGTGATGGTCCTATTTTTACACCGGAATCTCATGGTCATGGGTAATATAAAGGTTTATTTTTTATCATCGTTAGGTTTACATGATAATGCCCAAAAATAAAAATATCCAAAACCAATACAAATACAAATACAAAAATACTTTATTGAACCCATTATAGCCAATGTCCATTAATAAAAACGAGCAATGATAAAAAATAATAAGTAAATCCAATAAATACTTCATTACCGTTGCGTTCGTTTTCTACTTTTATTTACTTCATTTGTAGTGAAATTTTGCCTGTATGTCTTGGTTTCACGCTTTCTTCGGCTAAACTGATTTGAAATTTTACGTACAAACTGCTTACTGCTTAGGTACTATACTTACCAAGATCAACAAACTCCCGGAAAAATAAGAGTTCTTGTGGAAAAACGACTGAATCGCAGGAGTAGCGGTGAGGTGATTTAGCTAATTTTTGAACAAATTGCCGGTCATGCAATGCACCCTTGAGGCATCGCGCTCAATTAAAGTCACCGAGCCCAATACGGTGCTGTCCAGAGACTAATTATTGTTCAAACAAGAAACCTAACGAGTGTACCCATTAATCACAACCCATTTATGTCACTTGCTTTGTTACCAAATGGACGTTAGCAGCAAAACAAATACCACCTGCGTGTTAGCGGCCTCCCTCCGTTCAATTTATATTTGCTTGAAACGTTTTGCGGAAATCACGATTGACAGGTCAGAACAGAATTGCCATTATTAATTTATTGTAAGCAAAATGAATTTTGCAGCATTTAACTGATAAGCTAACCTACAACTGAATGCATAGGTACTATATTCCTTCACTAACAATCAGTTGAAAACAAAAGAAAGCGCAAACCGATGAAAAATGAAAACTTGCCCGAAGTCCTGCCTGAACATATATGAATACCGTATGAGGGCTTGCTATTTTTACATGCAAAAATCGGCACGGAATCAAAGTCCACATGTTCACTGCGGCCTACCTTAATTTTCCTTCACGGTGCGCGCACGGAATAACAAAAACAGAAAGGACAGCTGCTCTACCCTAAAGCACAACCTTCCCATACAAATTATCAAAAAAGGTTGCCTTTTACTAATATCATAACATCGTTCTGTAATGCTGATTTAATGATGTTAAATACGAAGTTTAATTTGGTAGAAACGCTTGTAGAAACGCTCGGTGTTGAGAAGCCGACAATGCCGGAGTAATTTTGCTTATTTCGGCCTAAATTACTTGATCTCGTTTACGGCCTTTGAAGATTGTACAAAGTTTGCACAAAGTTTGTGTCTAATTTATTGTTTACCGCACTCTCTTGTAGTTATTTAACATAAGTTAAAAGCGTAAAACATTTGTTAATCAGTTTAATTAGATTCGATTAAACAGATCTATCATATTTATAAAGGTGACAAAGGTCAATTATAAACTGACTGGAGCAATAATAATAATGACGCTCAACGATCCTGGACCCTAACTAAGATTCTCTGTATCTAGGGACTCAGGAACTTCGAGGACCATGGTCCCATAACACCCAGACACAGAACAAGTATTTTCACTTGTTTTTCCCGTGCACAAATATTTGTCTTACCGCGGGATTCAAACCCGCCGCCTCTGGGTTATGAGCAGACCTACTCAACCACCACATAACAGAGGCGGTCAATAAACATGATTGATTAATTAAACATTTGTATAGCATGTATTTATTTTATGTCAAATAATTTTCAAGTACCAACTGACAAAGTATATTTAAAACATTTACTTCTTTTCATTGAGATTAAAGTACCTAATGATCTAGAGTATTTTATGGTCATATACAATAATTTAACCTAATAATCAATGACATTATTGGAATGTCATTGAATGATCATAAGTAACTCATTTGCTATTGTTCATGCTTACATGAAATAAACTATACAATACACACAAGTTAGTTTATCAATTTACCTCAAGCTCGTGTCGCGAGCGCAACTAATGGTGCTCGCTTATTCAATCAAAGTAAGAATTTAATCTTAACTTTAATGAAGGTGATTCCCTTATAACTTTCCGACGCAGTCGCTAATAACGAAACTTGCGGTTAATAGCGCCCAGAAAGGGGGTGAGAAGGGTGGGGTTTAGGGCCCGACGAATATTCGAGACAATTCAATGGGAAAATCTGCCTTTGTGTAACTTCTATTACAGTTAATATTCTAAGTTTCAACAAAGTAGTTTAACGATGTATGCTTATGAACATGTTTAACATCAAAGGTTAAATTGATCTTGGATAATACAGCGATATGAACTCAACTGTAAGGTTAATATGACATCGCATAAATTTACTTATTACTAAAAAACTGCACCAACACACCATGTGCAAGAATAATAATATTTTTGCCCAGTAATAGCTGTATTAAATATTTAACGTGAGTGCAGCGTTAGTGTCGATAGAGCTGTTGCAATAAATGGGACACTCACAGATTTATAGATACCCTCATATCATAATGTATACTTTGAGAGCGAGCAGGCTTTCAGAGCTTCGCGAACGTATCGAATCTTTATGACGTCATTAAACATATTTTTACGAGGACACCGTCGTGTTCTGTTATTACTCTGAGGGAGAGTACAAGCATTTCATTGGCCAGTAATTCGAGGAAGTGAACCTTCATCGGAACTGACAACCACGAGGCAATAAACAGTTTATAGTGTGATTGCAACGAGCCCGCACTCGATCATTTCCCAAGTATGTATACTAAATGATATTTATATACCATTATTTACCGTTCTGTACTGATTATGATGATCGCACCATCATGTTTGTTATTATATTGATAACTGTTATTAGAACTAGGTACCCTCATTTAAGCATTAAAATCGATTAGAAAGTTCAGAATTATAAGGCCACTACTATCGATGTTCAGTTTTTTATTCTATTTAAAAATTCTTTATTAATAGAGCTTTGTAGTAAAAACAACATCAATTAAAATTAGATAGATTTGAAATAACTTAAGCCGCTTACAGCCTGTTGACAAGACAGACTAATTAAATGGATGACTCCGGAGAGGAGGAAAAATTACTTTGCCGATGGCAGCCAAACACGCTGAGAAGCTGACAAAATGCCACGACGATCCACCAAATTACGCAGTAATTGAACCGAATTTCAGAATGAAGCTCATGTAATGAAAGCAGATAAAAGGAGAAAAGAGGGGCTCATTCAATTCGCTCGCGAGCTCAACCTGACACTGACTTAAGTAGATAGTTAAGATTTAGCCAGAGAAGCGCCCACTAATGTGTATACTCAGAAAGTAGTCTTGCCTTAAGAATTGGCCACTTAAGTACCTACGGAAACTTGCCATCCATTAGCTACTTGTGGAGAACACATTATAGTTTAACTTTTGTTTCTCTTTAGTTGGCGCTTGCAAACAAATGGGCACAAAGCAGGTATAAGTTTGGAAGCAATTTTGTTAAGCAATCTAGAGGGAAATTAGTTTAGTAAGGTAGTGGAGACTTTCAGATTGGATGTAAGGTGATGTAGGTTAATGTGAGAGACTGGCCGTGGCACCTCAGTTTTGCAACGGTCGATCGCAACTCTTGTCAACAAGATAAATGTTCTCAAGACGCCAGAGTCCGCGCACTTTATTCGATTGGATTGGATTCAAGTCGTTCGAGCCCAACTCTACTTGAGACCATTGCTTCCTAATCATTGAAGAAACTTCAGACTCCCGACAAAGGTATAGGTATAGGACAAAATAAGTTATTTATGAATAAATCTGTTTGTTCAAAAAAACCTGCAGGTACCTACACTTAAGATTGAAATCTACGCAATTTCTTTTAAAACATATTTGCTGATGTTTTTTCGTATTACGTACGTGGTACGAAAAGAAAAAAGTTGAAAAAACGACGTAAAATTCCAATAACTTAACTTCGTCCAAGAACAGAATTAACTAACGGTCTGCGCTGTTTTATGCGTAGCATAGTCTGAAAAGAAAAACCAATTGTGAACTGAAATATTGTTGATATGAAATTCAATTGTTTACTAGGTACTGCCGTCGGTATGGCACCCCTTCTATTCACATTGGGTATATTGTGCGACTGACGATAGCACCTTCATGCTGTTGACAAAAAAGACGAAAAAGAAAATCGCCAGCCAAAAATATGTCCCCTTTAAGTTTATTTACGGAATATCGTTCCATATTTCTCCGAGAATATGAAACTGATCCCATGCATATCTGATTCGATCTTCATTCGTATGTTTGCGTAAAATCTCCGCTGTAAGGAATCTACATAATCAGAGTCAGCCAAATGCTGTTGAAATACGAAACCTTCTGTTGTGTGAATCTTAGTTAAATTATAGAAATACACAGTATTCAAAAACCCAAATAAGTTATACAGAAATCATCACATTTTAAAATATGCCTTAGGATGAGTCTAGCTAGCTACCAGTAGAAAAGAGGTAAACGATGTTAAGGGGGCTTTTACAAAATTATGCGTAGTTGCAAGGTTTTCGTCGTCAATATTTGATGCATAGCATTAATGTCTATACTTAGCCATTATATAAAGAATACCCTTCATTTCATCTTCTTCGATAATGACAGAACGGATTTTAAGTAATTTATCTATGTATTTAGTAATCATCATTCTCCTGGTGTTCGTTTTGGCAAAAACACAGAAAGAACCGATTTGAGAACTCTAATTTACAAATTCTGTGTAACGTAAGTCTCCAAACTAAATTATACTCCACTAAATACATCCTCTACTTCCATAATGTCTGAACAGATTTTTAATTTTTACCTTTCAAGCAATTAAAAAAATATTAAATGAAATTTGATTTTTAATCAAAAAGGCTTCAACAAAAGTTCTAATATCTCTGGAGTTTTATATTACATCGACCACCAAAATAAAGCTAATCATTCTTCTAAGCTAATACAAATTACTTCATAGTTTTAAATTAATGCTCTTATTTATTTATCAATAAATGAAATTGGATATATTTGGTCAAACCGACGCATGCTGCGAGCTCGCTACCGCGCGCGCGGTACTGAGCTCGCCAAAATGTAAAAGCCCTCTTAATGATGCATAATGTACATGTTTACAAAACATTAAGTTCTAATACCTATTGGTATAATATTCGCCATAAACTTTGCGACCACAAAGATTTATTGTGTTATCTATGCAAGCATTCTCCAAGCAAGCCAACAATATACGCTCACGTGTCTTAGCGTTGGATTGCTTTAAAATTACGTCTTTATAAAGACCTCCGTCTTATTAATTTTGAAATAAAAAGAACATTATCGCAAGAACCAATACCCTAACGCAATAAAACGTATGAAGCGAGTGTATCTCGCATGATCACATTTCCTAATAAGTTGGATCCCACAACGCGTTCAATGTGGCGAAAACTAATATCTTCCATCTCGCTTCTGTTGCCGTCACTCGCGCGTCCGTCCAACCATTCACATCCTCTACTCTATTATATTTTGTTTACTTCCACAAAATATACTGTAGTTTTGAAAGATTTTCACAACAATCAGTAACAGAAATAAGTGGACAAAGATGACTTACATTTTTGAAATATTCATGTTTGTCTCACCCGTGGGTCAGCTTAGTTGGAAATATTTTGGGCATAATAATGATCTTATAATATGCCCTTTAATTTATGTTTTTGTTTAACTTTAGTTAATTAGCCTCAATATTATAAGTGAACGTCAGCTTCTTGTTAATTGGGTTCACTATGAAGAATGTTCACACATTTTAATTTTTAGCTATTCGTATTCTTCGTGAAAAAACAAGACAATAACTAATATTCGCTATTTTACTATCAATGTCCGCTTAATCTATCCCTATTTTACTGCATATTTATATTAAAAAAGGGTTATATCAATATCATAATGCCAAGCTTTTTTCCACCGCATATTTTATACGGTTTCTTTGAAACCGGCTATAAATTACAATTACTACCGCACGGTACCTACTGTGCAATTACATTTCACGTGAAGGATTTATTCATCGAATGACTAAGGAGTCCGGTGTTTCAGTGGTCTTTCTTGTGGTTGCTACGTTTAAAGTAACGTAAAAATTTTAACTACAAAAAATATAGTTTCTGCTGTATTTAAAAAATCATTATAATGATGCATAGATTACAAAATGACAAATTATCTCTGATTTGGATGTCTTCATCATTCAAAATTCATCCACTACCACATACTAAAAACTATGGTATGAACTGCATGGTATGAGCTTGCTAGAAGTATCAACTAAAAGTGCCAATATGCTCGACATAAAGCCTACTAAAAATTTTGGAAACTCAAATCAACTGTTACGGATTAGTGGTTTTTAAATTAACCTTGTATCTATGGTGCTTTGTGTACTAATAATGTACTATTTATCGAGACAATAAATCCTAATGTCAGTTCTAGTAATAAGCTTTACAAATCAGATATACCATGGATATACCCCATAGCACCATAAAAGCGTGCACACAACGTTCGTCACAGCTTCAACCCATGAAACGTTCCATTACCGTGGACGGCGGCTTGCGGTGGGCGTGCGAGCGACGGGGTGCGGTCACTTACGATTACCAGCCGCGGCTGCGAACCAAATTAATGGATTAGTTATTACCTATTACATTAATGCCTAATAAAGTCGACATGCTTTTGTTTGATTACGGCAAATTTATTGTTCTCCAGATTCACATACTAGAAGTGCTCTACGGTTTCAGCCACGTGCTTTTCCGTAGCATCTATCTTAGCTTTTTTCGGACTAAAAAACCCAATATTGATGACGGGTAGAGTGAGTATAATTGGGGTGTATTTAATTTAAATTGGTTTAGCTGTTGTGAAGCGAAAGCATTCAATTTAGGTCAATACCTACGAATTCGTGTAAAATCATAAAGCCTCCTCGAGCGATGTTCTGTAGTTGTCTCTTAGATTTTCATATTATAAAGTAAAAGTAATAAAGCTACTTTTGATAATACATATTTATATATAATTAAGTTTTAGTATATACTAACCTATAATTTTACCATAAAATAGCTTTAATGACTTTAAGAAAAGCATGCGCATGAGATGAAACTCTAAAACCAGAACCTAATATTAGAATACTGTTTGGACTGAGATCTCGAAGTTTCAAAATTGATGATGTACCCACATAAAAAAATTACCTACTTATTAACTCGTATACTATTATTATAACATTTTCTAGTCTTTTAAATGACTAGAATCCCATACTAAAAAGAAAATATGTGCCTGTTTACAAGACTTTTCAAAGCTTTTGCAGCTAGTTTTCCTGCGGCAGTTGTCAAATCATTCAGGTACAGGGGCTCGAGCCGAAAAACTATCTGTCGCTATAAATAAAGAAGATGAATTTCGTAAGCCAGCTTCGCTCGGGAATTTTTCGCACGAATACAAAGATGTATGTGTTCCCTACAAGCCATACTCGATTTCGGGGTAAACTAGTTTTCCTAGGTCAAACTTGTTTATCCAGAACGCTTCCAATGGAGTCCCAGTAGGCTTCCATGTGCGTGTATATTGTGGGTATTGCCTAATACTCGATGTGGCCTATTATTATATGTAGCCATTGCCAGATTACAATACAATACATCATCATCATCATCATCAACAGTCTGAAGACGTCTACTGCTGAACATAGGCTAAAGAGCGCCACTTCGAGTGACTACTCGCCTTCTGCATCCATCAGTTCCCCGCGGTTTTCACCAGATCGTCAGTCCACGTAGTGGAAGCCGGCCTAACACTACGTCTTCCGGTTCGTGGTCGCCACTCAAGAACCTTTCTTCCCCACAACAATGCAATAAATTAACAATAAAAAAATGATTAAAAAAATAAAATATTTTTTTATACCTACCTAAATTAGATTAATACATTCATAACGCCCTTCAAATCAGGAGTAATAATTATTTTTCAATAATTTTGTTGAATATAATGTTAGGGTGACCATCTAGTCCACCAACCTGCACTTCATGCCAGCATGATGGATTTTAGCCCACACTCTTTCCACGTGAGCTCTAGCAGTGAGAAAGTATATAGCTGAAAAGGAACCATTTAGTTACAAAACAGAAAGGACCATAAATATGAAAAATGAAAAATGACTACAATATTTTATCATTCAAGCGTACCCACTATCTTCGCCCCGATGATTAATTAATCAATTGTAAAGGCATGTCTATCAAAATCTAAATAATTCACCTGCCTAATGACGGCCGGCAGGACATATAAAATGCCTTTCTGTTGTTTTCCATCGTGGATACAAATGTCCATTTCCGGCCACGCAATCCGCGCATTAAGGGAGTCAGTCAAGTGTCCATGTCGATAAGTAAAGGAGTTTACGTGTAATTACTCTGCCTTTGGGTGGATTTGATTATAACGTATATTTTGTATAGTTTTCGTAAAACGTTGTGAGGAAACTGACATCTTAATGTACCTATCATAAAGTTTTGGTCAAGTGTCATCCATCAACCCACACTAATTGGTCAGCAGGGTGTATTTCTGGCCTATTTCTGTGAAATAAAGTTTGATTCCGGCAGTGAGAACGTATGGGCTGATGATAACTTGGCTGACTTAATAGCTCAGTTGGTAATAGCTCTGCCTTCTGAACTTATAAGTTGTGGGTTCGATTCCCACCCAGTACATACATTTGCGTGATGAACATAGCTGTTTGTTCTGTGTCTGGTGTTATATTGTATTCTATGTATATTTACAAACAAAAAGTATTTAAGTATCTATTTTATCAGTTATCTGGTTCCCATAGTACAAGCTATGCTAAGTTTGGGGCTAGATGGCGCTGTGCGAAATGTCCGCACATACTTATTTATATAAATTATAAGTAGGTAAATTGTCGGAAGAAATATACTATGGTTAAATACTTAGCAACAAGTGGAGTTAGATCTGGAGGTGAAGTGAAAGTAATAAAAGTGATGGCGCTTTTTTAATTTCGACTCTAGGGCATGTCAATATAGTAATAGTAAGTAAGTAATTAATAAAGTGGTTTTTACAACTGAGCGCTACCGTACTACGCAGGGCACGTTAAGCCACCGTGCCGCTCCCGGCTGTTATCGTAAGACAATAGTCGGCCTAAAAAATCTAACACTGAGTTAACATTTGCCTCTTGATTCGTCCAAGACTAGCGTACATGAAAAGAAGAAGAAGTAAAAGTAATAACTTGACTAAGTGGCAATCTTTTGAAAGAATAATGCATCGACCAATATCTGTGTAACTCTGCTCGGAGATGACTCAATATCTCTTACGTTTTCACTACCACAGCACTCTTACTGACACAATTCAAGCTAATAACAGTTTTTGTGACACTAAACACGAAAAAAGCTTTCCCCGTTTAACGGAGCGTAAATGTGTACTCCATGTTACCGCCGCCCTTAAGCAGACATTATTAGGGGGGTGTCGCATGGACGTAAAATTTTGTAGCGATTTTTTCCTCTAATACCGTAAAGCTATATAGACTGGAGGTCACGTTGACGGCATAACTTGTACCGCGTAATATATTCGGGGAGAAATATAAACTTAAATTGTGATTTGCATCAATTGGAGTTGGATGGAGGTTTTCTTCGCAGGTGATTTGATGCTTGGCTGAGAGGGCGCGCGGTTTTGTTTTTAATGTTTGAACGTTTTTGGTTTTGGTGTATATACATCACAGATCATGCACGGTCGATTGTAAATAACGGCTTTACTTTATGTAAGTCATCATCATCATCAACAGTCTGAAGACGTCCACTGCTGAACATAGGCCTCCCCCAGAGAGCGCCACTTTGAGCGGCTACTCGCCTTCCGCACCCATCGGCTCCCTGCGGTTTTCATCTGATCGTCGGTCCACCTAGTGGGAGGCTGGCCTACACTGCGTCTTCCGGTTCGTGGACGCCACTCGAGAACCTTTCTTCCCCATCGGTTGTTAGTTCTAAAATAAATATTGAAAGTGCTTCATGCTGCTTATGGTGGCAACTGATAATGGTGATAGTTATTATAATAGTTATAAATTGTAACCCTTAACACCAGATTAAATTGAAATTGAAATTGAAATATATTAATTAGTACCTACATACTAAATGAACATATTTAAATTTCGTTAATATGAAAAGAACACATTTGATATGAAACAACAATAGTGTCCGAAACAAAGTAGTTCACAAAATAATCCAACCCCATATCTTTCAAAGAATCCCAATGTTCTTAATAGTAGTTAGCAATATTTTGTGAGAAACACGAAGAATTGTCGTCATTATATTAGTCATAACATTATGTAGACCAGACATATGATTCACACAAAACAATAGACACTGCTTATGCATATGAATTCTCTGTTTTTATAAGACGTGTGGAGAGGACTGACATGCAGTCGGTAAATGAGAATATCTTACAAAAACTAGGCTGTCTTGTATGAAAGTATATTTTTCCAAATGCTTATTCAAAAGTTATAACATAAATAAGAATTTTACTATTAAAATTGTCATGAGTGTGATTTATTTTAAATAAATATATATCCGAATGTTACTCATCTATACGACTGTTATAAGAATATCTAAAAACTCTTTAGAGTTATGCGTTTAAAGATTTATGTATTATAGAATATAGAATATTTATTTATTTAGATTTTTCCCTACTTTTTCTCATCATTATGAGCTGTAGAAGTAGGTATCTCTAGTGTCTCCATACGTGCCCAAAATACCCAACTTGCCTCCACTCAGTTTCCAGCAATTCGCATTTTCTGCGCAAGCGCTGAAGAACCCACACATTGGAAATGTTTTGAGTCCAGCTAATGCGGAGCATCCGAAGCACCACATCTCGAATCCTTCGTAACATTGCCATTACGCTTACAAACTGTTCATATTATTATGCCATGAAATTTTCAGTAACGTCACAACCTCAGGTACTCGTTTAAATTTGTTTTCCCTTGTCGGGGCACAAAGCGTTGAGAAACCCCACACTACAAAGGGCTTAGATTCTAAACGTTGCCGCCCTGAAAATTTGTTTCATTAACGGCCCAGCCTAAAATTTCTTTTACGCTCAAGTTAAATCCGCCGTACCGTATTTTGTAGAGCTCCGCTTACCAAAGAGTTTTTGTATAGAATAAATAACAATGGGCAAAATTGTAGGGTGTCCGGTAGATAGGCCCGAAGCTATTTTCTATGAATCGGATTCGAGTTTCAATGGTTTTATGCTTCCATTCGAAACTTTGTTTCAGCTTTAATATTTTTGGGGTGCGGATATAAAACAAATTCACGCATGAATACGTCAATGTTTTACGTATCTATCACGTACATGTATAGTTCTAAAATTGGTTTATGTATTTGCAAAGACATGACACACATAAGGATAGTGAAGCGCTTTGGCATGAGCTTCGTCCTTTTTAATTTGTATCTACCTACAAAAATTCTGAGGTGGCATAATTTTTTTTTATGTAAACGAGTGACGTGACGAGCTAGTCGTTCGACTGGTGTTAAGCGTCACGTCCGCCCATTACAGATTGCAGTGTCACTCGGAAATCAAAATTAAGTTTCGCGTGATACTGCGGACTGCGCACGTCATCCTGAGACATCACACATTTTAAAATAATTCTAGACTGTGAGATCAGTTCTTAAGTCTCATTTGCCCAGTAAATTCACTAGCTACAATGCCCTTCAAAGCGGAACACAGTAGTGCTTGCACACTACTGCTTGGCGGCAGAATAACTGGCAAAGCGATGGTACCTACCTAAACGACCTTTGCAGATTGCTACCACCCAGTAAAGCATAAACATACGCAAAGAGCAGTCCTTAACGTCGTAGATATATTTAAACAATGGAAACTGCTGATAACATTTTCACCTTCAGATAAAAGGTTAGCAGATTACCACATTACCGTCATCAAAAGCACACGGAGTGTTGTTCTTGATATAACAGCGTTAAATAAAAAGCTGTTCCGAGAACAAAGCGGTACGTGAGGCAAATTATTTATGTATTGCCGCGGTCGGTCTAATTACGCGAGCCTTTTGTTCTTGTAGCCCCCGGCACAGTGTCAAGACAGAGATTCAGTTCCGTGGTTGTGGCAGGTTACTTATCACACACACTTACACACGCTAAACCAAAACTTGGGCTGAACTGAGTAGTAAGTTAGCTAAAGCTTGATGTGATCTATTGCTTAAACATGACAGTCAGTGAAATGAAATATAATTATACTCTACGCTGTTCCATTCGAAATAATTATATGGCAAGTGTTTAAATGTAACATTTACTTTATTTATAATAATTAATTTAAATTTTGCTATAATGTACTGATTCACTTAAAACTAGTAGGACAGTTTATGACGCAGATATTACCAGTTAATAAACATTTCAAGTAAAATTTAATAATTTTAAAACAGGATACAAATGACGTACTGTTCAAATACCTATACTGTCGACTTGGCCGCCAACCGCACTTTACTTTCCACCTATACCCTTCCATATAGTATTCCACTAGATGTTGCTTAGATAACAGTAATGTAATGAGCCTGCGACCCACTAACTTAAGAATGTGACCGCTTTGTTAACTCATACGGACAATACTAAATGTAACCTAAGCAACGAACTAGATACTAGCTTACAATGGCAAACTCACTCTAGAGCTAAATATGAAAGTGTTAGTTGGTATAAGCTGCTGTTGGTCTAGACAAAGTAATTTAGACTTTCAAATACCTTTTATCAACAACTATAGTATACTTCTGAGCTATTTAACTTCGAGTTTAAGAAAATAAAACGTGAGATTTCCGAAAATGTTTTCATTTGCGAGAAATCCCGTTCTTCGACCCCGCGGTTATGACGAAGAGGGAGAAACTGCAATCACACTTGGCGCAAAGAAGCGGCATATGATATTCACACGCAATAAATATTAAAATAGGTGCAGTGATTGCGTGAACAGGTGTCGACTCTAGCCGACCGACGTAAATCGGCCCCTTCACTTTTTATTGGAAGGCCCATTTTGAAATTTGCCGAGTTTGCACGTTATTTTACTGTGGCACTCGAGGGTAACGTTTTACTACCAGACGGGTCCTTATTCGATACTTCCAATCTTTTTATTTGTTGGACGTTACGCAGGTACACGATCAAAAATAAGCGAAATAACGAATAAATGATTGGACAAGACGGTTAAAATAATAACAAAAGTTCAAATAATGGTTTTTACTTCTGACTAGTCCTTGGTATAAAAAACTAAGCCAAGTGTTAGGTGGCGTTATGTTACGTTAAGTTTAGTATTATACAGAATAGATAAAATACAGGTAAATTTGAATAGAAATGGAATCTTGTTTCTCTCAATATAATAATCACATTTCAGTTCATTTCATGATTGATTGACTGACAGACAATGTAGAGCCCAAACCACTGGACTTACGATATTTGAAGGGCCTTTTATGACGTAGGTTGTAATGGTTTTTGAAAAGTCAACTCCTAAGGGTAACCTTCTCCTATTCAAATGAGGTGTATAATAGTATATTTAGTTTGATAAACGGCAATGTTAAAAACGGCTTCATTTGTTAGTAAGTTGAAGACTATCAGGTAAAGCCTTTAAAGGCCTAATGTACCGACAACCAGGATACAGATTTTCTGAACTGAATGTCGGTACGGTTTAGTAATCCGGATTAAGTATTATTGATATTGTTTTGATCTTGCATGCAACTTGTTATTTTTGGTAATAACATAGTTATTAATTATACGCCCATGTTATTAATGTACGATTGAAGTGAACCCAAATAAATTTATTATTATTATTATTATTATTATAATATTGTATAAAGAAACGCGGGTGTATTTAGCTGGTTTAGGGCTGTATTTAGTAGGTATATCATACATACACTATAATCAACTAACGCATTTCAGAAATAGCTATTTATTCGAAAAAAGTTGGTGTTATCAAAAATTTGATTCCCAAAATAAACAAAAAATAAACTATTAGGTAAAACAAAGCAATATAAAACAATTTAAACACCATAATAATAGTAGGTGAAAGTGGATACATATACAACAGTATGCGGCACTATAATATATGGCAACACCAAGGAAAGTTAGGTTCTTCGCGCTAAACTCACATCACAGTACCAACGCAAGCGATAAGTCACCGAGACGAAAGCGAAACGAGAGCGAAGCTTGAGCGATAGGTGAGCGATTGTCACGGGAGTGATGCTCACGAAGAGCCATACGGGGAGGCAGGAGCGCGGTGGAGACTTCACCCCCCGCGCCTCCCTTTATCGATTGCCCCAGTTGAGAGCGGAGCGAAAGTAATGATAGAGCGGGATGCAACCACTGCCCGATCGGATGCCCAACTCCGCCTAGTAACTGTAGTGCACTCACTACACAAATATTTGCTCAAGATAATATTTAATCCTCCCTTTCTTTCTTCTAATGCAATTCTCGATAACGCTGCCGACGAGCGTTCTACAGAAGAACGGCGATCCGACAACGTAATCCGAGATTATTTCAACTTTTATCTCGCCGTCATTTATATTACCATCAGCTACTATTTCCATAATAAAGAATAAAGAAGAGGCCTTAATATTTTGTTCGGATGGATTAGCCAAAAGTTTGAGTCATCAAAGTGAAGTTCACAAGAGAGCGTGGAAGTGACATCCTGCCTATATCTATCCGAACGGATCCCATAATAGCTTCCTCAATCTCGGCGTCAAAGTTCTCATAACGCGCTTCTTAACTAAGGCGTTAAGGAAGATAGTTAGTAGGAGGCCTTCGGCAGGGTCTTAAAACTTGGCCAAAACTTTCGTAACTCGATCTCCACGATCCGGCAGCGGGCGTCAATAGCGGCGATAACTCACAATACGTTATTAGCATAATAATGATATAATAATTGCTGATAGATCAAAAGCTGTCCTCGCCATCGACCAACTTCATACACTTACCGAATTTTCTGACACAATAGAACTTCCAAGTACTTTCCGCGCCATTGTCATACCTCAATCTTGTTAATAGAAAACTACTCCATGGGCAGGGGCATGTCACATCGTAAAGAAGTTGTTAAAACGCCGTTTTTATAAGAACACCCAAATGGCGATCCGATGTCCATCGTAAAAATGTAGTTCATAAGCCATGACGTTTCATAGCTGAGCCTAATAATCAGTAATATCGATTTTGCGATAAAAGGCGTCCAACAAGAGAGTGTCTCCTTCGCGCGGTAAATTGTGAAGGAATCTGAGACGGCGTTCACATCCAATGATAATAAAGTGTAAAAAGAGTCGTCGTTTTAACGTCCACTTTATGGGCACTTCCGGAGGTCCGTATAAGGTTCAGGATGCGCCAGATATATGGGCGCTGTTAAACTTCTTCGCCAATCCCTCTCGCTCTTTGTCATCGTCACAGATAGCATACGATACAAACTCTATTGCTTAGTTATAAAGATACTAGAGCAACTATTACCGTTAGTAGGTACTTACTTATCTATTCTGTCATGATATAATACACGTTGCATTGCAAACAAACAAGTAAACAATTGAAAATTAGAAAAACAAAGTTTTACTTTCTTTTGTAGGATAGACTTAATTATAAATCATCTTAATCGTTTAATTTATAAGCGAAGCATTATTAGTGAAAACAGATCCGAAGTCGTAAAACGAGGACGCCTATTTAAAGTGGATCGGTCTATAAAATAAACTTGAGAATCCAATTAAGAAATGAGCGGAGAAAGGATTTATTCTAGTCTCACTTTATTAGCGTACATGGTAATAAAATGAAACGATCAGACTTTGTATAAGACTCGTATAGAATGACCAATTAAAACAAACACACTTTGGTATCATTAAGCTTAATGAAGAGTACACCTCTTGTGATGGACGTGTCCAATAATATGACCAAAGGCCGGTGCTTTATTTTTAGTTTACTGAAATTTATTTCGCCAAACTTTTAGTTAAATATACTTTCACTTTTCGTGCTCAGCAATAACTCAGTTGGTCTACGTAATTTGTAAAAACCTTGAAAAATATTGCTAGTTTAATAAATGTGTATGACCAAAGTTTAAAACTGACTGCTAGTTACTAGGTCATATTCATGTGACAAACTATTTTCGAAAATATAAAACCCATGCCTTAATATTCTACTAGAGGAAGCCCACCGTTTAGCCCGCGTTTCTTCATATAATCTTTAGCACTCTATTTTAATTGTTACATATTGTACTGCAGTTGCACACCCCTTAGGTGTATAATATTTAAAAAAACATAGACCCTCTAAGCCATAAAAAAAGACATCTTCCAAATATCTTTTCTTTAGGTCCAGCGGTTAAGGCGTTTGTTTTCTGTCAATCAGTTAATCAAAGCCTTTTATTAATACAGTCAAGAATCATGGCCTTTTAAAAATATAACAAGGTCCTTAATTTTGCCTAACTTGCTTTGTATTTGAAAGCAATAGGTATATTTCAACTGCTATCCAACAGACCCCGCTTCTCAACATTTCCTGTGGCTATTAAAATTTTACGAGTGAAATGGCGAAATGAATGCCTAAATTAGGTTAAGGAGTATCGCGCAACGAATCGCGTGATGTACGCCGCACTCACTAATAATTTAAATATTAAAAAAAACAATTGATTGGATAGTATTTTTTTTTTAATAATAAGGGGCAAATTGCCTTTATTACTCAAGCTAACTACTACAATAATTAAAACTAAACTAAACTATTTTTTATTGGTTCATTTACGTCAGAAATGTAGGATTGTTGTTTAACAAAATATGAAGCTTGTTTGCTTTTGATGTTCAATCGCTGTTACAAAATTGCATAAAAACTTTTAATTACGTCAAACCTCGACATTTTAAGTTCTTATTAATAATATTGTGAACATTCAAGATAGTTTCATAAAGTTTAATCCAAATCAAGTGAAATTCAAGAATCCATGAATGATTAGATTTGTCACTTCGTCTGATTGCTCCGCTTGTTAGCTTACTTGGAAAATGTTGAGCATTAAAATTAAATAGTATGCAATATTATTCACGCATATAAGTATACATATTGTACATTACTTAATATGACAACCCCGAGTAGGTAATATTAAATAAGGTTCGCATTTTGCGTTACATAATATTAATGCGTAATTATTAATACGCAGAAAACTCTAAGAATAATAAATATTCGATAAATAGGGCTCCAGGGCAAAGGTTACAATCGTTTACAATATATTAGTATTTGTACGGCCACGTTCAATAAAGGTACGATAAACAACGGGTAGGGCAAAGAGGCACCTTTCGATAGATTTTAGGGTTTTCGAAGCTCGCGCGGATCGGCATTCGAGGCACGCGCTCCTTTCTTTGTTTCTCTTATAACGAGATATTGTGATTCCTTCTATTATGACACCACATACACAGATGATTCGAATATCAAACACCGCGTTAGATACACGTTTTCTTATTAAGACGTTGTATACGCTGAATAATAATGCTCAGCGAGATGAAAAGTGTACGAATGAATGAGAAAAGGAAATGAACGTTGATCAAAAAGTATTCAAAAGATAAAGAGTATGTTTTTTTGTAGGTTTGCTGATATAACTAGTAGTTCTGTAAACGGTAGAGCTAGCGAGCACAAACTTATTTGAAGCCACACGGCATGATCCTAGTATTACAATTTTTATTTTAAAACTGTGGCATTGATGTTGTATATATGTCGTAGTAGGTCCCGAACTCAGACCGCACGGCCTTATATCTTGACCGATTTTGCTCATATTTGAAACACTTGTTATGAATTGAGTACCCAACTTTTTTGCCAAATATTACCTAAATGGGCTGGTAAATAGCACCGCTGCAATACATCTTCAATCAAAAATCGCCGACGACAAAAAAACCATGAACTTGTAGATGTCCCTACCAAGTACCATCCTTTGTCAAGATTCGTAGAAAAGTGCGACCCTGTACGCGAGTACGTAAAACCGGACAGATGAAAGCACGTGAGTTGAAGCAGAGACGTTCGTTCACTTCGTACGCTTGGTCAATGAGAGCTGATAGATAGAATAACCTTAATAACATTTCTACTGGTATTCCGTGATAGCACACTAATTCCGAATTGTGTTAGGTTTAATTCTCGTCAAATTTGCCGCAAATCGGTGGTGCCGATCTAATGATCTCCTTTGGGATACACAATATACGACCACGAATCATGCCTATTTTACATCCAATTTACGACTTCATCTCGAAGATAAATTATAGAGAAGCCACTGAGCTCATCTTAGATTACATCATACTTTTTTTAAAGTCTTATGTAAATTGATATCAACAAAATCTTTTACGTAAATTAATTCCATTAAAGTGTATTTTAATGAGTTCCATCCAAGCTTAAAGGTTTAATGTTGGTACGATTACTAATTATAAAAAGGCTTACCTGTTCCCGGCTTCCGATGTCTCGTGGCGTAACAGCATGTTACGCAACGCTCATTACGTAACTCAGATAAGCAAGGGTGTAATCCTATCTTATTTGCACCCTCGGATTAAAATTAAATTTTATAATGCCGCGTTGAATCGTACCGCCACCACCACCATTATACATAGTATGTTCGTATCATTATCTACTCAGTCTTGCGTATTGTCTACAATCTTAATTTGATTTCATAATTATGAACTCCCAAATATGAAATCCATTTGTGTATGGTGTTAACAAACAGCTGTCTGACTCTTGTTCAAAAGACACAGTCCTTGTTTTACATTCATATTACAATTAAGATTTTATTATTTAATCTTATTGTGGTGTATGATGCATAATAATTAGGATCCTTTTATTAGAGTTTAATCATTAGACGTACTCAGATAATTAAGGCTACGTTTTCAGAATAATAAACTTCATGATTTGGCAAATATTGCCTACATCATTATTGTGAATTAAAGTGAGCAGTATCTAGTAGAAGTTACACTCTGAAAATGTTTTATTAGAATTTAAGATACAATTTTTAACAAGAGAATATTCCATGTGCGTAAAGGAAGCCAATAAGGAACCTAGAGAGGGGAAAATATTGCAATTACATTGTATCACATCCTACACGACGACGCGAGACAGATAATTTTCTTTTGCACATGTTTCGTAACTCATGCATCGATATGAGAAAATCTCATATACTTCCGAGAGACTCGCTCGAAGGCTGTTTATTACTATTTTGACTATTTTGTATCCCGCATATATTTCACAAAACATTTAACAATTTTCTAACAAAGGTACCTACATAATTATAATAAACTTGTAATAAAACTGTAATCAGAGAAAAGTCTGAAATAGAAGAGAATTCAGAAACCTTTTTTTTACCTTTCTGAACGTCTGATCGAGACATCACGTGACCAATATGCTGGACTCTAATTGGCGCAAAAACTAAGCATTGCCATTCAACGGGACAATGCCGCCAGCAGTTTGGACACTTTGCCTACTGGTAGCGGTTTCTTAGATTAAGTTTACCTATGTTATTGTTTTTAATTTTAGATTTAGCTGGTTTACTTTAGTTTAGATTTAATTTAGTCTTTATATTTTGTGTTAGGTATTATGAATCTTGTATGTTATTTAAGTTATTGAGAATAAATATTTCTTTTTTATGGAATAGATTGAAATAGATACAAAAAATACCTTTTTTAGAATTTTTCTTTGATCATTTATCAAAATAAATTACTGGATGAATTTTAATTCTGTTAGTTAAAATGAACCTATTTTTGGAGTTCTGAGAAGTTCATTTCATTGAAATCAGTTTAGCCACAACGAAGTTGGCAATAATGTTTAGACAAAGGCGTCCACCCTTGTACCTTTACCTTCTTCAATAATTAATACGAAAATTTGTTATTTATAGAATTTTGAGAAAGCTTTTGTCCCGAGTAACGACTGACAGACAACGTACAGCTCAATTTGATGAACCTAGAGACTTACTGGAAGGTGGTTTTCAAAAACCCTTTCATGTCTAGTGGGGTTAAATGGAGTATTAAAAATTGAGCAAACAAACCGCAATAAAAACCGCATCTAATCTAAAATCAATCTAAAATAAAACAAATCAATCTAAAACCGCAATGAGTGACAGGGTAACATTATTAGAAGAAGATATTAAAATCCTTTTCTTGATATCAAATGTATGAGTAGCTAAATGTTTACCGCGTTTAAGTAAAAAACATCTTATATTTTTAATAGTACTTACGGGATCTTAAAAATGTTGTGTAAAACCGGGTAATTTTAAAACATTTATTTTAAATCTTCAATTTTGCCTTTTGGAAGTTATTTATCCCCCTTTTCTTTTGACCACTTTGTTGAAGATATTAGCTATCTATGTATCCATACTGATATTATGAAAGTAACTCTCTTTTCAGTATCTCTGCTCTCTCTTAGTCCAATTGGTTGACTCGATTTTGATGAAATTTAGTATGAAAACAGTTTTAACCCTGGAAAAGACTTAAGTAAACAACCTTTTGTGAAGATGCATAATGAATTCACAAGCAGCAGCAGTATAATAAAAAACAAATGACGTAAGTTCAACGCTCTCGTCAAAGGCCACTTATGACGCCAACTTTATATAGTACACGACCTACGCACTCTTTATTTTACAGTTAAAAAGTTACGAATAAAGTAGTTCAGTAAACACGAATTAGGCTTACACGTCTCGCGTGACGTTAAGTGTTTCCGAAACGCATTATTTTGGTTCCGAAAACTTTTACGGAACACCGCTTTTACACGGTACAAAAATATTGGTCTGAAGCATTCGAGTGAGACCGTTTGGAATTTTTCTTTGCTCTTGCACGTGAACACTGAAAGGCTGTTTCCGTCGTGAACAGAACACGGAAATGTACTACAGTGGCTGACAAAAACGCGAGCTTGAACTAAACTAGTTTACAAAATGTAGTCTCAGAGCTCTGAGACCTTAGACACATTCCCGATGGTATTTTTTTTTATGTAAACCAATGACGTGACGAGCTAGTCGTTCGCCTGGTGTTAAGCAGCACGGCCACCCATAACAGATTCCAGTGTCACTCGGAACTCCAAACTAAAGTTACGCGTGACACTGCGCACTGCGCACGCCATCCTGAGACATCACACAGTCTAAAAAAGTTTTCTAGAGTGTGAGATCAGTTCGTAAAGTCTCATTTGCCCAGTAATTTTACTAACTACAATGCCCTTCAAACCGGAACGCAGCAGTACTTGCACACTACTGCTTGGTGGCAGAATAACTGGCAAAGCGGTGGTACCTACCTAGACGAACTTTGCAGAAAAGTCATACCAATACTAGTCCTCTTGTAGTTTTAAGGAACCCTAACGTTATGCTATACTTTAAAGTACACCTTTTCAGAATTGAACACGCTGAAAATAGTTACTTACTACAAAACAATTAGATAAAAGAAATATAAAAAATCTACAAACGAAATTTCACAAAACGAAACTTTATTCCGTCTGAATGTTTTAAGTCTTTTATATTCGTAGTCGGCGGTTATTACCGGTGGTTACTGGATGGAGGATAAAGACAAAGATCACGCGATTCATTCTTCTAATTGCGTCTGGGATTGTATTGTATTAAACAGAGAAAGAGCCAGGAAAAATCAACTAAGCTTTATTTTATCGATGGACATCAAGACGGTAAACATTGGGTCTCGCTAGGGACACGTGCCTTATTAGCGAGCGACATAAAAACAAACAACTCGAGCCAATCGAACGCGTATGATATTACAAACTCGAGTACCGTCGATATATTTTCATTGTGACCAATAATGGGCCTTCTAATTTTGCGACGTGTTAGCACAATATGGTATTCGGTTGTTATAGCGGGTGTCAAAACACCGGCGCTCAAAAGGCTCGCTCAGGCTCATAAGTGTCCATTAGCAGCCGAGACTGATACTGTGTAACCCTATATGTTTGACATTCGGCAAGGGTCTGAGAGAAAATGGGACGACAGCGCTGATAGCGGCGCATTTTCAGGGTTTTTATCATCGGGTTATCCAATTTCACCCTTTCAGCCACTTATTAAGTAGACCTTTTTAATGTTCAACTAATATTGTGCCTTCAATTATGTCAGCAAATTCAAGTTACGTTTTATGCAAATGGTAAGAACAATAGTTTCAGTACGAGGACAACAGGCTAAATGCACGCAGCACAGATAGCAAGCTCTATTCAGAAAAGCCACTGGCTTCACCGTTGCAATAGAGCTTTAGACTCCTAGATATAGTAGTACTTACTGAGTTGTTAAGTAGCTTTTAAGTTAAAGCTTCTATATTAAATACCCACTTTAGTGCTAGTGACTTGAAATAAATGGTAGTCTGGTTCAAATTCAAGTTGTAGTTTCTATGACTGACTTTGCTTGAGTGCAATGACTAGACAAACGGCACATTTTGATATAAGATAATTTTAAGCAAGTAACAATGAGATTTTTTTAAATTTTGAAAGTTAAGAAACTAAAAAAGTTGAACATAAGTTAACTTAACACTTTTACGTCGTGCATCAACTGATGAACGACGTATTTCAGAATTTGTCATTGTTGTAACTGCAACAATGACAAAATCTGAAATACCACAAAAGATTATTAAAACCTTTTAACTATTTCGCTGCGCTATCTGAATCTGGTGAAGCGCGCGTACTTAAACGTTAGAACACGGAAACCGGATGTAAGGTCATGGCAACACAGCTTATCTTAGCTCTGCAAAGCGCACCTTAAATGTTTTGTGCTGAACCATTTTCAACAGTTCGAGCGTTACAGCCAGATAACTCTAATAGTATTAGGGTTGGCGTTTAAATGTAATGGCGCCAATTTCAGTCTTTATTTGTTTGACAATAATGACTACATTGCTTGGATAATAGGATCATACATATATAAAGAAACCACAATGACTCATATCGCAATTGGTGTAATTACAGCAACAGAAATAACAAGATTCGTGTTAATGAAATATGTAAAAGTAGTATGAACAATGTCCCTTTGTCTCAAGCACGCAACGTTCCGTAAAACACTAAAAATCAATTACTATCCAAGTCTCTTGGTGGCCCAAAAACAGCGGAGATATCGGTTTATCACAAATACATGACAGGCCTTCTATCAATTGGCTGGAAGCAGTGAGCCGTGAGAGTCGTCAACGGAACGGGAAGTGTGCCAATTATCCGCCGCCATTAGATCGGCCTCCGGGGACCACTGACGTTTTTCATCAACACGGCCAATCTATGGCTAGCTTTATAGCAGTCTTTTAGCGAAGTCAATGGACAAAAGGAGTATACAAAACGTGAATTTTTCGTACGTGAAGGGAAATAAATTTAGACCAAACCGTGCTGTTTTGGTAGGTACCTTATTTGGTATGTAGTTTTGTTTTCTGTTTAGATATTTGACTGGCCTGATAGCTCAGTTGGTAGTAGCTCTGTCTTCTGAACTGTAGGCTATGGGTTCAATTCCCACCCAGAACAAACATTGGTGTTATTATTAATCGATGTTTGTTCTGTGTCTGGGTGTTATATTGTATTATAAGTATGTATTTACAAACAAAAAGTATATAAGTATTCTATCAGTTATCTGGTTTCCAAAGTACAAGCTTTGCTTGGTTTGGGGCTAGATGGCACTGTGAAATTTCCAAACATTACGGACATTTAAAAATGGTTATATGATACACGGTCCATGTTTCATAAAAACTTTGTTTTCATTCTTGTCTTCCAATGCAAATAACCTCATATACCTAACCGACACCCCATGAAACTAATGGCTACCATTCAAAGTGCAAGCGTCCAACACCATATCACGCTACATAAAAAGTGTAAAAATAAACTGCAAAACAAACGCAACAGGACCGCCGTGCTATTGCCGTCGCGCCCCATACGACACTCACCATTAGTTTACATACAAATGGGCCTCGTTTTACATAATCCATCGTGCACAATGGAGGTAATTTGTTGCAAACCGTGTGGATAAGCAAGCTGATCGCAGACGCGCAGCCTTCGTGGCGCAAACCTGATAGCTTATCGATGCGATCAGAGGTCCATGCTCTGTTATAGTTATAATAACGCGTGTGTTCCAAGACTACGTTACCTTTGAAGACGATGCTTTCAAAGCGCTTGTTATTAAAAATAATGACAGTGTGTTGTATTCTCTCTGTGTTAATGATGGGCTATATTTGCAAGCTTTTGTTTTAGTTTTCATAGAGCTATATTAAAACCCGCACAATTTGAGTCGCTAAAATAAGTACGTGACTCTTTAGAAGAATATCTGATTGAGGCAACAGACACCCCTTATTCATTGATAGATGTATCAAAAATAGATTTATAGTTTACATTATAACATAAAAAAGTCCTTTACTTTTAATTTAACGTTTAGAAAACAAGTAACCTTGACAGCTATACGAAATTGAGTTTTTTTAAATATAATTGAATAACGTGACGAGCTAGTCGTTCGCCTGATGTTAAGCGTCACGGCTGCCCATAACAGATGCAGTACCACTAGGAACTCTAAATATATACTCTAAATTAATATAGTTTTGCGTGACACTGCACTGCGCACGTCATCCTGAGACTTCACACCGTCTAGTAATAATATTACTAGATTATGTGATTAGATCATAAAGTCTCATTTGTCCAGTAAATTCACTACAACCGAAATTTAATCAAAATCGGTTCATTAATATGCTTTTTAAATAAAAATAATTGGAATAAATATCCAAGTACTTTTAGTGAAATTTATGAAATTAGAGCGGTTAAACTCGGTTTAATTTCTTTATTGCTGTTAAACGATATTCTTTAATTTAATGTTAAGAATATCTAATAATAGTCGCCTTATTTTGGTATTTTTACTGCATGCGCTATAAACCTAAGTTTAGATTTACTTGATTTTCCATCCTTTTGGAAGTCGGCCCATATCCGACGTACCTACCTAGGTAAAGAAACAAGTAGAAACATGCGGCTAACGAACGCCGAGCGGGAGTGATACAATTTATTTGCCACCGAGAACTACGGTATGGATAAGACTGTAGCTGTCTTTAATTTGAAATAGTAACCTAAAAAATATGGGGCGTAAGAGTTATTTTTTTCACAGCAAAGACTCAGGACGCTCGTCCACTATTGCAATGTTAACGTACTTTTGGTTGAATGTCCTAACAATTTTGGTTACTATCACCACTATCATCACGGCAAGTTCACTTTGGAGTAAAAAGGAAAATGAAGCTTCTCATTTGATCAACGTTTCATCAATATTTTCATACATTTTACCGTTTTGATGTTTATTATATTACCTACGCCATTGTCTTATTCTTTATAGATATAGATAAAGTATATATGACCACTGTCTCATCTAATGAAAAGTAATTTATAATCATAAATTAATTATGATTTTTTTTTACAATCAGTGGAATTGGTACCCTAATCACAAGTAACTTTATAGATATCCCGTGGTAGGAAATCCAATAATAAACACTCTAGTTATTTATTTCAGGAGCTATTTGTGCTACGCCGTAGCATATACACGTAGCTTCGTACCTCCCAGTAGCGAGTTGGTATTTGCTACGGCTGCAAGTGGCAATATTTCGGCGCGCCCAGACCCTGTATGTGAAAACTTTATTCACGTCAACAGCTCCCTGTCTGTCAACGGAATCCAGAAATTCCACGTTACTGTTACAACATACAGAAAATAGACCGGGAGTGACGGGAAATATTGTTTACTCAATACCATCCAGTTATTTTTACCTTTGCAATCCCAGTTTTTGCAATTTTTGTAGTTTTTGTGATCGATAATTTAGTTTTAAGTCGGGATATTTTATAAATTTAGTTTGAACTATATTACTTTTACTATAAATAAAATAATAATTATCTTGTTACGTAACTCATATTTTTGTAGTTTTACTATGTAACTATCAGTTGCTAACTAGGAATAGTATAAAGAAAGACAGAAAGAAAGAAAGAAAGAAAAATAATTTATTTATGACAAAAAACACAATAAATAGTAAAAATACGATTAACAGCAAATTAAACAGCAGTAAATTGCTATTTGCCACAAATCGGTCCCAAATCAGCTTAATGCTGGTCAAGAGACCAGCGCTGGTCTTCCGTTGGGGCCGGTTCAGCGTCGTCACGGCGCAAAAAATAAAAATAAAATTATAAAAAGGTATAAAATTATTACCCCCCCACTCGGTGGACCGACGACCTGGTGAAAGCCGCGGGGAGCCGATGGATGCAGGAGGCGAGCAGCCGCTCAAGATGGCGTGCTCTGGGGGAGGCCTATGTTCAGCAGTGGACGTCTTCAGGCTGTTAATGATAATAATAAAATTATTACTTACATTTACGGCCTTTAAAAATAATAAATTTACTATGTTACGCATGTTTTCGTGTTTTTATTATCAGTTGCCAATTAAGAATAGTATGTACTTATGTATATTTACGGCATTTTAAAATTAAGCTAGTTATAAAATTGTCCCGTAGCTCTTTGCCTATCACCTATTCCACTTACAAATAACACGAATAATGTGAAACTCCCGCAGTCTGAATAATTCTCTTTTATTGTTGGTACCGTGCTTCGGATGGAGTTTGTCGGAAACTTCATTTGCATTTTTCATTCCCTTACCTACTATACTAAGTAAGATAGGTCAAAAATCTTGTACAGACAACACAGGTAAAATTTTTGTAGTTTTCGTTCAAATAAATTATAAAATTAAAATATGTAAAAGAAGGGCAAGGTTTTTTTTCTAACAGTCATAATCACATTCATATTCATTTTATAATTATTGTCTGTCAATTTTTATTAAATCTAAGTTCTATTAGTTAACTGAAAATACTAAATAGATATTAATATTTAATTAAATATTTTTTATAAGTACTTATATTCATCATGTATTTGTTTATTGTGAATTAAATATTTATATAACTACGAAAATGAAAATATTGTATACGTTGAGTTGATTAGGGCTTGTTAAATATAATTTTGTTTTTGTCAGGTTAGTAAATTCTGAATGAGAAATAAATTCCTTTAACCGGATATCTAATATGTATGGGCGGCCGTGTTACTTAACATCAGGTGAACGACTAGCTCGTCACGTCATTGTCTTTGGCCTAGTACTATATATCTATTCTGTGGATTTGGCTTGGCCTAGTATAAGCCCTTAAATACATGAGCATGTTTTAGTTAATTCCTTAAGCATTTTGCTTATGTATAATCTACTCTGTACTATACCATAAAGTCATATTTCGGCTTCATCCGAGAGTGCTGGCATTTTGTTTACTATAATACCGCTGTGAACGCTAAAAATTCTAATCCTGTTTTTAGAAAAGGAAATTACGGTACAGAAGCGTATTAACTTTACACTTTGATGTTGTTAATTATCTTTTTCATACAATCCCATGGGTTTGTAGAAATGTTTGTCTTTTCGTGCATTTTTGTTAACTGCCGTACACAGAGGTTACATATTTTGTCATGTAATATTATTGATAAACAATTGTTTTACAGCTAAGTGAAACTTCTGATGTTATAATATGCCTTCTACGCAAGAAGTACATCTTTGATTACCTGGTGGTTAATCTTTTTGCCATATTTTCTATAATCTATAGCAAAATAAAATATATAAACCTACATGCCCTACCTGCCTAACGAGACCAAATAACTAAGCAGACCTTGATTAATTAAATTTACCTAACTGATCATAAGCTCTAAGTCGCCCAGTGAGCTATGGAAAGAGTTATGCTCGGTGTTTCCTTACAAGATAAGATCCGAAGCAGGGAGATCTGCAGGAGAACTAAAGTGACCGATATAGCTCTTAGAATTAGCAAGTTGAAATGGCAAAGGGCAGGCCACATCGCTCGTAGAACTGACAACCGATGCATGAGATGAAAAAGTTGTAAAAACTTGCATATGACTGCATAATAATATGCAAGTATTTTTCTTGCCTATAACATGAAGACATAAACATCCTAGCAAACATTTTTGCACACATCTGAATATTGGTTTTCGTCGTTGTAAATTCATAGGTAGGCAAATTATCTGGCGATGTCGGCGTGTGAGCGTGATGCTGGCACGTGCACGGCTGGCTGCCTCCGTTCGTACGCGTCACTATTTTACATATAAATGGACGTCGCTCCATAATCCGTCTAACACAATGGCTTTAATTTGTTCCAGGCGTGTGTGCGTAGATAGAACCCTGAAACCGGGTGGGAAAAATCGCGATACACAAACTATGTGTACGAAGTATGAAAGCCAGCGGAGATTGCACTGAAATAAATACCTTATAAACCACAGACAACTAAAGTCTATGTTATAAGTACAAGGACAGTCAAAACAATGAACGATATGGCCAACATATGGATATAATAGCTACCCTTAAAGTTAGTACAGCGCCACCAATTTATCTGCTCAGGTCGATTTTTCACCATCTCATTCTAATAGTCCAGAGAATGGCCTTGTTAAAAAGAAACACAATTGAAAATAAAAGTTGGTGGCCCTGTATTACCCACAGGTATTACATATGGAGCGTATATGCAAATACGCATACAGTTCAGGTTAGAAAGTAACACTGTGCAGCGAAACCAAGACCATAACATTGGTCTAGCTTGCAGAACGGATTGCGAGGAAACGTCGCATAGTTTGAATCTCATACGCCATGAACTACGAGTGTTGTTTAGTTCGACTACAGAGAAGTTGAATTAGTACGGGCATTTCCAAATGCAAATCCTGTGCGCGCTGGAGTAAGAGTGCGGCATCTGCGCTGACAGTTTGTGTAATAGCTTGGAACCACCGAATTAATTTACAAAACTGTGACCTGTCTCCAACAAAACAGTTGATGGCGGTTTTCATCGCGAGCGTAACCTAAATAGCTTTCGAGCAATTGTTTATTACGTTTAAAATGGATGAAGTATTAAGTACCTACTTACATGATAAATTGCATAAGCACGTATTTTATCTTATATTCCCCATCCCTTTTAATCACTCGTTGTCAATTAAGGTACGTTTTAAACGTATATATTGTAAGTGTTAGATAAAAATAAGTATAAGAGTAGGTCAAAATAATAAATAAATATGTGTAGACATTACACACAGCGCCATCTAGCCCCAAACTAAGCATATCTTGTACTATGGGAACCAGATAACTGATATAATACTTAGATAGTGCTAAGGAAGTGCTGATACCCCGCCGGCGAGGTCGACGTACCCCCCGTAGCTTAGCAAGAACGGTCGCGACTTTCCATAGGGTCCACTCTTCTAGTGGACATAGCCTTCTCGATCCTCTTATCCCGGCAACGGCCCAAGCCGAGGCTCGCACCCCAGGGGTGCCCTTGTGCTAGTTGCCTCACACTTTTGACGGTTGGGCGCCTTAAGCGCCTGCCCTCCCGCCCGGTGACGCTGTAAAGGTCGGTAGAGACCAACAGCATTAGCCCGTTCAAAAAAAAAGGAAGTGCTGATACTTTTTGCTTGTAAATACATACATAGAATACAATATAACACCCACACACAGAACATGTTGAACGATGTTCATCACACAAATGTTTGTCCCGAGTGGGAATCGAACCCACAACCTATACATCAGAAGGCAGGGTCGCTACCTACTGAGCTATCAGGCCAGTCAGGTCAAAGGAAAGGAAGTGCTCATACAGGTTTCATATTATATGAATGCATACAAACTTTTTAAATTATTCTACCAAGAATACTTTCCTAATGTTCCCAGCCTCACCTGTTCACATTGGACCAAATAAAGAAATAAAGAGCATCCTGTGTGTGTTAACTTTACAAACAGGCACCTTTTTACTCGCTGTATGTTTCTAGTTAAAAACTTTGCTGTGAAAAGCAATTTCAGTTTGGCTGCGTCCCTTTGAGGGTGAATTTTGAGGGTCAGTGGTAGTGATGTTTCAGACGGGTGCCGTGTACCGTCACCGTGCCAGAAAGCTAACATTTGCGATCCAAACTAAAACTAGTTATGAGCCCGCATATTTTGTGAGCTGAAATATATCAAAATATTGAAATGAAACGTATTTTATGTCCTCACAGAAACACTTCGTTGGCTAAAAGTACGGTACGATAAAATAACCACAAAATTGGACGTTTATAAGGCTTCCCGTGGTTTCGCCAGTAATTTACCCATATTCTTGCGGAAACAATTTTTAAAAGTATCATATATAGATATAGCTCTTAGAATTAACAAGTTGAAATGGCAATGGGCAGGCCACATTGCTCGTAGAACTGACAACCTATGGGGAAGAAAGGTTCTCGAGTGGCGACTGTCTGGGTCTCGGTGGACCGACGATCTAGTGAAAGCCACGGGAAACCAATGGATACAGGAGGCGAGCAGCCGCTCAAGGTGGCGCGCTCTGGGGGAGACCTATGTTCAGCAGTGGACGTCTTCAAGATGTTGATGATGATGATGATGATGATTCATCTCGATAATGTAAAAATCTTTGTTCAGAATTTAAATCAAATCGGCTCAACCGTTTATAGCGTGAGTCACACAATACCTACATTATTATATGAAGTAGGGATAAGTTTTAGGCCACCCATTGTACTATAAAGTGCTTATATTTATTTTGAAGTTGTTTACGATTCCAATTAGAACTCGTATTATTTTCTCTTCCCATTATCCCAAGACAGGTGAATGTGGATAAGCATCAGCATGTATAAAATAAGGACAAAAACCCACTAAAGCGAATGGTATACAACTGAATTTGACTTAAAATAAATAAAATTACAAACTATTCGTAAAATGGAGCATATAATTTTATTAGTGTAACGTACTTGTTATTAACGAACCAGCGGTGAAAAAATAATTCTTAGGTTTATTTAATTTTGGTTTGTACCAGGTTGTGTGGTTAGTGGAGTATTGCCCTACGAGCGATCTCCAGCGGTGCCGCAAACAACTTTGAAACTGGCCCAGCCACGCAGATGCGCATGACATCTCTTTGAAGATAAAGACGAGAGATAATTTTGCAATTTTCATGCTGAGAGCTCAAATATATACCTGCCTCTCATGTTCCCTCAAATTAACTTTTAATGGTGAGCAACTTTCGCGTTTGTGGTGATGGATTCACTACGGAAATGTGATGCGAGCGAGGCAGCATCTCTCATTAACCAGTACATAACCTTTCTCGATTAACAATTTGTGATGTTATTCCGAAACAGGTTTGCAGATTATATCGAACATTTGTTTTATACTTTCACTGTTCACTCCATTTTTAGAGTTCCATACCCAAAAGGTAAAACGGACTCTGTTACTAAGGCTCCGCTGTCTCTCTGTCTGTCTGTCCGTGTGCCACCAGGCTGTATCTCATGAACCGTGATAGTTAGAGAGTTGAAATTTTCCCAGATGATATATTTTTGTTGCTGCTACAACAACTAATACTAAAAAACAGAACTAAATAAATATTTAAGGAGGCTCCCATACAACAAACGTAACTTTTTGCTTGTTTACCAGATGAGTCATAGATGGCACTGCTTGAAATAGTACTGCTACTCAACACTAGATGGCAGGGATCGATCATTATCAACAACACGGTATGGAACCCTTCGTGCGCAAGTCCGACTCGCACTTGGCCGGTTAATAATAGTTGGTCGGGATCTTTATCGTGATTGGAATCATTCCTGAGATTCCGACATTTTTGGCTACAGATACAAGCACCATGTTCAACATGACTGTGCCGAAATATATAAAAACTGGTATTGAATATTTATCTCTTACTAGCGGCTCGCCCCGGCTTCGCACGTGTAGTGGTGTAACCTATGTTAGTCAGGGTGAATGTAGCTTTCCAATGGTGAAAGAATTTTTGAAATCGGCACAGTAGTTTTTGAGTTTATTCATTACAAACATACACACAAAAATACAAATCTTTCCTCTTTATAATAGTGGTGTAAATAGAATTAAATAATTAACTAAACTATAACAAGTTCTGCACATAAAATGAGGTTCTTTTGTGACAGTAACATCATGTTTGATGTGGGGCTTATGATCAATACCTACACAACGGTCGAATGTCATGTGTTATGAAGGACGGTTTTGGGCTATAATCTCTCTTCATAGCAACCCCGCGTCCGGGGGTGGTGAGGTCACGCGCACAAACACCATTCACTCGCCATTCAATGAATAAGCTCGTGGCTCCGACATCTCTCCAAATTTATTTTTGTGGCTATATTATAGGACTCAATCTCACATCTGTTGCTTAAAATTTTTTCTCGCCGAAATAGCTTCTTTTGCGATTTTTTCTATAAGTTTTCTAAACTAAAAAACATCTTTTGTACGTATCAATTGAGATCAACCGAGAGACAGTGTAGCTCAGTGGTAGCTCGTACAACTTTCAATTCTATGCATCATGGTTCAAATCCTACTCGACCCCACACACATTAATGACTTTGACCAAGTGTCAAACGAAATCTCTCTGCTAATACATTAGTTAATGAAAAACATCGTGAAGACACCGGATGTGCCAAGAATCACAAAAGCCTGTTGGCATAGATAGGAGCAAAATACAAGACTGTTGGGTGTTCCCAACAGTCTTGTATTTTGCTCTATCTATACTGTATTATGCTATGAACGAAATAGGTTGACGTTGTGATCATATTCTTACGATAACAACTCTACTAGTCGAACGTTGATGTTTTAGCATAATAATTAAAAGCTGCACGGCCGTCCGAACATCTGACATTTCTTTACAAAGTATTATTACACACACAATCAAAACTATCTGCTAATATCACTTCACGGATATTCTTCAAATATTACCAAACTGCTTCTAAATCTACAAGCATTTTTTGTTTATAAAACCTGGATTAATATAATATTCAAAGGGTCCTTGCCGACAGCTGTTAAAATCTGCTCACATCAAAACCATTATGATAAACGTAGCTCTAAGAAAATGAACATGTCAAAACCTTGACAGCCCTAAAACATACATTTGTCACTACGATTATGTCAAACACAAAAATAATCCCGTCATCTATTTGGCGTGTGTCGCGGCACCCCTGCTGTCGCGACTTGCAAATTTGGGGAGACTCTTTGGGAGCAACTACAAACGCAGCGGAAGATTATAGAGTGTACTGTATAGGTGATCAGGAGTCGTCAACGTCGCGATGTTTAGAAAAAGCAGAGTGCGGAGGGAGTGAGTCCGTTGCTATGGTTAATAATACCCGCTCCATAATACTCAACACCCCACGAACATGTTGGCGGGCAATTTTCCCTAGCCGTCGCGTTAGCAACAGGTCCCCGTTTTTATATAGCAAAGCTTTTTATACCATTTCTTATGCTTATAACTTTTTCACAAACGCACGGCTCAATGATGATGATGATGGCAATATTTATTTATAATATGTTTCCGGTACTATAACAAAAATTTAGCAATTTTTAAATAAAAATAAAGATAAAATTATGAACACGTTCTTTTAAGGCAGCATATTAATTTTTTTTTAAATATTTATTCACAATAACAATTTTAATAAAAAGTTACCAATTAATAAGATGTGAGTGCCAGTCTACATGGTAAATAATTAGCATTTTTATTTCGCTTTCAGTAAGTATGTACCTTTATATAGCGCCAACCAGTACTTACAAAGTCATGCAAGTGCCGAAAGTAATTAAAGCAACGTCAGCTCCAGCAAAGCAAACAAGCATTAAAGTCTCGTATAGAGGGCGCTGGCTATTCTGAGTAACGTTTTAATCAAACAGTGACCCCGCCCAGGACTGTCATGTCGTGTATTTATGAGTTGTAAAGGGGATCTTTCCGGTGGAGGCACGGTGGCAATTTATCTAGCTTTTTCCTGGATAGTTGGTATATAATGTTGACAAATTAATTCTTCGCAGTACAAAAAACACAAGACAACCCTTTCCAATACCATCCTTTCTTAAATGAAAAACGTTAAATATAACGTAGCATAACATTTTCAACAGAATAGTTAGTAGGTACCTAGTGTACACCCTATTTTGATTTCGTAGCCTAAAAGGCAACTTTTCCCAATAGGTCTTCTATTGTAGATGAGACTGTCAGGTACTCAAAAATAGCAGAAAGTCATACCATTTAGTTTTTGCGGCCGTATTTATTTGACATTCGATTAGATACGTTTGTAAATATCTGTTTTAAGTTACACCTATATAAAACATCATACGCTACTTCAAAAGCAAAACCAAAATTTCTAAGAATTTGTTACCACAATAATGTGAAAATTTTGCTATATTTTAACAGAAATATTATATAGGCGAAAGTTTCTTTATTCTTTTTCTTTATTAAAACACCACTATTTAAAAACAAAACTTTGTGTATGGGTATTCACTACTAGTAGTAATTATTACCAACTTGGTACGATTGACTTAGCACAATTGCAATTGGGTTTTCATATGATTGCAAGCAATTCTATGAAGCAGTGACTATTCCAAAAGCCTACAGCCAAACTCAGTTGCAGTTTTATTTGCTACCTCACATTCATTCATCATCATCATCATCATTATTAACAGCCTGAAGACGTCCATTGCTGAACATAGGCCTCCCCCAGAGCACGCCACCTTGAGCGGCTGCTCGCCTCCTGCATCCATCGGCTCCCTGCGGCTTTCACCAGGTCGTCGGTCCACCGAGTGGGGGGCCGGCCTACGCTGCGTCTTCCGGTTCGTGGTCGCCACTCGAGAACCTTTCTTCCCCATCGGTTGTCAGTTCTACGAGCGATGTGGCCTGCCCATTGCCACTTCAACTTACTAACTCTAAGAGCTATATCGGTCACTTTAGTTCTCCTGCGGATCTCCTCGTTCCGGAGCTTATCTCGCAGGGAAACACCGAGCATAGCTCGCTCCATAGCTCGCTGCGTGACTTTGAGCTTACTAATGAGGCCAACAGTAAGAGACCATGTCTCAGTTCCATAAGTCATCACTGGCAACACACACTGATTGAAAACTTTCGTTTTCAGGCTCTGCGGTATTTTGGACGAAAAGATAGGACGAAGCTTCCCGAACGCTGCCCAGCCGAGTTGGATTCTTCGCTCCACCTCTTTGTCGAAGTTGGACCTACCTAATTGGACAATCTGTCCTAGGTAGACATACTTGTCGAAAACTTCGAGAGTATCGTTCCCAACAATTACCGGTATAGGTGGAACATGAGCATTAGACATGATCTTTATCTTGTCCATATTCATCTTAAGACCAACCTGCTGGGAGACTCTACTGAGTACTCACTACTACTCACATTCATTATAACTAGTTAATACTAATCAGTGCCGCTTTTTAAAAATAAAACTATTTTCACCACTGACCTGTTAGTTCAAATAAGGGAGTTGTGCGGTGAAGTGTACAATGTTAACTAAAAACAAAGCCACGTTGAAAAGGGGCCGGCGAATGTAGGTTATAGATTATTGTCACTGGGTAAAGGTCTGTATATTTTCATGAATTCTCATTAAATAGAAAATTAACTATTATGACTTATGGAACTGAGACATGGTCTCTTGCTGTTGGCCTCATTAGTAAGCTCAAAGTCGCGCAACGAGCTGTGGAGAGAGCTATGCTCGGTGTTTCTCTGCGGGATAAGCACCGGAATGAGGAGATCTGCAGGAGAACTAAAGTGACCGATATAGCTCTTAGAATTAGCAAGTTGATATGACAATGGGCAGGCCACATCGCGCAGGCCCCTACTTGGTGGACCAACGATCTCGTGAAAGCCGCGGAGAGCCGATGGATGCAGGAGGTGAACAGCCACTCAAGATGGCGCTCTCTGGGGGAGGCCTATGTTCAGCAGTGGAGGTCTTCAGGCTGTTAATGATGAAGGGTGAAAATCAAACATCAAAGTATATATCCGTATACCAAATTTTATTCAAAGAATAATGAGCTTAGTTCTACAATAGGGGCCTAAGACAATTGCGCTTTTTTATTTGTATGACATTGAGTATCCGCAACAATAACTACTGCAATCTCCAACAATATCTGTGTGATTTTGGGTCCTCATTCTGTAAATCACGTGCTGGTGACCCTAATCGCAGTTCACTTTGAGCGGGCGTATGGTAATGGCGTGAATACCGTGTGGCGTTGCCTGACATGTGTCAACAGTGACAATGAAGTCTGAACGCGGCACCAAAGCGAAACTAGGCCGATGCGATGGCGCAAGTATTTTTAGGGTACCGTACCCAAAGAGGGTAAAACGAACCCTATTACTAAGGCTCCACTGTCCATCCGCCTGTCTGTCTGTCTGTCTGTATGTCTGTATGTCTGTATGTCTGTCTGTCTGTCTGTCTGTATGTCTGTCTGTACGTCTGTCTGTCTGTCAGTCGGTATGTCTGTCTGTCACCAGGGTGAACCGTGATGGTTAGACAGTTGAAATTAATTTTCAGAGATGATGTATTTCTGTTGCTGCTGTAACAACAAATAGGTACTAAAAAACAATAAAATAAATATTTAATGGGGCTCCCATACAACAAACGTGTTTTTTTGTTCGTTTTTATAAATAATGGTACGGAACCCTTCGTGCGCGAGTCCGGCTCGCACTTGGGCGGTTATCTTATTTTAGATTGTACCTAAAACCTGACAGTAATTGGATTACTTGATGATCAATGTTAGTATGTATTTATAATGAAAACAGTTTTTCAAATACACACAATTGGTTTACAAAACGAAATCAAAAGAAAAAACAATATACTGCTGCTATATATACCTTAAAAGCTTGAAAAAATCTTTAAATGAAATGTTCACTTCATTTTTCAATATAAATAGTTTAGCTATCCAATTGGCTTTTACATCTTAATAAAATTCATTATGTAAGTATATCAAGTTATAAACAGCTAATATTGTACTAAGCAGAGGCTATTTACAGTTATTACATTCTGAGCATGACGGGTAAGAATGTAGCTGGCCCTAAAAGGGACGGCATGTAGGGCAAAGTGGCCTTACGTTTTAATATATCACATTTTCTACTTACACTTGCTTGTATCTATCACTACTATGTGTATATTAGGAAATTATTTAGGGATACAATGTGTTGCTATATATAAAATATTACTTGATTATTCAACGTTATTGCGAAATGTTACCTAAATAACGAATTAACCATAACATTATAACTATAGAGCAAATTGAGCTATACATGTTTACAATTAAACAAATGACTGCTGCTGTCAAATCGACTGTCTAAATTACCAAGAGGCAGCGTACCTACACCTAGTATAGACAGTCTATACACTAAGACCTACACTTACATACTAGCATCAGCATTCCATTTAATTGTACATATGTTAATATATAATATACTTATATAAAATGTTTCTATCAATAAATATATTATGTACTTTGTCAAGGCAAGCTTTTCTCTGAGAGGGTTTGAAATAAAATGATATCAGGGATTTGCTAAGTCAGATAAAGAGCCGTTAATACAATGGCGGTCGGAATCTGCCGAGGAATTTATGCGTAAAGAGAGGTAATAGCGCGGCTCATTGGGTTTTCACTCAGTTTCTCAAATGTAGACGGATGAGGTCGTCGCCGGGCTCGCCGGGCACGCCGGAGACAATTGTCAGCATCGCTCAGTGTCCCCACTAATTGCTAATTCTCGTCAGCTCCATTTAAATCTAGATCGACAAGAAAAGGAATGTCGACTTACGCTTAAAATTAAACCAACTATAATTACATCTCCCACAGTTTAACTAAAGTTTGTTACTAAAAGTCTAAACTTTCAAATTGAAACGATAAATATTAACCGTATAAATAGCATCTAATTTTTGACGAAATCGAAATGAACTCAGTGAAATTCTCAAAACATTATTTATTTCTAAAGAAAGGCAGGCAATTTGGGCAGAAAACTCGTAGTAAAATAAATTCCTTGTACCAATTAAGGATCCCTTATACCTAAATACCCTTTCAAGTGGTTCCGAGGAAGGAAGAGGGCGCGAGCGGAAGAAATTCTCGATAGCAGGGAGTAAAGAGTGGAAAATTATAAAACGTTAGAGCCCAGACAACGTTTTGAGTGGATAATATTATGATTATGATCGGCGGAGTCTGAAATAATGCTGACGTAATAACTTGACGATATTGGGTGTTCTGTTCTAAGGACCTTTCGTTTGAGGGTTATTGTTAATGCACAGTATGGTAATGTGACTATAGCAATTTGGGATGCAAGCACTTTCTTTTTGAGTTTTAAACGATATTAGCTGACTTTAGCAAAACTTTGTTGGGTCAAAATGTACGTACGCAGCGGTTAATAATGCTGCGCTACTTGACGTGATAGGTTACTTTGGAAATCGCAGCAGGAAAGGTGAATAGTTTGGTTACCGCTCTTGAATTTATGACATTTTAACCTATAGATATTTACAAGTAATGTCCTCTTAATATCTTAATAACATGATTATACGTGAGATCTCTGTAACAATTATTTTGCGTATTATTATATGTAGTATTTCTCAAAAGTAAATAAAAACTACATCCAAATTAAATGCAATATATCATTGCCATCGCTAACATGCGTCGCCGATTTTTATTCATTCCATAGCAAAATCAACATTAGTAGAAAGCGTAGACGGGGGAGGACGACCCGTATTAAAATATTTTAAGCAGGGCATGAATATGCAAGAACACGGCTCTCGGCGGCGGTGGTTAACGATTTGCGCGTTTTTGGACCACTTGCTAATTGCAAATGTGAACGAACACTTATGGCAAATGTAATTGCTTTCACTGATATCGTATACCTCTTGTTTGTACTTTGATGTTATTCCGTAATACAAATTGAAATGGAGTTCAATCTCGCTTGGAAAAAACAGGTGCGAATTCAGTGTTTTAATTTTCCATTACAATTTGTTATTATCGTGACTGCGGTTTGTCGACTTTATTTCATTACTAGTTGCGCCCCGCGGTGTTACCCACGGATATCCTATGTGTTAATCCAGCGTAAAAGCTATTTACATTCCAAATTTTATCAAAATCGGTTAAGTAGTTACGGAGATAGAAGGTAACAAACATTCCCACACACACACACAAACTTTCGCATTTATAATATTAGTAGGATAAGATAGGATTGGTATATTAGTTGACATCAAAATTTGAGTACCTATTCAATTGAATGAATTTCAATCGATTAGTGTGGATAAATATAAACGAATAACGTGACGCAATTCTTTAGCCTGATGTTAAGCATCACAGCTGTCCATAACAGTTAATACAAATGGGAATCAGAACTCTATCTAATAAAGTCTTGCGTTGCACTTCACTATAACGCCATTTCTAATTTCACTTTGAATTAGAACCTTAGCCCTCTGATTTGCAGTCAGTGCATGCTCTAAGGTTATTTAAACACCAATGCAATATAAAGAGCTTTCTACGATCGAGTTTCTTAACAAGATCAACTACAAAGTGCAATCCAGCGTACGATATTAGCCGCTTGGTGCCGCTGGATCTATCTGGGCCTTTTCAGTTGTGATTAAGGTTGGATTGAGGCGAGCTACAGACGTATCTATTCAATTAATGTTCAAGTCTGAAGCTACATTAAATATACAGTAAGGATTCTAGGAGCACCGTGAAGTGTATAAGAACGTGTAAGTCTAGTTTTAAATGGCAGGTATCTTACTTGAGTTTTATCTAGGCTGTTATTGATGATTTAAATGGTGAATATTTAAGAAAAAATATTTGGATTTGTATTAATTTTACGTTACGCCATATTTTAAAGACATTTAATAACAATTTTTTTGCTCTAGATTCATATTATTATATTAAAAAATATTATTCTTTGATAACGTTGGCTTGTCTAATGAAAATAGTGCTAGATGCATCAAGCAAGCCAACGTTACCAAAGAATAACAGTTTTTATGCAATTGGACCCACGGACAGTTCTAGTCGGTGTTGGTCCAAAAGCCTACGTCCAAGTATTTCACGTGTGACATTTGAAAAGCCACGCCATAAAAAACAAGTTACCTAAATTAACATCTGTGATAAGATTTAATGATGGCAATGATAAATATTATCATCTTAAGCATCGAATTGTATTATAATCAGAATTTGGTCATATAAGTACCTAGGTATTATTTATCAGTTGGTTTGCAGTTGATCATCTACTGCTATAAACTGTAAAAATCTAGATTGCCAGTCCTTCAATTTATATTGCTTCAAGTTTGTAAATTGGCCCTATTTGTACGAGGCCTGCGCTTGGAGAGCGGCGGGCGGTCGAAACTGTATGGCAAGTTGAATTATGGCTCCTTGCAACGCATAGGCTGAAGCTTCGACGTATTGACCTGTCTGGGAGTTATTTATACTAGAGCCAGGTGCGGTAACTCTTACAATATTACTTACAGTTAGTTACTACACGTATAACCGCCAACAGATGTAAGTAACTAAAACGAACGTATATACAGAATTAAATGAAACCAAAGAGGCTTAGCATCATTTTCTAAAATATCGGCTGACTTGAGCCGTTGAGAAAAACAGATTTACTTATGAAAATAGACTATCTCAAACAAACAACAAAATTACAATATACTTACCACGTGTATTCTCTCTGATATTTTTCACTAAAAACGAAACTAAATTGCATTCGTGAAAGCATATTCACACGAGTACCTACAAGCTGTTCAAAAAAACTATTAAATTGTACTGATAGGTCTCAAATTTGATGATGGAAAGCAATCTTCGCAAATGGCAACCGCTTAGCAGGCCATTTTGCCATTTCGATGCATTTCCGCCTGGAAATCACTATCATTTGTTAAAAGAGGGACGAATACCGCGTAACCGTCCATGGAACCGTTCATTAAACCATGTGTTGTACTCGCGTACCTTTGCTAATATGCCAGTCGAGAATTTACGCCACTTTGAGGCTCATTCTACTTGCCTAGTTTAGGATAATAATGATCAAAAATTTGGATAAAATTGACATTAAATGGTCAAGCGGTGCGCGTCCCTGTTGGTCTTATTGGCTCAATAATACAAAATAATTAGTGATGTGATTGTGTAGAGTTCTAAGAAACATCCACTCACTTCTTTTTATTCTTGTGTAGGCAAGTGGTTGTTAGCTCTGGTTTCAGAATGATCAAGGAGCCCGATTGCTAGCTACTTACTAAGATATTATATTTTTCTTAGTTAGTAGCTAGCCATATGCTAGCTTCTGTGTGTATTATTACTACTACTATATGCTTGCAAATGCATGCATTCGCATGTAATTGCAATAATATATACCTACAGCATGCCTGCATATTATGAGCATGCATATTGCATGTAGGTATATATAGTTCCACATGTAAACACTATCTTCTTTACTGTAAAAATTATCGTAATCTTTTCTCTATCTAATACAAATTGTATTTGTATGTTTAAAAATACAAACTCTATGCGCACACAAAACATTTCGTGCACAATTTTTTTATTAGAATTGCCTTTCAAATATACCTAAAAGACCAAGCATAAGTAGTAACATTTGAGAATTTCAAAGTAAAAAAAGACAAAACAAAAGCTATCCTTACGGTTTTAAATAAACACCCCAGGGTATAAAATTGTACCGAACAGCAAATCTTGCCAAACTGTCTATAAATCTGACCATAAAAGTAAATCCTTACAATCAAATCGCAAATGGCGAAAAAAGTAAGGTTATTTGTTGCTATCTCAGGGAGCACATACATAGCTGAGGAACTATTCCTATTCCGTTGGATAGAAGGTCCTCAAACCATGAATATAAATATATACGGTGAGGCTCGTACCGCTAACTAGATGGCAGGGCCGGTGATAGCCGATCTCTGATTTAGAACGAAAGTTTTTATGTTGATAGAGTAAGAGCTTTTTGATTAACATGAATTCCAGATTAGAAACCGAAGAAATGCCATCCGTATGCAGTTGTGAAACAAAGTTATTTGTCTGTAACTGTGTCGTTATTAAACTATGCTAACATATGAATATAACACCCTTACTTTATACATTAAAATGTACCTGTCCTTATAAAAACGATGCTACAGCGAATAAAAACAAATGGGAGACAATTTGAAACAATATTCGGCCAACCCTATAAGCCTGCAGGAAAATAGCAAGAGTATAAAATGCAAGAACCGGAAATGAATACACCCCTGCGCAATATACGTGGCGTTTTACTAGTAGGTACATTTTGCCAAACATTCTTTGTTTGAATTGTGATCTCTAAATGCGTAAGGTAAAGCTCAAAATTGCACGAAGTATTCTGACTATTCTTAAGTTAGATACAGGGATAAACGGGCTCTTAGCCTGGCAATAATAATGCTAAAAGTCATATTATATTAGAATAGCTGACAAATCATACTTACGCACGAACTGCACAAACATTACAAACATTACTTTAATAAACATACCTAGAACGTTTTTTAGTATAGTGGCTTGTTTTAATATCTGTATAGGTAGTATCGGCTGAGAGAGTATATAGATATTTTGCTCTTGTCATGTAGATTTTCAGTAGCAGCCTCTAATGGAATATCAAAACCAGTTAGCTAACAGCGAGGATTAAAAAAAGATTAAAAGTTCTTCATCTAAAAGCAATGGCATTAAAGCATTTCATTTTCTCGTACGGCGAGGCAGGAAACGAGGGAACGTCAGATTTTAAGAGAATTTTGACTAGCAGCATACACGGTAAACTTTTAGCAAGCTAATATAGGACTTGCTAATTTATTTAATACGATCTACTTTAGAGGCAGCCACGGTCGTGCCGCATTTTGCTTGGGAGTTCTGTGGTCAGCTACAGATTCGGTAATTGTGAATTTTAAGGGGAAAGCTGAGAGCACAAATTCAAATGACAAGTACTCCTGCTCTTGAATTTCCACTATTTCAGTTCCGATTACTCAGCCGTCACCGTTGATATCAACCAACCAATGCTCAGATGCCAAAGGAGGTGTTTGTCAGATTTATTACCTACCATTTCGATTTGTTTACTCAGTTGTTCAGATCCAATTACTTGGCACTGTTTCTGTACTTAATTAAAGGGACGCTTGATTACTCGCCCGCTGTGGGGCTTTGTATAATTGCTATTGTTTAGCAAATGAAGACAAATGAAACTTTAATTTAATGACATTGTCTCACTCAGATGCACGGCAGAAGAAGTCTTGTGTTCCCGCTTAACAATCTCGTTTAACTTTAAATTAGGTAACGTCGAAATGGTCTACGTCTGTAGCAAGCTACAAACCCTTATCTATTTCAGCATAAATGTACGCTTCAGTAAATAGATACGCTATATTTTATTGGATCTTGGGCTACATTTTCAAATAAAATCAAGGCATCGTAATTCCAAAAGCTTGCTTGGGACATTTTTTTATATCGTAGAGAAGCTGTAAAATATTTTGTATAGAGAGCGAAAAGGGTTTCTATATTAAATTTGCATGAATAGAAAAAATATGAATGAGTATTTTATACGATTTAAAGAAATATTCACCAAATTTAATATCACGTTACTATTATTACGCTTGCTAAATGATGTCGTTGTCAATGATATTATTGAAATCAGAATTTGATTTATTATAAAAAAGTAACATGCCCATACATGCTATTTATCTGAAATAAACAAAGGCATCATAATCCGATGCGCACAAGTAGATTGATAACGAAAAAATAATGATATACCATCATTTGTTAAGTAAGTAGGTAGAGTACAACGAAAATATTGTAGATCTGTGGCAGGTACCTACAATTAACCATACTGTAGGTATTTGTAGCTAGGTTAAGACAAAAAGCAAGAAGTTTCAAACTCTAAAATATTTTTTTTAAATAGAGTTTTTCTCTAAACCTACCAAATTGTTAAATTTCGTTAAAAATAATACCTTTTTTAAAGATAATTCAGTGCGCAGTTTTGGAGTTTGTAACTGGGTCCCTGAAGACGGTCCAGGCTGCAGTCGTTTCGTTGATTAATGGCCGTCTGCACTAAAGTTTGACAGCTCTTAAGATTGCACTTATCTCTTTATACTGCAACGCATTATGGTATGTTCTATATAGAGATATACATAAGAGCTACCAATCTTTAGTGCAGCCAGGCATAAGACCCACAAAGATCTTACTTAGCTAAGCAAAATAGCTAAGGAAATAGCTCTAACCCACCTGACATTCTTTGTTTTGGCTTCAAGGGAGGCTTCCAACGGTAACTCGATTCTCTTTACGGGTGAGAGAGTGGCATACTTTTAATTGGCGGTAACTGCGTTTCCTGCAAGCGTTATTGGATTACCTTCCCGTGCCGCTTGGGGTTGTCGAGTTACTAAATAACGCTTTTACCCGCTGCACTGTTTTTTCGTCTCACCCGGTAAACAGTGCCACTTGTTTTAAAATAATTATCGTATACAATAATAAAATATTAAGTAATAAAAATGATAACTAGTTTTATTTTGTTAATACTGTAATTTTTATTTAATTAAGTTTTTTTTCACAGGCTGCTAATTAATGTAAATCACAACGCAGGCAGAAATTACGATTTTTAGGAAATGTTTAGGATAAACAATGGAATAGATCAATAAACTGAAATTAATCAGTGAACTGTAGCACTACTACAGCACTATTTTTACGTAATAGCACTGTTTATTTTTAGTATTAAACGTGACTACTCATGTGGGTACTATTCGTGAGTAACAGTCGGATACATATTTATTTAAAACTGTTTATTTTTCATGATAACGTGGTAACACGGTATGTCATTTTACTCTGTTCTTGGTTTAGTTCAATAACTGTTAGGAAATTAAAAAATTAACATTGCTAACGTTTTAATAATCGCATCATATGTTCTTATTGTTGAATAATGATCTATTCAATATTGTCTACACGCATAGTCTCACTGTATATACAGCTTTAACTCATAGAGTTAGAGAGGGTTTTTATTGTCTATGTTTAGGCTACGTCTGTGTCTCTGCCAGATCTCTGTATAGTCTATGTTTTTTTCCGCCTCCTCGACTTGCAATGCACTTAATAATTGTATTAAATTTAATCCTATTGAATCCTCATAATAACGATATATATTTGGTGAAGCTTGTTGATAAAGTCATTGTTACTATAATCCCAGTGTTTTCAGATAATAAATTTCATTTATTGTGCCATGGCACAAGGTGTTTGAATTCTAGGTTATCTCCTGCATATCTTTGTGATTCGAACGCTGATTCCACAGCTGCATCACTAGAATACTCTGCAAACACTTATTAGGTATATGTTATAATATTTTCCCGATAATGTGATTCATAAAAATATAGATCTTTTAATATTTATTTAATTTCAATGTCTGTTCTTGAATTTATACTTTTCAAAGTTACTTTCTCAAAGACCTAAAATAATCAACCAGTTTTTTAACAAAATACGTATTTCTAATAACATTTTTATCCGTTATAGATAGTAGTTTATAAATTACTTTCACTCGTCCTAAAAATGTGCTGTATTCAAACTTTAGAATAAAAGTGTCGCAGCACTTTTTGCCCTCTACAATATAGCATTTATGAAAACAACAGTCTAATTTTAGTCGAGGCAGCCATTTTTATCTCGCGAACCCTTTTTTAAGAACTTCGTTTAAAACAATGTCGTATTATAAAAATGCTTGTTTCAGCTAAACTGGAACTGCTATGAGCTACCAGCTTAGTCCATTTTTGAGTCATTGAGATAAATATTATTTTGTATTCCAGTTGACACAAACACTGGAAAGTATGTAGAGAAAAAGAGCTTAGCGCAAGCGGGAGCGAGATCCGTGGCATAAGCGGTAGCGAGTAGCGTTTATCGGACATTGGTCATTGTGTTAGCGGATCCGCTCAGGCGAGCTCAGTATAATTACATCAGGGAATTCTCCACGGGCGGCTACCGACGCTTCTGTTTTTACCCGTTCTGAAACTGCGACTGGACTATTTTGATGAAAATTTAACGTTTATGTTATTTAGGTCGTCAATCTATTTTCAAACATTCAGCAACAGATTCGGATATATTACAGTCATTGGACTGTAACTAACTGTAATGTGTACATGCCATTTAATCAATGTTAAGCATTCTACCGTGAAAATGAGTATAAAATAAATAGGGCAACTAATAGAGGCGTATAATGAAAAGTAAAATTACTGGGGCGCGGACAGCGAGCGTTTTCCGGTTTTCCGACGTCGACACATAATTCAGGGTAAGATTAAATGCCTCTTGGACCCCACCGGAAGTCCAGTGCTCCATTAGAAAACAGTGGGCCTGCAATTTGGCCTCTTCCTCTATATAAAAGCCGTATAATAGAAAATTCTTTTGATACATTAAAATGAAAAATAGCTGGTTAATGTCAGGACATTATCATTTAAACTGAATTCAATTATGAAATTTTATTGTCTTGTAATGAAAACAGAAATAAATCATTTCAGGTTATTTGTAAACACTCAACATCTTTATAATAATAAACTGTGATAAAGCATAAAGCTAAATTGCTCGAAGAAGCAAAATGTCAAGTGGGTCGAAGTCCTAGAGGGTCTAAAATAAGGAAACGCCTACGTTTAAGCTGAAATGTGTTTATTCTCTAATCAGACTAATTTATGTTTTGTTTAAAAGGGGGCGTTGATTGCAAAATTCAGAGGGCGCTTTTGTTTAACTTAAACACAAAGCTGTAGAGTAATTCCTATTATGTAACAAAGTAGAAATATATTTAGGTTGTGTTTTAATAAGATATAATAACTATATATTTTTTTATAATCTTTATCGACACTCAAAAAGAGCTGATGTGATAAATGTGTGAGGGTATAAAATGTTTAGTTGCTATAAATAGTCTAGTCAGGGTAATAATACACTCGCGTAAAAGACTACCTATACTTAAGTATGTATAACACACTAATTACGCTTAAGGTGGAACGTTTCACTAGAGCGGCAAATACAAATTTTCTTGCGTTCTATTGCCAATAATAGCTTAATTACTTAACGTGATTACATGAAAACTAATTTTGCGCAAATAAATAGAATGTATCAATAAATTACAATTAAAAGTATCACCTACATATCATTGGTTTAGTGACAAATGGCAATATACTGAAAAACTAAGACGAAATTTGCTTATTGCCATTTATCACTAAGCCAATGATATCTAGGAGATACTTTTAATCGTAATTCGTTGAATCACGTTTAGTAATTAAGCTATTATTGGCAAAAGAACGCAAGAAAATTTGAATTTGCCGCGCTAGTGATACGTTCCACCTTAACAAACACGAACAAGAAATGATTTTTATAGTGCGTCTGATAGCTATCGTCAATTCAGTTTACCCATGAAATTACTAGTAGGGCCACGGGCCATTGACAACATAAATCATCTACGGTACTACTAGCAGGTAAAACACGTACAATACGCTATACGCACTAAGGAAAAAATTACTACACTATGATAAGTTTTGGAAATATTCGATATTTTATTTAAGTATGTATCTTTGCGTCTTCCACTCTGCTGAACCCTAAAAAAGATCATAATCTCCATTTTTTATAACAAATTTTAGTAACAATTACCTTACATCCCTCGAGGTGGAATTTACTCGCCTATTCATTGCCATGGTAGCACTGTTCGCGTTGATGGGGGCGTCTATTGTTCCATCTCGGACGTACTATAAACTTATGTGTCGCAGTTAATAAGCTTCGTGGAAAATGTGTCATTCTTATAAAATAACCATTACGTTGTACATTTATGTCAATTGTTTTTTACGCGTAATATGGATTCTCGTTTACTTATAGCGTATGCACTGAACGCTCCGAATCATGGTTAGTTTAATTAATTGTGCAATTTTCTATAATTTGTTTTATTGTGTAGTATAGCAATTAAGCTATAACACTTACGTTCGGCCGTGCGGATGCCACGAAATATTTTAGCGTGATTTTAAGTACTGTGTAATTTGTATATCCGGTACGGGTGGACACACGTAATCAATAGAGGCAAGGATTAGAGCAACGAGGCTTCATTATACTGCCACGTGTAAGTGTAATCATAAAAGCGAGCCGCCGTTGATTAGCTTCATCCAAATATGCTTTTTACAGTATTCAAACAAAAGACTTTTAATTAATTGTCGACCACGTTTACACAACGTTGTTTCAAAACGTCCATAGCAGTTATATCAGGTTTTTGTTAATTCTGCTATGATGTAAGAAAAGTTGTTCTTCACTCACATCTCATACACACGCACACACACACATACACCTCATACACACACAATAAAAACTTTTGCATTTTTAATACACTAGCTGACCCGCTCCGGCTTTGCACGGGTTAATTTTGACTGGCCTGATAGCTCAGTTGGTAGTAGCTCTGCCTTCTGAACTGTAGGCTGTGGGTTCGATTCCCACCCGGGACAAAGATTTGTGTGATGAACATAGGTGTTTGTTTTGTGTCTCGGTGTCATATTGTATTCCATGTATGTATTTATAAAACAAAAGTATATAAGTATTGTATCAGTTATCTGGTTTCCATAGTACAAGCTATAATGCTTAGTTTGGGGCTAGATGGCGCTGTGTGAAATGTCCACACATATTTATTTATATTTATTTATTATTATTATTTATAATTAGCTTTACGCTCTAGCCCTGTTCATGGGAAGAGGGAAGTGATAGTGGAAAAGGATGAATGGATGGGCCGGCACAAAAAAAGGCAGGCATCGCCTGCATCCCTTCTATTACCGTCTCATCCGTTCATCTTTTTCCCTTTCCCTTCTCTTTTCCCGTTTACATGAAAGTTTACTGGCTTCATTTTCGTTTACAGCTATGTCTTATCGCAGCGTATATACCGTGAATGTGACGCAAGGATTAATTTGAATAACTTCGTATTTTTTTAAGATACTGAAACAATTATTTTACCATCGTTAATTATGTTTTACTGTCGTTTAAACAATAAGCAATCAAAAAAACTCCTGCATAAAAATTACTTCCTTATTGGTTCGCGCAACCCGCACTTGATCATTTTTGAAAACGTAGAGTAATTATACTAAATGTTACTCTAAAAAATTAGCTGTAACCATACCAAATTTTAGCGAAATCCGTGTAGTTTCAGCGTGATACGTGGTCAGAGAGACAGTCAGACAGACACACAGACAAAAAATTAAAAAACATGTTCTTTATTTTTATATCGGTTAAAAAGTGTAATTAAATCAAAATTTCCAAAAATTATTCAAGTACAGATTTAGCCCAGCTACAGTTTTATTAGTATGTGGGTATATAGACTGGTGTGATTCTGTAGTACCTACCTATCTATATTAGAGTGACTGGTGTGATTTTAGCGCTTTTGTAAGTCAATATGAGTACTAAAAATACTCGATTTTAAATGACTGCGGAAACAACACTATTTTGAAACTGGTGGCCTATTTCAACAGCTCTGTGTACTCAATGGCACGCGTAATCAATGGAGGTGAGGATTAGAGGCGGGGATGTGTTCCACCACCCTCCTATTGCGGATAACTAGCCCCATGTACTAGTCATAAATGTGTGGTGAATTAGGCTCATATGGATGCCCGATGTGATTTAATGGGAATGAGCCCCAGGAAGCGGGATTCAATGGAGTATGAGCACTTTAATTGGAATTTCACCAAGGGACTTGATTCAAGCTTTAATGAAAGTGTGATAAAAGACTTCAAGGGTAATGAGAAGGTATATAGTAAGGGAAAGGATCTTTGATGACATTAATATATTTATTATAAATTATTCACGGTGATTATTATACATTGTAATTGTTACAGAAAAAGTTCTTATTATTTTGAAAAAATAATTCTATCTAATTAGGCTTACCTAAACCAATTTAAACAAAACTTTTGGTTCATTTATCAACCAACCGACTAACTGGTTTATTCATTTCTTTTTTTACCTATAAACACGTGTTAGTTGTCTCAATATATAGAGGTAGGGTATTTCTAAATATTTTTAGTCCTACATTTTTCCATGAAAATTTCTTTGTAATATCAACTTTCCTGTACCTACCTACGCCTCAGCTTATCCCACATTCAAACACAGGTAATATCAGCTAGGAAAAATTTACCTCAGAGTCAGAGGTAATCAAAACCTTCCAAGAAATTGTATCTATTACCCTAAGGCTGTATTAAAATAAAGGTATATTACGCAGGACTTATATTAACATGGCAACAAAAATCCAATTACGAGTTACGTCACATGGGTAATGCCTTAGCTTGCTCCTGGGGCAGTTCGCTTCGGATTTAATCATCTTCTAGGTTATGTGAAGGCAGTTATATAAAACAAGAAAGAGTATAATGGAAAATGTGGTGTTGTTTATTTACAGGCAATCTTGTGTTCTAAAAGATAATATATACAGCTATGTAAATAAATGACATGGTACTTACGCTACCGTGGCGTAGCTCGGCTAAGATTAACTCAGTGGGGTGTGTTAGTATATACGAAAAGAAGTCTAAATACCTGTAATATAATACGAAAGTTATAGATCAAGCATAAATTTCATGTTCTAAAAGAAAATTAACTGATAGTATGTTACGAACATAACACAAGACATAAATAACAAATATTTGGGTGTTATATTGTGTTCTTAAAATGTATTTACGAACAAAAAGTCTAAAAGTTGTCTATCAGTTATCTGGGTTCCATAGTTAACCTCGGGTTAAAGTTAGCCTCGGGTGCATTGATCAACTTCGCACACTTTTATCATAATGTACTAATGATACATTACATACCTACCTGTAGTTACTCCCTCTAGCTCAGAATGCGAAAAGATTTGTCCGCAATCCGCATCAATTAAGACATTAAAATTGACGTATTTTTTTGTTGTATTGTTTTCTTGTGGTTTTCTTGTCATTTGTTTTTTTCTCTAATCTGTGGTTTTCTTGCTTTTTGCAATGACATAATTTATAAGAAGAAAACGAAGGAGTTTTGGCGGGAACGCGGAAAAGTTCACGTCGGTGCATTGTATTATTTTACAAAACTTATGCTTTTTCCAGTGTTAATGTTTAAAATTGGTGGCGTTTTACGCATTAAGTACTGAATTACGAACATGAGTGTGGGCAAGTGATATAATGTAGTGAAACGTGGTTTTTCGGGTTGCTTCCAAAATTCCATAGAAGCCTCTAGTAAAGTTGCCACCACTTTACTAGGGCATGCCTTAGACTGGATTATGACTTAGACTAGACTATGACTACACTGACTGTGACTATGACTTGACTTTAAGTGAAAATTTCCATAATACGATGAAAAATTACAAAACTTGGCACTGGCTAAATACACTATGTGTGGAGCCAAAATAAAACAAAAAAAAAAGAAAACGAAGAAAAAGATAATAATAATAATCGTTTATAAGTGTCTTATATCTGCCAACCGCGGCCATGACACCTGCGAGCCGAAGGGCAAATTGAAGTATCATTCCCCGCTACAATAAAGTCTAATGAAAAAGTGTTTGGGGATCTTTGAGAGCTGTGTTTTTGAGCTTTGGAGGGCACAGGCAGTTTTCATAGGCGTAGTTTCAAAACCTCTTACTCAAAGAAGAGGCTCTCCAAGCCGTCAAATTGAATAACCGGTCAAGCATCGATATTTTGCAATTATGATTCGTGAATAAAATAGAATACCCAATTTGAGTGTAATAAAATACCTAGCTTAGTCAGCGCAGAAACATAGTTCTAAAGATTTTCGCAGTCAATGGGCATGTGACCATAGCTCAGCTCAGGGAGAGGGTCTAATCCGGTAAGTTGGAAGGCGCGGGTTCAAATCCCTAAAGAACATCTATCATTAATCATCCGTCATTCGTCATCATCATTTTTTTTTCTTTCATTGATCATTTATCTTTATATCTTTGTAGACATGCCTTAAGTATAGTTAAACCATGTGCGCCGTCTCTCGTCTTTCAGTATTAAAGTGTGGTTTATCCATTCCATGGTAATAAAATACATTGGAAAATTATACCACACACACACACACATACACATACACACACACACACACATACACATACATACATACATACACACACACACACACACACACACACACACACACACACACACACACACACACACACACACACACACATACATTACATACATTATATTTGGTTTTTTTATTTTTTATTAAGTACCTGTAAAACGTCAGTATTATTTTTATAAAATCTGAAACTATGTTTAGACTTGAAAACTGGCTTGGAGTCAAGTAAGCATTAGCTTTTAATAAACATTGCCTTCTTAGTTTAGAATTTCTATATTGAGAGACATCTTAACCAACTATGTTTGCTTCTAAGTTTTGATTACCCCATTCTAAAGCTCAATAGCTGCCGTATCTGTACGAGGGCCAATTTCACTTCCCGCCCTATCGGTTAATTTTCACCATAATACCTATAAGACGCGTAATGGACACCATTGAAGTTTGCTCATCGAAGTTTGCCGCGTCGTAGCTAATAGTGTTTGAAAGCGGTCTAGACTCGCGAGCTCGCAACCACCCGCGAATATTAATTTACTGTTTGAAAGGTGTGCGCTTTAGGTAACATTTATCGAGAGACTACAGAATATGTAACGGATGCAGCAGCTTTATCATGGATTGATTTTAAGTGTAAACCACACTTCAGGATATCTATAAAGATATTATAGTTCTTAAAATTTTAGCGACCAGCGGGATTTGAACCCGCGCCTTCCAACTCACCGGATTAGACGCCCTATCAATTAGGGCATGGTCCATGGCCTAATTGGTGGCGGTTGGTTCGCTCACTTCGTTCGCTCGGTCAATTATTATTTCAATAATGATGTCGTTGAGTGTAGTAAAACCGACACGATACTTTCAAGTTTATTAAAATAAATTCAAACTCAAAACTTCCTTCCAAACCTTATGGAAGATTGTTTAGACGATAACACTGCTAACAACATAATTAGCTTTCTTTTATGCCTGTGCTTTTTCGTTAGGTACAAAGGAATTAATCTAATAAAATTGCGTATAGAATTTTGTAATTTTCATGTGTTTCTCTTTTTGTTTATCTTTTTGTGTTTGGGCATCAGTAGAAAGGAAGGATTTTTACAATATGTTTTTTACTAGTAGTCGTACGAAAACAGTAGCGAGTAAAACTTTTCCCCAAACCTGTCTTTATCCTGTCTTACTCCACTTGAAAAACACGTAAGTTTGAAGCAAGTGATTTAAAACGGGGAAAAGTAATTTTGGCTACAGCCCGTGATACCCGTGGTTGGCTGGTCGGGTTTTATCATTACTTGTCCATATCTATTTTCATAGGAAAAGCCAAATTTAAATCTTCAACTGTTTCCTCCCAATGGATGTCTCCTGATTTATTTACTTCATTTATATGCGTACCTCGTCGTTTAATATTTTAGGGTTGAGATATAATTGGATCCAAACTGTGCATTCGGATGCAGGCTGTATGCTGGCAACATGCCACGGGTTGCATAATTTAATGTCTCCCTATTAGATATATTAGTATGTCAGTATTTTTGCTTTCACTGCTCTCAAGCTAGCGTTTTTAATGGAAAATTAATTTTTGTGCATGCACAGTCAAAATTTTCAGACAACATTAAATATTTATGTGCGTTGGATAAGTTGAAGTAGACCTAGAATCTTAAGGATCCTCAGGTGTTATGAACACGACAGTGACAATTTTTTAGATGACAAAAATTGGTTATCAGAAAATCAACAGAGATTAAAAAAAATCTGCCATGTAGCGAAAATCGTGCGCGTGCAAGTACTTATTATAAGGTCCGTAATTAGCAATTTTTATCGTTGACCGTGTCACTTGCCTCCTAATCTGTGTTGAGTTGCTCGGGACACATTGCGTTCAGAAATAAATTAAACATTCCACTATATGGTTCCTAGCCGGTTTCGGCCACAGCGACCAGTATTTCTGCTTTAACTAAGTTAAGGCAAGGCTTCGTTCGTGTGCCTTCAAATGACTGTAGTACCCTATCTTGGCTTTGAAAGTGCGCAAGCATACGCGACACGTTAGGGTACCGTTTATATAATTATATACCATATTAGAAGACCGTCTGTTCTTAAGCTGGTCACGTTTGAAATCAAGACCGCGCCTTCTGTCGTCCTCAAAAGAGTATACACTCTGCTGCACCAAGCGCCTCACACCACATTCTACTGCTATGTACCGTAGTTGATCGTTTAGCTTACCTATTTTGTTGCAATGTTTATTTTATTAATATATTCATAGTGATGTTCAATAACGGTACGGATATGAGCCAATTATCATTTAAATTGATGAATAATTTGTGAGGGAGTACGGTTTTGTACATCAGCATCGCTGTGGGTTTATTATCCAGAGACTGAAAATAATGTTCTACAAATAAACTCCCCTATAAATAAATGCGGCAGTCCGAGATCTTCATAATTATTTTTGCAATAGCGACCATGAACCAGGACATGCAGCGTAGGTATAAGCCCCCCGTAAGGTGGACCGAAGATCTGGTCAAAACCGCGGGAATCCGATGGATGCTCCCGCGGTTTTGACAGAGGCAAGCTGCCGTTCAAAGTGGCGCTCTATGGGAGAGGCCTATGTTCAGCCAGCGGATGTCATCAGGATCTTGATGATTTTTTCAGTATGATATTAGGGCGATTGAAATCGGTTTAACCGGTTTTGTTGGTTTTATGCTCTCATCGGCCAAATCGACTGGTCTAGCTAGCACAAAGTCTACAAACATACATTTGATTTTTACCATAGTAATATTTTTCGCTTATTCGTCTATGGGCACGGGCAGGTTCTGGTATTAGCATAACTTTGCCAAAATATTTGTATCGCTTTAATCGTCTTATGCATGATCTTTGACTCTCGCAGGTTGTTAATCAATAAGTTATGTCCTCCTTATTTAAAGCTCGTAGAAAGTGTGCCATAGAAGCAAGCACGTATGAAAATTTTAATTAAATCTGTATGTGGCATGAGTTTTCCACGTCCACAGTTAGAACATTAATTGAAATTTGTTGGCTCACCAAACGATTACTCAGTAATTGGTATTTTAATTGATTATGCAAATAGCCTTCTATTTCTCTATAAAAACATAAAAGAAATTCTGAATATTTTAACCCAAACCATCCCTTTTTAAAAATAAAACTGTATTTCTACCCAATGTAATTCTATTTCACGAAGATGACTTCTTATAACTCAGGAGTAACAGGCAAACCGAATTGATTCCAATATTCCCCTTCACTTTTTCTCAGATATTTTGTTTCCTGTTCTACATTTTACATAAACTAATTTCCTTGGCAATATTGGCCTTGCGACTGTACCGTAGGCACGGGCATCTCCCTCAAAAAGAAACTCTTCGAGTCGGGCCTTCGACGACCAAATCAAATCACTCGACCTTATCGATCACCCGGAGAAAACTTACAACTTAATTTATTTGCGTATCTAGAGCTTCCTCGGTGCGGTAGTCACAGCAAAATACATTCGCAGTACTTTTAAATCTTTAGATAGCAGGTTGTAGGATATATGTGTATATGATACAGTGTACAGTATTAATCCAATAGTACTCCTGATTTAACGCAATTGCCGAGGTTGCATCCCCTATGAGCCGCAGGGCCAGTCACCCTTCGCTGAAGGGGAAACGCTAATATGAGGATATGAGAATTTACTGTTTAATCCAGCTGGAGGCCAATTTGTTAATATTTTCACTCAATCCACTTAAAACCTCAAATGTGAATGTACAGTTGCATAAAGCCTCGTGTCTTTGCAGGGTTTAATAGTCGAATGGTATAGATGGATTAAATGCACTGAAAATATATTGAAAAGCGATGCGCAGAATGACTTCTAAATAAAATTTTCAGCGTCGGAATTAAAATCGGCTGCTATGATATGGTAGGATTATCGTGTGGTATTTATATTGTGGGAATAACATTGTCGAGAGATACGTTTGATGTGGTCGCTCGGGTTGGCGCGCGCCCTTTATCAATTACGGCTAAACAAGAAAAATGACCGCCCGTAAGCCTACACGAGGCTAATTAAAGCAAGTAGGTAAATTTCGGGAAGAGCAGCCGCCAGTGTCCCCGCCGTACTTCTCGCCCCTCACCCCCCCAGACTCGCGTTCTGTTCATCCCTCTCGGAACAGGTGGTTAAACTTTTTGCTAATTTCATTAAGAGCGGCGTATATTTTGATCAACACGCAAAATTCTCTCTTTTTATAAGCCTAAGTATCTCGATTTCTTAGGTGTTTTTGTAATTAATTTTTATGATTAATTTCTATTTAAATACTCTCCTGCCAGCTTAGTTTCTTTTTATTTAAACGGGTTCTCAAGGAAGGTTCTTAAGGGCTAATGGTTTCCGTGTTTCCGATAACAGTAATTTGACTTATTTTGCACAGATTTTCTATAAATATTTGAAAACGTCTATTAATCATTCACGGTAGATTAAATAGTAGTTGACCTCTCCCTTCATTGAGCAAACACCATTACGAGAAGTTAAGGGGCGCGCGCGAGAAAAAAATTACACCTACATGGCTATTACTATGGATGGAGTAAGTTGTTCGCAAAGTCCCATTTATTTTTCCAAATAAGAAAAAATATATCTATAAAAAGTATAGTTTAGCTGCTATATTATCATTTTAGAATATACTATTGATTTTCAACAAATTATAGTGTTATGAATATTTGATGAAATAAAATGCATTCAACATTAAAACATTTTCAGGATACAGCAATAATTAGCATCTTTATTATTTTGCGCAATTATTTCAACATTTTATAAATGAATATGATTATTCATGATTTGGGTTAAATATGATACTTATATAAATTAATTGTTTTATTTACCCGTGTGTATTGTCCGTCATCAAAATAAAATGTCACATGTATTTTAATGAATAGGTATAGCTTATGATATTTTAATCGCGGCTCCAACAAAATAGGCAGGCACTACGAGCGCAAAGCAGGATCAAGCGGATTAAAACTTTCTCATAATGGATTTCACACTGAAAGTAATACACTAATGTATTTTGGTCGGGTATTATATTTTAAACGATCACAGATCAAAAGCCATCATTTTGAGAATTAAGAAAAACTCAATTATTAGATTTAATAACAGATTAACAGATTTTGACCTGATCTCACAGTCTAGTAATCTGATTACTGGACTGTGCTGATGTCTCAGGATGACGTGCGCAGTGCAGTGTCACGCGAAACTACATTTTAACGTTCCGCGTAACACTGCAACTGTTATGGGCAGCCATGTCGCTTAACATCTAACTCGTCACCTCATTCATTAGCATAATAACCGGTCAAGTGCGAGTTGGACTCGCGCAAGAAAGGTTCCGTACCGATCTATCCCTGCCATCTAGTGTTGAGTAGCAGTACTATTTAAAGCAGCGCCATTTATGACTCATCTAGTAAACGAGCAAAAAAAATCACGTTTTCACCTCACTAGCTCGGAAAGATTCTTTATCATTCGAAATCTGGGCGCAAAATCGCATTTTAATCGCTAACGTGGAAAGTGTTTTTAAATTTTGAACCTTTCTATTCAATAATTTTTTCGTCAAGAATTGAGAATTTAACCACAGAATTAAGCCTTCTTGATATAGCCAGTGTGCACTGAAAATTCATTAATACCACAGACTACCTATTAAAATATACTACTAATACTTGTACTTCTTCATTTTCTCGTTCGCCAACCTCATTTTGAGAATAATCGCACTGTCCAGCACCAAAGAGTATAATACCATAAGTCGCGTTGCTGGATAACCAATACGTTATCCAGCAACGCGACTGCATGAAAAATAGATGGAAAACACTTCTTCTATCATTTTCAATGAATGACGTGACGAGCTAGTCGTTTACTTGATGTTAAGCGTTACCGCCACCCAGAACTAAATTAATAAGCGAAAAACTAAAATCTTTTCTAAGACTTTTAGCTGTTTTTCTTGCATTTTCCTCGCTGTAGTGAGGTGAAAAGTTGTGTGTTGCACTCGGCAGCAAAGATTTTCTGCGTCTCGTACCTTTGAAACCTTCGCTACGCTCAGGATTCTTTATTTGAACCACGCGCTACGCTCGTGGTTCAATCCTAGAATCCTTCGCTTGCTCAGGTTTCAATTCAAGTACCTACTTTACAAGTTACTAGGTGGTAGGACTTTCCTGCAAAGTTCGTCTAGGTAGGTACCACCGCTTTGCCAGTTATTCTGCCGCCAAGCAGTAGTGTGCAAGCACTACTGTGTTCCGGTTTGAAGGGCATTGTAGCTAGTGAAATTACTGGGCAAAAGAGACTTTATGATCTGATCACTCAGTCTAGTAATCTGATTACTAGACTGTGTGATGTCTCAGGATGACGTGCGCAGTGCAGTGTCACTCGAAACTTTATTGTTTTAAAGTTCCGAGTGACACTGCAACTGTTATGGGCGGCCGTGTCGCTTAACATCTGGTGAACGACTGCTCGTCACGTCATTCTGTCGCATAAAAAAAAAAAAAAAAAAAAACCTACTCGCGCCAAAAACCAACTTTGCAGCCTTGTATAACAAATAACTATTGTTGTATAGGAGCCCTCTTAAATATTTATTTTATTCCATTTTTTTAGTATTTCTTGTATTATAGCGGTAACAGAAATACATCATCTGTGAAAATTTCAACTGTCTTACTATCACGGTTCATGAGATACAACCTGGTGACAGACGGACAGACAGACAGAGAGCAGAGCCTTAGTAATAGGGTCCGTTTTACCCTTTAGGTACGGAACTCTAAAAAACGGAAATTCCCAAAATAATTTTTATTTCCTATAAAGTATACCTATAATATAAACCAGAGAATAGAGGATATGGCAACAATCCGCCTACTAGTTCACACGTCACCCCGACGCGATGGCGACGCCTACTTTGCATTATAATCGAATTTCCACAAAGTAAAACAAAATCTCGCGGTCCCATTAATATTCAGTGATAGGGCTCAACGCATCGCCGGCGGATTGACGTTTAACATGCAAATTGCATACAGAAAATCTAGCAAAATTGTGTGCCACTAAATATTTTCGACATTATTAATTCAGGACGCAGTTGTTTGAATCAGTGGCTAGAATATAATTTAAATGTTAAACGAATTTGTGCTACTAACGCTAAATTAGACTAGGGTGCTGCTGGCCGCCAGGAATTTAATCAGGCAGGTGAGTGTTCGGAGTATAATAGGACTAAATAGGAGTTGTAGGTGCTTCAAATGTAAGTTTTATTTTTGTGACCAAACTTAGTTTATAGTTAAAATAAACTAGCCAGACTTGTATAATATAATACTTTTAAAAATATTATGGTAAAACCTAGACTTAAACTCTGATAAGTTTATTTTACAATCTGATTTTAAAGAAAAACAACCCTAAAAGAATAGGCAACAAGCATCTAAGCAGTGTCCAGTGGGGAGGTCTGTTCGGCAGTCTCGAAAACTGCAGACGATTACAGTGAAGGGAGACAAGACGCGTCAGCTAAGAGCCGGGTGATGGATGCTGAAAATAAATCAGCTCTCCGTACTCCAGATGACCAGATGTGCCCACTTTGTGAAGGTCATTTAGTACTTTTAACTATAGATAGGTAGGTAGGTATCTCCATATTTGAGTATTGGTAATTTAAATAGACAAACCAGTTATCTCATAGTGGGACCCGTTATTGATCAACAATAAAATTATCTATGAATCCTTATAAAAACCCAAAATACATATACTATTTAGGCCAGATTTCACCAAAGTTTATTCCAAGTATACGGCTATTCCTTACTCCTGGATACAGCTAATTGACAAATGAAATTACACAATAAAAGACGCCATTTTGATTGTATCCAAGGAATAAGTCTTATTTCTTCACAAAATTGGTGATATAAGGGCTATATTCGCGTAACTCGGTTGTTCTCGGAAAGTTATACTTGGAATAAAATTTATTCTAGTTTGGTGAAATCGGGCCTTAATGGTGTATTATCCTCTAAAGATAATTAAATAAATTATTAGGCAGTGCCATATGGTACACTTATCAGTTTTATTATATTTAAGCACCTATTTATATTCCAATATACTGCAAATCAAATAAGTGTATCGAAACATATGTCAAGTTTTATTTCAGGGAACTATTATAATTTTTTTAATACTATACGTTATTTTTTACACTTACACTATTTTGGTTGCAATAAAGAATCTTCAAACAAATTGAATAGGTAGTAACTATTTAGGTACCTACTACTAACTTCGGTGGCCAACCTTTCCTGTAAATTAACGCACTCATATCATACTACAGTATGGTTAAATGATCACATAGCCTACTCAAATTAGGCCAGTTGCAGCTGTCACAGGGAGTCCAATCATAGTGGCTGCCACCCCGCTTCAAAGAGATCAAAGCACACCGTCATGTCATGCCTCATAAAACTATCAACGCTGTTCCCCCTTTAAAACAATTACAATTTGCAATTAACAAACATGCTTTATTAATTTTATGCTGTGCATCGTGTTACTCTTTTCCTTACCCCTTTTGGGTGTAGCCCGTTAATTTACTAAACCAAAACAGAGACGCTCTGGGTTAGACATATCCCTGGTGACGATATAGCGCCGCGGCTTTGGCTTACAATATAATATCAATATGACAGATATTACAGTAAATTCATGTCGTCTGGTTTGGAAGATCGGATAAGCGAACATTGACGTCGCCACATTGTGTTAGAAGGGATACAAAATTGAACACTATTGTGTATTGCATATTATTCGGGTGTTATGTTGCATTGTTAAAAGTCGTACTCTATACTTAGAATTGGAAAATTCTGATATATCTACTACATTAACCAATGCATCAATTATAACTTATCAATTCACCAAAAAGCACATTTATTGAGTACCTTATTTTTTTAACGGGCAGTGTGCCTTTATTCTTTAAACTAACTACTACAATAATAAAAACTAATAAACTAGCTACACTATCTACTACAAAGATACCTATTTATATAAACCCCTTCACAAACTTTGTTTACTTTAAGTTTGACGGTGCTGTGTGAAAATCTGTCAATTAAATTTCAATAATTTTTTTACTTACACACAAAGAAAAACATGAAACTTATATATAAACATACACATAAACGTTACACACATTTATTTTCAGCAATCTTAGCAATTTTATGTTTCAAAGCCATCTGATCCATCATGTGCATATTGGGGTGGCGTTGACAGCTTTGATAGGCAACATCCACCCTCACATCAGGTTCAACTATTTCCTGACATTACCGTTGAAAACTCACTGAGATTTCAACTTTCAACGCAACACTAACCGCAGGAAAAATACAGTGAAAACTTTTCGATTAGTGAACAACAACAACACGTCCGGGCTCCGGTAACGTACAAATATAAACGGGAAATGATTCATTCCGAATTTCGACATATGCTCGAATTGAAAGGTCGGCTGCGAGTGACGTATTTTTAATTACCTTCTACCGCGTTCTCGACTCGAGCATATTCAATTCCTATAGTGGACAATAATAAGTTGATAGCCTCCGCATCCTGTTAACTAACCAGCTCATACGAGATAGCGGTCAAGTAATTAAAACTCTCCCGTGTACACTGTACCCACCAGCCACTAGGACGCCGTTATTAAAAAGGCAATTTTATTAACTGTTGAGAATACATAACGACATAATAAATGATAGAGATAGAGGTAGAGATACCTGTTACCGCAAGAGTTTATTCACTATTGTGGGTTCGCAAAGTTATTGTGTTTAGGTAAAAAATTAGGTATTTTAATTACCCCAATCTTGATCGAATCTCCGTGCGAGCTTGATTGAATTTCCGGGCGAGGCTATCTCTCGTATTTGTGGAACACTGTGGCCGCCCCACCGCTCGCCCGCCCATTCGCTCCGGCTCACTGGCCTGCGACGTCACACCGACGATTACGTTGTTTTTTCACTATTTTCTACTGTAAACAACCGCTCATAAACTCAACTAAAGCCTTTGCGCTTTGTCGCGCGCTTACGGTACGATAATAGTTTTCTTTGAATTTTCCTTGATGAAAAAACATCATTTAATCGCTTCTATCTAAAGCTGACTAACTGTCATACTGTCACGGGTTTATATTTCAGTTTACGGTTAGATGATGATGCATCGCCGCCATACATCAGGATGTAGGTACGCTTCCCGCGAACGCAATAGAAGCGATTGCGATGCTTCAAACCGTACGTAGGTAATACTACACTTTAGGGGTTCCATGATTGATGTGACGGGTAATAAGGCCCACAAGTATTGCAATTTGTTTACCCTTATCGCATTAATATACCCGAGGAGAGGTTCAAAGACAGGTTTTCGTATCGTATTTTATACCGATCAACAATACCGACCCCGGCATTTGCCGATAATTGGAGAAAAACTCCCCAAGGAGCCAATTTTGTTGACGCTACTTGTAAAGCGGGTTGTATATTATCTAGAAATAAATTATAAACGATCCATCATTCACCGCCGCTGACAAATATATCATATTATAATAAATTTCATAATATTTTTGCGAGAAATATCCGTAATTTTAGCTTACTTAATTCAGCTATACTTACGAAAAGCTAGATGAAAGTTTAGTACTAAATTAACTGTCGAAATATTAGTCAGATTAGATCAGAGATAAATTTTATTCAAACGAAAACTTAATGGATTAGTTTTGATTGTAAAAGTTAGGCATTGTTCATTCATGAACGCTCAAACTTATCTGTGTAAGAGAACGAGATTAGTTAAAAGCTTGTAGATGTATTTACTTAATCACTGGATAAGATTTATGTTAATGATAAATATAAATTAGAACGTATAATATTAAATGGACACGATGATACTTGAAATCAGGTCTGATATCATACAAATTCATCAACAGCCTGAAGTCGTCCACTGCTGAACATAAGCCTCCCCCAGAGAACCCCACTTTGAGCGGCTGCTTGGCTCTTGCATCCATCAGCTCGCCGCGGTTTTAACCAGATCGTTGGTTCACCTAGTGGGGAACTGGCCTACGCTGCGTCTTCCGGTTCATGGTCGCCACTCGAGAACCTTTATTTCTCATCGGTTGTCAGCTCTACAAGCAATGCGGCCTGCGCACATGTAAGTATACCTACAAACTATTGCAATATTATAACGCTCTTGGTTAAAAAACGCGTGCATGTATAAATAAAACGTGAAGGATTAGTTGACAGAGCGAACGAAGTGAGCGAAAGTCTCTGCTTTAGTTCACAATTTTTACGTACTTGCGTATAGGTTGCATTTTAAACGAATCTTAATGAAACTGAATTGATATACAGGTTCTCAGGTCCAGGGATTATTTTTGCCGTCAGCAACCTTTGGTTGGTTGGGTATTTCCCCCAAAAAAGGGGGAGTTTGCTGCCACACTACAGTGGATGTTTTTAGGCTGTTGTTGATGAATCATCATCATCATCATCATCAACAACAACATCATCACTATCATCAGATGATGATGATGATGTAAGTACTAAAAAAACTACTTCCAACCAAATTGTTGCAAAAAACATTGTGCTCGCGAGATCTACGAGCGATGTGGCCTGCCCATTGCCATTTCAACTTGATAATTCTTAGAATTAGCAACTTGATAATTCTTAGAATTAGCAACTTGATAATTCTTAGAATTAGCAAGTTGAAATACTCATCGTTCAGAAAAATATATTCAGTACCTTCTAATAAATCTATTTTATCTAAAGTTTAATGCGTTCGCGTATTCTAAACCAAAACTTTGGTGTTCGCAAAGATTTTCCGTAATACAACCCCGCACATTATATCATTCTTACTACGTATTGTTCCAAGTTTTGTTTTGTATGTGATCAATACGCTGTCTTGTCGATGCGGCACGTGTTTGTCATAAACCTGCTTCTAAAGGGACACCCCGCCCTAACATCTAGGCCGCAGCAGGCTTGAAACACAGTACGTAAGCTCGCTCGCAGTTTATATATAAAAATTATATATACCAGTATCTGTAATGACATGGTAAAATGTACTCGTAGATGCTAGAAAGAAAAAAAAAACAATAAATATTCTAAATGAGATAGACAGTTAAACTCTTTATTGAAACACCACATCTAAAATAATTAAAAGCTAAGTGAACAAACTTAACCAAAGTGGAGCAATGGGCGATCTTATCACTCAGAGCGATCTCTTCGAGAAAACCTTGCACGGAAAGGAGGAGAAATGAGCTTGTCGATCATAATATGTCGGCCTAAGTACCAACAAAAGTCTTGTTTGCCTACCATATACATAGGCACTGTTCAAATTAGATGAAAGAGGTTATGTATGGTTATATAACTCTCTCAAAAAGCTCTGGGTAGTTTCCAAAATAGATAAAAACACGCACAATAATTGGCCAGCGCTTATTTTTGTTTAACACTGGACTGAACGACAAGCATATTTACAACACTACCTTTCTTTATTGTCATGACACCATTATTAAATCGCGTTTTACAAATATTTGGATAACTCTATTTTCTACTAAATCTGCCTTGTCTCAAGGATCTAAGGATGAACCCTCAGACCAATGCACATTACAGTCGGTCACTGTTAGTAATCAGTCATTCACAGTTGAAATTAATGTCGTCAAACACTACCCAGTCTGAAGTAAAAAAGTATCAATACTACCATATTGCCAAAACCACAGACCTAGAATATTTTCATGTACATAATAGACCTAGGATGTACAGACAGCTTAGAAAGTAAGGCGTGTGCATAAGGGTATCAGCTTGGTTATGATCGAAATTAGATACTGCCAGGCACAGTTGCAACGCGAAGGGGAAGCCGCAGTAAAAACTTGTCGACTATTAAGGGCTTTCCGCGTTACTAGTTTTTATCAGCCTGGGTCAGCACAAAAAGGAAGGTGACCGTCGTTAAAGTAACAGTTTAATTATGGCTCCTTTTGAACCTTTTATATTTGTGGTCGTGTTTTGTTCTTGTGAAATTCAATTCTCAAACAAATAAATGTTACTACTTAAATAATACTTGCTGAAAATATTTTGTATTGACTGAAAAGATTTGATATAATTAAGAGTAAATGTATATAGGTACAGTGTGACACTTTTAAGTGTGTACCGTAAACAAACTATGTCAACTCAGCCTCAGTATAACAACATCATACAAAAACTATATGAAAAGGTTATTATTCCGAAACTTCTACGTTTTTTACTCCATGCTTGCTTTTTACCATATCGTATAAATTTGTAGTTCGTAAACTATAATATATTCACCCTCGGTCATCGTTTTATTCTAAGAGTCCTTATTTCTGCCATGATAACATAATATTAGACGTAAACCTGCCTCATAAGATAACATTGGAGGTACCGAGAATTTTCATCGTCGTCGTGTTGCAGCCTCGGCAATATAAACGCGAGTGTCACGCAACAGAGACAGCACTTGCGCCACCTGACCTTGGTTAGAAAGAAACAACCAGTGTTCCAGAAGTTAGTGTTAAATTTCTACAGGTTTTATTGCATTCCCCGCAAGCTCAGACGCTTAAACTTTATTGCTCTGGGATTAAAGTAATATTTGCAGCGACTAAATGATGTCGGGACAATTTCATGATATTAAAAGCTGTCTATGCTGAGGCTCAGGTCAATAGTTTGGTGTTTCCGTGGTAGTTTGCTTGCTATAATCGACGGAAAACTTTCTGCCTCACATTCCTGAGGCGACGATGTGCGATAACAATACGTTCCTTTTCAACTATTTGCCATAAACGCACAGAACAGTTGAAAGGAGGGGACACTGCATCTGTCTCACGAGAGGGTATTCTGTGATCAGAGACAAGTATTTCATAATGACGCATTTCGTATTGGATTAGTTTATTCTGGCATTTCAAGGGTATTTCCTCATAGAGAGAAGAAAACTACATTTAACTTATTAGTAAAGGATCGATGTGAGTTCTTGACTCAATGGTGCGAGAGCCCACTGCAAAAATACTTACGTCATCGGGTACCCCAATAGGCTATCTTTAGATCGTTAACCAGCACTTAAACATGTAAAAAAAAACAGATCTGCCAGTTCCGATCCTGCCGGGTCATAGAAATAATCCACCTCCACCAATTTCAAATGCCTTGAATACTAAGTTTCGCCAAGTTTAGAGCTGGCAGACCTTTTAATTTATTATCAGGGTCACCTTGGCTATTATTAGGCGTAGGTTTCATCGGGGTATTCGCTGAGGTAGGTAAAGGGTGTGAAGGGCACATTCTTAGGGGTCTGCCAGGTACTTCCGGCAGGGTGCGCAATGGCAGACCAATTTTTTTTTACATAATTAATCTATGGTTAACTGTTGCCAGAACTTTCATTCGGGTACATTAAAAAAAAATACGTCAAAAACATTCAATTATTTCCATGACCCGGCAGGATCGGAACTGGCAGACCTGTTTTTTTGTTACATATTTAGATGTCGGTCAACGATCTAAAGATAGCCTATTGGGGTACTCGATGACGTAGGTATTTGTGCAGTGGGCTCTCACACCACAAGGAATGTTAAACGTACGACACTCGTACGCTATTTAATTTTTCATCTATGAATTATTATGCAATTAAAGTATTCGAAATGTTAAGTATAAAATCTCATACTCTCTCTCAAGTCCAATAAGTCACTAAATACAAAATTACGTTCATTACATTTTCAGTATAGTGATAATATTCATGTTACTAAACAATATGTAACCTTATTACCATTTAGATTGAAATATCACGCCTAAAGAGTGGCAGCCATCAACCAAAAAAATCTTATTAAACTTTAGCACTCGAAGAAAGATGTGAAAATATATATTTTTGCTAGACAGTCTTTATGAACAAATTGCAAAAAATATACGAGTACATGTTGATGCATCGGAGTATCAGTGCAGTTTACACTCGAGTGAGTTGGCAAAATTTTGCAGTGAAGAGATGAAAGGTAGCTGAAAGACGCCCTGCTAGTACATCGATTCGATAGAAAGGGATCGTGGAAAAGCGCGCCTAGAGAAGTGCAACTATTGGTGTCGTTTCCGGGCACAGTGCGAGCAACAAAGTTGAATTCTACGACAGAGGATGGCATAGGAATGCAGTCTATTTGATAGCCTCCACAGGTGCCAAGCTCAACGCATTCATTGGACATGTGAATGCTGCAAACATCTGGAATTGCTACGGATGAATAAATCCAAGTTACGTTTGATAGAACTTATTTTGCGTCTCTTGTAATGTTCCAAGAAGACATATTTTATCAGGCTCTAATGCTTTGGTAAAAATATTTAAATAACCTTCATCAATTGCTAGAAATCTAGAAAATATTCGTTCTAAAATGATATAGCATTGTTATTATTTATGGCGAAGTTGATATCCTCATCATTATCATCATCAGCCTGAAGACGTCCACTAGTGAACATAGGCCTTCCCACTCCTGAACATAGGCCACTTTGAACGGCAGCTGCTTACTTCTTGCAGAAAATGCTTCTCCGCGGTATTGACCTGGTTCGGGCTTACTTTTCCTCCTCGTCAGTTACCGGATCTGCAAGCATTGTGGCGTGCTTATTGCCATTACAACTTGCTAATTTTATGAGTTATATCCGCGACAAGTTCTTCTGCGGATCTACTCATTTCGGAACTTATCGCAAGGAAACCCCCAGATAGCGCTTTCCTTAGCTTGCATCGTTCGTATTGGCATTTAAGCATCTAAATGGAGCATAATAGACCCAACTGAGGTTCAATGTAAGTGCGGAGCTCCCTTGCAAAGTATGCTGCATTTGTCATCCTGTCATTTGTGCCCAACAACCTGCACACAAACAGACTTAATGAAAGCATCCAAAAAGGCCGTGGAAATAGCCACGTATTGGAGGAAAGGAATTTAAAATAAACAATATTTATAAAAATTAAGCCATTTGACACGAAGAAGAAGAAGATCTTGAATGCAGCTAATATATAACAAAAATAATAAAGATACACATTTCATCATTTGGTTCGCGATCACTAACATAAGTTGTGTTAAGTAAGACGCACGGAAGGGCAGCTTCGATCGATCTCTTCACACCCTCCAGATATGATTAGCGCCTAATTGAATTCCGGGGTGAGATCCACAGTTTAGTTTTCTAATTTACGAGTCTTTCCTTTGCCCGCCGGAGTGAAGGGTTGAATTTAATTATCTCTACGTCAACATCCCCCAACTAAAACTCACAAAAAATATATGAAATTGGATCTCGATTTGAGAAAAAGCTTCGTTAACCTTCAGTCTCTCATTTCATAAGTCTATGATCCGTCGTAGCAGCTCGTAGCACTACGACTGCTACGCGAGTTCGTAGACCTTTTGTTTCGTTATTGCAAATTGCTATTTGATATCTTGAATGCGATCAATCCCTTTTACAACAAAAATATTTGTTGTAAAGTACTTTGAGGGTCCTAAAAGTTTACTTGGATTTATCCTTCCGTAGAAATCCAAACTGTGGAACGTGAAAGTATTTATTCGACTTTTAACCTAAGGGCAATGTTTTATTTGGAATCGTGTGTTGCCGTGATAAAATAGCGGTGTGGGAGAAATGTATTTTTACTAAGAAAAGCACTTTTCTACTTTAGTTTTGGGAAGATAATCATTTAATTACGTATTTGAAGCTAGCTTAATTTTTTAATATATTCATTTTATTGTTTCCTAAAATTAAAAACTCTTTGTATTCTACGTGTATAGTTGACATTCAAATTGCATTGTTAATCGGGTGGTGTTTTTTACACGGTATCCGGCGATAATCACTTTCAAGTTTAACTTTGTATTCCGCCGGCATTCCTCCCCTCTTCTGCTGCGAATTTGATAATGAAAGGGCCCCACTTGTGTGCTGCACAGATAATGTAAATAAGTATGCAAATTATACACCAAGTTCCATTCAAATGAACCTTTGCGGCTCTTTAAAGTTTTGCTCAAAGCAAACTCTGACACGGCCATGTATCCGCATACCCCTGCATTAGAATATTTCGAAATAAGGAAATGATGTACAAACAGATGCGGATTCATGTCGGCAAAGTTTCCCGTCGAACCTTATTTATGAGGTTATGAGTTGAGCGCACCAGACTAAGCCAGCCAATATTGCGCAGGAATACCTGCTCTAGGTTCACAACTCTACAAATAATACGTGGGACCTTTGAAGGGCAGGTATCCGTAATACACGTCAGCGTTATGAGAGATCCTTTCTAAGAATATTTTATTTAGGAGAGTGCTAACATTACGTGACACGTAGAGGTGATGAGTGCCGTGTCATTGTCGCTCGGATCGCTTTCTCGTTTCACCCAACATTGGCGCGTAATGTGTGAAATATTTTCGTTGTAGCTAAGTGAAAGTCGCGCGTGATAGCGCACTGTGACGTCACTGAGCCATCAATCATTTATCCGAGAGTCGCTTCCAGCGCTACCGGGGAAAGCTCTAAGGTGACGCCACTTCGATAATATATCACGTTTAAAAACCGACTTTTAAAGGCTCCCCTTCTCCGTTTTATTATGGCACGAATGGAACCGTGCAAACAAAATAGATTGATACCGTTTCTGATAAGATAATTGAGTTTTTCGCAATATTATTGCCGTTGAAATAAGGTTTTTTCAATCATTTTGTAATAACATCGCTTCAGGAGGAGATAATAAAACTGGTAGAATCTATTGATTATGCGACATGTTGACGCAATATTTCCTTATATTCTTTTTGGAATTTCAAAGTCTATTATGCATATAAAAAACGGAATTCTTTAAAATTCCTACACATAATAAAACCACCATTAATCTCAGGAAAAATTCGAAGGTGTTTGGGCATGGTTACGGCTCAAAGTTTGAGCCTAACTAACTGAACGCCTCACTACATAAACGTTAGTTAAATAATGCCCCATCTCGTTTTTGCTAGTGATATTTTACGTCAGCGAGAAAATGTTGTAGGTATTGATTAAATTTAAGTTATGCTTATAATAACAGGCTTTTCATAAATAAGAGGGTTAATTTACAGCTGCATTATGAAACCAATTAAATGCAAAAATAAATTCAACAACACTTTCCTATATCAGTGTCATCGAAAGAGATCCTGCTTTACTCGTTAATACCGTTCAAAGTAATTCATAAACGATATAGTAAGAGTATGCATCAGTTTGAGAGGACGATAAATTGGGCTATCAATCAATACTACTCTCGTGCCGTCAATTTACGTGAAAATTCTTCGCAAACATGACCAGTCTTGGCTGTTTTTTATATTACTGGTGCGTGAAAATGAACTTCGGTTTTTATTTCAAGTATTTAGAGCAAACGATGTACTTTACTGACCTAATTGGTGCCATTATGACATTATTACAAGATATTCTCAATTTATTTGGCGTTTTCTTACAATATAAGTCGATAGAAAGCTAGGACAGCGCTCCTAATGGGTCAATATATCAAATGGGATTAAGTGTAAATGAGGCGCTGTGCTTCCGACTGATACTTTGTTGTGCGACACGAACGGAATAGATATGAAAGGATTTGGAGAAAATTACCTAATTTTAAAACTATTATCAGAAAATTGCCTGTTCAATGGGTATGGGGCGAATACTAAACACTGAGTATGGGGCGGGTGCAGTAAGGCAATTATAACAAAGTGAAAGTAGATACGCGCCCCTAAAGCACTCCAGAGCAAATCAGTTTAGCGTACACGAAATATAACTATATAATAAGCGGGTTGTTCCTTTCAGGGTAGCCCGACTAAATCGCATTTGGGAACGGAGAAGAGTGCACGGCACTAGGCGGCCATGGGGAATGAGGAAGGTACGAAATCGCAAACGTTTCCAGTTTTTTCCACTCGAGTGGTGAAGCACAGACGGTCTAGAAAGGTAAACGATTTGTTGGAACTGTCTATCTATAAGTGCTGTTATATCTAAATGTGCATGTGTAAGCGTTATGTTAAGTCTGCAGACACTAAAGTAAAATATTCTATTCGTTACGCGAGAGTTTCAAGTTTACTGGTGTTATCTTTGAACGGTGATAAAGTCATGTTCGGTTCAACTACTTCATCGAGTTTTTATAACTTGGTTTTAAATTAGTCTGGTGTCGTAAAATATACGAAGGACGAACTCCAAAGGCGGTCAAAAAGTGAGAGCGAAATGAGAGAGTCGTAATGAGCTTTTTGTCGGATATTTTACACACGATTAATGTGGACGGGGCGGATCAGCGACGACTCGACAACGGGGCGAGAACGTTTCCCAGACGTCCTCGCTGTCCCAACATGACTCTCTTTCTTGATTAAAACTTGGAATAATAAACGGCGAAACAATTTCACTTGGTAAAAGCTCCGTCGGCCATTTTTCTCAACATCAAACTAACATTGAAGACAAAAAGCCGACTTTCTTGTGTAAATGCTACAAGATAATTAAAAAAGGGTTCGTAAATACTCACCCGCTTAAAGTATAGATATTAGGGTAAATTTGACACAATATGTACATTAATGAATTAATGGATGTAGGTGATGATTTTAGAACATTCCAACGTTTGTAAGGGATTTAGACCATGAAACAGCCAATATCACGCATCAGTAAGTCTATTTGCAGTTCAATGCATACAGTAGGTACGTAAACATTCTTTACTAAAATATATATATAAAAATCAATTGCTGTTCGTTAGTCTCGCTAAAACTCGAGAACGGCTGAACGGATTTATCTTATCTTAGTCTTGAAATGTTCGTGGAGGTCTAGGAAAGGTTTAAAAGGTGAGAAAAATTCGAATAATTGCCGGGAAACCCCTAAAAACAACCCTTTTCTTTTCCCATATAAAAGCAGTACGAAGTCTGCCGGTTTAGTTTGTTTACAATATATTTATTTTATTTTCAAAACGGGCACTAAATGAAAATAACACGTATTCACAATTCTGTGTTCTTTACCCATACAAAATGATGACTATCCAATACATTCCACACAATTTTCCAGGATTAAAGTACCTATACTATATCTTACTCCAGGACCTAAAGTATACATACCAAATTTTATTAATATCTGTCTAGGCGTTTCAGCACTGAGTAGTAACAAATACACACATGTACAAACCTACGTGTTTATAATACTAGAAGGGTAGGTCTTTTAAATGCTACTTTTTTAAATAATCTTGTTTAAGAAATCTGATAGTAACGTGAAATAACCTTTACGTTCAATAAACTGAAAATACAGCAACAGACAAAATACAGCAAAAACAAAAGAAAGAGAAAAGAGCAGCAATCGTGAGTGGATCGTTTTCGATGTTTGCGGTATTCATGAACGCTATTGACAGACAGTTGAACAGATGAACGAGTTTCTATCAAATCCGGTAGAACATACCATTTCTACATGTCTGATAACGTACGATGAACTTGCATCCACATTTATCATGCCGACGGTAGAATACTAGTCCTTGTTAGTATTGGTTTATCTGATATATGAGAATGCATTTCTTTTTTGTCATGCATCATTTTATGTCAAGGTTGCGTCAAGGATTCCAGTTTTATTGCAAAACAGTTTTGCAACTGTCTACTATACCTACTGTCCAAATTTTTTATTTGTGAGTATTTTTCATTATAACTTAATAGATTTTATTTGACTGACGTCGTGTATGTCCTTGAATTTTGCAATCAATATTTCACCCACTTCTACTGAAGCTATCGGCACGGACGTAGCATCTACTATTATAAATATTCTGATTTCATTGTTAACAGGCTGGACATATACGTTTAGTTTGGATGACAATAGGGGCGTTTGGATTGGGATCGATATCATTTTTGGCATTTGCAAAATTAGCGTTGTTGTAAACCGTTCGGTTTGAGAATTTCGCCAATAATGCCACTTTTGCCACTTTTGTTCACTATCCAAAACGAACGCAAAATAACCAAATGCAGTTTGTTGTCTCAAATGTCAAAAAACAAATTGGCGGAATTTTACATTACACACGTCAACTTACGTCTTCCTTCTCACTTCTCCGTGCTATATCATTACGATAACTACAATTTTCACAATAAAAATAAGTAATTTTTAAATAACCGCGCCAAAAACTATACGTCAATCTCTACTGTCAGAAAACGATAACTTTTAAGCCCACCTCCGTAGGTCGGTCAAAATTAGCAGTACACGATGGCATTTTTAACTGTTTTTGAGCTATCCGAACGGTGAACGAAAACAGTTAAAAATGCAACTTTTGCTCACACATTCCCAGAACGAACGGTGCACGTGGTCATTTTTGTCGTTTTTAACTGTTAATTTTGCCACCAGTAGGCTCCGAACGCAGGTATAGTTAGCTAATTAACGTCATTTGAAATCCAATATGGCGGACGACCTAAGATGGCGGACTAGTTATTTTTTGTGCAAGCCCATAATACAGGTATCAAATGAAAGGGTTTACTGAGAATATAAAAAATGTTTTTAAGTATTTTAACTTATTCATAAAAAGATTTTGCGATAATCGTCTGACTGGAAAATCTACTAGTCTATGCTGCAACCGTACATCTATATACCCAGCCGGTGGTGTATGTACCTCTAACAGTAATAAATAAGACAAACGTCATTAAGGGTGTGCGCTGATCATATTCAGATATCTCCGCTTTATATTCAACTCAAATATGATTGTCATGAGTCGATATTTCCCAGAGAGAAAGTTTCAAAATAATCCTGATCCATCGTTACATAAAAGTTGTAAGTTGTTCGCGTCTCAACGGATAATCGAGTTTATACTTGGAGGACCCCCATCAATCATTTATCCCGGACTGTGTGGATGGATCCGTGGCGCGGCACGCGGAAAAACTTTAAAGTGTTCCGAGTTACTGTGACGTATCGTACGTAGGTGCTCGCTCCCTTAGCCCACTTGAATAATGCTCCCCTAACGTCTAATATTATGTTTACATGGTGGAACAATGCACACGTAAGTCAGTTCATAAATAGGAAAGCTAACGTTAAATTACATTTTTACGCGTGTCAATTTCCATTACCTACTACATACTATTTAGTACTTATAAATGTTGCTAAGGGTATTTTGCTGATCGATTTAAGTAGCCTTTTTCACGTAATATACTTATTATTACTGGAATATGCTGATGTATCAGGGTGACCTGCGCATTGCAGCTTAGATCACGTGAAATTTTATACCTATTGTAGAGTTCTGGTGATGTCTGCAACTGTTATGTGTGACCGTGATGCTTAACATCAGGTGAACGACTATCTCGTAGTATCATACATTAACATAAAAAAGTGATATATCTTTAAAAGTAATGGTCAACTGAATGTCAAGAAAAGTTGATTTGCCTGATGTGTATGACATAAATAATTGGCTAGATAAAGCACTCGCTCTCGAAGGTAGCGACCATAGAACAAACAACGCAAAGAAGAGGCATCTATACGGATACTCGTATGAGTGTTTTATGAGCACTTGAGTGCTTTCCGGACGGGGATGTTTAAAGCTCTCCTGCCAGTATCGCAGCCAGATCGAGTCCCACTCAAAACATGACAATGTCGGATTTGGATTCGAACGAGCACGCTTTATGCGCAGTTAAAATTTTATCAATACACGTCAAGTTGGATTCCTACAGTTTTAATATGCGTCTAACGCCTCGGAATTAGTCTTGTTCTTACATAAATTTGAAGATGTGATTTACAAATCAACCGCACTAAGAACGCCATAAATTATAAAAATAATTTTTCTAGAATATGCCTGAGCTCAGTACTTATAGTACTTAGGGTCCCAGAGACTCACACACAGATAGGTAACAGTTTCACAAACAGAAATGTAGGTACCTACCTACGCATTATTTATCGTTTAAACATTTCGAAACTTCGCCTTAAGGTGGAACGTTTCACTAGCGCGGCAAATTCAAATTTTCTTGCGTTCTTTTGCCAATAATAGCTTAATTACTAAACGTGAATACATTAAAACTGATTCTACGTAAATAAATAGGATGTATCAACAAATTACGACTAAAAGTATGTCCTAGATATCATTGGTTTAACGACAAATGGCAATAAACAAATTTCGTCTTAGTTTTTTAGACTATTACCATTTGTCGCTACACCAATGATATGTAGGTGATACTTTAAATTGTAATTTATTGATGCATTCTATTTATTTGCGCAAAATCAGTTTTAATGTATTCACGTTTAGTAATTAAGCTATTATTGGCAAAAGAACGCAAGAAAATTTGAATTTGCCGCGCTAGTGAAACGTACCACCTTAAGGATTAAGTCAATAACTTTTGAAGTACGACAATTTAAATATTAACAGCTTTCTTCACGGATCTCAAAAAGTTATTGTAACATTTTGTTCAAAATAATTTTGGAACGGTGTTTTTACTATAGTCTATCAACAGATAAGATCTCAGCGTATAGTTTAGAAATAGCAGAGGGGACACTTTGCAAGCTATTTGGCAGCCATGTTGGATTTGAATTCGATCAAGCACGCTTCATAACTATGCATGTAAACATTTATTGATTCACATAATGAAAGGTCATAACAATAGAAAAAAATACCTAGAAAATTTTAGTTGATCATAATAATAAAGTAATTTTTTGTCAGCTGAAGATCATTTAGGTATAACCAATTTTTGTGCGGCAGACTTGTAATCAGCCATCTCTTTTCTATTAAGACAGCATTGGACTCATGAGAACAGGCATGTTCTCACTGAATATTAACCAAATCCATTTCAAAAACATAAAATTCTATTCCTAGCAAAAACGAAAACAGATACTTATATCTCCGGCTGTAACGTTCTCGTAAAAAGTGTATTGTGAAACGTAACGACTCAAAGTCCGTCAAATGAAATAGAAGAGTGCCGACAAAGAATGCTTCAGTTATATCAATTTTACCACGATGTTAAACGATGTAATAACATTTTTATTTCGCCATTAAAAGGAAGAAATAAACGTGCCAGCGTATACAATGCGGCAGCGGCCGCCGGTATATAATGAGATTGCGAAATAACCCATTATTGACGTTGAGTAACGAAAGCGGTTAAAGTGCCTTAACGGTCTTTTTACGCACGATTGCTTTACTTTTATTTTTCGTGTGTGTTAACTTGGTGATATATCTAGAGTTTAGCAAATCAAGCGTGCTACACCTTCGACCGCATCGTCACTTCCCATCAGGTGAGATTGTGGTCAAACGCTGGCCTAGTCAAATATAAAAAAAAAATCAAAAGTTTAGAAAATAAGATTCATTCATATAATAAAATATAAACTTTAGGTGCATATCGATACAAAAGATAAAACACACGCAAAAATGGTACAGCGTGTTACCTATATTTTTTATAAGAGACAGTTTTAGTTGACTTGTTTTTTTTTTAAATAAAATCTGTAACTAAGTTGACCACTAGGGGTTGGATTTTCAATAATCCTTTTTAGTACACTCCCGCGCCATAAAAGGAAGAAGCTCTCCAAATATCAAGTCTCTACGTCCAGTTGTTTGTACGTATACTCAACATGGGTGCCTTTTATATTTATTTTGATACAAGATGATGAACGGGTATTTCTATGTATGCATGACACCTGTGGGATCATCATGTAACTGAATACAATGCAAAAAGCAAAATTTCATTCTTAATTTAAAAATCCATATCAAATATGCACATAAACTACGCATTAAAACTCTCAAATCTATATACAAATTGATGTTGCTATAACTATTGCAATCAATTTCATGTAATTATGCTTATCGCGCTTAGCTATTGTACAAAGATAAAATAAGGAAAGCAAATTCATAGCTCAATTATAATGTAAATAAACGATGAAAATGTTTAGGTTAGTAAAAACAGCTGATAAGGATTAAGAACATTTGCAAAGCTATGGATAGAAAACCAAACTAACGGAACAAAAAAAAATAAGCTACTGAATGTAAAAAGAAAATAAAAAGACACTATAATAACAGTAGGCAAATACGACTAAGTATTTGAGCTTTAACTGAAAACAGCGCCCGTTGGAAGCTCTAACAATACGGCATCGTAAAAATTAAATTACAGAATACCTCTGGGGAGGTTTCAATTTTCAAGCTCGGAGGTCGAGCTAAGACGGACGACTTCGCAGCGAAATAATATTGCATCTACTAGTAGCATCTATACGCAAGCTATATAGGCTACAGTAAGATCAAGAAAATCAATCACACTGCACTAATTTCCTTGTCAATAAATTCACGTTATATACGTCTTGGTAATATGGTATGGTATGGTGGTGTGGTTTTTCTTTTGGTATGTAATGTGCCCACAATAACCCCTAATTACAGCTAATTACAAAATTGCACATTCCCAAAAATACTATTGAAATTATTATTCACTCATTTATTACATTTTCTTAGATTTAGGTTTTGTTACAATTGTCATATAAAAATAAATTACAAAAATACTATAAAAAAACCTAAACCTAGAGTGCCGCCGGCAGCGGGGCAGGACCCAAGCTACCGGTGGTTAGGGCTGCAGAGTGAGGAACCACCTGACAATACGTGCCGTGTCAAGGAGTACTGCCTTCTGAATCTGACCCTTGATCCAACCTATTGAAATTATTTATATTTCAAGTAACATAGCTGATTTCTTCAAAATTATAATTACAATAGTAGATGCTCGTATCACTGCCTATATGTATTAATGCATGCTAAAATAAGAACTTTATACAAATTATATGCAAATACTTGATGTTGTCTTCAAAACAACTTCGGGTGCACCTGGATTTACTTAAACTCAAATAAGGAATGGTAATTCGAAACAGCAAAAACTCCAGTGGCTCGAGACTAGCGGGCAAATTAGAGGGAATGGAATATAGTTTACTTTAAGTTAAACTTATTACGGTCCTCGAGAAACAAGCATCGGGAGGCTCGCTCGGCGCGCGGGTCAAGTGCCCAATTTGTCACCAGCGCAAACTTCCGACTACTTCGCCAGGCCCTGTTCGATTCCATTAAACTTTCAAGACCTTTTGAAGCTATGTATTTGTTGTTTGAAACAAGATTTGCCTAATTCATTCCTAAGCTTATGTACAGCCAACGGCTTTGATGTACTTCCTAAGACCTACCTTCGAAGTATTACTACCATTACTGCCCATTAATTTTGTCTATAAAGTCATTATCTCGCATTTTAGTTAAATCAAATGTCAGTTAGAGCTTATAATCCCCAAAACGTTATAATAGCATTTTTATTGCCACTATATATAGAGGCGATTGACCCAACTTATAAGGGAGAACAAAAACCAAAATAAAACTCTCACCGGGACGCTTACAATGCGCTATCATAAAAATTAAATAACCGCAAGAATTTCTCTGTAAGTGCACGCCATTTTAGCGAGAGAGGTGTACGGCAGGGGGCCGAGGGCAGCCACATCAAAGCAACTCATCCTGCTCTCACTCAAATCAAATTTAGCAGCTTTCTTCTTTCGTTACGGCTCTGAAACACGCCCGAGTCTGACCCGTAGCTCATTCACCTGTCTCTATTGACAGTAGAATAAAAACTGAATAAATTGACTACTATAAAGAGATACAGGAGCTTAATAAACGCGAGTTGTAAACAAGGAAAAAGATGTCAAATGGAGACGGCGAATAAATTAAAACTCTGAGTTTTTTGCGTACACGCGCCTCAGGCGCGGTGAGATCAAGTGGCTAATTTGTCAGCGCGAGTAAACTGCGCGCGGGACAGAGGTACGGACGATGCGATTCGATTAAACTTCTCCCAAGTTAGAGTATACACAAGTACAGAGCCTATTAATAGGCTGTACATCTACGACGGAAACTTAATTAGTTAACTAATCAGTAGAGTGGTCTGCCGCTGCGTGTTGTGCGTCGAAGCTTGATATTCCGGTTTACTTTACGGTTAGCTGAAATATAACCGATAATATTAGAATAGTACTATATCTAAGTACAGCAGGTTAAAAATCTATTACTCCTACTCAGCCGGTAAGTAAATCAATAAATCACGTATATAGGCACATACTCCAAATATAGATATATTATAAGTTATAACTATACCGTCCGTGTATCCACGTTATGTTAAACTCTATAAGCAATAACAAAGGCTTCCTTCGACTATGAATTTATTCAACTATTAAATTTAGCGAAGTTTAGAGAACCCTCATCTTGAAACTTAGATTAAAGGGAAGTTTGTTTGCGAAGTTTATTTTCAAGTGTGGTTAAAAATCAAAGAGCTTTTCTATAAAATCTACTTACTGATGTAATTAAATACGAAATCACACTACCAGTTTACTTGTAGGTTATTTAAAAAATGACAGTGGATTTGGATTAGATCTAGTGCCCTACAAAGGGCCCGATATGTAATGTCTAGTGGTAGATTATGGCTGATGACGGTGAAATAAAATAAAACTCAAGATATACTTTTATCATTATAAACTCATATAAACTCATCGTTACAGAAAAAAAGTGTCTATCCTTTGCATCAGGCACCTATAGTACTTTGGGCTCCATCGTGCTACCAGGATCGTGCTTCCAAAGAGTGGAACGCTTTGCCGGCGTCTGTATTTCCCGAGGGCTACAATCTTGGAGTCTTCAAATCGAGAGTGAACAGGTATCTTCTAGGCAAGCGCGTTGCATCCCAGACCGCATCGTCACTTACCATCGGGTGAGATAGTGGTCAAGCGCAAGCCTAACAAACAATAAAAAAAGGATGAGTAAGGAGTTCTCACCTCCTTTACAGTTTAACGAGTCATTAGTCCCAGTTATTCACTGAAGTTTGCAACTCATGGTATTATTATTTAAAACTCTATTATGCTGACTTGGATTTAATATTACACTTCAATTTATTTGCAGTAGTTAGTTTAAAGAATAAAAGCAAATTGCCCGTTAAAAAAACTTAAAAAATTATAATCGTTCATGATGCTAACTACAAACGAAAACTAGACAACTCATCATAACCTCAAAAAATGCGATAACTTATTAAGCAAAACAAAACCATTAAATTGATAGAACGCGCTACTACTTACAAAGTAGAGAGATACCGAAAACAAAATAGTCGTCTGCCCTTATAACACCTTTAGCTGCATAATATCTATATTAAAATCATGACATACACACTACGTAGGTAAAAGGCAATACTTTTAGCATTTTCTTATCTGTGCCTTTAAAATTTCACTTTTACCTTTATCATAAATCTGCCAAAAAGGTAGAAAAAATGTTTGTCTAGAATTGTAATAGTTCATTTTGTTTTATCAAGTAGCATGCAACTAGATAAAACTAATTTATTATTTCCACCCCATTTGAACCTTTCTATGGAAGTTTAAAAAGTAAAACAAATCAACGAACTTATTAGAGTAATTTATAGGAAGTAAAAACCTAGTGAGTACCATTTTGAATAAACACGTAAATTAAAATTTCGTTTTAAAATAATTCCTTCCAATTATGTTACTTTTAACACTATGATAATTATAAGTTCCTGTAGTTGTGTACGAGCTTTTTTGTTACGCACATGTAACAAAAAGCTCGTACACACATGTTACAAAAAACTCGTACACAATTACAATGTGTTAAATAGGTTAAGCTGGATAAACGTTATTTCTATTTTATTCCAATTACCACTTCATAGGTATACCTATAACCCCTGTAACTTTATTGACATCTGTCTCCAGGGCCATAATTCTGTATGAAAACACAGATTCCACACGATACAGAAACCACGTCGTTATCGTGTCTTGTTCAAATTGTGTCACAGCAAGGAATCGACAATTTTTGTATTCTGTATTATCTAAGACAAATTATCTATGACAGGTTTTGGATTCTTCGAGTGCGTTCCGAATTAGAACTAAAGGATTTCTCATCCCAAAACCGCTAAAAAATTAAAATAAAGGAATGGCTTATTTATGTTGTGATATAACGAAACCATGGGTAATTATTAAAAATTGACAGAAAACCTTTAGAAATACCTTCACTTTACATTAAAATTAGTTTTATTTTGAATAATTAATATTGACATAAGTGGTGGTAACTTTTAACGGGTCGGTGTTTCGGAACGCGCCTGAGTGGAACATATGATTTTTGACAGTTCAAATCGCGCCAATCCCAGTTAATTCCACATTCATTTCGCGCGGTTTCGTTCTCATTTCATAGAGAATAGATTTTTGAAAATTTCTTATGTAAGACAAGGAATTTGCGTGGTTTCGAAGCAAGGAATCGTAAATTGGTCATACAGAATTAGGGTCCAGGTAGGTAAACTAGTAAGAACCGTAAAGTACCACTGACCTTCAGACAGGTAAAGCCGATCAGCCTCACTCGGTGGCTCGCAGGGCCTGTGTCTGAGAGTGACGTGCAGAGACGGACCACGCGGGGGCACTTCGGGGGGTGCCGGCTCAGGTGGAGACTCGCATTCCCGCTCGGAGGTTTGCCCACCGCCGTTCCCAGTCCCTATAAATCATCATCATCATTAGCTTCATCATTAACAGCCTGAAGACGTCTACTGCTGAACATAGGCCTCCCCCGGTGAGCGCCACTTTGAGCGGCGGCTCGCCTCCTGCATCCATCGTCTCCCCGCGGTTTTCACCAGATCGTCGGTCTACCTAGTAGGGGGCCAGCCTACGCTGCGTCTTCCGGTTCGTGGCCTGCCCGTTTTTATTTCAACTTGCTAATTCTAAGAGCTTTACTGCTCCCTATAAATAGGTGATAGTTAGTACTTATTCTTTGTTTTAAGACAAGTTAACATCATCATCAACAGCCTGAAGACGTCCACTGCTGAACATAGGCCTCCCCCAGAGCACGCCACCTTGAGCGGCTGCTCGCCTCCTGCATCCATCGGCTCCCCGCGGCTTTCACCAGGTCGTCGGTCCACCGAGTGGGGGGCCGGCCTACGCTGCGTCTTCCGGTTCGTGGTCGCCACTCGAGAACCTTTCTTCCCCATCGGTTGTCAGTTCTACGAGCGATGTGGCCTGCCCATTGCCACTTCAACTTACTAACTCTAAGAGCTATATCGGTCACTTTAGTTCTCCTGCGGATCTCCTCGTTCCGGAGCTTATCTCGCAGGGAAACACCGAGCATAGCTCGCTCCATAGCTCGCTGCGCGACTTTGAGCTTACTAATGAGGCCAACAGTAAGAGACCATGTCTCAGTTCCATAAGTCATCACTGGCAACACACACTGATTGAAAACTTTCGTTTTCAGGCTCTGCGGTATTTTACAAGTTAACATACATCCACATAAAGCCATTCACAGCATGATGCACATACAAACTTTGTGCGTCTTATACCTGATTTAGATAATTTGGAATTAGTAAATTAGAGTGTTCTTAGTTCTTAGATTAAAAGTATTATAGTGCATTAAGAGTTCAAACATTTTTGTATCGCGGTCACTTATTAAAGACAATTAGGTACCCTTACACATTATGTGTGAATAAAACAGGCATGAATTATTATATTAATTTAATGGAGTTATTTAAATCACAGTAACATAATAACTGGAAAATACCATGGTATAGCTTGTGCAGTATTTAAATATTTAATAACCATTATTGTAATTGCTAAAAAAGTCGTATGTTTTAGTGAGAAAATCGATCATAGTCAGCAGTTGTTTCACAAGTTTAATTTCAGCCAATTTTTAATATGAATATCACTATCATGATTTTACGTCATTCGATGTTTAAAACTCTTGAAACACGCAAGAAAAGACTTGCTACTCGTTATTTTAATAAGCATAACGTACATGTTGTTTCTAACATTGATGTTATCATATTAAATGCGCCTCAAGGGTTTCACCCACTGCTTTTTACAGGATAAAAAGTATAAATAATCCCTGAGTAAAATTTCATCCAAATGGGTAATGGGGTTATAACGTGAAATCCACATAAACAAATAGAAAGTGTCACTATCAGCTTATCCTTGTTCATATATAGCCAATCATGCCACTGAGCTAGGTCTTTAGCTCTCTGTATCCCGTCACATATTATATTTATTATCTATTTTAAAACTAAACTTTACAATTTCACAGCAATGCGGCTAATTAAATATTCATTAGATCATCATGTCCATCGAACATCCACTTCAATCAGGCACTAGCTAATTACTTATGACAATGGATATATCGGCTTAGACTGGGTGGTGAAGATATCTAGTTGCACAATAATCTATCTACGTAAACGCCTATGCCATATATACCTACAATGCGTACCTACTTACTCTATATTAATATCAGAGATATGTACGGAATGAATGAGGCATTACGGTGTACATCCTGGGATTCCAGCGTAGGTAGTTGTTGTAGTTAGGTATTCTGCATTGGCCATTATAGCCGTACCTATATGTATAGCCGTGATGTGAGGATGCCTTTGATAAGGATGCCACGCATAGCTCGCAGCGTACGGCGATGTCACGTGACGTAGGCATAGAGATCGTTCATAAACTGTTTGTTAGAGCAGGTTAATAAAATTAGCGAGCAAAGTGAAACAAATGAATATCGATCCTCAGATTCGTCATCAGCGTATTACATACAGATAATATGTTCTTTTAGTCAGATGAAAATCGTACGTCTAAATCTAATGTACAGATTAATTTGTAAAGGAAAAATTTGAATCACGAGCGGGACTTGAACCCGCATCCATCCGTCCCTAAAGCCGGGACATGCTTTACTTAAGCTACCGTGACAAGTGGTCTCGTGTCCGAATTTATCCTTCACCTTTTTACAACCAACTTACGGGGTTGGCAGCGCCATCTATTGAGAAATTCTTAAGAATTATCCCAACCAGCACGGTCAAGTTACATCAACACAAATGCTGTAAAGATAACGCCTCCCAAATCAATATTTATGATTTTTATAGCAGTATCGCCTGCTCAGCGTAATCTACAGATTAATTTGTAAAGGAAAAATTTGAATCACGAGCGGGACTTGAACCCGCATCCATCCGTCCCTAAAGCCGGGACATGCTTTACTTAAGCTACCGTGACAAGTGGTCTCGTGTCCGAATTTATCCTTCACCTTTTTACAACCAACTTACGGGGTTGGCAGCGCCATCTATTGAGAAATTCTTAAGAATTATCCCAACCAGCACGGTCAAGTTACATCAACACAAATGCTGTAAAGATAACGCCTCCCAAATCAATATTTATGATTTTTATAGCAGTATCGCCTGCTCAGCGTAATCTACAGATTAATTTGTAAAGGAAAAATTTGAATCACGAGCGGGACTTGAACCCGCATCCATCCGTCCCTAAAGCCGGGACATGCTTTACTTAAGCTACCGTGACAAGTGGTCTCGTGTCCGAATTTATCCTTCACCTTTTTACAACCAACTTACGGGGTTGGCAGCGCCATCTATTGAGAAATTCTTAAGAGTTATCCCAACCAGCACGGTCAAGTTACATCAACACAAATGCTGTAAAGATAACGCCTCCCAAATCAATATTTATGATTTTTATAGCAGTATCGCCTGCTCAGCGTAATCTACAGATTAATTTGTAAAGGAAAAATTTGAATCACGAGCGGGACTTGAACCCGCATCCATCCGTCCCTAAAGCCGGGACATGCTTTACTTAAGCTACCGTGACAAGTGGTCTCGTGTCCGAATTTATCCTTCACCTTTTTACAACCAAGTTACGGGGTTGGCAGCGCCATCTATTGAGAAATTCTTAAGAATTATCCCAACCAGCACGGTCAAGTTACATCAACACAAATGCTGTAAAGATAACGCCTCCCAAATCAATATTTATGATTTTTATAGCAGTATCGCCTGCTCAGCGTAATCTACAGATTAATTTGTAAAGGAAAAATTTGAATCACGAGCGGGACTTGAACCCGCATCCATCCGTCCCTAAAGCCGGGACATGCTTTACTTAAGCTACCGTGACAAGTGGTCTCGTGTCCGAATTTATCCTTCACCTTTTTACAACCAACTTACGGGGTTGGCAGCGCCATCTATTGAGAAATTCTTAAGAATACTGCTATAAAAATCATAAATATTGATTTGGGAGGCGTTATCTTTACAGCATTTGTGTTGATGTAACTTGACCGTGCTGGTTGGGATAATTCTTAAGAATTTCTCAATAGATGGCGCTGCCAACCCCGTAAGTTGGTTGTAAAAAGGTGAAGGATAAATTCGGACACGAGACCACTTGTCACGGTAGCTTAAGTAAAGCATGTCCCGGCTTTAGGGACGGATGGATGCGGGTTCAAGTCCCGCTCGTGATTCAAATTTTTCCTTTACAAATTAATCTGTAGATTACGCTGAGCAGGCGATACTGCTATAAAAATCATAAATATATAAATCTAATGTATTCACAAGCATGCCTTTCGAAAAATTCTGATAAACTTACAGAATACTTTTTTTCTCACTCCCACCAATATATTAAAAGCGCAGTGGAGTGAGATCCCACACACATACACACACCCCACACTACACACACTAAGCACTATAAGAAATGTCCGCCCTTATCAGAACTTTTTAAATGGCGCGCGTATATTATTATTACCTTATGGGTGGATTTAAAGTAAATGGTATGGGCACAGATAATACCCATATTTACCCCCATATTTATCACCCATATTATATTTAATATGGGTGATAAATATGGGTACCTAAGTCGGTGTTTAACCACTATCTACCACATTTATTACCCAGAAAACTATAATCAGTACACTTAGGTAATCTAGTTCTTTATTATATTAGGTAGGCGGGTATTACTCGTTCCTTGTCTTCTTAAAGATGGAGCGATAAAGATATCTTACCATTGTTAAGACAAAGGCGCGTGTTTCGGGCGTTGTTATCATGCACGAAATCCTCCGTGCGGCGATCTCGCCGGCGAGATAGAGTGCCTCCTGTATCATTACTAAATATTTCTTCACCTGTAAACAAGAAATACGTAACGCTCACGAAAAATCATGCTTAAGTGATTCATAGAAGAACCGTATTTACCAACTCTATAGCCATTTTGATTCGGGCACACGCGCGCGTGCTTTAGCGCGCGTACGTGATGAATCCTAGCGAAAACCAAAATAAAAAACACGCCTAAAAGTTTTTGTTCGAAAATGTTTGATTTAATATCAATATTTGGAGTTTGTTTCACAACCAATATTCAAATATTTGCTACCATTTATACAAATCTAAAAACCTTTTTTTTTATTCTTTGTGTAGGTACATTACAAGAGGCACCTCGCAGTTACAGCGGAAACTCTTAATTTCCCAGGATAAAGTATTCTCTGTTGATTTCATTCATATTGTTACATAGGTAATTTCTGGAATGTCATTTCATGATCAGATTTAGCCGATGTTTTTTTTTTTATTAATAGAAAGCTCCACTTTACTTTTGGTTACATTATTATACTATACATCTATATAAGTATTTTCGGCAAGCGGATAGCAGAAGCGGAAGCGGGTGTCCGCTGTGTCTCTAGTAAACATTTTCATGGTAATGATCGGCAGCCATATTTTATGACGGAGCATATCAGGATAAAGCTAAAATAACGAAGAAAACATTTAAAACCACTAGTGGCGCCCTACGGTTTCACCCGCTTTCCTACAGGAATCGTTCCCGTTTTCGGGATAAAAAGTAGCCTGTTTTAATACAGGGTATTAAGCTACCTCCATACCAAAATTCATCCAAATCCGTCCAGCTGTTAGAGCGTGAAAGAGTAACAAACATACTCACATACACACTTATAAACTTTCGCATTTATAATATTAGTGTGATAGTGTGAAGTGTGATACTAAAAGGCTAGTGCATAAATTTAAGTGTATAGGGTGGGTTTTTCGATTCGTTAACTACGTAACCAATAGTTAAAAACTCTAACAAATTCAAACCAACGGTCAATATTTTTTAGAGCTTTTAACCATTGGTTACCGTAACTACGTATCAAGAACCCTAAGTACCCTAAGGGTTTTTTTCTTACATGAGAGCAATGAGACCGATCTATTGTGACGCTACGCTAACGGGAACAATCTGCTTGACCAAGCGAAGCATTGACCTATTTCGTTTGTGTCTAGGTCATTTGTTACAATACTAGCCTACGTCAGTTGTTTGTATATGAGACTAGTTTCCATCATACCTTTTGAGTTTCTATTTCTTCTATAATATCGGCGGTTGGTGCTTTCGTGTGGAAACGGCGAAGATTGGCGTTGAGGGCTGTTAACAAATCTGGGAGGAGGTTCGTCGCCACCTTCAGATCCGTAGATTCTTCTTTGCTCACCTGAAACCAATAGTAATAATATTAGTGATAGCCTTAAATTTATGGAATGCAACAGTGCTTCCATAACCTGGGATTTTCAAGTCAAGAGTGGGCATCTCATGGGTAAACGTGCTCCACCTTAGACAAATTCATCACTTACCATCAGGTAAGTTGTTGCCAAACGTATGCCCATTTATGCATAAAAAAATACTAGCTTTACTTTTATACCATGTACCTAATATTCTTTACAGTATTTATTATCCTACCAGAGGTAAATCATTAGACACTAAAATTAAGCCTTTATAAATAGAGTTGAATTTTATAGAGACCTTAATAAATATACCAATATTTTTTTTATATAGTAGATCAGTCAGAGTACCAGCGTCTAAATCTGCAATGATACTTTAGTTTATGAAAGTATTCATTCTTACTTTTATTATAACGTTTAAGCTATTTCATAAACTATACCTACACCAAAGACGCATTGCTAGTTTAACAAGCAACATTAACTCCCCTCCAAATAGTAAAACATCTAGTTATTTTTTATTAGAATTACCGAAAAAGTACCCCTATAAAACTTTCCGGCTGTATTAAATAATTACTATTCCAAAGCCCCGCACATTCGCCGGTGAAAAACTTGCAGGAAACCACTTAGTTATTGTTACGTTCAAGTAATAATTTTCACCACTTTGCCCAAATAGGTCAGTATAAAAGTTGAGGGTGAAAACTTTAGAATTTATGATGCGGTTTGTTTGGGTAGGTAATTTTGAACAATAACAAACAAATTGTGTAGCTGGTGCGGGGAGAGTCCACAAGTTAGGAGGCCGCAGGCGGAAGGCGCCTGCTCGCCGTTCGCAGCACTGTGCCATGGACTGGAAAGGAAAACGTCTCATTCAAGATTCTCGACATCTAAATGATGCTACTGCTGTTACTGTAACAGTTAAATCTAACGGCGTTGGCTGTATTCTGCTGCCGTAATTTCTTTAACAACATTTAAAATTATAAGTCATTATTTTGCCTTCTACAGGTTTTCAGAGACCACTATACGAAAAATAGATACCTAAAATGGTTTAGTTTTAATTTTTTATTATGTTTTTGATAAGTTATTATACTACTTTACACTGTGTGGTTACAATATATAAAGTACAACATAGTATGAAATGGTCGCTCATATTGTTACATTTTTTATAAATCTTTTTAATATTAATTATAATGTGGTGTGTACGATAAGGAGCTATCTATCTATACGTAGAAACTGATCTTGAAAAATAAATTAAACGTCGACGTTATTCAGAACAATCGGTGAATCCGTAGTTTAAGTACGATATAAAAAATAATTCGCATTTTTCTCATGTTGTTATGAACCTGTTGGCATTACAATTTGAGACAACCTGCTTACAGTTAACCGAAATGTTTCTGGTAAATCATAAAACTGAGTGCGATTCAACATTCTCAGTCAAGAAATATAAAACCAAAGCGTTATAAGCTATGACTGACTTCCAAATAAAGGTCACTTGTAATGCTAACAGCGTGAAGGAAATATGGAACATGTTATGACATACGGACAAATATGGAAAAACTTTTGTAAGAAAACAACACGATATGGTTCCTCTTGGGTGTCAAAGTAGTATGACCTGATATAATAACATGTTTCATAAGTTATTAGGCCTGATTTTGAAGGCTTTATTTGACAGTCCTTAAAATACTAAAAAACATATCCATCTTTTACATTGCCGTGTATTTGACAAGGACAGCAACAGTTTTATAAGTTTTAGATATCTAAACCAAAGCCTTTAAAATTGGCCTTATTGTGACTTTATATGATACAAAAGTCACTTTTAATAAGTCGCCGAAAAATTTGTGTGCCTTTCAGGTGTTAAGTCCCAAAACTTTACGCAGTATTAGAAAAGTTATTATGTAAAAGTTAAAATATTTTGCAATGAACACGAATACGCGCGTTTACAAAAGCTATTTCACCTATAAAAAGTTGTGGAGAAATAAAAAGCCCGAGGAAGTTTTTAGTCTAAGAATAAGAGTTTGAAAAAAAACTGTACAGATTGGTAAGTTTTGCAATAGTTTCAAAATTTGTTGGCTACGTTAACAGTCTTTGAAATGGAACGTGAATAAATTTTCAATAAGAAAGGTGTTGCTGACGTACCTATTTGCTTTTGAAAGTAAGAATATATCATTTTTACCGTTTCATTTTCAAAATATGTTTCGGGTACCTATATTTAAATTTTCAGTTACAGAGATTACACAGAATAACAAATATATCTAACCATTCTGTAAATGTAACTTTATTATATAAAAGGCTTTGTCCTGACTGACTGACAGACAACGCACAGCCCAAACTGCTGGACGTATAGACTTGAAATTTGGAGGGTGGCTTCCTTTTATAACGTAAACGCGTGCTAAGAAAGAATTTTTGAAAATTCAACTCCTAAGTGGAAAGGGTGTTGGGTGGGTGTTGGCGGAAAGGGTAAAAAACGATTGTATGAAAAATCTACATTTCGTAACGTATCGTTTTGAAACTTAACACATACAAACAAGTGTAAAAGTAAAAGAAATGGTACCTTTTATTTTTTCGAAATTCGATACATAAGAGGGTTAAAAAAATTGTTAAAATTTGTATGGAAAATTCAAAAAAAAATTACAGTACCATACTGAAATTCGGAATGTGTAAAAATGATACAAAATGAATAGATACGGGTCGCGGCGTCTCTTGAATTTCATCCCCTGACGGGTTAAAAATACAGGAAAAGGTCTCATCGTAAGACGCTCGCACGGCCTGCGCTGAAGCTAAAATCTTGAAATTTCGAATTCGTTCATTACATAGGGGTGCAATGAAATGGAATTCATAAAAGTTCAGCCCTTAAGGGGTTGGAAAGGATAAAAAGTACCTATTTGTGAAAAAACCTTTATTTCTTAACGTAGGTACTTATCGTTTTTAAACTTGAACCATACAAACGTGTTAAAATGAAATGGGTTGTCTTTATTGTTTGGGTTTCAACCCCAAAACCATTGGTTGAACTTTGTAAATAAAAAAAAATATCGTAATGTATTCAAACTTAGATAGTTCCTTAGATATAAAAATGTTGTTTTAAATTTGTTTTGAGAGGAATCACTTACGTGGTCGAAATATGTCACGAAACTTTGTATTTTAAATTATAGTGATGAAAATTGGCATTGTATATACTTTTTAAAACATAATCGTGCTACAGTAATACTTTTTGCCAGGGTTGATTTGAAGAGGTAAAAAGGGAAGGAAGTTTTGTTTCTTCATTTTCAAAGTCACGTTCGTACAACCGGTTTTTTAATTAGGTAGGTGGGTTGAACAGGAACAAAAATGCGTGGTGTATTTTAACATTTTTTGCGCTACTTTTAAAATGATTTAATAGTAGCGTTTTTAGATAGGTACCTATAGGAATCTTGAAACGCCTCCCAAAAAGGTTAGTTATAAGATAATTTTATCCCGGGAATATAAACGGTTCCTGAGAGATAAGTAGTCCACGTGGACGAAGCCGCGGGGTAGAAGCTAGTGCAATATAAAAGATTTACAAATATTATTGATATAAGGTTCCATTTTATTCGTCATACTAAAAATAGCACTAAAGCACTTTGGAAGGTCCCAGTCGGATTGGTCATATTTCATTACGTTACCAAAAGGTAAGTCGATGGGGGGGGGGGGCAGTCAGAGTAGCACATAGCCAGAGGCGACGAAACTAAACACCTTGTTTTAGTTTACTCAACGATTCTACAAACTCAATTATCATTACAACCTCTGAAAGCAAGTTTAGGTGGAATGGTATAATGTGAACACAAAATCTGATTAACGCTTTTAACCCTTTAACCACTCGAATAATTTCATAGTGCTGAAATTATCTGATTATTTATTCTGAAGTGTAAGTACAAAAAAGTGAGTAAAAGCTTTGTAAGTAAGGTAAAACCATAGACCTATTAGAATATTTTCGTTGGTAAAACTTTACTTTCTCGAGTGCAAATATAAATCCATAGGTTGATATTATTCATAAACTTTGAGTTGCAATACGAACAATAGCTCAAAACCAAAAAAAGTGCAGCTCAAAAAGTAATAATATGAAAATGCAAATCACAGTATTTTGCCCGCATTATTCACAAGCGACCAGGAGTAACTGTCTAGTTAAACGATGAGAATCATGCGCTCCATCGTTTAAAAAGGGCGAAATGATATATGACTTTTGACGTCATAGGTTTGCCTTTTCTACCTGTTATGTTGTCCTTCTTCGTTTGAGATATAAAGCTGAAAATAGGACAGTCATTTGCCTACCTACACGAAAAGTAGATAAACACATTAAATTCAAAACCGTAAAATATTAGAATATCAGTACATACACTAAGTTGCTGTGCCCGGCAATGTATGTTAGCTCAAACTTTTTTCATATCATTAGATCACATGAATTATAAAATATCAAAGTAACAAAACCATTTTAAGACTTTAGATGCTGAAACTAACGTTCAAAGTTGGCTAGCAAAGCATCGAGTCCCAAAGCGCGATGCTTCCCTATAGTAAACAGCTCCGGATTGAATATGAAAATTTAATCGGCTAATTTAATCGAACAGCGATACCGGCCCAGTCCCCGGCTACAGCTAAGATATTAAAGACATCTTAGAGGAGATAACGACTGTAAATATGAATATCAGATTATGTAGCTACGCCGGTTTGGATAAGCCTTATTTGTCCTTATTGGAAAACAAAGGAATAGGTACAAAGGAATCAAGACAAAATCAGTTCGCGTTTAAGAAAACAGTACTGTTTATTCGCAGTGGAACAAAAAATGAGAGATCTACGATTATTCCAGTCTAAATCTAGCATTCATTTGCAAAACACCAAACTTTGACAAGTTACGTCGCATTTAAATGCCAAGCAGGGTCTCGGGTGTGGAGGTTACAGACCGACGCCACCCTCCACGATATTTCCATTTTTCAGTCTTTTGTGCCTCAAGGTTGAACCGGGTTTCCGCACTATACCTACCTATACAAGTGCACAATTTAAAAAACATAGGAAAAATTGCATTCACAAAGATCGCCAGACGCTAACTGCATTTAAAACTTTCACCTCTTTGCGCATAATAACAATGAAGCGTCATAATATTAACAACTACGAGTACTAATAGCTGTTACGGGGAATTCGAGGCGAGCGCAACGTGGATAGCATAAGTAAATAGAATCAGAGCACGTCTGCAGCAAAAATATTATTTGTATTAATAACCATCTTTGGGGAAAAATAATAGATTTCATCGCTGGTGCCACGAAAATGACCTGAATTAAATTTTCACATTCAATCGTCGGCTGCTTGCCCCTGAGAGCGATCGCAACCCGCCGCTCGCCGCAACTCCCCTCATCTCCACCCCGCTCACTGTCTGCTGTATCTCATCATACTTACCTATGTATTTATGATTGCTATGAAAATTGTTTGTTACCCTATAACATTTATTACTGTGAACTGCGCGAATGTAGGTGAAAGTTTAATAGGAGTATTTCGGACTTAGGAATTTGGGATCAAAGGAAGCATATTTAACGAACGCCCAATTTTCCAACTGTATAAAATTAAACGTTACATGATAACGCTATATATGCAAATATGCAACGTAGATAGACAATAAACTTGTTTTACAAATTATCTAATAGTACTTTGGTCAAATATTTCCGCCTTTTAACCTACTTTAATCCATTAATTGTCGTTTAAGTCACCGCAAACAAAATAATAGATCGCTGAGAAACCACTTAGAGCTATTTCCCGGGATTGCGTGATAGCAACACTTAATTTACAAGCTCCATTTAATTTGAACTATTTTGAGGCTCAGGCTGGAATTTAAATATCTGCAGATAAGGAGCTCACGCGAATGCCTCCCCTCAACCACACGTTATATAGACAGTACATCAACTTGCACGCGTTTTAGGTATTGAATTCTTCGTCACCACAATCCTTTCTGAATCTGAATTGCCAGTTCTTATCCAGTTCTATAATAGTAAAATATTACTATTTTATACCCATTACTAACTTGATATCATTAATTTTTAATTGTTAGCAGCTAAAAAAAGTAAACGTTAGCATAATAACACCGGGTTTCAATTTTCAATAAAGTGTTTTTGAATATCAACTGTCTATAAACTGTAGCTGTTTTGATGAACTGTAAGCTGACTGTTGTTCTGGTTAATTTAGACTGTTATATTTAAATCTATTGACAAATGAAAAGTTAAAGATAGTTTATTGAAACCGGGTGAGCATTTTAGTTCACAAGCTGATACAGTGATCTCCTATACTTACCTACTATTAGTAGGTTATTTTATTTATACCCTCGAGCTGACATCAAAACCACCATCCGCTACTTACATACAGCATAGAAATGAAACCGTACCACTTGTGTAGATCTCCCACACTGTCTATATCACAAGTACCACAACCACTGAGCCTCGGTTAAATTACGCTCTTAACAAATAAATGCTAAGGAAAGCTTCCCAAGGTTTTTGTGCAGAAAATAAAATGGTGTCACAGTAGAATTTATGTAGTTTTATAGAGATTAATAAACTTTCTTGAGATTTAACGAAAATAAATACACAGAAGTATACATTAAAGTTAAGTTGCGACCAATCTTCTATATAGGTACGTATACACATACATACATATAATAAAACTGTAGCTGAAATAAATCTGTACATTGATTATTTTTGTAATATTTTGATTGCATTACAATTATTATTCTTTATCGATACAGAAGTAGAAACAATTTTTTTTTCTTTTTTTGTCTGTCTTTGTCTGTCTGTCCCTTTGAACAAACATCACCCTGAAAGTACTGAATGGGTTTCGCTGTTTGGTACGGTTATTGCTAATTTTTCAGAATAATATGAAAAACGGCCAAGTGCGGGTTGCACGGAATAACAAGGACGTAGTTTTTATGCAAAATTGTTTTATTTGTTTATTATTTGAAAGACATTAAAAGGCAATTAATAATGGTAGAAGAATTATTTCAATATCTTGAAAAATAACGAAGTTATCAACTTAATCCTTGCGTAATTTTCATGGTCTGTGATAATCGGCGGGCCTTTACAGTGCAGAGCTGTGTGGAGGCAATTACAAAGAGAAAAACAAAAGAGAAGGGAAAGGGAAAAAGATGCGGCGAAGGAAGGCCGGCTTCGCCTGCTTCCCTTTCTTTTGCTGTCCCATCCATTCATCTGTTTCCCTTATCGTTTTCCCTTTCGCTTCCCTCTTCCCATGAACAGGGTAAAGGGCGTAAAACTAATTAACCCATGCGAAGCCAGGGTGGGTCAGCTAGTATACATTTAAGGTGAGCGTTATTAGTTTCACTGGTCACCTATATATAAATAGCCTCTACAAATTTTTTTTGTGATCTTTATGCAATTGCCATTAATCACTGATGAACTATAAATACCAGAACTACTATAATCTATTACGTTTCAACAATAAATTTGGATAGCTAATTTGAAATAACGACCAAACTTGCATACCATTAGTAATAACCAGCCAAGTGCGGGTTGGACTCACGCATAAATAAGGGTAATAATAAGGGTTCTGTACCTTTATCTATTCCTGCCATATAGTGTTGAGTAGCATTACTATTTAAAGCAGCGCCATCTATGACTCATCTAGTAAACGAGCTAAAAATTCACGTTTGTTGTATGGGAGCTCCCTTAACTATTTTTTTTTTAGTATTTGTTGTCATAGCAGCAACAGAAATACATCATCTGTGAAAATTTTAACTGTATAACTATCACGGCTCATTAGATACAGCCTGGCGACAGACGGACAGACAGACAGACAGTGGAGCCTTAGTAATAGGGTCCGTTTTACCCTTTGGGTAAGGAACCCTAAAAATTGTTACACATAGTTTATACACCATTTACCATTCATTATGTACCTAATAGTGTTATTAATTTTTATAGAAAATCAGAATTGTATAGCATGTAATGCCGATATGTGACTGTTGGGAATTTTCTTTTAAAGATTAAAAATAGTTATTTTGCAGTTTTTCTATTAAAATACAAAAGTTTTAACCCCTATATTTAATCTCTCTGTGGAACTTTCACCAAGAACTGAGAACACCAGAGATAGGAACCAATTGTAATTGAACAATTAAAACCCAGGATCCCGTGATACCTATCCCAGTTTCATGGTAGAGATTGATCGCGCTCACAGTATAAAAAGAAAATAAATATTAAATAAAATTAATATGTGTGGACAATTCACACAGCGCCATCTAGACCCAAACTAAGCATAGCTTGTACTATAGGCACCAGATAACTGATAGAATACTTTACTTTTTTGTTTGTAAATACATGCATAGAATACAATATAACACCCAGACACAAAACAAACATCGATGTTCATCACACAAATACTTGTCTCGGGTGGGAATCGAACCTACAACCTAGAGTTCAGAAGGCAGAGCTACTACCAACTGAGCTATCAGGCCAGTTCATTAAAATTGATATCTTGGAAAAAAAGTGTTTAATAGAAGTTTTGTTACCACAAAGCGTCTAGAATCAGTTGTGGCTCTTCTCTTGACTTTCTCTTGTGAACTGGGTGAAAATCTTTCAATCACAGAGACTGTCACAGCATCTCTAAATTCGTTTGAAATACTTAAGTACTTCGTGAAAGAACAAAAGCGTGAACGGGCCTGATAATTAAAAAACAACTGTAGTAGCCATTAAAAAAATATATGAAAATCTTAAGGGCACTAGCAACGCATTGCAATTGTTCTAAGTCACTGCTTGGTTTGGCTATCCAACCGAAAATATAATACGCTCTTGGCTACTAGGTATCTACTGTTTGAAAGACGAGTGCCCGTCTGCACTAAAGTTTGACAGCTCCTAAGTTCGCACTTATCTCTCTAGCCCTTGATTTTCGTACTCTTGTGAAACTGGTGTCAAGTCAACACATGAAATACTGTACGCTCATTGGTTGAAGACAGCCGATGATCAACAGGCAACCAATGAGCGTACATTAGTTTGGTGTACCAAGTTGACACCACTGTTATGGGCGGCCGTGTTGCTTAACATCAGGTGAACGACTAGCTCGTCACGTCATTCAATCCCATTAAAAAAAACAATTTAACGAACGTATCGAGAACCCGGGAGAAAGTGTTGCTCAGCTAAGTCGTATTTAGTGTAGACGGATATCAGTGCCTTTATTGGAGTAAATGCTTTTTTTAATGATAAATGGCACAAACTCTTTTTAACCTACAAATTCAGTGAGTTTTGATCCTCAGCTCGGAGAATACTAGATTGAAAGGTGGGTTAACACAAAATGTGGGTGATTACCTTACTTAGTTTTAATTAGTTAGAACCAGTTACGAGCAATTTCTATGGAAAGTTTGTTACTATTTGTTCTTTAAACAGAAGAATCTTATTACTAACTATACAGAATTTTTGATTAAATACTCGATATAGGGCGTGTAATTATGGTACGGGTTTATTAAGATTACTTTCCGATAGGTACCTATACCTACCGTTTCCAGTGCCTACCATTTTACTATGTACGCCACTGAAAAGTGTCCAAACTGTCAGCTTCACTCCCCTGAGAGCTTTTTCCAGCCAATGCAAATGTAAAACGCGGGTAAAATTAAAAAAGGAGAAAGGTACTAGCAGAGTGCAGATCCGGGAGCAAAGTGCAGAGATTAGAAACGGTCCCCATCAATTACGGGTAATCCGAGACACGTGCGTACGGCACGGCGAGAACCTATGAGGATTATTGAAATTTTCTCTGCGCACGGCCGTACGTGCATGTACACGTGTTTTATAAACTCACAGTGTGTGTTGAACTTAATTTTGTTTGGAGATAGAGGGAAAATCGAATGTCTGATGGCAAATCGTACATAGAGATATAGAAGTTGCGTGGAACTTTGAACTTATATCAAGAGCTTTTATTCGCGCTCACTATAGTTTTTTTTTTTTGCCCAATATGACTGCCACAGTGTTATGTTAATAATATAATAATAATAATACTCTAGCGGCACTCTAGGTTTAGGTTTTTTATAATATTTTTGTAAATTCCTTTTTATAGAGATATTGTAAAAAACTTAGGCTTAAGAATTGTAAATAAATGAGTGAATAATAATAATAAGAGAAGAAGAAGAGAAGAGCCTCGGGTCGGTAGCTTGGGTCCAGCCCCGCTGCCGGCGGCACTGTAGGTTTAGGATTTTTTGATAGTATTTTTGTAATGTATTTTTATAACAATATTGTAAAAAAAACCTAAACCTAAGAAAAATGAATAAATGAGTGAATAATAATAATAATATAGCCTTTAATTCCCCATAGTTTAAAATAACATGTTGTTCTAACAAAAAAACTGTCTATCACATGCATTAAAATTAAAATTAGAATTAAAGTAAATAAATATAATCAATCATATTAAGTTATTTAAAATATCAATTTGCTATGTTGTGTTGTAGATAATTATTTTAATACTTGTAATACTTTCATATTTATTGGGGTGTCCATCTTTGGACAAAGGCCTCCTCCATCCTGTTCCAACTGTCTCTATCTTGGGCAAGGCGCGTCCCCAGTGTTATGTTAGTATATTAAAACTTTTACTAGGTGGTAGAACTTTCCTGCAAAGTTCGTCTAGGTATAGGTGCCACCACTTTGCCAGTTATTCTGCCGCCAAGCAGTAGTGTTCCGGTTAGGAGGGCATTGTAGCTAGTGAAATTACTGGGCAAATGAGACTTTATGAACTGATCCCACAGTGTAGAAAACTTATCTAGACTCTGTGATGTCTCAAGGTGCTGTAGGTGCATGACGTGCGCAGCGCGCAGTGTCACGCGAAACATTAATTTAGAGTTCCGAGTGACACTGCAACTGTTATGGGCGGCCGTCTCGCTTAACACCAGCCGAACGACTAGCTCGTCATGCGTTGTTTTAGACATGTAAAAAAAAAATTTACCACTACTAAAGCAACGCTTAATCTTATTCCGGGTATCGGGTATAATATTATTATGCACATTTTATCGTAATACCTACATGTCCGTAACGCGATGTTATAAGGTGAATATAATCTATATTCCCAGCGGTACACATCTAATTTATTATTTAACTGTTACAAACAAACAGTATAATTTTCCATCAACAGAACAGATAAACGGCCTCCGTAATATCATAAAAGTGATAATTTAATATGCACATCCGCAAATCCCGGTGCTTGTAGGTACTAGACTATCTCGTGAAATATTCAGTCAACCCCGTTGGGTGGCTAAACAGAATAACCAATTAGATTATCTACCTATTCCGGATCAAGTATGTAACTTAATATTACAATGCAATTACATTATTACTAATAGACTGGCTCGACCTGGCTCGATCTGGCTGGCTGGTGGTTATCTAATTGACTGGCTTGTAAAAATCTTTCTTTGTTACGTGAGCACAACGTTATCTATCTGTACACACAAATCTGCTTGTTACTCTGATTCATTTACTGTTACAGCCATACGTCTATGGAATAGCTTACCTCCTGAAATTCGTCAGGCATCGTCAATTGGTGTATTTAAAACTAAGGTATATAACCATTATCTCGCACTCCAAAATAAAGACAATAACTGAGCAAAAATATAGTAACTCCATTGTCATATGAATATGTATATATAGGTATATAATATAGTGTAATTATATATTTAAATATAAATGTATTATTAATATTCATGGTAAAGATAGGTAATATATATTTATGAGTCTTAGTTTATTAACGTGTAAAAATATAATACTTTGTATATTTAAGCTGCGTTGTACTGCCACATAAATTTTCCATGTTACACCCAGGTTAACTGGAAGATAATGCTCTCTAGCATTAAGTTCGCCTATGTACCTACATTTGTTGTTTGTGCAATAAAGCATTTTCTATCTATCTATCTATCTATAACGTTACGTAATATTTATATTATTATATCAGCTGTTGGTCTTCCAAAATGAAATAAATAAAAAAAATATTATCTTTGCATTTTTAATTACTTGTTACATTATTTTGGGAGCATGAATTGTTTGTATCATTTGATAGATTCATTTATAAAGTAAATATTCTGTATCACGGATGGGGTTTGAACCCGCATCCATCCGTCCCTTTAGACATGCATTACTTAAGCTACCGTGACAAGTGATCTTATATATGTCCAAATGTATCCTTCAACTTCTACAATCAACTTACGGGGTTGGGGGTTACGCTAAGCAGGTGATACTTTTTTTATGTAAACGAATGACGTGCGAGCTAGTCATTCGCCTGGTGTTAAGCGTCATGGCCGCCCATTACAGATTGCAGTGTCACTCGAAAATCTAAATTAAAGATTCGCGTGACACTGCGCACTGCGCACGTCATCCTGAGACATCACACAGTCTAAAAAAGATTTCTAGACTGTGATATCAGTTCTTAAGTCTCATTTGCCCAGTAATTGCACCAGCTACAATGCCCTCCAAACCGGAACACAGTAGTGCTTGCACACTACTGCTTGACGGCAGAATAACTGGCAAAGCGGTGGTACCTACCTAGACGAACTTTGCAGAAAAGTCCTACCACCTAGTAAAACTGCTATAAAAATCAAAAATATTGTATATCTGATGTGATGTCTTACTCTCCCGCGAGGTTCAAAACACCAGCTTTCATCCCTTTGTTCATTTATGTAGGTAAAAACGGCCAACGCTTCACCACGCGGGCTGGTCATCACGTTTAATTTGAACCTCAGAATACAATCAATCTAGACAGACGCGCGCAATTTAACAAATATTGTGATTCAATTAATTTAAGTGCTTTTACCGCAGAAACAATTTGATATCCAGAGCACCTGCTCCCCTCATGCGGGTTCCAAACTTCACATACAAGTGATTAATTAAATGAGCATTCTACTTTCCAAATAAAACGTAATGCATTGTTAATGACCCGTTCAAACCTACCTGTAGGTACCGGCCATATACACAATTATATCGCCGGAAACAGTTACTAAGCTTCTTTAAAACAGTAGCTATAATTTACACACAACTACTTGTGCTAATATTTATTCTGTGACACAACTGTGTTTGGTCTGTAGCTGCTAAGGCAGTGTGATAGTGCAGCAAAACGTTATGCATCTGGAAAAGATATGGAATTAATTGTTTGAAAAGACTATGCATAAAATATTTTCCGGAATCCTAACAGTACGCATGCACGATTTCAAGATTTAAGGTGGAACGTTTCACTAGCGTGGCAGATTCAAATTTTCTTGCATTCTTTTGCCAATAATAGCTTAATTACTCAAGTGATTACATGAAAACTAATTTTGCGGAAATAAATATAATGTATCAATAAATTACAGTTAAAAGTATCACCTACTTATCATTTTTTAGTGACAAATAGCAATAGACTGAAAAACTAAGCAGAAAATTGTTTATTGCCATTTGTCGCTAAACCAATCATACTGGGAGATACTTTTAATCGTAATTTGTTGATACATTCTATTTATTTGCGCAAAATTAGTTTTCATGTAATCACATTGAGTAATTAAGCTATTATTGGCAAAAGAACGCAAGAAAATTTGAATTTGCCGCGCTAGTGTAACGTTCCACCTTAACAGAATGCTTTAGAGCTAAATTCTATATAATTAGGTAGGTCATCGTCCTCTTTGCCTTTTCCCATTTGTTATTGGGGTCGGCTCCCAATTTAACCTGTAGCGGCAAGCTACCAGAATTGCACAAGCGACTGCTATCTGACCTCGCAACCCATAAGGAACCAGTAACAGGGATGGTTAGATCAGGCGTCAGATTTAATTACTTTTGCAATTATCACGGCACAAGACAATGCGTTACATTTTGAACAGATAAATCAAGCTATACCATTGCCTCGCGTGTATGCTATACTTATTACCTAAGCTGCTGGCATGCTTGCGGTAAACGGAGTCAACTGCGACCGAGTAAAGAGGTTGTCTTCGGCGCCCTCTCACGACCTCCGGCGAACAAAACGACAAAGAGAGGCAACATTTACAGAGAAAATGGCCGCGGGCTGGCCGACCCGCCACCCTTTGTTTTCTTACAGCAGCGCTCGTGCTGAACTAAGCCTACCAACCGGGCAGCTGGAGCACAGTGCGGCCTCCACTCTATTATTAATGTGAACTGTAAAACATGTTTATTAACTTCTGTGTTCACGGCCGAGTGGGTGGGAGAGTCAAGGATTAAGTCAATAAGTATCTGTTTGTTTTAGGAAAGGCTGGTAGTTTTCGGTTTTAGTCTGCGGCATTAATTGAAACAAACTATTTTAAAGTGTAGTTTTAGGGACAGAATCTATTTAGTTTTTGTTTACTTTTTCCCAAAATTTTGTTGAATGGTTCGAATATATTAAAATGTTTAGCATTACGAGTATTATTTTAATAATGGAATGCCCTATTTGTAAATCGTTATGTATTCAACCCATATCCACCTTGGGTATAGGGAGTTTTTCACTTTCATGCCTATTTTTTGGTCACATCATCAACACAGTCAGGCCTCCCCCATAAAACGCCACTTTGGACGCTTATCATGGGGGCCGAGATTTTCCATACACCACGCTTGGCAGGCGGCTTGATAATAGCAGAAGATTTTAATGAACAGAGGCAAATGCTGCTGCTCATTCCTCGGATATTCCCTCTGCCGGCTTTACGGCACCCATGGGAAGAGATAGGGTTGTATTTTTTGGTCATATATGCATGCATTTTAATATACCTAATAAGAAAATCATATTTCTCGATCAAGTGATTACATAAGCAGTGTACGTACTTACAGCTAATGTTGCGTAATACAAGAGTCTACTCATTACTACTTATTGCACCAGCAGTCATCATCACGGTCACAAAGCGCGCTGGAGGTCTTAATATTCACATAAAAGGGGTAGAGCCGGCCTGGCGGCACGGTAAGGCAGGCGAGACGCATACCGCAGGAATTTCTAAAATCTTCATAAGATAATGGATCGCTCCGCGGAAGAAAGGGACCTCCTCGAGTCGGAACTTTGTTGAATTCCTGACTCGTAATTAATAAAATTACTTTTTGGGAGCTTTCCTCGACTTCAAAGAATTTTAGCATAAAAGAAAGTTAAGTAGATGAATTATTTTTGAATGATAAAAAGAATAATGTTGGATATTTATACACTCAAAAGCTGAGCTGTTATAGAATTAATTTCAGTCGTGCTAGTCTGAATTGAAATTAGGCATTATACTATTGCATATTATTCTAACAGTAAACAAAAGTCCGGGTATCGGGGTCCGGGGACACATTTGTGGTGATGAAATTCTTAAAATTACCAATATTAAAGGCATTATTTTTTTCTATTGAATTGTATAATAGGAATCTATACAAGAATAAAACTACAAGCATGCCTCGGGTTTTTCATGTGACAACTGAAACGTGTTTTAATAGTCAGGTGGTATTCATTAAAGTAACATAGAATGCTGTAAAAACCTCTAAAAATATATATTTTTAATATGTTAAGATAATATCTGATTACTAGACTGTGTGATGCCTCAGGATGACGTGCGCAGTGCAGTGTCACGCGAAACTTTATTATTTTATATTTCGAGTGACACTGCAACTGTTATGGGTGGCCGTGTCGCTTAACATCAGGTGAATGACTAGCTCGTCAGGTCATTCATTCTCATTAAAAAAACTTTACAAAATAACCAGTGGAACGTAGGCGTGCTACGTAACGAATGAAAGCTGTGTCTGTGCACCCGACACGTTTCGAATTAAAGCCCACGGCAATACGCCCTTCACTCGTGTATAAATTTTAATCACTTCTTTGCGCTTTTCCAAATGTAAGTACATACGTAATAACAAATTTAGTTTTAAAAAACTATACGATGTACGTACTACGTGCCATTTTCATGTTGATATCGACATTTGTTGTTAATCGTCATATTATTAACTAGCTGACCTGCCCCGGCTTCGCACGGTTTAATTAGTTTTACGCCTCTGTTCATGAGAAGAGAGAAAGGAAAGGGAAAAGATAGGGAAAAGGATGAATGTATTCATCAATTTCCCGTATCTTTTACCTTTAGGCCACCGTCCCATCCATTCATCCTTTCCCCCTATTTATATTCAATGTACAGATTTAGCCCAGTTACGGTTTTTTGTATGTATATATCATGTTAAATGTTATACGACTTTAGTAGAATATAATGCTTGCAATATATTCAATTTTCGAAAACCGTGGAGAAGCTATTTGCCTTACAATTGAACTCTTGTAATGTAAGGTTTCTTTCACCGCCTGCAAACTCGTTGAGGTTTATTTAAGAATACTTAGAGATTGAATATTTAAAAACATCTTTTAATTTAAAATATTTAGAGTATACATTTTATTCTAAACGCGTATGATAAGTAAAAATTAAGAACATTTTCTCTAATACTAAATCAAAGGTATGTATAAGTACAATCAAATTAATATCACATGAAACGATAACGACGTCATCATAAGAATAATAAAATGGTTAGAAAATAAACTAATATAATTATATATTTTAGGAATGATTACTCTTATTTATCAGTCAAGTGTTCTTATCTTTGTAACTTGGTCTGTTAAGCCGCCAGATCATTTAGCCTGGGTTTAAGCGTCTGACTGTACCTGAAACGTGCTACAGAACGTACATACGTCCTTATCTGCACTGATAACGGGCCCGCATTTATGACGCCATTGCGTTATAACGCTTAACGCATTCCATGCAATCATACCGTTGCGATTACGAGCGCTAGTTGAGAAATGGTTGTAGGTTGTAGTTTAATTTAACCAGCATAAATCCCAGTTTGATGAGGGTAGACGCGGTTTTGATTAGATATGAATTGAATGCTTGGGTTTGATTATTATCTTGTACAAAGGACCAGCTATAAATACTTTGTTATGGATATTGGAAGGGATTAAGGATGAAAATCAACAGCTTTGCTACAAAATTCTAATCCAAGTGAGTTATTTATTAAGAGTTAAAACCGGGTTTTAAATGAGTTTCAAAAACTATACTCAACCGAAGTTAATTAAATTTAAATAAAAGATCACGAGCTTTTATAAAAATACACCCCAAAATAGTCTTTATAAGCTAATTTTTTTAATAAAATGAAGATTTGTGAATTTTTTTAAATGAATTCATTTTTTTTAATGTGCCTTTATGCTTTAAACTAACTACTACAATAATAAAAACTAATAAACTAGCTGCACTACTAAACATTTGGACTGCATAGTGTATACTAGCCGCGATGGCCTATAGACAATCCAAAAATGCTCCAGCCCACTACCGGTAGGTAGCGTACCCGACATGCTGGCAGCATTGCCACAATTGCAATGCTGATTCGTTGAGCCAAATAAGTGCTAGTATTTTGGTTACGCGTCGCATCGACCAGGCGCTCTGATAAACTTACAAAAACGCGATGAGCTTCCGGTCCCCACGGACCCAGGGTCACAACATCAAAAGTCTCAAATACGTAACCGCTACCAAGATTACTATATTTGCGCTGTTTTAGCTGCTTAGCCGAATTAGCCGCAGCGCCGGCTAACGTATGTCTCGGGAAGATGTGACGGCGCCATAGTATCGACGCAAGTAGCGTATTATAAATAATACGCTACTTGCGTCGATACTATGGCGCCGTGATTTGATAGTGGGACGTTCAAGCCCATTTCCAAACTTTTATACTCATACGTTTATGAAAATTACGTATAAGTGGTATATATATACCTACTTATTTCTCTCAGGGATTTTCAACTTTATTTCTTCACATTATCAACCCATAATTGTTAAGCATGTCCTGTATAGGTCTAGTAGTTGGTTGCCGAAACTATTTAGTGCAACTTGTTACTTGTTACTCAGCTCCTTACTCTGCGTTTGAGGGTGTGCGACCCAATTATAAAGTTAAAATGGTTTTCAGTGTTCTACCGTAAGATACTTTATAAATGCTGCCAATTCTGCACATAAGCTATTCTACGAATAGAAAGTGTAATCCATCTTCAAGTAACAATATAACGGTTCTAAGTACTTCCATCGTAACAGAGTTTATTTAATACGAAAGCAACAAAAAGGCTTTTAAGTAAATCAACCCATAAATTTATTATGTTGTCCCTGCCCTCATATTTATGGTTAACTTCCTTACCTCCACGACTCAATAATGCGTCAATAACGTTATAGATTAAGAGCCATGGATCACTCTAAATAAGGTACTTTACATCAGTTGTTCCCTGTCGTCCTGAATAAATGTATTTTCTTTCTATCTTTTTTCTTTTAATACCACGAGATTCGGCAAGTAGCAAATGGGAATTCTATTATCGCCAAGGACTGTGATGATCCGTAACTTTTCTTAGTAACACTTTGTTTTCATTAATTTTGTTACTAACTAGTGACAAATCTGAGTTCATGAATTAAGAGTTGATGATTTATGACCCTTATTCCAACTGTAAATGATTCTGTTATTTTAACAATCCAAGAGTTAATTGAAATCATACAAACGTGTATCTAATGAGGGTTGCTTCAACCAGTGCTAAAGTAGCTGACAGGTAAATAATCCAAGTGTAACTAACACTGATTATTTATACCTTTCTAAATGTATAATAATCAAAGATCTAATAAGTTCACTGACTTTACATTTCGGTTTAATACATTTCTGTAACAGTGTACTTAGTGTAGCCAAAAGAATTTTTTTCAAAACAAGAATAATTATTTGCTCGTTAGCATCATCATCAACAGCCTGAAGACGTCTACTGCTGAATATAGGCCTCTCCTACAGAGCGCCACTTTGAGCGGCTGCTCGCCTCCTGCATCCATCAGATCCCGCGGTTTTCACCAGATACTACGCTGCGTCTTCCGGTCCGTGGTCGCCACTCGAGAACCTTTCCCATCGGGTTTGCTCGTTAACATACTTTATACTTATTGCTTGAGTTTTGCCATCGAAGAATATTTAGGGAAATTACGAATTTTTGGAAACATTTCTCATTTACAATGGGTTCTCCATTGTGAATGAAAAATATTTCCCAATCGATCCGCATTTATTTTTTATTGTGTATTTTTTATCTCTTGCAGCAATATAACGGCCTCCTAGGCTATAATATGTCAATAACGTTCGCAAGCGCACCTCCCGCCCGCCACAAACCACCTGTCACGTGGAAAACATTTATCATAATTCCATCGAATTTCCATTCAGGCGAATGTAAAAACATATCCTGTTGTAATCTCAAAGAAATTTCCGTTCGGTATTTATATTTTGACAAAAAATGAGTGAAAAGTTTATTGGAATTTATATAAGAACTTAAATAAAAGTAAATAAAATTAAGAAGTGATTTATATACAATATACTTAATATATTTAGGTTATATATAAGACTAGATAAAAACATTTTAAAGACGCTATTCACAAGCAAAGACGAGGCTGACATAGCAGATGGCAAAACAAACTCCCAAAAAAATTATAGGTAAAAAGTATTTCCTTAGAAACTATTTACTTTGTCTATCCATGTAACTTTAGCAAATAAATGTGTAATCAGTAATCACTCAATCGAGTACTGTGTTTGACTACCTGAAAACAATGCTATGCTAAAAGTATTCATCAAAATAGTTCGTCTTATAGTATGTGCAGGACGATGGCTGACGGAGCTGAGGAGAGTGAAGAAAAATACGTACTACGCCAACCCCAAATAAAATAAGAACAGGGCAAGATGATGATGATAGTTTATCTAAGCATCACCTACTGTATGTAGGATTACATTAAATACAATACTTTGGGCTTTTGTTAACCGTTTGGGCGTTGTGCCACCTAATCGGGCCAATAAGACAAACGAATTATTAGAAACTTTAAGAATCACAGTAATTGGTCGCTGGTTGAGATAATAAACTTGTTAGGAAATATTAATAATTAAGTGAATGTATTTGCTATGCGTGTCTGACTTGGTAATCGTTCAGAGCTTGAGGCCGCGTAAAATAAAAGTGATTTCTTAAGGGTTCTTTAGTCATAAAAGTTAGAAACCGCAGCTTTACACTTCACGAACTTGCATCTTCTGGAAAGGTAAAAGGCAAAATTCTTTATCGCAGGATGCCTTTTCTTATGGCAATAAAATCTCACCCCTTTGTTCATTAAAAGTTGTAACACTAGAGATAAAGATTTTGCTTAAATGTCGTTTGTTTATATAAAATATAGCGGGAGAAAACGGGACAGAACATATTTTAAGGGGGTTGTGATTTAAAATGTTATTAGCTTTATAAGCTTTATTTATTTATTAACCACACATTCAATCAAATGCGATAATTTATCAGATAATGGCGAAATGCGACAGCCCTATAATAGAACGATTCTATAAATATTCAATAATTAATTAATTAATTCAACGCTCGTCCCATCGGGCAGTCTCGCACTTGGCAGGCTTTTTCCATACGTGCCTGCCGCCTACCGCACAAAGGTCCGTTTGTTCGGCTTAATTGAATAAACCTAACTGCTTGTGATTCAGGGAGGGTAATATCAGGTGCCTCACTCGCTTTTGAAAAACAATAACCCGGGAACACTGCGCGGAAACCTTTATACAAAAGAGAGTCGCTCAATGAAGTTGCACGCCAAAGAATTTCCATGCAATAACGGTGGCATAGTCTGACCGCTGTAGATTTACACTAGCAGTACGTAAGCTTGCTTGGAACCTACAGATATTTATGTTTATATATAGGTAGTCATACACGTACGCTGTTCCAAGATTATTAATGGAAATCATATGGAGTCAGGCAATTTTGCAGAAGTACCCGATATATAGGACTGTTATTTAGTCAAAAAATAGATATCACTGCCGACAGACAACGGCTAACGAATGATGGAAAAATGCCCCAAAACTGCATTAGAAATAATTTATATTTTCAAACGTTTTCCTAATTTTTATTTAAAAGTTAATGTGGCGTGACGTTCCAGTTGTTTGCCCGATGTTAAGCGACACAGCCCCCCATAACAGTTGCAGTGTCATTCGTACCTCTAGAACTTTAGAATTTCGTGTGACGCTGCACCCTGAGACATCAGCACAGTCTAGTTATCCTGTTACTAGATTGCGCTGATGCCTCAGGGTGTCAGATCAGGTCAAAAGGTCTCATTTTCCCAGTAATTTTACTAGCTACAGTGCCCTTCAAACCGGAACACAGTATAGTGTCTTAATATCTATTTATAACTAAATAAGAGGATCTGTTCCGAAATTTCCCTGTTCAGTTTTGTTTATCAAAGTTGGTATATGGTGATCATAATTAAATAAATAAATATTTGTGGACATTTCACACAGCTCAATCTAGCCCCAAACTAAGCATAGCTTGCAATCATACCTACATCGATAAACAAAACAGACCAGGCACATGAAACATATTTCATGTACATATATTATTATATCGTTTTGTTATGTTGAAAGCTCCACAACTGTCTACCACAGCGGCCTCAGTAAGGATTCTTGCCGAGACCGGGAGATATTGCGTACTTACTGGGCTTGCCTCTAATAACACCGCCGATACCGTTTGTGTAAGGAGAAAAATACGAAATGAAATGGAAACTACCCGCCGCCTTATGGTTTCCAATCTCTCCCAACAATGTACCTACACGGTTTATTTTCTACTTAAATGTTTGTAGATCTATTGCTGCTCGAACGATTTTTAAGCACTTTTTGTACTTCAGTCTATTATTTAGTCTTGTTATTGGCTATGACTGGAAGACATAGGTACCTAGTCAGAGTTGGGATTATACTCCCTGACCCGCTCCGCAGCCTCCTTCTGCGTCATCACCGCCTCGTAGAAGGAGACCGTGGCCTGCCACGCTCTCTCGCTGCCGAGCATGGCGTTTACCACGCTCGGCAACGAGAGGTCCCGGCCAACGACCGATGAAAGTGTGCGTCGCTCAGAATCCCAAGCAGCGCACACCTCCAGCGTGTGGGGCGCCGTATCCTCCGGTGCGCCACATTCGTGGCAGGCCGGGGTCGCCTCCCGTCTTGCGATTTGGTGCAGGTACTTTCCAAAGCATCCGTGCCCGGAAAGCACCAAACGGAAGGTCAGCGACCCAAATGGCCGCCGCACCCACCCAGAGGACCGGGCGGATGGCCTCCACCGTCCTCTGCCCAGGCACCGGTGGAGCCAGGTCCTCCGTCCACCGCCGCAACAGGGCGGTGGACGGATACAGTAGAAAGCCATCTATATCAACTGTCACTAACATAGTCACAGAACAGATATCAGTACCGAACGTACCTACTAGACAAAAATCATTTAAAAAAATTAACATAGAACTCAGGAGATTCATGGTTTCTAACAGTAATCACATGTTTTGCGTAATCAACCGATTAATTAAATTTTAAGTAAAGGATAAATAGCAATAAAAGTGGTAGCTTGATATAGGATATAGGATAGGATAAATAACATACAAAGTGTATGAACATAATAGACACCACACTATTGGTACATTCATAAAATACATATTAATATATCTCTAAACGAAGTCTAGATTCTTATTCATTCGCTGCACTGTACACAAAACGTATAAACAGTAGTAAAAAGTATTCGGTTCAACATACCGTGTACGTCTTAAAATTTAAGATGTTAACGGTACGGTGAACCGAATACGTTTAATGTATTCATACATGACACACTAGACTTTCAGCATATGTGGTGAACTAGCGGCACAAACTTAGTCGCATGTATCCAGCCAACTGCTTCTTAAGAATTTTCAGCACATATATACACAGTTGATTAAATGCCAGTAGAGTCATTCGTTAAAATCTTTTTAAAAGCTATATATTAAAAAAACAATGCCAAAAAAGCAGTCGGACCATACCTACATTAGGCATTAGAATAGCCCAAAAACTATTTTTAAATATACGGGTTGCGACTGGATGCACCGGAGAAAAGGATTAGATTTAAATAGTACCACATCATAATACATCATTACGGACAGCAATGCCTCAAAATGATTAATGACGGTGTCACTATTTTGATAAGTTAGCCAGCGTGATAGATAACAGCTTACACCCCTTTAACTTTTTACCCTTTACTCTACTTCTACCACTTTACTCTTCTTCTAGTAGGCGTGAGTCCCAACAGTGAAAACAAAGTAATCCAGACTCCCAATAATGTAAGTAGGTAAGACTTACCTATATTATACGCTGATGATAATGACGATAAATAGTAAGTACATAAGGCGGGCCACTTGCTTATGAGTCACTCGTTATAATAAAAAGAAGCAAAAATACCTGAATACGTGTACTCAAATACCTAATTTTCTAACCCTACGCTCATTAGTCTACAGTTTCCTTACTAATATGACTATATATACTGTGACCGTGTTACTCCACCAACTAATTTAATTAATATTAGTCAGATTGTTCGACTTGCGATACGTTAGAGCTTTTCGACTTGCGCAAAGTTTTTGCTCAACTACACTTAGGTTTTTTGATCCGTAGTTAAGGTAACCAATGGTTAAAATTTATTGCAGTTTTTAACCATTGGTTACTAATCTAATACTCATTACAATACTTAATAATTATAGAGCCAATGGAGAATATACATTTAGTTTTGAGGCTTTTTATTCACAATTACCTGCCTACCTTTACCTACATACATACTTGTATACCTATATTAAAATAAGAAAAAGGTTTGTCCTGGGTGACTAACATACAATGTACAGCCGAAACTGTTGGACCTAGAGACTTGAAATAAAGATGGTGTCTTCCACTTTGGTGGGTTACACGTGGCGTACTTCTTCAATCTTGCTTAAACTTCTCAGTTTTAATTAAAAACCCCACAAAATACTGAAAAAGCTAAATTGCACAAAACTGCTTAGAATATAAAAAGTTTCTGTGAATTCCGCAAAAAAATTATTTCAAAATTAGATAAAATGCTTTTAGCACCGCCGACTTGCCTACAAATATGGTATGAAGGTAAATACAAGTTTGCTATGTGTAAATGCACTGAGGCAACTTCTACTCTCCAACCGTGTACGGTTCAAAGGTCCTTCCTCTCTGACTTGCAAATGGAAGCATTTTCGGCTGTAAAGGCAAGTCTCCACACGGCACTGATAACTGTAAAACTATAATAAGAAAGCTTTCTATACGCTATACGCGTAGATACAATGATTACTCATGGACCTGAGTGCAACTTCAATCATAACTAAAAATCCTATTCTTTCATTTAAAAAAAAGTAGCACTGACTTCTAAAAATGACGGTTTCGGATTTAGCACGTCAACCACGGATCTTATAGTAACTATGTGAAATATGTAATGCATTTCGTTATTTAATGAAATAATAATAATTTTCTTGAAACACATTGTAATCATTCCTCTGTTACAGTTCCAATAATGTGACAAATCAGCACTTGCCAGCGAGCTAATTGATGGCATCTCGAACCTTGGCGTTCCGTGCAGACCAGCCCTCAAACTGTTACCAGCATTACCTTTGGCGATGCCACTAAAGTGATTAGCGTCAGCGCTCGCCGCTGTTTGCCAGCTTAATGCGCCACTGGGCGGCCATAAATGAGTTTTCAGATTTGGTTGATCGATGAGTCTGGTTAGGTTCTGTGATGTGATGGGATAACCGTCGGCTCACTATGTTGATGCTGTCACAGATATAGTGCGAGGTGAAAATTGATGGCACTTTTGGTGACACATTGACGATTTTTCAATTGCTGTTAGTTTGGCACTGTTGGGTGAAGTAGATAAACAAAATATTGATAGTACCTATTTGCTTATAGTCTTATGCCACGAAATTCAATATTAATTGTATACTGATGAATAACATGTATTTATGAAAAAAAATTGTAAGTATGTAGTGGGTGTGTGTGTGGGTGCTTTAACATTATGACGTAAAAAGTATGTAAAAGATTTAAATATGTGTCTGAAGATAAACTATATTCATTATTCTCCTTTCTTATTATGCATTTTTACTTGCAACTAATGTATTAAATTACCTATCAATTAATATTTCCATGTACTTTTATTCATATGTGAAATTAAGCGGCTTACTCGGTTTGTATGTCACAAATCCAATATGATTGGTTTGAGATGGAAATTGATAGCATTTTCACAGTTCACTCTCACGTCCTCTGTAATATGTGCAAATACTGTCAATGAATCCTGATAAATTGGAAACCCATTAGTGGCCATCACAGCAAGCATATTTCGTTAGCTGGGAGGCACTCAAACTTTATTGAATTGAATTGAATAGTTGCCTGCTATTAAAAATTAACAAGCACTTAGATACTATTTTCAAAAATTAGGTTAAAACTTACTTAGGTAATTGAAAAAAAAAATCGGAATAAGTTTTTAAAGTTTCTGGATTGGTGATCGCCTGTCCCTTTCGCGCAAAACAGAGATCGTGTGGAGCTTCGCTACAGTTACTATGAAAACACACGTTGTGACGTCACATGTCAAAGAGATTTTTTTTATGTAAACGAATGACGTGACGAGCGAACGACTACGTTCACCTGGTGTTAAGCGACACAGCCGCCCACAACAGATTGCAGTGTCACTCGGAACTCCAAACTAAAGTTTCCCGGGACACCGCGCACTGCGCACGCCATTCTGAGACATCACACAGTCTAAAAAAGTTTTCTAGACTGTGAGATCTGTTCATAAAGTCTCATTTGCCCAGTAATTTCACAGATTGTATGTAAAGCTACCACAGCTTAGTAATGAGGTACTATGAAGGATCAAGAACTGACATTAATACAAGTTTGAGCTGTCTCTTTCTATTCCTGTGTTTTAAAATGCTTGTAACTTTATAATTTTTTGAGATATTTAATTTATGATTTTACGACAGTTTATTTTTTGAGGAATATTATTAATTTATGTAATAAAAAAATTGCATGCTACTAGCCTGTTCAATGGTACCCGAAATTAAAAAAATAATAACGTTTTATTCTTAACGTAAAAATATTTTGTACCACACAGTTTTGTACCAACAAATAACCACAGCTTCATTCAATGAAAAGTGAATAAACCCGCATACAACCCTTGCCATATGAGTTTACTGTTCGCACAACTACCTCTATTAGTGTATTTCCAAAATGTAGTACTTACTATGCTGTTGCATATTGTAAATTGCACTGCTGATATCGTCAGTTCGGTGCGGGTGTAAATATCTAGCTGATTGAATGTTTCCATTGATAAAGATAGTGGTATGTTTGCCAATTTGTTTTTTTTCGTTCTTTTTTTAATAAAGAGCAGGATAAACTTCTTCATTAGAATCACAATTTAACCTATGAACGACTTAGGTTTAAGTACTTTGAATAATTTAGCCTTTATCTGCTAAGTAGATATTTCTAAGAACTTGACACTTTTTTTAATGTCTCTATTAAGGGGAAGACACAATGTTGGTGTGTTTTTTTACCACTATACTACTTTTAACACTACACTATATAGTTTACTATCGTTTTCACTAAAATAATTCAAAAGGTTGTATCCTTAAAAGTCTTCTCACTATGTCCATGTTGTCGAGGAGCTGGACCGACTCAACGTTCATATGATGGTGAAGCCTACGTACATGAGCTTTGGCGAACTTTTTTACGACGTTAACGACAAGGTGTGCTTGTAGGCCCTTTCATGGTTCGAAAAGTATAGCAACTTCTTAATACACCTGTCTTTAAGGTAAGGGAAGGTACGTAATTTCAACTTCAACCCTTTAGCTTTAATTTTAACACTGTGTTTTTGTGACTTACTACTACATCACGAGGTGGACTCCTTGATTGCCTAAATAACAGGATAAGAAAGCATTGATGCGTTGCTTACCCTGTGATGACACTCTTTTGACCCTCTTGTATATTTATTTGTATTATTTGTTACAGACTTGCCATTAGAAACCTAATTAGTGTTGTTTATTAATAGTGGTGGTACTGGTATGGTTACTCTATAAACGCCGAACGTTTACATAAAACGTGCGGTATTGTGGTATTGGCTTCGACAATACGCCCGGTGTTGATTGAGCTCTATGGCTGGTGGATAATGGATTGGCATAGCATTATCATTAGGGATCAGAATTGAAGGTGGCAATATTAACGTTGAATTAAATATGAAGCCAATATTTTTACCATTTTCTTAGATTTTATAACAAAAAACTGTATGTTACAATTTTTGTGTTATCTTATTTCACATCGCTAAACCTGCAGCCACACGGGCGTGGCAAGTGACGTCAGTGAAGTGTCAAACTTGGCCATTCGGCACCCATCCGCTGCCCGTGTCCGTAGGTGGCCGCGCCGCAGGCAGGGATGGGTTCTTTTTAATTATTTTTTTTTATTGATTATAGGCAAAGCATTTGACTACTGTCTCACCTGATGGAAAGTGATGACGCAGTCTACGATGGTGCATGCTTGCCTAGAAGATACCTGTTCACTCTCGACTTGAAGACACCCAGATCATAGTTAGCTGGAAACAAGGACGCGGGCAAGGTGTTCCACTCATAGGTACCCAATAGTTTCGCATCGGTGACGCAGATGCGCCGGTTAATTCGATGCTTTAATTCTCTGACAAACAGATTTTTTTCTTATATTGGTATATAAAAAAGGCTTCAATTATACTCATTGACACGTCTAAAACATAAAATCACAACGCTTTTAGTAAATAATGAAACCCACGCCAAATAAATTTCCTCCCACTCACAAAATAAAGTCTAAACCAAATGTCCCCAAATAGAGATACATGAGACAAGGTTACCCATATTAAAGCAAAGTGAAACCACCTAAAAGTAGTTAGGCCGAGGCCAGAAAGATAAGGCTATTGTCGCCTTTATTACCAAGTAAGGTAAAGAAGACTAAACGCGCAATATCTGAGCCGCAATAACATGAACCTTTATGATAATGCTACCCGCTCGTTCCGTAAATGTACCTCTTGCATATCGGGGAAATATTAAACTGGGAGATTTACACCCGATTACACATACTAACGAATGGGGATCTAGTGCTGTCGTTAGCGAGGATGGATTATGATATGGCATAGCTACCTCAAGCAGAGCGTGTGGTTTTGACGTACATCCCTCCCCTTAAGTTAATACTTGTTAATTTTCAACGTTGATAGTAATGAGACAATGCTAATTCCTACAACGTGATCTATGACGTTATCAAGCATCATTCCAGCTAGGGTTTACGTGTAAAGTTTACCTCATAAGCTCACCGCAAGGCGCTCCCCTATCAATTGCCGTAGATCCCTCCCCGCCTCGCCGTCTCTCCCTTCGGACTCCCACTAATGATCCCACTTGTTAGGGCTCAACGTGGACCTTCGACCGTGTCACTGGGTGAATAACAAATTCTAAGCTGATCCCGCTACGTCGTAGCTCGTAGCCCGTAGCAGCCGCCCTCACTCAAATATTACTAACCATAAGATATCGCGCAACAAGCTATTCACGACGGCGTATCTATATTTCGTTATTTATCTTGTTTTCGTTCACTTGTTTGCTTATCTATGTATATTTGAACAGTCTAGTTATTTCCAATTGTTCGCTGTATAGCAATAGACATCAAACTGTGATTTTCTTTTTGGCAATAATATAATTCCTGATACTACTTATCATGTCAAAAACTCCATTAAAGATTAAGTTCATTTTATTATGATGTTCTTATTTCGCGTGAAAGCCTGAGCCAAAAACAAAGTTTTTTAACCATATTGTGTTGCCAATGGATGACTTATAGCACTGAGACGTGGTCTTTTACTGTTGGCGCCATTAGTAAGCTCAAAGTCGCGCAACGAGCTAAGTAGGGGACTATAATATGCTTGGGGTTTCCTTGCGTGATAACATCCGGAATGAGGAGAGCCGCAAGAGAACTAAGGCTGGTCAGCATGTTTATCATAATAATATATATACACAACTAGCCACGCAGCTCAGTTGGTTAGTAACTTTACCTTCTGCACTGTATTTCTGCCCAGGACACTTATAGAATACCTATTAAGTCAGGTATCTGGATCCCACAGTGCAAGCTGTGTTTAGTTTGGGGCTAGATGGCACTGTGACAAAAGTCCACCAATAATAATAAAAATGAGTCGCATGAAGGCTGAGAAGGACAAACGTGAAAGCTGAGAAGGACAAACTCAGCAAGTACCTTGACTTGGCTCACGAGGTAACCGCCATGTGGAATGTTGACTCAACGAGCATTGTCCCTCTAGTCATTTCGGCGAACGGCCTTATAGCGAAGAGCCTCGACCAACCCTCGAGAGGCTCTCGCTAGACGGTTGGATCAAGGGTCAGATTCAAAAGGCAGTACTCCTTGACACGGCACGTATTGTCAGGAGGTTCCTCATTCTGCAGCCCTTACCACCGGTAGCTTGGGCCCTGCCCCGCTGCCGGCGGCACTCTAGGTTTAGGTTTTTTATAATATTTTTGTAAATTCCTTTTTATAGAGATATTGTAAAAAACGTAGGATTAAGAATTGTAAAAAAATGAGTCACACTAACTGTCAAACTGATGCGTGGCCTGAGCGAGGAGCGACGCGAAGACTCTGTCGGCGAGGGGTGGAGGCTGAGGTGGGCGGTCGTCGTCGCTGCTGCTGTAACGGTCACCAGCCCACTCGAGTGATCGCTGCCGCCGGACGCCGCCACTGGCGCTGGTCGGCAGCCCTACCGACAGCCCGCTCAGAGAGCCGGCCTTGGGCCGCCGCCCCGGCCGCTCCATCCTCGACGTGCTCATCTCATGCTGTCAGCACATCTGTTGGCAAGAAAAAATATAGATAGATATATAAATACTCAAGTACATTTTCTTTTATCACTCAGTTTTAGATAAATATGAACGTTTTTTCTTCTAAGACACAAATGAAAATGTTAGTCAAGTTTAAGCTTTTTAATTGTATTTTATTAACTTTGGTATACCTAGTAGCAATTTTTATGTCAGATAGGGTAGCGTTTGACCTCATTTCAGTTGATGTTATTTGCTTTGATATTTTACAAATCATACTTTTGATCAGGATGCATCAGACTGCCGGAACATAGTGATAAACTGGTAAAGGAATAAATAAGCAAAGTTAACATTCCTTTGTTTAGAAAAAAGTAAATGTAATACAATCAAAGATTATACTTTCCACAAACACTTGTATTTTTAAATACACATCTATTTCTTTTCCAAATTTCCTATAACGAATGTACCCTATAACTACGTCGTAATCCCCCGGTCAAACAAAACGAATCGCCGCGATATTTTATCGAAGCGGTAACAGCATCGTGAGCGGAAAAGAACAACTGCAATAAAGAGCCTACAAGTCGTTTGGTTAGCGACCCAACATAAATAGGAAGCCGGCTCGGTGGTGCGTGTTGGAACTCTAATCCGGAGGATCGCGTCGCGACGAACGCTCTCTTGCGAACCTACTGTATACCTTCTACTATTGACTTTGTATCTACAACCACTATATTGCTTTCAAGTGCTATGTGATTGCAAAACTATTGTCCGTCCGCATGAACATACTTCAAGCAATTTCACAGACTTATGATCAACTTCGCGTTTAAATAACAGCAATGAGAACAATATGAATCAACATTGATTTTTCTCTGTTTACTCGAATGTCTGGTCTCGCTAAGCTCGCTGCTCAGTACTGTGCTGGATGGCAATCAATAAGATGGCTCTACATTTTCAATGTAGGCCGACCCCCTACTAGTTGGACCGACGGTCACAGAACCGCGGGGAGCCGATGGATGCAGAAGGCAAGCAGCCACTCAAAGTGGTGCTCTTTGGGGGAGGCCTATGTTCAGCAGTAGACGTCTTCAGGCTGACTCTAAAACATGATGGTGATGGTACATATCGACCGGCTCCTTTTGTGTAGTACTTATTAATAGCTATGCATTACTTGAGGATAACTAATATAATAATTAGAATGCAGTGAACTATGAACACCTAAATGAAGCATCTGACAAATGTTACTCGCGGACGTAATTCTCAGTTGCTTTTTTACTATAAAATAATTTTCGTTTGATGGTTTATCTTAGTACATGAGACTGGCAAACTGGTGGTGAAATTGCCGCTGAAGCTGCTAAGATTAAATTAAAATCAATTAAAATAATTTTGATTGTATTATAAATTAGGCTCAAATTATTGCAAACTCGTTGTTCGTTAAAAGTTTGGAGCGATCAAAGCGCAAAAACACTGACATTCATTGTATGTGTAGGTACTTACCTTTTCCGACATTAGCAATTGTAAGACACAAAATGTCCGATTAAAAACAGGGTTGCTATTTTGCTATTAGCATCCATATCTGTACCATATATTGAAGTGAAATTTCAATCAAATTTATGAAAAGATAGATGGGTGAGTATATAAGTTCGACGCCGATGGCAATTGTTAAGGTTTACTGCACTCATTTCTCATTTCGCATCGACAGAATAAACAGCAGCGGTTTCATTAGAGATTCGCCAACAGTTCATAGAAGTGTGCATATTTAGAGGCGTTTAATTGAACATTTTGTAGTAAAATAAACAGTATCAATATTAAAACTTTGGCTAAGGATTAAGTAGAGCACCCGTGTATACTTTTTTTTACTTCTGACTTATCTAGCATTGGACCATGCACGCTCTCATCTGATGGGAAATGACTATGCGATCGAAGGTGTAACATGCTAGCTAAGTAAGTGTTATTCTTCCTTGAACGTGTCCGGGTAATTATTATAATTTACAAAAAGAAGTATAGAAAATAGTCGTAACTTCGTCTTTAAAATGGTCGGGTCTATGAGAGCTCGATGAGCCGCGCTAGTCGACGCAGGCTAATAGCGAGTCTGATGGACCACTCGGTTTAATATAAAGTAGATCCCTGTTTACCCGGCTGTGTCGCGACGTTAATAAATATCCGTTTCCTTTACACTCTCTGCTCTGTTTCCGTTTTTACTTAATATTTACTCTCATTGTACGAATAAAACGTTTTCAACTGAAATGACGGTTGGCATTCGTTTAATTAATTTGTCGTCACTTTCGGCGTCTATTCAGCAAGGCGTATGAGAAAGCTTTAGGTACAGTTTACAATGTCTGTATAAACATTTAAATGCCTCGCATCTGTAGCTATACCAAATTGTCGCGCTTTCTTAAATTTCTATTAAAATTTCTAAATCTATTAAATTACTTTATGATTCGGCCTGGTCGAGGCGGTCAGAGGAGTTCATGTTAAAGTCAACGATTGCAGGGATTGCACCACATTCGGCACACGTGGACTGCCTGATGCCTGTCCGACCTATTTCCTACGTGATGAGACTTCCACATTTTAAAACAACCGTTCCAACACAGGTCTGTATTTAGAGTACCTATACTTTTTTATTACAAGTCAACGTCGCTACACTGAGGTATCATTGCTTGGTTATTACACTGTTTGTGGCATACTGCGTTGTCAATAAAATAACCTATTAAATTAAGTATTTCTAACAAAAAAAATACTGAAGGCCTACTTCGACTAAGCACTGTAATACGCTAATAGAATCGGAACATACTACAAACACACACACACACACAACACACAAACACACATACACACACACATACTACTAAATACTTATAAAAAGAAAGTCCTAAATGACTGATATGGCTGGATGACCAGGTAATGGTCAACCTAGACTTTAACCCACTGAGCCTGTAAACGTAAAATGAAGAGAGTATTTTCGTTTTAAGGTGCAGGGGTGTACTAAAATGAATTTTGACAATTCAAACCCTAAGGAAGTGAAACATCAGGGTGTTATAAATTGTGTCAACAACATGCAGGTGACACCACCGGGCTTCTCTAGTATATTAAAAATAGCTCTAACATAACTAAATACTGTTTTTGACATCTAACCCAAAACTACGCAGATAGTTGTCTTTTGCGGTATGAAAAATTAAAAGGAGAGTGTTAACTAAAAAACCTAAGCTAACTCACAGCTAGTTCACTAGGCTAACTGGGCTTTATAAGGATTATATATATTGAAATCGCCTATACCTAGTACCTTAAATTATCTCCACGTGGGGAGTCAAATCCTTAAACCGGACCTGAACCCCGATGTTATTTTTGATCACGTTCAGATATAAATTGTGTTTCACTTCTGACCCTCAATCTGATTGTAAGCGTTACTTATTTCAACTTTTATTTATCTCCAACAAAGCTCCGAATCTAATTGTGCTTAGAGCTTTTTGAACAATAGATATTTAACTATGTTACATTATTAGGTTGTGTTTTGCTTTGTAATTTTAAGCAGTGATATGTAAATTGCTCGTCGCGTCGTGCATTTGCATGTTACGAATTTTACTGCAAAGTGCAAACGAACGTGTAGTATTAGTATACCTAAACCTCTCAACCTAGGGTTATAAGAGCCTTAACGTATTTTTTTTAACTTAAATTTATTCTAAATATGCTGTGATATTTCTTGTTCATATTAATGATCCAGTCTCTTTCAGACAGACCCCGTCTTTTTAATATTGAGCTCTACACTACCGACTCCAGTGGGTAGACCCCTAGTATACATAAGCACAGGGTAGACCTAAAAAGCTTGAGCTTGCTTCATGATATGCCCGCCTTCACATTGCACCTGATAATAGGTACATCATGATATGCTCAGTTGAAAGTCGATGACAATCGGACAGTAGTAGTCGTGCAGATCGTCAGGCATAGGGCAATATAACATTATGCGATCGTGCTACAAAATCATAAAAACATCAATTATTATGATTATTTTTAGGTATTTTAACACACAATTAACATTACTGAAGGTCTTTGCCTGAAGCCACCCGTGCGTATATTTTATAAATAACATGAGTTTCTCCTTATTCCATTTTCATCGCGCCAGATAGATTAATTAAATTTTATTCTACAGCACAAATCCAGCGTATATATAATATATATATATGTATGGTTTAATTTCCTAGGAAAGCCCTGTCAAGTCGTATTTTTTTCGGCCTATTTTTCGATAGGGTTTTTCAGGTTTTTTCGCTGCTTTTTGGACAATTTCTGTCCACCAACTAGCCGTCTACAACACGGGATTCTCGAGGTACTATTTGTAGAGCTGGCGACAGTCTCTACTTATTTTCCATATTCTTATTTTATCACGGTCTACTGCTAATTTGTTATTTTTGTTTCCATGTCAACGCCGCCTGGCGTCGGCACGACGGGCCTCGACGTCGCTCCTGACGGACGTCAAATCTATACAGACCCTATGTAAGTTTATTTATTTACTTACTTTGTAAACACAGCATCTTTTGGAAAAAATGAGTACCCAAAACAACGTGGTGTCGCTGGAAAACAGGATACAGTGTCCCGACTGTCCCCAGGTACGTTTATTCAAGGGCCAAAAGGGCCTTAAAATTCATCAATCGAAATGCCACAGAGTGATCCAAATTCCTCTATCAGCCCCCGTTTCAGGTTCGGTAGTAGCCAGTAGCAGCCCTACGAGCGCTGCTACTCCTTCCAAACCGTTTTGGGAGGTTTTGAGCTCGTACAAAAGATTTATTCCGGTTCTAAAACGCATCCCGCGTGGTGCTCGCATTTCGGTTGCTCAATCATTATCATCATCCATTAGGAACGTTATATCTAAAAACACGAAACATGCCTGGGAGCATCTCCTAACTTTTCCGTACCATGTACTTTACGTAAAATTAGACCCTACAAACAAATCTTCCCTCACTAAAAGAGTAAAGGAAAACTGCGTAAGGTACAAAGTACTGGAAGAGCAATGTTTGGATCATGAAATTATTGTTCCGCTTAACAGGCGAAACAATATTATAAATTCAAAACAAAATAACGATTCGGCCACTTTTAAAATCGTAGAGAGCAAAATTAGTGACGGCGACATTAAGGGCGCCGCCCGCGTTCTGTTCTCTAGCGACACAATAGCCCCATATTGTTCTGAGACAATTCAATCACTGCAGGACAAACATCCACCTGCAGCAGCAAATCTCCACCTTCCTGAACCACCCCTACCAAATGACGTCACTGTTGAAGTGACCCCACAGGAAGTAGCTGCAGCCGTTACTTCTTTCCAGAGTGGTTCAGCCGGAGGTCTTGATGGCCTTACCCCTCAAATTCTAAAAGATCTTTTATCGGGCATTTCCGGCGAAATTGGCGAGGCCCTCTTGAGAGACTTAATGGCTTTAGTAAACCTGATGCTGTCAGGGCAAGTCAACAGTGACGTCATCGAAATTTTGTATGGCGCAAACTTGTGTGCCCTTATCAAAAAAGACGGTGGTATCAGACCTATTGCGGTAGGCACCACATACCGCCGCCTCGCTGCCAAGGTCGGCTGTAGGAAAAAGGTTGCTTTTTTAAGCAACCTTTTTCAGCCAATACAGCTGGGCTTTGGTTCGCGGGGTGGCTGTGAGGCCGCTGTTCATTCACTTAGAACCTTTCTCAAACTAAATTGTGGTGAAGTGTTGCTAAAGGTGGATGTTAAAAACGCTTTTAATTCTGTCGACAGAGGCGCTCTTTTGACACAAGTCAAGGATAAAATTCCCGAACTATATAAATTCCTTTATCAATGTTATGGCAATCCAACAAAATTAAATTACCAAAATAACGTGATCCTATCCTCAGTCGGGTGTCAACAGGGCGACCCTCTAGGTCCGGCCATTTTTAGCCTTGCCATCCATCCGATTATTCAACGTCTTCAGTCCAAACTTAATGTTTGGTACTTGGATGACGGAACCCTAGGAGGCGACGTGAACACTGTTTTTAATGATCTAGGTATCATTATTAACGAATTTCGCGACATTGGTTTGGATTTAAATTTTTCTAAATGCGAACTTTTTGTTTGCGATACTTGTCCTGATAAAGATTTGGGTTTTGAAAAGTTTAATAGTCTTGCTCCGAATATCAAATTAGTAGACAAGCGTTCTCTTCGCCTTTTGGGTTCGCCGATTCTGGATGAGTCTATCTCACCTTTTGTAGAAGAAAAAATTCAAAAGTTCAATAACGCATCAGACAGGTTACTCAAAATTAACGCCCACATGGCTTTTACAATTATTCGTTTTTGTCTATTTGTCCCTAAATTTACTTATATTTTACGATGTTGTCAACTGTGGAAACACAGTGAGCTCCTTATGGGCTTAGACAACATTGTAAAAAACACTCTGGTTTCGGTCTTGAATGTTGATATGGATGACAGGACGTGGTCGCAAGCCTCTCTACCTGTGCGCTTAGGAGGTTTAGGGATACGCAAAATTTCGAGTGTTGCATTACCGGCATTTTTGTCCTCTGTACATGGTACACATAAATTAATAGAAAAAATTCTTGCTCCATCTTTAGGTACTTTCGAAGTAGCCCATTTGTCTGAGGCCAAGAATGCCTGGGGGTTGGCTTGTCCAAATTCTGATTTCCCGGTGGTTCTTTCCTCACAGAGGCTGTGGGACCGACCGCTCTGCGAACTAGCACGGAAAAATCTTTTAGATACGTGTCCTAGCGTCGCTGATCGTGCTCGGCTTCTCGCAGTCTCTGTGTGGGAGTCAGGACTTTGGTTACAGGCCATGCCTTCTTTCAACACTGGTAACCTTTTAGATCCGACTACTTTTCGTTTAGCTATCAGCTTACGTTTGGGCGCAAGATGCTGTGTGGCCCATCACTGCCAGTGCGGTACCGCAGTTGACCAGCTCGGTCATCACGGTCTCTCGTGTTCAAAAAGCGCTGGTCGAATTTCGCGCCACGCTAGTCTTAATGACATCATTCGCCGGGCTTTTACCACCGCCAATGTTGCAGCCATTCTCGAACCGAATGGTCTCATGCGTGACGATGGTAAAAGACCCGACGGAATGACTCTGGTTCCCTGGAAGATGGGGCGGCCTTTAGTGTGGGACGCTACTTGCGTCGATACTATGGTGCCGTCACACCTTCCCGAGACACACGTTAGGGCCGGCGCCGCGGCTAATTCTGCTGAGCAGCTAAAACGGCGCAAATATAGTAATCTCGGTAGCGGTTACATATTTGAGCCGTTTGGTGTTGAGACCCTGGGTCCGTGGGGACCGGGAGCTCATCGCGTTTTCCAAAGTCTATCAGAGCGCCTGGTCGATGCGACGCGTGACCAAAATGCTGGCACTTATTTGGCCCAACGCATCAGCATTGCAATTCAACGTGGCAATGCGGCCAGCATGTTGGGTACGCTACCTACCGGTAGTGGGCTGGAGCACTTGGACTGTCTATAGGCCATCGCGGCTATTATACAGTCCATAAGTGTTCTTTGTAGTAGGTAGTGTAGCTAGTTTAGTTTAGTTTAGCTTAGTTTAGTTTAGTTTAGTTTAGTTTTTATTATTGTAGTAGTTAGCTTGAGTAATAAAGGCAATTTGCCCGTTAAAAAAAAAAAAAAAAAAAAAAAAAAATATATCCGTATATGCAAAATAGACGTGCAGACACGCTCAACGTTCAAGATGCAGTTTTAATACAGCAGCGTCCGCGCGTTTCGCTCGTATTTTACACGCTTGTCTCGCTCCCCATTGGGCTGACGGTTATTTTATACGTGACGCGGAACCGGAATCACGGATACAATACCGCTTATAATGTCTTGCTTTAGATTTGACATTACATGGGATCGTTCTAACTATTCTAAGCTTATTTTAGAAGCAGCGTAAACCGCAATAACGAGGCTGTCACTGATGGTCTCGCTGTAAAGACTGTAAGCATAGGAATGGCTCTCAATTTCCAATTTAGCTTCAGCTAGAGTTCAATTACTTCTTAGAATTTATTATACTTGAGTGCTTTTAAACTGGTTTTCAGATTTAAGAAGTTGGCTTACTGAGTTGGTATAATTAGAAAGATATTAACAATTAATAATGTGCCGTAGAGTAAATAATAAGATATTATTTATTTAGACTACGGTCTTGTTCATAGTGTGTATATCTCGCAGCTTGAATTATCATTAAGTATGTAACTATGGGGAAGAAAACGAGGGCTAGATTCTTCAAAAGGTCAAGATGGCGTAAATTATTTTGTCTAATTTTTATACCTACTACGAGTGGCAAACAAGCAGATGGCCCACCTGATGGTAAGTGGTCACCGCCGTTGTCCGTTAACAATATTGGTACCCTTTTTGAGGGACTCCATGTCATAACCCTGAGGAAAGGAGAAAGTTAGTACGTTGTTCCAAATTTTCGTCGTTCCAAGTTTGAGGAAAAAAAAGAATGCATAATGCGAGTAGTGTAACGTCCATCTGCATCAAAATTTGATAACTCCTAAGTTAATACTTATCCCTCTGTCAGAGAGTTATAGTTGTAGGTAATCATAGAGTCTATCACGTACCTACAGCAACACTTGGATACGTAGTACGAGATATCTATTCCGTAGCATGGGTACGTCCTAGAGATTATCGAGATATGCGAACTTAAGAGCTATCAAACTTAAGTGCAGACGGGCGTAGGCTTCTAATTTTTAAAATATGTTATCTAAGGCATAATTATGGCCATAAACCTGGATCGAGTTTATAGTCTCAGACAAACAAATCTCAGTGGAAAAATTCTCTCAAAATTTAGTTAACAATAGAGTATATATATGTGAGTGTATATATATAATATATGTATCCTATACACACTGTTTTATAACTATGTATAATGCAACAGTGTACTCCATTCAGATCTCACACTTCATGGTCCAATGAATGGCCGTATTAACTATGCACGGAACGTGACGTGTATTATATAGCAGAGACAGATGGACGCCGACAGAGAATTGGGAGTTAATTAATTTATGACATAAGCGTAGATAATTATATATCTAATTATACATTGACCAGAGCTTCACGTACCACCAATAATTGTAAATCACGCATCGAAACAGATTACATTCTGCAGTTTGAGAGTTGATTAGATTTAATGTATTGTAGACATCTATGCAACTTAACGATGAGATGAATTGGTTGTTATCATCTAGCATATTAATTGGCATTGATTATTACTCTGGGCAGGCCACATCACTCGTAGAACTGAGAACCGATGGGAAAGAAAGCTTCTCCAGTGGCGACCACGAACCGGAAGACACAGCGTAGGCCGGCCCCCCCATTTAGTGGACCGACGATCTGGTGAGAGCCGCGAGGAGCCGATGGATGGAGGAGGCAAGCAGCCGCTCGAAGTGGCGCTCTCGGAGAAGGCCTATGTTCAGCAGTGGACGTCTTCAGGCTGTTGATGATGATGATGATGATTACTCTGTGAAGTGATCGTCATCATCATCAACAGCTTGAAGACGTCCACTGCTGAACATAGGCCTCCCGCTGAGAAGTGATACCTAAGTATAATACAGCTAGCTCTACCAAGGTTATTAAATGACGAACTTCTACTTAGTACTTTGTTGCTGACGTCATTATTAAACATCAGTTATTATTAAACATCAGTTTTTATTAAATATTATAATATGCCTATGTTCATAGACGGGTTAACCCTCAAAACTAGGACACAGTCAATTTGCATATTAGGTACCTATTCCTTGGCACCAGAACTTACGAGCAAAGTTGTTACTATGGCGAATATATTGTGTAAGCAAAGTTATCACTTTTTACCTGAACATTAAACGTGAAGAGCAAATCTTTCGCTTGATATTACGCTTTACTTACTTAAAAATATATAAAAAGCTCATCATATTTTTAATGCCAATACTATCATACAATATAATATATGTTTTGAAATTATGACTAAATATCAGAATCAGATGATTAAGCATAGTTTATCTTGTTTATCAGTCTTTGATGTAGGTCAGGCATGTCAAACTTGCAGCCCGCGGGCCGAATGCGGCCCTCAGTGCATTTGTTTGCGACCCAAGTCACATTTAAGAACAGCCTCCCGTCAGGAAAATTAGGTATACCAATTTCAAATAAGTAAGTATATCGATAAAATGAGAAACTTCAGGCAGAATTTGAAATGCGTTTTCAAGATTTTAAGCTCCTTAAGATAATATTTCGTTGTTTACGGGTCTTTTCTCGATCAACATCGATTGAGCTCCTACTCGCTTACATTCTTCTTATTCTTTATTTATTAAAATAAGTGCTGCCTACAGACTAGCACACACAACACACACATACATTACATTGCATTGTAGATAAGTATAAGTTATAGTAATTAAAATTTAAATAAAAATATATGTTTTGTTTTGTGACCCACTGTTTCTATGGTCCATACGCATGCGACCCATCAATGACTTTCAGTTTGACATGTATGATGTAGATAATCAACGTTATCAGTCTTCTTATGTAAAAGAGAAATTTCATCCATAAATCACTCTATTATCTATGTCATCATCAACAGTCTGAAGACGTCCACTGCTGCACATAGGCCTCTCCCACAGAACGCCACTTTGAGCGGCTGCTCACGTCCTGCATCCATCGGGAACATGTCACGCACGTAGACATCTCGCAAGGAAACACCGAGCATAGCTCTCTCCATAGCTCGTTGGGCGAGTTTGAGGTTACTAATAAGGTCATACATGTCTCAGTTCCATAAGTGAACCGGCAATACACACTGATTGAAAACCTTCGTTTTCAGGCTGTGTGGTGTTTCGGATAAAAAGATAGATCGAAGCTTCCCGAACGTAGCCCAAATTACATATTCTATGGCGTCACTATAATTTGGTCAAACAAGCATGTACAAAGGGCAGTCGAATCAGGCCCAATAATTCAATGACGTCAACTCTACGTATACCTATTTCAGTGCAGATTAACACAATCCAATGAATGTCTCACATAGTGCTCTCCCAGGACACAGAACAACGGCACAATGCAAATCAGTAACAAAGCCCAAAAACAATATACCACACGGTTTCACTAACGAGCAGAGAGAAAGCTAAAATTAGTCACTGCGTTTTGAACATTACTCGTACATTTCATTCATTCGTAAAACGAAACGAAAGATACCACTTGCAACAAAGTAATCCAAGATATATTCGAGGCCAAGAAATTAAACAATGTTTTATATTTTTATGGACGTGGAGTAATCTAGAATACATAACATAGTTGCCATGTGAAAAACATCTTAAAGTTACCCCTATATAACACCTTGACTCTTGATAATTACGAGGTAAGCTGACAGTTTTTATAATGAATGTGCAAAACAAGATTTTAAATATACCTATACTTGATCTCAGAGATAGATATATACCCTGTTCTAAGTGGTGTCCACATTTTAGAAACTCACAAGCTTATCAACTGTGATGTTACAACTATACGTGTTCTGAACCGGTCGACATTAGATTAACAAACTGAATATTCCTACTAGCTAGTGCTCACTTCCGCATTAACTTACTTTGACTTGAACTTTTTAACGGCTTGCATCAAGCACTAAGCTCTACTACAAATATTTTACTTCGCAAAGTTGTAATTGCTATGCAGTGGGTGATATACTTATGGAATTCTGATCGAAATTTGATCATACAAATGTAGGTATATAATTATTTATTTTTAACGGGCAATGTGCCTTTATTACTCAAGCTAACTACAACAATACTAGAACTAAACTAAACTAAGCTATACTACCTACTACAAAGTACACTTATGGACTGTATAATAGCCGCGATGACCTATAGACAGTCCAAGTGCTCCAGCCCACTACCGGTAGGTAGCGTACCCAACATGCTGGCAGTATTGCCACGTTGAATTGCAATGCTGATGCGTTGGGCCAAATAAGTGCCAGCATTTTGGTCACGCGTCGCATCGACCAGGCGCTCTGATAGACTTTGGCAAAACGCGATGAGCTCCCGGTCCCCACGGGAATATAATTAATTATGATATGATATTTTTGCAATTGTACCTACATTATATCAGGTTGGCATTATGACAAATGTATGACAAGTGAACCTTTTTTTACTACTTAGTGATTTATGTTTGGTTTACACAAAATCTATTCTACAGTCTGGACACCGGCGGGTAATTACGTAAAATTTGCAACAGCAATGCGACAGCAGTAGCAATGCGGCAGCAGTAGCTAAGCATGAAAACGAAAGTTTTCAATCAGTGTGTGTTGCCAGTGATGACTTATGGAACTGAGACATGGTCTCTTACTGTTGGCCTCATTAGTAAGCTCAAAGTCGCGCAGCGAGCTATGGAGCGAGCTATGCTCGGTGTTTCCCTGCGAGATAAGCTCCGGAACGAGGAGATCCGCAGGAGAACTAAAGTGACCGATATAGCTCTTAGAGTTAGTAAGTTGAAGTGGCAATGGGCAGGCCACATCGCTCGTAGAACTGACAACCGATGGGGAAGAAAGGTTCTCGAGTGGCGACCACGAACCGGAAGACGCAGCGTAGGCCGGCCCCCCACTCGGTGGACCGACGACCTGGTGAAAGCCGCGGGGAGCCGATGGATGCAGGAGGCGAGCAGCCGCTCAAGGTGGCGTGCTCTGGGGGAGGCCTATGTTCAGCAGTGGACGTCTTCAGGCTGTTGATGATGATGATGATGATGAGCTAAGCATACATTCTCGACACCACTAATGATGTATGACAGCAATCACCGCGAGATTTACGCCTGTCGCAAACCTGTTGCAAGTTAGGTAATTAGGGGGCGGTTCCTGTAATAGGACCACAGTAATTTGTGTGGTCTCTTGACTATAGTACTGCTGAGTTCCACAAAAAGTAGTTAAAATATGAAATTCACAATAAACCCTAAAAGGTTATGTAAATTGCATTCTGGTTAAGATAGAGGTAGAGGTACCACGTAGCCTGCGTTGTAGCGTATATACATCGTGTGAATCAAATGTTACTTATATAATAATATATAATGATCCTATATGTGTTGATACCAGCAGCAACATAATATTAAGCTCAAAGCAGTAGGTAGGTACGCATCAGTCATATGTTGTCGAAACTAATCTGCATGACTGTTGAATGGTCCACCTCCATAATTGGATGCACACAACGTCAAGATGATGTCTGAAGCTACCGGAAATCACCCTTTATACTCATTTTGTATACCGATACATCTCAACAGTATAATGATAGTTGCTGTTAATTAAATAATTATTTTAGTATTAATGTCTTTATTTTATTAATGTTTTCTCTATGAACAATCAATTTTAAAGTTTGTTAAGCTACATTTATGAGGTAGAAAAAAAATTACCACATATACCAATTAAAATTTATTATTAATATTCATGGTAAAGATAGGTAATATATATTTATGAGTCTTAGTTTATTAACGTGTAAAAATATAATACTTTGTATATTTAAGCTGCGTTGTACTGCCACATAAATTTTCCATGTTACACCCAGGTTAACTGGAAGATAATGCTCTCTAGCATTAAGTTCGCCTATGTGCCTACATTTGTTGTTTGTGCAATAAAGCATTTTCTATCTATCTATCTATCTATCTAAAATTCCTATTTATATTTAAATTTTTTGAATATTTTTTGGCATTAAAGGCATGTGAGTTAAATGTTTTTATAGCTGTTTCGCGCTGACAAGATGACTTAAAAACGACTTAAAGTGACTTAAAAATCTTATTCAAAATCTTATTCAACAAAGCACGAACCGAATTCAACATTAGTTTAGTTTCACACTGACAAAGTCGATGTAAGTACCTACCAATAATCTTACAAAGCACAAGCCAAATTGTACATTGAAAATGAGTCCAAAGTTGCATTATTCAGTTAGAATAGCTTAAACGCAACCCAATTAAACAAGCGCGGAGTCCACGCCTGCTCTACTCGATATCAGATTAGCCGCTGCTCGATTACATTAGTGGCTGTCATAGTTACACTAGCATGATATGTATATATGTATATTATAATATCTACTTGTACTCTGGTAAGTTGGTATACAATCGGTTTACCCAGGTAGGTAGATATACCAGTCTTAAGCAGTTATAGAGGAATAAAACACGGAAGTCAAACCTAATTTGGTTTAATCCGTGTTCATAAACATGTTTAAATATTGTAAAGAATTAAATAAATTTAAAAAAAAAGCTGAATTCTGATATGTACCTGTTCCTGTGCTTCTGCTATATTTATTCATCCATTTAGTATTTATATAGATTAACTTTTTATTGCACACACCAAATAATAATTATTTACTAAGTTTAACAATGGAATCTTATCGCTAAAACCGGTCTCTTCCAGGCAACCTGTGGATGGAGAGAATTTGATATTTTATTCATCAAGTTAATACCGGTCTGTTTATGGCTTATTTTGGGCCATATGTCAAGAAAATTTAGATTATTATAAGATAACTATTCAACGTCACGTAGACGTCAAAGATCAGTCGTGAATTAAAAATTGAATAATATAGTTTACCTTCTTATAGGTATATACCTGCCTACATCAAGGTTTATTACAAACAAACATAAAGTGATAATTATTGTTTCGCATTGCGTCTGCAAAAAAACGATGTTATTGACGTTTAGACGCTGGCAGGTAAATTAAAAACATTTCGATTTCCCATGAGACTTGATGCGAGGTCTGTTTTAAAAAGGTTAGGGATGTTTAATAGGTAACGTACCTACAGTAGAATGTCGTTTTGTTCTATCTCAGTAGTAATTTCACGGTGAGCAAATGCAATAATTTGTGCCACGGATAATTCAATTTCATTGTAAGTACATAGCCCGTTGCCGAATTTCCTTTGAGAGATGGAGCGTGCGCGGTTTGAGGCGCGGGCCGGCACGTCTCTCTGAACTTTGGAATTCCAATTTTGAAAAGTTTCCCAACAAGGGCCCGATATTGACAGCCAGTGTCAGAGGACCACTCAGCCATCCCTGTCCTACTAAATAAGTTTTCCAGTTTCAAGATGACAGCATGTCGAGCACACAAATAAAACTTGATGGATTTTTGAAAATGTATACCTAGCTAATTATTATCTTAGCTGATGTTTATCATAGATCATTTACGTGACCCTATTTATAGAATACCCAGGCCCAAAAAAAAGTACTACCTTGTATATAGGTAGGTATGTATATAGGTATAATTACCATTCGCTCTACGTACTAAGTAGGTAGGTACTTGACATCATTATCGCAACATAATCAACTAAGCCGTAATTCAGAAGGCATCATTTCTTCAAGTAAGTATGTTCACTAACATAGCGGAACCACTCAAACGTACCTACTTCCGATCGAAATTAAGAGAATATGCAGTGGCGTCTTTCATTTTAGGCAATGAGCTCAAAACCCGCAGAAAGCTGCATACCAGCAGCTTTTACCGAAGCTTTTGTATGAACGCCATCTGTGTAGGCATTTAAGAACTTCGTCAGCGCTTGGGGGCGCTTCATCCAACCAGCGCCATCTGTACAAAAAGGTACGAACTTTGAAGCTTTCTCAAACCCGACGTGGTAAACGTACAAGTGTAAGAACCATGAACCTGAAAAAGGACGTAACTTTCGCAACTTGCCCGTTACCTTTAGTTTCCGTTCATTGGGAGGGCATGATTGTCTATAAGCGTGGTCCAAGCTTCGTACAGATTGATGATGTAAATTACAATTTTATGACTTATTTATCTTATTCGTAATTAGTATTACGTATGATTAACAATAGAAAACTTGCATTAGGCATGGCGAAGCATCGATACAGATTACTATTATTCTATGTAAACGAATACCTACCTACGAAAAAAATGCGTTATGAATGCCACCTACTTATATTAAAATTAATAATAACGATAACTTAATAAGGTATGAACCCAAAGAAAAATATTTTTTTCACACAATATTGAAAAATATTTATTTGTCGGTTTCACGAACCGCCTATCAAATAAACGTCAGGCTCAACAAAGAATCGAAATGCCTATCCCGATACGTATGTTGGCAAAAATGTTAATAGAGATGATTGATTGAACCTCTATCAGTTACAGACAAGATATATATTGAGCAAAAACGGACAGGTAAACTTTATATAGAAGGCTTTTAGCTTACCTTAATTATTTATTTTAAGTTTTAATTACTTAAAGTATAAAAAAGCTTCAGACCCTTTTTCTTTGGATTAGGTTACTATAATAGTCAAAACCCCCTCGACCCCCTCGCGGCCGCTCGAGGTGGCATGCTCTGGGGGAGGCCTATGTTCAGCAGTGAACGTCTTCAGACTGTCAATGATGATGATGATGATGATGAATAGTCAAAACAATAATTACCTATCGATGTTGATAATAGGTACTTAATGATCTAGGTAGCAAATAGAGTTCATTACACAAGAAAAAATTAGGAATTTTCTGTTGAAAGTAGGTATCAAAAACCCCACAAGCCCAAAAGTTACCGATCTCTCATAGCAAAAATCAGATAGGTAGGTACCCAAACCCACAAGAACCATCCGAGCAGACGTTTCGAATTGAGTGATTTCCAAAAGCTGCTAAGCCAAGCGTGAAGACTGTAATAAAGGCTGCGGCCGGGTAGAGATTAATTAAGATAGAACCTCAAGAACATTTCACTGACCACGCCCGCTACTTCGTTTTACTGGCCCATTTTACTCAGTCTTTTTTGTTTAGAACTGCTGAAGAATTGACCGTATAGCAAGGCCCTGTGGGAGCTTTAACTAAATCACTGCTATCGAGATTTGGAAATAATGCACTGTGCAACTCTACCTGGTGGCCAGTTTCGGTAGGTAACCACTTAATTAAAACAAAATAAGAGCAAGTCATAAGAAATATAGGTACGGTACCTGCAAGGTATTTGGGCTTGTATTTCTCGTCGTGCAGATAAGCAGACGGTCCACCTGCTGTTAAGTGGTGTGGTTACCATCACCTATTATAGTTACATAGGTACCTACGTATACAATAACATATTTATTCAGATGATAGATAGGTACCTACTTAACTAAAATTAAAATTACAACATTCGAGTAAGGTACACACCTTTTAGTATTTCCTTTATTATATTTCAGGATTGAAGGCTTCTGAGAACACGGTGCTTATAGAATATTCAATGAATACTAACCCTAATATTAATGTAGATAGATACCACCTACCTAAATATACGGGCATCACTAATTAATTTTCCATTAGGTGTGCTGAAGTTATTACAAAACAGGAAATATTATAATAATATTGAGAGCGGCAATATTAGCTTTTGGGTTTAGGTCACTTGTTATGTTTTTGTGACTTAAATCCATCAAGCAACACTAACTCTTGTCCTCTGCTTTCCTAAGGTTGTCTGCACAGTTACTGGCTGCAATTGATACCACCGGAAGGATTCGTTACGTGAAATCCATTGACCCAATGCCAGTGTAATTCACGGCTACGACCGCGCGGGACACACAGACCATAATGGGCCCCATAATTTGCCTGTAATGGGCCTTACACTATCGCACTGTCAGACGCGCCAGAAATAAGCTCCTTTACCTAAATCTTTCGACGACACTGCGATGAGTTTTATATTCTTTTAGAACACGTGTTTGAAGAATGGTTGGACAATTTCGAAATCTTTCAACCAGAATTTTAAATTACTCATGATGGTAACTTGCAATTCATTCTTTTTTTCTTCCTTTCTTAGAACTGTAAGTTTAACTAAAAAAAATATTTATTAGATAGTAGTTGCGGTATAAATATTTACCCACTTAAATACTAATAAACGTTGAGTAGCGGAAGAATAGTTATATAGTGTTTTGTCTTTCTCTGTTGAGTTTGAAATGGGCAAAGAGAAAATAAGAGAAAACACTGAGTAGCTATTTCACGATTATGCAGTGTTTATTGGTAAGGGGGTTAGTAAGTATATACCTAACGTTTGATACAAATGTACCTACACTACACAATATGGACACAAAATGTGTGGTTGAGATTATTTTAAGTAGTTGAGACGTGCGCGGCCAAATACAGCCAATAACAAAATTGAATTCTTGGAAATCTAAACTCCAGGAACGACTAGATACCCTCTGAATAAACAAAACACCTACATGTAGTTTTATAGTAGCTGATGATGCATAAACCACCTTGGTTATCCGCAGTTGTCATTGAAAATGATGCTTCAATTATCATTCTTGGATAGACTATGCCATTTGCCATAGTAAAATAATCCATAGATGAGTGATGGATTGGTGATCTATATGAATTAAAGTTATAATACACTTTCTATAACCTAATTGCTTTACGAAACAACAATCCAACCGTTCAGTCATACGTTGGAAAATAAATTAAAAAGAAAGCAGCTGCTATCAGTAAACCATATGAAAAGAATTTTTCGTTTAACCTTCTTTGAACCTCTACGACATATTTACACACACTGACTGAGCCTACATAATATAAACCTAATAAGTCAGCCGCAGCAATAAGGTTTCATCACATGAAAGCAATTTTCCTTTTCACTTTATGTTCTGTGACGTCTTAAATTAACTTCCAAGATGTATTAATATTTCAGCGTAGCACGAATTCTGCATTTTTGTTTCGTACCAGAAAACTGGATATAAATTGAGCAATAATTTAAAATTTGTACTCAATATTCATATGTGCTCGAAAAACCTGCCACTATGGCTACAAGTTTGCATTTTTGGGCCAACCAACCCATTCCCTTATAAAAAGGTCAATCATCCATTGGGGCTTATCCCATGCATGGTTGAAACTTAGATACGCATGCAGAATATAAAGACAATAATGAACATTTCACTAACTACCGACCTCAACTCTTTATTCTAACCCAACAATAAAAACACCGACGCGCTTCCGGAAACACAACAGAAAATTCAGAGCGTGGATATACTAAAACTAAAACTACGGATGAGTTACTCAATTTACACCTAGTTACAACCTGCGTTCTAACGGACATCACGTAATCTGAATAAATAAATTACATCACGCACCCGTGGTGAGTTAGCAGCCAGCAGGTCCCAGAACGAACCTCGCGCAACTTTGACGAAGTTAACCCATTAACAAGGTCACTAAATCACCCGCATCACTACCCCCTGAGCTCACTCGCTTGTCCCGCCAAATTATTTTAATTACAGCTACAAGTTCATCAACTAAACGCTAACTAGCCCAAAACAAACTGCGAGTCGCGACTTCTCCTTGCATCTGAAATAAAATACACTCAGCAACTTTAGTACCGGCTCTCTATTAGGCTAACGACGTAGGAGCGGCAATTATCCTCGTTGGTTTAGATAGTTGTCCACTGATGCGCAAAATAGAGCGAGCTTAAAATCGGACTTGGATCCCAAGGCGAATACAAAACGGCAAGCGGCCGATTACGGTCAAATTATTACTGTCATTAAGGTCCGGAGTTCGGTGCGATACCGGGTAATCACGGCCGTTTCACACTCGAATGTGCGCTGCATCTCATTTGCTCGCGAAAAATATGTGCCTAAATATCTCTGGACGCATTATCTGTGTCCCAATATCGCTAGCAGTGAAGCCGTTACACAGCTTCCCCAACTTCAGATTCATATTGTTCCGGTATTGCCGTCGGAATACTGAAGCATGCAGTATCGGCTCGATTCCACTGCTTTAGTTTTTGGGATTGCTCATCACTCGATACATACTCCAGAAAGCTAGCAAGACAGGCATGCGTATTATATATATAACTCATAGGATTTATACCAAAGGCATGCATCTAAATCAGGAAAGATTACGTTTGTCAAAACAGAAATAGGTAAGCCCCTCCGAGTGCTGCGTTATCAATTATTAGAAGATGGCGTCAGAATATACAACGCAATTTAACGTAGTTACAGAATAATTCATGAGCAGCGAGGTAGTTCTATACACTAACGGAAAATAATGGCGCGCTCAACGCTACGTTACAACACAATCGTCATTGAATTATTGCCTTCCAAAATATAGCTCTGTATTTGAAACATAAATATTCTTATTTTCAATATTGAATTATAAAGTGTGATATTTTTATAACTTTGATGAAATATGGATCAGTTCTGCAGACGCAGTGCAAAGTAGAGATTAGATTTAGTGCACACTAACCAATGGTAACGCGAACATAATAGTTTGTAGGTACTTATTGCTATCAGAGAAACTGCAGCAGTTGAGGTCTTTCTTTTGTCTTTTATTCGAATAAAATGCAAAGTGGTGCAACATCATTTTTTGGATTAGTTAAGCTAAAGATTTGCAATGTTGTATTTTGCTATCTTGTATACTTTATTAGTTAATTGTCATAACCTGGCATTATGCCGCTCTATGTATGTCTCTTTTATTTATAGTGACTATTTTATCTAAAATGCAAAGGTGGTAGTTCTGTCGTCCAGATAGATTCCATCCCTATTCTGCCGCCAAGCAGCGAAATTATTGGGCAAATGAGACTTTATGATCTGATCACACAGTCTAGTAATCTGATTACTAGACTGTGTGATGTCTCAGGATGACGTGCGCAGTGCAGTGTCACGCGAAACCTTATTATTTTAAAGTGACACTGCAACTGTTATGGGCGGCCGTGTCGCTTAACATCAGGTGAACGACTAGCTAGCTCGTCACGTCATTCATTCTCGTAAAAAAAACTATTCAAGCATTAAAAGCACGAAAACTTAGATTCCAAATATAAATCTTGACAAAACTTTTATGAGGAGTCATTGTGTGATGTGTGAATAGGTACTATCAGTATAGTGTGCTCACCCATCAGTACCTCTATCCATACATACAGTAGGTATTCTGTGTATTTCTTACCCCAAAGTTATTCGAGCACTGATGCAACGTGTATCATTGTAAAACTTCTATACTAATGGTATAATAGGTATGTTAAATATATACCTCAGTATTATTCTTCGCTTTTTAGTTTATGTCGTTAAATAATGTCGCACAAACTGTAAAACGAAAAATGAACGTCATAAACGTTTTAACTGTGACCCTCCGTTTGACTACATTCAAGAACATGAAGTTCCCTCACGTAAAAACTATATAGAATAGTATAAACATACGAAAGTTTGTTTTATATTACGTGTTTTTGTCAATAACAGTCCTTCAAATTAGTGTATATACAAGTGCAATACCACGAATAATAATAATATTCAACTGTTTATTGTTTCTATAAACTTTTCAATCACCTTTCTTACATACCTATAACCTAATGTATCATATACATTGTTTCATTCCAACTTCAACAAATCACCCCATCTCTTCCCGTGCGTACCGTAAGAACCGCCTAAGAGAATATCCATGGATACTCCCTTAGGCGGATTCCCTTTCTTCCCATGGATGGGCAGCAGCATTCTTTTCGATACAAAAAATATTTTACGATCACCAAGCTGCCGGTTAAGCGTGATGTTTATGGCAAACTCCTTCATATGATAATCATCCAAAGTGGCGTTAGTCTGACCAAAGGAAACCCTACTCTGCCTTTTGCTTGTGAGATTCAATAATAACAGAAGCTAATCAAGCAGCGATCAATGTTGCTTGTAGTTCGAGTCTTGGTACTGTTGGCTTTAAAGGTGCAACGCGAGCCTATGGATGGGAGATGAGGCAGGTCTATGTTCAGTAGTGGATATCTTCCTGGATGTGTTATGTGTATGTACACATACTTAGAAATACATTTTTATAGAGGTACGTTAATATATGGCCTTGAACCTTGGCTAATCAATAGAAGCGAATCCACCAAATAGTTTGAAATCGGGTTCGGTCAGCGAAAGAAAATTACTGGTCGTTTAGGTAACGAGGTGCCCTGATTGACGCCCTTTGCCCCCGCCTTGATTAAACTGATCAGTTTTTGCCTCATAAGGTACGTCCTGACCGGGAGCAATCTGAATTGGTTTGAATTATTTGTTTGTGAACCTTTGTGTCCGTAGTTTATGTGAGATCATTATACCTAAGCAGTTAGATATATGGCGAGAAAAGAGTTTAGACTATTGGCTTTGTTTTTAAGCAATCTGATAAAATAAAGGTTCGAGACTGAAATTAAAAGAAATAGATATAACGCAGTATCTTAGAAAGATAATGCTGAACAACTCTCCCAACAAAAAAGAGACTCAAAAACTACTGTTTGGAAGATGTTTTCCACAGTGACATAACTTTGCTGGTTGTCTTGATCGTCCAGTACACTAAGCTTTTGTTCTACCTATGATACCATCTAGGTATGCTAACTAAGGTACCTACTAAGGTTATCTTAATCACAAAGCTAAGCAAAAATATTAGACTAATAGAATTAAATGATCAGTAAGATCAAGCAACGTTTACTATATGGGTTTACTGCAACTGTTATGGGCGGCCGTGTTGCTTAACATCAAGCGAACGACTAGCTCGTCACGTCATTCAATAGCATAAAAAAACTATAATAGTATTTTGATGGGCTATAACCATAACAGAATAAATAATAGTACTGCGTAGTACCACTTAGGGTGGGTTTTTAATCCTTAGTTAAGGTAACCAGTAAAAATTTCTAACAAATTCTAACCTATGGTCAAAATTCGTTAGAATTTTTAACCAATGGTTTCCTTAACCACGGATCAAAAAACCCACCCTAAGTCGTATTTAGCTGAAGCGCCAATGCATTCATGCAAAAACTGTCAAGACGTAGCCCGCTTGGGGCACTGATTTCACTGTCATCAAAATTTTAGTATCTCCAAAACTAAGCCTAACCATATGGGTATATTTTTTTTTATGTGAATGAATGACGTGACGATTGCACATAACAGATTGCAGTGTCACTCGGAACTCTAAATTAAAGATTCGCGTGACACCGCGCACTGCGCACGTCATCCTGAGACATCCCACAGTCTAAAAAAGTTTACTAGACTGTGAGATCAGTTCGTAAAGTCTCATTTGCCCAGTAATTTCACTCGTTCCCTTCAAACCGGAACACAGTAGTGCTTGCACACTACTACTTGGCGGCAGAATAACTGGCAAAGCGGTGGTACCTACCTACCTAGACGTACTTTGCAGAAAAGTCCTACCACCTAGTGAAGCAATATAGATATATGCAAGAAAGAAAAGAAAGGAATTAGATAACACTTTAAATATAGCAATCATTATGTAACGTAAAACGCTAAAGCTAAAGACACGCCTTTACGTAAAGAACTTGATCAAAGTAACTAGCCGTCAAAAATGAGCAAGGCATAAAGACTTCACTGCCAACGAATGAAATTACGGACGTGTACGACGATGAGTTCGAAACGCTTTACGCGAATTCGTCAAGAAAAGTGATTTGGAACTTTCGAAACTCATGCTATATCAGCTTATATGACGCATTAAAAAGTTTGTAAAGTGTACGTGGTAAGTCTTCGTGGTTTACTAGGTGGTAGGACTTTTCTGCAAAGTTCGTCTAGGTAGGTACCACCGCTTTGCCAGTTATTCTGCCGCCAAGCAGTAGTGTGCAAGCACTACTGTGTTCCGGTTTGAAGGGCATTGTAGCTAGTGAAATTACTGGGCAAATGAGACTTTATGATCTGATCACTCAGTCTAGTAATTTGATTATTAGACTGGGTGATGTCTCAGGATGACGTGCGCAGTGCATGTCGCGCGAAACTATTGTTTTAAAGTTCCGGGTGACACTGCAACTGTTATGGGCGGCCGTGTCACTTAACATCAGGTGAACGACTAGCTCGTCACGTCATTCAATCACATAAAAAAAAAAAAAAAAAAAAAAAAAAAAAGTCGTAACAGTCTGGTTCCGTCGACCTGCGAGAAATAAAGGACAAAATGGACGTATACTTCAGCTAAAAAGCATATTTTATACGTGAAAAGGCGGTGTTTCGCGGCATTACTTCGTAAAGCATAAATTACAACACGAATATGAAAAAAACATAAAAGCTCACGTACCTATACGTAACAATGATTCACGCAATCATTAAAAAAAGGTAAAGGAAAATATAGGTTCCTAACAAATATTCATAAATATATTATCCTTTTCCAGCGGAACCATAAAAAGAAATAAACTTTTATGATTTCATTTCATAAAAAAATACGTACGTAGCTAAGCAGAGATTGTCTGCTGAACAAAATTAATATTACACTGAAATACGAGAGGGTATACCTCATCAGAGTTTTAGCTGATATTTTATGTTGGTCCACGTACATACCCATAAACATACATACACACGGTAGGTACGTATACGTTGTTGAAAACTTTTTGATTGGCAGACTGAGATTATTATTGAAGAGTTTTTACAACCGCGTATACCACTCAATTGTTTTTTCTCTAATCTGTGACTTAACTCTGAACTCTGAATGACTTCTTTGAAAAGTTTTTTGATATTCTGTGTTTATCTTTTATCGTATAAGAATACGTGATAGAAATAGCAACTCTTATATAGGCAAATCTGGGGTTTACGTATCAAGGTATATTATATATTTTGTCATCCCTAGATGTAAGTACCTAAAGGACCTATTTTTCATATAGAACCTATGCTTATTTCCTATTTTCCGCATAAGCCTAAAATATGCGCTTCATTGCGGGCATGCGGGTTCGATTCCCGCAACAGGACAAGTTTTTGTGCACAGGAAAAAAAGCGCAAATACTTATTCTGGGTCTGGACGTTGTGGGACCATGGTCCTCGTAGTTCCTCGGTCCCTAGATACAGGGAATCCTAGTTCTATGTATGTAATCGTTGGGCGTTATTTATTATTTATTATGTTATTTATTTATTACAATAGATAGATAGATAAACTGTTTATTGACACCAAGATAACAATAAATAAAAAAAGAAAATCTTACAAGTAGGTTACAATGGGCGGTCTTATCGCTAAAAAGCGATCTCTTCCAGACAACCTTTGGATGGACAGAGATAGTTGAATGAACATGGACGGTGGTGCTATAAAATTAAAAGTTACTATAAACATACTAAAACAATATACCGACATAAATATTTCTCAGAAACTTAACAGACTACATTACCTAAGTAGATACGTGAGTATCAAAATGAAAGCAATACGAATACGTTGTTGAAGTAACAAAGTGCGCCTTCTAATGGAATAGGGTTCGATCCTTTAAATGTAATTGGAACTGCCAGAGGCAAACAAGACAAGCAGGTAATTATTGCCTGCCACTGACGAAAATTACAGGGCTGCGTCGTGACATCCGATGCAGCTTTTCCGTGTCTTTATAGGCATGTATACACACGTTGAGTTTTTACTGTAATAGTACGATTTATTTGATAGATACGGCAGTAATTAATAACTTCAGGTATTTATAGAAACGAGCTGCACCTCGCGGTTTCTCCCGAGTGTTTTTTCATACAAACTTTTTTTATTTTTATAATGTTTTCCATGGGAGTTTGGTCAAGGTTGACAATGTCACTCCCGTAATGCTAATTACAGATTCAATCTTATATATACTATGTTCCTCCATAAAGGAAACAATAAAGCCTTATCATGGTCTTAGCCTCTTCCGATGACGGAGAAGCCAAGAAACTGTTGCAAATGCCTGCCCTCTCAGGGAGTAGAAACTCCTGGCGCAATGCGTCGTTACGGACACACTCCATCACATCAATACATGCTAGACATCCTAGGGCATTGTAGCTAGCGAACTTACTGGGCAAATGAGACTTAAGAACTGATCTCACAGTCTAGAAATCTTTTTTAGACTGTGTGATGTCTCAGGATGACGTGCGCAGTTCCCAGTGTCACGCGAAACTTTAATTTAGATTTCCGAGTGACACTGCAATCTGTAATGGGCGGCCGTGACGCTTAACACCAGGTGAACGACTAGCTCGTCAGGTCATTCGCTTACATAAAAAAAAATCCTGAACTATACCACCACTACCAAGACCAAGAGCATAGGGCTGGCAAGGGTGTCAGAAAACCTTATACACCCTTTTTACCTATTAAAGGGAAGAAACCCTGAAAATTATGGTTCTTAGCCCAGAGGCTATGTGTATCAAAAACCAACGTATGCACAAGGCAGGTACCTTTACCGAATATCCTATTTTCCCTCCTCTACTACTACACTATACTATATTAAAACTATTCGCAGATGAAAACCCACTTGGGTTATGTAAAGTTTTAACATTACTGTGGCAAGCACAATCTCTAAATTAATTCTAATAAATATTATTATGCACTATCAACCACAAAAATGGTAAATCTTCTTCCGAAACGGTTTACTATGGTCTTCCATGATTTAGGTATAGGTATACAAAAGATACCTTGATTTTTACTAATTTTAAACGCTCGATACGCTTATAGAGCCTTTTAAATAAGGGCCAGTATAATATTAGCCATTTAAATATGCAGAACCTTAGCCACGGCGCCCACGGTATGCGTACAGGATTTATAATTATGCATGTGTGTTACTGCGCAGGTCACGTGATCGCCAAGGCTTAATATTTAGTTATTTTATCACGACTCTTTAATATGTGGTTAGGACCTTTCTGCAAGAATTTGTCTAAAGGGTACCACCGCTTCGCCCGATATGCCACCGTTAAGCAGTAGTGTGCAAGCACTACTGTTTTCCGGTTTTGAGGGAACGAGTAAAATGACTGGGCAAATGAGACTTTATGACCTGATCTCACATAACTACATATCTTTACCAGACTGTACTAATGTCTCGGGATGACGTACAGTGCAGTGTCACGCGAAACTTTATAATTTAGAGTTCCAAGCACTGAAACTGTTACGGGTAGTCATGACGTTTAATATCAGGCAAACAACGAGATCGTCACATCATTCGTTTACAAAAAAAGACAACCAAAAACCATAACTATTTCCAAAAGAGCCCTTCTAAAGCATTAATAACAACTAAAGCAGCGCTGAATGGAGGTTTTGTAATATTGGTCTTTATAAACTACTAAGCCGTCAATCCCCAGAATCGCTCATCATCATTGTCAGCATGCTTGAGCTCATCTGTATTGATAGCTTTACCATCATCATCACCACCATCATCACCATAACTGGAACAGTTATGTCAGCGACCCAAGGCTATGCTCCGATATTTCAAGGAGTTAGGTTGGCTAGGGTAACTGAGCTGGCAGGGGGAAATGCACAATACACCCCAAGCGGGATGTCAGTGCAGGCCTTTATCGCCCCCACTCAGAATAACAATAAGAATAAGAAACTACTAAGCATATCCTGAATAGCGGCAACGGTAATCCAATCGTGAAAGTAAGCGTCTTTACGCAACCACAAGATTAACAAGCTACAAGCTACTAATTTTCTCTTCGGAACTAATTCTTGAATAGCTAAAATTAACTCACGTTTTAACTAACCCAAATTCAGTTTGGTTTTGTTGGAGAAAACTACAAAGCTTGTAGTTTTAACACAGTTTACTAGCAATTGTTTTTTTTATAACTGGATAGGCCCGCATTTGACCGCAATCTCACCTGATGGAAAGCGACGACGCGGTCTACGATGGTCAAAGATTATAAACGATGGTACATGCTTGCCTAGAAGATATTATACCTCATCATCATCAACAGCCTCAAGACGTCCACTGCTGAATATAGGCCTCCCCGAGAGAGCGCCAATTTGAGCCGCTGCTCGCTTCCTGCATCCATGATGAATAATGCATGCAGAAAATACCTATTCACTCGCAATTAGGTTTTTTTTTAACAATATAGGTAAGTATAACATCGACGCATAATTTGCTAAATTTGACGTTAAAAAATTGGTTCTATACCTAGATAAGTATAAGTAAGTTACTTATTAAATCTGAATACAAAACAGCTTATGGGTAGTATATAGTATAGCAAATCAATGGATAATTATTTTCTGTACCTAATTAAAGGTACAAGTTCGAAGAAAGAATATTTATAATGCATCTCTTGCATGAAAGTGAAACATTGTCTATTGGGTTGTTTATGTAGTTTTTGTGGTAAATTGGCTGAACCAATTTGGATGAAAGTCTGTACAAAGATAGCTAAGAGTCCTTAAAAGTAAACGTGTGGCTCAAACCTCAATTTGTGTGCCTGTGCAATATACTGAACATGAAAGTTTCATGAGAAATGAATATAAAGTTGAGTGTCCAGCAAAAAATAATGCTGCACCTTAAAACGAGCAAGAATAAATATTTAATACAAATGGCTGCAAAACGGGGCTAATACGGCATTTATGAAGAATATGAAACGTAAAACTTTTAATGACTTCAGTGTTAATTTCTGTTACGGACACTCTTTAGGTATTTATGAGGAGTTTCACAGTTTCACTGGCAACTTCGCCAACTCCTCGCGAATAATTAGACAAGCTACAACAGCTTTGTCCAATTCCAAGATTTGATTACTGGCATTGTCTTGGGAAATTCGAAAATATCGGTTACTATTATTTTATAAATGGAAATTCAATAATTAATGGAAAAGTTCGAGAAGGTGCTGACAATAATTGATGCCCACGTTTTTAAATTAAACTCATCATAAATGTTTGATTTTTGCTTGTAACATTACGGCTAAAGTAGTTTTCAAACAATATAGCAATAATTAGAAGCTATATAATAAATAAACATTAAATTTATGTGGGGGATTGCAATGGGAATATGGAAACGAAAGGGAAAAGGATGAATCAATGGGACGGCAATAGAAGAGAGGACGGCGAAGAAGTCCAGATAGCCTAGTATGCGTACCGCAAGAAAGCTTGTCGTCGCTGTTAAAGTGACACTCACTTAGGCGCTACCATAGTCTTCTCACGGTCTCTCACGACAAAGTCTCGAGGAAATTTTGTCGCGGTGCGCATGTTAACCGGTACGGGCTGGCGTCGCGATTGCAATGAGAAACGACATATGTAGGTAACTGGTAGCAACCACAGCGTTGGAAGATTAAAGCTTCAGCCAAATCGGCGCATCAAGTTGCGTCAGCGTCGGCCATTCGGTACCCATCGCTGCCCGGGTTCGTAGACGGCCACACCACGATCGCCGTGGACAGCGATGGGTACCGTATAGTTTCACATTGTTGACGCTTCTCAGACGAGCCCGTGTGGCTGAAGAAGCTGAAAACCGAGCTCAGTGATAATGTGTAGGGAATGTAATAAATAACAACCGGATTTTACACAAAACTCTATTTATTGATGAATAAATTAATTTAGATTAAGAGTGCGTACAATAAACTACAAAATTTAAAAGGTTAATAAATAAATGACTGGCGAAAGCACCGAGCGAACGATCTAAGGATTCACTGAACGAGGTGAACGAACGGTAGTAATAAATCGACTAAAACAGTAGTGTGAATAACTTAAACAGCATGCCTTGGGAAAGGCTCATGGACTATACCATAAGCTCGTGATAATGATGATAATATAAAAAATTAAAATCTTTCTCAATAATCATTAGTAATTATAATTTAAATGACAACTAAACTTATTAGTTAGACATGTGAGTTTAGGTTAGACGGAGTTAGGTACTTATTCTTATTCTTTCTTATTATTTGGCTTATTTATATGGCCTTAATCTTTAGGTACTTTTATTTGGCTTTGACCGTTGGCGTGATGTCTGAAGTGTTTTTTATAGCACACGTTAGGTTAAAAAAGACAACACAGACATATGTGTCATTTTTTTTTAAATAATGACAGACATGCCTACAGATTGGAGAAAAAATAATTGCTCTGTGGATGTGACGACCTGGTTGTTTGCCTTATAGTTCTGCAAAATGGTAGATCTCACAAGCACAAACTTTTTTGCATTATGTTGTTGAAAGTTGGTTTTAGGCTCAATATTCCTGCCAAATATTATCAAAATTGGCCAATAGTAGTGTTATTTATCTAGTTTTACATTATACCTAGGTTCCTAGGTTACGTCCCGAACTCAAGCTTTAAGACCTTATATTGCGGATATCTGTCATACTTGTTTAATATCAAACCTCTCCCTTTTTGAAAAAAACCCTCCTATCAAAAATCGTCGACGGCAAAGAAATTCTATAAATGTCATAAATGTAGAACCTGTGATATACTTACCAAGTTTCGGTGGTTTCGTCAAGATTTGTTGAAAAATATGGCCTATACGCGAGTACAGAATCCGAATAGATGAAAGTAGATTTTGCGAATAGAAGCGGAGTCCAGTAATTGTTATCTTGGCAAAACGGTAGTATATATCTACCTATAAACAAACTCTTGCAGTAAAGTTCTACAACCGAAAAAAAAATTATAGGTATGAAAATCAAATATGATATGATTACAGTGAAAATTAAACAACCATAAACAAGCCAAACCGGATGTGCCTTGGGTATTAATCCTGCCCAATCTGTGCCAAGGTGCCAACTTACGTTTTAAATAACATTAATTACTTAGCAAAAACTGTCATAAATAGGATAAGTAAACTCATTTCTTTTTTCTAACATACTTATGTATAAACTTTTAACTGTTATTTTTGTATGAGCATGATAAATAGCACAAAATAGACGATTGTTTACCTCCATTTAGGTCAACAAATCTATGGGATCTCACATCGTCCACGACCCATCGCGTATAAATCAGACAGCAAACACAAAGAGCAAAGTGTTTACCATAAAATCGCATACGCGTCCCTAACTCATAACACAATAAAATTTATAGCAAGCGGAAGGTCCGGCCTCAAGTGCTGATAAATCAAACACATTTTCTTCGTGCGACTGAAACGGGAAATCTTTCCGGCAAATATAGCAGTGATGACGCCGTTATTTATCCTCCCTTTGTACATCTCCACAAGTAAAGTTAAACCTACTTGCTCCGGCGGCACACTTTTTTACCCCGATTATTAAAATTAATACAGACTTCCCGGGGAACTTTATGAAGCGATTTTTATCCTTCGCTTACCCGAATGAAACAAACGTTTATTTCCGAATGCATTAATCATCGTCAACTTCATTGGCCTTGCGTTTCTTTGTCTCAAAGTATCTGTTGTTTGAGTCCTTATTTAATTTGTGAAGTCCCGCCGAGACCATTATGTTACCGATTTGCGTAAACTCCGTGAAGCATATTGATGCAATCTCTCTTTTGTGAGGACAATGAGAAAAGCAATGAATTTAAATGTTGTCGTTAATTCTTTCCTTTGTTTAACTAACAGTCGAAATTAGCAACTACTCTATCATTTTTAATATTATTTCCCACTACTGAGCAAATGATTCCGTACTCTTTCCTCTTTTAAGGATACAATAATGAGTACACTTTATATTACCTTTAGGTAAGTTGTTAATGTTAAGAGCCCAGCGCTAAAAGCCGATAATCCAGATACAACCATACAAGTTTTGTACTTTATTAGTTGTTCCAACAACTTGTGTATAAATATTGTTTGGCTTAACATGTAACTTAATAAACACCGAATTTATGGAAGTAATATAAGGTACATCTTATACAATGTTTACTAAACTGACTCTCAAAATTAAACATAAAAAATACAACAGAATAATACATAAATCAATTTACAGTTTTAATTAACGTCGGCCATATTTTTACAGCTGTTGTTTTAACTAAGTTGCGAGCCTAAACAACGCTAAAAGTGCCATTACACAAAACTTATTCGAAAATGATAAACAAAATTAACAAAAACGCTGCAGTAACTTGGTCGCACGGCACAAAATAAATAATTTATTAAGGACAAGTTAACAAGGGTCTCATAAAGAAGGCAAAAGGTCGGCTATTTGTTTTCAACGAAGGATGGTTTGCCCCACTTTGTTATTTAGAGTTTGAGAGAGTTGCAGAGGCGACGGCCGACGCTCTGTTGCCCACAAAACAACCTAAATACCACTTAGAGTACCGCTCGTTATCGACTTTCTCAATACACAAAACGTTATTTATTATCACTGAATTTGTTACTTAAAATTTTAACTGCGTGTCTAAATTTCTTTGCTCATTTGGACGCGGTTAAATTTTTCGATATGAATTGCGTTAAAATATTTTACAACTTTTATTTTATATAACATCATCAGCCGGAAAACGTCCATTGCTGAACTTATATCTCCCCCATTAGGAGAAGGGGAGGGGGTTGCTATAATCACCACGCTTACTGGCAAGCGTCTTGGTGATCGCAATAGATAAGACAGAGGATAATATTGCTGCTCATTCTCTGAATATTCCCTAAACCAGCTCTTACGGCACCCACAGGAAGATATATGTTTACGCCATGACCACACGGCACATCTTATACAACAAAATTGGCTATTGCCTATTCACAATGATTAGAACCATTCATAATGAAATTAAGCTATGTGGCAGGTCTATGCTCTATTAATGTAGGCACGGTACAATGGCCAATTGCCTACCTAATATTATTGCCTAGAATACTTTCAAAAAATCATAATGCACATTTACACCAATTAGTCTGCAGATACTTTTAGGCTAGGTATAATCTAATCTATTAATCTTTGTAATCAAAATTAAGATAATTTACATTGAGCTTAATACCGTGATCTCGATATTCATCCTCAAAGTCTATAACACTAATACGGTTGTACAGTCTGCTTTGTACACATCAGAAAGAACTTTGACAGTGCATTTAAAAAGCATTGTGTGGATAGGCCCATACGCAAAAAATACACAAAATTACAATTAATAATACTTGAATTCATCATGCTTGCAGTTTATTTTATTATTTTATGTGCCCTTTCTTTGCTTTTTCCTTATCTGTTATCGAAGTTCATTCTACTCGTTTTATTAAGTTTCAATTTTATTATGAAGAACTTAATGTTTGCTTAATACAACCTAGTTATAATATAACAGACGGGCACGACGAGGAGCTACTTGTAATGAGTACAGATATTTTCTTTGTTTTAACTTCGCTTGTTTTTTAATCAAATACGTTCTGAGAAAATATTATAATACTCTTAAATTCTTTTGTAAGAATTTTAATAATAAGTCAAAGTAAAAGATTTTGTCTGTTTTATGATGTGAAATCTTCTACGACGTTATCATTAGTTTCAACTAATTAAATGAAATGTTCGATAATTCGGTTTTCTTTTTACTGGCACTGCGGTTATAATAATATACGTAGGAATGGCTGTCTCCTTATGTTATTAATTAACATAAAAAATATTATTCATCCATAAGAATTTTATTTCAATTATAATAGTATATCATACAAGATCTTTAACCTCGACTTGGAACGGTTTTGATATGTTGCCATCACTGTGTTGAATACACGAAGAGACGACACAGTGTGTGCACACAGGCATCCTTGCCGACACAATGGCTCTATGGCTGAATTATGGCGGAAACGCGACAACTTCCGTCGGAATCCTGATACACTGCACGTCTAGTGTCACCTAGAATAACTGTATATAATATTCGGGTATCATTTTACTAAGCTATTGCCAATTTATTGAACTACATTATTGACGAATAGATATTTATTAAGATATTTTGATCGATGGAAGTTTTTAAAATGCCTTGGGACAGAACAGTGTTGCGTTGTCATCATCCTATTGAGTCCTAAACAGCACTGAGTATAAATTAATGTCAATTAGTTGCTATTGTCAGTTCTGCGCAATACAAAAATATAGAGCGCAATTATAACTAACTTAAATTAAAGTGGCTGGCCCGCCACCAGGTGGACCGACGATCTGGTGAACGCCACGAGGAGCCGATGGATGCAGGAGGCGAGCAGCCGCTCAAAATGGCGCTCGCGGGGGAGGCCTATGTTCAGCAGTAGTCTTCAGGCAGTTTATGATGATGATGATGATGATGATGATGAAATTCAAGTGTATAGGTATAAAAAACGTTTATAAGTAAAGCCCTGAGACTCGTGCCTTTATTGCCGTATTTTTTCCAGTTACCTTAATTATATTGCTTAGGGCATAATAAGTAGGTACTTTCCTTAACTTAGGTACTTATTATGAGCAAACCATCGTGTTATCATAGATGATTAAGAAATGTATCTATACATAGCCGGTGGAATCTTGTTTACTCCAAATTTAACTAGTGTGATGACATAAGCAGTAATAGTAGAACTTTTCTGTTCGTGAGTAACGTATCCTAATTAGACAGCCAATCAAATGGCAACTCTATCCGGTGCAAATTACTCGTATCAAATTGTTATTTGCAAAGACGTCAGGTTTCACGGTATTACCGCAATTACTCGGCGCTCTAACTGGCGCGACGGGTAATTCAGACTTGCAAATACCAACTCCATTTGAAACCAGCCTGATGGACAGTTCGGGGAATCTTCTAATATTACCCGTTCTTTGGATGTTTGGCTCAGTTATACCGATAGTTGATCAAGGATTGAAAACCAGTTATTATCTTAATAGATAAGATTAATTATGAATATGTCTGTAATTTAAAAATTTATCACAGAGCTATATTGGTGCTCTGTAAAGTGATAAATGATAAATAATCTCTGTATATTTTATAAACATTAGTATAGCCATCATCGTCAGGGTATTTTTTTCTCCGCCTTAGTAAATATGAAGTTTTCAACAATTAAGTATCACATCATCATCAACAGTCTGAAGTCATCCACTGCTGAACATAGGCCTCCCCCAGAGCGCGCCACCTTGAGCGGCTGCTCGCCTCCTGCATCCATCGGCTCCCCGTGGTTTTCATCAGATCGTCGGTCCACCGAGTGGGGGGCCGGTCTACGCTGCGTCTTCCGGTTCGTGGTCGCTACTCGAGAACCTTTCTTCCCCATCGGTTGTCAGTTATACGAGGTCCGGAATGAGGAGATCCGCAGGAGCGCTAAAGTAGCCGATATAGCTCTTAGAGTTGGCAATGGGCAGGCCACATCCCAACAATTAAGTATGCATGCTTATAAATTTAGTTGTTAAAGTTTTCCATATTTTCAGTATTAGGTACTGCTGCTATGGTTATTTGTTGTTAGAATTCCAACTAGGTTGCGTGGAAACTGTTTCCACGCTCCAACATGAAGCCTGTAGTCAAAATATTTGTCTGGTGGCACGTTACGTTTTACTTACAAATGTCTGTGTGTTTTACCATCTCATTATATATCTGAGAGCGCGCCAAGTAATACAAAAACAGTATGTAAGTTTCATGAAAGTCAATATCCGCCTATGTACGTTACAGCGTAAGTTTATACGACTTTCAGGTATGCATCTTCTTATCTTCTCGTGTAGGCAAGTGGTCGGCACAGCGGTAGCCAAATATTATAAAGCCCGTTGATAGCTCGTGAACATAATTTCTCGTATAAACACGACTCACCTGCGCGGGCAGAGGACGAGGTAACAAAAAGAGACAAAGCTATACGAAATTACAAAGGACAGAGCAGGGTGGAACAAAAGACATCAACGGGTTCCCGTGATTTGTATGAAAATAGTAGTTGAAATACACTACTAATTTTCGTATGAGGGGAAGTTGTATCATTGGTCAACTGGATTTATAGTCAATGGCGGTAGCGAATGACGCCCGGTTCGAATAGGTGCTTTAACGTGCCCTCCGAAGCACGTATATGGTATGCTAGCTATGCGTGAGTCGACTTGCATATACTTATTTACAAAATCCATCGTAGCAGCTAACATCAGTTAATGTCTCTATTGATTAATACCCAAAACTGATAAAACTTCCCTGTGATTAAACTTGAAAAACAGGTTTTATGAAGTGATATTAGTTCTCCAACTGTCTTGTATTTTATTGTGCTACACGAACGTCTACGGTAAATTCTTGAGCTCTCGTTTGCGTAATACCGCCATTGTAGCAGCACACCTTTGAAGATAAAAGCCTTTCATGCTACTTCGTCCGTTGCCTTTTCGCGGTCTGGTAAACCCCGAAGGCAAAATTATACTACGTAGATAAAAAATGCACAAACTATTTAGGTATTATTTTATTTTATTTTCTAAAATGTAAGTTCTACCTCTATGTACTTATAGCTTTGAATATTCGTAATTAATATTGATAAATTTACCGTCAAAGATTTGGTAGATTGAACTGATCAAAAATAGTTATGTCTGAAGGCTCAACATATATTGATCACTTTGGTGGCGTGTTCTGAAAACGTAATCCGTATGAACAAACACCTGAAATCAGTCCGGCAATATGAGACGGTATGGTTGATCGAACCACGTGCTTACCACAAAGTCGGCTCTCGATTCTAAAGGTGCATGGGCTTTTTGACCCGTAGTTAAGGTAACCAATGGATAAAAATTCCGACAAATTTTGACTATTGGTTAGAATTTGTTAAGAGTTTTTTACCATTGGTTATCTTAACTACGAATAATAAAACCCACCCTAAGAACCCAAAGTACGTATACGTATTTAATAAAGTACGCAATTTTGCGTTCGGTATTGTTTCAGATTTTTAGATGGATTATGTATCATGACAAAATAAGTGATGGCAGCCGATGAGCGATGATCATATAGAATATTTGGCGTCATGTAGCTACTAATGAAGTACGAGTAATATGCAAATTTAGCTTCTTCTCAGAAACGGTGAAGTAAATCATCAGAGAACTAGTTTTTAGGGACTATTTAATCTTTTTTTCTATGTAGGTATGATCTATACATATAATAAAACTGTAGAGATAAAAAAGTCTGTAATTGCAAGATATCAACAAAAAAATTACACAGGTTGGCTTAAAATTAGCCGCTGATCACGTTAAGCCACATTTTAAACACTTTGTCTGTTTGTTTGTTTGTTTATTTGTTTGTTTGTTTGTTATGACTGAACTCCTAAAATACTGAATGGATTTTCATGCGGTTTTTACTAATATGCTTAGAAATAACCGGCGCTTAACATAGGATATATTAAAATTGAAATATCGTTTAAAAAAATTTGATGACAATTATTAAGATTTCATTACGGAACGAATCGGAGTTTTAAACAACATGGCCGCTTGATGGTTTTTTTTTTGGTTACTTATAGTAAGCATAGAGTAAATAACCGCTTACGCTGAAGAGATGGGACTCCCATAGAGAAAAAAGTTGTATGAAACGTGCGCTACACGTATAAGTGTAGCGCAGGGAGTTTTGGCGGGAACGTGAAAAAGTTCACGTCGTTGCATTGTATTATTTCACAAAACTTATGCTTTTTCTAGTGTTAATGTTTAAAATTAGTGGCATTTTACGCATTAAGTGCTGAATTACGAGCATGAGTGTGGGCAAGTGATATAATGTAGTGAAACGTGGTTTTTTGTGTTGCTTCCAAAACTCCATAGAAGCCTCTAGTAAAGTTGCCACTACTTTACTGGGGCATGACTTACACTGGATTATGACTACCTGACTTAGACTGGACTATGACTACCCTGACTGACTGTGACTAAGACTTGACTTTACATGAAATATTTCATAATACGATGAAAAACTACAATACTTGACACTGGCTAAATACACTATGTGTGGAGCCAAAATATAAGAAAAAAAAAAAAAAAGTGTAGCGCACGTTTCATACAACTAACTCTTCTCTGTCTATCAATATTTTTAAATGCGTTATTGAATGAATGGGAAGGTTTTAGGTACGTTACTAAGTTAGGTTTTTAGGTAAAGGTTTTAGGTAAGTTTTTTTTTAAGTTGGCTACTGTTTCCGCCATAACGGTAAGTTGTAAGCTGTGGTTGTAAGTTACCACATATTGTCACAGATTAGAAAAAAAACCATCGACTACACTCTGTGCCACATGTTTATCTGGAGGCAAAGATTAAAGAAAAAGACTCTGAGAATGGATATGACCAAAGAGTAATATTAGTACCGCTACTCTTAGAGAATCAAAACATTTTATAGGTTTCCTATTTATATTTTTACAGGTTTGTTTAGCATTTTAGAAGTTAAATAGATACATATACCAACAAATATTAATAGTGTGAAAGTAGATGTTTTTTTTATTTTGGCATTAGACGACATTTGTACTTAGCCAATGATACGAAATATTTTATGAAAAATGTTTTAAAAGGGTACTTACTTAGAGTATAGACTAAAAGCATAGAGATATCCATCAAAACGATATTATATTTGTACTCCTCACACGTATCGCTACGTCAGTGGCGAAGGAAAGAAACAAACATAAAGTAATTGAATTTGAATTTGAATATGAATTTGAGGTAAGATAGTGATCTTACCTCAAATTCATATTCAAATTCAAATTCAATTTATTTTACAGTTTGTAACATAACAGTACAAAAAAGAGTCTAAGACGTTACAAATAAAATATTTAAAAAAAAGTCATTTAATGTATACAATATAAAAACAAATAATAAAAAAACAGTATTATCAATGTCATATTATTAATATTATTAGGTAAGTACAGTTACCTATAAGGGTTCCTTTATTATAAACTGTTACGGAACCCTAAAAATGGAACATTCTTTGCAAAAGTGAATCTGATTAGAGCTTTGTACACATGTTATTTTCTCACTCCCACCACTATGTTGAAAGTGCAGTGGGAATGAGACAACGTGGTAAATACCGGACATAATATAAATGAGGGGTGCCAAACCATAACGTTGTAAGTGCCCCACGAACTCAAATACGTTTTATTGCAGTAACGCGTTGTATGTGCCGGCATTTACTTGCACTTTAAAAATGAAAGCTCAGTGGCTTCCTCTTCCCTTAATAATGGGACATAGAAAGCCATAACGTTGTAAGTGCCAAATGAGCTGCACATTCAGTTCATTCAAAATGGCCGATGAAGTATGTGCGTTTGCGTCGGGATCTGCGAAAAAACGTGTAAAAAACCAAAACAAATGGAAAAAAACTATAAGAAAAGATTGTAAAAATAGGGGTTTAAAGTATGTGAATACGAAAAATCAACAAGTATGCGAAAAAAGCGAGCCTAATGAGGTATGTCAAACAAAATATTCATGTTTACTTAGTAAGTTAATGTAAATACCTACCTAAACAATTTTAGGAGACATAATATGCATGAGTATATAGGTATTTGCATTATTTCGTTATTGTTATAAGCATTATCTATTATAATATTAACTTAAAGATGATAGCTGTAGCAATATTTCATACAAGTACTTATAGATTTGGCTTACTTTGTTCTAGGTATCTTGTAAATGCCAGTTTTCGTGCACTTGTTTAACATTGGAATGCCGAAAAAAACTATTCCGTAGCTTCTGGAATCTGGGAGATTATAATGAACAGCAAATTTATCTAAAAAATCTCATTCGTATATGTTTAATAAACAGAAGAAGACACGGTAATTATGATGATGCAATGGAAAGCCGACGACAACGCACATTCAAATATTTTCTTGTAATTAGAGGCATGTCCGAAGTTCAGGTATAAAATAAATAAATAAATAAATTTTTAACCCCCGACGCAAACAGAGAGGTGTTATAAATTTGACGTGTGTATGGGTGCATGTAATTAATTTTTTACTGATGAGGACGCAACTTAGGACCCCTTAAATATAATTTATTGGGGGGTTTTAATTCGATGTCTGTCAGTTAGGGTATTGTTTCGTGTAATATTTTGTTTTCCGTAGTCTGAAGTTCCTTTTTATTTCAGGTTTGTAAAAAGACGTTTTGCGAAACTTTCGGTGTCAGTCAACGCCGTGTGCAGATTTTGTCAGAAAAGATTATTAGCAACGACGAATCTGTAAAAGATAAACGGGGTGGGAAAAGACAAAGACGGGAGTCACAGTGGAAAGAAAAGATTATCGACTACATAAAGTCAATACCAGCTCAAGAAAGCCATTATAGTCGAAATTACGCCCCTAATAGAAAATATCTCCCAACAGAACTTAGTGTGGTTAAGTTGTACAAAGGATTTTTAGAAAAGCACCGTGATGGATCCACCCAGCCACCTGTGTCTCGGCAATGGTTTAATGAGATATTTTTGACCGAGTTCAATCTATCATTCAAGCCTCCACGAGTTGACACATGCCCAACATGTGACTCTTATAAAATCGAAATAGATACTGCACCAACAGAAGAAGTAAAAAGTCTTGTTAAGCAAAAGTTGGACTTTCACCACAAGCAAGCTAAGATGGCAAGAGAACTAATGAGTAAGGATGGAACAGACTCCAGGTGCCCAAATTCAGATGTTCGAGTGGTACAATTTGACCTCGAGCACCAGATGTATCTTCCAACATTAACTCATACACAGATGTACTATAGTCGTCAGCTTGCCTTCGTCAATATGGGAATTCATTTAGAGGATGAAGGAAAGGGTTTCATGTTTCTCTGGAGTGAAACAGTCGGGCAAAGGGGATCTAACGTGATAGCTTCTTGTCTTTACAAGTTTTTTACTTTTAGTGAAATAGAAGACAAAACAAATAAAGAGAAATTAATTCTGTGGTCAGATAACTGTGGCGGGCAAAACAAGAACCAGGCTGTACTTGTTATGTTACTCGTTTTAATTGCAAAAGGGTTCTTTTCGGAAATTACTCATAAATTTCCTGTGAAGGGCCATACCTTTCTCGCGTGCGATCGTGATTTTGCGATTATTGAAAAAGCAAAAAAGCGGGCAAAGCCACTTATTCCAAAAGACCTTATTGAGCTTATTGCAAATGCTGCCAAAAAAAAACCATTCTTAGTAGTGGATAATAAAACGTTTTTTAATTGGATGAATATAGCTAAAGCGATGATTAACACTAAAAAGCTGCAGATATCTTCGGCTACGATGATTCGAGTTACAGCTGAAAACTTTGGTGTAGTTCAGACAAAGAAAAGTTACGGCGAATTTTCTCCATGGATTAAAACTTCAGTGCTGAAACCTGGAGTTACTGTGGCTAATTTTAAGGACTTAGAAATTGAAATGGCAGAAACACCTATACCTTTATCTGCCGAGAAAAAGAAAGACATTCAAGCCATGTTACCGTATTTAGCAGGAGAAAGCAAATTGTTTTACGAAAACCTTCTACAATAAAGATCAAGAAGGTTTGAATTAAGTTTATTATGTGCAAGTAATACAACCACTTACAACGTTATGACTTGCATAAATGATGGCACTTAAAACGTTTTGTTCTTTTCATTTTTTTTAAATATTTTTTAATGTTATTTCTCTAATTTAACATTTGAAAAAAATTGTGTTGGCTTATGTGTTTAAAACGATAGTTTTGTAATAAAAATTGTAATAATTATTTAGATTTTTATTTTTCAAATAAAACTGTATTATGTGTCTACTGAAAATTAATTTTTCTGGCACTTGTAACGTTATGGTTTGGCACCCCTCAAATGTCAACTCTTTTTACAGTGGCGTACGTAAATACTTGTGATTTCTAATTAGTATTAACAAAACTAATTAAGTACGCATCGTATAGGTTAATGCAATACTCCAGCTGTAAAGTAAGTATTATATAATCTTATTTTTGACACTGGCTAAATACTCAATTCGTATGGAGTCAAACTTATGAAAGTAAAAAAAAATATGTGGTGAATGCAACAAAGATACTCTTTGGAACGACGAGCGCGCGGATGTGAAAAACTGACCAATGTGTGTTTGTTTTGTATTTTTCTAAACTGCCTAAATAATAGGTAAGTACTGTAGGTACCTACTACCTAAACAAAATTTACTGGAACCTCTTATCAAGACTTGAACGGTTTTTATGGTGAAAACACAAGAACAATCTGTTGAAGTGAAAATGACAAGGAAAAGATGGAACGTATCACTGGTATGTAGGTATACCATAGAACTTTTATTCGTTAGATGCCTAGATCTACCGTATATTTAAAAAACTAACGGCTAAGTATAAGGTAGGTCTAAGTAGGTACATACATATGATTTGCAGTTTCTAACTGACTATTTTATCAATGTGTAGGTGATCTGATGACACGTGAAAAGCCATACCTACCTACAACCTAAACAACATTTTTACACGTGTGCTACCTAATCTGCTAATACGTGCTGAGCTTCGAAAAAGTTTTGTGGATTTTGTGATTTGGTATAGAGAAAATGCATGAACTAAGCTATTATTAGACTACCTAAACGTAGAAATAACATAATACATGCGTGCGAAGCCGCGGGCAAAAGCTAGTTATTTATAAGCACGAAGAATCCAACTCGGCTGGGCAGCGTTCGGGAAGCTTCGTCCTATTTTGTTTTCGTCCAAAATACCGCAGAGCCTGAAAACGAAAGTTTTCAATCAGTGTGTGTTGCCAGTGATGACTTATAGAACTGAGACATGGTCTCTTACTGTTGGCCTCATTAGCAAGCTCAAAGTCGCGCAGCGAGCTATGGAGAGAGCTATGCTCGGTGTTTCCCTGCGAGATTCCGGAATGAGGAGATCCGCAGGAGAACTAAAGTGACCGATATAGCTTTTAGAATTAGCAAGTTGAAATGGCAATGGGCAGGCCACATCGCTCGTAGAACTGACAACCGATGAGGAAGAAAGGTTCTCGAATGGCGACCACGAACCGGAAGACGCAGCGTAGGCCGGCCCCCCACTCGGTGGACCGATGACCTGGTGAAGGCCGCGGGGAGCCGATGGATGCAGGAGGCGAGCAGCCGCTCAAGGTGGTGCGCTCTGGGGGAGGCCTATGTTCAGCAGTGGACGTCTTCAGGCTGATGATGATGAATGTATAAGCCGGAAACTTCTCATTTTAACCCTCCTAAACAGAAATTTTAAGAAGCAAAACTTCCAATAGTATTAGCTGAACGTACACGCAATTAAAAATGTTTAAGATTAAATTACATAACAGTGATACCTTGTTTAATGATGACAGTGCAGTTTGGATTTAGTGACTACGAGATTATTTGACATTTAAGGTGGAGTTCAGCCCAAAGATATCTTGCCTTCTATACTTATATATATACTATATATAAGTATATATATACTATACTATACTATAGTTCCTTTCAGCTTGCGTCAAAATATTAGGTCAAACTAAAAAGCAGATCCATTTGCTCGCAACATAATATTTCCCGCAAATCTTTTGTCATGACTTCATCTTATTCAAGCTTCTTATCAGACTCTGTAGAAGTGAAAAGGTCACAGGTAGTGAATAAGGTAGGTAAAGAACGTGCGACGGTAAGCTATGTTCAATAGACTCGCGTGTTGCAAGGTCTATGGACATGCGCTGATAGGGTTGTCACCCTTTGCAAACTTAGTACTTTTTCAATTACAGAAATGTTGGATTGGTGTTGGATGTACCATAAAATAAATCGTAGTTTTAAAGCCAATGCACATTTGGAAAATGGAAAGGTTCGTTACCTTTCATTCTACTTTTGCTTGTACGAGTATCGAAGTCTATTTTATCGACTCTATTATACAATCAACCGAACAACTATTTGTCAATGTTACAAAACTGACAATTACGTACTTAAATTATTTAAAAGTCGTATACTTAGCTGCGAATGTAGAAATGTTTGTCAAATCAATGATTAATCTTCTCTGACGTGGTAAGAGTAGATAAATTGAAACTTTATTGTCTAAAAGTTAGACATAATTGTGTATTCTGTGACATAGTTTCAAAAGGTAACATGTGCTCGCGACATGTTATATGAATCAATCACAGAATACGCCCTATTTACATAGGTATGAAAAACGACCTACCTTTTCATTCCACCACTGTACCAAGTTGTGTTGTTTCATTTCAGTATAGAAAGCAGTTCATTTTGAAGGCACAGTGTGAAAGCCCTGGCTTGACCTGTTTAACTACCTCTGGTCTTGAAATCTGAGAACCTATACGTAGAGCTATAACAAATATGTAAAGTGTACAGGAGCATTGTAAAAAGTTAAAATAAACTAAAGTAAAAGTAAGAGAAAGTTCATAAAGGCGAGTGCCAACCCTATAAGCGAATGTGGTACGTACGCAACGCCACAGATAATATAATACTGTACCAGACATCGCATATTACTATATACGTAATGAATTTCGTTACGTGTAAATCAGATTACGTAACTATATAATTATCATTTGTCATGAATATAACTATAATATTAGAACGGAAAAATCACTTAAGCCGTTTTTACTACAGCTCCGTTTAATTAATTAATTACATTATGAAAAATTATTATGCAAATATCTCAAACAAAAGCTTCACCAGCTTAGCCAAATTAACGATGGTAATTTAAGCAAAGCCAAAAATATGAAAACTCTGTTGATTTATTTATACCCCGCGTAGACCTGAAAATCTTTACCTCAAAACAGATTCTCGAGATTTATTCACATTATTTTTCTTTCAGTAAAACTTTCCCTATTTCATGATGACGAATGACAAAAAATAATAAAATCGCGACAGAGAAACATCGGCCCACGTTTATTCGAGGAAGCAAAAATATAAGCAATATTTGACAGCGACCGAAACGAATATCCAAATAAATACCAAGCAATGAGATTCCGAATCCCGGTTTCCCTCGGGTAAAAAGCTAGTAACATAAAATACGTCCGGATTTCGGTACAAGTTGACCGTATGCCAATAATTGGTTAAATTGCTGGTAAGAGTCGTGATAAACGTCATACGTAGCGCGCGCGGGAGCGTGCCTGCTAAATTATTCAGGTATACCCCGACAGTCGCGCCCACAGCTCTGAAAAGGGTACGAACCACAACCTCTAATGACTGACTACTGAGACATATACCTTCACCTTTTCCAAATATTCGATTGTGATCTATTACGTTCTCGAATTATTGTTCAACCTGCCAGGCGCTTACGAATAATTAAAAATACATGTCGTTTCCTCTTATCAATTATTTAATCGAGTAATTGTTTGGTCTTCGGCATAATCAAATTAACTCCAATATTTTGATCAGAAAAGCACCTAAATATGAAGATTCTAAAAGAGAAACGTATAATATACTAATTATATAAAATTACAATGCTTCAACATGCTTATACGCATTACACTGTTTGAACAAGCAACATTGTTTTAATGCAGTTTTAATTGCCCGAAACGATGATCCGAAAACCGCGTTACTGTCATTCCCGCAACATAACTCATCCATACCCTCATAAATATCGCTGTAATGTAAGTATTTCACTCTCATGGATAATATATTACCCGCATGGAAATGTTTGCGCTGGCGACATGCGCGTCAAGTGATGTATTTATTGCTCAAATGCTCGCAGGCGAAGGACCTTACGATATTCTCGAAGGTGGCCTTAATTCACTTACAATTAAATTAGCGTCACCCGATCCTCTTGACGGTAAATAAATTAGGACAGAGCCATTAAGCCGGCGGGAATTCATTTCCTAATCTATTAGTTTAATAAATGCCTTACGTGGAAGGTGACGTGAATACGCAATGTGTAGTGGTAGGTAGTGGTGTTTCGATAAGTAGATTGACACTGACTAGTACAATCAGCTTCTTCCTTTATTGGATGGCGTAGATAGAGAGATAGATAGATAAACTCTGTATTGTACACACCAAACATTTAAAATAAAAAGTTACAAAGAATACATCGATTTACAAAAACTGTGCGTGGTATTTCTTTTGTTTTAGTTTTCCTCCTTACATCTTTTTTGTATGTGCCGCAAATATTTTAATAAGTATACATTTTCTAGAGACAGCCTCTGTGCTGTTGGTGATAGAGCAGGTGTGCTCATAACCCGGAGTGATACGATGACATTTTATCTTTTTATATATTAAACCGCGAGAGTACAAAACAAGTTCGAGCTGGGCCCCAAGTCTACTAGTACAATTGCGAATGCATTGCATTACAATTGTCGATTTTTGACAGAACTTCAATGGAAAATCCGTCAAAATATAACAGTTGTAGTACAATTTAATGGAAATTTAAATAGTGGACCTGGGGCGCTGGTGTTTTTTCGTCATCATCATCAGCTTAAACTAGTCCACTGCTGGACACAATATAATATTACGTAAGCTTCTCCCACGCTACCTCAATGAGCTTGGTGTAGAATTTTTATAATAAAATAAAATGAATTATATTTTGTTTGTGTTCTATTTGTAGTGTGCTACTTATATATGTACAGATTTATTTAATTTTGCTCGATATTTTATCTACATACTTTTTCAAACTTTTAAGCAATATAAACATGTTCTATACCCAAGTAAAGCGTCAAAGAAAAGAGAGTTACAAATTGAAAAGGCTTTTAAACGATCAATGATCCTAAATGTAACATTATAAATGTACAATACAATACACACAATACAAAATTCTTAAAATATAAAATGTATATTATTATATATACACAGCCATTATAAAACAATACTCGTAACAGATATAGAGCTTAACAAGTCTAGACGAATCGATCATACTTTAAGATATTATCGATACTTTAGTTATTAATTATTATGTCCTACGCTAGCAGTCTAGGTCAAAACTGTTCAGTTCATTCATCATTTGAATCTACTAACTTAAAACCTATATTAATTTACTTTGACTGACTAGTAATAAATAGCAAAAGGGTTTTAGATGTATTATAAAATGAGTAACTACGTACTATGGTGCTATCATTAAGCGGTTATTTTCTCTATGGCTAGCATAACAGTCATTATCGCAGAGTGACACACGTATTAAATCTGTACCAAAAGAGTAAAAAATTAAGGAAAATTGCTTATGATACAACGCAAGTCAGATCACTTAGTCGTCAACTAGGATTAACCACTAATAATTCACTGCACGTAGGCGAAAACTAAATTATCCGCAGTAGTAGTCCGGGAAGTCTGCCAACTCCCATCATATTAAGGCGGGATGATAATGAACGTGGTGTTTCTGTTGCCATTTTTCACGAATACTAGTGTTCGGTCGAGTTAACTTTGATATACAGCAGCGCATTCTTTTTCAGTACACATTTAACATTGTGGGTGCTCTGCGAACTTTCAACGAGGCGTTGTTCTATTTTGTACATTTTCTCAGAGGCACAAAAACGTTTGTCGGAGCAGTTATCGTTCTCAGTCATTCTCACAACATTGGAAGATATCAACTCTAAAGACATTTTCCGATATCCCACAATCCACACAAACCCCGCGCTGAACGACTGAAGCTCAGCGGGCTCTAAAGCCGCACAATCGAAACTAACTAAAGCGAAGAGCGGAATTCTAGGCCCGATTACCCCGCACCCTATTTTGGTAACATTTATTACTATGAGGCTTTTGTTTCCGTGATATCGGAAATAAAACGAAAGAGTGATTAACGGGGCGGAGAATTCATCGAAATTACTGAATGCTTTACTCGTCATAACAAGCGGCAATTTTGTTGCGAAGTTATTAAATTATACAACACGAGCAATTGGAACGGTAACAAAGCTATTAAATACGTCAAACTTACCACTAATTGCTGCAGAGTTCGGAAAGTTTTCCGTTATTAAAAACCCGGAATCGAACACTTGTCACTCGTTTTAAAAGTTAAATTGGTTGGGTTAGCCGTTTCTCTACTATGATCTGAATAAAACATAAGTCTTTTAGCTGCACTAATGAGGCGGGGCTCTTTGTTTTTCTTCGTGACTGCATAAGTTGTGAATGAATGTGGGATTAGCGGTGACCGCGGGTGTCGGATCGAATGGCACTTCATTTGTCCGCGTCACGCGTTCAACGGCCGCCTTCCGGGTGATGGATGACGGCCGGCTGCCGCGGTCGTTGCGCACTCTGTTTTTAATTGATACTTTTATTTTTGTGCAGATCACCAGCAAGGCTCTCAAAACGCTGTCTATGTCGACCTGGAGAGCGACGCATCACTATACGCTTCATCGTAGGGACGTTAAACATGCTACTTTACTTGGACTCGATATGAAATGAGCCAAAGAAGCTTTTGGTTTGTTTGAATAGACGTTATTTGTGTTTGTCAAGTAACTCATTATACCATTTTCAACTAATTCATTATAATTAAATAATGTTGTATTTAATAGCCAGGGCTGACCACTTGCCTACACGAGAACTCTTCTGAGAACGAAAGAATAAGATAGCTATTGTATAATATTTTAATTATAGTTTGATTCTGTAACATTGCAATTTTTACCATTTTGCATCTATAGATATAATTGGGTAAATGTTATACATTTTATTCTCTAAATATACTCATATAATTGGTTTTGTAACATAGTTTATGAATATTTGACCATGAGGCAATTATGAATAAAGAGAGCTTGTAAACTGGTATGTGACCACGGCATAGTCTAGTTAGTACTTAGTGTAACCCACTACAGTTGCCATCGGCGTCAACTACACTCTGGCATCCTTTCATTACACAATGACACGAAAATCGATCACTCGTTTATCTTCCGCATCGAAAACAAATAAATAAACCTTTTAAATATACCACACTCCATTTCCATTGTACGTTGAACGGAATAGAGCCTGTCTATTATCGCTGATGGGGATAATTTGTTTGATATTTCATTTCACATGCGACCCATATCACGATAGGATACAAATTGAAATATGATAACTAAAACCTATGTTCTTAGTATTAGTTCGAACAATAAGCATTCTCACTTGTAAAATGGACTGTTACTGTCAATTTAGAGTTATAGCGTTGAAACTTATAAGTACCGTGGTCGCTACACGGTTATTAATGCTAAATCAGTGACGAGCTACTATGATGGATTGCCCTATTATAACTGATCGATACTGAGAGACCTCAATCGCATTCACAATTATTATATTATTATTATTATATTGGCCCATATTGTCCCACTGCTGGGCAAAGGCCTCCCGTCCCTCTTTCCAATTTTTACGATCTAATGCTTGTGTGGGCCAATCCGTCGCATAAGCGTCCAACTCGTCCACCGCCGCCTAGGCTGGTAAGAATTATTCACAATTAAGATACATTTTCTATTCACTTTGTCATTCCATTTTCGAAATATAATGCTATTTTAATTGTTAATTTTTTAACCGACTTCATAAAAAGATTTCAGATTAAAAAAACGGAATACGATTTATTTCCAATGAAAGGCACTTGAAACTGTGCAATGCAACGTAGAGCTACGAGCTACGGCGTAGCAAACGTAGCACGTAGCAGGAAATGGAGTTACTCTCCCGGCGAGAGTAGGACTTCTGCCAAACTCGGAAATGATAATGAGTTGAGAGCAATTTATTTCTAGTTTTTACTCAACCGTAGATGTTTTCTCCTTTATTAAAGATTTACTTATCAGTGTTTTGCTCATGGTTCTAAATAATTATGTAATGTGGTAAAACTTTTAAAAGCTATAAAAACGTAATCAATATGCAAAACAAATAATACAACTAATTAATATTGGCAGGATCATCTCCCGAAGCCGGTTATGTTTGAATAGGATCTAATAGAACAATGCTGCACACATACATAAGCAAATATGTATAACTTGCTCCTAAACCGAAGCCAATTACGGCCATTTGCATAATTAGTTGCCATTTTTCAAATCAGAAATCTAACACGTTTTTTCACATTGTTTGTTTTTTCCCATTAAGTTTACTTAAATATTGTCCTATTGAGCTATAAACACCAAAATATTATAATGTTTTATTTTCAAATAATAATAAACTTAACAATGTATACTTAATGAAATTGTTTTTAAGATTCCATGGAAAGATTTTTAGGGCGCATAATCACAAAAATATTAAACCTATATAATCCATAATGTAGGTAGGTAATATAGGTAAATCCAAAATTATGTTTGTGTGCATGTTTATCTATTTTGTGGTTCCGCGCCGAAACAGTATAGGATGAAAATGTTCACACAGATTTGTTGCACTACCGGAATATTTAGAAATGTGTTTTCACGGAAAACTGTTGCAGGAGAGGCTGCGTTTTCACGAGAGATGTGCGAGGATTTGTATGTCAAGAACCGATAGAATATCAATACCCATAGACTTTATTTACCTAGCCTCGCTCAGTGCAGGTCTAGTGGAAACGGCTCAGCGGAGCGAAGTTTTTGTACATGCTAAACAAGGGAAAATGTATGCTACGTATGTGTTACGAGAGATGTGTGTGAGGGATGTGTTGCAAGGGATGTGTGTGAGGGGTGTTTGCGGGTAGAGGCGCGCGCGCTCCGCTCTCACCACACCCCACCCCACGCGCATCAGAAACGAGCCCGCTACACATCCGCGCACCGTTTCACAGCATCGCTATGAATCCTCGCACCGCTCAGTGGCTTAGCATATCTCCGGTGGAAACACTCACACCGTTTCACAGCCTCGCTACGCATCCTCGCACCGATCAGCTGCCTCGCACATCTTTGGTGGTAACGCAGCCAGGCCTAAATTAAAGCTTAAGCTATCTGTATTTAAAGGAAGGCTTTGTTCCACAGCTGTGGCCTGAGTAACTGACTGACTGATTGACAGACAACGTAGAGGCCAAAATAACAAAAGCTTGATATTTGGAGGGTGTCTTCGTTTTCTGGCGTAGAGGTTTACTAAGAACCACCAACTTCTATCTCTCCAATAGTTCTTTCCATCGTAAGATTGACTGGAAGAGATCGCTTTTAGACATTAGTCCGCCCATTGTACTATAGCTCCAAGTTATCTGATTTAATTAATCTGGTGTACAATACAGAATTTTAAATTGTATAGCATTGTAAGAAAGGGTTTTCGAAAACTCAACCCCTAAGGGCGTCAAATGGGTTATTAAACTTTAAAAGAAACGCTGATGAATCCACGTTCTTCTAGTAATCTATAAAATAAAAATAATTAAGTTCTGTGATTATGGAAAATATGATGAAAAATATCACTAGTTTGAATGTACTAATTTAAACCATCGATGTTGACCTACACACATGGTACAACACCGCATTTCTAGGTTAACATCAAAAACAACTGTTCATACAACCATCATCATAAATTCGCTTTGATTGGGTACTGATAAGCGTAAAGTAAGCTACGCCTATGGAGGAGTGTAGGAGACATTTGTTGGGATCACGACCCTATCGCGAGCCAACCGTGAATCCTCGAGCTCTCATTTGCGTAATGTGATTACAAAAGCACATCTTTTGAGATAAAAGCGTAGGCTTTCTACGTAAGTAATGAATTTCCCAGTCTCATCTGAGAAAGCCGAAAGCCTCATAATTGTGGAAAAAACCAAAAGAGATCTATGATCATGTAAAGCACTCTTTAAAACCATGGCTTGGATTTTTTTAACAAGGCGGCTTTGGTTGTTGGCTTGTTTTAAAAGTGTGTCACGGCTATTTCAGAAATCGGTGTGATACATACTATTTATTTATTTATTTTCTTTAGGTTCCACTCCTAATCCAAATAGATCTCACAAGGGATTTTATCTTGGGCATGAGATCTATGTGCCCAAATGAGTCCTTAGAGGATTGTTGTCAGGGTATCGAAGTGGATACAAGCAAAGCGTATCATTGCTATAGGTACCTATTTACATAAAATTGTATTACCATAGTTAGTTGTTATTTGCAGCTAGACCATACTTTCATGAAGGCTCTCAATAAAGCAGTAATAAAAATCAAAAGCGCAATTCTAATGAGAGGGTTATTAATGAACCTTAACCGCTACTTGGCTGGAATCTGAAATGAACCCTTTTATCGGGTATTGCCCGTGGTCCACCTGCTCCGTTCACCTGGATGGCACTAACAGTTATTATGCAGTATTGAGCCACAAAGCAGGCAAAAATTATGTTTGCGCTCAGATAGAGGTGTCTTGCTCAACACTTTTCAAACAACTCAAGCATGTCACGTTTTAGAATAAACCTCTATTATTTACTAATGCGGATGTCTTTATATTGGTATAAGCGCTCGGCGCCGAAATGTTTGGCACGAAATCGTACACGGATAGAGATGAAATTCGTGTAGGATTTTCCTAGCGTCATTTTTTTCCTGCTCTGTGATTTGAGCTTCCAGAAACGTGTAGGTAATGTTACAAAATTTGAACAGATGTCGGCCGCCCCGGTTGCCCGTTGTCTACAAATGTATTCGCTCTCCATTAATACACGTCGCCGGGCAGACGTGATAGATTAGCGCGCACATTTACACGGCACCTATAAATCGGAAAAATCCAGGTATTGTAGGTAGGAACACACAAAGGACAAATATGTAACTAAATTACTATAGAGACGTTATTAAAAATATACTGTTTTAACATTTGTTTTTGCTGCCTCATTAGTAAGCTCAAAGTCGTGCAACGAGCTATGGAGAGCTATGCTCGGTGTTTTTCTGCGAGATAATATCTGAATTGAGGAGATACGCAGAAGAACTAATGAGACCGATATAGCTCAGAATTAGCAAGTTCAAATGGCAATGGGCAGGCCACATTGCACGTAAAACTGACAACCGATAGGGAAGAAAGGTTCTCAAGTAGCGACCATGAACCGGAAGACGCAGCGTAGGCAACCCGGCTAGGTGGTCATCTGGTTAAAACCGCATGGAGCCGATGGATGCAGAAGGCAAGCAGCCGCTCAAAGTGGCGCTCTCTGGGGGAGGTCTATGTTCAGCAGTGGACGTCTTCAGGCTGTTGATTATGATGATTATTTCGTTTTTATTTTTGATGAAAGGCTTACATAAGTTTCATCATCATCATCATCATCAACAGCCTGAAGACGTCCACTGCTGAACATAGGCCTCCCCCAGAGCACGCCACCTTGAGCGGCTGCTCGCCTCCTGCATCCATCGGCTCCCCGCGGCTTTCACCAGGTCGTCGGTCCACCGAGTGGGGGGCCGGCCTACGCTGCGTCTTCCGGTTCGTGGTCGCCACTCGAGAACCTTTCTTCCCCATCGGTTGTCAGTTCTACGAGCGATGTGGCCTGCCCATTGCCACTTCAACTTACTAACTCTAAGAGCTATATCGGTCACTTTAGTTCTCCTGCGGATCTCCTCGTTCCGGAGCTTATCTCGCAGGGAAACACCGAGCATAGCTCGCTCCATAGCTCGCTGCGCGACTTTGAGCTTACTAATGAGGCCAACAGTAAGAGACCATGTCTCAGTTCCATAAGTCATCACTGGCAACACACACTGATTGAAAACTTTCGTTTTCAGGCTCTGCGGTATTTTGGACGAAAAGATAGGACGAAGCTTCCCGAACGCTGCCCAGCCGAGTTGGATTCTTCGCGCCACCTCTTTGTCGAAGTTGGACCTACCTAATTGGACAATCTGTCCTAGGTAGACATACTTGTCGACAACTTCGAGAGTATCGTTCCCAACAATTACCGGTATAGGTGGAACATGAGCATTAGACATGATCTTTGTCTTGTCCATATTCATCTTAAGACCAACCTGCTGGGAGACTCTACTGAGGTCGTTGAGCATGGTGCTAAGGTCCTCGAGCGATTCCGCCATTATGACTATATCATCGGCAAAACGAAGGTTAGTGATGTACTCGCCATTTATGTTGATGCCAGATCTTTTCCACTCCAAGAGCTTGAAAACATCCTCCAATGCGTTTGTGAACAGTTTCGGAGAAATAACGTCTCCCTGTCTCACGCCTCTTTGCAATGGAATTTGTTCCGTACTCTGGTCCTGTAGTCGGACTGACATAGTGGCCTTACTGTACAAACACTTCAAAACTTCGATATACCTATAGTCAATTTGGCATCGCTGCAAGGACTGCAGCACCGCCCAAGTCTCGATTGAATCGAAGGCTTTCTCATAGTCCACAAACGCTAGGCATAACGGCCGATTATACTCTTCGGTCTTCTGTATAATCTGGCGCAGCGTATGGATGTGGTCTATGGTGCTAAAGCCTTTTCGGAAACCGGCTTGTTCGGGAGGCTGGAATTCATCAAACCTGCGTGCGAGACGATTCGTAATGACTCTCGAAAACAGCTTATACACATGACTCAAGAGCGAGATGGGCCTATAGTTCTTCAATAAGGTGTTATCGCCTTTTTTGAAGAAGAGCACCACCACGCTCTTGTGCCATGCCTCTGGCGTTATACCTTCAAGGATGACAGAATTAAATAACTTCTGGAGGACTAAAAGTACCGGTCTACCACCCGCTCTCAGAAGTTCGGTCGTAATTCCATCTTCACCTGGTGCCTTGTTGTTTTTAAGCTGTTTGAGGGCCATTCTAATCTCGTACAGGCTGACGTCCGGGATATCTTCGGTATAGTGTCGGACTAACTTGGCTCTGATGTCCTGAGCTGTGTTAGTAGCGGGCTTACATAAGTTTGCTTTAACATAAATTTGATTTTATAAAATGTATTTTCTTCTATTCATGTATTAAAATGTAAGGTTACTTTTAACATCATAAAATGTACTTTATTTGAGATGTTAACATTACCTTACATAATTTAATGTATGTAAGCCCAAAATACGCCATTTTATATTTGGAGCCAATGTTGAACATTTATTTATATTTTTTGCACGATTGGGTAAGCTTTTACAAACGTGTACATTCAAACAATCCTCGTATCTAAACAAGATCCAAGATTAAGATAGGATTGTATAGTTCTCAATACAAAAACGTCAACATAGTTGAACGGTTAGCACTCGTAAACTTGGTAAGGTTTTTTACTACGGCCTCGGACAAATTACGACGGGAGCCAGCTGCAGGCTGTAAAAAGTTCGCACAGTAAAATAATATCTTACCGACACTTCCCTCTCTGAATATAATTAAAACACAGAATACATCCGAGCTATAATAAAGTGACAAGTGTGCAATGAGGTAGGTACACCATTCCAATGTGATGGGCAATCCAAACAAGGGGTTTCACACCGTGCTTGGTTCAGACCACGGTGTGAATCGCCCAAGTGTTATAATAGCAGAGGATGATTCACACCGCGGTGCGAAAGAGCCAATTCATTTAGAGCACTTGGGCGATTCACACCGCAATGAGAACCAAGTGCGGTGTGAAACGCCCCATTACCCAAAATAAGCACTATTACGCAACTTACGTATTATTTTCAAACCAGAATTAATATAGATACTATGTTATTGCTGTACATTATAATTATGTTGATAAACCTTCCCGTTACATAAAATAGGTTTCAGTTCTTGAAATATATTTCCTGTTACAATCTTCTTCAAAAAAAGAAAAAGAACACAAGAACAAGGTGTCTTCGCCTTAATAGAGACAATAAGAAACGTGTTATTGGACACATTCTTAGATAATTCGATTGTAGAAGTTTAGGTTAAATTAAAATTACTCATTAGTCAAATAGATGGCTAGATTGTAATATAAACAGAGTGACTAACAAGGCATTCTAGGATTAGAAAAAAAACAATCTTCTTCCGTTCTTTTTTGCCACAGTTTTGTTTGTAAGTAGTGGCAGTAAGTAGTGTGTATGTTACGAAAGTTTATCCAATTCTTTCTGAATGAATACAATGTACAAATCCAAACGTGGCAATTTGTGTGAATCAGCCTTTAACCAGGTAAAATATCATTGCTTTTAATCAGCCCTGTGTCCTCTAAATCACATTTCGCATTCGAACTGTACCACAATAATTAATATTGAAACTATCACATTAGTCATGGAAATCCACTGAAAGTTGAATAAATGAAAGCGGTTGTCACAAATTATTCAGCCAACATTCGGCACAAGGCCAGCAGGCTGTTCGTTGAATTTCACTAAACTATTCACGTTGAGAAAACCGCAATAGTTTAGTTGTTCACAGCCCTAAGATAAATTTGTCGAGAGAAAAATGGTACCATATGGTTTCACTGGTTTAATACTGAGTTTGGAGACTGGGATCGCCGTAAAATAGATAAAGTGCCTGATTACAATTATTAATAACTAGCTGCGCCCCGCGGTTTCACCCGCAGATAAAAGGTAGCCTATGTGTTAATCCAGTACATAAGCTTATTATATATTCCAAATTTCATCCAAATCCGTCCAGGCTTTTGAGTGTGAAGGAGTAACAAACATATACACATACACACACAAACTTTCGCATTTATAACATAAAAAGTAGGAGTAGGATAGGAAGTAGGATTCTGTGCCAGAATTGCGTCTTTTAAGTCGATGTCTGTCTGTTTGTATCTTTTAAACTAGTATACATTTATAATATTAATTGCTACAACTTAAAGTTGTAAGCATTTTTCCTACTTTGGTCCATCGTATTCATATTATATAGGAAGTAAGAATTCTATGACTTAAACTTTACCAGCTCACTTCGCATAACGATAGGTAACGATTTATTTCTTTTTTCTTATGCAAAATAGGATGGCTATTAAGCAGATGGCACAGCTGACTTACCATCAGCCATTGGGTCGGTTACCATCGCCTATGGACACCAGCAGCACCGGAGCTGTTAAGAGTGCATTGAATCAATAATTATTTTTTAACAATTCTTACCGTACTTATTTCCAGATTTTGATGTGGGTTCGCTAGGTGGTAGGACTTTTCTGCAAAGTTCGTCTAGGTTGGTACCACCGGTTTGTCAGTTATTCTGCCACAAAGCAATAGTATGCAAGCACTACTGTGTTCCAATTTAAAGGGCATTGTAGTTAGTGAAATTACTGGGCAAATGAGACTTTGCGAACTGATCTCACAGTCTAGAAAACTTTTTTAGACTTTGTGATGTCTCAGGATGGCGTGTGCAATGCGCAGTGTCACGCGAAACTTTACTTTGGAGTTCCGAGTGACACTTTAATCTGTTATGGGCAGTCATGTCGTTTAACACCAGGTGAACGACTAGCTCGTCACATCATTCGTTTACATAAATGTGTCCGCATCCTTGTACATATTAAACAACGAGAAAGTTGCAAACCACACTTTATTGAGAAAAGAATACTGAGTCTACCATGTATGTACATTTTACAGATATGTCTATTTGTTAGGAAATATCGGACCTTTTTTAAATCATATGGTGAAATACACGAAAATTATAACAGACGTAACAAAAACAGACTTGTATTATCCACAACAAGACTACACATATTCGGGAAAAGCTCAAACTATAGATTAATATCCATTTATAACAGTATTCCTGAGTATTTGAAAAATGAACAAAGGGTACCCCCTTTTCAAAAAAAATTTAAAGTGTTATATTCTTAACAATAGTTATTTTCATCTCACTAGCTCGGAAAGGTTCTCTTTGTCATTCAAAATCTGGGCGCAAAAACGCATTTTGCTCGCTAGCGTGGAAAGTGTTTTTAAAATTCGAACGTTTCTATTCAATAATTTTCTCGTCAAGAATTGAGCATTTAATGAGGCTTTTTATTAAAAAAAAGAAATTGCATTTTATATATGACCCAATAGATGGTGCCAGTTGTGGTTTTACCTAAAGCTGTCACAGTCACTGTTTCAAGCATAGACCACAGGTTAGAGAAAATGTGTCACGATACTGACTGACAACTCTAAACTCTTTCGTTTTTTTTTTAGTTTCGTTGCGGGATAGCTCGGCTTTATTTTGGATCATAATATTAACGTTTATCTATCTCGCAGATCTACTGTACTTCAATTTACTTAATAAGAATGCACCACAGACTACTTAAGAGATACTACAGGCAATGTACTCGTGGTCCACTCAACTGAATTTGACATTTCTTCGTAGATAGTCATAAGCATTTTCCTATGTTTAAACTACTCTGTGGTTTGAAAGGTTTAAACTATGTACTCACTGCGCCATCTAGAAAAGAAGCGGAACTAGGTTTTTTTTAAATAAAACTCCTCATTATAGATCTGCCCGAATTTAACCTTCTTGATATCGCCAGTCCACTGAAAACTCATTAATACCACAGACTACCTCCTAAAAGATACCATCTTTTTCTCGTTCACCAACCTCATTTTTAGAATAATCGCACTGTCCAGCACCAAAGAGTATATAACCAATACGCTATCCAGCACGGCGACTGCATAGAAAATGGATGAAAAACACTTTTTCTTCAATTTTCCATGAATCACGTGACGAGCTAGTCGTTTACCTGATGTCAAGCGTTACCGCCACCCATAACTAAATTAATAAGCTAAAAACTAATCTTTTCTTAGCTTTTTAGCTGTTTTTCTTGCATTTTCCTCGCTGTAGTGAGGTGAAAAGTTGTGTGTTGCACTCGGCAGCAAAGTTTTTCTGCGTCTCGTACCTTTGAAACCTTTGCTACGCTCAGGATTCTTCATTTGAACCACTCGCTACGCTCGTGGTTCAATCCTAGACTCCTTCGCTTACTCAGGTTTCAATTCAAGTACTCGCGCCAAAAATCAACTTTGCAGCCTAGTATAACAATAGTTATTTGTTATACTAGGCTACAAAGTTGGGTAGCGAAGGTTTCAAAGGTACAAGACGCAGAAAAACTTTGCTGCCGAGTGCAAAGCACAACTTTTTACCTCACTACAGCGGGGAAAATGTAAGAAAAACAGCTAAAAGGCTAAGAAAAGATTAGTTTTTAGCTTATTAATTTAGCTATGGGTGGCGGTAACGCTTAACATCAGGTAAACGACTAGCTCGTCACGTGATTCATCGAAAATTAAAGAAAAAGTGTTTTACATCCGTTTTCTATGCAGTCGCCGTACTGGATAGCATATACTCTTTGGTGCTGCACAGTGCGATTATTCTAAAAATGAGGTTGGTGAACGAGAAAAAGATGGTATCTTTTAGGAGGTAGTTTGTGGTATTAATGAGTTTTCAGTGGACTGGCGAAATCAAGAAAGTTAAATTCGGGCAAATCTGTGTTTAAATCCTCAATTCTTGACGAGAAAATTATTGACTAGAAACGTTCGAATTTTAAAAACACTTTCCACGCTAGCGATCAAAATGCGTTTTTGCGCCCAGATTTTGAATGACAAAGAGAACCTTTCCGAGCTAGTGAGGTGAAAATGTTATTATAGCATAGAAGAGTTTAAGGCTGACAAAAATTTAGACAAATGACTAATGACTATGACTATTGTGATCTTCTATCTTTTTTACTATACATACATAATTACTTATATTTATTATTTATTTTAATTAATTATTTAGTAATGAAAATTTATATTAGAAGAATATATTAAAATCAATTATTAGGTAAACATAATTAATTTATTGAAATTGACTAGGAAAATGAATCCCAAATGCGCAGATTGAAGGGAAAACAATGTGTATAAATGTTAAGAACTACCATAGAATTGTAAAATAGTAATATTGACACATGAGTAAATTATTTTTTTTGGACTGACTCACAAGTCACTTAAACTTGCAAACGCCCTTCCAGGGCTCATGTCAACCTACCAACTAACTATTTAAAATCTTGTGTATTATATAATACTTGTTACTGTATATTACCTACAGCAATGATGTACATGGATGCAATAATAATAAATAAATAAATAAAAAGAAATGTAGGTGCACCTAAATAGTGTATTTCAAAATAAATGAATAAATCACGCCCAACGATCACATACATAGACCCTGGACCCTAACTTAGGATTCCCTGTATCTAGGGACCCAGGAACTACGAGGGCCATGGTCCCACAACTAGTGGTGGTTAAAAAAGCACAAAGCATCCAAAGCGGGTCCGCTTTTGGCCCACAACGTACAACGCCCGCTTTCGTGGTTCTGACTTGGCGCTTTTTATATCGCGCAGCGCCTAGACTTAGAGCGTTGTGCATCGCACGCGTTGCGTACGGAACTACGCGGTGCGAGCGCGATGAGCGAGTAGTAGGTAGAAGCGCTGCGTTTACTAAAGCGGAGCTGCTTGTGCTTACCGAGTTATCGCGGCAGCGGTCGGGCAACCAGTCATCGCTTGCTTTTGGACACGATACGCTTTCTACGACTTCCGCGCAAAAACGTGAACTTAGGCCGGCTCACGTAATATACACCTACGCTTACTTTGGTACGCGTTATGTTTTTTGTTGTGCTTTTGATTAGAATCTGTGATAGGACACGCAATAATGTGTATTTTGAGTGTTTAATGTTTATTAATTTATATGTATTATGGACCCAATATGTCTGAAATAAATGAATATTTAATTTAATTTTTAATACAATAATTATGTGGTTGTGTGATTTGTGAATAACACCCCGTGTGGTCCCGGTTACGAATAGGACCACCCCATCTCTTCCCGTGGGTGCCGTAGAAGGCGGCTAAGGGAATATCCAGGGAATGGGTCGCAGCGTTCCCCTCGGTCTTGGTGGCAATCAATCTTCACCTACTGCGATCACCAAGCCGCCTGCCAAGCGTGGTGATTATGGCAAACCCCCCCCCCCCTAATGACAAGCACAAATAAAAACGGCCCCCAGTCCCCGGCAGCTCTGCTATCCCGTGGCTACGGTAGCGGCCACGGTAACGGCAGGGCAAGGGGTGCGAAGAATCCCCGGCAGACGCCCGGCTACCAACCCCAACGACGACCCCTGGCCCTGGCAACACATAACGTGCGCACACTGAAGGCTGACGAAAGGATGGTCGAGCTAGAGGCGGAGATGGGTAAGTTACGCTGGGATGTAATGGGATTGTCAGAAGTCCGAAGACAGGGACAGGACACGATAATCCTAAATTCCGGTAACTTATTCTTCTACCGGGAGGGAGACCAACTCTCCCAAGGGGGTGTCGGGTTTCTCGTCCGCAAGTCTCTCGTCAACAACGTGGTCAAAGTCGACAGTGTGTCGGCCAGGGTAGCGTACCTGGTACTCCGAATAACCAAACGGTATTCGTTGAAGGTTATACAGGTATACGCGCCGACATCGGCACACTCAGACGATGAAGTAGAAGCTATGTATGAGGACATATCCGAAGCCATGCATACTTCCGAAACATACTTCACCGTTGTGATGGGAGACTTCAATGCGAAGTTGGGCACAAGGAATAGCGATGAGCTGAGAGTGGGGCCATTTGGATACGGGCAGCGGAACCCTCGAGGACAGAGGCTGGCTGACTTCATGGAGAAGGAGGGACTCTTTATGATGAACTCCTTCTACGAGAAGCGGCCATCCAGGAAGTGGACGTGGATAAGTCCCGACGGTTCCACTAAAAATGAGATAGACTTCATCATGACGACCAAGAAGCACATATTCGATGATGTCTCTGTGATCAGCAAGGTGAAAACCGGTAGCGATCACCGTATTGTTAGAGGCACATTGAATATCAATGTTAAGCTCGAAAGGTCACGTCTGGTGAAGTCTACGCTCCGTCCAAATCCTGTCCAAATCCAAAACCCCGAAGGCTTTCAGCTGGAACTCCAAAATCGCTTCCAGTGCCTAGCCGACTGTAACACAGTGGACGAGCTAAACGACGGGTTGGTGGAAACTGTCCAAGCTGTTGGATCGAAATTCTTTAAGACCCAACGCCGAAAGAAGACTCAAAAGCTCTCAGAAAAAACTCTTGAGCTAATGGCCGACCGGAGCGAAATGAAGCTGCAGTCTTCAGTTGATATGTCAGCCTACGGTGAACTCAATAGACGAATCTGGAGTTCCTTGCGACACGACTTGCGTGCTCTTAGTACTTCACGTATTGAGGCCGCAATTGAGCGGAACCAAGGCTCTAAAGTGTTCGCAAAGGATTCGTCTATTGGGCAACACCAAATGACAAAACTGAAGACCGAAAATGGTAGCGTCATTTCATCCAAGCCTGAGATTCTGAGAGAGATCGAGAACTTCTATGGACAGTTATACACCTCGACACGTAAGCCCGCTACTAACACAGCTCAGGACATCAGAGCCAAGTTAGTCCGACACTATACCGAAGATATCCCGGACGTCAGCCTGTACGAGATTAGAATGGCCCTCAAACAGCTTAAAAACAACAAGGCACCAGGTGAAGATGGAATTACGACCGAACTTCTGAGAGCGGGTGGTAGACCGGTACTTTTAGTCCTCCAGAAGTTATTTAATTCTGTCATCCTTGAAGGTATAACGCCAGAGGCATGGCACAAGAGCGTGGTGGTGCTCTTCTTCAAAAAAGGCGATAACACCTTATTGAAGAACTATAGGCCCATCTCGCTCTTGAGTCATGTGTATAAGCTGTTTTCGAGAGTCATTACGAATCGTCTCGCACGCAGGTTTGATGAATTCCAGCCTCCCGAACAAGCCGGTTTCCGAAAAGGCTTTAGCACCATAGACCACATCCATACGCTGCGCCAGATTATACAGAAGACCGAAGAGTATAATCGGCCGTTATGCCTAGCGTTTGTGGACTATGAGAAAGCCTTCGATTCAATCGAGACTTGGGCGGTGCTGCAGTCCTTGCAGCGATGCCAAATTGACTATAGGTATATCGAAGTTTTGAAGTGTTTGTACAGTAAGGCCACTATGTCAGTCCGACTACAGGACCAGAGTACGGAACAAATTCCATTGCAAAGAGGCGTGAGACAGGGAGACGTTATTTCTCCGAAACTGTTCACAAACGCATTGGAGGATGTTTTCAAGCTCTTGGAGTGGAAAAGATCTGGCATCAACATAAATGGCGAGTACATCACTAACCTTCGTTTTGCCGATGATATAGTCATAATGGCGGAATCGCTCGAGGACCTTAGCACCATGCTCAACGACCTCAGTAGAGTCTCCCAGCAGGTTGGTCTTAAGATGAATATGGACAAGACAAAGATCATGTCTAATGCTCATGTTCCACCTATACCGGTAATTGTTGGGAACGATACTCTCGAAGTTGTCGACAAGTATGTCTACCTAGGACAGATTGTCCAATTAGGTAGGTCCAACTTCGACAAAGAGGTGGCGCGAAGAATCCAACTCGGCTGGGCAGCGTTCGGGAAGCTTCGTCCTATCTTTTCGTCCAAAATACCGCAGAGCCTGAAAACGAAAGTTTTCAATCAGTGTGTGTTGCCAGTGATGACTTATGGAACTGAGACATGGTCTCTTACTGTTGGCCTCATTAGTAAGCTCAAAGTCGCGCAGCGAGCTATGGAGCGAGCTATGCTCGGTGTTTCCCTGCGAGATAAGCTCCGGAACGAGGAGATCCGCAGGAGAACTAAAGTGACCGATATAGCTCTTAGAGTTAGTAAGTTGAAGTGGCAATGGGCAGGCCACATCGCTCGTAGAACTGACAACCGATGGGGAAGAAAGGTTCTCGAGTGGCGACCACGAACCGGAAGACGCAGCGTAGGCCGGCCCCCCACTCGGTGGACCGACGACCTGGTGAAAGCCGCGGGGAGCCGATGGATGCAGGAGGCGAGCAGCCGCTCAAGGTGGCGTGCTCTGGGGGAGGCCTATGTTCAGCAGTGGACGTCTTCAGGCTGTTGATGATGATGATGATGTGATTTGTGAATAAGTGGACCTACCTTAGTTTAAGGGTGAATAAAGTGAACATTTAATGAAAAAAAACATGTTTTTAGTGGAGATTTTCCAATATGGAACTTTTACCGGTGACTTAAGTTCTCCTCGTTATAACTTAAGCACTTAAAAAAGCGTGCTTTTAAAAAAAAGCACAAAGTTTGTACCACGCTTTTGACATTAAGCAGTTTTGAACAGTACTACCCACAACACCCAAAATAGGGCATCGGAAGTCTCGTTTTCCCCTGAAAGCTGACAATTATGTAAATAGCGAATAATTTTTCGGATAGAAACGTGATCGGCGCAAACAAAGGTTCCGTTCATCCCTTTACGAGTGCCACAAGGTTTTACACGTGCCTATATACATCTGCCACTTTATGGCTGCCTTTACACAGAACATAATTTATTTTTAATCTTATTGCTCACGTTTCTGCTCACGTAATGCTGTCGACATAAAAGTTCACCACGTCCAAATTGGTAACTGCTCAATGCTCATGTCGCTTTACTTATAATCAATATGAGCTCGAACGTTGCCGGAGACACGATCGCAGCTGAAAAACAAACTTCTAAAATCATGTCTTCATTACGGTACGAACAATACTTTTTAATTTCACAATCTGCATTATACTTTGTTTAGCTGTTATCTGTGAGTCGCTTCAAGTCACTTCCTAGATTAATAAATTATTCATTTCAGGCGACAATATTATAAAATAACATATTATGTAAATAATAATGCCACTATGTTTAGATTGTAATTATCTATGGGGTCAAATGCAATAAACCAATAAAAGTCTTTATTAAAAAACAGTTTTGTGTTATATTGAATTCCAGAGTGTTGGTGGCCGAGCGGTAGCATGTGCGCTTCGTAATCTTACGGCACCGGGTTCGATCCTCGGCCCTGCACTAATTTACACGTAAGCGTTTTTACGTTTACGTTTTTGCACGTAAGTTATGTGCAGTTTTCGATGCCATTGCTCCGGTGCCTCGGAGAGCACGTTAAGCCGTCGGTCCCGGTTGTCATAATAACATCTATGGCAATCGTAACGGGTAGCTAGACGTCTGATATAATCTGACACCTGGTCTAACCATCCCTGCTACTGGTTCCTTACGGGTTGTGAAGTCAAGATGGCAGTCGCTCGTGTAATTCTGGTAGCTCGCCGCTACAGATTAGATTGGGAGCTGACCCCAACAACAAATGGCAAAAGGCGAAGAGATGATGATGTTATATTGAATTCCTATATATTATAACAATATTTAATGGGTTATCTACTGACTTTATAAAACGTTACAATCGCTTCATACTATTATAACAAAGTAAATATTTCTACGTTGTTTTGTATAATAACTCAATCAGAGTTACTCACGCGCAGGCGTCCAATTAGGACATTTACATACAAAAGTACATTGTACCTATACATAATAAAAAATACAACTGAAATACAGTTAGTAATACTAATAAAAGTAGAGAATCTCATCGAAACTGGCATTTCTTTAGAAAAATTTCACGTTTCTTACATAACTGATGGAATTGTTTTTGTTTACAGGTAACTTGGGAACAAAACGGAGGCAGAAGTTGTTTCCTTCTGCCCTGCAGAGTACTTCGCTACGAGTTGCCCTAACTTCGTGAAACTTGGCATTGAGTTATAGATTTCCAACTGCCTTCCAAATACTTATTTGTTTGGTTCACTTTGACCGTAAACAAAGATATGTTTTTGAACTAGTTCTGTGATTTTGGTGTGATACACAAATTATCAGATGATAAAAGCGTATATAGAGGTGCAGTACTTATAATTACTTAGCTAATAATACTTACTTACATACTGAGACATATTCTAGGGACAGCTACATGTTAATTATGGAAAGCACATCACTATACTGAATCACTGCTAAAAATGGATAAACCTAGAATATAAAATGGATAATGGATGGATATCCAAATTTCATTGAATACCCACCGCTTGTCTACTCGTCATTTTAATCACCACTCGCAAGAAGAGACACAGAATAAATATTAGCACTAAGAGAGCATTCAATGAGTTGTAACTAGTGATAATAATATTTTAAAGGTGGTATTCCAATGAGTAACTAAATCACGGTTAAATTATCACAGCAACTACGAAGTTGAAATAGTAAAAATAGCAAGTTTAAAGATATAAAGCACAACCTTTTGGAATTCAGCGCGGAGTCCGCAGCCATTCGCAGTTGCAGCACTTGCCAGGAAAGTGGGTCAAGTTTTTGTATAGCCGTCGTTCATACGTGCGTGATCCACTATCTAAGTCTGGAGTAGATGAGAGGGCCGATAGCATCCTGCCATAAAAAAAGTCGGATCTAGGACGCGGAGCGGCGCTCACGTCCCATCACCTTCCGCCCCACTTTATAGACGAGTGTCCCCTAAACCGCAATTTATGTCCTCTGCGCCTCCGCCGCCTCTCAAATTAATTACCCTCTCTTATTTTTATGTGCCCGTGTATAATAAAACTTTCATATTTTTTCCGTGTATTACGAAGTTTATGTCTACCATGTTGCTCTGTCCTTAATCCTTCCCGTATGACAAGGCCTGTATAACTTCGGACTACGACCAAGTAGCTGGGATGTTCAAAGGCGATATCATGTGTCACGGACTTTGAGAAGGCTCGCACAAAAGCCGCAATACGCAGATGCCTTGAATAATGTTGCTCTTACTTGGTGATTAGGATTTGAGCATACCTACCAAAGTTATTCGCGCATTTCAATAACGACTTCTGCTAAGCCTTTTCACTAGATTTACTCGAAACTTTGTCTTCTGCAAAACTTTATTCCTTTTGATAGAGAAATTTCTTGAAGAGAACTTTATCACTTTTCTTGTCTATCTTATGAAATTTTTAGCTAAGTATGGGAAAAGGAGATTTTTTTATTCAGAAAGGTTTGGTCTTTGAGCGCGTCAATTTACAAATGGTCGCGTTTTAATCATAGATTATTATAGCAACCTGCGATTGGTATCCCAAAGCGAAAATTATTTAGGAAAATGAAATTCTGATTTCTGAAAGCTTCTGCATTATCATGAGAGCAATAGTTGAATCTTATCACACACACTATGTATCACTGCCGGGCGAGAGGCAGCCGCTAATTCGTTTTCCTTGCTGCGAGGCTTGGAAGCCACTCCAGGTCAACTGGCCTCGACACAGAGGGACAGCACGTAGCCTATACGAAATTATCTGCCCCGAGAGAGGGCGCCGCAGGCAGCTCCACGGAAATATAAAACGAAAATAAGTTACGCTTACCCGCCTACCTAAGCCGTACGCCGGTGTTTTTTTGTATTACCACGGTGAGGCTGCGAATAAAATGTTTATTTTAAATTAACGTTTGCTCAGGTATTTCCCGCGTTAACTTGTTTTGTTGTCCGTTTGCACAAGTGTGACGTGCAACTAATTCAGTTAGCGGGCCTCGGTTTTTGCGGAGACTTTAATTATTTCTAGTGGCGCGTTAGGAACAATACCCTGGAGCCGACGCGTAGATATTGAAACCGCAACGATACGTAATAGAAGCTACAACAGCTATATAGTCCTTTCGATATTATGCTGCCGTGAATAGCTGCAATAAACAGGCTTTCATGGTACTGTATTGAATCGACTGTATCGAGCTCCGGGAGAAAACAGGAAGATATATTTCATTGATATGTATTTTATTCGTAAGTGTTCAATTGTAAAATAAGCGCATTTGTATTGAAAGCGTGCTCCCGCTGTAACTCGAGCGATTTCATTCAGACCACACGATATTAAAACTATAAAGTGGCTCGCGACCGAATCTCCACCCTCGAGTCGCGTCCCCGGTCCCGACCCAACTTTCTTTTGTTTCGCCTTCTTTTATTTAGCACTTTGATTTTTATTACACCTGTAAACCTCTATCGAATGCTTTGGAAACTTTGTTTTGTTCTATTAATGAAGAATACTAGCGCAATAAAATGTATAAGAGAAAAGGAGTTCAAATGGAATATGGAAAAGTATATATGCGTGTTTATGACGCCCCGCAGGGACTCACATGTTGAACTTCCCAGAGAGTAAGTACACCTAAGCAAGAAGGGGTGAGCATAAAATGACTAAGTTATCGCTCTCAGAAGACATAGGTAGTCGTAAAAGTTGAAACGGAGTGGCTCATATGAAAATAATCAAGGAGGAATCGATGTGTCGTATCTTTCCATTTGGTGGGAGCCCTCGATATTTGTTGTTGGTGCTTATTTGTTTTAGTAGGTACTAAATGTACCACTGAGAACCGTTCCGTTAACAACAAGTGTCGTTAAGGTAATTATTACTGTGAGAAAGGAGGGCGTAACGAGACCTTAATAACCTTAACCAGTGGATTTGTAATTGTAGAGTAAGTAGTATTACTGTTACGACGGACGCCTAGAAAATATTTAACGAACATAGCGTTTACCATTAAGGTACTCTATACTGTAAGTATTAGGTAGGTACTATTTACATTTGTTCTAACATAACAATATCATAAACCGATATACGTGGAGTTACCTGAACTATTAAGTCTTCTGTAGTACCTCTATGGAGATTTACGTATGCCCGTTTTAATTGTTTAATAACCATACTGATTTAGTGTGTTTAAAACGAGAAGAACTGTTCTAAAAGCCAAAGACACGGCATGTGTTTTTAGAGTCGTCTTTCTCAAACAAGTTCTTCATTCAGCATATTAGAGTTCCAAGCACTTATATCAGCCTAAACTTAGCATTAGCTTCAAATCCTACTAATGTTATAAATGCGAAAGTTTGTGTGTGAATGTTTGTTACCTTCTATCTCGGTAACTACTAAACCGATTTAAATGAAATTTTGAATGCAGGTAGCTTATACACTGGATTAACAACACATAGGATGTATTTAATGTGCGGGTAAAACCGCGGGGCTCAACTGGTATTATACTAAATCTTAGCTAATCCTACTAATCCGACTAATATTATAAATGCGAAAGTTTGTGTGGGGGGGGGGGGGGGGTGTGTGTGTGAATGTTTGTTACGTTATATAGTCCGTAACTACTGAACCGATTTTGATGAAATTTGGATTGCAGATAGCTTATACACTGGATTAACACATAGAATACTTTTATCCGCGAGTAACACCGTGGGCCGCAACTAGTAATAACAAATCGCAATTGATTTAAGTGTTACTTCTAGGCGCTTATGTTCTCCAAACAAGGCGTTGCTTGTTGCAAATAATCCATATTTCAATTAAGATTGTACACAAAACACAAGGCCCCAAGTAATTGTAACGGATCCTATCTGTTTGTGATAGATATTGTCAGGGTATTTTCGGTTCACTCCCAATGCTCAACAGTAATTCCATAGTAGTCCAGGAGTTACTATTAAAACTGTGTAAGGTATTATCACAATCACAGACTAATTAGCATTATTGCAACGCATCATTTTCACTAAATTAATGGCATATCTATAAAGTTTTTTTATATTTCACACAGCGCCATCTAGCCCCCCCAAACTATAAGCGAAGATTGTACCAAATACCTAATAGAGTGGGTACTTAGATATACTTTTTGTGTGTAAACACATACTTAAAATACAACATAACACTCATACAGAACAAACCAAACACCTATGTTCATTTTTTTTATGCGATTGAATGACGTGACGAGCTAGTCGTTCACCTGATGTTAAGCAACACGGCGGCCCATAACAGTTGCAGTGTCACTCGGAACTTTAAAATAATAAAGTTTCGCATGACACTGCACTGCGCACGTCAATCTGAGACATCACACAGTCTAGTAATCAGATTACCAGACTGAGTGATCAGATCATAAAGTCTCATTTGCCCAGTATTTTCCCAGTTTATTCATTACACAAATGTTTGTCCTAGGAATCGAACCCACAACCGCCAGTTCAAGGCAGAACCAACAATACTACTATTACCAGCACAGCTATCATGTCATCAGGCTTATTCCGCAACTTGTATTCTTGTCAATTTTAAAAATAGATGATGCTAGTCTTTGATATAGCTCAGAAAACTAAAAACCGTAAGCATCTTTGTTGAAATTATAGATAGCTCTCAAAGCATCAGTGCTCGAAGTATGGCTCTCACGTTTTCGATAACATGAGATTTATCAGATACATTACTTGATAGGATATGTCAAGGAGCATCTTACTGGGTATTAGGTAGCGTAAGTTATATTTTACCTAATGTCAGTGCGGTGTCTACAGTAGAAGCCACAGTACGTGGGCATTATATACAGTTGGTGATGTATATAAAACACGCGTTAGATCATTTGACAGTTTTATTAGTGGTACCGGCCATACCGTATAGCCGTTAAGCCGTAGTGTTCAAGTCTTTGATAAAATTAAACAGGAACATCACTCACATTTAGAAGGGCACTGTAGCTAGAAAAAAACTGGGCAAATGAGACTTTATGACCTGACCTGAACCTAGAAATGTCTCAGGATAACGTGTACATCCAGTGTCATAGTTCCGAATGGCACTTGAACTGGTATGGGTGGCCATGACGCTTAAAATCAGGAGAACGATTAGCTGATGTCATACGTAAAAAGAAATAACTGCAGTCTTTAGTAAAAAATCAACAATAGTACCATTAATACCATGCTTTAAAAACTTTTATCAATTTATAATGCAAAACATGAGTATGTTTCGCCGGGGGTAAACAATACTTTAGAAATGTTCAATGCTTTCTGAAACTATTATAGGTACACTATTACAGATTAATTTGTAAAGGGAAATTTGAATCACGAACGGGACTTGAACCCGCATCCATCTGTCCCTAAAGCCGGGACATGCTTTACTTAAGCTACCGTGACAAGTGGTCTCGTGTCCGAATTTATCCTTCACCTTTTACAACCAACTTACAGGGCAGGCGATACTGCTATAAAAGTCATTAATATAGGCACACTATTAACTACTATAGGTATAACTATTAATACTGCTAAACGTAGATAGCTAGAAATAACTTGACATCATTCAAAAAGTAACAGCCCTGTCACCTGTCGTCTTAGAATAATATTACTTTCAACGAATTACAAATTCAGTTTTTTTTTATTATAACTTTACTATTTGGCATTTATGTTTATACTTAGGTACCTGCTGTACTATTTTTGCTAAAAAAATTACTGTTGTTTCATGAACAAAATAAATCCAACCGACCGAAACTGTACAATCAGTAACAAGAGTTGTAAACTAACCCAAATTAATCTTACCTGACGATTTACCATTAACTAATACTACTTGACATTAAAAGATTCATGCAAACGTTGTTATGCTGGGGCCACATTAGCGCAAAACATTGTGTATAGCCGACGAGGATGTTTTTGCGCGCCAACGCACCACGATTATTCGCCCGATAATGTAGCCAAAGCATCAGTAGGAGTAGGTACTAACCCCTTTGCAAAAGAACTTGCTTAAAAATAATAAGTAAGTCCAATAAGAAAATCATCATCATCAACAGCATGAAGACGTCCACTGCTAAACATAGGCCTCCCCCATAGAATGCCACTTTGAGCGGCTGCTAACCTTTTCCCCGCGCTTTTGATCAGATCGTCGGATTTGAAAATCAAAAGTACATAAATATGAAACGTAAACTGGAGGGCTCTATAAAACTACTTTGCAGCGTTCGTGAAAGCCGAGAACCGAAGCATGGGATAAAATACGGCTGCGCCAAAACAGCTATGTTATCGGTCGACTTCTTTTCATGTCAAATAGCAATGGTGTTGAATGTCGTTGACCGCGCTACACAAACAACGCTGAGTGGTGATAGCAACTTCGTCCCCCTCCTTGAACCCCACCCTTTAGGTACGTTTCTTCCACCCACAGTCGCACCACTACTCACCTACAAAGACTACCTTAGAAAGTTCGCGAGCAATGACTTCTGAATGCTAAGCGGCTTTCGATAAACTTGCGACTAAAGTTTTGCCTAAAAATAGGTATTCGATACCGTTCGCGTATGGTACGTGTTATTAATTAGTTTTACCATTAGGTAAAACTTATTATATTATCATGTTTACAAATAATTTTGAAGCTTTTCTGTAACAATTTCATAGGTTAATAACTTATTTCGCGATTGAAAGGGCTTACGTTTAATACATTAGTAAATTCAGCTTGTTGAAGCTAACCTTTTGCTTAAATTATCGTTGCCAAAGTTGAAATCAAGTACTTTATTGCGTTCGTAAAAGTATACAAACTGTAATTTTAGTGCATACTGTAATTATATTGATAAGGATGGACATTCAAATATATAGATTGATATTATTTCCACTCAATGATCTCTCTACATGCTAGTGTTACTTATTACTTATTCTATGCTTTTACTTTAATTGAATTACTGTAACATAACAACGTACTAATATTTTTTAATATTTTTTTACTCTAATTCCCATTCAGACGACCCACTTAAGCTTTTCCAACGGCATCGATTGAAAAATACTCCCCTCAACAAATAGGATGTGTTTGATTCCCAAACACATTGAATAGGTGCCTAACACGGAACCGAGGGGAAACGGAAATCGGTCACCAGGTCACCTGGCCATGGGACAACTACCTACAAACGCTTACAATTGAAGCTAACCGCTCAATCTTGTCCGCAATTAAACACAGCTGGGTTTTTACACCACGTCTCATTGCTTGGGAAAATTGCAGAACACTGAATGTTTGTACGTCACGTAACCTCCGAAGCCCTCCATTAGACGTTGTTTACTTAGTCGGTGCGCAAATCTTGAGAGGTCGTCTCACGAAAATGCCCCATGAATATGCGATGACACAAACCGTACACAGTTTTTCCATTTAGATATCATAATGAAATCTCACGCACGCGTTTTATTTATTTACCAATCAGGCCAAATAAACACTTTAAATTTTCAGCTATTTGTAGTAAAAAATCTGTCATGATTCTGAAAGTGTTAATGTTATTGTGTGTGAACCACGAACAAAGGACGTGAATTCACTGAACTGAGATGAAAGCATAGAGGTGCAGTCTGCCTTTGATTTATTTGACAATAGTGTTTCTTATTTGGCATATTATTTATGGTCACGCATAAAATTCTCTTCAACTATAATTCTCGCCAAAGTTGCAATAAGATTGCTCATTAAGCATTATTTAATGAAAATCAATGTGGGTACGTAACGTTTTCATTTATTATATTTTCATGGTTACTTTTTACCACCGTTTTAAATAATAAAACTAGTATTCCAATTAATAAGGATACCTCATGAAAGTGTTTAAAATGGAACTTATTGAAGACAATTAATATTAACATAAATAGTAATCTACTCGAGTAGAGGTTGTCGTTTTCAATGCCTCTCTTTGGCCTCTCGTAACAGATTTTATTGCGAAGTACGAACAAGTTTACGGAAGAAAAGTTATACAAAACTGCTCTTCAATAAGAAGTGCAGCGAAAACTCACTCTGATATAAAACTTGTTTCCTCTTCCTATAAATACATCAATACCTCACTTAATTATACATCATATTATATGGTTTTTCTGATCTCTATGTATACCTATTACATTAGCATTCCAGTTACTAAAGTATTCTTTTCATTTTGTATTCAACGTTCCATTCCAAGAAAAGAACACGATTTCTACTTGTTAATAAATAATGTTTTTGGGTAGTGAAGCAGCAAATGAGATTCTGAACAACACAAAAAAGGTGATGTTATAAAAATTAACAACATTACGGTGTATTGCAGAAACTCGATTAAAAGGAGACGTAGCAGAAAACAGATATTCAGTAGCAGTTGCAGTTATTTTCGAGTTTTGCTACAAAAAGCGGCGGTAAATATTTCCTAGTTTCAATTTGTTTGGAACACTAGCAACTGTTTTTTTATTCGTCGTATATGCTTTCGATAGCGTCGTGAGAGCGAAGCAGAGTAAGCGAAGCGGCGGACTTGAGCAAGACGAGCGGTCTGGTAAGGGAGCATGATTTGTATTTGCCGTCGTCAGTTTTTCTACCGTCCGGATGCATCGCGCCGCTCAACACAGCCATCGAACTAACGAACCATTCCATGTCGAACCATCCAACTGAAATATTTACTTTATGACATTTTATTCTTAAATTACGCTCCTGCATAAGGATCTCGCTAAGTATTAGCTCCTTTGTAGACTTGTTATTTAATTTAAATGTAAGTACGATACAAATAAATACCTAAGGTACAACATGTAGCTGTACACATTATGATCGATAAACATTTAATATCAAAGTTATCCTAGACTCCAAACATATTAAAGCTTACCTATTACTATCATATTGCCCATTATACGCAAGCACAGCTACAAAAAGATGTACAGTTAATATTATTTGGTTCAACATAAAACTCTATGAAAATCGCAATTTTTACAACTTTTTTATATCATCTGGCACAATTGCTTAAAATTCTATAAAAAGTCATTTTAAATTCCCATTGTCGATGCTACAATGATAATGAACTTTTCGTAACTTTCGTTAAGTACTAAAACCATTGAACTCTCCTACCTAAACTAATAACATTTAAACGGTTCAGTATTACGGTCACGTCGTCAGGTATTTTATATTACAGAGACAAAAAATAATCACCTAATAAAAGCTAGAGTCATCGCAATAACTTATTCGTCTTGCCAAATAAATACAAATGAGTGTTAGGCATGAATAAGTGTACATACACACGCACACACACGCACACACGCACACGCACGCATACACGTGTATGTGTGTGTGTGTGTGTGTGTGTGTGTGTGTATGTGTGTGTGTAGTGTGTGTGTGTGTGTAGTGTGTGTGTGTATATTTCGTTGATTCATGTTGCTAAGTTACCTGATGAAATGATAATAACATAGTACCTACTGAGCTTAGGAACTTGTTCATTCAGTGTTGATTCTTTAGTATTTTCTTTAGTAGCTATGATTGCAAATCCCGAAGGCTTCGGGAATCTTTGGACCTCTACCTAAGTACCTATATAGATGCCTATACGGACCTAGTAATCCATAGTCTTTTATACATTGTATATTTTAGTACTTAACAAAATTGGCACTAATTGAACTTAGTGTTTGAATTCTTTGTATTGTTTGACTCTGAAAAGTAATTTAATTACCAATTCGTTATGACTACTTTTAAAGCGGACCCTGCTAAAATATGGACTTGCCAACTTGCCTCAAAATGTTCGGCAAAAAAGCAGGTATTTTAAACGCGCTCGGATCCACACGAGCCATTGTTGGTGGCGGAATGCCAAATGAGTTTTGTGATGGAGTCCCCTTGTGGAAAGCCGGATAGTGAACCCTGTCTCCTTAGCTAAACAACATCTCGGTACGGCAACATTCTTTCTCGTTCTAACCGTGGGACGCTCCACTTAGCTGCCAAGTACCTTTGCATGCGACATTTGAATGTGAAGAGTCTGTTTTTTGTTACTATTTTTCATGAACCTATAACTTCACCACGACGACGGCCACAAATATTCTATCCTATTATCATAACACAACATTTTTACGCAAACTCAGATTATTGAAATGTCGTTGCTGCCGTTTAGTACATTATTTTTCCGTTCATGCTTATACAAATCGCGCTGAAAATCTAAAAAAGAGAACCTCGTAAATGATTTATCCAGTTCCACTGTAAAGCTTGGCTACGGCAGCTCAGTCTGTTCTTATCTATTTTATAAAATAAAACTACATAAAAATAAAATAACATGCACTAAAAAAAGAGGCGATGAGGCGCGGATGCCCAACTTTTTTCCACGTTTGTGTCATAAAACGTAGGGGTAATTTCAAGCGGGTGCAATTTATATTTTGCAGCCAACCGGGTCCAGTGTCGGACCAGTGAATAAAGCCTTCACCACTCGCGCTCAACCAGCCCGCTTTATACAAAAGTATCTGAATTTTCTTTCAACTAGCGAGCAACGCAACAAAAAATACAATCATTTTTAAGTGTGCCAGTAGGGTGTAATCCGAGTTACCAATTTTAACGTATTTTATTTCTAAGAACTTGAAACTGTCGTAATTCACATCTATTGTGACTAAAGTAACTAACATTTACAATAATACCTACCTAGAAAGCATTTAAAGGCAGTAGGTGGCTAAAAGTAGCTCTACTTATGCTAACTAGAACTTGCATACAAAAAGCTCACCTATTTAATTTCTTACATATACATTTTTTCACAGATAGTTTGTGGGTACTATATGAGGCTGCCCTTTGTACTGCTCTACTCCAAAGTAACAAAGTACATATATTATTAAATTGTTTTTTTTTAAATATTGGTATGTACTAAAGGTTGCTTTTATTGACCGAGCGAACGAAGTGAGCGAAAGTCTCTGCTTCAACTCGGGGTTTTTGCTTTCGTCTGTCCGGATGTACGTACTCGCGTACAGATCGCATTTTTCAATGAATCTTGAAGAAACTTGGTATACACGTTCTAAGAGCTCTGAGATTTTTTGTTATTGGCGATTTTTGATTGGATGTGTATTTCCCCCAAAAAGGGAGAAAGTTTGCTGCAGCGCCATCTATCGGCCAATTTTGATAATATTTGGTAGGAACATTGGGCACTCAATTCTAAACTAGTATTTCAAATATGAGCAAAATCAGTCAAGAGGTTGTCGAGATATTAAGCCTAAAGATCTGAGTCCGGGTCATACTTACTACACATATAAAACATTATAATACTATGTCGTCCCAGCGGTGTTATAATAGGACCACCGCATCTCTGTCCACGGATGCCGTAAAAGCCGGCTATGGGGTATATCTAGAGAATGGGCTGCGACCACCAAGCCGCCTGCCAAGCGTGGTGATTATGGCAAACCTCCTTTGAAAAGCATACAAAGTGGTGTTTTATGGGGTAGGCCTGTGTTCAGCAGTGGACGTCTTCCGGCTGTTGTTGTGGTTATGCACCGATTGAAGACAATTATTGTTGCAAAAACGTTTGTGTCGCAAGGTCTACCGTTTGCAGAACTACTAATTGTGTTATGTTTCACTTACAGCCTTATCTACTCTTATTAAATCTATCATAGTAGTTGTTTCAAATGTTCAATAATTTTAACATATTTTTTATTTTACAATGACTTATATAAGGTAACGTTTGGCCACATCTCACCTGATGCTAAGAGTATATGAAAATATAATGTGAGTGTAAAGCAAGACGCTCTAATAAGCATTAAAAAGCTCTGAAGCTTTCAATTACTCACCACTTGAGGCAACCCTGGAACTGTGCACTCGCAACACAAACACTCACAATAGAGTCCTTATCTTAAACCACAAACCTACTATAGACAAGAAGCAAAATCCTATAGCAGTAAATTAGTTTACAGTAAATACACTTATGCAGCTTCCAAACGCCTGATTATACACAGTAGAACAGTTTGACAATACAACGATCAGTAACCCAACTTAGTTATTAGGATGATCGTCGACAAGTCACGCAAATGTCATGCCTCCAATCACGTCATCACACCCCCGCTTTCCTGAAACAAATTGAAACGAATTATAGTTCTACGTAAACTGCTCACATGTAAATGTATACATTCTTTTTTATATTGCTGATGAAATAATAAGTTTAAGTATTATGTTTCTACAGTTTTAGTCTCTGTATAATTATGTTACGGGTTAATTATATTGTCTGTCAAGTAAGACGCCAATAAGTCACAAATGTGATTATGTGACTCGATTATAATGAAGACGTTGTAAACGTACTTATTATAATTTAATGAAGGACTCTAAAGAAAATAATATTTTTGTCCTTTACGAGAATTAAGTGATTGTTGGCCTCAAAGATTTATTCATGACCATTAACTAAGGTATGATACACATCATATAATATTTATCATGACCATTAACTAAGGTATCATACCTCAATGTTCATGACTCTAAGTTTTGTCACCTAGTGTCACTTTGATACTGTTGCTCAAAGCAATAACTACAGTATTACGGTCTTGTACTATCTTTGAATCTGACTAATATTTTTTTCCACAATCAACTGGGATGAATGAATAAGTCTATTAATTAAATATTACTCTTGACTAGACTCAAACAAAGTATAACACAAGTGATTTCATGCATCTTGCACAATTGAATACCCAATATACATTTGGTTTAATTTTACGCTCCATTAGTTAGTTCATAAACTGAAATACCGAAACATATCAGTATCAGCATACAAAGTTTGTTGTTTACAGTTTAAAGCATAACAAGGAGCGAGACAAACTTAATGCACAGTTATCAAGATACTGTAAACTTCACAGAAGAGCTTCATAAAACACTTATAAATCGTTCGAGGTTCTGGAAAAGATCAAAAACGTAAATATATTTCAATGAACAGAAAGAAAACCAGATGTTCAAATTGTAGGACGTGTAGTATTAAGAAGATATATACAAAAAAATTAAAGTATACTACTTGCCTACCTATTATTTTAAAGAATGGGAAAAGGCTTTATTGATATAAAGCCTAAATAAATAGATGATGAAAAGATATTTAATAAAGTCAGTTTGAAATACACAAAATATTACAAATAACATAAAGACTCTAAACTGGAGAGTGACATGTTAGGTACTGAATAGAAGTAGGTACACTGCAGTTTGCATAACAAGGCGTCAGTTTCCATGTTGTATTCTCACTATTGCCACACAACGGTCTGCACCAGTTTCCTGTTGTGAATTGTATAAGTGTACAAAGAAGAGTATCTGGCAAATGTTTCCATAATTAAACTTTTTTGATAATAAAACAAAACAGGCCATAACAGGGCCACTGAAAACGTCTGCTCTTTGTCTTTGATCAGATGCGTTCATTGCGCTTCTTTTTGAATGGAGATTTTTAACTGGGAACAATGCAACAATAACAGTAAAACTGCTGCGATACGAAAGCTCAGTAGAAACAATTTCTGAAATAATGGTGCTCCAAGAAACAGTCTGGCGACAATATAAGTTATGCTGTTATATAATAGTCAAGACGCATGAATGCTGGTAACCAATTTCATGATAATTTGATGTTCTAATGTTATTTGTTATATACCTATTTATTTTTCATAAAAAATAACATAAAAAAACTTTTAATGTCTAAGTAGATACCTATACCTAAACTAAAAACTAAAATTAAATGACCAAATCTATCTGGAATATCATTTTAAAAATATTTGACACAAAAGAGGAAACTGGAAACGATAATAATTTCGTAGGAAAGTTGCCAAGAAGTCGTTCCTTTATAGCGTTTTATAAGTTGACTCGTGTTTTGATCGAAAGTCAAGTCATGAGGCGAAGCAGATGTTGAGAAATTGCTGAGCACGGCTCAAGAGGATATATTTCGGAATCGGGAGCGTCGAAACGCGCACGTGACCACGAGAAACTTGCGCCGTGTCTGCCCTCCACCTTTATCAATCACATAAAACTATGCATTACTTTCATCACTTTGTACTTAATAATACATACCCGCTTTCTTTGAAACATTGCAAGTGTGGATTGTGAGAACTATGTGAAGTTAGCAAAAAATTGCCACTATGATATTGATACCTATTTATAGCAAAAAAATTACTTTGGTTAATTTTCGCCATGGTAGGTATTTTACAATGTGATGAACTTTCAATATCAGTTTAACTTCGTTAATATCTCGTTCATTTTATTTAATAATCATCCTAAGAATTTAATAACACTTCACGGTTACAGCCTGTATTATATGTATGCCTTAAATCATACTGAAATATTGATGTTTTTTATTTAGGAGATTACCATATTTTGTTAGATTGTGGGATCGAGACTAGATCAAAACTTGAATTTTGAACATTTATTATTACAAGAACTGGGCTGCAGATCTCTGCATATTAGGTATTATGTACTTACCTACATGTAATATGTATACCAGATATTATGTTTTTTACTGCGGGGAGCCGATGGATGCAGAAGGCGAGCAGCCGCTCAAACTGGCGCTCTGTGGGGGAGGCATATGTTCAGCACAGCAGTGGACGTCTCCAGGCTGTTAATGTAAATAAATATATCACGATACGACTATAAAATGTTTTGGAATAATTTTATTTAGGTACAACTATAAATGCATGATATTTGACCACAAATATAGATGCTTGTTTATTTATTCAATCTTTTGAAGTAGGTAAATGCTCTAATGGTCACTCTGCTAACGAGCTACGTATCGAAAATTGATATCCCTTTTCTCTATATAAATCTGGTTCCGAAAACTGAAAAATAAGAAACTAAACTGTTAAAGTAAGCTGAAAATTCAGTTAAACTGAAATGCATTCTCGGCAATAACACACTTTTGCGCTGAATTGGGTAAAGCAAACAACGCGATAATTCCGTTAAAATGTCCCAAAATACGTAACAGACACTACGTTATGCTGCTGTTACCGAAACTTTGGACATTTTTACTGTCTAGTGAAATCCTTCTTCCAAACAAGAAATAGGTGAGCGTGTCTCGGAGCGTTATCACACAAATCTTGACAAAATGCCGGCTAGACGGAGAGACGCTTCAATATTTTGTTCTTATTTTACTACTCGTGTTTTCGCTAAACTTTTAAACTTCATGGAAACTTCTTTTAGTATTTAAAAGAAGTGGGGGTGGTTCAACCATAAACTTAAAATACGGCGAATTCTGTGGGTTCAACAGTAGTAATAAAAATTAGATATGTTGAACAAACCTACCTATCTATACTTAAAATAAAACTGTAACAGGTTCAATTCTGTACATTGAAGATATTTTGAAAATTTTTTGTTAGACTCCCTATCATCGATGCTGAAGTCAACCAAATTTTTTTTCATTTTAGGCTGTCTGTCTGTCTGTCTGTCCGTATCTTGGCTGAGCATCACGCCGAATCTACTGAATGGATTCAAATGAAAGTGGGCATGATTTGAGTTCATATTACGAGGTAGGCTATAGGATACTTTTAATCCCGAAATTCAGCATGTTTCCTCGGGAGAGAGGATAAAAGTAAAAATATATACTTAGTTGTAATTCATTAATGCATGACCGATTTCATTCATTCTTTTTTGTTAGAAACGGGGCATTTTAAATACTGTCTCGTAAATATGTCGGTTTTATGGTTCAGTAAATTACTAATTAGTATTAGGTTCAAAGCCTCCTATCCTGTACTATGGGAAAGAGATAAGAGAGGGGGGAAATGAGAAGGGAAAAGGATGAATGGATGAAGGTGAAGCGCATTTGCCATTTCATACATTCATCCTTTTCCCTTATCTTTTTCCCTCTTCCTTCTCTCTTTCTTTAGACTGAGATAAGGTGTTAAACTAATAAGCCCGTGCGAAGCTGGGGCGGGTCAGATAGTTAGGTAATAAGAACGGGGATATTGAATGACATTAAAATTATAGTCAGTATCCTCATATGCAACTCATTGATCGACATTGTTCATTTACATATTATGTTGCTATAAATACCTACATATTTACGTAGAGGACTACCTCTACGTAGGTATTATGTAGGTAGGTACCTATCTACATAATATTACTAATATAATTTCAGCCTACAAACCAAAAGTATTACATTAAACAAGATTGGGGACTACAGTAACATACTGTTTATTTGTTTCTATGTTTGATTATTTGCGTGGTTTTTACATGGTTGAACCACTTTAGATTCTCATATAGAATTCTTACGCAGTCAAAATCAACATAAGACACGTTTTTATCTCGGAAAATTAAAAAGCTAAGCGGGAAGATGCCGATAGTTATTAAATCTTAATTGAAGAGATCAGAATATACGTTATAGTCATATGAGTAATACTAATAATTCAGTAGGTACTTGTACTACGTTTATTTGTCCCAATATGTATATATGCGTTTGAAATAAGCATTCAGTCGACAGAAATTCCCGCCACGTGTGCAGATAACCTATGTAGCGACGACACCAATATCATTGCCGGCTGAATATAAATCGAGGATCTACTCGATATGTTTAGAAATGATTGATATTTCGTACCCGAAATGGCACACGTAGTTATGTGATACTCCGTACTACTGAAATATGTTTTTATTGCGCTCCCTATGTTTAGGGTTCGATACCTCAAAAGAAAAAACCCGGTCATGTGTGAGTCAGACTCATGCACTGAGGGTTTCGTACACGTAGGTATACATTTAATGAAGAGCAAACAAAACAGCTCCCTAAATTGATTAGGTTTAAAAAGATATTCTCTCTCTTTTTGGTCATGCAGTAGTCAATTGATTTTTTCTCTAATCTGCGGGAAATACGCAGCCAACAGTTATTTTTGTGATACGCAGCCGCCTCTGTGCTGCGCTCTGTTAAGCTCGTGAACTTTGGGTAGTAAGTTCCAGAAGTATGAAGATTTCGTGGTAAATTCATACTTGAACTTTTGAGGCTACATATTACGTAGAAAAAAATTGACTAGGCTCTCTCTTCATCTTAGTTTTTTTTTTTCTATCCTGTGCTTCATCCGCGATCACAACTTTAGCTGCTTGCTACAACCAAAAGTGAATAAACAATATGAGGGACAAAAGTGAAACAGTGTTTATTTCTTTGGCATCATCTTCATCGTCAGCCTGAACACGTTCACTGCTCAAGCCACTTTGAGCGGTTGCTTGCCTCCTGCATTTAACGTCCTCTATACTGTTTTGACCAATTTTCAGTCTACCTAGCGGGGGGCTGGCCTACACTGTGTGCGTCTTCACTCGAGAACCTTTCTTCCCCATCGGTTGTCGGTTCTGCGAGCGACATTTAAACTTTTAAACATACTGTAATTTAAACTTGCTAATTCCAAGAACTATATCGGTCACGTTATTTCTCCTGCAAATCTCCCCATTTTAGATCAAAGAATTTATTCATCGCAAAACAATCAAAACAAAAACACTCTTGTTTTTTAACCAACTTCAAAAAAGGAAAAGGATCTATTTGTTTGTGTTTTTTAACTTATTTAATGATTTTATTTTTCACCAAATTTAGATGTAGGCACCGCTTTTGTTTGTTTTTAAACTATTATTATTAACAGTAAGGTTAGAGTACCCCCCGAGTGAAACTCTTCAACTCTGCACAAGGTTCTTTATAGAGCCTGTATAGCAGTAAGAATGACAGTAAGCCTCTCCGGGTACTCTATCCAACAGAAACATAATATAGACATACGTGTAGATATAAATTACAGCTAATGGTACATAATTAGATGCTAAATACAATAAAACCGTAAACTTTCCAAAGGTAAAGTCTGTATAAATAGATAAACTCTTTATTGAAAACACCATATTGCACGAAAATTTAGAGGGAAATCTTATAAATAAGTGTCACAATGGGCAGTCTTACCACTTAAAGCGATCTCTCCAGACAACCCAGATTTGGATCTTTATATGGAAGAGAAAATAGAAAACCCAATTAACAGGTTTTTTCATATCATAAAGCTAAAATGTGTATAATATTAAAGTAGGTGTTAAGATAAAATAAATAAATATAACAAATTGAGATGTTTTTTATGTTTGTTACCATCTCCGTCATCAAACTAAACTGCTGGACTGGTTTCTATGGGACTAATCTAAAGGTAGTATACTCTCTTAATTAAAAAAAGAATTATCGAAATTGGTTTATCAATGACGGAGATAAAACAAACGTTAAAAAAAAGAAAAAGATACAAACCTATTCAAAACCTCGTCTTTTGAAGAAGAAGCCTCGACGAATGAAGCCTCTGTGAAGCCTAATTTGAATTATACAATGACAATATGGTAACCATACGACAGTTATAAAAAAAAAGACTTCAACACAAAAAGCAATTGTTTTTTCTCTAATCTGTGGATATGGTAAAGTTCATGCATCGCATCACAGATATCTACTATACTAGTCAAAGACAGATAGGACAGCTCTATATGACCGACAATTAGTTCCCGTGTCTCCACGAAACGCTGGTGTCGCCATAGTGATGTACCTAGCTTCATATTCAAATATCGATATCGATACCATAGTGACGCGCCACGCCAAAAAAATATCGACATGGAAGTTACATAGGAAGTTATTATTATTATTTTAACCAATTACATTTTAATACTACAGGAAGATGAAGCACCCGCTAATAAGGATTAAATGAAACAAATGAGACTGAAATAGCTTTTATTTATTTTTATTTCTTAGCCTAAGCTTTGTATTTTTACTGCCATTTTTAGGCCATTTTTTGGGTTGAAACCATTTTTATTATAATTATTTATTTTTGCTATTCAAATTGAGTTTACTCACCAGATAAGCTCAAGGGAATCCCGTGCAACACTTCATTTGCAGTGAACAAGGATGTCCATGCATAAGACGGTTACCCATCCCATCAAATTAGGGGTATATCAAAGTGATTTTGGCGAACACGTTTGTTCACTAAGACAGGCCACTGAGCTCAGTATTTGTAGGAATCAGAAAAGACAACCATGATTCTCGCAATTTATCGTCCCTTGGGATACTTAACAGGCGATGAGTTTTATTAGTTGCAAGCTTCAACATGACATTTTCGCGTCGCCATAGTGTTGATCAATAACCATAGTCACTGCCCATGCTCAACTGATTAAGATAATTGGTAGTTATTTATAATTTGAAGTTAGAGCGATGGTAGCAGAGCAGTAACATGTGCACATCGCAATCTTATGGCACCAGGTTCGATCCTCGGCCTTGCACCGATGATTTATCTAGTAAGTTATGTGCAGTTTTCGATGCCATCCGTGCTTCCGAGAGCCGTCGGTCCCGGTTGTCATAAGACCATCTATGGCAATCGTTACGGGTAGTCAGACGCCTGATAGAATCTGATACCAGGTCTAACCATCCTTGTTACTGGTTCCTTATGGGTTGTGAGATCAGATGGCAGTCGCTCAGGGCCAGATCTTGTATAAGGGCAATTTGAGCTTCAGCCTAGCGCGCCGTGGAGATAAAGGGCCCCCAGCCCCCACTGAAATTTAACGGGTCTTATCTAGATTTACTTATAAATGTGCGAAACCTGAAACTATCAGGATTAACGAAAAACAAGAACAGCTGAGAATTAGGCAAACTCACGGTCCGATCCTGTAGTCGCTCGTGTAATTCTGGTAGCTTGCCGCTATAGATTAGACTGGTAGCTTGGGAGCCGACCCCAATAACAAATGCGAAATGGGAAAAAGGCAAAGAAGATGATGATAATGATATATTAATTTGAAATTATACACAAAAAGCCAGAAAAACTACGAATTATACCGATTAATTAGGTTGTGTTATGTACATAATTTCCATGACAACAACACAATTGACTTTTGACATTATAGAAGTCACTTGATGCAAAGAAAATGTCGGAATGCGTGTGACACGAGCGTTTCGTGGAGACATCGGTACTAAAGCTGACCCGGGCCTGCATCGCATGTCGAGTTATTATAAATACGTAAATAAATAATTGTAGCCAATATTTTAGTCTACGTTTTTGTATAAACACGTCGTTATCCCGATATGGCAACGTTAAAAGAAAGTTGTACTTACATTATGTTATTCATTGTGTTTAACGTATTCCTAGTAGGATTGATGTATGTCAAGTTTCTGCAGAGTATTGCAATGCAGAACCAGATGTCAGGTGAGCCCTATTTTTGTTCAGTTTTCACGTCTCTTCCGTAAATTCCGTAATGGTAGGTAAACCCATGGTAAACCATAATTGTAATCGTAAGATCAGTAGCAAAATGCGGCAATATTTTACAACTACACGGTTTTGACAGATGCCTCCGGAGCGATAACGGACATCACCATGCCATACCCATAGACTTAGTGAATTTTGTGGCCATACCCGCCTCGGTTTCGCACGGGTTAATTCGTTTTACGCCCTAACCCCGTTCATGCGAAGAGTGAAGGGAAAGGGAAAAAGATATGGGAAAAGGATAAATGGATGGGCCGGCGAAAAAAGGCAGACTTAGCCTGCCTCCCTTTTATTGTCTTCCCATCTGTTCATTCTTTTCCCCTATCTAGTTCGGTTGGAGTGTAGCAAACGGGGCACTGAGGGAAAAAGACTTAAAAAAATTAGGATCGAAATTTTCATGTTAGTATGACCCTTACTTTGTATTAGCTCTTAGAATTAGCAAGTTGAAATGGCAATGGGCAGGCCACATCGCTCGTAGAACTGACAACCGATAGGAAAGAAAGGTTCTCAAGTGGCGACTACGAACCGGAAGACGCAGCGTAGGCCGACGATGACCGGCGTACTGGTGAAAATCGCGGAAAGCCGATGGATGCAGGAGGTGAGCAGCCGCTCAAAGTGCCGCTCTCTGGTGGAGGTCTATGTTCAGCAGTGGACGTCTCCAGGCTATTGATGATGAGGTATAGACGTATTTATATATACCTATCTTCTTTTGCCGTGTGGTCCCGGTTACGAATAGGACCACCCCATCTCTTCCCGTGGGTGCCGTAGAAGGCGGCAAAGGGAATACCCAGGGAATGGGTCGCAGCGTTCTCCTCGGTCTTGGTGATAATCAATCCTCACCTACTGCGAATCACCAAGCCGCCTGCCAAGCGTGGTGATTATGACAAATCCCCCCCCCCCCCCCCCCCCCCTAATGACAAGCACAAATAAAAACGGCCCCCAGTCCCCGGCAGCCCTGCTATCCCGTGGCTACGGTAGCGGCCACGGTAACGGCAGGGCAAGGGGTGCGAAGAATCCCCGGCAGACGCCCGGCTACCAACCTCAACGAACTGAGACATGGTCTCTTACTGTTGGCCTCATTAGTAAGCTCAAAGTCGCGCAGCGAGCTATGGAGCGAGCTATGCTCGGTGTTTCCCTGCGAGATAAGCTCCGGAACGAGGAGATCCGCAGGAGAACTAAAGTGACCGATATAGCTCTTAGAGTTAGTAAGTTGAAGTGGCAATGGGCAGGCCACATCGCTCGTAGAACTGACAACCGATGGGGAAGAAAGGTTCTCGAGTGGCGACCACGAACCGGAAGACGCAGCGTAGGCCGGCCCCCCACTCGGTGGACCGACGACCTGGTGAAAGCCGCGGGGAGCCGATGGATGCAGGAGGCGAGCAGCCGCTCAAGTGGCGTGCTCTGGGGGAGGCCTATGTTCAGCAGTGGACGTCTTCAGGCTGTTAATGATGAATGATGATGATCTTCTTTTACAGATACCGAAAACGATGATGACTGGGCTGAATCATTTGGGTACGATGAACTATAACCCAATAAAATGAGTCTATAGGTACTTAAAAATATTTTAAAAAGTAAGCTAAAACTTAATACTAGCTAGCAATACAAATATTTATTATTGAAATGTAATATCGACTTTTATTTGAAGTAAGTATAGTCAATAATAGTGCCTTGATGGATAACAAGAGCTGAGTCAATAAAGCTAAGTGATTCAATTCAAACTGAGGACTGAATAAGTTTGGAATAAAGCATTGTACGTTTTGGGTAAGGAGCTGTATAACATGTGAATACGTAGGTAGTACAGTAGGTATATAATATGGCTTTGTTTACAAGTTTGCGGGTACGCGGTATGGACCTAATCTCGTAAGCAACCAGCGAAGGAGCAAATAAACAAACAACCTCCAAGGCTCGTCCACTATAATATGAAGCCCTTTTGATGTTTAAACTTTATTAGTTTGCGCAACATGTTGAGCAACAAATATTGCTTGTGAGTATGTTAAATGTATTTGTTTTCGCGAAGTCAAACAGACTAGCCACTAACATAATTATTAAGCATAGTTAGATAGGTATAGCTAAAATAAGCTGACGTTTTGGTAAGCGTCTTGCTTGCTCATATGATAGTGTTGTACCATGCAGGATCTCAATCATCAGTCTTTATACGCGTACCTACTTACTATACCAACAAGCTTACCCACGGCACTTTATAGATACCTACTGGCTGGTAGTGTGGAAAGGATTTATTCCGTTTGACAGTATTGGTAGTGTAGAAAGAAAAATATATACCGTTCGACCCTACTGGTAGTGCAGCTTGGTAGTGCCATGCGTTTAGTACCAGTACTTTTATACTTTATTATCAATATTTATGATTATTTTATACCAGTATCGCCTGCTCAACGTAATCTACAGATTAATTTGTAAACCAACCCCGTAAGTTGGTTGTAAAAGGTGAAGAATAAATTTGGACACGAGACCACTTGTCACGGTAGCTTAAGTAAAGCATGTCCCGGCTTTAGGGACGGATGGATGCGGGTTCAAGTCCCGCTCGTGATTTTTCCTTTACAAATTAATCTCTTTATTATCAAATAGCGATAAATTTCGATGACAGACATCTTCTTTCCTATAACTTTAATCTGGGAACAGATATTATTGTGTAACGTAACATGGGATGATCAAGTACATTATGTCTGCTGTCTCGAATCAAAACCCAACAATATATTTGTGTTGTAATACTTAGAGGGATCTTTGCGAAAGAGTCCTAAAATACACCCGCATCAGGAATGGTCCAGTATATTTATCCCACAGGAACAGCACACATTTTCTGTATGTACCTATACTTAAATTTTAATATAGTAGAGGCATGGGGTCTCATCAAGAACAAAGAAAAAAATAGCCCGAATGTAAAAAAAATCTAGTGATCGTGTCGTGAGCGCTACTAGTTAGTGGCCAGGGTATTCGTTTGGCCCAATACCTCGCCAATACGCAATAGATGTCGTTCGCTAATCTTGCGTTATGTAGAAATAAAATAATTCGTAAAATAGCCCGAATTATTCCTTTCTATGGCATGAGGTATCTGTATTAGTATATTATATAATCTGTGGTATATTTGTTACTACAGGACACATATTATTGCATAACCATCTCAAGGAACTAAAATAGTTATCCATATAATGACAGGACCATGACAAATTGCGCTTCCTCGCTTCTACTAGTACTTAGGACTAATTAATACCTAGATACTCGATAAAACACACCTTTTCAGCGCTGATGGTAACAAACTTATGTATTACAAATTTTTGCATTTATGATACTAGTAGGATTGTATATTTCGTATATACATACACACACACACTTACACACACACCCCCGCGTCCATTTCTAAACATAATATGAGGGGTTTGCTATAAACATCACGCTTTGCAGGCGCCTTGGTGATCGCGGAAGATTTTAATTTACCGAGGAGAATGCTGCGGCCCATTCCCTGATATTCCCTTAGCCGGTTCTTATTGCAACCACGGGAAGAGATGGGGTGGTGGTGTTCTCACACCACCGGGACCACACAGCCAATTGAAAATTTTGACTGGCCTGTTAGCTCAGTTGGTATTAGGTCTGCCTTCTGAACTATAGGTTGCGGGTTCGATTTCCATCCGCGACAAACATTTGTGTGATGAACATAAGTGTTTGTTCTGTGTCTGGGTATTACATTGTAATAATCTATGTATTTACAAACAAAAAGTATTTAAGTATTCCATCAGTTATCTGGTTCCCATAGTAAAAGCATATGGTTAGTTTGGAGCTAGATGGCGCTGTGTGAAATGTCCACACCTTAGAGTATGTACATAAGCAAGGTCCACACATTTATATTTATTTATTTCATTTATACACATTCAGGGAAAATCACGAGTGTCATGGAGCTCGTGTAAATATAAATACACTAACAATTGTAGGTGTGTTGTGTAGGACTAGGAGACGGACAAGAAAATGCTAACATTATAAAGAACAATTTTCATACAGGTAGGTACCTACCTATAATACCTTACCTACCCAGTTTTATAGCATTGTTTAAGTCAAAAGCTTAACTATTTATGATAGAAACTAGAGGTATTGTTATCATAACCTAATAACCTCGAAAGCCGAAGTGGTCTCCCTTTCATGACAAGACGCAGTTTTCATGGTAAGTCAAATGGAAAAGCGTAACCGATATTAATGTGTTCGGTGCATGCACACGCGCCGTTGCAGAATTCACACGTGATAATAAATATAGATCGGTGTTTATAGTTCATAATCTTTTTAACATCTATGTTCCTTTTAGTATCTTTTGCCGCTTTTATGTTAGCCTGACATGGCATATTTATTATACTTGGAACTCTTGGAAGCTTTGACGTGGTTCCGCTCGTGTGGTCTTCGAATTATTAATGACCTCGTTGAGATTCTTGTGTTTACTCTTATGTTATGAAAACAAGCAACCTTTAGGTAGCTGTGCTACAGATTAGATAACAGTTAGTATAAAATGTGCGGTATTGCTAGATAACACATTAATGGTTATTAGCCACGGCTATAGCTGATCCACCAAACACAGGCAAAAGTTCAGTATTGTAATAAAATTGACTTGTTTTTGTTGTGGTACCTATAAAGCACAGAATAAAGTTAGACAAATGTGTACCTTCTGAATATAGTATATAATAATTATAGAGGCATCCCGCGGTTTCACTGCGTTTTTCATAAAATTTATTATTTATTTATTTATTGCCTAAATAAATATCTAAATAACATTCCATTTGATTTTCGGATTCTCTTTCTTACACACACATACACTACTACGCCATAAGAGGATATTAAGGGACCTTTCATATATCAAGATTCGTAGTATAGCGTTTTGGGCGTTGTATGTCCACATCGCTCGTAGAACTGATAACCGATGGGGAAGAAAGGTTCTCGAGCGGCAACCACGAACCGGAAGACGCAGTGTAGGCCGGCCCCCCACTCGGTGGACCGATGATCTGGTGAAGGCCGCGGGGAGCCGATGGATGCAGGAGGCGAGCAGCCGCTCAAGGAGGCGCGCTCTGGGGGAGGCCTATGTTCAGCAGTGGACGACATCGGGCTGTTAATGATGATGATGTAGATCCAAAATGTCTTAGTTGGAGAATCAGTATGTATAGGCTCATCATATTCAGGTTTTATTTTATCTTATTTCTCTTTTGTTAGCATTCATGCAGTCTCAGTGTCAGAATGTTCCACTGAAGGCTTCCGATATGCCTTCCATAAAGCTGGTTAAAGTCAGGCGCATGCCGTGTAGACTATGTTACATATTGTATGAAGAAATGCATGCGCATTACACACTTAGCTACTTATAAACTTTGATAAATGGTCAAAAATCATATATAGGTCCCTAAATAAAAAACTAGCGAGTAAATGTAAAAGGGTGTGGGCGTTTGTTTTGTCTATAGACAGGTATAGGTTGGTCGCCCACGGCCATGCGTGTATTAAGCAGACCACCTACCTACATACCTACACATATGACTATAGACAAATCTATATACGAGCATTTCGAAACAATCCTGGCACAAAAGCTAATACCAAAAGCTTTCCAATTAAATTTTAATCCGCTTCGTCATCATTTTGCGGATTAAAAAGGTTTGATTAAATTTATTTAAACATTTTTTCATTTGTTTACTACGCAATTTACGATTTTAGTTAAACTGTAAACTCTCCTAAAGATATTTTAATAAATACGAGCACTTCAAGTCAGTGTTCTGCATGCAATGGGTATATGGAGATCGGAATCGATATATTGGTACATATTACGAAGGTATTAAAGGCTTTACAGCTTACACAGTCATAAGTTCAACGATCAGTGACCAGTTGTAGCGAATACGGGAGCAGTAATTTAGAGTTACGATGCGGAATACAAGCACTAATACTCGGACCAAGGCACGGCTGTTGAATGCATTTCATAAAGTATCCATAGTTAGTTTTGTAATATTATCTGTAATTATCTGTGCAACGCTTTGGATTAATAATGATATACTTATAACAACAAATCTTTGTGACCCGAGCGTGCGTAAAAAATGTAAATAATAAAATTTTCATTCTCAGCGTCATTCAAAAGACAAGACAAATAAAACTGAGCTATGAGAAACTGAAAAAGAACATTCATAATGTTTGCAGTGACGTGATATATCAGCGCTCTTACATCCATTGTTCAGGAACTGGCCCTCACTGAAAATGCGACTGGAATTCTCGCATTGGTTTCATTTTCCTCATACAAGTTGACGTGTACGGTTAAGGGTTTTGTGTGATCGCCTTTGTTATAAATCTAATATAGGTACCTAAACGCTAATTACTTGAAAGTCATATTTTGTTAAATAAGTCACTGTAATTGTAACTATAGTAGTTACCATGTTATCTTACTACTCTAGTAAACATTTAAGCAGAACATAACAGCTGATAAAAGAAAACATTCAGTGCATCTATGAAACCTGATATCGTGATAAACATAAATAAAGTTTCATGACACAAAAGTTTTAAAATCAACAAAAGCACGAGTAGTTGACGTGCGATCGCATACCAGTATAGTGTCGCGACTGATACGATGGTGCGGAATTACAGTACATAAACTGTGGTATCCACGTGAGCTGTCAGTTTATGCGACACTTTAAATTAACGAGTGCGTAGGGCGCGGGCCGATCGCGGCGCGACGTTCGCACGCGGCGGTGGAGCGGCGAGCACTGGCGCCCCGCCCGCCCCTCGCGCATCATCCCTTAACTTCCTCACTCACCACCAGATTCACCTATAAGGTGCAGCTTGCCGTAAGATTTTGTGAAACTGCTGACTGTGCCATTGCCAAGTGCCATCTTATTAGCATAAAGCAAATTAAGATGCACCCAGCTTGAGCCGGCTCGGGCGTACGCGGGCAACGTGCCGATACAATGGTTGCCAATGCATGTATTTTATTATTATTCGGGATTTGTTTACCTAAGCTTTGCCAAATCATTGGTTTCATTTGACGCATGGGATTGCTGGAATATTAAATCGTGTCAGTTGTGCCATCATGGGCCAACACGATGGAACCCCTCCGGTCAGTTTGGTCCACTTCTTAAATTGTCCATTTCCAAAATTGTCATCTTCCTAATTTGTCTTCATCATAAAACTAATGAGATGGGTGGACTTGTGAGTCATACTGGTGCTTTGAGCTAACTGAAGAGGTTCTTATATTTATTACTATACAGGCCATACTATGATGATACGTCCATGCTCCTACTATTATAAAAAGCAAAATTAGGTCAGTAGTACGATATACCTTCGGGATCCTTGAATTAAATTTACACTCCCATAATATATTCTGTAAGGTTAATTTAAATAACAAAGAGCGTAAAGAGTATAAATTAAGTCTAATTATTGCACATTATAATGCTTATTTACGTTGCACGCCTATCAAGCCACCCGCCCACCGTGCCGCTCAGCCCGCCCATCTAATGGGCTGGCTTTGAAACCTAATATTTTACTTTACGCTGTTATTTTAACACTACTATCTAACTAAACTAATGAAAAACCAAATGTGAAGCTACAAAAAGCAAACCCTTTTCAATTAAGGTATTAAATAATACTGTTTTAATTAAAGGTACGTTCTATGTTTTCTTCTTGCTAGATCCAACGATTCCTAAAAATATTTTAATTTGGTAATTTAGTTAAGTACCAATTACCTATACTGATATCATAGCTCAGTCGGTATAGCAGGTCTGCCTTTTGAACTGTAGGTTATGGGTTCGATTCCCACTCAGGACAAACATTTGTGTGACACAGACGTTTGTTCTGTATCTCTCCGTCCACATGGCTCCCGATCCACAGACGTATTAAATTGGACTTTTTTTCCACACAGATCCTCTGGGGGATTTATTTGGATAGTTTGTTCACATAGATCTCTTGGGGGATTCTATTGGTTTTTTTCCACACCGATCTCTGCGGGTATTTATATTATTTATAACTGTTAAGTGTGTTGTTATTGCATTTATTTCAAGCATCTATTCTATTAATTTGTTTGCTTAGTTAATTGGTATTCATTTTTACAATTTTGACCCAGTAGTCCCATAGAAAATACAGGTACTACTTTATTACTGGTTAGTATGAAGCAGGTATATAGTTACCAGGAATGGTTTGAATATCCACATATATTTATTCATTAACTATATATTTAACCCTTTTACTATTAGGACTTCTGTTATTTAATACAATGTTCTATCACATCTGTGATAAGTACATCAACTAAAGATAATTTTGTTATTCACGCCGCGGAGTAACATCCCGTTCATATCTGTTTATCCCGAACTAAGCAATAAATCGTAACGACTCACTGAATTTAGTTAGTTAATTAATCCTATCCCAATGACAATACGAGCACGAGTTGTATATAGGCACCTAATTCTGTAATAAGTTTTGTTGTTTTCCTGATAACACTGAAACTGGATATAAAACTATTCTATCGACGTAGCAATATGACATATTTTACCGCTTCTATTATTTATAAGAATGTTTTTAGTTGGTAAAGACTATAACTAGTGTTTTTGTAAAACTAGTAGTGTTTTTGGTATGTACATACCATTGACTATAAATCCAGTTGACCAATGATACAACTTCCCCTCATACGAAAATTAGTGGTGTATTTCAACCACTAATTTCTAATAAATACTATGAATTTCTAGTAAATCACGGGAACACGTTGATGTCTTTTGTTTCATCCTGCTCTATTCTTTGTAATTTCATATGAATTAGTCTCGTTTTGTTACCCCCTGACTGCGCAGGTGAGTCGTGTTTGTACGAGAAATTATGTTCACGAGATATCAACGGGCTTTATAATCTTTGGTAGATACACTGCAATTAACCGTAAGATATAAGATTTTGGAGCTGCAACAGTATTGTCTTTAAAGCATTGTGATTATGATACTCTATATACCGAAAACGCGAGTAAAGATAAATAAACTCAGTTTTGAAACAAAGTTTACGTTTTCGGTTTCTGAATAAAAATTACCGTTGCCAAGTTAAACCGTCCCACTCTTTAGAAGTTGAAGGGAAAGAATAATATAAAACTAAATTACTGGAACGAATGACTATTGCATTTAGAGTTCTATAGATACTAGCAATTGTACTAAGTATATTTTATATGTGATACCACCGCAACGTAGACTGCTAAGCTACTAGTGTTACCTAATAAGTTTATTTCACTATCCAGCATATAAATATTAAGTTTCAGTATAATATTGTAGGCGACATGATCCTAAATTGATTGTGATGCATAACTTATTAGTGTTCATTGACCTACATTAGACAGACGGTGCGGAATTAGATTGACGAGGCAAGGTGTGCGACCGCGTTGGATTGTAGACGGTATGCTCACAGATTATAAAACATCGCACTGTACAGTGTAAACTTTACGAAGAGCTAATAGTATACTTTTAAAATAAATTCATATATCCTTGGTAAAAAATACCAGCCTCAAAGTACCTAACATATTTTCAACCCTTTTTCAATCCTCTATAAAGGTTTTTACCAATATTTAAAGTAACCTCAATACGTATATGAACGCTACTTTTTAAAGACATATCTCAGAATCTAAACGGCTGAGCATCCTATCACATTTTTCTCGCAAGGGACGAGATTCTCTCTTACTTATTATTTGCTTTAAAATATGAAGTAGCCTTTTCTCTATCAAGACATTTTAATGACCTACCTACCTATAGTATAGATCATTAAATCACGCGGCCATCATAGGTACCTACTTCAGCAGGTTAAATAGAAAAAAAAAGACTAAACGTCACACACATAAAATTGTGAATAATATTCTAATCTTATAAAAGGGTTTCTTATTTTATTTGAAGTTAACTTGAAGTAAATATTCGGGCCAACAAAATTCCAAATGTACATTTTATTGAGTTTCTTTATAAATTTTTACGAGGATTTTTATGGCATTTCGCACAATGAAACATTACATCGGGAGGCGTCGAGAGCTGCTGTAACAGTTTTATGTCTGCCCTATTGCCTATTTGTTCGGTCTCGCTTCTATTGATAGCAGTGTTTAAACTGAAATTAAGATTTGATGGACAAGTTGTGTTTCATCTGAGTGTAGATTAAAGAAGCCCTAACTTAGCTTACTCCTTAGGTACTACCTAATAAACATTGTGTAGTGGTGGCATAGTTATTTCGTGTTTAATATGTTATATTGAGTGAAAATTAAATGGGCAAACATAAAACAAAAGGAAAAACTGGGTAGCTATTCCACTGTAATGTAGCATTAGGGTGTGTCCTATGACCACATTAAAAACCAAACGTGGACAACGTTTTAATAGAACATACTTAGTGTGAAAAGTTAGGATGCCAAACCCTACAAAACATTAAATTCGCAGAAATGCCCTATCAGTGGATGATTTAACTATCTATTTACTATCAAATAGATCGAAAAGGTCTATATAAATGTTTTTGTACCTAGGTACATTTCTCATGCTTTACTTTTGTCTCTTCTATTTATTAATTATTCTATGACTAACTCACCTGACGTTGCCTCCGGAAATAAACCCATTACTAAGAAGTCATGATGATTCACGTCACACACCCTTTTGCCCTACAAAACGTATCTAAATGTTAAACTATAAAAAAACAAGCTTTAGGCAATGGAGCCATTTTACAGTTACTCTCATTAGTCCAATTACTATGTTATGTTTTACAGTTAGCTCTGCTGTCATTAAAAAATAATCTTATTCTTACTCAACCAAAAAAAAACTGCTAAATTCAAGTAATAGATACCTATCTAATACAAATATTATACCTATAGCTTATAGGTGCTCAGAGTTATAACTCTTAGCATAACTCTTAGCATAGACTTGGGCGAACTCTATAGAGTTCGCCCAAGTCTATGCTCAAAGTACCTATTACTTTTTCTACTTACAACTGAAGTCATATAATACATATTTATTTTACATAACATCTTTTGTGTTCAACACATCACTTACATAAGAAAATTTCAATTTGGTAGTATTAACTCTCGGTCTGAAGTTTAAATATATTTTCTTGAAATATTGGTTCAGATATCCCTTCAAGAACACCCACAATTTACTCCTCTTATCAGGCTCAATACACACGAAAGGGAACTTCTTCCCAGAATTAATAAAAAGAAACCTTTACGTGAACTGTTTTACTTATTAAATTTTTATCCAAAAAGGTCCCTTTTGCACTTGACCTGCGTATTTAAAATACAGTTGTTCAATAAGTAAGGAAACGTTACGGCAGGTACTTGGGGCCCTTCTTCTGGCCCGAAAAGGTCGGAAGCCACGATTAGCCTGCGTTTGAAGTCTTTATAGCCAGTCATTTACAGAGTAATGTGGCGCTCAAATATAATTTCAAAAAGAGTGGCTCCGACGCCTGTTCCCCGCGGTCTATGGAAGTTAGATAAGGATCTCTTTGTAATTCACTGTTATTTTTAGATTTTCAATTCCTGATTTTCTCAGTGTATTTGATACGCTAGAAACGGAAGAATGAAGAAAAAGTGAAAGATTGATAACAAGCGTAGGCACCTACTATATTTTTTCTGTAAAAGTAGGTGTAGGTTAATACTAAGTAGTATACGTTTGATATGTCAATACCTAGCCGAAACTGCTGATATACATAAACCTAGGTATATAATTCTTCTGAAGGTACTGCTAATTCATTTCATTTTATTTGTGCGTTCATGTTGGTCCCATGAATGGTTTAGATAACCCGTGCAAAGCCGGGGTGGGGCATCTAGTTCCTTATACCTATGATTTGGATTAACGCATTGACACGTATATAAGCTGGAATCTAGGTTATGAAAGTAGAAACCATAAAACTTACGGTATGACCATTTCAACTTTAATTAAATCATGAATAACATAACTTCTTACGATTATTTGCGAAGTGCCTATTTAAACTCTCTTGATAAGTACCATTGCCCTTCTTCGCGACCTTTGACTTCTGGGATGACTATTGTCGTAGGACAATAGTTATCCCAGAGTTCATAGGATCACTATAACGAGTATAGGTACTTTGTACTGAAATTCGAAAATGTGAAGAAATCAGATAAACTTTCTAAAAATAAAATTCATCTGCATAAAATAGGTCATAATTTTATTCATAGAGGGAAAGGTCGTGTGTATGGATGAATTTTAATAGGCGATGATGAGGATCCGAGAGCAAAGAGTATTACTGCGGTCATTCTAACAGTGTATACATATAGAAGCTATCTATATCGTGTACCTAAATGTGGAACTTAATTAGTAATCCACTCTTATACGTCACGATATCTATAGTTTTTTTGGAACATCAAGAAATAAGATTCTTAAGTATAGATATTTACCTACATATTTTTGTAACATAACTAAAATAAACGGGTCTTATTTATTTAAAATAAGTTTTCAAATCTTGTATGCAAATTAAATAAAAATATTTATATGCAGTGAATGTTTCAATGAATTGCTATCCTGTAACTTCTTTACAAGTTGCTAATTAGGTTTAGTTATGATGACGTCCTCGTATGCCACCGTGAGACTTGAGGATCACCAATTTAATTTGTTAATTAAAATAAAACAGCATTTCTTGAACTCGGTGCGTGATATCGTCTACAATGTTCTTCAGTGTGCTTAAGGGATTCGCCCTTTTAGGTTAGGCGGCTTTTTATTAGGATCATAGCGAAATCAGGCACCTACTTAAGTACCTATAAATCTCATATATCTGTGTTACATCTTATCTTGACCATAACTCATTATATGACAAATCAGTTTCAAAAAATTTGATTCTTGGGACTACAATATTATCCAATACTACTTATATACGCTACGCTAAAGGTGGTTTCTCCACCCAATAGGGAGGTACTATTGAACGAAATATTGTAACGGCGAACTATAAAAGTTTCTCTATGCAAAATATCAGAATTTAACGACGGAATATTCGATGTCGCACCTGGGGTCACACTTTTGATACAATTTTTAATATTCGTTGGTGACAGCACGCACACTCGTAGCCTGGCGAGGACCCAGAACCGCCCGCTCTCTCTATCTCCCTCTGGCTCTGTATTTGATATTTTTATAGCTCCCCTATATTATCATGAGTTATAGCTGAGCAATTTAAATATGAATGGAGGTTCGACAGTTTCATGTCTCCTGAAAGATGAAGAATGTGTAATAGCGCCACAAATGCCTATACACATTGAAATCACGTTTCGCTGTGTTTCGTAGTTTCAAGTGACCTTAATTAAACTTTTATGATAATTTCTAATTAGTATTACGCGGGTAACGGATATTTTAAGGCCACATTATTATAAAAGCCTCAGAGGCCGATTCAGTAACTTTAAAGTTTATTGCTTATAGAATAGTCTTAATGAGAGTCCCACCTATTTAATTTTAAGCTTCAATGTTTTTGCTATAGTTCTAATTAGCGACAGTCGGTTGCAGTTGAGATATAATTTTTTTAACGATTCAATTCAATTCAATTCAATTCAATTCATTTATTTGCTTGAATATGAGTAATACATCGATGTCAATAAATAAAATAGGCACTTCAATATTCTACCATGTCGGCATGCAAAATTTGTGTGTAAGTTTTTATAATTTTACAGTTACAGGTAATACAAATCATAATTATTAGTAAAAGTATATGCCATATAAATTATTTAAAATAGTCGCAATTAATAAGGTGTAATACAGATATTAATGTCAGAGTTGTGTAGTTAGCTCATTTATAATAAATCACAGTTACCAACCTATAATTATTACCCTTACTACAAAAATTTGTCATTAATATAGTCGTTTACAGTGTAATACCCTTTTTCAATCAGTAATTTAAATAACTTTGTCTTAAAAAATATTAAATTTTCAATTTCCCGTATTTCTTTTGGTAAGTGATTATATAGCCGTGGTGCCATAGTGAGGATACTTTTGTCATGTAATGCGGTTCTGTGAAGAGGCATACAAACTTCATATTTTAACCGTTTACTTTTTGGGACATCAAATAATTTCAAATTCTTTTTTACAAATAGAGACACTTCAAACGAGAACGGCAATAATCGTGTTAGTAGTAAGGTCATTCAATTTTAACATAAAACGAGTTTGAAACTTATGTCGTTTCTTTGAGCGCCGTTTGTACAATCTCCATAAAATTATTCTCTTTAACAGCTACTTGTTTATTTTTCTACATATTTGCTTCGTTATCTTCAACAGAAAAATACTGAGACCGCAATAGTCTGTATTATATGTGTAGACACAGAACAAATTTCGGCTGGTTCAACACAAATGAGATTCATCCCTTAATCCGACATTTGCAGAGTTTAATGAGGTATATTCAATGGTCCATACCCAGGCTCTATGGATTAACTGACCATAATACGGCTTTACTAAAACCGAAGTAGAAACTATCGTTAAATTGTAGGCATTTAAGTACTTGGAATAGGTAATGATCACATTGTTTGTCGTACTATTTTGGATAAGATTGTTTTCGTTAGCTTAACGGTGACAGAAGGATTAAAGCGTCTAAAATAGCCAAAACTACCTGATGATCGTTAGGTATTTCAATTATTATGTATACGGTGCAGTCAAAGTAAGCATATTGTTTGAGGCATCCAGCTTAAACAATATAATGTTAGCAACACAGATATACGCTAAATGAAATAACGATCATCAGATGATATTGGCTATATACTTTAGATACTTCGATCTATTTGACGCTGACTGTACTACATTCTTTAACTCATTTCTTCTTCTTCATTTGACTACATTAAATAAGCATTGAAGTTGGTTTTTTTAAGTAATGATGACGTTCGAAAATTCTGATGTATTAGTGAATCCTACGCCATTAGAGCACAGGTAAGGCTATGCAATTAATTTTACGGCTTGCCTGCCCCTCTCCATCATACCATTCTATATTTTCTGTCTCCCCACTTTTCCCTATCTCTTCTTCCCTTCGAATTCACTTTTTCCCTTTCCATTTTACAAGCACAGTATTTGTTATTCAACTTTAGAGTACGGAATGTCGAAGCCGTTTTCAAAAAATGCCTACCTATACCAAGATTTTGGATAGATCGATATATATGTAACAAGCGTGCTCATAGCTTCAAAGTATAGGTACATAAAAGTGCCTAAACGAGATCAAAATCCATTTAGTAACTACAGCTTTTGCGTGATGAATCATTTTATTCAGACAGGCAGACAAAAATTCTAAAAACTACTTATATTTTTGTATTCTCCTACTTTAATAGAGACCCAATTTTTTTTCTAAATTGTCTTCTATGTACAGACTTAACGTTGGCATGGGGGCAAAATAGCCCGAATGTAAAAAACATTTAGTAATCGTGTCGTGAGCGTTACTAGTGCTAGTGGCTAGTGTATTCGTTTGGCCCAATACCTCGCCAATACGCAATAGATGTCGTTCGCTAATCTTGCGTTATGCAGAAATAAAATAATTCGTAAAATAGCCCGAATTATTCCTTTCTGTGGGATGAGGTATCTGTATTAGTATATTATATAATCTGTGACGTTACCAACAGTTTTATTATAGATCCTTTACAAAATAGATGGAATGCAATTGAAGCATTTCACTGAATAATTTTATACAAATGTGAAACTGTACACCACGCGTCTATTTGTAAACGCATATATCCTAATACTCTGTTGGCTTACAGTTGTATACACAAGCATAAAAGTACGACATCACTGCCCGCAGCAGTGAAATATGCTGATAGGTACTAGATACCTGCATCCCGGTAAAAATCTATTCACTCTCGTCACGGATTACTTTCTAAGCGCTCCGCATTTCGTTTAAATATAATAACGCGGTATCCGAGCTCCGAACCCGCTAACGACTAGACCCGAGTTGTTAAGCCGAAAGGGCGCGTACATTATGATTGTTATGGCTAAAGGTCCACTTTATAGTCGTTGTGTTGTGCCTTTACACGATCATCATTTAACGGTGTTGGAAACCCTATTCGTTACAGTATTATAGTTTAAAATACGAGATAAAACCCTAATTATTTGCTTTGGTATCACAACTTTTAGCTTAAATAGCGCTTTTAATTGTCAACTCGTTTGACCACGTCAACTAAGTTATTGTTAAACTCTTTGCCTAACTTTTTATTTTAATCTGAGAACCTTCTAATTCCGTAATATTCATTCTTATTGAGCTATCACGTAATAACTTTAATATCAAATTATTGAATTACAAAGTATTGAAATGTTCTATTGTTATTTGAAAAGACCTACCACCTGTTGTTAAAAATTAGTGATAAACTAGATGTAATATCCAAGCTGGTTGTAACATTTTTCACCAAAAGCATGATAATATTTCTTGTGTGTTTTTGTTAAAAAAAACACGATGGCGTTAAGAAATTTCGATATTTTATACACGAACTTCTAAAACTTTTCCATCGACAGTTTTCCGCCAGGTATTTCACCAGCTCGTCACCTTCTACTTACAAAGTTCCCAAACGAGCTATGACAGGACAAACATTGGCAAAACAAACAAATTAGTCACTGACCTATTTTTCCGCACGCCATAAACACGTCACTAACTTCACCTTTAACTTTCCTAAACAGATAATGATTATGTACAGTAAGGCTCATAGTTTAATTTAAACTCACTTTACATTATTTATTTAAAAAGGCTCGCCTTTCTTTGAACAAATAAATACCTTTTTCTTTTTGTTTTTTTTTTTTCTTTCGAAATTACTTTTTCTTTATATAACCGAATGACGTGACGAGCTAGTCGTTCGCCTGGTGTAAAGCGACATGACCGCCCATAACAGATTGCAGTGTCACTGCGAACTCTAAAATAACGTTTCGCGTGACACTGCGCATTGCGCACGTCATCCTGAGACATCACACAGTCTAAAAAAGTCAACAACAACTTTCGACTTCAATCTCAACAACATTTTTTCCATCAATGATGATATGGTTATAAAGTAGGTTTGTTTATGTCAGTGTAGCCACTGCGTTTTGGATTATTTTTTACCTAATAAGTGACACGACAAAACGGTTACACCTATAAATACCTACACCATATCAGTTTCAACTTACAAATATGAGCACCCAATCCGTACTTATTACGTGATTTTTTTAGTATTATAAAATGCCAAAACTAAATCGGTTTTATATGAGCTTTTTATTTGATTAAGCCAAGTAAGTATTATTCAGAAAGGTAAATTTCTGTTTGGTGACCTACCTACCGTGTTTGCAGACGTTACTAAAAAGTGCAAAATTGATAGAAAAAAACTTAGATACCGGTTTCAAAATATAAAGTAAATAATATATTGCTTAAAATCCCGTAAACAAAGTAACTTTACATAAATAAAACGTTTACAGGGATGTCGTATAACAAAATGCAAATCGTGTCATCGCCAGCCACGGCAGCGATTTTTACAACATGCCAGGATCGGGCGGACGTAATATTATCAGATGACGGGCCTCGGGGGACTGTAAATATCTCTCCACCGTCGCGATTAGCCCGCGCTCCGGGCCACGCGAACCGAAATGCGTTTAACAACATTTCTGTTGTACTAGCCTTTGTCTAGCGTGGAAAAGTTGTTTGAGTAACCCTACATTTGTCTACAAGATTGTATATTGGCGTAGTCATCAACACTATGGACATTTTGTTGTATACGGACTACCAAGTCACAGGATTCTTAATCACAGCCAATCCTAAGATCGTGAATTGGCCTATGTCCAGCAGTGAACGTCTTCAGGCTGTCGATGATGATGATGATGATGATGATGAGAGAATTAGAATGTTCAAGAACCGTAGTCCCAGGATATAACCATTTAACGAATCTCGAGTTTTCTCCGCACACAAAAAGGGCTGTCAGTGTTTACAGTTTGTTTCTTTCAGTTCCACGTGAAAATTCTGAATGTGCTCCCATTTATTTAGCTTTACACGGAACAAAAGGCCGCGGAGCTAAAACAACTTTGAATTAAAAATATCAAGCGCACAGTGGATACAAAAGTAAAGTTCAAGTCGTTGCCTGGAGCACCGATCCTGCGATTGCAATTTCTATGGGTAGGTAGGTACAACTATTCCAGTAGGATCGAACAAGTTGATTTTTTCCCGAGTCGTTTGGGGCAACAAGTTGATGAAATATTTGTTCAATCGCGTGTGTAACATAGTTTCATTTATTTCACTTCACCCTAGTCACTCGACTGAAATAACAACACTCTGTCGGATGTGAATCAGCAATAAATTCCAAAGGCAATACAATACATATAACTATTTCACCGGATTAAGTGATGAAATATTTTTATTACTATACTAGTTGCCTCGCCCCGGCTTTGCACGGGATAATTAGTTTTACGTTCTAACCCGGTTCTTGGGAAGAAGGAAGCGAAAGGGAAAAAGATAGGGGAAAAGGATGAATGGATGGGATGCCAATAGAAGCGAGGCAGGGTATATACAAACAGAAAAAATCTTGCATAAAAATTACATAAGTATGTACTTGTTTCTTCATGCAACCCGTACTTGACCATTTTAGAAAACAAAAAGGATCCTAAATGTTAATCTAAAAAATTAGCTATATCCACACCAAATTTTAGCGAAATCCCTTCAGTAGTTCCAGCGTGATGCGTGTTCAAAGGGACAGACAGACAGACAGGCGAAGAATTCAAATAAAAATTGTTTTTATTTCTATATCGATTAAGAAGTGTAATGCAATCAAAATTTTAAAAAAATATTCAATGTACAGACTTAGTCCAGTTACAGTTTTATTATATGTATGGAAGATAGAAGATAGTACAATCTCATGGACGTATCAAATGAGACTTTATAACCTGATCTCACAGTCTAGACATGTGTTAAGCGAAATAATTTAGTTCCAAATGGTACTGCATCTGTTATGGATGGACGTGGCGCTTAACATTAGGCGAACTACCAAATCATCTCATCAGTCGATTACATAAAATAAAACCGGCCAAGTGCGAGTCGGACTCGCGTACGAAGGGTTCCGTACCACTGTCTATAAAAAAGAGCAAAAAATCACATTTGTTGTATGAGAGCCCCTTTAAATATTTATTTTATTCTATTTTTTAGTATGTGTTGTTATAGCGGCAACAGAAATACATCATCTGTGAAAATTTCAACTGTCTAACTATCACAGTTCATGAGATACAGCCTGGTGACAGACGGACAGACATACAGACAGACAGACAGACAGACAGACAGCGGAGCCTCAGTAATAGGGTCCGTTTTACCCTTTCGGTACGGAACCCTAAAAATAAGCTATTGACAACTTCCATAACTCTTTCTAAAAAAGTATTATTGAAAAGGCTTCCTTCTGCGCTATTGGTAGAACTAGCGTAGCCCTCCCAACTCACAATAGATACCTAATGAGCAGATATCAGAAAAGTATGACAAAGAAAACGCATGGAACTCCATCATAATAGCATCTATTCTCGTTTCAATATCAATGAGAGTATAACCTAAGTAGTGAGTAGCAGAGGATGCAGTCGTTTCTAGTATATATGCTGGTACAATATAGGTACCTAATTAAATATACTGGACCTTATTGGAGTAATTTGATATACAGTTTTGAAAACATATTTGACACGCGGATGCTTCGTAACGTCTGGAAAATAAAAATTGTTAATTTTACTTACAATGAATGAAACGATACATTATTTATTCGAGGAAGTCACATGCGACACGTTTTATGCGCACTTTCTTGCCGGTACACCTGTAAAATGTAAAATTTTCTTCCAGAGGTCTGTCGCCATAGCTACAATATGCAGCATTTTAAAAGGAGGGTCTAAAGAGTATTATCACAGGGTAAGTAACAACGTATTCATTATTAATAATTTATTTATCCTGCGTTAATGTACAGGTCTTTTATTTATACAGATTAATTTGACAGTTCTTTTTAATTTTATTTATTTATTTTAGTGACACATCTGGTGTTACAGATTTTTATAGGCTACGGTGACCTCTTCCCATCAGGAGGGCCGTATGCTTGTTGCTACTTCATCAACAGCCTGAAGACGTCCACTGCTGAACATAGGCCTCCCCCAAAGAGCGCTACCTTGAGCGGCTGCTCACCTCCTGCATCTAGGCTCCCAGTGGTTTTCACCAGATCGTTGGTTCACCGAGTGGGGGGCCGGCCTACGCTGCGTCTTCCACTTCGTGGTCACCACTCGAGAACTTTTCTTCCCCATCGGTTGTCAGTTCAGCGAGCGATGTGGCCTGCCCATTGCCATTTCAACTTGCTAATTCTAAGAGCTATATGGGTCACTTTAGTCCTCCTCCGGATCTCTTCGTTCCGGCTCTTATCTCGCAGGGGAACACCGAGCATAGCTCTTTCCCACCCATTGTTGCCTAGTGTTGCTACCTATTGCATGATAAAAACTAACTGCTGGAAATGTATCTTTTGTCAATCAAAGTTACTTACCAGCTTAGACGTAAACAGATTCAAAATACCTTTCATTTATCCTTCCTGTACCGACAGTGATATCAAATCAACATGATCCTTTCCCTCTACCTAACATCCTCTTTGATATTAAAGCGTTAAACATTGACCTAAATTCTACAAAAAATATCCGTAATAAAAGAAAAAACCTTTTGAAAATAATATTTTCTCCATTTGTCTTAAGCCACAAAGATGTAACCGAGTGACCCAGTTGTCCAATTTAAACGGCCGCATTACTTAACCACAAAGACTTTTTATGTTGGGTGGGGAACAAAATTCCTTATGAATAGAGATGCAACAGTGGGGCAAGAAAGTTATGTTAAGGACGATTAAATTGGTACCAGCTACAAACACCTTTGACACTTGAAATTCAAAATGTCAGGTTCAAGTTTCAATCAGGTTTTGAATTTTGATAAAAGGTTTTGCAAATTAATCAATACTTGCACTTTAATTAGGTATTTTTGACTTATTTATGACGAATATAAATATTATGTATTGGGTACTAACAGGTAGGTAACTTATAGAAATATTTTAGTTCCGGAATGTTTAAGATAGGAACAGCTTTGCACGGCATAAATATCGATATTTTTGGCCGACTTTTATCCCAAGTGAAGAAGTTGCTTAAAGGCTTTAAGCCGCACTGTGTAGACAAGTTTCAGCTCGCCAACGATACATAATGCATAAACATGGCTCCTCCACTGCACTGCAGAAGGCTGTGCAGTCGAGAACTCTTCACGTTTCGAGCATCTTCCACTTTGCTCACAACGCATATAGTCTGTTAACTTTATGAGCTAGCATGTCACTTTCTTCAGCGAATTACAATGATTATGCTGATATCAAATGACAAACTTATTTTATTTTTTCTAGGTATATCCAAAAAGGTCTCTTGCATATCCAGTAGGGATTTCTGGTCAAATATTACAAATATTACCACCAATGTGGAGATTCTTGTGGAGATTTTTGGGAGATACCGGTATATCTACAATGCGAACATGGTATTGAAATGAAATGAAATGAAATTATTTATTTTCCAGATATAAATCCAATATTTAAAACACAATCAATTAAAATACAACAAACTAAAATAAATTGGGCACAAACAAAATAAATATAAAAATGTACTATACACATAATTAATTTAAATGTTGTGGCCCGCTATTAAGTAATAGGAGCGTGGTATTTAAACCACGTCCTATGTAATGGGCTGGAGTGCCAATCCCGAGTCGCAGCCACCTGGCTGTTGTCGGAGCGAAGCAGGGCGGAGCGCGCGGCGGCTGACTGGCTCCGGAGCAACGCTTGCCAGCAGGGCGCGCGGCCTGCGGCGAACAGGCCGCTCGCGCAGCACCACCGGGGCAGCCGGAACATCGCGCGCCATGCATTGTTATATTGCACCCTCATCTCACTCATGGCGGCCTTCGTGTGGTTCGTCCATAGCTCTATTGCTGTAGCTGATAAAGAGTTGGGCCTTCACGGCAGCTACGGTGCTACGAGCTACGCGCTACGGATGCTACGTTTGCTACGAACTATCGAGTGCGTTGCGAACGTGCTACAGATTCATAACAACATAATAATTAATGTTAAGCTTTATTGTTTTCTTTTTAATTTTAAGATATATAATAGTTACTTTTATTTCTATACAAGAAAGATAACTTAAAAAATAAAATATAATGACTAAAACTAAATTAAAATAAACTATCCAATTCTAAAACTAGAAATAACTTCTGAATTCTCTTTCGTTTGTTTTGAAAATGGATGAATAATTTATATAGGTCCCCGTATACCTAACATCATAAGATTTCAAGCTAACTTTACAAGTTTATATTACACGCAGCGTAATTTCCATACATAGCTCAATTACCAGTTGAATAATACTATTTCCTAAAATAATGTAACATTAATTTACATTCCTGAAGCACTTCCAGTAACAAAGAAGTAAACATATATGTAGCCAGTATAGTATTAGGGAGAATAGGTATAAAACGAGGAAGGGCAGTGAAGGCATTATCTCTCGCGGTTGACCGAGCTTCGATCACTGCCTCGACGACCCCGAAAGCCTTGTTAACGCCTAATGACATGAGAACAACCGAAATCACCACTTATTTATAACTTTCATTATACTTAGGACCATTCTTGTAGACTGTTCAGGTGTGAAGGCATAAAATGCGCGGAAGAGTTCGTTTTTGGTAACTCTCATGTTCAGTTTTGTTAAAAGTTATATGGAGTTCGAAACAATGAACCTAAAGAAGAAATGAAAAAATAAAAAGAAATGTACTTTTTTAATCTAATTTTTAAAATTCTATTTCTAAGCTTTTGTTGAAAATCGCGTAACTTCTTCAATTTGTAAAATTACGCAAACGTCAAATTACGTTTTACTACTTTCGCTACAAAGAGATGTTCAAAACGAGCAATCAAAAGCAGATATCGTACCTCGCAGTAGATCTAATAAATGTCCCGTGTGTGTGCGAACGGAGGCGTAACTTTCTCTGAATTATGGTCTATTTTCATATAAATTTTTGTTTCCCAAACATTTCACTTGTTTACGAACAATGCACAGGCAGCTTCGCTAACAATGTTAATTATAAGGATTACTTTCTATAATTCTGAGTATAATGCCTAGCGCTAAATTCTTGAACGAACTTTTTTATTTCAGATGACAAACAACGGGAATCCGATACGGTATCTGTCGCGATTCAGCGTTTTCTAACGACCAAAATTGAAACGCGCACACGTGCGAATGATAGGTTAGATCTGCATCCGTTTTCCTGTTCCCGCGACAGGTACGTCTGGACGCGACCTATATAAAAATCCAGGATTAAGTGCGCATCCGACCAACTGGCAAAACGTACGAATAGATAATTTACTGCTAGGTGACCTTCGGTGGATTTTCGCAGAAGATATGAGAAGGGGAGTAGCGCCGGGAAGACAATGTCGTACATATTTTAAGCGGGCACGCCCCGTTCGCACAAAGGAGTAATTTATAGGGCCGCGCGGAGACGGGTGCCTGAGTTATGTCCCGACGATAGCGACGAGCTTTTAACTGCCTAATGGAGCGATTTACTCAGGCCACCTTGAGCCTGGTCTGCTGTTTACACTCAAGTACCCCGAACGCTGAATCGGAAGGATAACCGGGGGGGAATTCATCTCTTGTCGTTGAAAAACGAGAGCCATTCTTTAATGAAATCTTCAACGCTTTATTGGTGTACCTATAGGTAAACTGAAGATGGTTTCACAAGTAGTAAGATTAAATTTGTTGTTTGCGGGTGAGCAGTGCGATATGTGGAGCGAGCACAAAGTTTTTCAATAAAACATAGCCCTCTGAGACAACATTTCAATGGAGCGGCGTGCGATGTTTACGGCCCGGGCGCCGCCGGTGCCCGCTTCTGCACACTCTACAGAACAATCCAATCCAAAGGTATTGATCAAATTGTTCGGAACAAACGCACGCCTGGATAACGGATAGATATTGTGGATAAATATATATTCAAGTATTCAGGGCTCAGCAGGACAGGACATACAAAAATGTATACCTACCTATTTAGAATGTTGATGAAATATGTAGTACATCATAATTTATTCATTGGGATTGTAGTGACATTACAGTTTATAGATATATCCTAACCTAACATATATGGGATTCTTCTAACTTTACTTTTATAAAATAATCTAAATACAACATGAAAACGTTGAAAGCTGTACCTATTGCTAAACTATTGAAATAAGCACACCTCTAATTTCAACTATCTTGATTCAGAGATGCAACTGGGAACACTACTTCTGTATTACGTTGGTACATTTGAATATTAGCAAGCCTCAAGAGAGCCACTTGTACGTGAGTTGACCTACATGTTGTTGCATTTTCATCCGCCGGCATATCCTTACAACGCGTCGTGCATATTTTCATGCTTAAGGTGTAGTTTTGCATATGTAAGAGAACCTCGCTTCTTTGGTTCAGATCTGCGTTTTGTGAGAGCACTGGCGGTGTTGGCGCCTTTTGTTTGCCGTTTTGCATTGCAGGTCAAGAACAATCCTCAGAGATTGCTCCTGGCTATTGCACGGGAATGTCGGGAATAAAGTAACCCACTTTAAGAGCTTATAGCAACATAAGACCCGTATATTATGCAATCTGCAACATGACGTTAAAGTTATATCTTCAAGACACAAGATAATTAATTCTGTTTACACAAACATTAAAAGATTTAAAAGCTAAATTATTTGAAGTTCAATAAAAGCAAACTTAATTATTTTGGTCTATTTTTATTGCTAGTTCACCCAAAAATTGTTCTTTCTGTGAACTGTACACGCCTATTGTCCAAACGGAAAATGTATGGTTTACCTAATTACTTTCCACTTCCAATAAGATCTATATTAAATCGAGTAGAGTAATAAATGAACGACAAGCGGTAATGGATCGTAATTATTGATTCGGTACAATTGTCATTAGAAGAAACAATTAGGTCGATAGTGGATTACCGAGGGTGATTGCGACGCGGAACGGGTATTTGTGTCACATCGTGGATCGATCCGCCTCTTCCAGCCAATTACTGCCGATACACGACCGAATATTGTTCTCGATACACTCTGTAATAGCGTTGCGGTTCATATCCGGCCTATGTTTTTTACTTGCTGGTATATTTTTTGCAATAAAAGTAGAGGGAAAAAACAAGGAATGAAATGAAATGAAAAATGAAATGAAAATTTATTGAGGCATAAAAATAGGTGAACATTATAAAGTGATGGAGCACCTGTTTCCCATACTAGGCTCAAGACCCGTGACACAGGAACCAGGACTCTTTCGTCGGAGACATATACAAGTGGAACATTAATAATATATAACAAAGGTGTTTACTTAAAATTTGCCTATAGTTTTAGTCTGTGTTATAATAACAGAAAATACATTATTAATTATATAAATATTATGTTTTTGTGAACTGGTGTGAGATTAGAGATGTAAGGGTGAGAGTGTGTATGTGAAAGGGAATGTTAGGGTCTGATGGTGAGAATATGTGTGTGGTGTGTGTGTGTGTGGAGTGTGTTGAGTGTGAGGGTGTATATGGGGTGTGTATGTGGGAGTGTATGTAGTGTGTGTGTGTGTGTGTGTGTGAATGTGTGTGTGTGAGTGTGCGTGTGTTTTTGTTTTTGTACTTGTTTATTCGGATGTATTATTTATTTATTTATTTATTCATGCAATTTGCGTTATTATGGCTTCTGTTTCTATGTAATTTAACTTTGATAACCTATCAAAGAGTTTCTTTTTGCACTCGTGGGAAGTAAGTGAGAGAATTTGCATGGTTTTATTAATTTTGTTGTAAGTACTGGGTGGCGCAAAAGTACTGGCACTAAAGAAAATACTTTTATTTTTTTTATATGACATTTTCTGTCATTCTGTTGTTGAAAATTGTGTAGTGAACAAATGTAAAATACACTGAAAATAAACATGGACCGTTTTACTCCCCAAGAACGTGGAATAATTGTGTCAATGTTCTTACGGAATAATTCATCAGTGATAAGAACACAACGTGAATTTCGTCGACGATTTCCCCACCGTCCGGCACCGATTGGTCGCACAATTCGACGCTTTGCCACACGCCTTGAAGCAACTGGCTCAACATTGGATAGACCTAAGTCTGGGAGACCAAGAACAGGCCGTTCAGCTGAAAATATCGATGCTGTGCGCGAAGATGTGGAAGAGTGTCCAGAAACATCAACGAGGCGACGTGCCACGCAATTGGGCATTTCCAGACGGACCCTGCAGCGTATTTTGGTGAAAGACTTAAAGATGTTCCCGTATAAAACTCAAATGACTCATCAACTGCTGCCTGCTGACCACCGAGCTCGTCTAGATTACTGCCAGCGCGTCATAAACCTCAACCTTGAAGAGGATGATTTTCCTTCAAAATTGGTTATGAGTGACGAAGCGCATTTCCATCTCTCAGGGCATGTCAATAAGCAGAATACTCGGTTCTGGGGCACTGATAATCCGCGCATTATTCAAGAAACACCTCTACACCCACTAAAAGTTACTGTATGGTGTGGCATCTGTGTTGACAGAGTGATCGGACCCTATTTTTTCGAAGACGCTGGAGGCAATGCGATAACTGTCACTGGAGAACGCTACAGAACCATGTTACGTGAGTTTTTGATACCCAGTTTGGACGAATTGGGGCTGGAGCACATCTGGTTTCAACAAGACGGCGCTACGGCACACACAGCGCGCGACACTATGGACTTAGTGAGGGACGCTTTTCCAAGCCGAGTTATCTCTCGTTTTGGCGATTTGCCTTGGCCTGCAAGATCACCCGATCTGACCAGTCCAGACTTCTTTCTTTGGGGTTTTTTGAAATCTCGGGTGTATGTGAACAAGCCACAGACTCTCGCAGCTCTAAAAGAAAACATTCGTCAAGAAATAACGAACATATCGCAGGAAGTGTTACGGCAAGTTATGCAAAATGTCATAAATAGGGCTCAAATGTGTATCAACTCTGGAGGTCACCATTTAAAAGACATCATCTTTAAATCCTAATGGTACGAAATTTAATGGCACAAATATACATTTAAAAAAACCTAAATCTAGTTTTCTAATTTAGAAAAAATGTTATAGCTGAACCAAATAGGGTCTTTACTTTTGCGCCACCCAGTATAAGGTCCTAAAAAATTTGGAAACTTTGCAGCAAAAGCTGTTTTTGTATTTGGAACAACACAAACATAGTGCATCGCTCGTTTACTTGCAAGGGTATTTGAAACCAATTTTGTCAGTGGATGTTGGTAAAGCACCAGTTGCTGGATATACAATTGCCTAACCGTTAAGACTTGGCATTCTTTATATAGTTCAATTGTAGGATATCTATATGGTCTATTTGTGCTACACTTGAGTATTCCTCTCTGAGCTCTTTCGAGCGGAAGAAGATGAGTTTTATTTGTGCCTCCCCATGAAGTAATACAGTAGGTGATCAGCGATTGACAAAGAGAGAAATACAACATTTTGATGACACTAGGATCCGCACAGTCTCTAATGTTTTTGAAGACAGCAGTGAGTCTTCTAATCCTCTGCGTCAGTAATTTTATATACGGAGCAAATGTCAGTCGCTGATCAATCGTGATTCCAAGGTATTTAATTGATTCTACTCTCTGTATAGAATTGCAGTTACAAGTTCTAATTAATTTATTTTGACACGATTCGGTTTTATGTCCAAAAAGAGAAAATGCATCGAAAGAGTCGGTATTTTTAATAGAGAAAGCAACGTATTTCGTTTTATCTACATTTAAAGTTAACATATTGTTTCTCAGCCAAGAGGAGATGATATTAAAAATAGTTTGGCCAGCTTGGTACACCTCAGGCCAGCTCTCTCCCTGGACTACAATGGCTGTGTCATCGGCATAAGTTAATATACTACCGTTTTTGATTGGCATTGAGCACAGCTCGTTTATGTAGACCAGAAAGAGAGTCGGCCCGAGTATGCTACCCTGGGGAACACCACATTGGCGCATTGTGTGTATAAGACGTAGGGGAAAATCCTGTGCCTTACTTTTGTTATCTGCACAATATTTTTCAAAGGGTATGTAGACTGAAATAATGTTGAGATTGTTATATACGTTGTTGATGAGAACAAAACAATATACTTACCTAAACTGTCATTTTACAAAAAAACTGTTCCAACTAACAGCTGTTAACAGCTGTTAACTGTTGTTAACTGTTCTGTTGTTCTGAACTGTTTTTTTTTTTTTTATTATTTTTTTTTTGTCTGTTTTTTTTTGTTTTTGTTTTTTTCTGTTTTTTTTCTGTCTGTTTTTTTTTCAGTGACAACAGTGTAAAGTCATCGTCATTAAGTTAAATGATGGCCCATGGTTGTTTGATTGACAATTAAGTTCTTGCTTCTATATACGTAGTTTATTCAGTATTACAATTTACAACGAGGCCGGCGTAGAAGTATCTCATGCGACTTTCATATACAGATGCAACCTAGTTTAAATCGTGCTCGGCCCGAACTAATGAAAATAGCTTTTACAACGGTGAATGGAAACATCATGAAGAAACCAGCATGTTCAAAAATCACAAAACTCAAGGCCATTATGTTATCCTCCAACCCGCACTTGGCCAGCGTGGTGGATTGAGGCCTACACCAGTGTCCCAGCAAGCAGTGAGAACGTGTAGGCTGATGATATTACCATAACTACTATATGTAGTTAGGTATATTACATCAGTCTAATAGTATATTGTACGTATGTTTTTTTGAACACTAGCAGTCACTCTATTTTTATGGTTAAGTTATAGCTATAGACTCTGTCAAACTGTCAACCTATCCAAAAAACACAACTCTCTTAGTCCTATTTTTCAATAGAGGCAAGCTTTCAAGCGTAGGTATGTTATTCTCTCAATCTATTTCGTATCTAATATCGCTTTTGTGAAGTCCTCATTGGCACGTTGATGTGACTAACAGCTGTTGGACTACGGACTATTCGGAATAGACTTTTTACGGCGGATACTTTACCTACAGTATTTTACTTAAACTATTGATATATGTCGTCCTATTCTATATGTATCCGCTTTTCCATTATCCATTAAAAATGCTGACTACAAATTTACTTTCTCGATAGGTAGGTATAGTAGGTACTTTATATTTGGAGGCTAGATCGATACGTTCAGTCCTTTTTAAGTCTAGTTTAATATAGTATGTGAGTTACACAGGTGTGTTACTACGTAAACCGAAAAACAAAACAATTACACAAAGACTTCTATATATACACCAGACAGGACATCTCTAACTTGCACTGTCAACCACTGCAAATATGCCAGCATCTTCTCGCTCATACGATGCTCAGCTTTCAAAGCGACTGCACGTGCAGCAGTGAATAGCAGTAAAAATTATGATCCGAATGTGCCATTGCACTAGCGCTGCGTGTTGGAATCGTTGGTTAGACGATTTAATCTCGTAAAGCGCTGTAGCGGATTTTAGTTTAATTATACAAAAAATGGCAACTATTTGTGTTTCGAATAGCTTCTCTAGTACGTAGTACATATACCTCTTTGCAACTACACGACAAATAGGAGTTGACACCTATATTTGACATAATTTTCACAAATCATATCGAACTATGATATTTACCTACATGTTTGTGCGTAATGTCTTACTTCGCCAGCGTTTATTTTTGCCAATAACCATGTCCTAATTATCTTCTGGAGGGTTTCCGGGTTAGACAGCAAATAAATCGTCACGCTAAGTTTTTTGGGGCACCACGCCTACATCGGCCAACTGTAGGCGATGGTAACGCCAAAATTGGTATAAGTGACGCCCTAAACGATCACATAGCTACCTACCTACTTACACAATATATTACAGAAAGATTATAGACTATACTAACAAGCATACACGGAAACCAAAAGTTTTGAGGAAAAAACCCCCGTCCGATAAAAAAATGTATACATATTAGTGCAGGCGACTGTACACCGTTTTTCTTTTATATATTAGTAGGGATAATTTCGCTTACCTAGGTATAATATAAATATAGATTTACCACATCATTATCATATTTTTTTTTTTAACGGGCAAATTGCCTTTATTACTCAAGCTAACTACTACAATAATAAAAACTAAACTAAACTAAACTAAACTAAACTAAGCTAAACTAAGCTAAACTAAACTAAACTAGCTACACTACCTACTACAAAGAACACTTATGGACTGTATAATAGCCGCGATGGCCTATAGACAGTCCAAGTGCTCCAGCCCACTACCGGTAGGTAGCGTACCCAACATGCTGGCCGCATTGCCACGTTGAATTGCAATGCTGATGCGTTGGGCCAAATAAGTGCCAGCATTTTGGTCACGCGTCGCATCGACCAGGCGCTCTGATAGACTTTGGAAAACGCGATGAGCTCCCGGTCCCCACGGACCCAGGGTCTCAACACCAAACGGCTCAAATATGTAACCGCTACCGAGATTACTATATTTGCGCCGTTTTAGCTGCTCAGCAGAATTAGCCGCGGCGCCGGCCCTAACGTGTGTCTCGGGAAGGTGTGACGGCGCCATAGTATCGACGCAAGTAGCGTCCCACACTAAAGGCCGCCCCATCTTCCAGGGAACCAGAGTCATTCCGTCGGGTCTTTTACCATCGTCACGCATGAGACCATTCGGTTCGAGAATGGCTGCAGCATTGGCGGTGGTAAAAGCCCGGCGAATGATGTCATTAAGACTAGCGTGGCGCGAAATTCGACCAGCGCTTTTTGAGCACGAGAGACCGTGATGACCGAGCTGGTCAACTGCGGTACCGCACTGGCAGCGATGGGCCACACAGCATCTTGCGCCCAAACGTAAGCTGATAGCTAAACGAAAAGTAGTCGGATCTAAAAGGTTACCAGTGTTGAAAGAAGGCATGGCCTGTAACCAAAGTCCTGACTCCCACACAGAGACTGCGAGAAGCCGAGCACGATCAGCGACGCTAGGACACGTATCTAAAAGATTTTTCCGTGCTAGTTCGCAGAGCGGTCGGTCCCACAGCCTCTGTGAGAAAAGAACCACCGGGAAGTCAGAATTTGGACAAGCCAACCCCCAGGCATTCTTGGCCTCAGACAAATGGGCTACTTCGAAAGTACCTAAAGATGGAGCAAGAATTTTTTCTATTAATTTATGTGTACCATGTACAGAGGACAAAAATGCCGGTAATGCAACACTCGAAATTTTGCGTATCCCTAAACCTCCTAAGCGCACAGGTAGAGAGGCTTGCGACCACGTCCTGTCATCCATATCAACATTCAAGACCGAAACCAGAGTGTTTTTTACAATGCTGTCTAAGCCCATAAGGAGCTCACTGTGTTTCCACAGATGACAACATCGTAAAATATAAGTAAATTTAGGGACAAATAGACAAAAACGAATAATTGTAAAAGCCATGTGGGCGTTAATTTTGAGTAACCTGTCTGATGCGTTATTGAACTTTTGAATTTTTTCTTCTACAAAAGGTGAGATAGACTCATCCAGAATCGGCGAACCCAAAAGGCGAAGAGAACTCTTGTCTACTAATTTGATATTCGGAGCAAGACTATTAAACTTTTCAAAAACCAAATCTTTATCAGGACAAGTATCGCAAACAAAAAGTTCGCATTTAGAAAAATTTAAATCCAAACCAATGTCGCGAAATTCGTTAATAATGATACCTAGATCATTAAAAACAGTGTTCACGTCGCCTCCTAGGGTTCCGTCATCCAAGTACCAAACATTAAGTTTGGACTGAAGACGTTGAATAATTGGATGGATGGCAAGGCTAAAAATGGCCGATTATCATATTTGTTTCCATGATATCCTATTTGTATATTATTCTCTGTGTATTTTGGTGGTAAGTATGTAATAAAGCCAATTTGCATCGCATAAAAATTAAGCTATTATAGCAAGCTTTATTTTGTGTAGGCTGCTTTTATACTTATATTGCCTTGTATTGCTTATTTAACATATTATGTAATAAAGCCTTGTTAAACTGGGTATATTATAACATATAACATACATAATTTTATTCACAAAAATATACAATTACAATTACATGTTACAGGTCACAAAACCAAGCTATAGCTTGTAAATAGTGCGCTATTTTAATGACGTGCTTAACCTACACTAAGAAATAAATCTTGTGACGTAGGTTTAGGCATACCCTTCGTTATTGCATTTAGCATTTAGATTTTATAAATCACATTTTCAGCTAGTAAAGTACCAAAGTACCTACCTATATATAAGGCAAAACAAATTCGCGTGCTCGGTTTTTACAGTTTCTAGTTTTATAGTTGTCGTAAATAAGAACGTAGAAGATAAATAATTAGCTTGCCGCTTGTTAATGGAATTTGTAAGCGAATATTTACTCATTAGTTTTTTTTAAGAATCGTGTAAGTAAATAATTCATCGTAATCATTTTACAAGTAAGTAGTCATCATCATCCTCTTTGCCTTTTCCCATTTTGTTATTGGGGTTGGCTCCCAATCTAACCTGTAGCGGCGAGCTACCAGAATTACACGAGCAACTGCCATATGACCTCGCAACCCATAAGGGACCAGTAACAGGGCTGGTAAGATTAGGTGTCAGATTCTATCAGGCGTCTGACTACCCGTAACAATTGCCATCGATGTTCTTATGACAACCGGAACCGATGGCTTAACGTGCTCTCCGAGGCACGGAGCGATGGCATCGAAAAATGCACATAACTTACTAGATAAGTCATTGGTGCAGGGCCGAGGATCGAACCTGGTGCCGTAAGATTGCGTAGCGCACATGCTACCGCTCGGCCACCATCGCTCTTTCGGCCACCATCGCTCTTCAAGTAAGTTAAGTAGTAACTTAAAAATTTGATCATTATTATACCTAGTTAATTCAAGATTATGACGTAGGAGTACCTACCACTAATTTTCATCCTGATACCAGGTTATCTACGAAAACAACAAACATTTTATATGAAGCTTGCTGCTTGTGTTGAATGATTTATTTGTGTTTATTCATCACTTACCTATTTGATTTTAAAATATGTATTCTAAATATGTAAAAACAAACCAAAACCTAGGTATATTAGGTACCTTGATGTACCTATGCATAATGCAAAGATAATTTATAAAGCACCTACCCAGCAACAGAGGTTTGTTAGTGAAAATAAACGACGGCAACTCGAGCCGTTCCCGCCTTTTTTTTTCATAAAACGTAACAAAGCACATCAGATGCCGTTTGCATACGTTTTTATGACTAAAAGAGCCTTTTAGGCATAATCTCATGTTTATAAAACGTGTTTGTTAAATACGATGTTTATCTTGACGACCCGTGACGAGATCTGATATTTTTAGGTTACGTGTTACTGGTGTTACCTACCTATGTTGTTATTTTATATGATGGTGTTTGAAATGCGAAAATCGTGTCATATAAAAGCTGTTTCCTGCTACCAGAGTTACCTCGTCGTAACCCAGCTGAGTGTTTCAAAATCCGACATGACGAGTTATTTTTTTTTTGTTATCTTATGTTGCAACGCAGAGGAAGACACAAGGTGGAGAACTCATAGACATAAAGTAAATCACCCAAAAAGTAGATCAGATTTTACATGGATTTTACGAGTATTTCCTCGGGGACCCATCGTTATTTATGTGCATTTGTTATATGTAAAAGAGAACTTTTTATAATTTGTATATGAGGAAAAATATTAATTATCTACCTACCCGTTAAGAAGAGCGTATACCCCCCTCTTGTCCAAAAAGAGCCAACGCTTTTCCACTCCTAAATGTTATCTGATTTCGATGAATAATTTTTGTAATGTCATTTAAATTTAAATTGGTGTGTAATAAAGAGTTCTAGTATTGTATTGTAATTATACTTAGGTAGGTTTATTTCTATTTATATGAATCTCATTTTTGTATTTCTAATTAAGATTTAAATGTTTTTTAGCAAAGTATCTATTAATTAAGCTATAGGTATATACTGTAGACTTTAATATAATTCAGTCCTAGATAATAGGTGACTGAACTCTAATCTGACTAATATATTCACCATCGGGTAAACCAAGCTCTGCGAAGTTGTATTAAAACTTGCCAAGATTCTTGTCTAAATAATGGTGGTAGGTGGCTGTGTGCAGTGCTCTAACGACCCTACGGTTCAAGGGCCCTCCACAGCTCAGCTGCTCGCGCTCGTGCACTTTTCAAGTGCGCACTGTTTACGCCCCAGTTCAACCCGTGAACTTTCATTTAGCCGCAGGCGTCGCTTGTGTGAATCTCAATATCGAATCAAGGCTGCTATGCTCCTTGGTAATTTTTTTAACCTAATGTAAGTATAATCATCATCAACAGCCTGAAGATGTCCACTGTTGAACATAGGCCTCCCCCACAGAGCGTCACTTTGAGCGGCTGCTCGCCTCCTGCATCCATCGGCTCCCGCGCTGTTTTCCCAGATCGTCGATCCACCTATAGTTATAGTGCGAGCTGGCCTACTTATACGCTGCACCTTTCGGTTTGTGGTCGCCACTCGAGAACCTTGCTTTCCCATCGGTTGTCAGTTGTACGAGCGATGTGGCCTGCCCATTGCCATTTCAACTCGCTAATTTTAAGAGCAAGTAGTTCTGAGGTAAATATAATAAGTAGTTGCGTCATAAACCTAGGATAACGAAAATATTCTAGGTCTGTGAGTTGTGTGATATCGAGTTGAATGCCCAAAAAATTGATAGTGATAATAAATACTTATACAAACTTAGATCTTTCTAACAAAAATTATGATCGTGGTATGTCTATTTTCATAACTCGTAATACCTAATACGTTGATTTCATCATTAACAGCCTGAAGACGTCCACTGCTGAACATAGGCCTCCCCCAGAGCACGCCACCTTGAGCGGCTGCTCGCCTCCTGCATCCATCGGCTCCCCGCGGCTTTCACCAGGTCGTCGGTCCACCGAGTGGGGGGCCGGCCTACGCTGCGTCTTCCGGTTCGTGGTCGCCACTCGAGAACCTTTCTTCCCCATCGGTTGTCAGTTCTACGAGCGATGTGGCCTGCCCATTGCCACTTCAACTTACTAACTCTAAGAGCTATATCGGTCACTTTAGTTCTCCTGCGGATCTCCTCGTTCCGGAGCTTATTTCGCAGGGAAACACCGAGCATAGCTCGCTCCATAGCTCGCTGCGCGACTTTGAGCTTACTAATGAGGCCAACAGTAAGAGACCATGTCTCAGTTCCATAAGTCATCACTGGCAACACACACTGATTGAAAACTTTCGTTTTCAGGCTCTGCGGTATTTTGGACGAAAAGATAGGACGAAGCTTCCCGAACGCTGCCCAGCCGAGTTGAATACGTTGATTTACAAATCTTATATTCCTCGCATATTTTCCGTTCCCTTTGGCATTTATTGAAGGCATTGTTACCCTCATACTTTATTAATAAACTGGGAATATCGGCATTTACCCAGAATAGCTAATCCATTTGTATCGGAGCGTGGGCTCGCACTGTACACCTTCTTATACTTACCTACCTATAGGTACCTACTTTCTTTTCACTAGCGAGCTAAAAGTATCCATCACGATTTCTATGGAATCCCCCAGGTAAACATACCTAGATACCTAGTCTAAGTACTTAGATACGAGAATATTGTTTCTCAAAACCTAAACTTCCATATAAGCGAGTGTTGCCACTGATGGCTTATGACACTGAGACGTGGTGGTTATAGTAAGCTCAGCAAAGTCGCCCAAAGAGCTGGAAAAGTAGCCAATTAGGAAAACTATCGACATGTTCCAGTAACATGTCGATAGCTTTCCTAATTGGCTACTATACTATACTATACCTATTTTCGTGACCAGTCACGAAAATAGGTATAGTCAGCCACACCGGTCGCTGAACTGTCAACGGATGGGGAAGAAAGGTTTTCCAAGGCAACCGCGAACCGGAAGACGCAGCGTAGGCCGGCTCCCTACTAGGTGGACCGACGACCCGGTCAAAACCGCAGAGTGCCGTTGTATGCAACAGGCAAGAAGCCGCTCAAAGTGGCACTCTATGGGAGAGGCCTATTTTGTGCAGTGGACGTCTTCAGGCTGTTGATGATGAAATAAACACTCTTTGCCCAACCGTGTAAGTAGTCGGCGCCTGGAAAGTCACAATAAGTGCACTGCTCGGATCATATTGACCCAGACTAGCTATCTAACGCTATCTCTCTCACTGGCAGCCTCCTCTCTTTCTTGAACACAAGACTATGTCATATGTGTAATAAATACACATATGACTATGTTATTCGCTCTACTTCCTGCCATATCCAGAATCTGCCCTAAACAGAATCTGCCGTAAACCGAACAAGGAATGGTGATCGCAGAAGATGAGTCATTATTGTTTTCATAGGTAGTTATGGGTAACCTATGTAGTTAAATCTGTAGGTAGGTTACACCGTATTAGAAACACTCAAGAGGTAGATAGACCTAGGTAATAAAGTTGTTCAGTTTGTTTGTATGTTTGAGTTTGGACGAAGCGTAGATCCTACCTATGCTATGCCCTTGTATCCATTATACTTGATTATGCCTAATCAATCAACAAAACGGAATCGCTTTTGAAGCAGGAAACTGGAGTGTCAACCGACGGATGAAGCAGAATTAGCATTAGGTACAGGACGGCACCGTTGTCCATCGCGCTTCTTGCCCCTAATATTACGGCTGTTGTGATACTACAATTTCTTACGTTACATACCAACTAATGTTCGGTACATACATACAGATAGGTATATAAGATCATTGTACCTGGTCATCCCTACTTCGTCCAAACTGAAGACAGAAAATGATGAAGAAAATATTTTCTATTCTCCCGACTTCAAAAAGGAGGTTCTCTATTTTGTTGTATTTTCTGTTATTTGTTATCTTTGTTGGTAGGTGCTTGGTAACTCAGAACTCCCGACATTTATAAGTCGATTTGCATTTGAATTTTTTTTTTTGATTATTAAGTATTTGAAAGGACATGCATTCGGATTGGTTAGAAATGGGGTAAAAACTGACTTTTGCTCACTTCAGATGGCAGCACTGCTGAGTGTTCCCTAAATCTGACAAATATCTGTCATCCTCCATAATAATTTTGTAAACAAATAGAAATAACTCAATTTATTTCATTAATATGACGTTGTATTCAGCTTTGGATTGCAAAAAGACGGGAGTCCATGTATTCCCTAAAGATATCAAAAGAAGAAAACAATGGATAAAAGCTTTACGAAGAAAAAATTGGGAGCCAACTAAATATACGGAGGTTATGTGCTTTTTTCCAGTAGTAGATGCTTTTCTATTCCGCAACTGTTCTTTTAACTGCCTAACACTCCATGTCGAATACATTTTTGTAGTATTAGGACGAATTCGCTGATAAACACAAAGAATCAAAAACGCAATATGGCGGCGATTAGGATCACTCAACAGTGGCGCCACCTACGATTAGCTTTCAGTTTTTAACCCCATTTCAGCAAAATCGGTCCAGTATAGGTACCTACTTTGTTTTTTAAATCAAAATAAATAGAAAAATATAGATAGGCATAAGTATGATTTACCGTCAAGTAGGTACCTATTTCTTAGAATGAAAGTAATGCGATGGAATTTTTGGAGGATATGTCAGTTGTGATGCCGGATCCGTGTCCACACGTTTGCTGTTGCCGCAAACCACAAACCTCGACAAACGCTTGGGCAAATCAAGCGTCGGTATCCACACGTTTGCGAGTGCTGTGGTTTGTATGTTCTAGATACGCAAGTATGACGGACGTGTCGTTCTTCGAATGTTTACAGAATGCAACCATAGAACTCAAGAAATCTATCAATAAGTATCTACTGACAAGGTGGTAGGACTTTACTGCAAAGTTCGTCTAGGTAGGTACCACCGCTTTGCCAGTTATTCTGCTGCCAAGCAGTAGTGTGCAAGCACTACTGTGTTCCGGTTTGAAGGGCAATGTAGCTAGTGAAATTACTGGGCAAATGAGACTTAAGAACTGATCTCACAGTCTAGCAATCTTTTTTAGACTGTGTGATGTCTCAGGATGACGTGCGCAGTGCGCAGTGTCACGCGAAACTTTAATTTAGAGTTCCGAGTGACACTGCAATCTGTAATGGGCGGCCGTGACGCTTAACACCAGGCGAACGACTAGCTCGTCAAGTCATTCGTTTACATTAAAAAAAATCTACCACAGCGAAAGGCCTAGTATAAGTATAAGTTAGGTACCTGCTTACCTACCGATTTTTATTTTTTCCTCAATCCTCATTCCCCCGCACGCGCACATTCATATTTTCTTTTATTGGGGCGTCTGAACTGCGTAATTAATATACAATGTCTATCTTTACGATGTTTTCGCATAACTTACTGCTTAATTAAGTATACGGAAGATCGTAAAGTCCAGTTTGGCCGGGGCCCGGCCACCAAGCTGATTCGTGGTTTATTGCCACAGTACCTACCTAATGCCAGGTTATTGCGTGAGTCGGTTGCATTGAGTCGCCGACTTCGTTTACATTCGTCTGCCGACGATTGATATGGCCTGGATTATGATAATAAGCTAATTCAATTAAGACTTTGTTTGCAAAATAAGTAGTTAAAGCCTTGCGTAGACAAAACTATAATAGACAGATCGATAAGATATTTATGAAGACTGTTTCTCGTGGTCAAACTAGGTAGGCACCTACCCACTGAATAATATATTTTTCTCAAACATGCTTGGATATTACCTCTCGACAGATGAGTTACGAAAAATTCTAGTTTCTTCGAGATAAATCTGAATAGCTGAGATGTTATTCTAAGTATGTGGGTACCTAAGTTTGAAAATCCCTTATATATACTCTAGATGTAGTGCATAAGTGCCTGACCATAATATACCTACGTATCTTGTGTCGTTGGCTCTCGCCTGCTGGTGGTGCAGCTGCGAGCTTGCAGTGGTACGGTAGCGGGCGTCGTCTGCGAGGAAGTAAATATTAAGTAGCTACCTATGTGGTTAGTACAATACCTAATTGGAAAGTCAACCTTTACTATTAAACAATATATGTAAATTAAATGACTGAGTAACTTGTTTGAATATTATGTAGACGCGCGTTATTTGAGAAAAGCAGTAGGTAACTGAACTGTACGTTAGCCTTTACCATAGGCCGCAACTGATGATGGGCTAAGTACCTAATTCTATTGTCAACCGCTGCAGTAATGTAGGTACGTTGTTACTATAATAATAAGTAGATACCTACTCTCTCCTCCTGTATAAAGCAATCTCTCCCGTAGCGAAAAGTGGAATAAAACCATATTTTACCTACAGAGTAGAGATAGACTAGAAGGGATATGTATATGGAACAGGCGTCATCGTCTTCGGAAAAACACAGTCATGTGCACAAACGAAACGAAGCATTTTACAATGTTTTATTGGGCCAGCTGCCCGATATGCCCGAGTGGCACAGTAACCGTTTTCGACTCAGCACACGTACGAAGAGTTAGATGGGGCGGCTCAACACGGCCCAACTTCGACAGTTTGCACTTTGACAACTAATTAATTGTACCCACCTGCAAGTGGATCTCTTACTACGTGCTGTAGAGCTAGAACAGTTACTCCCCGTCCGTTTTAAAGGTAGCCACGACATTCAATCTAATTAGTTTTTGTATTTGTTCCTGTTGAGTTTCTACACTATTTTGAGGTTTCTTCCACACCCGGACCATACGTGGTTCACGACTTAAACTTTGAACTAATAAGAATACTAGGTTGTCCTCATTATAGTAAGCTCAAAGTCGCGCAACGAGATATGCAGAGAACTATGCTGGGTGTTTCCCTGCGAGATAAGAGATCTGTAATGAAGAGATCCGCAGGAAAACTAATGTGACCGATATAGCTCTTAAAATTAACAAGTTGAAATGGCAATGGGCAGGCCACATCGCTCGTAGAACTGACAACCGGTGGGGAAGAAAGGTTCTCGAGTGGTGACGAACCGGAAAATCCAGCGTAGGCCAGCCCTCCACTAGGTGGATCGAAGATCTGGTGAAAACCGCGGGGAGCCGATGGATGCAGGAGGCAAGCGGCCGCTCAAGGTGGCGTGCTCTGGGGGAGGCCTATGTTCAGCAGTGGACGTCTTTAGGCTGTTGATAATGATGATGATGATGATGATGATGATGATGACGTATAAATAATAGGTTGGGTAACTCTAAAAATCGTTTGGCTTTTCTCATTAGCGGGAAATTCCAAATTATTGGATTTTTTGGCAAGTAGCATTAGGTAGGCAAGTACCTATTAGGTCTTTTTCTGTGTAACTCTTCTCGTGACATGATTGATTATTTTATTTAAGTTATTTACCTACTTGGACCCCCCGTGTGGTCCCGGTTACGAATAGGACCACCCCATCTCTTCCCGTGGGTGCCGTAGAAGGCGGCTAAGGGAATATCCAGGAAATGGGTCGCAGCGTTCCCCTCGGTCTTGGTGATAATCAATCCTCACCTACTGCGATCACCAAGCCGCCTGCCAAGCGTGGTGATTATGGCAAACCCCCCCCCCCCCCCCTCCCCCCCCCTCTCTGGGGGAGGCCTATGTTCAGCAGTGGACGTCTTCAGGCTGTTAATGATGAATGATGATAATTTACCTACTGACTGTCCAGAACCAGAATCAAAAGAAAATTATTGTTCTGTTATATTCCACGGGCTACTTCAGTCGAACCAGAAAAAATGTAGTACAGTACAATTAGTTAGAACTCGTACTAGTTACTATGAACTTAGTACCAACTAACTTATTCTATCATCGCTTTTCTAGGAGTAGATAACTAACTACCCTACAGTACGTACTATTATAGTGTACTTATAGGGATTGACAATTAGGGATACTGAACGTAGGTATACTGTACCTACCCTACCTACTTCATAGTTTCCAAACGTACAGTAAACGTATACCTATATAACAGTACGGTATCATTATGGGTAGGTACATAACTAGACATAGATATATCTGTTCTTTGACATAGTGCAATCCGTCCCGCCCGATTCCCAAGGTAAGACGGTGTAATGGATTTAGCCCTAGCCGCACTAATGGATGGGAACCGCAAGCTTAGCGTTTGCGATTGACGTGCGCTCAGAGCCACAGAGACAACTTCTACTTTCCATACAGGGTATATGGAAGAAATCCTTGTAGGTACTAATATTTATTCTGTGGCGCAGCGCAGCCAATCCCTCGCCACCTTCGATGAGGTTGCCGACTGGAGCAAATTGCGCGAGTAATTATGCTGCATATCAGCCGCTTACCGAAGTCTGCAAGCGAAGCGCTCGCCGCCCGCAAACTGCGTACAGTACCCGCTGTATAGGTACCTCAGTCATGATTCATCAACAGCCTGAAGACGTCCACTGCTGAACATAGGCCTCCCCCAGATGGAGAGTGCCACCTTGAGCGGCTTCTCGCCTCCTGCATCTATCGGCTCGCCGCGGTTTTCACCAGATCGTCGGCCCTCCGAGTGGGGGGCCGGGCTATGCTGCGTCCCTACCTAGGTAGGCCTGTGTAGGTACCTACTCCATTTAAAATATGTATAAAGAGTGGCGAACTGGAGGCAAACAGTCAGCCGCTCCATACTTTAAAACTGCCTTGGTTGCTCCGTTTGCCTAGTGAGGACACAGCCTTAGTATCCTGCAATCGATCCTGCAATCGGTCAAGTACCTCTATTATTGTTGCGCGTAGCACGTAAAAAGCCTACCTATTTGCATTGCATTGCATTGGAGATTTATGCCTAAAACAAGTTTTCAAAAATACAGCAACTATAGTTTTAGCTTGCGTAGGTAAATAAAACTTGTATGTAAACAAATGCTAATTTTATAAGCCAGTTTGGAATGTTGAAAACATGAGAAAATTTGACTATGCAAAAACTTTTTACCATTGTACTTCAGGCATAAAACCTGTATATAAACAAGGCCAAATGCAATTACTGAAAATAAAAAAGCTCTGAAGCTCTGTGTTGACAACCAAGGAGCTTACCATTAGTCACTCAATGCTTGCCTTACTTGTTACACATAGTGCGTATTACACACCATTCTTACTCTGTCCAAGAAAACAAAGTTTCTGGTCTACACAAACAAATCCACATTATTAATTATTATCTTGAATAATTGTTGATGCTTCATCAGCATTGCAACCACAGAAAGGCATGTTGCAGTCACTACATTCGAAAGAACACTGGAAGTGACTCAATATTAAATCCACTCTTAAATTATAATGGCTTTGATGCCTTGTCTCCAAGACAGGCAAGCCCCCAAAGTCATTTAACTTACAAGGAAAATATAAGATTCTAAACTATCATGGTAGTGTTACAGAGAAAAGTTATCTTTTATTCCAGCACAAAAGTAAAACCCATCCCCATTGAATTGAAAATTTAATTGAAATCTGTTCAAGCCTGTATAACAGCGCCTTTCCTTCATGAAATGAAACTATAGAAATTAGCTTAAACTTAGTGTTTATTCCTCAACTGTGTCAACATTTTCTGTCTGCAAGCCCTTGATGGAAACAACAGGCACATATGTCACTAGCGTGAACAGTTTGTGGGCGGAGTCCTCATCATCATTGCGTCTCCGTGAGAGCCTTACTCGTACGCGGAAGGGGACATTCCTGGAAAGAAAATAGAATGTTTTTAGTATTTCTAGACTTTATGGTTTTAAGATAATAGGAACACACGCCATTAAAGCCTTGTATGGCACATGTAAAAGCAGTAAAGAAGTTGTAGGTCCTATATACCTATATCCTATATACTACACTACATATATTTTGAAATTGTAGTCAATGGGATCATCCACATTATCTCACTGTTACTAATTTTTTTTTTTTTTTTTTTTTTTTAATGTGATTGAATGACGTGACGAGCAAGTTGTTCACCTGATGTTAAGTGATACGGCCGCCCATAACAGTTGCAGTGTCACCCGGAACCTTAAAACAATAAAGTTTCGCGTGACACTGCACTGCGCACGTCATCCTGAGACATCACCAAGTCTAGTAATCAGATTACTAGACCGAGTGATCAGATCATAAAGTCTCATTTGCCCAGTAATTTCACTAGCTACAATGCCCTTCAAACCGGAACACAGCAGTGCTTGCACACTACTGCTTGGCGGCAGAATAACTAGCAAAGCGGTGGTACCTACCTAGACGAACTTTGCAGAAAAGTCCTACCACCTAGTAAGTACTAATATGCTGGGATAAGTGGTAAAGCAGAATAAAATGCTATTCATTGGTAGTTACCTGGACTGATGTTGCTATTTCTTGGTTTAAAATGTTTGTAATAATCAAAATTGGGTTTTTCAGAAAAGAAAAATAGGAAAAAACTTTTGGGATTTTTATAAAGACAGAATGATCAGCTATAAAAATGCTTATACTAGGTTACCTTATCAATTATTATTATCATTTTGTACGGAAGGTTGGCAGAGCCTATGCATTTTCAGCTTAGCAGAAAGAAGCTGCATGCATACGACTGCAACACTTTTGTACATATCAAAAGTATAAATTAAATATATATATTTAAATAGTAAATTAGATTATTTAAGTAGTGATGATTTGTAGAAGATGGGATAAAAAGTTATTAGAAAACCTCTTGTTAACTAACACACAACTATGTTGGGAATCACAGATAAGATAGGAATCAAATAATAAATTATAATACCTAATAGACATATGAAGAAATACTTCACACATTACCATTAGGCGGCCCATAACATTCAGTTTTATTGATCAATAAAATTGGCAACCCATTTTCATCAATGTTTTCTCCATACAGTAAATAGAATAACATTGCACAATACTAACCCTACACAATCAATAAAATTGATCAAACACAACGATTGATCAATAAAATGTGTAGGGCTGGTCTTAGAGAAAAAAGCACAGGAAAAAAGGAATGGACCCATAAAGTTTAAATGAATAATGATAATGAATACATGACATTAACGGACAGAAAAGAACACTGGTGAAAAAAGATCAAAAGAATCAATGAAATTGTAAATAGGTACCTAGAGGTAATTTTTATTATTGTTTAATATATTAGTTTTGTTATTATATAAAACATTATGGTCTACTTAAATCTTAGATGTAATTTGTTGCCTGTATGGTGTAGCAAATTATACTTGGACCTGTGTTAATTTTGATATAATATAAAACTGATCACCCTCCTCTCTGCGAACTATTCTTTCTTGGATTTACGCCACAGATTTCATTAACAAGAGTTAAATGTTGTTTTGGTTTTATACAACTAAAATATTGGGCACATTGCCTACTGGTAGTGGTTTGTTAGATTAGGTTTTTGTTTTTATACTATTTAGCTTATTAGGGTAGTTTTGTATTATATTGTTAATTTTATAGTACTAGTGTGGTAGTAGTTTAGACTTTTGTTTATTAAATACGTATACGAAAAAAAAAAAAAAAAAAAAACTATGTAGAAAATGAACAAAATTTATTTTTAACTAGTTGACTTGCCCCAGCTTCGCACGGGTTTTACGCCTTAGCCCTGTTTATGGGTAAGAGAGAAGCGAAAAGGAAAAAGATAGCGGAAAAGGACGAATGGATGGGACGGCATTAGAGGGGGGCAGGCCAAAAGCCTGCCTTTCTTCGACTACACCAAATTTCAGCTAAATCCATTCAGTAGTTCCAGCGTGATGCATGTTCAAAGAGACAGTCAGGCAGACACAAACTAAATTCAAAAAAAATCGTTTCCACTTCTGTATTGATAAAGTGTAATGCAATCAAAATTTTCAAAAAATATTCTATGTACAGATTTAGCCCAGATACAGTTTTATTATATGTATAGATTCCCAACTCTATATATATTAATAATATTGCATGAATATCCTCATTTATAAGAAACATGCATGGTGTATCATTTCTTTTTTAGGGGGGTGTAGGCATACATTCTTTATAAATTGTTATTGACAACCAGTTAGGGAGAAGATGCAAGACCCCGAAAGACAGTCTCCAACTAGCTCGGGGACCGGAGGCTTCGTTCAACGATTTTGTGTACTCAAAGTTATTGTTAATAAAAATATTTGATTGATTTACTCGACCAGGACGCGGCATAACAGCTGGCAAACCGGAAACAAGTGAACACCTAGATAAATAATAGTATAAGTACCTAACGTGCTAAAAGTTAGAGTATTACCTGACTCCCTTCGACCAAAGGTATTTATTTAGGCGGGTGTCTACTCGGACGTCCGGAGTTCCCATTTGTTTTTCGGCGAATTTACGGATTTCCTTTATAGCTCTTGGTGCACGTCTCTTGAAACCAACTCCATGGAGACGTTTATGTAAATTCACTGTATATTCACGGGTTACAACTTCATTGATGGCAGATTTGCCTTTCCTCTCGCCTTTTGGTTTAGCCATTTTGATCTGAAATTAGAAGTTCTGTGATGAAAATAAGGCTCTCTAAAATTACCCAGCCTTTTGATGAAATCCGTAACAAACAAATATCAACGAATTATCAACACTAATATGTGATTTTTTCCGATTTTATTTAGATAAACACACACCTAGGAGTTTCGTGTACGAAAACCAACCTAAAAAGAACTGTCAAACTCAAAACCACCGTCTATCAATTTAAATGTCAATGTCATAGTCAAATAAAAAATTGATAACTTTTTTTTTCGTTTAGTTTAGACGCAGTAAGCGTATTTAGCCACTGTCATACACTACAAAGTATTGTACTAAAGCTTGGCAAAAAATAGTAGAAAATAATAGGGACGCTGCTGCGCCATTTGTATAGTAACCCATAATAGTACACCAACCTAGTCTTGATACTTTGCTAAAAATTATTACCTGATATATTATTATAAATTTTGGAGACATAGATAAATATTGTATTAAGGAGTATAAATAATGAAAAAAAGGAGATATAATATTCAATTTCTATAATATTCAAATAAAGAAATAAACAAATACATTTATTCTAGACATCACACAACATACAATGTTTACAAGTAAGTTACAAGTAATGTTTTTAGACAATATAAATCACACAAGAAGAAAACGACTAAAATATAATGTTGCGTGCCATCATTCTATAGGTCCCAACTCAACATTTCATTAAGTTCCTTATTAATTAATTATGTTCTTAATAAGTACTCTCTTTCCGATACAAGTATTTTCTTTCCGATACAAGTACTTTCCTTCCGATACCGAGTTGGTATCGCAAGAATGATTCCTTTTTATTTTATTTTATTATTTTAATTAAGTATTTATACTTAATACTACCTTAACTGTACTGTGTGTTGTGTGTGTGTGTTTGTGTGTATTCAACGCTTTGAATTAAATTTACATTCGATTTAATCCTGCTTAAATTAAAAATGGGGTTGGTTTAGCCCAAAGTACACATTAAAAAATCACCTTTCTATGCTACTTGACTTAAAGTTAGGCCATACTATGCTTCTTTAAAGAAATAATATATTATGACAAAATAAAGCTGCTTGGCATTGAATTTTTGGTGATTCTATCCTATTTTGACTTACCAGCATTGATTCGATTCGATACTAGTACTTTCTTTCCGATACCAAGTAAGTATCGAACACAGATTAGAGAAAAAAACAATTAACTCTGTGGTATCGAAAGAATGATTCGATGCTTAAAAGTACTTGGTATCGAAAGAAAAGTATCGAGTACTTACTCGTATTTACTAGTATCGGAACATCCCTAGCCATTAAATTTAAATTTAAATGAAAAAAGGCGGGGAAAAAGGCGGGAACCCGGGAAGTGAAAAGGCGCGCTTATTCAACTAATATTTTTTAAAATTCCAAAATTACTGTTTATTTGTATATTTTTCGTGTAAATAGTCCTGTATATAGTTGTAAATAGAGCACAAGTTAAAAGAGCGCCCAAAGATGGGCAAGAAACGTAAAAGGAAGGGAGATGATTCTCCACCCGATGAGCAGCAGCAGCGGCAGGCCTCATCCTTTGAGTCTTGTGACTCTGACTCGGACTCTCTGAAGTCGATCGCTGTCGAAACTCCAAAAAATAAAAAGCAGGATAAGTATGAAATCTTTAAGGTACGTGGATACTCGCGTAAGTACCCTGAAGACTCGAAAAAAACCGAATTCATCGTGTTTCTTTCGCACGTAGAAGAAAGCATTACTTTTAGCGACAAGGATCGTATGGCACTATCCAAGGGTTTGCGGGAGCATGGTGTTTCGGGCGTCATGCACCTCAAGTCCATAAACAAGTATAAAGTAGGTATAACCTTTGATTTACCTAACAACGCCAACATGTTCCTGCAAAATAAAAAGTTACTGGACCAACTGTCCCTGAAGGCAACTATACCGGCTGGAGACACCGAAGTGACGGGTGTACTCACCTCGGTGCCGATCGACATGTCTAATAAGCAGATATTCTCACTAATCGGAAGCTCTAAGAATGTCATACAGGTCAGGCGCTTTATGCGCAGAGTTAGAGTTGATGGTGGCGATGCTGGCGCGTCCTTCGTACCCACGCAGGCAGTCGCAGTTACATTTGCGTCCACCAACCTTCCCGAGTATGTTTATCTTGACTCATGGCGTCATGAGGTGAAAATGTACATACCTCCCGTAAAACAGTGTTTAAAATGTATGTCTTACGGCCACATAGCCAAATTCTGTAGGAACACTGAGGTATGCTCAGTGTGCTCAGAAAACCACAACTTCAAAACATGCCAAGTTGACTCCAAAAATGCTAAGTGTGTCAATTGCAAAGGTAATCACATAGCCATTTCACCAGCATGCCCTATGAAAAAACAAAAAGTTGATGAAAACAAGATTAAGTCCCGAAATGCTACCTTCTCAGATTTATTTGATTCAAAGTCATTTCCAGCACTAGCAGCACGAACACTTGATGTTCAAGTAAACAACCTTATGAAATCAGAAACATTTATTAACATTCTAATTGAAACAATTACCAAAATTATCAGTAACAAAGATGTACCTATAAACTCAGGGTCTATTCGAGAGACTCTTAAAAAAACCCTCAGTAATAAATTACCTCCTACTACCTCATAATGGATCAGTTAAATATTATACAGTGGAACACACAAAGTCTAAATAGTAACAAGCATATATTTATTAACTACCTCTACACAAATAATATACATATTGCAATCATTTCAGAAACATGGTTTAAAGCTAACCAAAATTTTAAAATTAAAAACTACAATATTGAACATAATGATTGTGGAAATAGCCATAATGGAGTGGCCATAATCATTCATAAAAATATCACATATTCAAATATTAACACATATTTTGATGATTCATTACAAAATATCTGTGTCAAAATCACAGTAAACAAACAGGATTTATGTATTGTCAGTTTTTATAGTCCTACTAATTGTAACCCAGCTTTTAATAAAGCTAAATTTGATACACTGGTAAAATCGATTCCTAGTCCATTCATATTTGCAGGGGATTTCAATGCCCATCACACTTCTTGGGGTTGCGGTTCTGACTCTCCCCGTGGAAGGGAGGTGTTGGAAGTCATCGATGATAACAATTTAGTCTTGCTTAATGATGGTCAAGCAACAACAGTTGGTTCATTAACGTGGCGTCCAAACGCACTTGATTTGTCGTTGGTTTCCCCATCACTGGCTCTTCATTGTGAATGGTCCGTTCTTGATACTCCTCTTGGTACTAGTTACCACCTTCCTGTAATCATAAAAGTATTGCTTAGTAATAATAATGTAAATTCAGATGGAAACTACTGTAATGGCAAACACTTGCCCATCTACCCAAATTATAAACAGGTAGATTGGAAAGTGTTTAGTAGCTGTGTAGATGCATTATTGAATGATTTTGAATTGAATCTTTGGAGTCCTCAGGACGCATATTTGCTATTTTGTAAAATATTACAATCAGCAGCAAAATCCGCTTCGAATTTAAATAGTAGTTGTTCTAACAACATTAATCAATCCTGTCATAGGAATCTCGGTAAAAAACCTCACCTTCCATGGTGGAACCAAAAGTGCTCAGAAGCTGTTCTAAAATTCAAAGAAGCATATCTGAAGTTTAAGTACAACCCAACAGAAGCCAACTACTTGGAATTTAAAAGACTTCGAGCTCTCAAAAAACTTATTATAAAAATAGAAAGACAGAACAGTTGGAAATCTCTCTGCGAAACTTTTAATCGTTGTACTCCTATGTCCATTATATGGAAATTTATGCGTAAATTTAATAAAACATATGTTTCTAGCAATAATGCAGATGATTCCTGGATTTTAGATTTTCTACAGATGTATACCCCGGATTTTGTATCAAATGGTCTCAACACATCATATAGTAGCATTGGCAATATAAACTCCAGCAATAGTTACTTCCTTAGTCCATTTTCTATCAATGAATTAATATCTGCTGTCACATCTAGAAGAGATACTGCCTTTGGTCTTGATGGTATACCATATTCTTTTTTTAAAAATTTCAGCAGTAAGAGTATGGAAATCTTCCTAAAAATACTGAACTTACTCTGGGAAAACAATAATATACCCCACGATTGGAAAGTAGATTGTCTGGTACCAATTTTAAAACCTAACAAACCAAAATTGTGTCCTGATTCCTATCGCCCTATAGCGCTTACTTCATGTGTTGGAAAAATATTTGAACAATTGTTAAAGCAGCGTTTGGAGTTCTATATAGAACAAAATCAAATTTTACCTTCAAACCAATTTGGTTTCCGTAGAAATCGTTCAGCTAGGGAGAGTATCTGCCAGTTACAACTTGATATCCATAATGCTTCAGATGCAAATAATCATCTCCTTGCTGTTTTCTTCGACATCACAGGGGCCTTTAATAGTGTGAATATTGATATACTTTGTCAGGAATTGTTATTAACAGGAATACCAGGAAAGATTATACACTGGATTAAAAATTTTTTAAGTAGCCGAGAAGTCTTTGTTAAATATAATAGGCATTTATATGGTCCTAGACTTTCAACAAAAGGAGTTTGTCAAGGTGGCATTTTATCGCCATTAATTTTCATACTGTACATACGTCGTTTAAATTTAATATTAGGCTCAAAAGTGAAAAATTTGCAGTTTGCAGATGACCTAGTTGTCTATGCATCGGGAAATAATATAAATCAAGTGGTTGAATTTGTTAATGATGCATTGGCAAATCTTAATAACTATTTTTCTTACCTTGAACTTGATGTTAATCCTTCAAAGTCAAAAGTTGTTCTCTTTGGGAAAAAGTGTCCCAATATGCCTGCTGTTCATTATAAAGGTTCTTCTTTACCTGTTTCACTTGATGTTAAATTCTTGGGAGTATTGTTCTCCCACAATTTATCCTGGAACAATTATTTGAAAAATTTAATAAACAAAGCTAACAAAGCTTTTAATGTATTAAAATCTTTGTCTGGTACATACTGGGGTGCAGACCCACAAATTCTACTATTATTGTACAAATCATTAGTTCGTAGTCATTTTGAATATGGTTTTTTATGCTTTGCTGCAGATGTTAAAATTGTAAATAGTCTAGATGTTTTTCAAAACAAATGCATGCGTGTAATAACAGGGGCATTCAGAAGCACACCTATAAATGCAATGCAGATTGAATGTAGTCTTCCCCCAATGACTATTCGTTTTAGGTATCTTAAAGAAAGATTTCTCCTTAAACTCTACAGTGTCTCTAACAATAGTCTTATAACTAATCTGTCTAATACATTAACCCAATCCACTGTTAAACCGTTTTATATGCTACAGGGATATCAATGTCTTTTAGATTTTCTTCAAAATTTAAACATCTATCAATCAAATCATATTTTGCCTTGTTATGAAGGATCTTTTATTAGCAAATTTCCAGCAATGAATATAGTCATAAACAAAAAACTGTCAATAAAAGAAGAAGTATATACAATGTTGGCAGAGTGGACTGGTCACAAATTTGTTTACACAGATGGGTCGAAAAATGATAATGCTGTGTCTTACGCAATATTTGAACCCTCATTGAACATTGCTGTGGGATACAAAATTGATAAACATGCTAGCATTTTTACTGCTGAAGCTGTTGCTATTTTGAGTGCTTTGAAGCACATTAAAAACAAAAATCAGGGACACACAAAATGGGTTGTTGTTAGTGATAGCATGAGTGTTTTGAAAAACTTAGCAAATAACAAATTACATGCTCACACTAATTACATTATTTACTTTATAAAACAGTTATGGGTGGAATTATCTGATTCAAATATACAAGTTAGTTTTGCGTGGGTACCTTCACACATAGGTGTTGATGGCAACGAAAAAGCTGACTATTTAGCCAGCACTATAGTTAAATTTTCAGATGTTATTTCCAGGTATGCCAATGATGCAGATGTTTCATTGCCATACACAGATGTTGTAAGCCTTCTAAAACAAAGGATGATTCAACTATGGGGGAAACATTCGTACCATTGTACACAAGTTGAAAACAAAGGTTCTTGGTATGCCGCTTTAGATGTTCAGATAAATTCAAAGCCATGGTTCTGCAAGGCCAGTACCTTTTTAAACAGAAAGTTTTATTCAACTGTTTGTCGTATGCGTTTTGGTCACTGTCGTTTGAACTTTCATCTTCATCGCCTTCGAATGGTGAATTCCCCATATTGTGACTATTGCCAGTCCTCGAATATCCAATCCTTAGATCACATTTTCTTTGAGTGTTCATCTTTCAGCATTCAGCGCCTTGTGTTGATAGATGAACTTCTACAAATCTATGATAAACCTGAACTGGTCCCGCGGTGCATTCAGGAGTTGCTTGAAAATGCCTCTGCCTTTACCTATTTGTATAAATTTATATTATGTACTGTAAAGGAGATTTAGAATAAGATATAGCTGATAATTTTATTATTACAATACATAATTACATATCACAATGTTTTTTTATAAAGTTTTTTTTTTGTGTGTAAATATGTAAATGTAAATAAAGGTATTCGACTGACAGTCTGACACTGGCAGTCTGTCTGTCAGTGTCGGAGTGACGACGTATAAACGTCAACGATTGACGCTTGAAAAGGAAAAAAATAAAATGGACTTTCATTATCTCGGACAAATGAACAAGGGACGATGATCCTTTTACTTATGATAAACTTTATCTGGATTTGACTTTGAAAGAAATAAAACGAATGAAATTATTATCCTAACTCTGACGAAAGAAATAAATCCCACGAAAGACTAGGCGGTATGGTCTCACGACTTTAGCCTGCCCAAAAGGGCGAAAAAAAAAAAAAAAAAAAAAATGAAAAAAGGCGGGAACCCGGGAAGTAAAAAGGCGCGCTTATTCGACTAATATTTTTTAAAATTCCAAAATTACTGTTTATTTGTATATTTTTCGTGTAAATAGTCCTGTATATAGTTGTAAATAGAGCACAAGTTAAAAGAGCGCCCAAAGATGGGCAAGAAACGTAAAAGGAAGGGAGATGATTCTCCACCCGATGAGCAGCAGCAGCGGCAGGCCTCATCCTTTGAGTCTTGTGACTCTGACTCGGACTCTCTGAAGTCGATTGCTGTCGAAACTCCAAAAAATAAAAAGCAGGATAAGTATGAAATCTTTAAGGTACGTGGATACTCGCGTAAGTACCCTGAAGACTCGAAAAAAACCGAATTCATCGTGTTTCTTTCGCACGTAGAAGAAAGCATTACTTTTAGCGACAAGGATCGTATGGCACTATCCAAGGGTTTGCGGGAGCATGGTGTTTCGGGCGTCATGCACCTCAAGTCCATAAACAAGTATAAAGTAGGTATAACCTTTGATTTACCTAACAACGCCAACATGTTCCTGCAAAATAAAAAGTTACTGGACCAACTGTCCCTGAAGGCAACTATACCGGCTGGAGACACCGAAGTGACGGGTGTACTCACCTCGGTGCCGATCGACATGTCTAATAAGCAGATATTCTCACTAATCGGAAGCTCTAAGAATGTCATACAGGTCAGGCGCTTTATGCGCAGAGTTAGAGTTGATGGTGGCGCTGCTGGCACGTCCTTCGTACCCACGCAGGCAGTCGCAGTTACATTTGCGTCCACCAACCTTCCCGAGTATGTTTATCTTGACTCATGGCGTCATGAGGTGAAAATGTACATACCTCCCGTAAAACAGTGTTTGAAATGTATGTCTTACGGCCACATAGCCAAATTCTGTAGGAACACTGAGGTATGCTCAGTGTGCTCAGAAAACCACAACTTCAAAACATGCCAAGTTGACTCCAAAAATGCTAAGTGTGTCAATTGCAAAGGTAATCACATAGCCATTTCACCAGCATGCCCTATGAAAAAACAAAAAGTTGAAGAAAACAAGATTAAGTCCCGAAATGCTACCTTCTCAGATTTATTTGATTCAAAGTCATTTCCAGCACTAGCAGCACGAACACTTGATGTTCAAGTAAACAACCTTATGAAATCAGAAACATTTATTAACATTCTAATTGAAACAATTACCAAAATTATCAGTAACAAAGATGTACCTATAAACTCAGGGTCTATTCGAGAGACTCTTAAAAAAACCCTCAGTAATAAATTACCTCCTACTACCTCATAATGGATCAGTTAAATATTATACAGTGGAACACACAAAGTCTAAATAGTAACAAGCATATATTTATTAACTACCTCTACACAAATAATATACATATTGCAATCATTTCAGAAACATGGTTTAAAGCTAACCAAAATTTTAAAATTAAAAATTACAATATTGAACATAATGATTGTGGAAATAGCCATAATGGAGTGGCCATAATCATTCATAAAAATATCACATATTCAAATATTAACACATATTTTGATGATTCATTACAAAATATCTGTGTCAAAATCACAGTAAATAAACAGGATTTATGTATTGTCAGTTTTTATAGTCCTACTAATTGTAACCCAGCTTTTAATAAAGCTAAATTTGATACACTGGTAAAATCGATTCCTAGTCCATTCATATTTGCAGGGGATTTCAATGCCCATCACACTTCTTGGGGTTGCGGTTCTGACTCTCCCCGTGGAAGGGAGGTGTTGGAAGTCATTGATGATAACAATTTAGTCTTGCTTAATGATGGTCAAGCAACAACAGTTGGTTCATTAACGTGGCGTCCAAACGCACTTGATTTGTCGTTGGTTTCCCCATCACTGGCTCTTCATTGTGAATGGTCCGTTCTTGATACTCCTCTTGGTACTAGTTACCACCTTCCTGTAATCATAAAAGTATTGCTTAGTAATAATAATGTAAATTCAGATGGAAACTACTGTAATGGCAAACACTTGCCCATCTACCCAAATTATAAACAGGTAGATTGGAAAGTGTTTAGTAGCTGTGTAGATGCATTATTGAATGATTTTGAATTGAATCTTTGGAGTCCTCAGGACGCATATTTGCTATTTTGTAAAATATTACAATCAGCAGCAAAATCCGCTTCGAATTTAAATAGTAGTTGTTCTAGCAACATTAATCAATCCTGTCATAGGAATCTCGGTAAAAAACCTCACCTTCCATGGTGGAACCAAAAGTGCTCAGAAGCTGTTCTAAAATTCAAAGAAGCATATCTGAAGTTTAAGTACAACCCAACAGAAGCCAACTACTTGGAATTTAAAAGACTTCGAGCTCTCAAAAAACTTATTATAAAAATAGAAAGACAGAACAGTTGGAAATCTCTCTGCGAAACTTTTAATCGTTGTACTCCTATGTCCATTATATGGAAATTTATGCGTAAATTTAATAAAACATATGTTTCTAGCAATAATGCAGACGATTCCTGGATTTTAGATTTTCTACAGATGTATACCCCGGATTTTGTATCAAATGGTCTCAACACATCATATAGTAGCATTAGCAATATAAACTCCAGCAATAGTTACTTCCTTAGTCCATTTTCTATCAATGAATTAATATCTGCTGTCACATCTAGAAGAGATACTGCCTTTGGTCTTGATGGTATACCATATTCTTTTTTTAAAAATTTCAGCAGTAAGAGTATGGAAATCTTCCTAAAAATACTGAACTTACTCTGGGAAAACAATAATATACCCCACGATTGGAAAGTAGATTGTCTGGTACCAATTTTAAAACCTAACAAACCAAAATTGTGTCCTGATTCCTATCGCCCTATAGCGCTTACTTCATGTGTTGGAAAAATATTTGAACAATTGTTAAAGCAGCGTTTGGAGTTCTATATAGAACAAAATCAAATTTTACCTTCAAACCAATTTGGTTTCCGTAGAAATCGTTCAGCTAGGGAGAGTATCTGCCAGTTACAACTTGATATCCATAATGCTTCAGATGCAAATAATCATCTCCTTGCTGTTTTCTTCGACATCACAGGGGCCTTTAATAGTGTGAATATTGATATACTTTGTCAGGAATTGTTATTAACAGGAATACCAGGAAAGATTATACACTGGATTAAAAATTTTTTAAGTAGCCGAGAAGTCTTTGTTAAATATAATAGGCATTTATATGGTCCTAGACTTTCAACAAAAGGAGTTTGTCAAGGTGGCATTTTATCGCCATTAATTTTCATACTGTACATACGTCGTTTAAATTTAATATTAGGCTCAAAAGTGAAAAATTTGCGGTTTGCAGATGAGCTAGTTGTCTATGCATCAGGAAATAATATAAATCAAGTGGTTGAATTTGTTAATGATGCATTGGCAAATCTTAATAACTATTTTTCTTACCTTGAACTTGATGTTAATCCTTCAAAGTCAAAAGTTGTTCTCTTTGGGAAAAAGTGTCCCAATATGCCTGCTGTTCATTATAAAGGTTCTTCTTTACCTGTTTCACTTGATGTTAAATTCTTGGGAGTATTATTCTCCCACAATTTATCCTGGAACAATTATTTAAAAAATTTAATAAACAAAGCTAACAAAGCTTTTAATGTATTAAAATCTTTGTCTGGTACATACTGGGGTGCAGACCCACAAATTCTACTATTATTGTACAAATCATTAGTTCGTAGTCATTTTGAATATGGTTTTTTATGCTTTGCTGCAGATGTTAAAATTGTTAATAGTCTAGATGTTTTTCAAAACAAATGCATGCGTGTAATAACAGGGGCATTCAGAAGCACACCTATAAATGCAATGCAGATTGAATGCAGTCTTCCCCCAATGACTATTCGTTTTAGGTATCTTAAAGAAAGATTTCTCCTTAAACTCTACAGTGTCTCTAACAATAGTCTTATAACTAATCTGTCTAATACATTAACCCAATCCACTGTTAAACCGTTTTATATGCTACAGGGATATCAATGTCTTTTAGATTTTCTTCAAAATTTAAACATCTATCAATCAAATCATATTTTGCCTTGTTATGAGGGATCTTTTATCAGCAAATTTCCAGCAATGAATATAGTCATAAACAAAAAACTGTCAATAAAAGAAGAAGTATATACAATGTTGGCAGAGTGGACTGGTCACAAATTTGTTTACACAGATGGGTCGAAAAATGATAATGCTGTGTCTTACGCAATATTTGAACCCTCATTGAACATTGCTGTGGGATACAAAATTGATAAACATGCTAGCATTTTTACTGCTGAAGCTGTTGCTATTTTGAGTGCTTTGAAGCACATTAAAAACAAAAATCAGGGACACACAAAATGGGTTGTTGTTAGTGATAGCATGAGTGTTTTGAAAAACTTAGCAAATAACAAATTACATGCTAACACTAATTACATTATTTACTTTATAAAACAGTTATGGGTGGAATTATCTGATTCAAATATACAAGTTAGTTTTGCGTGGGTACCTTCACACATAGGTGTTGATGGCAACGAAAAAGCTGACTATTTAGCCAGCACTATAGTTAAATTTTCAGATGTTATTTCCAGGTATGCCAATGATGCAGATGTTTCATTGCCATACACAGATGTTGTAAGCCTTCTAAAACAAAGGATGATTCAACTATGGGGGAAACATTCATACCATTGTACACAAGTTGAAAACAAAGGTTCTTGGTATGCCGCTTTAGATGTTCAGATAAATTCAAAGCCATGGTTCTGCAAGGCCAGTACCTTTTTAAACAGAAAGTTTTATTCAACTGTTTGTCGTATGCGTTTTGGTCACTGTCGTTTGAACTTTCTTCTTCATCGCCTTCGAATGGTGAATTCCCCATATTGTGACTATTGCCAGTCCTCGAATATCCAATCCTTAGATCACATTTTCTTTGAGTGTTCATCTTTCAGCATTCAGCGCCTTGTGTTGATAGACGAACTTCTACAAATCTATGATAAACCTGAACTGGTCCCGCGGTGCATTCAGGAGTTGCTTGAAAATGCCTCTGCCTTTACCTATTTGTATAAATTTATATTATGTACTATAAAGGAGATTTAGAATAAGATATAGCTGATAATTTTATTATTACAATACTATCACAATGTTTTTTTATAAAGTTTTTTTTGTGTGTAAATATGTAAATGTAAACAAAGGTATTCGACTGACAGTCTGACACTGGCAGTCTGTCTGTCAGTGTCGCAGTGACGACGTATAAACGTCAACGATTGACGCTTGAAAAGGAAAAAAATAAAATGGACTTTCATTATCTCGGACAAATGAACAAGGGACGATGATCCTTTTACTTATGATAAACTTTATCTGGATTTGACTTTGAAAGAAATAAAACGAATGAAATTATTATCCTAACTCTGACGAATGAAATAAATCCTACGAAAGACTAGGCGGTATGGTCTCACGACTTTAGCCTGCCCAAAAGGGCGAAAAAAAAAAAAATTAAATTTAAATTATAAATTAAACCATAAACGAAACGAAGAAGAAGAATAATTATAACACTTATTTTTTATTTATAGTTTTGTTTATATTTTTGGAAATTAAACAACGTCTATCACAAAATAAAGGAATTTCAAAATTATGGCTGACGTTTATAAGTTAGTAATGTTTTTGTTATCGAGTTGTAATTTTATAGAATATTGTTTTAAAACTAACCTCCACCTTCATATTTTAGAATTATACATCCTGTTAAATACTTTACCGATTATTTGACCCGTAAAATTCGACCTGACGGTAGAGAGTTTCATGAGCAACGCAATATAAAACTAAATGTTGACTCCGTGAAGACAGCAGAAGCATCAGCCATAGTCAAATGTGGAAACACTACTGTTGTGTGTGGCATCAAACTGGTACGTTACATGCAATCATCTTAAATATTTAGTTATTCCCGACAGAAATGCTTACAAAGAGGCAGAAGTACTAACAAATTTGCTACATTCCTAACAGCCATTTGAACATACCTATTGTTGGTGCCGTTGGGAATTGAAATTCCTATATTATATTCCAATGTGAATATAAATTCCCACCAGACCCATTGGTGAGCATAAGTGTAATTATAATTATGAGAATTTAAATTCTCATTTCAACAGCTGGCCTTGTTGCCTCTTTGATAATGCATGACTGTTTCTTGTTGCAATTTAAATTCCAAACCTAATTGACTAGACTTTAGGTACATCTGCAAGACTTAAAGATACAAGTGTATTTTTAATTTTTAACCCTTTTTTTGAGTTTTGAACTATCCCTACAATACAGATTAACCAGCAGCTTTATTATCTTCCCAAACTTCTTTTGTCACATTCTCTAAAACTAAATTAACATTAAAGTATGGTTTTAAAGTAATCTTTGCATATTAATTACTTTTCTGATAAAGGGGAAATGAAGTAAATTGAGATATTTGATTTCTTTTAGCTTTAGAGAACACCATTTATTTATTTGATGGACTATTTTACTCATCCAGAGTCTAAAACAAGTAGATAGTTTATAATTACATTTTAAAATTTCACAAATTTTTCAGGAGTTAGCAGTACCTAAAGCAGAAGAACCTGAACATGGCTTTCTTATCACTAATGTGGAATTGCCACCATTATGTTCATCTAAATTCAGACCTGGGCCACCTTCTGACTATGCCCAAGTGACCAGCAACATTGTATCTGATATAATTATTAATTCAAAATTTATTGATTTAAAGGATCTATGTATAGTAACTGATAAACTAGCTTGGGTGGTATATTGTGATGTCATTTGTATTGACAATGATGGGAGCCTTGTTGATGCTTGCATATTATCACTATTAGCTAGTTTAAAAACATGTAAGTAAAGAATATAAAAATTTGAAATCATAGTCAGCCAGAACCAGCAACTAAGCTTTGCTTATTAGTTGAATTCCGATAGACTTTTTATAAATATACATTTTCAAATTATGGTCACACATTGTGCCAAAACCATGTGGTCCCGGTTTGCAAATAGGACCACCCCATCTCTTCCTGTGTGTGCAGTAAGGGAATATCCAGGGAATGGGCAGCAGCATTTTCCTTGGTACATTCAAATTTTCTGCGATCTCCAAGCCACCTGCCAAGTGTGGTGATTATGGCAAATCTCTCCCTATGGTAAGCATCTAAAGTGGCGTTTTATGAGGGAGGCCTATGTTCACCAGTGGATGTCTCCCGACTGATGATGTGTATTGTGCTGCCAAATAAATTAACAATGTAAAATTCGAATTTTAGTGTCACTTCCATTGGTGAGTTGTGACTTGGAGACTGAGGAAATCAAAGTGGATCCAAGTGTAAGAAAAAGCCTACCAGTGCATGGGCTCCCAGTGGTAACAAGCTTTGCCATCTACAATTTTAATCAAAGGTAATAAACCAGACTTGAAAAAAGATTGATGTCTATGTTTTTTTTTATGTGTGTCAGTTCTGTTGAGTTGAGAGAACATTTTTATTTATAGGTACCATATTTTTACTAAATATAATGTATAGTAACCAGCAAAAATACAATGAGCCACAGAGTATTGGCTGAGATTCTATGAGCAGCAAATGTTGACATTACTGTACTATTCAAATTGTGGTGCTAGGCTGACTTGGTTGCTGGTCACCAATGGCACAATAACTATATTATTATTAGCAGTATACCTAAATTTATTATTTACTTCTTTTCAATGTCAATTCCTATTGTTTTTAGTAATGTGATTATGACTGACCCTTCAATGTATGAAGAAGAAATGTGTGGAGGCATGGGCTCTAATATTATCATCTGCTACAACAAAGGCTTGATATGTGGTACTCAAAAGTTTGGTGGCAGCAACTTATCAATAGAATGTCAAGACAGAGCAATGAAAATAGCTAAAGATAGAGCTAAACTCATTGAAGAAGTGTTGAGTGTTTGTTTGAAGAATCATGAAAACAAGTTATCAATGAAATAAATAAATAGAATTTATATAGATAAGTATAAACTATTATTACATATCCACTACCGGCCGGCCCCCTAATTACCTAACTTGCGACAGGCGTAAATCTCGCGGTGATTGCTGTCATACATCATTAGTGGTGTCGAGAATGTATGCTTCGCTACTGCTGTCGCATTGCTACTGCTGTCGCATTGCTGTTGCAAATTTTACGTAATCAATCCGCCGGTTAGCACGGACGGTATATACAAAATTGTCTTTCCCCATTTTATGTCACTTCATACTTACTTGTCAAGTGGAGTAAAACAGGGGAAAGACAATTTTGTCTACGGTCCATGATAACCAGGTGCTTTTATTCTTAGAATAAGTACCTATAGGACCCTAGTACATTTGTGAAGTGTAAGCCATTTTAATTAGTGTATGCCATATATGACACCATACGACATTCTTGAGGTCAGTGCGCTGTATGAAGAGCTCAGAAAATTATTTAGCGCGGTTAAATCGTGCCACAACACATCAGCGAAGCAGCATGGGGGTCTAGAAAAGATCCTAAAAATCCCTTCCCTTTAGCGTTAATGTCAAACAATAACTCAAAATGTATGGGAATGACAGGTACCCGCGGAAAAGCGATTTTCGCAGGTAATGTCATTCCCATACATTTTGAGTTTTCTTTTTCTTTTTTTTAAATTGGCACATTTTGAGTTATCGTTAGGTGTTAACGATAATGGAAAGGGATTTTTGTTAGACCCCGTAAGGGATGCTACGTGTCTTACCTTCTATAGGTATAATATCTACTTATTCTAATAGAATATTATTTCGTTTCCTAACTATAAAGGTGGGAACTAGTATATAATACTCTTATCTATGGAACTATGTAGTGCAGTGACGTATCATGTGTGGGTTCCAGTAGCTGCTAAAAACGCCAAGAACGCTATGAAATTATGCCACTTTTTACCCAGACAAGGCCAAGATAATTTTGTTCAAGTGGAACCCGCTACATGTGAAATCAAAAAGTTGTTTGAAGCTAGTCTCTTGTAGTTTGTCGTTTATCTCCACAGATTAGAGAAAAAAACAAAGTGTTTATCTCCCTGTAAAATGTCAAATCAACAATAAGTGACTAGGGATGTTCCGATACCACCAGAGTATCGATACTTCTGAATATGAATAGTACTCAAATCATTATTCGATACTAGTATGAATACCCTAAAAGTATCGATACTTACTCATATCCATACATTTCTTTAAATTAATATAAAACCGTGAAATTAACCAATTTTAATCTTATTGCAGCTAAGTTTTGTTGTTTCTTTTTGACTCATCTACATTTCCAAGTGTTTTGGCTTAGCCTAATCAAACATTTGGGCACTAGGATCTGTTCAGGATATATTATTTGACATTATTCGATACAAGTACTTTATTTCCGGTACAAGTATTTTTTCCGAATTTTCCGACTCAAGTACTTTCTTTCCGATTCCTATAGGTATCGCGAGAATGATTCACTTATTTTTATTATATTGGTATTTTAACATTATTTGAAAGATTAAAGATGAGGTTGTTTGATGCCGAAGTATATGTTCAAATATCGGTTTTTAGGCTATCTGTCTTAAAATTAAGTGATATTAGACATCTTTAAAGAAAAAATATGTAAAGGCTACATAGCATTGAATTTTTGGTAACTCTATCTTGTTTTACTCGACAACGTTAATTCGATACGATACTAGTACTTTCTTTTCGATACCGAGTAGATAACGGAAGAATGATTCGATGCTAAAAGTACTTGGTATCGAAAGAAAAGTATCGAGTACTTACTCGTATTTACTAGTATCCGAACATCCCTATAAATGATGGCAACATTTTGTTCAAAATGTCACCACGTCTCAAAATATCGAGTAGTGTTATTGAGGTAAACTTTGGGATTTAAAGTTATTTCTACATTTATTCTCTCTATTACAGTTATAAAACTTATTCCGCATTGCTAAAAACGTCTATTACTGTTGTAAAAATACAGTTTGTGTCCGGTAACCTCCTACGTCATCACTGCATTTTGCCAGCAATAATTTCTTTCTGTGGTTATTTTAGCTCTATTATTTGTTTCCAGAGGCTCTCTAAAATAGAGACAAATGAAAGTACAGGATGTTTATACGGGCTCATGTACGATGGAACTCTGTTGGTGGTAGGATTGAGCTTGGAGCTGTTTGAAAACGAAAAGAATTCTTACCACCAGCTACTCCTGAACCTGCCAGCTGAAATTGAACTATGTGGTGTCGTAAAGTTCGGCGAAACCTTAACTACAGGGACTACTATGAAAGAAATACTACAGGTATTGCTTTACAAACAACATGATACCTATAACTTTATGATTTATACCTGTCACCATTGCAATAGTTAGCGTTTTGGTAATACTGTAAGCTAACTATTATGAACTGAATAATAAATAAATAAATAATAAATAAATAAATAATAAATAAATAAATAATAAATAAATAAATGATAATGATGCCTCAAGCAAGTAGGTATATTTATATTATAATAATTACGTAGCTACGTAGTTTAAACTGCAGGCAAATCTAAGTATAAATTAGCCTGCAGTTTAAAACTATATAGCTACTTAGTTATTATAATATAAGCATGACCATCTGTGTATGCATGATAGGTGGGCCTGATATGAGTAATTAACTGATCCACTTGTGTGGTTTGTACATTGTTAATTAAATGTTTACTACATATACATTATGCAGAAAGTAGCTTGAGGAAGTTTAATGCATTTTCACAACAAGCCTCAGTTGTTACAATTTCAAACAAACAGCTTGAGGAGCTACCTACATAGTACAAATACATACTACAAATATGTGTTATTAATGATAGTAAAATAATATACATATCCTTGAATGCACAATCTAAAATATATAATGTTATAGAAAGTATCAGCCATTAATTTTTTGTGGTCAAAAGAAAAAATCTAATTTACTAATTTTCAGGATGTTGATATAACTGACAACCCACTAGTGATCATAGTAAATGAGAACAAAGAAATGAAAGCACACTTTTTGGTCCATGAAAAGTTTGAAGAGACCAATTATGAGGTTTTGAATACCGATGAGATGTGGAGACAGTTTTTGCATGTCCGGTTGAATACTGTTTTGCCATTAAGTGTAGAAGCTACAATAACAGGTGTTAAAAATATGATGCAGAATAAAAGGAAAAAGGTATGTTTTTGAAGGTTGTATTATCTACTGAGAGGTCAGTATAGAAATATTGTGTTATGGCTGTTTGTGCCACTTAGTTGGTGAACTTAAAATACTATTGTAATGCCAGCCACAAAGGAATGTGGTGATAATTAACAAAATCAAATCATAGCTATCACATTTGCAAAGTAATTGACTAAAATATTTGGTCCTACAATAGATAAGTCTGATGTAAAATAAAATATAAAAAGTAAAACCACCAATTTACATTGCATTCAAAGTGGTTCAACAGTATAATTTGTAAAATTATAATTTATTTTTAATTACTACTACAATTTGTAAAATTATATTAGTATTATTTATTACTCTGTAATATTTATTTTGAAGAGTTCCCTACCATAATCTATGTTCAGCAGTGGACAACTTCAGGCTGTTGATAATGATGATGAATGAATGATCTTGTAAGTGGATACACATTTTTACTAGGAGGCAGGACTTTTCTGCGAAGTTTGTCTAGGTAGGTACCACTGCTTTGCTTGTTATTCTGCTTTCAAGCAGTAGTGTGCAAGCACTATTGTGTTCTGGTTTGAAGGGTTTTATAGCTAGTGAAATTACTGGGCAAATGAGACTTCATGATTTGATCTTTCAGTCTAGATATCTAATTACTAGACTGTGTGATGTCCCAGGATGACATGCGCAGTACAGTGTCATGTGAAACTTTAATTAGGAGTTCTGAGTGACACTGCATTTGTTATGGGCGGCCATGACTCTTAACAGCAGGTGAACAACTAGTTTGTCATTAGTTAACATAAAAAAAAAACAACTATTATAGATTGATGTTTCCATTCTTGACTTGACTTTATATTTTTCTAGATCGCATCAGGTCAAGTTTCATTCCACATTGATGGTACTAAAGTGTACCTATTTGGAGTAGCATCAGATGTAGGACTAACAGGAACTAGCACAGAGGCAACTATTGGTGAACTTTTAGACTCAATGAGTCCAGAACAGCCATCTAAAAAGAAGAAGCATAATGCTAACATTGTAGTAAGTAATATTATATTGTACTTGAATTTTTCAGAATATGAATGTGTGAATCCAAACTATGTAGCAATTCCTATTAGTGGGAACTTGGGAAGTAGTATGAAACAATTTGTATCCAGAACATTTAAAGCTAGAACAGTAGTAATAAATTAATTTGATTTTTTAGTCCGAAATAATTTCTTTTTAATCATGATAAATGCAGGTATTTTGTTTTCCGCTTGTGTTGTTTGTACATAAAATCTTCAATGTTAGTTTGTTAAAATCACTCTAACTTTGTCATTTTTGGTCCAATTTCGATAATTCCTTTGCTGAAATAATTGGTTTTGATGTGACTGTAATTCTGCATATATAATTAAAATCCTTGTTGATCCTCATTAGCTCATTACACCATTTTCCATTATTCTAGGATATAGTACCTGTTAATTTTGTTATGAAAGCAACAAAAGATATACTGTCTGACAAACTTGTGAAAACAGCTGTTAAAATGATGACTACGCAACGAAAGCGTAAGTTTTTTCTCGATTGTAATGTAACACACACCACAGTGTTTCATAATTTACCTAGTTGCACCCCACTGCTGCTACTGCTGGATAATGATGATTGATGACCCACTTTTGTTTTCAGCTGCATTCTGCATAAGTATGCCCCTAAGAATAGATACACTGGCCATGATACACAGGAACACAAAGCTATTGGATCTGTACACAGTTTTAGTAGAGGCAGCTTGCAGATCACTCAAACTTCTTGAAACTGTATTGCTGGAACAATTAGGTATGTCTATGTATATTTTGGTCTTAGATTCAATAGATAAAGGAATTAACGCCATATTTAATAGGTATTGCCATTGGAAATTGGCCTCTTGGGATGGCAACCGAGCTTATTACTGTAAAGTGAGACTCCTGAATAAAAGTAAAGCTGCTAACCCCTTCTAATATTATAGAAATGACGAAGAATTCAATAGCGTTATAATTGTCAAATTTAGTAGGTACCTAGTTTTCCCACAATGGTATTAATGTTAGACCACCGTCTCACCCAAATTAATTTATAGGTCAAGAAGGTATCGGTGACGGCGCCGGTCTCCGCCTACCGGAAACATATCATTACTTGCCGCCGGAGCTTGGACACTTTCTCACGAGAGTAGTCCCGAAAGGGATACCGGATGAAAGTATGGGTGAGTGGTTTGTGTAGATAATCCTTATAATAATGTGAATATGAATACTACGTATCTGAGTAGTTAGCTAAAATTGACGTATATTTCCAAATGTTTGATTTATGATTATATATATGAATTTATGAAAATAATATATACATGTTAATTTTTAATAGAAGTCAAATGGCGTATTATATCTCCTCTATAGATAGCTTGTATGTGCATTACTTTCTCCCTCAAAAAATAATCCACCTTATGACCTTATTAATAAACACTCCATAACAGTGGAATAGCTACTTAGTGTTTTCTCGTTTTAGGCCGGGTTTACACTTGCAAGAAGTGTCCTACCGTCTATCAGACCAGACAGTATAGTTTGCAAGTGTTAGGCAGTTTACATTTGCAAGCTACTTTCTGATAGACGGTCAGACACTTCGGCCTATGACCGGCGGGCGTATTACCTAACTTGCGACAGGTTTGCAACAGGCGTAAATTGTGCGATGATTGCTGTCATACATCATTCATCATCATTAACAGCCTGAAGACGTCCACTGCTGAACATAGGCCTCCCCCAGAGCACGCCACCTTGAGCGGCTGCTCGCCTCCTGCATCCATCGGCTCCCCGCGGCCTTCACCAGGTCGTCGGGGGGCCGGCCTACGCTGCGTCTTCCGGTTCGTGGTCGCCACTCGAGAACCTTTCTTCCCCATCGGTTGTCAGTTCTACGAGCGATGTGGCCTGCCCATTGCCATTTCAACTTACTAACTCTAAGAGCTATATCGGTCACTTTAGTTCTCCTGCGGATCTCCTCGTTCCGGAGCTTATCTCGCAGGGAAACACCGAGCATAGCTCGCTCCATAGCTCGCTGCGCGACTTTGAGCTTACTAATGAGGCCAACAGTAAGAGACCATGTCTCAGTTCCATAAGTCATCACTGGCAACACACACTGATTGAAAACTTTCGTTTTCAGGCTCTGCGGTATTTTGGACGAAACGATAGGACGAAGCTTCCCGAACGCTGCCCAGCCGAGTTGGATTCTTCGCGCCACCTCTTTGTCGAAGTTGGACCTACCTAATTGGACAATCTGTCCTAGGTAGACATACTTGTCGACAACTTCGAGAGTATCGTTCCCAACAATTACCGGTATAGGTGGAACATGAGCATTAGACATGATCTTTGTCTTGTCCATATTCATCTTAAGACCAACCTGCTGGGAGACTCTACTGAGGTCGTTGAGCATGGTGCTAAGGTCCTCGAGCGATTCCGCCATTATGACTATATCATCGGCAAAACGAAGGTTAGTGATGTACTCGCCATTTATGTTGATGCCAGATCTTTTCCACCCCAAGAGCTTGAAAACATCCTCCAATGCGTTTGTGAACAGTTTCGGAGAAATAACGTCTCCCTGACTCACGCCTCTTTGCAATGGAATTTGTTCCGTACTCTGGTCCTGTAGTCGGACTGACATAGTGGCCTTACTGTACAAACACTTCAAAACTTCGATATACCTATAGTCAATTTGGCATCGCTGCAAGGACTACAGCACCGCCCAAGTCTCGATTGAATCGAAGGCTTTCTCATAGTCCACAAACGCTAGGCATGACGGCCGATTATACTCTTCGGTCTTCTGTATAATCTGGCGCGGCGTATGGATGTGGTCTATGGTGCTAAAGCCTTTTCGGAAACCAGCTTGTTCGGGAGGCTGGAATTCATCAAACCTGCGTGCGAGACGATTCGTAATGACTCTCGAAAACAGCTTATACACATGACTCAAGAGCGAGATGGGCCTATAGTTCTTCAATAAGGTGTTATAGCCTTTTTTGAAGAAGAGCACCACCACGCTCTTGTGCCATGCCTCTGGCGTTGTACCATACATCATTAGTGGTGTCGAAATGCTTCGCTACTGCTGTCACATTGCTACTGCTGTCGCATTGCTGTTGCAAATTTTACGTAATTACCCCGCCGGTTTCAACTTGCAAGAAAACTTCTGCAAGAAGTGTCCAGCCGTCTATGGGTATTACTATTATAGCTTACACTTGCAAAATACAGTCTGATAGACGGTCAGACACTCCTTGCAGAAGTTTTATTACAGGTGGAAATCCGGCCTTAGGAAATATCAGCCTTGCAGCTTTGCAAGTGTAAACTAGTGTAACCTACAATAATTTACACTTTCAAGCTACACTCTGTTAGACGGTCGGACACTTCTTGCAGAAGTTTTCTTGCAGGTAGAAACCCAGCCTAAGAGGGAATGTGTTTTACAGAAAAGGAAAGACGAATGCTCCACCATCAGTTATCGTTGCCGCTGACTCGGCCTGTGTTCCGGCGGGGTAACGCGTACGTCCACAACAGTGGAGGGCGGCTCACCAACCCTCACGAGGCCATCCCTCCGCAACCTTCGCGCCCCGATGTGAGGGTGGCGCTAGTCCGCGGCCGTTACGCGTACCACCACTACATGCAGGATCATTTCAACGATGACGGCTGGGGCTGCGCCTACCGCTCTATGCAGACTATATTTTCTTGGTTTAGGTTAGTTCTTCTTTCATTTAAGAATAGAATAGAATATCGTTTATTCAGCTTCACAACGTTTTACACATAAGTGCACAATAACGAAAAAATAACTCATACAAAATCAAGATTAATCAACCTTCCGCTACTGGGCACAACTATTTAAAAAAATATTAGTGGTGATGCTGAAAGAGCGTTCAGCTCAGCATAAATGTCAAGTACCTACCCTAAGAGGTTTAAGAGCTCTTGTCTGTGTAGTTTCTTTCATAATGCAAATAAAAATAAAAACCCTTCTAAAAGGGGGTTAAGGTGGAACGTTACACTAGCGCGGGAAATTCAAATTTTCTTGCGTTCTTTTGCCAATAATAGCTTAATTACTCAACGTGATTACATGAATACTAATTTTGCGGAAATAAATAGAATGTATCAACAAATTACGATTAAAAGTATCTCCTAGATATCATTGGCAAAATATTATTGGCAAAAGAACGCAAGAAAATTTGAATTTCCCGCGCGAGTGTAACTTTCCACCTTAAACTGACTTAATCGCTCAGAAGTACTAAAATGACAATTATTTTCCGTTTATTTTGAAACCAAACTATTTGACTGATATTGATTTTTTTTAAATTTTTACGTGGACTAATCTGAAAGTATTTTTCTTTACAACTAAATGGGCTCGCATTTGCCCGCAATCTCACCTGATGGAAAGTGACGACGCGATCTACTATGTTACATGCTTGTCTAGAAGATACCTATTCAATCGCGACTTATGTTCTTTCAAGTAATAAAAATTTTTCAAATCGGTACGTACGGAGACTGTGAGTGGAGAGGTAAGAAACATTTAAAAAAAAACAGCTGAATTTAGTATCTTCTCCATTTTGAAGTCATCAGTTGAAAAGCAAACTTTTGGGTTTTTCCCGTTTAGCCCCACTCTTTCGTCCCGTGACTATTCTATTCTCCTTATACACTGACCATCCATTGTGTATGTTGTTTCTTTTATGTATGTTTTGGTGTGTAATAAAGTGCTTATTTTTATATATTTGACAGCTATGTTATTGATTAATGTACACTACTTTAAATTTTGTTGTGCTACAAATCTACATAGATCGCTTTCGTTTCCAGGTATCAAGGATACACCACAGTCGAAGTGCCAACCCACAGGGAAATTCAACAGTGCCTTGTTAAAATTGGAGACAAGCCGGGCTCGTTCGTAGGCTCGAAGCAATGGATCGGCTCCACTGAGGTCATGTTTTGTCTGGAAACATTGCTCGGCGTCACATCCAGGATCATATTCGCAAACACCGGACAAGAGCTGCTTAGTTATTCGCCTGAGTTGGTGCATCATTTTGAGACGCATGGCAGTCCTATCATGATAGGTCAGTGAGATATTTACTTTGTTTTTGCTTGTTGCTTCTGTGTCGCATTCTCTAAAGCTAACCTCAACTTAAAGTATAGCGGTACTGTTCTGATAATGAGGAAGTGAAAACGACGGAAATGTAACTCCTGCTGTGTCTTCAAGTAGGCTCACTCCTCCAGTTTTTAGTATGTATTGTGTAACCTTAGCCGTCATACCGCCACTTAACCAATGGTTAAAAACTAACAAATTATAACCAATGGTAAAAATTTGTTAGAGGTTTTAACCATTGGTTACCTTAACTACAGATCAAAAAACCCGCCCTTAGTGAAAGTGTTCAGGCACTACATTGCCAGATTTCAAAAATATGAGTGTTACTATTTTTCTCTCAACCTGTAGGTACTGTTCCAATGCAGGGCAAGCATATTATTTCATTCAATTGATTCCCTCTATCTCTTATATCTAAACTAAATGACGTCACAAACTAGTCGTTCTCCTTTTTTTTATGTGAATGAATGACGTGACGAGCTAGTCGTTCACCTGATGTTAAGCAACACGGCCGCCCATAACAGTTGCAGTATCACTCGGATCTTTAAAACAAAAAAGTTTCGCGTGACACTGCACTGCGCACGTCATCCTGAGATATCACACAGTCTAGTAATCAGATTACTAGACTGAGTGATCAGGTCATAAAGTCTCATTTGCCCAGTAATTTCACTAGCTACAGTGCCCTTCAAACCGGATCACAGTAGTGCTTGCACACTACTGCTTGGCGGCAGAATAACTGGCAAAGCGGTGGTACCTACCTAGACGAGCTTTGCAGAAAAGTCCTACCACCTAGTCTCCTGGTGTTAAGTGTGCAAAACTTTATCCAAATCACATTCCCCTACCGGACCTCCAGACGCTCGGCTAGCCGCCATCCCTTCATGATCGAAATACCACACCATTCATACCAAGCGGTTTGATTCTTCGTTCTTAATTAGAACTGCTAAGGAATGGAATGCCCTGCCAGCGTCTGTGTTTCCAGCAAAATATGACCCGGGCGTGTTCAAGAGAAGGGTGAATAGGTACTTACTTAGCTAGCATGCTACACCTTCGATCGCATCGTCACTTTCTATCAGGTGAGCGTTGCCACTAGATAAGTCCGACGTAAAAAAAAAATCGTGTAGAGACATTTTGGGCAAGTTCACATAAACGAACATTCAATCTTTTACTTTTAAGTAGAGAAGTATGTACAGAATTCATAACAATGAAACTTAATTTCCAGGTGGAGGTGTTCTGGCGCACACAATCCTTGGTGTCGAATATAATTCGGTGACAAACGAGACGCGCTACCTTATCCTCGATCCACACTACACGGGCTCGGAAGATCTATCAGTTATCATCAGCAAGGGCTGGTGTGGCTGGAAGAATTCCGACTTCTGGAACAAAACCGCTCACTACAATCTTTGTCTGCCACAAACAAAACTCGCTGTCTAAACCTTAACCTGTCTAACCAATCATTTGCTTTTATTTTTCATTTCACGTTGAAATAATCTCGTTTTACATTAAGAATAGAAGACACATTTTTGACGATTAATAAACACTTCTCTTACCTGAGAACGCTGATTTTTTGCATATACTTCTAAAATGTATACGATAAACTACATAATATTGTTTTGGTTATGCTATGTTTTCTAAGCATTTCCAATTCAAATTATGTTTATTGTAATATGAACCAATGTAATATCGTAAAAAATATAACTAGCTTTCAACTGCGGCTTCGCCCGCGTAGTACTAGATATAAGTGCATTGGTGTGAATTGTGAATAGAGCTAACCAGGTTTAAATTTTGACTTGTATTCTATTTCTGTTTTGATTTCATGCTGGCTCTTGATCAATGGCGTAGGCGTAGTATTCGTGTAGCACGCTACTCCTAATAAATCTAATGATATGAGGTATCACAATACAACAGTACCACAACACGACCACTTGTGGCACAGCGATAAGACCAACCTCGAAAATAACAATACGAGTCTCTTTTCGTTTCTGCTATTAAAAAAACATTAATTTCTACACAGGTCACATTCGCTTCGCGTGGGGGACGTTCGTGGGGGCAGACGGGAATAATCCGGAAACATTTACCATAGATCACCCTCAACATGGAACTCCCCCTGTTCTTCTTGTGTAGGCAAATGGTCAGCCCTGGTGTCAGATTTTTTAGGCCGCCCAAAGGCTTCTGACTTGGCTTAACGACTATTGTCTTACGACAACAGCCGGGACCGACGGCTTAACGTGCTTTCCGAAGCACGGTAGCTCTCAGTTGTGAATACCACTTTTTGCTGTAGCGGTCACCCATCAAAGTTGTGACCGCAGCGAACGTTGCTTAACTTTACCGATCGGGTAGAAACGGCTAGTCGTGCTTCGCTATGAGTGCTCCCCTGCAATAACTAACTAATGAGGATTTCTATATTCTACTATTATATTTCGTAGGCAAGTACATGAATTATTTTATTTTCAAAATGTGTCTAACTCTAGTGCAGCGTCGTTAATTTTGTCGTTCCTGTTATGCATGATGCTTGCATTTCACTTTAGCAGCTTTGATTGTTACTTTATTATAAGAGTTGTGACCCTGGCTCAACAAAAGCTAGCCAATTCCAAGAGCATTTGAAAATTCCAGGTTTCAAGGTATTTTGTTTGTTAGATATTGTAAGGGTGGAGGAATGCCTTGGATATGAACCGAGACTGAATTAAGATGTGATTTATTTAGTTTCCTGTCAAAATGAAAGAAGGAAAGTGTGCATATATTAAAACTCAATTTAATGTAATCTGATGTTCTGATTCGCTAGTTCGTTATTATAGAGAAGTTAAAAATGAAATATAAAATATCACTTAATATATCTAGAATATAAAGTATTAATTTTCTCATTTAACTACTAGTAATTATTTTATTCAAATAACTGTATCAATTTTAATTTAGTCTACTCGCCATTTTGTTATTTTATAGAGTTGTGACAAAATATAAAAGGCATGTAAGTTAAATAAAGTTATTATATTTTGTACCGATTAAATTATGATTCAATATTTTGTGTTTCATTTGACTTAATTTTAATATTATCTAAAGCCATATCAGTATAAACAGGGACCGACTACTACATTGCGTTGTTTCATGTAACAAGGAGAGGAATGCCAATACACCAAGAAAACAGCTTTGATCAGAAATATGTTAAAAACCATTATGAACTAGATGGCGTTGCAAAATGAGCGGGCTATAAGTTGAGCGTAGATCAGAGATGTATGCCAAAAAACCGTACCGCACAACTTATAGTCCGCTCATTTTGCAGCGCCATCTAGGTTTGCAACATTTTTTGGCATATTTCTGTATTGGCATTCCTCTCCTCCTTGTTCCATTCCATGATTATATAAAACTAGTTTTCGCTCGGCATCTCCTTCGACGGACGTTCGCAGTGGAATTTTAGGGTTGTGTCTGTTGTCCCCCACATTTTCGGCCCCATGGCCCCATATTCCTGTTGTCCCCACAACAGGAATATTTATTCTTGTTGTCCACGGTAATACAATACATAGGTACAGCAGTCAGTAATACCTAAGGCTCAATTCAGACAGAGCAGTTTTTAAGTGCTGTATGAATATCAACCTTAATCTAATTAGACAAAGCTGGAAATGGTATGCAACATTGAAATAGGTAAGATTTTAATGTTGCATACTGTTTTCAGCTTTGTCTAAATGGAATAAGGTTTATATTCCAATAGCACTTAAAAACTGCTCGAGCATTTTCCCGCTCTATGTGAATTGACCTTAAGAATACGTGAATTCTCTTTCCTACGAGGAACAACCCAATAAAACTTCGCCCCAAATCTACGACTGCTACTATTTACTCGTGTAGCACTGCCATGTCACACATACGATAGGTAACGATAGATCACCTAAAATATTGTAAAGTCGATCACCACAGTTAATTTTTCAAAAGTATGTTCAATTTAATATAATATGTAAATATATATATATAATATAATAAAGCACTTGGACTGTCTATAGGCCATCGCGGCTATTATACAGTCCATAAGTGTTCTTTGTAGTAGGTAGTGTAGCTAGTTTAGTTTAGTTTAGTTTTTATTATTGTAGTAAAAAAAAAGTATATTAGTATAAAGGCATAAAGGTATTGTAGTATAAAGGCAATTCGCCCGTTAAAAAAAAAAAAAAAATGTGTTGAAGTATAATCAGTTCACCCGCTTACATTAGGAGACAACAAAAACTCACTAAACAAGTAGCAACACTTTATTTACAGTTTGTTATTAAACATGGGCTTAAACATAATTAATATCACTTAGGACTACGTAATATTTTAAATATTTACAACACTAAAATCACAGAAGAATACAATAAGGGAAATCTTAGCGAGTTGATTCGTATCAAGGCACACGCTTCACTTTCTAGAGAAAACATTGACGGAATGTGCATTAAAAAATCGGCTTACTACTTAAGAGCGAGAAGCGTACTGTGGTTTATTGTGGGGAAACAATATGCATTTGATGTCATTTGACCATAAAACAGTAAGTAGGTACTTTACGAAATAAATCATCCGAGTCAACCACAGATAACCCCCAATAGATACCGCATGAAAGACGACGACCGCGCACCACGCATTGGCGTAAATGGGTCTATATACATCGCCGCTTCGCAACACGGCCTTAGTTTCGACCAATTATTAGAGTTCATTATTAAGGCGTCACTCGAAACAGCCAATAATAGCGCATTGGCTCCAGTCCCCGCAACCCGCGCCTTCCGCCAGTTTTGGAGAGCTAGGATCCGAACAAAAACCCCGTAATGCGATATCTATTGGGGGTTATCTGTGGAGTCAACAAAAGTATTGCCTAACGATCACCACTTTCTGTGCCGTTCAGCCAAAGTTAAATTATCTACCGTTGGGAATAAAAAACTGTTTGCATACTTTTCGGGATTGACTCAGCCGATCTCTTTAAGCTTTACTAAATGCTCTCTTTCACTTGAGATTAGTTTCATTCCGATTACACGATAAGGTACTCGATGTAGGTTGCTGCTGCCTCCCGGTAATTACCTAAATAATATCCTTCTCTTTATTGAATCACCTGTAGATACGGTACTTTATTAGAAAACCTAAACTATTTCTTTTAGAAGAAATTAAAATATCCGATCTCAGTTAGAATTGGTATATTATCCCAAAAGAGGGTAAATCTACTCCCCAAGGTAGACAATGTTTCTTCTACGACTTTTCTAAATTAATAGTTTTTCATTGAAGAAATGCCATGTAAAGTTTACGTTATAATTTTACCCAAACGCTTCGAAGATAGTTCTAGCGCAGCTGGGTATAGTTGAACTTCTTCCTTGACCGAATGCACTTAAATGAGTTCGACGACCTGTGTTTAGAAACTCTCGTAGCGATCGCACGTGTAATTTTGTGAGTGGATCTGTTTTTAGTATGGAGGTTTGGAAACACGCAGTTTCAAGTAAGGCTCTCACAACTTGTGGGCTATCATGGTCCCAGTCCCGCCCTTTCGGGATAACATACCAATTCAAACCCACCTTGTATAGATCATTCCAAAGAATATTATTGTGGCTGGTTTATGTAACGAAGTTTGCACAGAGCATATTTAATATAGTTAAGATGCCATGGTTATGCAGCGCAAGGCTTTTTATTACTATGGCTCGTTTAATTTTGGTCATGCGACGAACAAAATTACAACATGCATTGCTGTTTTGTTGAAACAAGTTCTTTTCAAACTCGCATTGTACAGCATTTTTAGCGAGTGTCCGTGGTTCTTCTACAAACGAACCACAATGCCTTTTCAAGCATACAAACAGTATTTTAATGACAGTATGTAACAACCTACGTTTTTAATATATTATTTGAGCAGTTAACACAACCTGCGCTTTCTGCTTTTAAAATATTTTAGTTAGTTGCATAACAAAGTAAAATATAAGCCAGACACAAAATTAAAGCAAATAGCTAACGGTATTGGTAGCGAGGGTGTAAGGTATAAATTCTATGTTTGATTTATAAATAAACATATTTGTTGTGTACAAGAGTCAAACTCTTACGTTAAATATATACACTTTTGCAGCAATCGGAGACACTTAACTAGTTCCTCTATCTTCTAGCTCTCGTTAAACCCTCTTACTAATAACAGGCTAGTGTCCCGCTATTAGAAATTAACAAGTTAATATTACCTTCACAAAAGAGGTTAGAAACATATGCAATAATTAAAAAAATTTTTAGTAAAATCGGTATATAAATCACGGAATAATAAGCTTTTAAAGTTTCTGGAGGGGGCTGTCCCTTTCTCGCAAAACAGAGCTTCCTCTACTATGAAAACGCACGTTCTGAAGTCACATGCCAAAGAGATTGTATGTAAAGCTACCACAGCTTAGTAATGAGATACTATCAGGGAACTAGAACTGACGTCACTGCACGTTTGAACCGTCTCTTTCTATTCCTGTATTTTAAAATGCTTGTAACTTGTAATTTTTGAGATATTTAATTTTTGTTTTTACGACTGTTTATTTTTTGAGAAATATTATTAATTAATGCAATAAAAAAAATAGCAGGACACAAGCCTATTACTGTATAACAGCAGCCACTCAGTGTTTTCTCTTTTTCTATCTCTACCCATTTCAAACTCAATAGAAAGAAACAAAACACTAAATAACTGTTCCTGCGCTACACAATATTTATTAGTAAGGAAGAGAGTGTCCAGTCTAATTGATGTGAAACCTTACAGGATTTCCAAATCGCAGTGTCGAATTTGAGGAAACTTTTTCTGGAATAAAAAAGCAGAATTAGGTTCATGTATAGTAAATAAGTAGGTTCTAGAACTATTGGCGAGAACGCGGAAAAGTTCACGTGTCGTTGCATTGTATTATTTATATAAACATGTGCTTTTTAAAGTGTTAATGTTTAAAATTGGTGGCGTTTTACGCATTCAGTGCTGAGGCTGTGGGCAAGTGATATAATGTGGTGAAACGTGGTTTTTCATGTTGCTTCCAAAATTCCACAGAAGCTTCTAGTAAAGATGCCGCCACTTTACTAGGGCATGACTTAGACTGGAATAAAATATTTGACCCAGACTGTGACTAAAAACTTGACTTTACGTGAAATATACTATAACACGATGAAAATTACAATACTTGACACTGGCTAAATACGTTTCTGTGTGGAGACAAAATATAAGAAAAAAAAGTAGACAAATGAGACTTCATGACCTAGGACCTAGCTGATGTCAGTCTAGAAATCTTATTCCTAGACTGTGACGATGTCTGAGTATGACGTGAGCAGTGCAGCGTCACGCGAAACTATTACTTATTTAGAGTTCCGAGCGACTGCAACTGTTGTGGGCGGCCGTGTCGCTTAACATAAGGCGAACGACTAGCTCGTCACGTCATTTATTAACAGAAAGGCGTTCGAACCCTAGAAGAGGGCATTATGAAACTTATTATCGCCATAAACTGGTCCACGCGTACGAATCTCTGAAGCAGCAATACTAGTTAAATCATCATCTCATCCTCTTCGCCTTTTCCCATTTGTTATTGGTGTCGGCTCCCAATCTAACCTATAGCGGCGAGCTGCCAGAATTACACGAGCGACTGCCATCTGACCTCGCAACCCATAAGGAACTAGTAACATTATTTAGATCAGGCGTCTGACTACCCGTAACGATTGCCATAGATGTTCTTTTGACAACCGGGACCGACGGCTTAACGTGCTCTCCGAGGCACGAAGCGATGGCATCGAAAACTGCACATAACTTACTAGATAAGTCATTGGTGCAGGGCCGAGGATCGAACCCGGTGCCGTAAGATTGCGAAGCGCACATGCTACCGTTCGGCCACCATCGCTCTTCACTAGTTAAATATTTATTAAGTTTGATTTATAAGGATAGCTTACATGTCAATATAAATATAAGTAGGTAATGTGATCCTTACCCGTAGTTTAAGTTCTATTCTATCGATTTCTCCTCCCAGCATGTCCACAATATTTTCACCGTGCTTCAGTAAGAACGCCTCGACGTCGTCTATGGTTTCCACTTTTTTCATGTCCTGTAAACAATAATAAAACAGATAAATGTCCCGATCGTCGTTTCAGTGAACGGCCTTATAGCGAAGAGCCTGTCGAGGCTGTTGTCTGTTGTTGTTGTTGTTGTTGTTTCTATCTGTTCTCTCTGTTGGTCGAAACAGAGAGAATCTCGTTCACTAAGCTCTTGCTTAAGGACTTGTGCATTTGTGCAAGGCCAGCGTGAATTCAAGCCAAAGCCACAGAATAGATATATAGTACTAGGCCAAAGCGGGGATGAGCCAGGGGCCGAGCGGCAGGGGCGGTCTAAGTTAAACTGGTTCCAACGCGCAATAGTTTAGGTAATTTATTATTACACTGAATATAATGGGAATTTTAAAAATCCGCTATACATAAGCCCTCCATTATGTTTAGTTCAACTACTACACAAACTTCATGATCTTATTTAAAGTATTCATTGAATAATCACTGTTTATTTGTACGGTTTGGAGGTGACTTTGTAATTTTTTTCTATCGAGAATATTTTATTAATTCGTGTTTTCCCTATACATTTGCAGTAGCATTAGTCCTGAACTTTACCATATATTAATTTCAATGTCATTGTTGCAATATTGTTGACAGGACACTGCTTCAAGCTAAGCCATTTTAAGCATTTTGGCGTTGTATTGGCTCTTAACGGTTGGATCAAGGGTCGGATTCAGCAGACAGTGCTCGTTGAAACGGCACGTATTTTCTGGAAGTTCTTCACTCTCCAGCCCTAACCACCGGAAGCTTGAGTCCTGCTTCGCTCCAGGCGGCACTTTTTATAATATTTTTACCAAAGAATATAAAGCCCGTTGATAGCTCGTGAACATAATTTCTCGTACAAACACGACTCACCTGCGCGGGCATGGGACGAGGTGACAAAACAAGACAAAGCTATACGAAATTACAAAGGACAGAGCAGGATGGAACAAAACACATCAACGGGTTCCCGTGATTTGTATGAAAATAGTAGTTGAAATACACTACTAATTTTCGTATGAAGGGAAGTTGTATCATTGGTCAACTGGATTTATAGTCAATGATTTTTACAGATATATTGTAAAAAAAATTAAATTAAAGAATTTCATACAAAGATTTTACGATACTCGAAAGCTAATACAGGTACAGGTTTCAAGTTAACGTGACCAAGCCTGGCGCACTCTGCGCTTTAGCTAAAAAGCAACTAATTTTTTTTTGAACGGACTAATGGTGTTGGTCTCTACCGACCTTTACAGCGTCACCGGGCGGGAAGCTACAAACTCATGGGACCGGCCCGACTTTACACCGTCAGAACAGCAGCGCTATGGCGATAGAAAGAGAAGCAACTGTATAAGGATAAGGTAAACTTGTAGCGCTGTGAGAGCTGAACTAAACTTTATTGCGTTGCAGCTAGAGTCGCTATTTATTTAAGTGACTTCACGGAGTAAATCTTCTCTACCTGCTATTAAGTATTTCGTGAAGTGACCGAGTTGCATATTCCGTTCCGGTTCTATTATCATGTGCAAAGTAAACTCACCTCTAATAAATTATTAAGATCATGCTTTTCTAAGTATGATCTGGTTAGTGCTCTTCCATCAAAGTCCACTTCAGCCTGAAAATATAAATAAAAGTACCATGATTTATACTGAGGCTCCATAGTATATGTGCAATATCCTAATCTCACAGTCTAGTAATCTTATTGGCCATCTATGACTCATCTGGTAAACCAGCTAAAAAACACGTTTGTTGTATGGGAGCCACCTTAAAAATTTATTTTATTCCGTTTTTTAGTATTTGTTGTTATAGCGGCAACAGAAATACATCATCTGTGAAAATTTCAACTGTCTAACTATCACGGTTCATGAGATACAGCCTGGTGACAGACGGACAGACAGCGGAGCCTTAATAGGGCCCGTTACCCTATGGGTATGGAACCCTAAAAATAGTAAACTTCGAGGACGCATAGTAGGTAAGTGTAGATCTCATGTAGATAATGCAGACTCGTGTAATCATCATCATCAACAGCCTGAAGACGTTCACTGTTGAACATAGGCCTGCCACTTTGACCGGCTGCTCGACTCGTGGATCCATCGGCATGCGGTATTAACAAGATCGTCGGTCCACCTAGTCGGCCTGCGCTGCGTCTTCCAGTTCGTGGTCGCTACTCGAGGACCTTTTTTCCCCATCGGTTGTCAGTTCAACGAGCGATGTGGCCTACCCATTGCCATTTCAACTGGGTAATTCTCAAAGCTCATAATATTACAATCATTTACTTAGAATCTCTACAAACCAAAAACGCTGAACGTTACACTAGCGCGCCGAATTCAAATTTTCATGCGTTCTTTTGCCAATAATAGCTTAATTACTCAACGTGATTACGTGAAAACTAATTTGGCGCAAATAAATAGAATGTATCAACAAATTATGTTGTGTTATGTTATGTTACAAATTATGTTGGCAATAAATAATTGAGTATTGAGTATTGAATTACAATTAAAAGTATAACCTACTTATCGTTGGTTTAGCGACAAATGGCAATAGACTGAAAAACTAAGAAAAAAATTGTTTATTGCCATTTGTCGCTAAACCAATGATATGTAGGAGATACTTTTAACCGTAATTTATACATTCTATTTATTTCCGCAAAATTAGTTTTCATGTAATCACGTTGAGTAATTAAGCTATTATTGGCAAAAGAACGCAAGAAAATTTGAATTTGCCGCGCTAGTGTAACGTTCCACCATAAAATTAGTATGTACCTTATATCTTATGAGGTTGCTTCCTATATCTATGCCCTTGACGTCATGGATGGCTCGGATCATGAAATCTCTCTCAAGTACGCTATTGATTTCATCTAACTGCTCTTGCGGTATAGACCTGGTAATAAAAATTTCCATAGTACAAGTTTTGCTAGGTTTTAGGCAGTGTAAAATCTCCAATTTCCTGCGACAGGATAAGCACAACTAGGTAGTAGGACTTTTCTGCAATGTGCGTCTAGGTAGGTACCACACCACCGCTTTGCCAGTTATTCTGCCGCCAAGTAGTAGTGTGCAAGCACTACTGTGTTCCGGTTTGAAGGGCACTGTAGCTAGTGAAATTACTGGGCCAATGAGACTTTATGATCTGATCACACAGTCTAGTAATCTGATTACTAGACTGTGTGATCTCAGGACGACGTGCGCAGTGCAGTGTCACGCGAAAATTTATTATTTTTAAGTTCCGAGTGACACTGCAACTGTTATGGGTGGCCGTGTCGCGTAACATCAGGTGAACGACTAGCTCGTCACGTCATTCATTCGCATAAAAAAACGTATTTGTGCAAAGAAAAAAAACACAAACACTAGACACAGATGTCTGGGTGGTGTGCGACCATGGTTCTCGTAGTTCTTGGATCCCTAGATACAGGGAATCCTTGTTAGGGTCTAGGATCTATGTATGTGATCATTGGGCGTTATTTGTTTATTTATTTTTACTTTTGTCTCGTTCTACACGTGTAGCCAGCGCTATATAAATCGACATATAGCCGCGTGACACGATTAGTCTCGGACCGAGTGGCTTGGATATCTGCTCGGACGCAACTCGTACCGTTGCAACCGACAATCCGAGCGCACTCGGACAATTGTATCCCAGCAGTGTAGACTCGGACCGCACTCTACTTGTCCTACCTAGCTCGTATAAGAGTAGTAAAAGACACCCACAAACCAAAAATAGTTATTTGTTATACTAGGCTGCAAAGTTGGTTTTTGGCGCGAGTACTTGAATTGAAACCTGAGCAAGCGAAGGTTTCAAAGGTACGAGACGCAGAAAAACTTTGCTGCCTAGTGCAACACCACAACTTTTCACCTCACCACAGCGAGGAAAATGTAAGAAAAACAGCTAAAAGGCTAAGAAAAGATTAGTTTTTAGCGTATTAATCTAGTTATGGGTGGCGGTAACGCTTGACATCAGGTAAACGACTAGCTCGTCACGTGATTCATGGAAAATTAAAGAAAAAGTGTTTTTCATCCATTTTCCATGCAGTCGCCGTGCTGGATAGCGTATTGGTTTTATACTCTTTGGTGCTGGACAGTGCGATTATTCTAAAAATGAGGTTGGTGAACGAGAAAATAATGGTATCTTTTAGGAGGTAGTCTGTGGTATTAATGAGTTTTCAGTGGACTGGCGATATCAGGAAGGTTAAATTCGGGCAGATCAGTGATTAAATCCTCAATTCTTGACGAGAAAATTATCGAATAGAAACGTTTGAATTATAAAAACACTTTCCACGCTAGCGAGCAAAATGCGTTTTTGCGCCCAGATTTTGAATGACAAAGAGAACCTTTCCGAGCTAGTGAGGTGAAAAATAAATAAATTCGACATTGTGAGCAACAATCAAAACTATAAAGAAAACGATTCGAGTGAACTATGATAATGTCAACCGATATCTCAGTACACTGGTACGAAGCTTACTCCTACGAGTCCACTGGCTCCGAGGAGACTGCTCGTGTCACACCGGCTCTTCTCTCGAGAAAGAATTTGATCAATGAAATAGCAACAAAAGGCTAATGCTGGCCTGATAGCTCAGTTGGTAGTAACCCTGCCTTCTGATCTGTAGGCTGTGGGTTTGATTCCCACTCGGGACAAACATTTGTGTGATGAACATCGATGTTTGTTCTGTGTCTGGGTGTTATATTGTATTGTATTCTATGTATGTATTTACAAACAAACAGTATCTAAGTATTATATCAATTATCTGGTTCCCATAGTACAAGCTATGCTTAGTTTGGGGCTAGATGGCGCTGTGCAAAATGTCCACACATGTTTTAAAAAAATATGCTAAGACGTGATCAGCGCGCGTGATCGTTCTTTTAAACGCTTCCTCGAGAGAAGAGATATGTTGATTTATACAGCTCCGCCTATACCCGGTGCACAGGGCCGGGTATTTTTTTTCTGTTCTGTGGACTCTGTGGTACCTTCCAACCAACGCTCCGACGTTGGTGAGTATGATGAAGGAAGCCACGCCGCCAAGAAGCGTGCCGACTAAAATGCTGCCTATAGCGTCGGGTAGCGGGTTGCCAGTGCACTGTGAGATAGCCATACAGCTGGCGGCTACAATGACGCCGGCCACCGCCGCCGTGTCTTCTAAGATTACCACGTTCACTGATGGGTCCGAACTGCGTATCACTGCACATAGAATGAGAAACGCGTATTGTTATGAATACGAAAATACTATCCTTTTAGAAAAAGTGGTTAAATCTAATTTAATCGCTTTACTTTGTTTTGAGATGTACTTGGATACATTTACCTTTTTTTTGGTACCTTTTTCAACCGACTTCAAAAAAGGGGGTTTTCAATTAGATTGGTATTTTTTTATTGTTTGTTACCTCCACAGAGCGCGAAAAAACAATTGGCTTCGTCCCGAAGAGTCATATTTTTTAACGCTCTGTGGTTACCTCAGATCTCCGGCACATATAATTGGAAAATTCTTTTTTTATTATGCACTTTAAGGTTATCCCATTTTTTTATCAAAATCAGTTTAGTGGTTTGTTTTAAAATCAAAATAACTTGAAAATTTATGGATGATAATATCATCCAAGTATTTCTCAGAATGAAATAAAGATGATCGAAGTCGGTTTAATTAAACCCCTTTGTTAAAAGGAAATTAAACGAAATGTTACAATTTATTCCATAAAAGTGCAACAATCTAGATTTCCTCATATATTTCCATATACCTGTATCTTGGGACTTTGGTGTACCTAATTAAATCTAAAATACATGTTGAAGAAAAATTGTAAACGTATAAAACAATATTGTGACAATAGAGGACCTAGTTTAAAAAAGAAAAACAAAATAGGTATCATAGGTACGCTTAATGAAAAACACCCTAAAAAACATGTAAATTACAAAAATACTTGTCTTTTTGAGATCTTTGAACGCTACCCAAGCACAGTACGAAAATAGACGTGGTATAGACCAGCATATGAACCCTAACCGTATTATAAAATATTTGTAAACATTGCATTATTTTGAAAGTTTCCAACAATAACAGTAAAAGTTTCTTACTATATTCATAAAGGGATACGTTGGCCTCCTTGGCACCTTTTCGTGCTGCATTTAATGCAACCATTAAAGTAGCACCTTCTGATACTACCGCACCTCCAAGCACGAAGTAAGCCTGTAGAAAGGTAACAAATTACTTCATTTTGAGAGCTATAAAATTCCCCCCCACCCCTTAATGGGAGAGGCCTATGTTCAAAGTAAATGCCAATGCAAGTTATTGTTTGACAGTGTCCTTATTCTCACCCAGTAAAAGTCATGAAGAGGCTGCGGGTCAAGTATGCCTGTGACCCCATGATAGAAAGACAAGCCACTGCCAACGCAGAATATGCCCACTCCAGATATCAAGGAGGACACGTATCTCATGTTTGTATAGCCGTATGGATGATCAGGATCGGCCATCTGAAAGAAGAAATAATGACTTGTTTTATAGAAAAACTCTAATAAAAATATGTTGTGAGTACTCCACACCGCGAGATAAGATCTGAAATGAGGAGATCCGCAGAAGAATTAAAGAAACCGATATATCTATAACGTATTTAACAAAAATCCTGTTAAATAAATATAGCATTTGTACAGACCATCACAAGTTGTATAAGACAGATAGTCTATTATAATATTATTAGCAACACTGGCGATGACGGCGCGGCGAGTGGCGAACAGACTATATAAGAAGCGGCCAGAGGGCCGCTCGCCCTTACCCCCCGTAGGTTAGCTAGAACGGTCGCGACTTTCCATAGGGTCCACTCTTCCAGTGGACGTAGCCTTCTCGATCCTCGCCGCCCGGCAACGGCCCAAGCCGAGGCTCGCACCCCAGGGGTGCCCTTGTGCTAGTTGCCTCCCACTTTTGACGGTTGGGCGCCTTAAGCGCCTGCCCTCCAGCCCGGTGACGCTGTAAAGGTCGGTAGAGACCAACAGCATTAGCCCGTTCAAAAAAAAAAAAAAAAACCACTCGCCCTTTTTACTTCACCGGACTTCGTGCTGAACGGACGTAGTTTTGCTCGTGTGTCATTTCTGTGCTACCTTTGTGCTTATTTAATGGAATAATGTTAATTACTGTTTGGCGTTTAAAGATACTGACTTTTAAAAATGTGGTTTCACTTCTGATTCCTAACAATATATCCAATTATAATATACCGATGGATACAGGAGTCAAGCAGCCGCTCAAAGCAGCGCTCTCTGGGGGAGACCTATGTTCAGCAGTGGACGTCTTCAGGCTGTTGATGATGGTGATGATGATGATGAATTATAATATTATTACATAGAAATGGGCACTAATTAGTAGTTTCTGTTAGTATACAGTACATACTGATTAATAAGTAAATATTTTTTACCTGAACTGATTTATGTATGCCATAAGCTAAAATAAGTTGATTGACTGTGTCGGCTAGTGAGTGAATGCACTCAGAAAATAAACTGTGTGACCCCGTGTAAAACCATGCACATAGCTTGAAGACAAAATTGCAGCCGTTTCTGTAAAAAAATACAATAAAATTATTAGATTATCATGAGTAATATGTTTCTTTTTTATTACATACAATAAAAACTCATGTTCCTAAAGTAGGCATGGATCATTTCACAAGGAGCAGGTGAAAAATCATATGATTTTATTTTTCATTAGTCACTCCTGCTACTTTTTGACACACACTCTGCTACAAATCACAGTGTGATAATTACGCTTAATTAATTGTGGCTTCGGATTTTATATTACAAGAGTAGCATTAGCGATGAATATCAACACATATAGGTAATTTTGCTTATGCTTTAGTAAACAAACTGAGACCTGCAGAGTGTAATTTTTAAAAAAACTGGGTACGTCCTTGAGAGATAAAACAAGCTGATCAAGCAAGAGCTGTCAAACTTTAGTGCCAATGGTCATTAGTTATATTTAATTACAAAGTCAATGGAAGGTTTTCTGAACAAAAAGCTAAGTTAAAAATAGAAAAAAAAACATTATATCACACTTACATTCCTATTGCTGTAAGTACAACTCTACCAGACCTAGTTCTCAAACCAACTTCCTCAGCATCTGGTGTGAGCTTCTTGTGACTCATTTCCCGCCTATAATTTCTTAATCTCCTTTTTACAGTGAAGACATCTGCAAATTATACACGGAATACAATTACATGCGTTTAAACTTTTATATATTTATTTTGTAGTAATGTACATTTTATTATCAATATACAGATAATTATAAATATAGAGAGATTACTAGGTGATTTTGCTAGGTGAACTTTTGTGCAAAGTTCGTCTAGGTTGGTGTTGGTACCACCAGAATAGCAGAATAACTGGCAAAGTGGTAGTCCGTTATTCTGCCAAGCAATAGTGTGCAAGCACTAGCTGTGTTCCGATCCGGTTTGTAGCTAGTAAAATTACTGGGCAAATGATACTTTATGACCGGATCTCAAAATCTATAATAGTAATCTTATCTTATTACTAGACTGTGCTGATGTCTCAGGATGACGTGCGTTGTGCAGTGTCACGGGAAACTGTTTTTTTAGAGTTCCGAGTAATACTGCAGCTGCAGGGGAGCATGAGCTGTACAAATCAGGCGCGGCGCACAAATCATTATAGTAGGGGAGCCCAAGAGAAGAATTTGAGGTGCTGCACTGCCAACGACATAATCGCTTCTCTCGAGAAAGCGTTTTACCAATGAAATCGCAAGAAAAGGTGTATAACGTGATCCGCGTGATCGTTCATTGATCAAACGCTTTCTCGAAAAATGAGATATTTTATGTCGATTTCTACAGCGAATGCTACCCATACTGATATAAGCGGCCGAGTCGCTTATCTTCAGGCGAAGGACTAGATCATCATTAAAACAAAATAGATAATTATATTAAAAATAATATTATAAACTAGCTGACCCGCCCCGGCTTTGCTCGGGTTAATTAGTTTTACGCCTTATCCTATGCAGTCCAAGAAAAATGAGAAGGAAGAGGTAAAAAGATAAGGGAAAAGGATCAATGAATGAAACAGCGAAAGGAGGCCACCTTTCACCTTCATCCATTCATCCTTTTCCCTTATCTTGTTTTTCTTCCTTCTCTCTTTCCTATACTACAGGATAGGAGTGGCTTCTTTCTCATTGCCGAAGACGTCTTATTGTTGCGTATGGGTCACATCTCGTTATCTATAATTATGTACACTCTGTGTAGGCCAGCTGTATTATCATGACACCTAATGCTGAAGGTTAGATGTCTGTAATTTCTGAACTTCAAAAGCAACGATCTTGAAATATTTACGGGATAAAAGTACCCCCTTTCTTACAAAAAGAAATAAATGAAATCAGACCACGTGTTAATGAGTTACAACTAAGTACGGCCCCCTCCCCTCGGGAGAGGGGATGAAAGCTAAAATGTCCTATCTCATATTATGAACTCAAATCATGCCAAGATTTATTTGAATCCATTCAGTAGTTTCTGCATGATGCTCATCCAAGCTACAACCAGACAGACAAAAATTAAAAAGTATCATAGATTTGGCTTTAGAACCCTGCATATAAATTTTTAAAATATCTTCAATGTACAGAATCGGACCTGTTACAGTTCTATTATAAGCGTAGATTTCTGATTTTACCTTGCTCATATCGTCTTCTATCTAGCTCTCTTCTCAAGAGTTCCTTTTCAAGAGCTTCTTTAGATCCCCAAACCTAAAACAAACACATCACAATTTTATTATAATACATTACTTAATTAATTTCTTTTAAGTGGTTCAGCTATATCAGGTTATGCTGTTTTATTTTTATTCATATCTAATAAAGGGGATAGTTCACTTTTCACCTTTTTAGGGGATGACTTTTGTAGGAGTGAAATAATAAGTGTCTTATGATGGGACTTTCTTCTCTACATTTGTCACTTGAAATGTGATGAAGTTTGAAAAATGCTAAATTCATATTTGTTTATTTTTTATGGACTTTGTCAAGTTTTGATTATTTTGAATCAAGTATTTATTTTGATTTTAGGGTCGGACCCATAGCTCTAGCACCCTTTAAGGGATAATTAAAAAAAAAAAATTGCTTGTTTAACTTTTTTGCTTATTTATTTAGCATCAAAACAGCATTTGATTTGGTATACAGATAGATTTTGGTCAAGGCATATGTATGTATGAAACTGGATGCAATGTATTTTCTAAACACTTGCTTGCTCAGTCCACACTTTTCTCTGAATCATACATAGGTTGTAAGGAATCCGAAAATGGCAGCTGTGAATGTTACCAGTGGTGCCAAAAGTGTAACTGCAGCCTTTGCTGCTGCTGCTGACATTGGCAGCATTATCACTCAAAAGCGATAGAAAGCCATTAAACCATATTAAACGAAAAAGAAGACCAGACAAGAACACTTAATCAATATCCATGAAAATATATAACCTCCAGATAGACTATGCAAAACTTACATTTGAAGCACCTCAATTATAAGTGTATATAGGGGAAGGCTGGGTGGGCAGCGCCCACCCCAGATATTTCTGGTGCCCACCCCAGGAATCCCAAGATGTACATACAAGTCCAAAATTCTAGGTCAATGATAAAACTAAATTAAAATGGTACCAACCAATCATACCAACCCAAAGACCTAAAGGGCATCAAATTTGCATTTTATATCAATAATTATTAATTAATAGGCTTTAGCTCCATCAGCCACTAATATTCAGGGGCCCACCCCCCCTGGAAAATATCCCTAGATATTTCAATGACCTCAATCCCAACTGCTTGTCTCTTTTTTCTCTGGTAAGATGTAAGAAGTGAGCAGCTCAACCAGGCCTTCTTAAGATTCTCGTTGCCGAGCGTGGTAAACGCCATGCTCAACAGCGAGAGAGTGTGGCAGGCAACGGTCTCCTTCTGCGAGGCGGTGATGACGCAGAAGGAGGCTGCGGAGCGGGTCAGAGTGGATGATGCCAACTCTGACCCCCTCCGGCGCAGATGGACCGGAGGACGGAGGAGGCGTTTCGCGCGCCTTCTCCATCCTCCGTAGTGGGGTCGGCGGCGGAGAGTCGGGGGACTCTCCGCCGTGCTCACACGGCCCCACACGTCTGCTGGGTAACCGAGGTGCAAGGTTACCCACCCACTGGCGCAGAGGCCCGAATGGGCCTACCGCTGGGGCGAGATGGTGAATGCTAACGCGACCCTATCTCGCCCCATCCCGGCGGCGGACGGATCACGGGGGGGTTTTAGTGGGTTCAAGTCCCACATACCCCCTCTCAAAAAAAAAAAAAAAAGGCCTTCTTAAGATAAACACAAAATTTTGTTGATTTTACTTAAGTAATGCATAGGTACCTCAAATGCTTTTGCTTCAACATCTTTTCTGTAATATACGGTTATAGGTGGCTCAGCTTCATAGGGAGACCTCCGAAGAACTTTGGGAAGACTCTCCAAATCAGATTGCTTCAATAGATACTCTGTCATGGCTCTCATCGGAGTTATAAAATTACGTTCAGTGTAGGAGGCTGAGAAATCTATCAGAAGCCTTTTCTTTACTGAAAGTCAAATTATTACATAACTTTCTTTATAATTCTAAAAACAACAGAGTACTAATTAGTATTAATTTGATAATCATATGTAACTTACCTGGTGGAGTTTCAGATTTAGAGGAAAGTGGAGCTTTATTTTTTTCAATTGTAACTTTTGTGACAATTTTGTTGGCATCTGTCTCTGTTTTTACTATTATATCACCTGTAGCACTTTGTGAAATTACCTTTGCGGTTTTTTTTTCTGGAAGATTAATTTTAATATCTTTGGTTTTACTATTGTCATAGAAGTATGCAGAGCTATGAATGTACCTCCAGAACCCTCTTGTTTCAGCACTATACAGTTCTTGGCGTATAACTCGCGTCGCTCCATAACAGATGGATCGAAAATGTTTAAATTCAGATGAACCTCCACATAGTTTTTTATAATAAGTCTTCGCTACAATAGACGGCAACATATTTTATAATTTACACAAATTCCAAGTTGGTTTGACTTATTATTTACATCATTTTATACGCTAAGTTAATTCATTAACACACACTATTATACATCATTGTGTAAATAAAATGTAAAGATAATTTTTATCGTAAAAACACTTATAATTTACAGTAAAATAATGAAAATACAATATTTTCTGAAATAAAGAACACAGTTGTTGGAGTTATATTTTTTTTGATAGTTATATTTTTTTTTGGTTCGCCCTAGGTATGTTCCAATACCACTAAAGTATCGATACCTACTCATGTGAGTAGTACTCAAATCATGATTCGATACTACTCATATGAGTACCCTACAAGTATCGATGCCTACTCATATCGACGATACATTTATTTATTATGGGCCTTATTCATAAACGGTGATTATTTTTTAATCATCGTCGTATCAGCTGATTAGCAAAATTCTTATTTATAAACGGTATTTAAAGTTACGATGTGGCTAAATATGTGATTAATAGCTGTCAAAATTAAACAGCCCCGAACCATGTTTAGTATCTTAACTAGCAAGATGGCGGTTCCAAATCAGCTGATGTTGATTGACTTTCCGTATATAAAAAAGTACTCTGTGATTGACACTTGTCTCATCTGTCGAATATTGCGCACAGAGTACTGATATTCACTTCTCATTCTCATCTTCACTCCAATTGCTAGCCCGACCTCTTGTTTTAGGGCTCCATTCGAACCAAATCCAAAGCCAATTTAATATATAAGATTTTCATTAAATAAATACTCAAAACAAGAAACCAATACTACTTTAAGCAAGAAACTACAAAGAGTATGTAACTATGAAACTTAAAAGTAAAAACGCAGATAAATAATACATACAGAGTTTCTGTCAGAAACGTATAATTTCGTTCAATTCAAAGAGTATGTAATGCTACGATGGTTCTACTCTATTATTTTAGGAAATGTTAAGAAAATAAAAGCATGGAATAGATCACTAAACTGAAATAAATCAGTGAACTGTATCTTTTTTACCCACCGCTATTTATTTTTCATGAAAAAGTGGCAACACTCGTGTTTTATTAAAAAAAAGAAATGGTGTTTAATGTATGACCCAATAGATGGCGCCAGTTGTGGCTTTTGCTAAAATCTGTCACTGTCACTGTTTCAAGCATAGACCACAGGTTAAAGGAAATGTGTCACGATACTGACTGACAACTCTAAACTCTTTCGTTTTTTTTTTAGTTTTATTGCGGGATACCATGGCTTTATTTTGGATCATAATATTAACGTTTATCTATCTCGCAGATCTACTGTACATCAATTTACTTAATAAGAATGCACCACAGACTACTTAGGAGATATTACAGACCCCTACAGACAATGTACTCGTGGTCCACTCAACTGAATTTGACATTTCTTTGTAGGTAGTCTAAGCATTTTCTTATGTTTAAACTACTCTGTGGTTTGAAATGTTTAAACTATGTATTTACAGCGCCATCTAGAAAAGAAGCGGAACTAGTGTTTTTTTTTAAATAAAATGCCTCATTAAAAAATAGGGTATAAGCATAGACCTTAAAAAAAAAGCAGGACTGAGTCCCAATTGATCCCGAACCGAGGTACCCATAGGAAGTCGGAACGCTAATAAGTACGAGCGGACACGCACACACTCACATCATAGGAAGTCTATCGCCTGCCATTACTGCTCTGAACCTCGCCCAAGACGCATAGAAAAAAATATTATAAAATGCCGTCTTGCGTTGTGAAAAGTTATCGGAATCATAGTGGTTTGATAAAATAAAGTCAGGGGATCACTTTTCAAAAGTAAGCATGTTAATATTTCGCTAATTTCTTGCTTTTTCGATAAAACTATTGAGGTGCAATCAATACACAAAACCAGCTAGTGTTACCAACAATCAAACTTGCAAATTACCCGGAAGTGTGGGAGAATGACCAAATTATGTTCGAATACAACTTATTCACCTATATTTATCATAATTAGATATCTGACTATATGCAAGTGCATATTTCCATTATGCATATGCATGTGCTGGTCTTTGCAGGTTAATAAATATTGTACCGGTAATGGACCTACTTACTAATCGTGCATATTTGTGCAGGTTTTCTATAATGTAGAAAAAGTAAAGTAACGTAGAAAAATACAATTTATGTGTTCATAAAACATTTTAAGCAACACCCTGGCTATAAATCTTGGTGCCAAATAAACAGTTTTATTAACTGACTGGCTGACCCGAGCCGGTTAGTTAGTTTTACGCCCTAACCCTATCCAAAGGAAGAAAGAACTGGGAGGGGAAAAGGATGAATGGAGGCAGGTGCACCTCTCTTCACCGTCATACATTCATCCTTTTTCCCTATGTTTTTCGCTCTCCCTTCTCTCTTCGCTTTAGCGTACAGGGTATATTCCCAGTTGCCCCCATATGCTTCGCCCCCGGGGGGCAACTTGGAATAAAAATTACTAGTTGCCACCCGGTGGAGACTGGGAAGCTATTGCTCCCACTTTATTCGCCGTACATTGCTGCGTAGATCGCCAACCCCTTCATTACTGTCCAAATGTAATCTATACATGGTTCTTGGGGGGAGGGGGGCAAGTGCGGGGGAAGGCAGGGCAAGTAGGGGGGGCGGACTAAGTGAGGGGGGAGGTGGTGGCAAGTGCAGGGGTGGGGGGGAAAGTGAGGGGGAGGTGGGGGCAAGTGTGGGGAGGGGAGATTGCAGATTCCTTTATTGTGCGTGCGGCTAGGGAATGGAACTCACTCCCGGCGTCGGTATTTCCATCCACTTACAACTTAAGTGTATTCAAATCAAAAGTAAATAGGTTAATTCTAGGTAGGCGTGCTCTGTTGAAGTTTAATTAAAAGAGCCCGAGAGAGTATATTCCACTTACTTTATTGTTCCACTGAGCGTTTACATGGTTTACATTTCACATTATTACTTATTTATTAGGAAAAACAACTAAATAGAGAGCCTTCATATTTTTATCGTACACCACAGACTACACAGAGTAACTACTACCCTATAGACTAATTATACAACAATATGTTCCGTTCCCAGTCACAGATAAATCAAAATTCCAACATTCCCCCTCGATTGAAAGTTTTACAGAACTTAACAATCGCTTATACAGAATTAACACACATCAATTAACATTTAACAATTATACAAAATTAATTTAGGTATGTGAAAAGATCAAACTTATTTAAAAAAAAACAAATTAGTCATTTAATCAGGTTGCAATTACTAACTAGCTAAAATCAATCTGCATAGATATCCTAAGTTACTTTAGAAATACAGTTTTACAAAAGTTTGAGAAACATTGTAATTTACTACACATGTTGTCTAGATAATAACATATTAATAATCATTATAAACAGTACAAAGGTTCATATTAGGTTACAAATGTTCCTATTTTAGAAACTTAAGTTAAGTAGATACTAGGCTACCTACCAAAAAAATTATAATCTGCAATTATATCCTATAAAATAAAATCTAGCACATTGGCAAAAAAAAACTGATAATAACTAAACTAAATTCAAGCATTTTTTCATTACTTGTAGTCTTTCACAAGGTAAAGACTTAGTCAACAAATCAGACAGGTTCTTTTCTGTTGAAATATACTGAACCTCAATACATTTGTTTTGAATTAAGTTCTTTAGAAAATGGTTCTTAATATCAATGTGCTTTGCACGTTTGCTATTTTCCATTGACTTGGATATTTGAATTGCACCTTTATTGTCCATGTATAAAACACACTTCACACTAAAATCACAGTTCACTTCAGAAAGTCCATTTAGGTCACAGTATAGTCCTTTTAGGTATAGTAATTCACAAGCACTAGTAGCTGCCGCTACATATTCTGCCTCAAGTGTAGAAAGGGTAACGCAAGTTTGTTTTCGTGATAACCAGGCAGTCACATTACCATTGTACAAAGTAACAGACCCAGTTACACTTTTCCTGTCAGTGCTGTTACTTCCCCAGTCCGCGTCCGAGTAGGTTTCTAGACTCTTTTCCTTCGACTTTGTGTATACTAGACCTTCATTTTCTGTACCTCTTAAGTATCTCAACACTCTTTTTGCTTGTATCCATGTAGACTGAGTTGGTTTATCCAAATACTGGCTAAGGTATGATGTGGCATAACAAATGTCAGGTCTTGTAAATGATGAAACAAACATCAAACTCCCAATCAGCTGTCTATATGGTACATTGTCTATGATAGGTTCGTTCTCATCTTTCTGAAATCCCTTAGTTATTGGTGTAGATGTCGCTTTGCATTCTGACATACAAAACTTATCTAGCATTTTTGAAATTTGTCTTTTCTGTGTAAGTTTCAAGCTATCTTGTTTTCTTTCAATTTCTATTCCTAAAAACGATTTAGGTTCTCCAAAGTCTTTAACATGAAACTCTTCTTTCAATCCTTTTATAACTTTTTCAATATTATTGTCAGGTCCAGTCAAAATAATGTCATCGACATAGATCACCATCCATACATTTATATCTTTTCCTATGTATAGGCAAAAATCACGTAGTGATCTTGTAAATCCGTTATTTTCTACATAATCATTGAACCTCTGGTTCCAGCATTTTGGGCTTTCTCGCAGACCATATAATCCCCTGATTAATTTCAATGCTTTGTTCTTTTTGGTATCAACTCCTTCTGGAGGTTTTATATATATTTCAGATTCCAATTTTCCATTTAGGAAAGCCGTAGGCACATCCAACTGTCTTAGTTGCCATCCTTGGGATATAGCATGTGCCAATAATGTTCTTACGGTAGATATCCGTGCCACTGGTGCATAGTTCTTTCCTAGATCTTCTTCTTCTTTTAGTTGAAATCCTTTCACTACTAGTCTGGCTTTTCTTTCTCCATTATCTTTAGTTTTGAACACCCATTTTGTATCTATTGCTTTCTTGTCTACTGGTAAATCAACTTCTATCCAAGTGTTCATTTTCTTCAGTGCATTTAGTTCAGCGTTAATAGCTTCTTTCCATCCATTATTTAATGCTTCATTGTAGTTTCCCGGATCTACACCTTCATTTACCAAGCAGTAAGCTTCATGTAATTCATACTCACTATACAAATATTTAGGTTTTCTTACTATCCTTCCGCTTCTAGTTATACTTTCTTCTTCATTTATTGATTTATTATCTGATCCTTCTTTTTCATATTGTTTTCTATCATCATTTTCTTCTTTTTCTGTCTGTTCCGGTATTACATCTGTCTTTTCTTCGTCATAATAGTAATTGTCATCTTTCTCTCCATTGCAGTTTACATTATTTTCATCAAATCTTATGTTATTTTCGTCAAACCTTACATCCCTGGTTATTATTATTTTATCAGTCTCTGGATCCCAAACTTTGTAGCCTGCTATTGCATAGCCTACCATCCTTACTGGTATTGCTCTTTGATCTAGCTTGTCATTTTTAGGTATTACCATCATCCATCCTTTGCTTCCAAATACTTTTAGTTTATTTAGCATCATGTCTTTATGAAATTCTTTGGCTGGTATCTTATTATTTATGCCTCTTGACGGGCACCGGTTAATCAAAAAGGTTGCTGTTAATACCGCTTGTCCCCATAGATGTCTGGGCAAATTTGATTCATCTAACATTGTTCTCGCCTTGTCATATATAGTCCTATTCATTCTTTCACTCTTGCCATTCATTTGTGGACTATATGGTAATGTGTACTCAAGACATATACCTTTATCTTCACAGAACTTTTTGAATGTATTAGAAGAATACTCACCACCATTGTCACATCTAATTCTTTTTACTTTTATTTCTTTTTCTCTTTCTATTGAATTTATGTAATTTACTATATTTTGTGCTGCTTCAGACTTCTGCATTAGTAAGTAGGTTTGAGTGAAATGAGTATAGTCATCGATGATTGTCTGGAAATATTTGTAACCTTCTTTAGTGGGAACTCTGGTTGGACCGGCAACATCAGTATGAATGAGTTCTCCGACTTTTCTCGATTGAAGTTTGGTTACTGGCTTAAATGGCAATCTTGTACTTTTATTTTTCATGCATATATCACATAATTTGTCTTCATACGGTAACTTTAAAATAGCTAAACCTTTTCTGTTTAGATGTCCGAGTCTTTTGTGCCAAATATTTTTGCTTTCACTAGCGTTGCAGTAATCACAGCTTCCTTCATTTTGTAGTAGTTGTAGCTTTAATATATATAATTTTCCTGATCTATTGCCATAATATATTCCTTTCTCTGATTTTATGATTACATTGCCATCTTTGAATATAACTGTTTTTCCATTATTCATCAGGTTACTCACAGATAATAGGTTGTGGGCTATGTTCGGCACTATATAACTTTCTATATCAACTGTTTTATTTTCATACTTCAGCTTAAACATTCCCTTTTGCTTTGCTTCTAATAATGTTCCATTTGCGATTTTAATTCTTATGGGTTCCTTTAGGTCACTTATATCAGTCATATATTTTCTGTATTTTTCTTGTACAAAATTATGAGTTGCTCCCGAGTCTATAACAAATATTACCTCATTTTCTCCTATATAGGTTTTATGTATTGGTGCTTTTTCATAATTGCTTTCTGCTACAAACAACTCACTCTCCGACTGTACTTCTGCTACTGTTGCTTTTGAATAGTTTCCACGACTGTAACCTCTACTTCTTCCTCTGAAACCTCTCCCTCTTGTTCCACGCTTTTGTGCTTGATCATTTTTCTCCTTGCACTGGAATGACTTATGTCCTTCTTTTCCACACCTATAGCAAGCAAAAAAACTTGATTCTATGCTTGCTTTTCTTTCTGGGACACCTTTTATTTTTAATTCGGCATCTAACAGCCTGGCTTTGACAAATTCAATGTTTATCTCTTTATCGTCACTCATGGTTTCAAGAGCTGTTATGACAGTCTCGTATTCACGCGGCATTGTTAGTAGCAAATGACATACTTTGTCGGTTTCGTCTAACTTCGAACTTGTCGCTTCGAGTTCCGCCACTAAATTTTCAAATTTTAGAAAATGGTCTTGCAGTTTGTTTTCTGTAAGACGAAGCGCAAGAAGTTTCTTTTTTAGGTACAACTTATTGAAGACGCTTTTTCTTTCAAATACTCTCTCTAGTTGCATCATCATGTCCGCCGCTGTTGTGCATTTTTTTACGATCTCCAAATATCTGTCGGACAGGCATTGTACAATAATTGAACGGGCTTTGGCATCTTTTTCTGTATTCTTTTCTTCTTTATATAAAACATCAGAAATGCTTCTCTCTTCTAGTAAGATTTTAACTCTGAATTTCCAATTGGAAAATCCCACGCCATCTTGCAACTTTGGATAATTCAAGACATTTCCGGAGGCCGACATAGTTTTAAGTTGTCAACCACGCTCTGCTGTTGAAGTTTAATTAAAAGAGCCCGAGAGAGTATATTCCACTTACTTTATTGTTCCACTGAGCGTTTACATGGTTTACATTTCACATTATTACTTATTTATTAGGAAAAACAACTAAATAGAGAGCCTTCATATTTTTATCGTACACCACAGACTACACAGAGTAACTACTACCCTATAGACTAATTATACAACAATATGTTCCGTTCCCAGTCACAGATAAATCAAAATTCCAACATGCTCCACCTTCGACCTCATCATCACTTACCATCAGGTGAGATGTAGTCAAACGCTAACCTATCGAAAGTAAAAAAAAAATAAGCCATTCAATTTTGACTACTCTGTTACGCTCACGTAGCTTTTTGGTCATACGAAAAGTTTTTTTTTTTGTCGGATTCGGGTAATTTTCTTCACATGGCAATCCTTTAATCAGTCACACATATTTATGCGGCCGCCATTGCTGTACGTCAGTTCGATGTCAATCAAGATTCATTCCTGCTATTTTTTTATAATTCTATGGGTATAAGCATAAGTTGGTATATGTTATCTGTAACAAAAATATCCTTTGTGCTTTGTGCGAGTTGTGCATTTTCCAGTGATTTTCGCTAATTATTTATATTTTGTTAGCTCACAAAGTTTACACTCACAGAGGATTTCCTTTCCTCCACCTTCCGCGTTCAAGAAAAGACATCAAATTCCGACCCGACATTTCATAACCTCGTTTTGACGTTACTTATTCCCAAATTACTTTTTGAGAGGTTACTACTTCAAAAGGTACTCTGTGGGTTACTTGGATTGGAAACAAGGCGAAATTGTGGCCACCCCGCAGAAGCCATAACAAGAAGTAGAAGTTGAAGAATTAATTGGAAAATGCCTGCTAGCAGCTTCGACTTTTACCTACAAGATGCCAGAAATAATTTTGATGCAGTTCGCCCTGCTCCGATTCCCACTGATGCCAATGTTTTTGTGGGCCAATGTCAAAGCAACATTCATGTTTCTACAAACTGCTATTACGGATATCACGATCCAAAGAACACAAGAAATCAAAATATAAGCACAGATTGCGAAATGTTAGAAGTTGCTGGTTCCAATGAGACGGCGTCTTCACAAACTACAACTAAGAAGAGAAGTGCCGATAATGAGGATATGCCGCAAAGCAAACGCCTTCGTCATGGTAAGGTCAATTTTAATATTCATTGCAATCTCACTGATCATAGATTACATGAATTTACTTATAATAATTTTGTTTTCAAACAATACCTTCATTCAGTAAGTGATTCAGTGAGGTTGTACATACATAGCAAAAGTTTTTATAATGCAGTACTATAGTCATAGTCTATACCTGCTTCATATTTGCCACAGGTTTGCAAGGACTGTATAACATTCATTATTGTAAAGAACAGACTATCTTTTGCAATATGTAGCTAGAAAATGTTAAGGCAAAAGGTAAGGCAAACAAGGTATTTTTTGACACATTTCCTGGTGGAACTATAGCATGTGGATGATTGAAATTTCTTTTTTTTTTAGTTAATATCTTTAGTGACATCCACAAATACAAGATAAATAAATTTAGTTCTATAGAAAAAAATCGCTACCAAAAAATTTGAATGTACATATATTACTCAGTTTTTCTTGAATATATGTTTACAAAAAAAATGAGTGTATTCCCAACAAACATTCAGAATGTCTACATAGTTTTGAAAAATGCAATATTAACATAGGTTTTAATTAAAAACCCTCAAAATCAGTCATTGCGTGTGTTGTCTTTGTCATAAGTGCCTCACTGAAGTTCAGACTGAATTGATATTTAAGTCTACAATGTTAAGGTCAATGTTTCTTTGAACGGATTTTGACCAGCTTATCTGGCCCTACCATTTGCCTTAATATTAATTTCTATTTGCAAACCTATAGAAACAGATTGCTGAGCTGAGTAGATAGTGATTTCTAAAATGTTATAAGCTACTATACAGTTATCAGATCTGCTGCATTTACCATTTTATTTTTATTTTGTGGGAAGTCTCAGTATTATAGTCTAGATTTTGATTGTATTTGGGCTACTCATGCCATGTTACTTATGACATTTAACCAAATCCAGAATTTGTTATTGCTTACTACAAGTTTTGTTGCGGTTTCATTTTTTGAATAATATGTTATTTGAAACAAATGTACCATGATTATATAATTCATACATAGGTATACAGTATTATAATAGTTACTATTAACATTTTTTTATATTGGCTGTTTAATATTAAAGGTATTTCTAGGATGCATTTGTGGTTCACTAGTGCATTATGTGTGTCAACTGTTTTGTAAAACAAGCTCAAAATAATATCAAATATTTATTAACAAAATTACTATACTTTTTTCATTCGGGTATTTCTATTTACAATTGATAAATAATTACATGACTTAAATAATTCCTTACTGTGCACCTTGTTAGAAGAGTATTTAGTTTGTAGAAATAGATGTAAATAAAAAAAGGACCACAAGGCACTAGATTCTTGAAAATGGTCTGTTTAAATTAGGTACAACATAAAAAATTGGTTGTACATAGAAAGAGATGCCAATAAGTATGCATCTTATGCAACAAGTTAAGTAAGAAACTGCCAGTTTCTGACAAGGTAATTGTAAAGACATACCTCATCTGCCCTCTTTTAATTACATGTAAAGTTTACATAGGCCAATGCAAGGGGTTGAGTGCTGTTTCGTGGCAGGTAAGCTATACTTAAATTAAATTTAAACAGGTTGCGTTAGTACTTTTATTTTAATAGTTTTTAAGAGATTTTGGGGTGGCAGCCTGTAATGCCCGTTATTTATATTCTTTGCAAACAGCATTCTTCACTTTCATTTACAGGCTTTCTTTCTTTACTTTCATCATATTTGTATGGGCTTGTAATTTTAATTATGAGGTTGTGTTGATTCTGAGTTGCATTATAAAATGCTATGCTAAATTATGCTAAATTAAATTATCTCAATGTTTTTAACTTTTTCTTTCTCAAAAGAGTAACATGCTTTAAGTTTTATTTAACATTAGATAAGACAACACAGAATATACACCAATGTATGTTTTAACTGATGATAGTGCTAGCTGTGCACAACTGCACATGTATTGTATATTACAACATAAAATGTGTAAATGTTTTGTAATGCTCAACAGAACAAATCATATTATTATATAAAAGCTTCTGCCTGTGAATTCAAAAGTTCACACAAACATTATCAAAATAAAAAGTATTAAGTACCTATTATTTGTACTATTATTTATTCTATACATGTAGTACTTGAGTACAGGCAGAACTTAATTATATATGCCTAATAAAAGATGCAGCATTGTAATGCTTCTGGTAGCAATGATTTTGAGGTCATTCGTAACATTAAAGTAAATTATGGAATACTGGAACATAGAATCCTTGAAACAGATATGAGAATTGCTATTCAAAAAATCATTGGTTGCAGAAGCAAATTCCTACATTAACTGAATAGGTGGTATCTGTTGACATATTTTTGTGTAACTAAAAAACTGAAAGATGATCTTAAAACGTACTTAATTCTCAAAAAAAAAAAACAATTTAATAACATTTTAGCTGTTTAGATTTCAGAAAATAAACAAATACTATTCTGAAATGTAAAGCTAGAATGCTATTGAATATTTGAGTGACTAGCACTGAGGGTGAGATCACCATAATGACTCGGTACTATTTCAGTGCAAACAACTTCATCATACATCTATTTTAGTAATATTTTATTACCTACCTCCTCTATATCTGTTTACTTACATGATGTTTCTAGGTTTATAATAAGTAACATAGTATGGAACAGTATCATAAATAAATGTTGCCCCTTGAAGACCAACAAAAATTAAGAAATTGTGTGTGTGAAAAACTGTTGTTATGATTATGGCTTTCAATATTTGCAACAAGTTGACTAGTTTTAACTAAATATTGATCCTACCTATAGGCCCCCCTAAATGAAATAACAGGCAATTCCTGAATAATAAAAATTGGAGTATGGGTTAGTATGCTTTATATATAACATAATTATATATCCTGATCCAGATCCTGGACCCTAACTAGGATTCCCTGTATCTAGGGACCCAGGAACTACGAGGACATGGTCCCACAACACCCAGACACAGAACAAGTATTTGCGCTTTTTTTTCTCTGTACAAATAATTGTCCTGTCGCGGGAATCGAACTCGCCGCCTCCGGGTTATGTGCCGCCTGCTCAACCGCCACACCACGGGGGCTGTCATATAAATATTATAACAGGTATTGAAAACAGACTAGTCTTTTTAGGGTATTGTTCCCAAGCCTGACAAGAAAATGTGTATATTGTAATTATTCCATATCATACTCAGTCATTTACATTAACTTATTCCCATTTTCCTTTTTGTCTGATTGTAACCTTTGACACTAGTCAGTTCTTTTTTTGGTGAGATGATGACTAAAATAACTATGCTAAATCAATTTTGCGAGTTCCCTCACTTTATAGACAGTACTTTCGATTCCATGAATTTTTATAACAACAAACATGTCTTCTATTAAATCTTATTGTAAGAACTAAAAATCGTATAGAAATGCAAATGTAAAATATTTTTCTTAGCAAAGGTTAAATAGATATTATTTATCCATTTGCCAAGAAAAATATTGGCTCACACCATCATCTTTCTTTTTAATATTATTTATAATTATAATTAGATAGGTAGAAATAATCAAATAATTATAATATTTTTAATTGAATCTTACTACTCAGATTTAAATCAAAGGTTTTTTGCCCAATCATAATTTTTTTAAGCAGGTCAGAAACAATGATTAGGTACCTATGTCAGAACATAGCTTCTATAAAAAAAACTGCTTTTATGAATAAACACACAAACTCTCAATAATGTTAGGTGAAGACGGTCCAAATAAAATACACGGAAAAATAAGGATAAGTAAACCAATTGTGTCGCGAGCGAGAGGTTGTCGTGTCGGCGCAGCACAATAACGCTTTCGACTACATACGCACGTCATCGTGCGGCGGCTGGGCGTGAGCCGCGCTCCTCGCCCCCCGCATACCTATTTCACTGCCCCGCACCCTCTCACAAGCACCTCGGTCGCGCCACCTTCCGTATAGCTTTATTTATTATACTTTTAAAATACAAATGCACAGCAAAATAAATCAAAATACCAAGCAGATAATATGCCGTTAACAGTTAGGTATACTTAATTTGTACTGCCCTAAACATGTTACCAGATGTATGAAGCATGAAACTAAAAGATAAAAAGTAGCCAACTTTGTTTCGCCAGGGGCGCGCGCAGTTTCCATTCATAAATCCGTTATTATACTATGCACCAACATTCGATGAATTAGGCAAAGTTAAAACGCTGATTAGCTATTTCACTGTTATGTTATGTTTATACAGTATTTATTACTAAGGGGGAATTTTTATCGCGATAATTAGGAAAAAGCTCTGTATAGTAACTAGTATAAGTTTAATGAAACAGCAACAAAACTACACTTGCGAGGCTTCCTGCTGGAAAACATCGGAGCCCAGTGTGATGAAATTCCAAAATTTATTTCAGAGGGTATGGTGCCACCAACTTCCAACTACAATCCATGTTTTCTACGCCCCACCCACAACAATCCTGACATATCTCGTTGTCTCATGGCTCACATGATCTAAACTCTTAAAAAATTTCAATATTTTGATGACATTTGGATCTAATTCAGAAATGTCCATTTTATCTGCAGAAGTACAAAAAGAGAAAACCATTGAACCTGAGACAAACGAGACCATGAAATTGGAAACAACTACAGAAGATTTATTGGAAACACTGTATTGGAACATTCACGGAGGACATATGTTTCACTTGATCCAGTGTTTGTGACTGTATAGATTTTATGTGTAAATGTGTGATACATAACATGTGTGCTTGGGACTATAAGGCAGTAATTTTAAATACTTTCTCATTTCGTGTAAGGCTTACTAAATAAATAAATATAGGTAAAGGGAGGGTCTTTTCTTTCAATCTCAAAAAACTACATTCAAAGATATTATGTTTTTTATATATTTATTTATATAATTATTTTTACATATTTTATGTAAACAGAGTCTTCATAGTATTGGCATACATTCAGGTCAATAAATAAAAAAGTATAGATTAACAAGTCAAAGCAATTTACTGTCCATGATCATAGCAACTTCTCAGTTCAATCTGAAAAAGAGAAGATACTTTAATTAATTATACTTGTTCACTTTTTCTGTTCCAGATGCAGCTTTAATGAAGATCTAATGTCTTTACTTTTCAGGGTTCATTCAAACATGCAATGGACTAATAGTTCAAGTTTGAATGTTTGCTCCATCATGACTAAATAATAATATCACCTTTTTGCTTTTCAGATGATTCTTCCATGTGCAGCCTTGTTGGCACACGGTCAAGTCCAAGCCATTCAGCTTCTGCCTTTAACGTAAAAATATCATCAAATTACTTGGTGTACTTATATAAACTTATCTCAAAATTTTTGTGATGTAACCAAATGTTAGTAATATTTAAAAAAACCTGTGATATTACAATCTGTGATAATATGAAATTGTTTTCAACCTCTGGCTCTATAAAATAAATATATACTAAAATGTACACAAGTATTTTATTTATTCATTATGTTCTATTAGGTATACGAAAGTGGAAAATTCAAAGTAAAAATGCATATTGATGATGGTAATTTATTGTGTTAAAGATACACATTTAATACAAAATTGAAAAAAGTATTGTAGCATTATTCAGGAGTGTTTAATGGGGATATAACACATATAGCGCAATATATCATGGTACATAAGGTGTGGCCAGTCACGAAAAAGAGATGACGTGTTTTGTATGTTCAATGGTGAAGCCATGTTGAAAACCTATTTTCATTATGAACTAAGCTGATATGATTTTGAATATGTCTAATATGAAAAAGGTTAAGAAAAATGAGCTAGGTACCTGCTTAAATAATTAGCATACCAATTAAGAGGACCGTCCTGGTATTTGAAAATGTTATAGCCGTCGCTCTACTCTGCATACTACGTAAGAGAGACAATAGAGCCCATGAGTGAATTTACCTACATTTTAGCGTTTCGGGCGCCAACGGTTGTCACCCTCTAAAACTTAACAAAAACTTTTGACTTTGGTCTCAATCGTTTGGATAGATTATAAGCTATGCTTGTGTACGTATTGGTTTTTTGAAATATGTTTCGTGTTCTAGTTACAATTACTTTTTGTGTCATAATTTTGACGCCAAAAATTCGTAACTTTAGGTGGCTATAAATACGAAGATATTGTAATGTAAAATCTTAAAAAGGAAGACGTACGAGCATAGTTTTTTACTGGGTAGACAACATAAATATAAAAAAATCGTTAAAATCGGATAATAAAAAAAAGAAAACATTTATACCAACAAGACACTTAGAGGCGGAAAAGCGTTGGCATTTTTTATATGGACATGAGGGAGGTATTTTGATGAGGGGGGTATACGCTTCTCTTAAGAGCCTATGTAACCTCAAAAGGCTTAGCATCATCCCATGCCCTGTCAACAATATTGCAACAGTGACTTCGAAATTAATATATGGTAAAGTTCAGGACTAATGTATGGAGAAAACAAGAAACGCTTTGGCCTAGTACTATATAATATCTATTCTGTGGCGTGGCTTTGGCTTGGATTCGCGCTGGCCTGCCATAAGCCCTCAAGTATCCCATCATATCTTTTTCTAGGGTTCTAACTACTATTACAAAATTCATCAAGATGGAGTCATTCCATTGGACGTGAAATATTAACAGTTATACCATCGAATCTCTAGTTAAAATATAAAAGTAAAGGGTTGTCTGTTTGTTTGTGAGACTTTTACGCTAAAACGGCTGCACTAATTGGGAGTAAGTGTTGCACACGGTTTGCTTATATTATGGGGATCGACATAGATACTTTGAATGAATCACGAATATATAAAAATCACGAGTTCTCGAGGAAACACGGGTAAGTTGCAGACGAAACCGCCACCTATAGTTTATAATATTAGTATGATGATTACAATAGTTAGATTAGCACAACTGGTTAAATGGTAAACATCTACAATAAAGAGCATGTTGCATTACCTCAGTAGGGGTGGCTTCGTCGGTGTCTATGACATCGGGCAGGGCTTCGGCTGCGGCGGCAGCCTCGCCGCCATCCTCCATGTCGGCCGGACAAGTCTGATCCGCCTCTGCCAAGTCACCGTTCTGCATCTCCGTGCAGTTTATCAAATCCACTTTCCCATCTTGACTAGATCGTGCGCTGTTATCGTTCGTCTCCGTTTGTTCTATATCCATGTGCACGTGACCCGGCCACATGTCGTAAGGGCACGCCGGCAGCGTCAGCTGGTGCAGTTGGCTGTCGCTCGAACTGAACAGGTTCAATGACCCCGCTACGTCTTGCAAGATAGAAGACTCGGGCAGATCGTTCGATGGCTGCGGCTGTGTCTGTTCACCCTCGTCCGGTGAAATAAGTAACGGCAAGTTGTCGATGACATCGCTTGATATTTGACAAACCCTCATGCCCTCGTACTTGGCTAGGAACTCGAGTAGTCTTCGTTTGGATTGTTGAAAATATCTCCCGTCCGGGTTGCCGCTCAGAATCTGCGTGGCCAGCGCGTCCAATAGCTCGGTCGTGCAATATTCATCGCTTTTTACTAACAAGAAGCGAACGACATTGTGTTCGGTATGCATCGCACCACCGGTAGCGTTCTGCGTGGAGAGGGAATCGGAATCGTATGTACCGGCATCGGCAGTGGTCGACACGACTTCCGGCCGGCTCTCCAAGCGTTCATCGCGGCTGTGACTTTCCAAAATAGAACTGTACTGAGATAAAATTTGCCTTATAGATTGCAACACCTTCTGTCGTAACGCGTCGGAACTGATCAGTTGCAGTTCCCTGAATAATTGAATCAAAAAGTCCGGGTGCGATTCGTTTACCCCAATCAGCGCCGTCACCTCGGAATACACGTTTTCTTTTAGCAGATCGAAAAGTTTCGACGTAGCTTTATCGTGGATTTCGCGGCTGGTGGATGCCAAATTAGGGTTAGGCGCCTCGGATGTGCTCGCTATATTAATGTTGCTCGTCTGCGAGTACTCGAGCGAACAGTTCCTCCTGCTAGAGTTCTTCGCGGGGAGTTTGGACGAGGATTTCTTCTTGCTCGTCGCGTTCAAGTTGGAATGCGACTGGATAATTTCGGGAATGGGGTTAGCGATGTTCAAGTTTCTAAAGTTGGGATCGTGGCGGTTGATGTTGACATCGGCGTCGTTTCTGGAATGCGAGGGGGTGTCTTCGTTCTGATTAACGTTGAGCACATCGGGGGCAGAGGAGAAGGATAGAGAGCGTTCGTAGGCTACGTTTCGCCGGGCGGCCGCCGGCTCGTCGAGCTGGATGGTGTTGGTGTTTCGTTTGGGAGCGGTCGGTGAGGCGGCGCACGCGTGGTTGAGCGGGTTGTGGGAGCGCTCCACCAGCGGGTGCGGGTTGTGCGCCGGCGCGCCGAGGTGACCGTCCGCGTTCGCTTTGTTGTTAGCCGATAGGAGATTCTGACGTGAGTAACTGGAATAACAATGCTCTTGTTATTACTTTTATTCCAAATACGATTAGAAAATGAAATCGTATCGCTTGCCCTTTTGAATTAAACTGCAGTTAACAAGTCAAGAAATCGTGGTTAGCGATCAAGTAGTATAACGCGCGTCATTGGAAAAGCGGTTCTGAAGAAAGCTACAGAATATAGTTTTCTCACCCTACGCTATGTCGAAAGTATAGTAAGAATGAGACAGCAATAGAATCGTCCGCTCTTTTCGCGATGGCACAAGTTATTTTTACGAGCGGTTATGGGTAGGTATGGGCTTTGATTAGTCAGTATTCACTCTCATTAACATTATAGGCAACACAGATTCAAACATGAGGGAAAAACGCACGCACACATTCTCACCCTTTAGATTATATCTGGAGAAGTCTTCGAGCGAATAATAAATAAATATAAATTACGTATAAATATATAAGTAAGGTTTTGTTTGAGTAGCAAGGGTTTTTGTTTCTAATATCTGAAAAGAAATGAAGTTTGTTTATATACGTAAGGTGAGGTAAGTATTAAAGAAGGGTACAGCAACATAAAACTATGTTAATATGAGGCATAAGGAAGATCGGTTACCTGCGGAAGTTATCCCAGTAGTTGTTGGCGCGGTTGCCGGGCGGTACTTGGTTGTTCAGTGTGTGGGACGCGGTCTCCGCGCGCCAACGTTCTTCCAACTGCAAAAAAAACACGATATTTGTACGTACCTAAAATACAACAGATTAATATTTCGTGTAAAGGAAAATTATAAATAGTTGAAAGGATTTGAAGCCACATCCATCGAAAAATTTGAGATTTTCCATTGTAACTATGCACATTAACTGCGTATTGAAACCCTCAATTTCATACAAATAAAAAAAAATCGAAATCGGTATATAAATGACTGCGATATGAGGTAACAAACATTTAAAGAAAAAACATACACGTAATTATGTATTTTCAACCGATTTCAAAAAGAAGGCGATTCTCAATTTGATCGTATATTATTTGTTAATGTTTGTTACCTCATATCCCAGTCATTTATATACCGATTTCAATTTTTTATTTATTTGAAAGGATTAAAGATACTTTCAGATTAGTCCCATAGGCATTTTATAAAAATCGGTTCAGTAGTAAACTACTAAATCAAAATAACTAGAAAAGGTACTTATCATAATATCATCCAAGTATGTTCTCAGGCGATTGAAGTCGGTTTAACTCGTTATAAAGGATATCCTCGCCGCGGGTTTCACCAGATCGTCGGCGAGTGGGGGGCCGGCCTACACTGCGTCTTCCGGTTCGTGGTCGCCACTCAAGAACCATTCTTCCCCAGCGGTTGTCAGTTCTGCGAGCGATATGGCCTGCCCATTGCCATTTCAACTTGCTAATTCTAAGAGTTATATCGGTCACTTTAGGTCTCTTACTAATAGCTACATACAAAAACATTTGGACTGTATACAAACCGCGACGACCTATTAGACAGTTAGTCCTACCGGTATGTAGCATACCCCACAACATGCTGGCAGCATTGGCCCGTTAAAATTGCAATGCTGATTCGTTGTGCCATATAACGTGACAACTAGACATAAGTACAAAAAACGACAAAATATATGATAGGAAAGGTGATCTTACATGGTTGAGTTGTTCCCTCAGCTGCTGCATCTCTCTCTGCTGCATGACGAGTTGCTGCCAGCACCACGCGCCCCAGAAACCGCAGCCGCAGCCGCAACCACCCACCATGCCTACAATACAACATATTACGAACATTCACCGTTACATTTGAGAAATAGATAGAAAATACGTTTCAAGACATCGCGTACCTCCTTCCAAATGTTTGTACATTACATTTTTACAAGTAGACTAGCATACAAGAAAAATCATACAAGAAACTAAGGGTAGGTATGAGCCAACGGCACCTAATATTTTGTGCAGCTGATACAGGTGTTTGGCAGAGGGTTAGACAAACGTGGTGGGCGTTTAGGGGGACCTATTTCGAAAATACAAATTAGCGTAAAAGCCGCCTAAGTGCTAAAATTTTTTGTTCGTTTAATATTTAGTTTTCATTTTCCTAGCATTAAGAGCTTTTGTCCCGTGTGGTCCCGGTTACGAATAGGACCACCCCATCTCTTCCCGTGGGTGCCGTAGAAGGCGGCTAAGGGAATATCCAGGGAATGGGTCGCAGCGTTCCCCTCGGTCTTGGTGGCAATCAAAAAATCTTCACCTACTGCGATCACCAAGCCGCCTGCCAAGCGTGGTGATTATGGCAAACCCCCCCCCCCCTAATGACAAGCACAAATAAAAACGGCCCCCAGTCCCCGGCAGCTCTGCTATCCCGTGGCTACGGTAGCGGCCACGGTAACGGCAGGGCAAGGGGTGCGAAGAATCCCCGGCAGACGCCCGGCTACCAACCCCAACGACGACCCCTGGCCCTGGCAACACATAACGTGCGCACACTGAAGGCTGACGAAAGGATGGTCGAGCTAGAGGCGGAGATGGGTAAGTTACGCTGGGATGTAATGGGATTGTCAGAAGTCCGAAGACAGGGACAGGACACGATAATCCTAAATTCCGGTAACTTATTCTTCTACCGGGAGGGAGACCAACTCTCCCAAGGGGGTGTCGGGTTTCTCGTCCGCAAGTCTCTCGTCAACAACGTGGTCAAAGTCGACAGTGTGTCGGCCAGGGTAGCGTACCTGGTACTCCGAATAACCAAACGGTATTCGTTGAAGGTTATACAGGTATACGCGCCGACATCGGCACACTCAGACGATGAAGTAGAAGCTATGTATGAGGACATATCCGAAGCCATGCATACTTCCGAAACATACTTCACCGTTGTGATGGGAGACTTCAATGCGAAGTTGGGCACAAGGAATAGCGATGAGCTGAGAGTGGGGCCATTTGGATACGGGCAGCGGAACCCTCGAGGACAGAGGCTGGCTGACTTCATGGAGAAGGAGGGACTCTTTATGATGAACTCCTTCTACGAGAAGCGGCCATCCAGGAAGTGGACGTGGATAAGTCCCGACGGTTCCACTAAAAATGAGATAGACTTCATCATGACGACCAAGAAGCACATATTCGATGATGTCTCTGTGATCAGCAAGGTGAAAACCGGTAGCGATCACCGTATTGTTAGAGGCACATTGAATATCAATGTTAAGCTCGAAAGGTCACGTCTGGTGAAGTCTACGCTCCGTCCAAATCCTGTCCAAATCCAAAACCCCGAAGGCTTTCAGCTGGAACTCCAAAATCGCTTCCAGTGCCTAGCCGACTGTAACACAGTGGACGAGCTAAACGACGGGTTGGTGGAAACTGTCCAAGCTGTTGGATCGAAATTCTTTAAGACCCAACGCCGAAAGAAGACTCAAAAGCTCTCAGAAAAAACTCTTGAGCTAATGGCCGACCGGAGCGAAATGAAGCTGCAGTCTTCAGTTGATATGTCAGCCTACGGTGAACTCAATAGACGAATCTGGAGTTCCTTGCGACACGACTTGCGTGCTCTTAGTACTTCACGTATTGAGGCCGCAATTGAGCGGAACCAAGGCTCTAAAGTGTTCGCAAAGGATTCGTCTATTGGGCAACACCAAATGACAAAACTGAAGACCGAAAATGGTAGCGTCATTTCATCCAAGCCTGAGATTCTGAGAGAGATCGAGAACTTCTATGGACAGTTATACACCTCGACACGTAAGCCCGCTACTAACACAGCTCAGGACATCAGAGCCAAGTTAGTCCGACACTATACCGAAGATATCCCGGACGTCAGCCTGTACGAGATTAGAATGGCCCTCAAACAGCTTAAAAACAACAAGGCACCAGGTGAAGATGGAATTACGACCGAACTTCTGAGAGCGGGTGGTAGACCGGTACTTTTAGTCCTCCAGAAGTTATTTAATTCTGTCATCCTTGAAGGTATAACGCCAGAGGCATGGCACAAGAGCGTGGTGGTGCTCTTCTTCAAAAAAGGCGATAACACCTTATTGAAGAACTATAGGCCCATCTCGCTCTTGAGTCATGTGTATAAGCTGTTTTCGAGAGTCATTACGAATCGTCTCGCACGCAGGTTTGATGAATTCCAGCCTCCCGAACAAGCCGGTTTCCGAAAAGGCTTTAGCACCATAGACCACATCCATACGCTGCGCCAGATTATACAGAAGACCGAAGAGTATAATCGGCCGTTATGCCTAGCGTTTGTGGACTATGAGAAAGCCTTCGATTCAATCGAGACTTGGGCGGTGCTGCAGTCCTTGCAGCGATGCCAAATTGACTATAGGTATATCGAAGTTTTGAAATGTTTGTACAGTAAGGCCACTATGTCAGTCCGACTACAGGACCAGAGTACGGAACAAATTCCATTGCAAAGAGGCGTGAGACAGGGAGACGTTATTTCTCCGAAACTGTTCACAAACGCATTGGAGGATGTTTTCAAGCTCTTGGAGTGGAAAAGATCTGGCATCAACATAAATGGCGAGTACATCACTAACCTTCGTTTTGCCGATGATATAGTCATAATGGCGGAATCGCTCGAGGACCTTAGCACCATGCTCAACGACCTCAGTAGAGTCTCCCAGCAGGTTGGTCTTAAGATGAATATGGACAAGACAAAGATCATGTCTAATGCTCATGTTCCACCTATACCGGTAATTGTTGGGAACGATACTCTCGAAGTTGTCGACAAGTATGTCTACCTAGGACAGATTGTCCAATTAGGTAGGTCCAACTTCGACAAAACGAGGAGATCCGCAGGAGAACTAAAGTGACCGATATAGCTCTTAGAGTTAGTAAGTTGAAGTGGCAATGGGCAGGCCACATCGCTCGTAGAACTGACAACCGATGGGGAAGAAAGGTTCTCGAGTGGCGACCACGAACCGGAAGACGCAGCGTAGGCCGGCCCCCCACTCGGTGGACCGACGACCTGGTGAAAGCCGCGGGGAGCCGATGGATGCAGGAGGCGAGCAGCCGCTCAAGGTGGCGTGCTCTGGGGGAGGCCTATGTTCAGCAGTGGACGTCTTCAGGCTGTTGATGATGATGATGATGATGAACTTCGACAAAGAGGTGGCGCGAAGAATCCAACTCGGCTGGGCAGCGTTCGGGAAGCTTCGTCCTATCGTTTCGTCCAAAATACCGCAGAGCCTGAAAACGAAAGTTTTCAATCAGTGTGTGTTGCCAGTGATGACTTATGGAACTGAGACATGGTCTCTTACTGTTGGCCTCATTAGTAAGCTCAAAGTCGCGCAGCGAGCTATGGAGCGAGCTATGCTCGGTGTTTCCCTGCGAGATAAGCTCCGGAACGAGGAGATCCGCAGGAGAACTAAAGTGACCGATATAGCTCTTAGAGTTAGTAAGTTGAAGTGGCAATGGGCAGGCCACATCGCTCGTAGAACTGACAACCGATGGGGAAGAAAGGTTCTCGAGTGGCGACCACGAACCGGAAGACGCAGCGTAGGCCGGCCCCCCACTCGGTGGACCGACGACCTGGTGAAAGCCGCGGGGAGCCGATGGATGCAGGAGGCGAGCAGCCGCTCAAGGTGGCGTGCTCTGGGGGAGGCCTATGTTCAGCAGTGGACGTCTTCAGGCTGTTGATGATGATGATGAAGAGCTTAGAACTTTGTATGGTAGGAATCCAGAAGTGCCTTGAGTAGAGCAAACATACATCTGAGACCATCAAATTTCACAAGAGACATGCACGACACATGTTTTATAAACAAATATTTTTCGCGAACTTGTTGTATTTTCGAAATAGATCCCCCCAACAACACCCAATACCCCAATACCCCTACACGCCCAATACGTTTAGCTAACCCTCTACCAAACACCCTGTTTATTATTTTGAATTCCCATCTGATCCCAATAAAAATGTTGGATATAAAACAAACGATAAATGCTACCAGAACACGTTTTTTTTAGGTTGAAGATATAATTTTTACTTACCATAAGGCATCATCATATTGAAAGGCATAGACGGTGGGAAGGACATTTGCGGAGTTCCGAGCAAGCGTTCCATTGTTTGCGAGTGACTGTTCTGTGTAAACTGATTGGTGCGCATGTCCTGAAATAAAATGTATTATATTGATGATTAAAAGTTATGCAAAAAATTGAATGCAGCCTCGCAGGAATAGATGCAACATGCTACTTTCATGAAACAATATTTAACGGCATTATAATTGTAGCCCCATTTCCAGTAGTAGATTAGAAGCAGACAATTTATTCTTTAGCTTCTTTTGACATCGGTAGCTGTAGGTATTAAAAATGTACCTATACAAATCGGTTACGACAAATAGCAGGCAACGTTTCATATTCATATATTAGTTTGAATTTTACCTGATTAGATTTTGTATTCCAAGGAGGCGGCAGGTGAGGGTAAGGCAAGTTGCCAGTATGCTCAGCTATAAAAAAGAACAATATTTTATTCAATATTAGTCGCTTAGTACGTGAGATATCGAAATAAATGACTGAGAAAACCTGTTAATTACTTACGGTTCTGTGATATTGGAGGGACCATGTTCACATTCGACATTGGCTCCGCTCTCTGCTCATGTCTGATGTTTTGATTTGTGTTGTTTGATTGCGTTATCTACAACACAACACAAGAAACTCAATACAAATACAACTTTGATACCCGTGTGCGCTAAAGTTTGACAGCTTACACCTAATAGTACTTACTAGGTAGTAGAACTTTTGTGCAGAGTTCGTCCAGGTAGGCGCGACCCACAGCTTTGCCAGTTATTCTGCCGCCAAGCAGTGCGTTGCAGTAGGCACGTCATAAAGGGTAAGTGTGAAATTACGACCTGTCAAACTTTAATGCACGGGCATGTGTGTTTTTAAACCCCTATGATGAAAAATCAGTGGGGAGCTGAACTATAAGCTTCACACAATGTGTCGTCTATAATTTTGTGAGTGTGTTTGTAACTGTGGAAAAAGATAGTCAGATATCAATGCGGTTTTTTGAACTGTATAGTTGGTCGAAACGGTATGGTTGGTATCAAAAAACCGCAGCAGTTTTTGCACTCTATTAAATAATCACTTATTATTTGTGTAGGTCTGTACATGAGATGTTCCAATACATATAATCATCACCAAAAACGGTTTAAAATTGTTACTTGTTTTGGTTAAATTACAACTTGGGACTTACATTGTTATCATCCAACAGTCTTTCTTGTGCTGGTCTGCGTCGAGGACGATTTCTCTGATTTTTGTTTCTTGAAGCACTGCAATAAAGGTCAAAATTTATTCTATTCGTAAACTCCAAAACAAACTTTGTAACATACAACCGGTATATTTCATTATAATTTTCTAGTCTTGCAATTACAAGTAGGTTATAATTATGTTTACCTATCGCTGTCACTGCCATAGCTGCTTCCAATGTGAGAGGGCAATGCTGCCATAGGTCTGCTCCCGAGGGCATTGTCGCCGCTGCCCTATGGAAGATATCGGATAACTTACTGCGAGTGTTGCTTTTATTCATTCACGTTTATGGTAACACATGGACTATACGTGCGACTTTTACAATAAAAACCTTAAAATACTATTGAATTTTAATCTTATCTGGGTGTAGTTGAGAGAAGGTTAGGGACGATCAAGCAAGTACGATAAGTATCTACTTATATATACATACCCTGAAAGTTTCGATATCCCTCGTGTTTTGGGATTCAATAAGTATCTGTTCAGATCTAGAGTCAGGCTCCTCTTGCTCACTGCAATATACAAACGCTTGTCACTACCAGTTCAGATAGATAATAACTTAATCAAAAGCCGCGTACTGACTGTGCGAGGCTGCCTCGTGAGGCAAATGCTCGCTCGGTAAGTACGTGCCTCGCCCGAGCCGAAAGTTATCGGTTTTATGGATGCACAAAGGTCTCAGCTCATTTGCCACGCTCACTCATTGAGCTCGTTACCTGCTTACGCCATGGAGAAAAAGCAGTGTCTCAAATTAATACAGTTATATGGAGAATATAAACAGCCTTGAAATGCACAATGTCCTGATTATTCTTATATAGCACTAAGAGATTGTTTAATCCAAAAACGTTTCCGTTTCTTCTGTATAAGGCGAACAATTAGTATAAATGCAGTGATGGCGACAGCTTTCCGTACGTGCGGCCTCATGACGATCTTGAGCGAAACTGAAATGGTTCGGCGTTGCCGTGTGCGCCTGATGCCTAAAACTCCAAAAGACCGCGGTTAACGCCAGAGGCAATCTCGCAAGGCGGCTAGCCCAGCCGGTACGCGGTTAAAAAATAGCCTATACTCTATCTATTCGCCGGAGGTAGTCTAATGGAGAAATCAGGGACGGCACGTCATTGGTCGTAGAAAACGAACATAAGGCGCGTGCATACTGTGAGCCCCTTTTATAAATTATTTATTTCTTTAACTTTTGATAAACATAAGGAAATAAAAACCTTTATGAGCACAAAAATGATCACAGCCAAATATTTTTTAGGTAGTAGCTTTTTGGGGAAATGGTATAGTTTTATTTATTTAATTATTCATTCATCCTGTTATTGTTATAGTTTTGTTTGTTTACATATCTTTAGTATTTAAAATATTACGCCGAGTTTTATTAATAACTAGCTGACCCACCCCGGCTTCGCATAGGTTTATTAGTTTTGGAGGCAGGCGACCCTTTCACTTCCATACAATTGTGCAAGAGGGCGCCCCATATTCGACATCCTTGGCGAAAAGAGTAAAGTACTCTATAAAAAAAATTAGCTTAATCGATTTTTAATGATTTTACCTGTTGTAGGATTGATTGACAACAGAAGCACTTTGAGATTCCGGTTTGATTTGAGCCTCTTGTGTGGAAACCAACACCTTCTGAAAAATATATGGATAAATAATTTCTTAAGAATATGGCGACACCATGAAATTTGGACTCGTTACCTCCAACTTCAGATGAAGCGCAAGCAACGCTAATATCTGGCGAGTTTTCGCTGGAGTTGTCAGTATATTATCAAATCTCAAAGAAGAATCACAGATTTTTTGTAAAGTGTTGTATGGTGTACATATAACGTATTCAGTAACGGTGCAATCAGAGGATTATTTAATTTGCCAAAAAGAGACTAACATAATAAGGCTTAGTCGACTCCATAAGAGTAGGACTAAAATGAGCCTTAATCAAAACGAGATGACTTGTTGAAAACTCGTATCTAAGCAGAAATATATGACACATCTTTTTGGAATTAGTGTTTTTTTTAAACATACGATTTGAAAGCCTCCTTTTCTGTAATCGGTTAGAACAGTTTGTTTGTCACCTCTTTATTCAAAAGCGCCTCTAATTCGCGTTGTTTCTCTGCGAGTATAGCTCGCAGTTGCATTTGTCTGCGCTCGATGGGTCCGGGCGCGCCGCTCGGCCCCGGGCGGACTTCTTCATTAACTTTCTTTTGTTTGCGACTCCCTTCTGAAATCGGGATAAGATTTTCAATAATGTTAATGAGGAATTGGGTTTGATTATGAAACGTCATCGATTCAAATGTAGCTGTTAAGTCGTAGTTTTCAGGAGCTAAAAACAAAGATACATTTTACCTATGGATAGTTTACTGTAATACGAATACCGTTTATTATTCGGTCACGTTCCCAGTTTTGCCACTAAAATGTGCTAAAGAAAGTAGGTGCGAAATATACGAGGGTGGCAGTCTGGCAGATAGTAATATAAGTGACGTCATCAATACAAAGAAGATCCGTATCAGGGTGGAATTCAAATGCTACCTATATGATAAAACGTCAGTGCTAACTGCTAAAGAGGCGTTTTATTAAAAAAAAGAAATTGTATTTCATGTATGACCAAATAGATGGCGCCAGTTGTGGTTTTACCAAAATCTGTCACTGTTTCAAGCATAGACCACAGGTTAGAGGAAATGTGTCCTTTCGTTGTTTTTTAATTTCGTTGCGGGATAGCTAGGCTTTATTTTGGATCATAATATTAACGTTTATCTATCTCGCAGATCTACTGTACTTCAATTTACTTAATAAGAATGCACCACAGACTACTTAGGAGATACTACAGGCAATGTATTCGTGGTCCACTCAACTGAATTTGACATTTCTTTGTAGGTAGTCTAAGCATTTTCTTATGTTTAAACTAATCTGTGGTTTGAAAGGTTTAAACTATGTACTTACAGCGCCATCTAGAAAAGAAGCGGAACTAGTGTTTTTTTTTTTAATAAAACGCCTCATTTCAAACAACATACAAAATTAAATATCAAAACTCCACCTTTGTTAGACAAAACGTCTTTGATGCGTGCGCGTTCGTTCATGACTTTTTCGGTCTCCATACGCAACTCTTGCGCTAATTCTTGCAGTGAAGCTATTTTTGCTTCGTGATCTGAAGTAAAAAGAAAAAATAGTTGGATGTTCCGTTCTTTTGCAAAATGCATATTCAAATGTTGCAGCTATTGATTAACGGAATACTTGTTTCATGAACAATGTTATGTTTAATCAGGGAGCTCGTAATGAACGAAGGGGTAGATATTTTCTATGCAAGTTTGTACTCCCCTCGACTGCGTCATCATTTAACCACTAAGGGTGGGTTTTTGATCCATAGTTAAGGTAATCAGTGGTTAAAACTTCATACAAATTTCGATTTGGTTAGAATTTGTTAGCATTTTTAACCATTGGTTATCTTAACTACGGATCAAAAAATCCACCCTTAGGCTCGTTTACAGAACAACATCTCATCAGCCTGAAGACGTCCACTGCTGAACATAGGCCTCCCCCAAAGAGCGCCACTTGAGCAGCTACTTGCATCCTGCATCCATCGGCTCCCCGCGGTTCTGACCAGGTTGTCAGTCCTCCAAGTGGGAGGCCGGCCTACGCTGCGTCTTCCGGTTCGTGGTCGCCACTCGAGTACCTTTTTTCCCCATCGGTTGTCAGTTCTACGAACAACGCCAACAACAACGCTCAGTCGTAAATCGGTACTCAAGTCAAGATATAGACATGTAGATAGATTCATAAAGTGATGTTTTTGTAAATGAATCTTTTGATTTTTTTTTTAATGTAAAAGAATGACGTGACGGATTAGCGTCACGGCCGCCCATAACAGATTGCAGTATCACTCGGAACTCTAAATTAAAGTTTTGCGTGACGCTGCGCACTGCGCACGTCATCCTGAGACATCACAGTCTAAAAAAGTTTTATAGACTGTGAGTTCAGTTCATAAGTCTCATTTGCCCAGTAATGTCACTAGCTACCATGCCCTTCAAACCGGAACACAGTAGTCATTGCACACTACTGCTTGGCGGCAGAATAACTGGCAAAGCAATGGTACCTACCTAGACGAACTTTGCAGAAAAGTCCTACCACCTAGTGACTGAGCGCCGTTCTGTAATAGGGGTTTAAGAATCAATTGTAAAAATAGACAGGGATTGAAAAACAACCTACTTTGCTGCGATTGCATTTGTTGCGGATGGTGTTGATGCATCTGATGCTGCAACTGCTGATGGTTTTGTTGCAACTGTTGCTGAAGATTCTGTTGCAACTGCTGCTGATGATTCTGATGCAGTTGTTGCTGATGATTCTGTTGTTGCTGTTGGTGATTCTGCTGCGAAAGCTGATGACTCTGTTGCAACTGTTGCGGCAGTTGTTGCGCCAGCTGTTGTTGCTGCAGTTGTTGTTGCTGCAACTGCTGTTGCTGTATCTCATGTTGCAGTTGCTGCAATTGTTGCGAGTGGTGTTGCTGCGAGTGTTGCTCGTTCGTGAACTTGTGACGTTGCTGCAACGTGTTGCGTACTCTGCACACGCTGCCGTCATTAGACCAGCCACCCAAACTGCCGCCGCCTTCAGATTTACTAAGAACAAGTATTTATATTTTCAAGATAACATATACGCGATAGAAAGAGAGTTGACTTGTGGTTGAAAATAATTTTAGGCTTGCAGCGTGCAGCGCTACGAGTGAGCGGACTTCCACTTTAACACGTCGCAAGGTGGATATTTTATTTAAAAGCCTTTGGTAAGCGATTCTTCGGTACCTGTATTATTTGAGTGTACTATGTACTAACTTCTTAAAAGCAGACCTGACGCACTCCGCATTTTAGATACCTACATAGCTACAAGTACATGGGACCAGCCCCGACTACTGGGGCGTACCGAGCCAGAAGAGCAGAGCTATAGAGGCACTTTTTTAGGGTGCCTACCCTAAAAACGGGCCTCTTTTTCAATTGTAGCGCTGCGAGCTGAACCACCCACATGCCTTCACGACTGGGGGGATAGGTAAGGAATACTAAATAGGGAGTTTATTTTATATCTATATTTTCATACAGCAATCTAAGAAAATTAATTTAATTTTTATTAATTGTTTTTTTATTTGAATTCTCGGGTCTAGCCCGGACATTTGGGAGGCATTGGTGGGACCGAAGCTAACACCAAGAGGCCCTTTCAATACAACATAACTATAACACGGTCACATTATCCCTGGATTGCATTTCAGCGAGACCCACAGATAATGTGACCGTGTTTTACATATTTCTTTCTTATATGTTGGTGGTATATTGTTAACTATTTTATTATAATATGAAGGTAAAAACATCTGGGCTATTATGGTGAACTTTTGATGGTTTTTGATATTGGTTTATGGAATGAGATAACGGCACCTGCCAATTTTGTCTCATATCAAAAAGTTCGAGGCAGGTGATGACTCGCCACCCACTAAATGGGCCCCCTATAGTGGCTACCGCATATTGGTACCGAGGGAGCAACATTGGTGTGGGTGGCTTAGGGTGTCGAGAGGTGTGCTGCACTTTCACTGAACGCTACTCGCGACGTTATGCCCTTTAACACTTCCACCCTGGAGCTTAGGTTTTAGCTCTTGCGACTTCCACCCCTGGACAGCCAGTTAAGGCAAGCCAGGGGTCAGGGGTCTCATTTAGCCCCTTGGAATCAGGGTACGCGGTGTCGCCACTCACCGACGGCTCGCCACAAAGCCGCCCCTGCGTTATTATTATTATTAATTGTTATTATTATATAATTTATTATTGAAATTTAGGAATTTGCCGTGGCTGATGACATCATACTTTGCAAAGTCAATTCCAAGTCATCTCTTAGCTTTTTTGTTCATTGGGTCTGGAATTTCATCCATTTAGCGATGAGTGACGTCATCATTAGGTCAGATGGAGGTTGTTCAATAAAAGCCTAAAATACCACTAATAGTAACTATTTTTCATTTTTAAATTATCAAGTAGTGATCATTATGCCTATTCCTCGAAATGGTTTTATAATTACAACAAATAAAAAATGAACAATCCCCATTGTATTGAAACTTACTTGTCATGGATGTTTGAATGGCCCGTCATTTCTCTGAAAGAGTCATCGTGAGCGCCCGCCTGTTGTTCACTTTCGTAGTTTTCTACTGAGCGCATCAGATCTGGAAATATTAGATTGGGTTAGGCCCGAGTATCGTTTAGTATGAATCGTAAGAATATAAATTTAAAGTTATCTGTTTGCTAAAAATATTTTCTCGTAGCTAGTTCGTTATTGATGAAGAGATTTGAGTAGGACTCCCATCTCTTCAGCAAGTGAACTAAAAATTTTACGTAACAACATCTTGCGATTTTAGAAGGTATTAAATTAGTATCAATAAAATGTTTCTATTTATTTTTAACCTCGAGATTTAATTTCCTGAATGAGCACCACAGAGTACAGAGCCTACCTTTAGTTTTCTGCAGAGCAGTTTTTATAGCCTTTATTTCCATAAGTTTAAAGGGGTCCTCATTTTTTATATTCCCACCGGATTTGTTACCTAAAATTTAATATCAATTGAATCACTCTGAACAAATTTTGTAAACAAAACGAATGCCACGATATAACGAGGCCATCAAATTAATAAAGCAGAAACTAGCAGAGCGATTTGCAAGTTTTTTTAGGTAGCTGATGGCGTTAGTTAGAGCGGCCGGTTACAGAAATAAGCGCTAAAACCAGAAGAAAAGTATGAAAACCAAGCGTATCAAATAAATTGTATTTGTATTATTTACAGCCCTTTCTCTGTCGAGACTTTTTTGGGACCACGACCTCATGTGCTATGCTTCTATATTATATTGTTATCACTATCAACTGTTAGGTATACAAAATCTTACACTAAACATAATTTAAAAGTTCACTATTGCGGTTCTTGTCATTTAGATCTATGTACAGGATGCAATTGAATTCATTAGCATAAATTGAGTACATAATAGATAGTACATCATTTATTGGTGATTATTAAAGAATAAAGAGTGCAAATGAAAACACTTTTAATTGAAAATTATAAAAATTGCCGCGACGCCTTGTCACGATTTTAATACTTTTAAAAGTTTTATACCTTGTATGTAATAATTAAAAACAGTACATAATTATTTTAGTATATGTTTGTACTGTAGCAGTTGATTAAGTAGTTGATCCCATGTTTTGGAGTTATTATAGATAACAAATCAATACGTTAGATTTCAAAAATTTTGCTCCACACGTGAGCTGTATCAGGAGTAGGCTCCTAGTTTCAAAGGATGCTGATGAATTAAACTACACATTGTATACGAAAAGAACAGCAACATTTTTAGATCTGTCAAATAAATTTTACCAAACAGCAATAGCAGCATATTGAAGCAAACAGTTTTTACTTTGTGCAAAAATTAATGATAATTACATTTGCGCGTCGGTTCTTCGTCGGCGCTATCTTCTCCGGAACTGGAGTATGTATTTTGAGCTCTCCCCAATCGTGTAGCCATTTGAAGTTTCTGGAACTCGGACACCTAAAATAAAGAATTTTCTTTCTACATTACATAGGGTAGGGTGCAGAAGGTGGCGTCGCTATGCCCGTAAGCTGTGAGAAACCAGGAAACGGTAGGTATCTTCTAGGCAAGTATAAGGCAAGCAAGTAAAACGGTATCTTCTAGGCAAGCATGCTCCATCGTCGACCGCGTCGTCACTTACCATCAGGTGAGACCGTGGTCAAACGTTAGCCTATCGTTGATAAAAAAAAACGGAGAAAACAACGTTAATGTACCAGTTAAACCAAAAGTTACGAAACTTCGGTTTCGTAGACGCCCGCAGAGTTTCGAATCATGCGTAAGATTGAAACACACGCTGGCTCACTAGCCAGCTTCGTTGCAAATCCTACAGAGTAGTTGAATGCGTCATACCAAGCTCTCCATGTGCTGTTTCTTCATCTGCAACTCCCTGAGTTTCATCTGCAGCATCTGTCCGCGCGTCGCTAACTCCACCTCGTCTTCTTCTACTTCGCTATTACCACCACCAGCTGCTTCCTACGACACATAGCCACACATTACATAGTGTAGTCAGTATATTTTTGTGACCGAGCGCCTGTCTATATAGCCCACTTGGGAATTTCCAGGTTTTAGTTTTTGGTACAGTACCCGTAATTTATCGCAAGGTCTTCTTGCAACGCAAATCACTATTGCTAGTAATTTAGCTGGCTTCGTTTTATCACTATCAAAAAGCGCTCATATGAACAAGCAAGTGCTAACGTTTTAAAAACCCTAACGGTGGGTTTTAATGCACGCTTTTTAAGCGCTCGTGCGAATGAGGTCTTACACCAAACCTTCCTCAGACCTCAGGAATTTCAGGGTATTTGATTCAGTAGTCATCATTTATCTCTTATTCGCCATACGACATCCAAGTACTCAGTAGGTATAGAAATGGAGCATACCTTTTAATCATAAAAGCTTGATAATCTAATCAGAGGTTTTGTCTCGTTTTCAAGCGTTATTTTTCTCATCAGCGAGAAGTTGCAAAGTAAAAAGCCTTCTTTCAACCGACTTCTAAAACGAGATTCTCAATTCGGTTGAATTTTTTTAAATGTTTGTTAAACTCCATCATTTATAAACTAATTTGGAAAATTCTTGTTTTTATTTGAAAGGATCCCAGATGATTGATGATGGTTGATTGATGATTTTCAGATGGGTCCCAAAAAATTTTATCAAAATCGATTCAGTCGTTTGGTTTTTAAATCAAAAATAACATCCAGGTTTTTCTGGCAAGTCATTTTAACCCCTTTTTTAATGGATATTATTTAAATAGATGTTAACGAATTGTAATTGACACTCCTAAAAACGAAAGGTTCCTTACCTCCCCATTAGCAATAATTCCCTCCCTGTGCGAGAACCTTTCATCGTGTTGTCCGTGTTCATCATGGACCGGCGCGGGCGGCGCGTGTGTGTCGGCGGCGTGCGGCAACGTCGTAGCTACACCTATCTGGTTAGCCGCGTACATGCGGCTTTGGTGGTTGTAGTTACTACCGTGCGCTTGGTTCTGTTAATTAACCAGCTTATTAATAATTTTTTTTCGCCCAACGATCACGTACATTGATCCTGGACTCTAACTAGGATTCCCTGTATCCAGGGACCCGGCAACTACGAGGACCATGGTCCCACAACACCCAGACACAAAACAAGTACTTCCGCTTTTTTTTTTCTTGCATAAATACTTAGTTATTTATATAAACATAGTGTAGCGGTCAAACTATGGTAAGCGCCCAAAGTGGTGTTTTATGGGGGAGGCCTGTGTTCAGCAGTGGACGTCTTCCGGCTGTTGACGTATGGGTGTGTAGTAGAGGCAACACAAACATTGAAGTAGTCAAAACGAGAGTAACTATTCTACTATTAGACAGAGCTTCTTCACATTACTTTTTTTTAATTTATGCGTTTTGACTACTGTTTTTTATTCAATATTGTATCAGGAAGAATATTGTTTCTTTCAAACGATCACTTGGTCACACTTGGGTCCGAGTCTGATGAAAGTAACAACTAACAATGCATCTGAGAGTTTCTAAAAAAGCTTAAGAAAACTTATATCAAGATCAAAACCACTTTTTTATAGAAAGGTTAACAAATACAGACTTATTTATATTTGTAAAAGACCAACCTGTATTCCAGAATAATTGTCATGTGAAGTGGATGGTTGATTCTCTTGAGATCTCTCCCTACTCATTTCATCTAATTGTTGCTTTGTTTCCTCCTGTAAATAAGTATTTCCAATACTCTAATTTGAAAAATAATAAAACGAGTTAAGAAATGGTTCGTAAGCAACTTCCCCGCACTAGGTGGACCGACGATCTGGTGAAAACCGGGAGGAGCCGATGGATGCAGGAGGCGAGCAGCTGCTCAGTGGCACTCTCTGGGGGAGACCTATGTTCAGCAGTGGACGTCTTCAGGGTGCTGATGATGAAGCAACTTTCGTGGACTGCAAAACTGCGAATGTGTGATTGAATCAATTGTTTTCCGACCTGATACTTCAGAAGTCGTTTTTGTTGCTGCTTCAGGGCAGCTAGGCGGATCTGCGACATTTCCATCTTGTTTTTAATTTCATTCTGCCAAAGCTCATTATCGCTGTATGCTGAACCATTGCTTTGCACTGACACCGGACGCGTCACAACCTCCTGAAATAAAAAACAGCAGCTCAATTTGTGGATACACAAAAAATGCTAAACTATAGGGAAAAGGTCAGTAAGTTATGAATAGTAAAAACAACATCGAATATTAATGAAATAACATAAAATTATAATCAATCAGTCTCTATGTACGTGAACAGTCGTATTGGTTGCTCATATCGGTTAAATATTAATGGTCAAGGGGTGAAAAAAGTTATGAAAAGCTGAATAAAATTATTTTAGTCAACATCACAAGTAACGATATTTACAAAGACGTTGGGTTAATTTAATAGATTATTTTTATAGTACTGGTTTCATTTCAATACATGCTATGTTTCAATCGACAATAGAAGAACACACGACGCGGCACACAACACTAACAGAAACCTGCTCGTCGGAAAGAATAGATTCTTTGGACTTTTTCATCTCTTCAATGCGCGATGCTTTGTCGACGCAGGACAGGATGTTCTTACGCAGTATAGCATTAAGTTCCTCATCATCCTTTCTTACTGTATTATCGTTAGGAGATTCAGCAACTGTTTGTATTACATTGGTTTGATTTTCTAAAACTACTAACGGGATATTGTCATCAGCACTTTCATTTGATGTGTGTCCTTGCTCTTGATAATCTTCATCAACTTTGATATTATGCAACGATTTGTTTAACTGTTCATTCTCAAAGTTTGTAACTTTCTTCAAGTTATTGTTAATCAGTGTGTCATTATTATTTTTCACATTGCATAATTTGTCCTGTGCGTCATGTGGGACTTCAGTTATTTCAACGGAACTTTCGACCGGTGTAATAGATTCGTTATTCTCTTCAGCTGGCACTTCAATATTATCAGGTTTCCTTTCCGTTAATATGCCCTCTAATTTTGTTTCACTTTCTTTTAACTGCATCACCATCTGTATCAGTTCATCATATTCTTCTTTTGTATGTTCAACAAAAGCCTAAATTGGAAATTGTTTTGTGTAACATAATAACATTTTAATACAATAATAATTTATTAGGTTGATTCTTACGATAAGAGAAAGAAGCTAACTACATTTGTATTAATACTTCATCATCATCAAAAGCCTGAAGACGTCCACTGCTGAACATAAGCCTCCCCCAGAGAGCACCACTTTGAGCGGCTGCTTTCCTCCTGCATCCACCGTATTAATACTTGTGCACAGATAAATAGGTGAGGATCAGAAATCTTGCTGCTTTTGACATACCTCATCCTCCGAGTTGCGCATGGTGTCGACCAGAGATGACGTCACTCGAATGTACTCTCTGATTTGTCCGAGTCGTCGCTCCACGGCCGCTGCATCGGGACATGCCGCCACTATAGCTTCACCTAAAGCCCTAGCAGACTCTCTATGAACCTGAAAAGACGCCACATTTTATTTTGTATTTTTAAAATAATGTGCACATGCAGGATCTGTAAATTGTTTAAGGCAGATCTATATGAACATCAGTTTTGAATTTATTAGCATAAAGTGAGTATTTTTAATCTCTTATAACAATTAATTTACTAAGAATATGTTTAGATCTACAAACATCTTTTATAAAATGTTAATATGAGGTACTTACAAGATTATTATCATTAAGATTATTGAAGCTACCCCCTTGCGCCTGATCATACATGTTGTTCATTAAGTTAACCGTCTTAGTGCCAGTCCTTGAATTGGATATTGGAGGAGTGGAGTTATTATTGTTACTTGCGTGGCTGCTGCCTTCAAAGTTATTCCGAGCTGGATTTAAATTCCTTGTCAAATTGTTTCTGCTCTGATTGGGAGCCTGAAAAATGTTACAGGTACATAGCAAGTCATAGTTAACAGACCCACTGCGTTTATTAATACTTTAAATGAAAAACTACATTATAAGTAAAACAAACATATTATTATGAATAAAACCGGCCAAATGGGAGTCGGACTCACACATGAAGGGTTCCATAGCATTATCTATAAAAACAAGCAAACAAACCACGTTTGTTGTATGGGAGCCCCTTGAATATTTATTTTATTCTGTTTTTTAGTATTTGTTGTTATAGCGGCAACAGAAATACATCATCTGTGAAATTTCAACTGTCTAACTATCACGGTTCATGAGATAGAGCCTGGTGACAGACGGACAGACAGACAGACTGACAGACAGCGGAGCCTTAGTAATAGGGTCCGTTTTACCCTTTGGGTATGGACCCCTAAAAATCACCATCCATATGTTACATAACTATGCATTATTCCTTTCCATGCAAGGTTGTCTGGAAGAGACAGCATTAAACAGTAAGACCACCCGTTGTTACGCTTTTGTTGAGTTTGTTCACTATTTTATATATTGTTACACTAAAGATTTTAGCTATCTTGGTAACATATTTGTTACAAAAGCACTTACATTAAATGGCTGAGAAATGTTTCCAGCTACAGCATTAGGTGTAGTAGGATTTACTATCATTACAGCAGCAGCAGTGTGATTAGAATGCGGAATTAATCCTGAAAAAATCAATGCATTTATCATTTTGTTTTATTAATTGGTTTGGAATTTATGGTAAAAGGTTTTTTACTACCTTTACTTCAATGTTTAAAATCTTATAATAGAAAATAGAAGATAGAAAAGAAAAATAAATAAAAATAGAATAGAAAAAATAGAAAAATATATATATATATAATTACATATTAGAAAAAACAGAAATAGAAAAAAAATCTTAAAAGGAACATGCCATATACACACATCAAAAAAGTCTAAGCAACATGCATGATATTACAAATTTACCATTTATATTAATTAATTTCTAAGTATTTACTCACTCAAAGTGCGTAGGTAAGTAAACTTTTTTATTATTGATGACACACTAGCTGGTTGTAAAAAAAAATTGGCTTGTTTTGTTTTTTCAGAAAATTCAAAAGACTGCGAATTTGTTTGAATTTAAGTGCGTTTTAATTGACACGCTTATTCTTGATTTTATAATTTTACCAACCATTTAAATAAAGTTAGCGACTTAATTGAATCGTTAGATATTCTTCACGTCATGGAGCGACGTCATTTGACGGCAGATGAAATGCAAAGAGCTGTAGGGATGTTGCAAGCGGGAAGTAATCAATCTCAGGTATCTCGACATTTTGGCATTCATACAAATACAAATACAAAATACAACTAACTGCAAGACGCCAGCCGATGTTAACCGCTCGAGAGCTAAGTTTGAGGCTACAAAATTCAAGTGGTGTTGATGTAAGTCCCCAAACTGTGCGAAATCGACTGCATGAGTACGGCCTACGAGCTCGACGCCCAATCAGGTGCCCACCGATACGTCACGGGAATCGCGCTCGTCGAAATGAATGGTGTAGAGAACGCATAACATGGACCCAGGAACAATGGGATAAAATTATGTTTTCCGATGAGTCGCGATTCGGGTTTAGGCCTGATACAAGAAGGGTGCGAGTGTACCGTCGGGCCGGAAATACTGAAAGGCTAAGGTGTATTCAGGAAGTTCATCCATACAGCGGTTCAACAGTTATGGTATGGGCGGGTATTATGAAGAACAGGCGAACTGAGCTCGTTTTTGTAAATGGAAACATGAACGCTGAAAATTACGTTGAGGATATTCTCAGACCTTATGTCCATCCATTTGCACAAACCTTTGGCTCCGATTTTACGTTAATGCATGACAATGCGCGTTCACATACAGCTCTGAATACTTGGCAACGGAGAACATCCGGGTATTGCCCTGGCCTGCACAATCGCCAGACCTCAACCCCATCGAGCATGCATGGGACATGCTCTAGAGACGTGTTTTGAAGGACTTGGACGGAGTGACAACAACCCAACAGCTGAAGGATTTGCTACAATTCCATTGGGAGTGAATACCGCAAGATGACATAAACATAAACAGTCTCATTAATTCAATGAATAATCGTTGCCGACAAGTTCTGACGTCGCTCCATGACGTGAAGAATATCTAACGATTCAATTTTGTCGCTAACTTTATTTAAATGGTTGGTAAAATTATAAAATCAAGAATAAACGTGTCAATTACTACTACTAGGTACTAGGTGGTAGGACTTTTCTGCAAAGTTCGTCTAGGTAGGTACCACCGCTTTGCCAGTTATTCTGCCGCCAAGCAGTAGTGTGCAAGCACTACTGTGTTCCGGTTTGAAGGGCATTGTAGCTAGTGAAATTACTGGGCAAATGAGACTTTATGATCTGATCACTCAGTCTAGTAATCTGATTATTAGACTGGGTGATGTCTCAGGATGACGTGCGCAGTGCAGTGTCGCGCGAAACTATTGTTTTAACGTTCCGGGTGACACTGCAACTGTTATGGGCGGCCGTGTCACTTAACATCAGGTGAACGACTAGCTCGTCACGTCATTCAATCGCAAAAAAAAAAAAAAAAAAACAATTAAAACAAATTCGCAGTCATTTGAATTTTATGAAAAAACAAAACATAATCAAATTTTTTATTTTACAACCAGCCAGTATGTCATCAATAACAAAAAAGTTTACTTACCTACGCACTTTGAGTGAGTAAATACTTAGAAATTAATTAATATAAATGGTAAATTTGTAATATCATGCATGTTGCTTAGACTTTTTTGATGTGTGTAGTTTAACTAAGTAAACGGTTTCATGAAATTCTATAGATGTCAGCTGCTGATTTTACCCAATCTGTTGAGTAATGTAAGCAAAAAGAAAACTAATACCATTCTGCATTTGATGAGCATAAGGATGTAAAGAGTGTCCAGATAAGGAAGATCCAGCACCATCATCCTGATGTTCAGATATGTTGTCACGGTTTTGTACATTCAGAGGTAAGGCTCTTGGTTGAGGTCTTACTGGCACAAATCTTCCAAATCCACTCTCGAAAGAGATAGTGTTGTCTGTTAACAATGTAAAATGTTATCATTCCATGTTTGTTAACATCCTGAAGTTATATTATTTTGTTATATCTTATTTACCAATATCAGTTAATTCTTGATCAGAAGTATTGTTGGTTGGTTTCCTCGACTGACTGTAATTTGATCTTGTATTGTATTCTGAAACTGGCACCCAGTCCAGTGAGGTCTGAAATAATAAGAGATTATTAAAACACAAACTATTTCCAATATATGACACATTAATCAACCATGCTTTAGAATAAGAAGTTCCATGCTGTACAAAAGTAGGCCAGTAATAACTCCAAATGTAGGACAAACCTTCTTGAGACTAAATTTAGAAAAGCAACCACCCATATGGACTATTCCATAACTTAAGCTTACTATAGGTGTATCATCAGGTATATGCAATTTTCACTTTTATATTAACCATTTATAAATGAAGCTTAAAATGTATGGCAACTTCAGTGTGAATATATTAAGTAGATAAATGTCTGTAGCAGATTCAGTACACTGAGTTGGCAGATGTTCAAATTACTAACTCTCATGGTTCCAAAAATAAATTCCATACCTACACATGTCAGTTTTGCACAAACTTCAGACTGAAAGTTACTTGTATCAAAACAAATGGGAATAACCAAATTCCCATGCAAGTTTTAAATTGTATACTATATTCGATTAGACACATACTTACTACAATAAAATTGGGAAAGATTTAATTCCAATATTTTTCCCGTAAATACATTGTACATAAATGGTTGCTAAAGTTTTGGTAGTTTTGACCACTACGAAAACATTAACAACCTGCATAATTTTGAGTGTCATTTATGTATCTTACAAGTGTGTTACATTGACTGGGTGTAATAATTGTTGATTTTGTTCATACTAGAGATTTAACCATAGCATGGCATACACAACAAAGGCATATAGACACTAAAAAATTATAAACAAAACGGTTCTTACCGATACTAAATTGGTAGTCATGTCTCTCCGTGTCGGTGTAACAGCTTCTTGAGGAACATTACAATTGTTTCTTACTTTTGTTTTGGGTATGGTGCCCGTATGGTTGGGGTGCCTTCCGTTGTTCCCAGGAGCCATAACATTCAGTTTATCTGTTTCACACACGAACAACTGTTCATACCAGTAATATTACTAAGTTCTTTAGATGAAATGCAGAAAATATGTTTACAAAACTATCGACTTTGCATTCATATCATAAATCGAGGCAATAATAATGTTAAGAAGTTAGGAACATATTATTTATGAAAAGGAATATTATGCTAATGGAACTGCCATGATAAATTTCCTTATTTTTAATGTTTTTTTGAATTTACACGTAAGAAAATTGAATTGGTTGAATTTTTTTTTTTTTTTTTCTTATATTTTGGCTCCACACATAGTGTATTTAGCCAGTGTCAAGTTTTGTAATTTTTCATCGTATTATGGAAATTTTCACTTAAAGTCAAGTCATAGTCACAGTCAGAGTAGTCATAGTCTAGTCTAAGTCATAATCCAGTCTAAGGCATGCCCTAGTAAAGTGATGGCAACTTTACTAGAGGCTTCTATGGAATTTTGGAAGCAACACGAAAAACCACGTTTCACTACATTATATCACTTGCCCACACTCATGCTCGATTCAGCACTTAATGCGTAAAACACCACCAATTTTAAACATTAACACTGGATAAAGCATAAGTTTTGTAAAATAATACAATGCACCGACGTGAACTTTTCCGCGTTCCCGCCAAAACTCAATTGGTTGAATTTCTTTTTTCTTCACAAGTTTTTTACTTTTTTCTTTTTTTGACACCCGATTACCCGATTGGGATGAGATGAGACTAGTGCGACCACCTGTAAATAGCAAATTCTGCCCTGAATAGGCTAGACATATGCACGAAAATGAATAACGGGCAACATCGCGATTTTAAATATTACATAGATAAAATATAGCAACACAATATTAACCTTACGTAGTAAATTATATACTCTTTTATTAAGTTCAAAATTGGAATGCGACGTCTGTCTTTCACGGTTTGTCTATTTAAATGTCATAAAATATAAACTGAAAACACAGAAAACTACATGATTAAAAGAAATAAGGAAAGCAATACGTGAAAACAATGGTTTATCAATAAATGAGTATTTTTTTTTTTTTTTTTTTTTATGTGATTGAATGACGTGACGAGCTAGTCGTTCACCTGATGTTAAGTGACACGGCCGCCCATAACAGTTGCAGTGTCACCCGGAACTTTAAAACAATAGTTTCGCGCGACACTGCACTGCGCACGTCATCCTGAGACATCACCCAGTCTAATAATCAGATTACTAGACTGAGTGATCAGATCATAAAGTCTCATTTGCCCAGTAATTTCACTAGCTACAATGCCCTTCAAACCGGAACACAGTAGTGCTTGCACACTACTGCTTGGCGGCAGAATAACTAGCAAAGCGGTGGTACCTACCTAGACGAACTTTGCAGAAAAGTCCTACCACCTAGTAAAATAGTAATAGAGTATTTGAGTATTTCAATAATACCTATTGATGTGATACCATGAACCGTGAGTACATACGAGCTGTAATCATAGGTAGACAATGTTTTCTATGATTAATTGATATCATTTCTAGTACAATTTAGTAGCGGTCTCAGCCGAGGTCTGAGATCGCAGTGTAGTGATGAACACATATGATCGACGAACTTGTGCAGGTGTAGGTTTCCCCTCGGTAGTGTGCCAGCTAGCATGGTGACACGTAGAGGGACTTACATTTGCCACGTCGGCGGGATGGGCGTATGCGGTTGGCTGGAAGGCTATGGCTGTGGGGCTATAGTCTAATGAAGGCGCCGGCTAAGTTATATATGCATATCTAACCTCGATAAGCCCCATCTGCGGTGATAAATTAATAGTAATGGTGCGGTTGAAAGTGCAGGCCCTAATTTGTGGTTAAGTGTGGTAGAGATACCACGTCGACAGTCATGAGATGGGCTAAGCGACTGGCTTGAGGACGTATGGTCCGAGAGCGCGTGGGCTTGGTTAAATATCCATCAACCTTAAAGTTTACTTACGTGTTGCAGTTCGTTTTGTGCTCCTTGTGGTTTTATAATTACAGGCGTTATATGCGATCACATGGGAGAGATTATGAGAAGTTCACTATGAAACACAAGTAAACAATCCTACTATAACAGCATTATACAATAAAGGCGAAGCAAACTACGTATAATTTTAGTTTCAATGGTTTCGGTGAGTGACTTTATCTTATTCACATACTCTCTCATAATCATTTATGGCGAAAATTATTATTATAATTTTTTTGTTTTTCACTCTTCTCTGTCGGCAGTGTCGCCAACGCCATAAACAGCCACTTCCATACATCCGTTTGTTGTCACTTAAATAAAGTGTCTTGAGATCAAAAATATGGCTATATATATTAATTTAGCATTGTTTTCTAAGTTTGTTAGTAAAAGAACTTTCTGTCGTTAATAGGTAGGTAGGGTAGGTTTTTATTTTACATGATGATAATTATAATATTTCATCATTTCATATGGATAATTATAATTCATTTAGCTACACTGCCAGCCAGACACAGGCGGTATTGAAATAGTATTTCATTGTCTCTACTGCCTAACGAGAATACAATATACGTAATAGGTACGTTTATTAAGGTAGGTACTTACTTACCTAGGTGGGTATGTTGTTGCTATATTACTGTGCAGGGAAACAGTTGGCCAGTATTATTATTCAATAAATAAAAATAAGGAAAAATATTTTGTGAGATAGGTATATTTATAATCATATTTTTATTTTGTACCATGTGGTCCCGGGGACGTAAGAATATCACCACCAAATGTCTTAAAAAAATTAGATTCATTCTGTAGTAATGAAATTTCAAGACACTCTAAAATGATGACATAAAGTATTGCCTTTATTCTTTTGAAATCTGCCAGAAAACATACCCCATTCTAATTCTAATTCTAATTTAACGTGGGGGTGATAAGTCCTGCACTGACGTCCCGCTCGGGGTGTATTGTGTATTTCCCCCTGCCAGCATCTACCCGAGCCAGCCCAACTCCTTAAAATAGCGGAGTGTGGCTCTAGGTTGCTGGCACAGCTGCTCCAGTGGCACTGATGTTGGGTGATGGAGTGACGATGATGAGGCATTCGAGATTTCTTGGGCAGAATGTTGAGCGTCTTCTCGTGTTAACATTCCTGATGTGTGTCTGGCTTTCTCTGTGGCTGTGCAGTATCTTAGCACGTGTTCCACAGTCTCATTTTCTCTCAGGCACCCTCTGCATAGGGGGCTGTCCGTGACGCCGGTCTTATACAGATGGTAGTTCAAATTACAGTGGCCCGTGATCAGGCCTACTATAAGCCGGAGATCCTGCCGTTGCAATTTTAGCAAATTATTTGTGATGTTTCTGTTAATGGTTGGAAAAACGGATTTTGCATGTCTGCAGTCCTTTTTCTTATCCCAGATGTTTTGCTGCTCTCTTTCAGTGTGCTGGCGTAGTGAGTCCCGCACTTCCATCGCTGATGGCTTGCAGAGACCCACAACGTCAGCATTAACTTCTTTCGTGGTTCCTTCTTTGGCAAGAAGATCTGCCCTAAAATTACCTGGGCATGAGCCGTGGCTCTTCGTCCATCTTACTATTGTTCTACACTTATGAGACAATTTTTCTAGCGTCGCATGGCACTCCGCTAGAACCCTCGACCTAGTCGTGGGCCTTCTGAGTGCATAGATTGTTGCTGCGCTATCAGTCGTGAAAATGAGAATTTCCTTCTCACTTGACGCTTGAGGGACAGTTATTGCATCCGATGACAGGAGTGCTCTGGCCACCAGTAACAGTCCCATGTTCTCTGCTTGAAACGCTGAGGTGTTCTTGGGCAGGGCGTTGGAAACTGAGATCCCAAGTTCCGGCGAATAATAGCCGCAGCCCGCCCCTGTCTTATTTTTTGCACCATGTAAATGTTCCAAGAAGGTATGAGACCTTCCAGGGCACCCTACTCCGTAATCAGCTCATACCCTTTACTATCAAGGAGGTGTGTACTGGCTATTTTGTCAGTACCTTGACTTGCTTCTGGGATGATCTTAGTCGCTCTCCCTAATATTCTGCCATGTGTAGTAACAGGTGAATTGCCTTTCCACTGGTTTGTTGATTTTATTCTGAGAGCTGATGCCATTGCTTCCTGCTGTATATGCAGGTGCAAGGGAGTCAGACCCAGAATAATGTCTAAAGCTGCAGAGGGTGTCGTTTTTGTACATATGTAAAGACTGGTCTCACAATGACAGTGTATAGCCAGCGGCAAAGCTTCGGTCTCAGACCCCAGTCCTTGCCAACGGCTCTGGTGCGTTGCCATAAAATGTTTGTAGCTTTCGTGGCAATGTGATCAAGATGTTTTGCCCCCAAAAGCTTACTGTCTAGCCAACTGTCTAGCCATATGCCTAGATATTTTACTTCCTTGCTAAGGGTCAGCTGTGTACCAAACAAAGTCGGAAGTTTAAGTTCTGTTATTTTTGTTTTCCTAGTGAATAGAACCATCTCTGTCTTCTGTGGGTTCACAGATAGACTGTGGGTATCACACCACTTTTCGACGACCCGAAGTGCCTTCTGCATCTTATCACAGAGGGTCGATTCGAATAGTCCGGAGACCATAATTGCTAGATCGTCAGCATAGCCTACGGTCATGATGCCATCTTTGTTTAAAAGTTCTATGAACTCATTTGCCACCACAACCCAAAGTAATGGTGACAGAACGCCTCCCTGCGGACATCCTCTCGTAACGAGACATCGTGTTGCATTTGAGCTTTCTATCGTCGCAGCTCTGCTTGAGAGCATGTCTGTGACCCATTTATTCACTCTATGATCCACCCCCTGGTTGTGTAGTCCGTTCTCAATGCTTGAGAACGTAGTTTTATCAAAAGCCCCTTCAATGTCAATGAAAGTCGCCAAACAAGACTGCTTGTTCTCCAGTGCCGACTCGATCTTATGGACGACCTGGTGAAGAGCTGTCTCTGTGGATTTGCCTGATTGGTAAGCATGTTGATTCTTGTGCACCGGATTTTCGATCAGCGGTTCACCTCTAATGTATTTGTCGCAAAGTCTCTCCAGAGTTTTAAGGAGGAACGAGCTCAAGCTTATAGGCCTGAAAGACTTGGGGTTCGTGTAGTTTGCTTTACCTGGTTTTGGTAGGAAAACTACTTTAACTCCTCTCCATGCTTTGGGACATACCCCATGTCTTTATAATATATGAGAGATTTTTCGTAGGTACTTAATTAAAAAGCATTAAAAAAATCAAGGAATAAATTAAGTAGCAACCCAATATCCATCTAGGCATGCCTGATGAAGAAAACGAGTTTTAATTTATGTATCAACACAACGTTAGATTAATGTTTCTCGTTTTTTCCATCCATGGATTATACGTTCATATTTCTTCTATACTTGACGTGAAGACAAAACTGGCTTGTTTGCTAATAAATAAAATTAATTATGAGCTTTAATAACCGAGTTAAGTGGGTGCCAGTTAAGAATTGAGGTAAGCAGGTAAGAGTACGATTTGAGAGTCTTACGCACAGATTACTATTGTAAGATGCAGACTATAACTTTAACTACTATCTGAGCTAAGATTTTTCAGTATAACAACGATTCCAACCAAATATCAAGTCAACAAGACATTTCCCAACAATATTTCCAAATAAATTTACATCAAAATATTAACCCCTACTACCCCTCAAATCTGTCACATTTTTTAAATCGTTTATACCACTGTGGAGAAATTATTGAATTTCAAGCGAATAAGTAGTTTTTATTTAAAATAACAAAACTGGCTAAATACACTATGTGTGGAGCCAAAATAGAAGAAAAAAAAAAAAAAAAAGGATAACACAGGTTTTAAACCTTACTCCCTTAACAAAGATCTATTGTGGGTCTATTATACACTTTGAATATCTACGAGTAGAACCGTAGTATATGACGTCATTCATGGACAACAAGGAGAGTGCTATACATTCGGTACTAAGTAAAAAAAGACGAACGTAATATTTTTGGTCCATGTCACCGTTACCGGTTTTTTTTATTTGGCTTCGTTTGATCTAAGCCAAACAGGCTAACAATTTTTTGAAATTGTGGTTTCTTGTGAAATAATCCTATTTAAATAGTGATTTATGCAATAAATATTTGAGAAATAATGTGTGTGCAGTGGGTGAATCCAGCATTTTATGTATCAGAAGTCGCACTGAGGCGTAAATATGAACATTTCACAAGGAAGTAGCCATTATTTTGTCTATTTTCCCTTTTAGAAGAGTTTATTGTGAAAAATATAGATAAATACAGCGTTACATATGCTGATTTTATTACCTGTGTCGTCTGTGACTGCAAATACTAACCCCACATTACGCGCCGTTTCATGCATTATTTTCGTGTAAAAATGTACATAAACACTATTAAATTTCTTCATGGCATCAGCCGACTTGTGTTTTGTAAACTTAAAGATAGCTGATTGCTTTTTATTTTATGACCTAGCAGAAAGATTGTGTGACGCGTGTGCTAGAGCATTGAAACTATTTCGCCACATAGCATGAAGCTAAACTGCGTGATTTATTGATTACGATAGGGTTTCACTTAGGTACTCCTTCGTTTCACTTACCCCACCTGACCTTACATTTCAGTTTTTACAATAAAGAAGCAGTGAACACTGGTAACACATAAATTCTAGGTATCGAGGTAAATTACTCTATAGATAGAGCTAACGAAATCGCCCATTATTTACCCAAAATTTTGGGAGACGTTCTTATTCAGGCAGCACCTCGTGTGGGAGCAAGAAACAACTAGGCGGCCGGAGTTTTGGCGGGAACGCGAAAAAGTTCACGTCGTTGCATTGTATTATTTCATAAAACTTATGCTTTTTCTAGTGTTAATGTTTAAAATTAGTGGCATTTTACGCATTAAGTGCTGAATTACGAGTATAAGTGTGGGCAAGTGATATAATGTAGTGAAACGTGGTTTTTCGTGTTACTTCCAAAATTCCATAGAAGTCTCTAGTAAAGTTGCCACTACTTTACTAGGGCATGACTTAGACTGGATTATGACTACCTGACTTAGACTGGACTATGACTACCCTGACTGACTGTGACTAAGACTTGACTTTACATGAAATATTTCATAACACGATGAAAAACTACAATACTTGACACTGGCTAAATACACTAAGTGTGGAGCCAAACTATAAGAAAGAAAAAAAAAACTAGGCGGCCACGCGAAATAGATTTCTACTAGTGGGAATTCTGTGATTATACACCTTTTTTTCTTATATTTTATTTAGCTCCACACATAGTGTATTTAGCCAGTGTCAAGTATGTTAATTATTCATCGTGTTAAGGTGGAATGTTTCACTAGCGCGGAAAAATCAAAGTTTCTTGCGTTTTCTAGCCAATAATAGCTTTATTACTCAACGTGATTACATGAAAACTAATTTTGCGCAAATATATAGAATGTATCATTAAATTACAATTAAAAGTATCACCTACATGTCATTGGTTTAGCGACAAATGGCAATAGACTAAAAAACTAAGACGAAATTTGTTTATTGCCATTTATCGCTAAACCAATGATAGGTAGGAAATACTTTTAATCGTAATTTGTTCACATTCTATTATATTTCTTTACGTTAAATCAGTTTGAATGTAATCATGTTTGGCAAAAGAACGCAAGAAAATTTGAATTTGCCGCGCTAGTGAAACATTCCACCTTAAATAATATTTCACGTAAAGTCTAGTCTTAGCACCGCTTAGCAAAGACTATACGCTAATAGTGACAGTCTTTCTAGCCCAATCTAAGTCAGGTAGTCATAGTCCAGCCTAAGGGTAGGTTTTTGATCCGTAGTTAAGGTAACCAATGGATAAAAACTCTAACAAAATTCTAATCAATGGTCTTTGTTAGAGTTTTTTTATAATCAAAGGATCAAAAACCCACCCTCAGTCATGCTCTAGTAAAAAGTTTTGAAAAATAGTACCTATTATTTTTCAAAAGCAACGACGTGATCTTCTCCGCGTTCCGCCAAAAAACCTTTTTGTTATACATTCTTTGAGCACAGATACGAGAAAAACAATTGATTATTTGTGAAATACATGTTGCGAAGCAAAAATGTGATTGCGAAGTATGCCAAGGTGAGGCTAGCTATGGCGGGAACGCGGAAAAGTTCACTCACGTCGTTGCATTGTATTATTTTTCAAAGCTTGTACTTTCTCCAGTATTAATGTTTAAAATTGGTGACGTTTTATGCATTTACGAGCATGCGTCCGGGCAAGTGATATAATGTGGTTTTCGTGTTACCTAAGTCCAAAATTCCATAGGAGCTTCTGGTAAATTTGCCACCACTTTACCAGGGCATGAATTAGACTATGACTACCCCGACTGTGACTAAGGCTTGACTTTACGTGAAATATTCTACAATACGATAAAAATTACAATACTTGTCACTGGCTAAATACACTGGTGGAGCCCTGTGGTGGAGCCAAAATATAAAAAAGGTATGGTTTCACAGAGCACGAAAAAAATACGCTTCGGTTTTTTAATGCTCTTTCTGTGGGTTTGCATTCCGCGTTTGATTGGTTTTACTCTAATCTGTGGATAACGAAAAAATTAAGAAGGTACCGCGAATTTCAAATCAAGGAACCATTTTAATTTTAACTATATAAGCATAACTACATAGTTTCTACAAGAGTTTCAAATATTGTAGGGTAGTAGAGTTGCGCACCACAGTCCACAAAGAACTCAAAGATAATTTTATTATGCCTAGTATTATTATAGTACCATTGGATTACCAATAACTAAACATATTATACGATGCACCGCCGCAGGTAGCAGCACACAGGTAGCACGCAGGTAGGTACCATTTAGCAAAATAATATCATAAGACTAAGACTTACCTTTTCGATCAGGTATAGGTACAACTTTATATATTATACGGGTACACCTGATCGAAGACTTACCTACTAGTTCTAGTACACTGAGAAAAAAAATAGGTTACGGTTACGTTTTGTCGGACAACGTAACATATTAGGTAAACACAACCGAGTGCACTTGTTAATACAGATTTTGTGATTTTACTAACTCATTAGGTTATTTTAACCTTTTACCCAGTTAGGTGATTAACTAACTGGTTAACCTAACTGGGTAAAAGGTTAAAATAACCTAATACATACATTGTATACATACCTAATCCGGAGAATCAAAAATTCAGCGTCAGTGACATTGATATTATTATGTAAGTACCTGCCTACCTACCTATTACAAATCAGTACCTAGGTAGCGTAGTGGTTAGAAGGCTAGAACTACTCTCTGGGCTAGAAGCAGAAGCACCCTTGTCTTACGATGGTCTTGCGTAAGTAAGTTAGTAATACCCACAGACCCTTAGATTTAGGTAGTAGGTATATCATTAAAGCGCAGAGTGGTTAATGCTCTGTCTGTGACCTATGTAAATAGGGCGAATTCTGTGGTATTTGTATTGTATGGTCGAGCAAAAATATTAGATTAGACTTTTCTCTATAAGTAGGTATAGTACATTACTGCAGCGGCCAGCAACAGAGGCACTGATGGACAACCGTGTAAATGTGGGCCGAGGCGAAGCCGAGGCACACAAACGTAAGTCCAAGTCTTGTGGCCAAGGCTTGTATAGTACCTACTTTTTTCAAATAATGCGCGGAAATTAAAACTAAGCAGAACTAAACTAGGCAGAACATTTTTTTGAATTGAATTGAATTGAATCTTAGTTAGTGGCTTCTGCGGCAATTTCACCACAATTTCGCCACACAATTTGATGTCGTGTACCTACTAGGATAGACCATCAAACGAAGGGCCGGTGAAAACAAGGTGAAAATGAGTAGGTACTATGATGACTTTTACACTGAAACAAATACAAAAATACGTCATTTGTTTTTTTCTCTAATCTGTGAAAAAATACACTAAATTAAATTACAAACATTCTGAAAATAATTTTATTTTACCCAAGATAAAGAGATTTTTTTAGCTTTCTATTTGCAAGCCAGTTCGAAATTTAAATAAAACCTTTGATAAGTTACCTCCATGGTTCCATACTATGTAATTTATTTGGGCACTGATCACCGATATCTACTATACTAGTCAATGAGCACTGATTTAAAGAGGCAGTTGTAAATAGCAGTTTTGGTAAGTTAAAAATTATAAATGGCACGTTTAATAACTAGTTCAGCAGTTAAAACTAAGCAGTAAAGTAAACAAAAATGAGTAATAATAAATAATGAAATGGATTAGTTAATATATAATTGAGCGGGAAAATAATTAAATGGCGGTAAAAATTATTGAACGGGCGGTTACGTGTGAACCTAACTAACCTAACTAATTAAAAAAAATGTTTAACAAAGAGCACGGACCCAGGTGTCTGTGGAAATGCAGATATAATAAAAAATAAAAAAACCTAACCTAATTTGATAAAATAACCGACTAATTGATTTTTCATTACTGCCCATGTTTTACTGTCGCAATAATTAATCAACCGCCATTAAGTTAAATAACTGCTCAATATGTTTTTGAACTGATCATAATAACATCTCGAATATTTAAATAACAGCTCAAAAAATTAGTTCCCATTTATTTGGCCGCTAAACCACGACAGATATGAATTTTCATACAACTTTTGCCGGCCGCTGCTCGCCAGTACAGCAATTTCGATTTATCTCGAAGAATGTTGTCAAAATAATGCTTTTTCCAAGCATGTTTGAGAAAATAATATTTTCTGAAACGACTCTCGATCCATTCATCATCATCAGCCGAATGTGCTAATGAATGTACTGACTATGTAATACTGTTCAAAGACCAACATTAGCCAGTTAATTAATTTAGGGACTAAAGTAGGTATATTTTGCTTTGCTTTGGTTCTGTAATAGGTTTAAAATCATACTACATGGCAACAGGCCGGCCGGCCAACCGGCGGCGCCGGCGGGCGGCGTTGCGGCAGCATCGGGTGAAAAACAACAGCCGTAAACAAATGAACAACGGTTCATCAGTCAGGCGCGACACGCGGCTGTTCTCCCACTGCATTGAACTTTTCACTCTATTCGAACGTCTCAAAATTCTCGAGCGTTGGCAGCCGTATACCGCGTCATCACGTCATCCACCGGGCGGGGGCGTCTTGGATTGGAACTTGAACTTTTTTAGTCCGCGTTCAGACCCCGTTCAGTCAAGTTGTGCTGCTAGTGCTACCATTACCGTAGGCAATTGGACCACTTTTCCTACGTGTTTATATCACAGTTGCGCTACCAATTTTAATTGGATATTTGATTTATGTGATAAAATTCAGCCTCAAAGTGGACTGATTAAAATTTGTTTAATAAAAAGTTATGTTTTAAGTTTAGTTATGGCTGGTAAGTACCTACTTATAGTAATTTCCACAAAACGTTCATTTTTGCAAGTTTGTCTTTGTAATATACCTACCTAACAACACATAAGTACCTATAAAGGTCCTAGATATCAAGAATGAGTTAGAGGAATGCCTTTAAATTTTATTCCACCTTCAAAATCAGTAATTTGGACATATGCAATTAATCTATTAACTAACAGACGGTAGGCGGCTGGTACCTAAAAGTACATTTGTTTAATGTAACAACAACAGCCAGTTGCATGAGTACCTATACCCTTACCCTAGTCATGACAAAGCCGGTTGGACCGGTCGGTCACCGTTTTGCTTCTGCGAGAGAGTTCCGTCCAACTCTGCAAGGAGTTGAGCTAAAGAATGACATGAAATGAAAAACTTAGATATAAGGATCGCAGATTGCATTAGAAAAATGGTTAAGGATTACATATAGCCACCACAGTATAAATAATAGTAGGCTAAAAAAGTAGGCAGTAAATGTACTATAGCTAGGTAATAAGAACGATTACCACTAGGTGAACCGACAATTTGGTGAAAACCGCGGGGAGCCGATGGATGTAGGAGGCGACCAGCCGGTCAGTGGCGCTCTGTGGGGGAGGCCTATGTAGGTACAACAGTGTGACCGTCTTCAGGCTGTTGATGATTATGAATAAGAAAGATAATGGCGGGAGCAGAAATGCTTCTAATATCCATGAGCTCTAGGTAGGAGAGCCAAATCCAAATTAACCAACCTTATTCCCGTTTGTTTTGTTGTAGAGTCCTAAGCTGGGTGGTTAAAGAAAAGGCGGGTTAATTTGTTTGGTTAACAGATTATGCAAGTTCTTAATATTTATATTAGGTAGGTACTAAAAAAAACTGTAATTACTGACACATACAAATAAAAAATTCAATAAAAAACACTCCTATTATACGCCTTATTATATAGGTATCTACCACAAAATTAATCAATGCTACATAATAACTTGTAGTAGGTATTACGGTGGTAAACAACAACTTACCTACTTTAAAAAAATGTTATTGGCCGTCCAGAAAGCGTATCAATATGGTCGACAACGCATCATCAGCATGGTGTTACAAACATACGACAACATTACGCGACGGACCTTTTTTATTCTGTGCTAGCATAGATGGCAAAAAATAATGCTGGTGCTTGCCCCAGTATCCCACCGAGTTACCTCAGCGGAGATATGTTTATCAGATTTATTTTAGTCAGAACGGAGGACATAAATGATAAAAGCCTAACCTACTATTTTATGAACATGAAAAGAAAAGTTTTATCGCTCCCTAAAAGCTTTCACGTAAAGGATTGGCACAGTTAAGTAATAAGAATTCCCTAAGTGAGTGTCCGAATGGATAAACAACTAAGTACGTGTGTAGAACAAGCAACAGCGGCCAAGTTCCTCATTATTTGCCCGCCCAAGCCGCCATAAGCGGGCGGGAGCCAGGTGGATAGGTGCCGCCCGCCCCCGTTTCACCTGTGACACAATTTTAGGTGCGCCGACCTATATAGGTATGTATAGTATGTATAGGATTTTCCGTCGGCTGACAGTTTAATTAATATAAACTCAAGGCTGCCAGAGCCACGCCTGTAAATTGTTTCACTTTATCATGTAAATTGAAATTGTAACAAAGACAAGTTCAAAAGTTATTTTATCGAAGTCAGAGTGTTCACTGTTCAATAATTTGGTTGAATTATCTAAGTTTCAGTCACTCACGTAAATATGGCGAATTCTGTGCATACACAATAGAAAGAGACCCCTGTAGGTAGGTACTGTCACAGATAATAATATGTATTACCTACATAGTACTGATAAGAGTAATTTTACATAGTGTATGATGATGGCTGTCCCTGTATATTTCAGGTGTCTAACCTAACTAACGTATGTACTGTACCAACAATTTAGATAAGCAATAGGTATGGAAATTGTATGTAAATACTACACTAGTGTAGTATTTACACCAGCTCTGCTCTGCTTTCTTTCGTTCTTTACGCGGTGCTACGAATCAGCCTTCAACATAAAATAGCCACTCGGTCCACAACACACACATCGTTGTGTGCATGTCTTCCTGCAAAATAGAAGATGCCCATAATATTTACCTAAAACATTTAAAAAGTAAGTAGCACATGGCGGTCTTATAAATTCAGCGTGGCTTGATGATGTCACTGGTGCCGTCATATTCGTAAACCGTGAAGAGCCAAGGAAACCGACCCGCGCCGCACGCCGACCTCCAATTATGATAATACGGTAGGTACCTACATTAGGTAAGTAAGTACTTACCTGTTGACAATTGACAATGATGTTTGCCGACCGCAGCAGGTTGTCACACCATTACCTACACGTAAAGTAATTGAAATCATGTCCTAAACAGTCTCTTTACACGAAGAAAAATTATGTAATGACTGATAGGTAGTTATTTATTAATCTTCAATTGTTCCAAGAGGTATCCAAGAGGTGCTTCTATTTCGATATCCTAGTAGGTACCTAATACTAATACCTATACGTACTACCCTCTATCTACGTTACATAATATTAGATGAGTAAATGGTGATCTTTCACTTTTTAGCCTTTTTCGTTCCTTGTAATTTTGGACATAATGTTGATGGATCTATCAAAATCAAGCTTTTCTTACAAGGCCCTCCCCTCATCATAAGTTTTACTTCTGTTTACCGTTTTACGGGTAGGTATCGTTTGGTTGGGTATCATTTATTATTTCTAGCATTTCGTGAATGTCCACAGCACATGTTTCAATTCTCACGTTATTATTACCATTTTTTGTGATCATTGTATATTTATAAATAAACTGGCTCGTAATTGGTAAATGGTGGGTAGAGTTGTCTAACTCTAAACGCGCACGACTTCCGTTTGTGGTGCTAATAAAAACTGCTTGTTGTTGATAGGCTCCTTATAAACTAACGCCACAGAAAGATGAGAATGAAATTCTTAAATATCGTTTCGAAGCTCTCGTTAGTCTATAAAGCGAACCTTGACTTTGCACAGAGAATTAGTACATACTTTGCTACGTGTTTGCTTAGCAGAATCTGAGGTTTCGTATTTACTATAGTCCACACGTGTTGAGCATATTTGTTCAGCATGCCAAGTAAGTAAACCTTAGGCAGCGCAGAGACACAACAGAATAAAAGTGTACTACACTACACTCTATCAGCCTCAGATCCTCAGCTTCGGTTCATAAAATACACATCAGTAAAACCGCATTACAAATTACAATGCGGGTGTTGTGCATGGAGAGGAGAAAACAAAACAAAGTCGATGGCCCACATACCGAGTCGTGCCGTGACGGCGAATGCTGGTATACTCAACTCCAGCGTTATCAATATCCATTTATAGGTAATGCGGCACATAACCAGCCTTTCAGGCGACAGAATCGATGGTAAATTCAGTCTTAATGAAACTTAGTATACACGTACGAGTACGAGTTCAGGGATTTTTTTGTCGTCGGGGATTTTTGATTGGAGGTGTATTTCGCCCAATAAGTGGGAAAGTTTGCTGTACCACCATCTATCGGTCAATTTTGATAATATTTGGCAGAAATATTGGGTAGGTACTCGATTCTAAACAAGTATTTCGAATATGAGCAAAATCTGTCAAGAAAAAGGTTGTCGAGATATAGAGCCGTAAGTTCTGAGATCGGGAGATGCTAGTCTTATAACATCATACCATCATACCGTGTGGTCCCAGCAGCGTGAGAATAGGACCACCCTAACCCCATCTCTTTCCATGGATACCGCAAAATCCGGCCAAGCCTAAGCCGTAAAGGGATATATCTAGAGAATGGAGAGCAGCATTCTCCTCAGTAAATTAAAATCTTCTGCGAACATTAAGGCGCTTGCCAAGCGCGATTATAGCAAATCCGTCCAGAAAGCATCCAAAGTGGCATTTTATGGAGTAGGCAATGTGTTCAGCAGGACGTCTTCCGGCTGTAGATGTAATTATGCACAGACTGAACACAATTATTGTTGCAAACACTATTGTGCTCGCGAGCCGCGCAGAACTACTAGTATGATATGATGATGTCGACTGCGTAGAGGAAATTGGCAGATCATTGAACTTCTTCTGGCAATACAACATCAGATAATTATATAGAGCCGGAGAAGTTTATAACTTCTCCAAGCGTGTAACAAAAGTATGAGCAAACGTTACGCCTGTCAAAGGTTATCAGTCCGAGACGCGGCGTTATTATGTGCATGTGAAATCGCTGCTCTCATGTTTAAAAAGTTATGCCGAGCAAAAGCATCATGATGTCATCGCCTTGGCTGCCAAACATAAAATTATGAAGAGTAAACGTGACTTGAAAACGATTAAGTTCATTGACAAACGAATGTGTTACTGTGGTGTTACTTTATTCATAAAATCAAAATCATTGTCTTCTTTCCTATGGAGCAATTAATGGCCTATCTATTAGCCATTGAGTTGATAGATCGAACTTTAAATTGATACGGTTGCATTGAATATCAATCAATACATAATAACGAGCATTGTTTCTTTTTAATTGAGAGCACATCTTTTATAAGGTTTTTTCTTGTCCAAGGTGTGGTATTCTAAAATGATCGTTTACATCATGCATAGTGGAGTTTAATAGCGGTGATATTCACGAGGCCCGCGACGCTGGCGCTGGTCTCACAACCACAAGTCGCATGGACCTTCACTTACGATTATAGCGGTGACGCCATCGCACTTCCAACACGGTGCTTCAAAGCACTTTAAGTCCTATGCCAGTTGTCAATGCTCTCCTTTTTTGAACTCACGTCATTCGTTTTCTAAGATAATGTTTGTATCCTAAGTGAAAAAAAAAAACTTAGAGTATTTAAATATATACTACCTACATACTCTTATTCAATCTTTGATTATAGGTATAGTTAGGTACCTACTTATATCTATACGTATATCTATTAGTACAAGAATATTTTTTTTTATAAACTGTGAATGCAATGTACGCTATAATATACCCATTTGACGATGCTTGCCTATACCACACCACATATACTTATGTATAACTTTAGAGTAATTTTACGCTATTAACTCTGAATAAAATCTAAAGATCTATCACATGTGCTCATATGGTATCTACCTAAGGCCTAGGTAACTTCGATGCTTGATGTCTTAATTATTTCTCACAGAATAAGTTATAAAAATATAAGGCGTCAACTGTATAGTGTTTACCCACTATCTATCAACTAATAATAACGTCATCAGTTAAGTACTTATTTATTTATATCTAATAGGAAATTATTAATTGTCCATCATTCATGCTCATAATCCATATTTATAAAATTAATATTATGTAAGTAGGTACCTACCTACCTAGTGGGAAGAATAACTGCTTAATGATGTAATGTAACATTGCATGACTAACAAAGCTGCATTTTATTAAACAAAAAATACTTTTATTGCGGTGAAAATAGATGATGATTCAGAATTGTTCATGAATAATTAGTCTTCCCACTAGTGTAAAAACGTTAAAGGTTTGTAGGAGAATAAATAAAATAAATGCACAAAATAAAATTGGTGTTAACAAAAAGTAACGGTATAGAGTAACTTCGTCATGGTATATGATCACTTGTTTTAATGGCTCTATTGAGGTCTTATCTGGCTTCCTATCAATCCCAGTTTATATTGCGTTGATATATAGGACTTTGATTTGATCAATTTTATTTCCTCAAGTTTTTATCCTCGTGCGTTCATCGGGCATCGACCACCGTGCCCTTACTCCCATACCCTACTCGCAATTTGCCAGGCGACCTTCTGACACGCGAACTATTGTATTGAGCTATATTGGTCGCTGAGCTTCAGTAATGACACGAAATGTGATATTTTACCTAGATGATACGTTTTTTATGCTTAACTTAACCAATAATTATTCAGAGAAACGAAATACCAGTATGTAATAATTGGCAATTTGCCACCTCAACTGAAATGGCTGTCGTGTGAAAGTTTAGGACGGTCAATGTTTATGTTTACGCATTCGTAACCTAAATAAGCTACTGTGCCCAGTCCTGTTTTTGATAAATTATTCTGGCGAATGGCCGTTAACATGATGGCATCTGTTTATCTAATTCAAGGAAATGACAATTTTATGTTTTTTTTTAAATCGCGTAGGGCCCTGTCAGCTTACGAAGTAAAACATTGATTGTGATGACATCAGTGATTGTGACATAATCGATGAAGCCGAGGATTGGGTTGCGAAACATTGCTTGATGGAAGATGGGTCAATTTGTGCATATATTTGTGTCCATTGGATTTCACTAGCACGTTCTTTAGGACCTACTTAATCCGTTAGATGTGAATTTCTGTATTGGGCATTATGCTATGCATCCCTCCCTCATTTGATGTTAGCTGAACGTTTTGAGTAAGAATCCACGATCAGCAGATCGCAACAATAAAAACGTAGGTGCACCTACATGTTCGTGTCATTTGATGACATCTATTTTAATTCTGTATCGGTTAACAGCCACTGTGTCACTAAACTATGCCTACTACATTAGATTTCACGTCCGACCATTGAGACGGTTGACCGTAGGCGTGTAAATAAATGACCGTGGCCCCAATCTATTAAACGCTCTACCATTCTTACAATTTTCAATAATTTTTAAATCGTGACTCATATTTCGCAGTAAGTACCTAAATAAAGTTTAATTTGTGTTTTATAGGCGCAAGATGATGACGCGCCTGATCGAGTAGTCTGACAACGAAGCAAACGATACCTACTCCAGGCAAAATGAAGCAAATCGTGAATAAGAATCTCATCACGCTGAAATGCGTGCTCTTCTGTTTTCTTTCCGGTAAGTAACTCTACATAGTCAGTACATACTAGTAGTTGTAGGTAATGCTTTGATCTGATCTATGTCGGTATATTCTTATCACTACGACTTTTACTAATTCAAATCCGGTAGTAGCTCTCATAAAATGGTTTACCAAATCGCAGGTACTTAACTAAATAGAGGCGCAAGAAAAGCCGTAACCGAACCACATCATAGTAGGAGAAACTTTAAAGTTTTTAAAACTTGTTGTTTCTTAGGGAGGGATTTTCGAAATTAAGGTAGCCAATGGTTAAAAACTAACAAATTCTAACCGATGGTCAAAATTTGTTAACAGTTTTTAACCATTGGCCCTAAGCCTGATGTGATCTAGCTGGTACTAACAATATCAACCTCATAAGTACATAATAAACTGCAAGCTTCCTTGTAAGGATCGTCGTACCGCCATGCGCCACCGGCACCTTAGGCACCGCATGATACGGCGACCTCCGAGCACCGACCATTCACCTCGGTCTTGCTGCCACGATAAGTGACCGACCTATATATTTACCATAATTCGGAGCAGCTCAACGTTATAGCACTCTCCCTTTGACACTATAGTGGTGGTGGTGGTGGCCGTGGTGGCCTGGTGGGCTCTTCTACAAGTTTTCTATTTGATGGACAAATATTTCGTTTCCATTTGAGATACTTAGAATGAAAACAAACAGGAGAGTATTCAATTATACCAACTTGTTCCACAGGTGTGGGGTGCATATTCCCGTTTCTGCCACTGCATATGCTGTCAGTGGGACTAGACAAAGGGGAAGCGCGCTTGATATCAGCCGTCGCGCCATGCATTGCCCTCGTAGGGCCTGCGGTGCTCGGGCCTCTTATCGATAGGTTAGTCCTGATGTTTGCCATTTATATTATTCTCGGACGTACGCAGATATGTCCTCGGTCGATGGCCAAGAGTTTACTTGAAGCTGATTACCTTATGTCTACTTATTTAAGCACATAGTACATACAGTTTTGACAAGATGAGACGAGAATTCATAATTGGCACTTCTTGCTTTTGCTTGATCACTCATTCTGATTGTAAAAAGTGCTTACAATGTTAAATTATTATATACGCACCAGCCTATATAATAATTTACCAACACTGATCTTAAAATGACGAAACAAATTATTCTTGTGTTATATTTTTGTGTCGCCTCGTTCTAAGCCACCTTCTACACAACGATAACGATTTGCAGGTCATCGATCGGTGACCTATTAATTTAGAACCATGCACTGCTTGGATACACAAGAGACTAGACATTTTTATTTTTCAGAATGTATAGGATTTTATGTTCTACAATTTAATAGCAAAATGGTAGTTTTCATCCTAATTTCACTTTCACGTGTCCATGCCATGCCATGAGACAGTGTAAGTGAAATATCAGTGATCACTTTTCTCACACATACTAGTATTCTCCGCTAAAACCCGGTTAAGCAGATGTTCAATACTAATAGCATGTTAATGAATGAAGCAGACTCGAATAGCACCTGTCAGTGAAATGATTGAGTGTTAAATTATGTCTAAAGATCTAACTAAACGTTATTAAGTTACTAACCAAACCAACCAAGTAAGCCCAAGCAACTATTTGGCTAAGCCAAGTATGATGACTTTATCACCACAGTAAATTAGGTACAGCCTGTGGTATACAATGCTTGGGTATTCTTGCTAAATTCTATTCTTGTTTGTGACTCAAACATAACTATCGTATTATTTCTAATATCCACTACTCAGACTGTCAGTGGGGCGAGGGTCAACGGGTGGCAACGGCGCGCCCAGCGGCTCCGGCCGACTGCTCCGGATCATAACGGCCATCTGCCTCATTTTGAGCGCCATTTTCTACACCATTCTGCTCGCCGTGCCCTATACGGAACGACATGAGGTAGGCCCGTAATAAGCACGTTTTATTTTACCTGACGATATAAGTCGAGGTTACTACTGTTTGACAACTTGACAAGACTGTGTTTACGTTTCAACAATGCTGGTAAACCGTACCGATTATTTTATCTATTGACATAACAATAATAATTATGTATAATGCCTAGCAAGTACGACCTATTGCTGGGACCTTGGAAGGTGAAGAAGTAATTTTGGGCAATAAGCCTCCGTTTTGCAGCTGTACTGGCCCATTGCAGTGCGTATAGGTACCTACTGCCTATTTTTCATCATCATGGTGCAAATATCTATTATTTAACTTAAATCTCTATTACACTAATTTCCCTTATTTTTGTTTAGAGTCCTTCTACTTTTTCCTGCTATTTTATTGAATCGGTGTCCGGTTGCTGTGCACTGTGCAGGGTGTTTTGCTATAGATTCACCTTCATACCTACTTAAGGTCTAACTTAAATCACCTGACCTAAACGACCTTAGCTTGAATTCGAGTCAGACGACACGACCGACCCAGTACTATGCAGTTTATATTTAGTAAAAGCGTATTTTGCCATCAAAATTCGCATGCCTTGGTAATATAAAGACGACAAATAATGCTAGACTCTACCTAGCCAAACTATGTCAAGATGCATGACGGACAAGAAATTTAACGTTTAATTAGCCGATTTTTATCAATTATAATTATTTCTTTTAGAATGTTATCATTGTCAATGATTTTGAAGTCAAAGCTACTGAAGTTATGATAACTCAGTTACCTATAGCTTCCCCAGCCTCTATCGAACTACTATACCAATTTATTATGCTCCATATACAAATATCTTCTGAGCCTCTTTTTAGCTGTGGTTAGTTCTCTTGTTACTCAAGACCTATAGCTGTTCTTGATTGGAAACCACGACTTGGGATTGGCAAACGTAAGTGTAAGATGCCTACAGCCTTCGAACTAAAACACGCTGATGATAACGATGACCCTCGTGTAACTCAAGCCTCCGATAGTTCTAAGACTGGTTTTGTTACCAAGACTTCGTAGTACCTAATGCCTCCCGCGTATACTCAAACATAAATAAACTGTTTTAGCTAAAATGTTGAAGCGTATGTTATTTACCCCATAGGCCCGCCGACCCCACGTCTTGTTCATGTGCGACGCCGACAGCGCCTACGTGTTGCAGGAGGTATGCGAGCAGGATATGCGATGCAATCGCTGGGCCGGGGAAAAGGTATGTTGAATACATAGGTACGAATATGTACCTATATAAGGAGGAAAATACCTAAATTTTTGCTTTTGTCGGAGGAACAGGTGTACCTATAGAAGTCACTATTATTCTTTATCAAGTTACGGAACTTTTAGCATAAGAGACAGTAGACACAAATCACAAATACAGCGAGTAACATTATGGCAGACTCAATCTCATACCGAGACGCCTTGTTAGATGTAATCGAGTATACATATACTCTAAGGATGTAATGGATACCTACCTACCTAAAGAAATACTACTAAATGATGTGACCTATACTTTACATAAAGGTCATTCAATATGTTAGCACAAATGGGGATTATCAATTATCTCATCAATGGAAACTCTAAAGTATAATTAACAATCTTGCATTATTTATCAGGAAGAGACATACAAAATGCTATGCAATAATCAGCGCAAGCTGCATATGCATTCAGAAAATAAGGATGTTGAGAAAGCAGCCACTTCCTCTCTGACAATGGGTACAATTGAAATTGTCACCATTGTAGTGTCCGTTCATGGCTTTTTACGAGGATAATTGGAAGTACCTAATTGTCAAGTAGGTAGAATAATAAAAATATAACATTCGCATATAGACACTACAGCTGATAGATTTCCGAGGCGCGAGCAAATAGTTGATTGTATTTCTTTTATATAAAAAGGAATTAAGAAACTGAATTTATAGCAATATTAGATATCCTGAATTCCGTACAGTTAGTACCTACAATGTGTAGTTACATCGCATAATAACTGTGTTATATTTTTTTTTTACATGTAGGTAAGTAAATACTTTTTTTTACGAATAATAATGAACTAGAAACAAGATTTTTTTGCACAAGTTTCGGTAGTGAACGTAGTTTTGTACCTACCTACAGGTTCCTTTACAATGAGCTATGCCTAACGCCTGTGAGCTAATGCTGTAGCCAGAAGTTTCAAGGTTGAAAAACATCGAGGCGCTCGCGTCCGGATGCCGTCTTGAAATCAGATGCCGTAGTATAGATGGATATGCTAAATTAACGGCAGATTAGAATTAAAAACTTTCTTTGTAGATCAAAGATTAAAACATCATGGCGTCATTAGAAAATTATGATAAGCAAACGTAAACTGAAATAGTACCTATTTAGTTGAGGTAGATGAAGATATTAGGTTCGTCTAATACGTACCTTGATAACATATTAACTCCGAACGGAAATGAAAAGCAGTCCCAACTTGGCAAGATGACATTTCAACGTATAAGGCAAGAAGTTTAAATCCTCAGTTCGTGAGAGCAACACACAACTTGGGTGACAAGTCCTGCACTCAACCCGCTTGGGGTGTAGTGTATTGTATACTTGCCCTACCAGCAGTATCAGAACCATCCCAGCTTCTTGAAGTAATGGAGTGTGACTCTAGGCTGCTGGCACAGCCGCTCTAGTGGCACCGTTTTAACCGACTCAAAAAAGGAGGAGATTCTCCATATCCTCAGTTTGTTGCCTCAGAACTCCGTCATTTATAAACCGATACGTTGACTTGTTTTCTTGAAAATGTATACTTTCAGATTGATTCAAAATCGGTTCAGTATATGTTCAGTTTTAAAAGAAAAATATCTGAATAAGTCTTGAAGTATTGAAGAGTCGGTAGATGAAAAGTCGGTCCCCTTTTTTAAAAAGATATTACGTTGACACTGAACTCACCCATGTTTTGTGATCCAGTCGGGAGTGCTAGCGGTTGGCGCCTGCGAGTACGGATGCGCCGACCAGAACATGACGTGGGTGCGGCAAGCCTTCACTACCACCTCGACCACTACCACGCTGCCACCCATGTACAGCGGCGTCGCCAACGCGACCACGGTGGGTTTATACTTGTCCAGCTGCTTACCGATTATTTACCTGGATATAATAAATCCTCATATAACACCCTTGATGGATTATTTTTATCTTAATAAGTAGCTATCTAATATTATAACTATATGGTGAAAACTTTTAACATCGATGTGCTCTGTACTCGCTTTGCAGTTTCAGACAGAACTGCAACATTGATGATGATGCTTTTAAAATCAGAAGCATATTGTAGATTGTATGATTCGTGTATTATTGGTATGATCTACCAATTACGTAGTTGATTTTAAAAGCTTTACCAAATTAGATCAATGAGCGAAAGTTTCCAGGAATTAAAAAAATATTAGTTATTATGTTATTGTCCGATTGGTCAACTCGCCGCTTAACTATACTAATCACTATTATTAGAGTATATCTAATTCCACCATCTCCATTTCACCATCGGACGATAAAACGTACAGCTACACGCCATCCATTTATGGTTGATATTCCTTCGATACGCACAAAGCGGTTTGACTCGACATTTAACTATAATCCGAGCAGCAATGGAATGGAACACTTTACCAGCGTGTTTGTTTCCCGATAAGTACAATCTGGAGCTCTTCAAGTCGCGAGTGAGTGAGGTATCTTCTATACAAGCATGTAGATACCATCGTAGACTGCGTCGTCACTTTCCATCAGGTGAGATTGTGGTCAAATGCGGGCGGGCCTATTTAATTATAGAAAACATACATATTAAAGATCAATCGTATTTTTCAGACTCAAAAGCCGAACGGAACGTTAGAAGACGAAGAACTGTGGCGCGTTGGTTTCGAAGTGAACCCCCCACACCTGTGTTACAAGGGCCAGTGCCTAGTTTACATGAGACATGTAGACAAAATGCGGGTGCCACTGTCGTTGCTAGCGCCGGAACCGACTGAGGACAACTCTACTGAGGAATCTAATTGGTGCACTTATCGTACAAGTACGTACCTACATTACACCTATTACAAATTTTAGAAGTCACGTCATTTTAGAATGGCATGGTTTTACATCTTTAATTGCTTTCATTAAGAGGTAGGTACGACACAGTTGCCGTAGGGACAACTGTAACAGGTCCAATTCTGTACATTGAAGATAATATAAAAAAAAATATTGAAGGGCTCTCTATAATCGATACTGAAGCCAAAACTATAATTTTTTTCATTTTTGTCTGTCTATATCTTGGCTGAGCATCACGCCGAAACTACTGAATGGATTCAAATGAAACTTGGCATGGTTTGAGTTCATATTACGAGGTAGGCTATAGAATACTTTTACTTCCGAAATTTAGCACAGTTCCCGCGGGAGAGGGGATGAAATATAAAAATATGTACTTATTTATATATTAAGGCGTGGTCCGATTTTATTCATTATTTTTTTGTTAGAAAGGGGGTGCTTTAAATATTGTCCCATAAATATTTTAAGGTCGTCGGTTTTGTGGTTCAGAAATTACAGACATTCAACCTTCAGTATTAGGTCCAAAGCCACTCCTATCCTGTACTATGGGAAAGAGAGAAGGGAGCTCTCTTCATTCAAACTGAGATAAGACGTAAAACTAATTAACACGTGCGAAGCCGGGGCGGGTTAGCTAGTAGTAAATATGTTAGCAGCGGCATCTAATTTAGTAGGTACTTACCTCCTTTAGTAAACTACATAGATCACATAAGAATGTGTTTAAAATGCATTTTGGAGCGTTGGTTAGGTAAATGTTCCTAAGGCAACCAGGACGTGACTTAACAATAAATACCGAAGTAGGTAAATATAATACATAGCTGTGCATCATCAAGGCACCTTGACAAATTCAAGCGGGAAAACGTGCTTGATCTAGTAATTTCAAATGTAGGTATGGACGCACCTACCTATGCATTATTTAGATCTTCAATCTTTATCCATAGATCAGTCACAACACACAATAATATCTACTTTAGGCCAGGCGCGGATACAGAAATTTCTTAAGGGGGGGGGCGCACAAATCTTTATAGTAGGGGGAGTCCAAGAGGGAAATTTGAGAATATGGTGGTAAAACACATAAGTATGTGATACAAGACCAATTTGTGCTCTTTTCTTTAAATGATGAATTCCATGCACCGATATCTTCCTGGTAAATTGGCTAATTACCGGGCTTGGCGCTGGACTGCCTGCGCCAAGGGGAGGCGCGCGCCCCCTGGCCCTGTATCCGCGCCTGCTTTAGGCACAGCTTTATAGGTATACGAATATAAAATCAGGTCTGAAAGTTTACAATTTTCTAATCTCTATTCCCACTTTATTTCAAGCTGAAGATATTTCTTTAGCTGCGAAGGAATAATTCCGTCATAAAATTGTACACATTAATTTTAAGGCGGTAGATCACAATGCCTGGTGCCACCAGACCGCTTAGCAGAAATAACCCAGGAAGAGAGCGATTGTCAGCCAGCCGTGCGGTGCCAAGTGCTGGACCCATATGACGAGCCGGACGGTGTGTTGGCCAACGCAGAATGCAGATTGGTTGTTGGAGACCCCTCTTACACGTTTTGGAGCTACTTCGTTGTAAGGTAAGGCCTAGCGTCTAACTTTACCTACAGTTCTTCTTTAACCCATGTATCCAAATAATCGAGGACCACCCGTGTAGGAAAATTATTTTCCCAGTGTTGACTTTTAGCATCTCTCTTTCCAGGGTGTTAGCCGATATCTGGCCAACAGCAGGTCTGGCTCTTCTGGGTGCTGCTTGTGTGATAGCCACACGAGAGACGTCTTTGGGCCGCGGCGATGTCGGCAGGCAACTGGCGTTTGGTACGCTAGGACTGGCCATCTTCCCACCACTAGCAGGCTTGGCAGCAGACCAGATGCCTGAAAACCCATACCTTGTACCTTTTATGTTGCACGCCGTTTTTATGATGATTGGCGCTCTTATTTTAATTTTTGACAGGTGAGTCTTTATGTTTATTCCTCTGGTTCTAATCAGCATCTTTCTTTTCCCCAACCCAACCAAAGCTAAACCTCTACAAACATCGTTATTGATTTACCTCCATGTGTTGTGTCTATGTTCCTAGATGAATGGCATATTAAAATCTGCTTACTTACTACCTAGACCTACGCCTGTACAAGCAAAATACAAAACCTTTACATTCAATTAATAAATATAATAAATCCACACAGTACCACTTTCCAAGTTAAAATCTGTAGCATCAACATTTTTCTCAATTGAAGATTCTGGCCGTGTGGTCCCGGCGTTGTGAGAGTATAGGGCCACCCCATCTCTTCCCGTAGGTGCCATAAGAGGCGGCTAAGGGAATATCCAGAGAATGGGCAGGAGCATGTGATTATGGTAAGCGTCCAGTAACGTTTTATAGGGGAGGCCTTTGTTCAGCAGTGGACGTATTCCAGCTGTTGATGTGTGAAGATTCTTCATCCGAGATATTTTCCAAGCATACGAGTGGTGCATTTCCAGCTCCATGCCGCTGTCGACCCCGGAGTGGTGGTGGCACACGGCGACGGGCGTGCTGGCGATGCCGATGAGCGCGGTGCGCCGGTACGGAGCGGAGACCGCCGCCGTGTTCGCGGTCGTAGCTCTACTCGGCACGCTGTGGAGCGGGATCGACGCGTACTTACCTTGGTAAATGTTAATTATAGACTGTAGTGTTAAAGTTCTCTGTAATAGGACCACCCCATCCCTTCCCGTGGGTGCCGTAGGAGCCGGCTAAGGGATTTTTTCCAGGGAACGGGCGTTCTCCTCGGTCGGCATTATTATCTACCGCGTTATTCCCTATGATAACCGTCTAAAGTAGCGTTTAATGGGGGAGGACTATGTTTAGTACCTAGTGGATGTCTTCCGGGTGATGATATTACTAATATAAATGTTTTATAATATTAGTTTTAGTCTCATTTTGGCGCCAAATCGGCTGCTAATCGCGTTTCTATATAATCTTTTGGACTCAACGGCATGAACAGCCACGAACCGTTGCCGGGTTGCCGTCGAACCAGTGGTAGCGAATCTACGGAATGCATGTTACTTCGATGAATATTACCCTACCCAGGTGTTTAGGGAGGTATCGAACCCTGTAGACCGTGAGTTTCACACGCTACTTGTCCTCTTACTTAAAAGGCTTCACTTCTGTAGGTAGTATAATAGTACCTCGAACCTCTTAATTTTATGTCTCCCGTGTACTGCCAAGTTTTGGTCAAGGAGACTTGCAGAGCACAGAGGACCATTAGGACTTTGTCCACTTTAACAAAAAGGTGGGTACTACAGGTAAAACATTTTATATTTTCCACAGGACCGTAAAAGATTTGAACGGCACGGTAACCGAAATTGGTTTGACGCTGACCATAGGTGCCTTGCCAGCCGTGCCTGCTCTCTTCTGGGCTGAAGCTCTAGTCGACTACATCGGACATTCCAACGTTTTCATCATGGCTTTCACTTTCTACGGACTGCGGTACACCGGTAAGATTTTTTACGTTTCATTCTGTGCCGTAATGTCGTGACGCTATGTCACACTACCACAGAGCTAGATCCGTAGGCAGATAATTCCAAACGAGTCTCAGGGCGGCTGGTTGACACAATAATATCAACGGCTCCCAGTGGGGTCAGTTTGAGAGGGCCCGTTGGGAACAACAGTGAATGAAACTATAGAATATACTTAGTGACTATATTCTAGACTAGAGCTCTCGAGCAATAGTTTGACAGATTAAGTAGTTTTAAATTTCTATTTTTTTTTTTTAATTTTCAATTTGATTCATGCTTTTTTTTATTTTAGGGACAATTGGATGCGGGCTCATATATCGCTCATCATTCAAATTTTTCCTGTAATCAGTTGATCATTATCATCATCAACAGAAGACGTCCACTGCTGAACATAGGCCTCCCCCAGGGAGCGCCAGTTTGAGCGGCAGCTCGCTTTCTGCGTCCATCAGCTCCCCGCGGCTTTCACCAGATCGTCGGTCCACCTAGTGGGGGACCGGCCTACACTGCGTCTTCCAGCTCGTAAGCAGGCTATACAAACGTATAAATATAGAATAGTGTAACGTCGTACCGTACCGTACTGCAGGTCTGGCGTTCAGCACGGACTACACGTGGGTGGGCGTGTGCGAGGCGCTGGAGGTGTTCACGCTGAGCCTCGTGTGGGTGACCGCCGTGCTCTACTTCCGCCACCTCGTGCCGCGCCGGTACACCGCCACCGGACAGGCGCTGCCCGTCATCGCGCACTTCTGCATCGGTCTGTACCTATACCCAGCGCCCCACTTCCCAGAGACCGCGACACCTCATTCTTTTACATAAAAAACATAAACCGATTTGAAAAATTCTTTGTTATTTAAATCGATATAATATCAGACTTTCAGATTGGTTGTTGGTTTTTTTTTTAAATATTATTTTATCTCCATTTGCATTATTTACTCTGATAACCTGGCCAAGAAGGATCACAGTAAGATTTTAATTCACCTGAAAAATCACATTATCTAACTTTCTCATTAAACCAGATTCCTATGAGGTCATGCAAATTCCTAGACTCCTAGTTTCTATTTAGTATGTACTCATAGTATAAAACAAGGTGGGGGTCTGATTTGTAACGTCAAGTTTCATACAACAAATGGGAACCCATTCTTCGGAGCCAAGAGTAAAATAAAGTAGATAAAGTTCAACTAACAGGGGTGTTTGTCCTCAGGGCGTTGCATCGGCGCGATAGTGGGCGGCATGGTGTCACTCGCGCCTCCACTGGAAGCAACGCGCGGTGTATTCCGCGCGCTCGGCGTCGTCTCGCTACTGGCGGCTGCCATCTACCTCGCGCTCTACCACTTGCTGCTGGCACCGCGCTGCGGCGCGCCTGCCGTCTCACCGCCGACACATCTCTTGCAAGGCAAGTTACTTATACACGTGCTGTATCTACGCGACGATAGTGAGCAGCGTCGCTTGTCCCATTGCGGTCTTCAATCCACTTGGTGCTGGCACCGCACCCGCTGACACATCTGCTACAAGGCATGTTCCAACACGCGTTGTATCAATGAGTGAGTGGCATCGCTGGCACCACCGCGCTCTTCCATTCACTTGCTGCTGGCACCATACTGGCTGTCTCACCGCCGACACATCTGCTACAAGGTATCATCAACGTTTGTTTTTCAGCCCACTACAAACTGGGACTTGGGCTGCGGGCCTTTACTCAGAGGGGTATATGCCATGTGCGGTATCACGCTAGATGGTGGTTGATGACATGTTGTGGAGTCTTGCTGATCATGCCGGTTTCCTCACGATGTTCTCTTCTACTGGTATGATAGCGAGTGTGAATTCTGCAGCGGGTCCGAGCAGGGTTCGAACTATTAGGTTACCTACCGCTGATCGCTTTTGAATCACTCTCTCTTTGCTTGGTTCCAACTGTTTGCTCTTATTGCCTTGGTTTATTTTTTAACGGTTTTACCGTATGTGTCCGGCGTATTAATAAAGCCACATTTCACCCCGCGGCTGCCATGAAAACAGGCAAATAAATTAATATCCTTTATAAGGCTATACAGAATTCAGACAGACAGACAGATAGACATGATGAACTTACAAAGATTCTTACACCCTAAAAACTCGTCTCACCGGTTTGGGTCGAGACGAAGGAAATGCACTTCACCTTACTAAAAAACTGTCGTGATTTTGTGATAGATTCGCAGTAAAGTTAGCCAGAGCTACCGTCCTTTGGCCTACTCGCTATACACATGCTCCTCATAATTTGAATTTTGCCACTGTACTTTTAACACCTTAGTTGTCTTTATAAATGTTAAAATAACAGTAAATTGTACAACACGTTTTTCTTTCTAAAGCTTCCACTGTGGACGGTCAGCTTGATAAAGGTATGCCGTCGTGAAATACGAAATCAAGATGCCATAGATATTTTTTACTAAGATTGTGAATATTGCAGGATTGAACGCAAATGGGGGATCTAACGGCAGCTACTCTCCAATGCGCGTGTACCATGAGGAGCGATCGAGGAAAGGACATTTCCGTTACTAATTCCCTCTCGTCACGGTCTAGCCAAGCGTGACCTAACGTTGAATTACTTATAATAGCACGCGTTATAAAAATAAATCATAGATTTAACAATCAATTAGATTTTTAGATCGTTCTTTTTAGATAGGTAGTACCTAAGTATATAGCATAAGTTCAGAAGTCTCAATGTTTCTAAAACAGTAGCTACGCTACAATTATTAAGTGTGTTTTACGTAAAGTGCCTTCGTTTTAGTTTTTTTAAATACCATGTTAATTTTAGAGTAATGATATAATTATGCTAGAAAAGTAAAGTAGGTAAGTTTCGAATAACATCATTCGTTTTTGTCGTATGCTAAGTACAGAATTGTGATATTGTAAGTGCTTTTTCACTAATGTATTAATGTTTTTGCAATCTCTTGATGTTATTTATTACATAAAGTATTCATTAAGCTATTTTTTGCATTTTACTACAATTAGGTACATATTATGATTTCCTACGTTTTTAATAAAACCAAAACACTGCCTTTATTTGATCGTTTCATTTTTATCTGCACCCAATAGGTTTCAATTCAACATTCAACGACTCCCTAAAAAGATTCACCTATGTTATGTATACTTATCATAATATTACTAAGACGCGCGCAAAGGATTTCGTATGTAGGTACCGAATATTACTTATCTTGCCACCACCCACCACGGAACAGAAAATGCCACTATATTTCCACTATTTAAATCTTGGTTTCCATGATCCATGTCAACGAGCAAACTCGCGCTCATATCGTGTATACATAGAAAATGCGGAGGGCAGGGTAGGTATCTACTTATCTACTAATCTTCCTGCGATATTCGCACTTACAGTCATACACCGAATTAATATAAGAGGTAAATAGCCACATTAAAAAAAAAATAGAATGTGCAATAGTATTCCACGGCTTACAATATTTATTCGGTAAGAGGTTGTCTAAACTAAAGTAACCAAATTAAATAACTATTCTGTGCTAAAATATTGCTAAATTCGCTATACGGATTGTATAATATCGAGTCGAGACGCCATCATAGATGTACACAGTTGTACCCTTAGAAAAACAAAAAATTATTAGCTACTCAAATGTACTAAAAACCTGTCACTGACACGAAATGCAAATGTGTATCTTATCAATTGAGCTACAGCAACGATGCTCTGACTGAGAATCTCAATTGAAAGTACCTACAAACAATGTGATGACGGTATCCGCGTGGGCTCTTTTTATCCGTTCAGAAATGTGACTAAGGTGGTTAACTAAATTAAATTATAGCAAGTGCTGTTGCGTTGTAAAACGTAACCGCGACTTTAGACATCTTCCACACATTTTTCACATCTACATCATATTTTGATACTGAGTAGGATATCTCCTGTGGTATGTATTCTATCATTCAATCCGATTTAACATATGTAGGCACTTGAGATTGCAAATACTATTCATTGACGTTTTTATCAGCTGTGCGTGCAGTGTTCAACAAGATGCGTCAAGGATCAAGAAGAATCATAACAAGATCGATGACCAAGCAGTCGCGGTAAGAATTTGTGATAAACGACACGACTCAGACAATCAACTGCTTCGACCGATGATCGCGTTTAGATCACGGAGAACACAGATTCGATTTAAGTAGGTACCTCTTCAGGTCTCAACCAATAATAATAAATATTTGTGGACATTTCACACAGTGCCATCTAGCCCCAAACTAAGCAAAGCTATGGGAACCAAATAACTGATACAATACTTATACTGGGTGGCGCAAAAGTAAAGACCCTATTTGGTTCAGCTATAACATTTTTTCTAAATTAGAAAACTAGATTTAGGTTTTTTTAAATGTATATTTGTGCCATTAAATTTCGTACCATTAGGATTTAAAGATGATGTCTTTTAAATGGTGACCTCCAGAGTTGATACACATTTGAGCCCTATTTATGACATTTTGCATAACTTGCCGTAACACTTCCTGCGATATGTTCGTTATTTCTTGACGAATGTTTTCTTTTAGAGCTGCGAGAGTCTGTGGCTTGTTCACATACACCCGAGATTTCAAAAAACCCCAAAGAAAGAAGTCTGGACTGGTCAGATCGGGTGATCTTGCAGGCCAAGGCAAATCGCCAAAACGAGAGATAACTCGGCTTGGAAAAGCGTCCCTCACTAAGTCCATAGTGTCGCGCGCTGTGTGTGCCGTAGCGCCGTCTTGTTGAAACCAGATGTGCTCCAGCCCCAATTCGTCCAAACTGGGTATCAAAAACTCACGTAACATGGTTCTGTAGCGTTCTCCAGTGACAGTTATCGCATTGCCTCCAGCGTCTTCGAAAAAATAGGGTCCGATCACTCTGTCAACACAGATGCCACACCATACAGTAACTTTTAGTGGGTGTAGAGGTGTTTCTTGAATAATGCGCGGATTATCAGTGCCCCAGAACCGAGTATTCTGCTTATTGACATGCCCTGAGAAGTGTTACGGCAAGTTATGCAAAATGTCATAAATAGGGCTCAAATGTGTATCAACTCTGGAGGTCACCATTTAAAAGACATCATCTTTAAATCCTAATGGTACGAAATTTAATGGCACAAATATACATTTAAAAAAACCTAAATCTAGTTTTCTAATTTAGAAAAAATGTTATAGCTGAACCAAATAGGGTCTTTACTTTTGCGCCACCCAGTATAAGTACTTTTGTTTGTAAATACATACATAGAATACAAATAATGTTAAATTGTGAATTGTACAGATATAATAAAAACACATTTACGTAATCAGTCCAATTGAATAAACGACGTGATAGTTCAAGGACTCAACTTAATATAAAAAAGCTGATTTGCATTTCGAATCGGAGTCGGGGATCTAGCAAATATACCCCCTGATGCCCTAGCACGGACGGTAGGCAAAAATGTGTTTCCCGGTTTATGTCACTTTCTTCATACTTGCTTACTTGTCAAGTGGAGTAATACAAGGGAGAGATAATTTTTATAGATTTCCTCTACTTCCCAAAAATCGGATTATAGTCAAAGCTGAAGGCTTTTCAGCTTTGGACTATCATTCGATTTTTCCTTTTCAGACAAGCGTTAGCGTTTTAGATAGATTTATGCTATAATTTCATAAGAATATTAGTTTTTCTAAACACGATCTAAGATTATGTTAGCAGCCATTTTACTTATGACTGTATTCTATAAATACTATTATTAACTTTATAAGTAAACCATTAAGTCCATTAAGTAGAGGAACTTTTGTCGTTATTAATGCTTTAATATCAGATCAAATTTAATCACATAAATTTTTATTATCAATGAAATGTTTAATTTGTATACAATAACAACATGTCTCATATGGTCACATTTAAACATTATTTAGCACAGCTTAGTTGGTGTCTAAAATTACATTACGCACATGTTTTAAAATATCCATACCACACGTAACTACTACTGGTTGTGCTGCCTACGTACTTATAACATAATTTCCATCAGTTGACCATGTTTAAGACTACCAAAGCACTTAAATCTGTCTAGCTAGGCCAGAGCCGAATCTCTATTTATACATATTTGATATTATTATTACAGCTAAGTATTAGTATTTAATTTAGTAGTCAAGATCCAGAAATAATAAACTGGAAAAATATTTTTCAATAAGACATTAGTCATCATCGTAATATACTGATCAACAAGATTTAATTTTATTTTCATTGAAAAACGTGTACTATCCTGTTTATAGTTCTCTTTATTTATCATTATCAGTTTTTATAAGAATAATTATAGCAGTGAAAATAACTATAAGCTATACAATTAACTCTTAAACCTATCATATAGGGAAAATAATTCTTAACTTTGCAGCAGCTTGAGAAACATTTATTATAGAAAATAAACAAATGCGTATGACGAAAATAATCAAAAACTTAATCTTAATCAATGCAGCAAAGCACAATCATGATAAAAATAATATATATTTGAGTAACTAATATTTTATAACCTACGGTACTTTTATGATTACAACTAACAATAAAAGTACGATTGTACGAGTTCAAAGAGATTTTAACATTTATACCCAACAATTACTCGATCTGATCCAGGCAGTTTTGATTACATATAAAATGCACTTAGTAGAATTTACGCTACATGGTTGGTTGGTAGGTTAAATATTTAGTCAGTTTATTTCATATTTTGCTATAATTGCATTTGCTTTTACGATACACTGGGATTACAATAACTTAATTGAAACCGATAAACACACAGGTTTGACAGTTCAACAGTAGCAGTTTATGTGCCATTGGGCATACTTTTGGGCCCTATGGGGGCGAAGACGTGAGGGACTATGGGAACAACCCAGTGTTCGCCTTGTTCTATTGGTAGGACAAATAGTAGAACAGATGTTAACTACCTATACTTGCATAGTTAACTATGAATTATTTTTAAGAAAAGAAGAGGATTTTGCATTTTGCATTGCAATAATAACCCCATGCTTAGCCCCCAATGGTTACAAGATTAGTTCTATTTGTATTTCAAAGGAAACACAATACAAAACGAATGACTTCTAAAATATAGTTTATTTACAAGATATATAAAACAGTCGCGGTCTCAAAAACTCAATTTTATATTGTTGATGTCATAAAACTCTGGTCGCACACATTTCGCTCCAGTGCTATTGCTCGCTTTTACACCTGCACGTCTAGAACTTTTGGGATTGTTTTCCTTCAAATCTTCTTATTTAATTGTTTACAAGACTTGCTTATAATAGAGAAAATGTTCATGTCCTATTGAAACCAAAATAAATTCGATAGATATTACGAGAACCTTCACGACTTCAACCATTTTTACAAAGTTCAGATTTAAAATAGGTCCTTTATGTATACAGGGTTAATTTTAATTTATCAAAATCCTTTGAGGGATAAGTCACACCACTGAAATAAACAACTTTTGTTGTACAACTTTATACATTTTATTTTTTGATTTTTAATGTTGGTATACATAATACACACCAAAAAATACATACCAAAAGATTAATCATAATACGGGTCAATACTTAATTAAACAGAATAATAAGCTCTGTAGCATGTATCATTGCCTAACATGCAAAAAAGGAAATAACAGTTTTAACTCATTACATTGGCAAAAAAATATTGAGGTTAGAAAAAAACGGTAGAACAAAAGTTGTTTGTTTAAATGATGCGAGTTACCCCCTAAAATGTTTCCAGTAAATTAAAAATAACCTGTATACATGTACTCCGTACATGCTCACAACTTTATACCCTTATTCTAACTTATTACTAAATAAGAAATAATTTTAGTTACATACCTATACCATATTGTGTAATATGTTCCTAAGTTACAAATTGCTACAAGAATGTAAGCCTATTGTTTATCTCCAGGTTCTTCGGGTACATCCAAACTATTCATATTGGAAACATCAATGCCATCAAGAGTATCACCCTTTAACAAAGTCTCAATCATTTCCTCACTCATGTCTGTATCTTGAATTGGGTCTTCTTGGTCCACCTTATGCTTCAACACACTTTGCTTGTCGCCATCTACATCCATACTTTCCACTTCACTGTGATTTGTTTTCTCACTCTCCCCATTGATTTCCGTAGTCTTCTGACCAGAAGTCAGTTCAGTATTAGATTTTAAATTATCTTCTGTATCGCTGATATCATCATCGTCTTCCATACTCTCACTATCTTGTTTATTAGTCAATTTGTTATCTTCCTCTTTGTCTAAGCCGGCTTTTATCTCGTCGTTTGAGTCGGCAATCTGTTTTTCATCAACTTCAGCATCCTGGTTTTTGCCAGCTTTCACCTGATCTTTTAAGTCGGCGATCTGCTTTTCATCTACGTCAACAACCTGTTTTTTTTTCACCTGTTTGTCATTTGCATCGTCTATATCGTCATCTTCGGTAAGCGTGTCACACATTTTGGGACTTTGTGTTTCCAACATGGAGTCATTACAATTTACCGTTGTATTATTAGCGTTTTTGTCATTAGCGATTGAAGAGTCATTACAGTTTACTGTTGCATCAGTAGTATCTTTGTCATTAACTGTTGAATTCTCATTCAGTAAAAGAGGATCAGATTCATTTTTGTTTTCACCGCTATCATTATGTTCACTGCTACCAACACCAGTTAAATCGACTTCTTGGCTTTCATTAACATTTATAGAGTCTACAGAGTTTTCATCTATAAATATTGGATCATCATTTCCCGCATTGGGTAAAAACTCTACATCATCATCTTCTGTTATGTCTCCAGTGTCTTCAACGTCAGTATTTAGTCTTCTTGTAATGTATTGTTTCAGTTCCTTATTCAGACTCTCACGGATTTCAAGGAATCTTTTAGAAGATGTAGTCAGAAGTTGCTCTAAAGTTCTGTGCAAATATTTAATTTCATCAACGGTTCGAGTACGCAGATGTGATGTAGTCGCTTCTTTTTTTAACTTATTCAAACGCGATAAAGAATAATCTAATGCGTCTACAGCGTCAATTAAGTTGTACCTGTACCATTCCACAGGTACCTTGAAATCATTTTCTCGGGGTTCTCTAGCTCCGGGGGTTTCTTTCAATTTATTGCCTTTAGGCCGCGGTGTTGATTTAGCTTTAGGCTTGCGAGTGTTGCGCGGTGTCTTTGAATTTGACGCGGGAGTCGTCGGAGATGCAGTAATTGCACTTAGTTTTGCTGCAAAAGTTTCTCCTCCCTTTGGCGCCACCTTGCCAGTTCCATCAGAAACAGACACGATAGTGGCTGAATAACCACCGGGCATGTTTGGATTCGGATTGATAGCAAAAATTCGGCCATCTGGCAAGCGATACATTTTTTTGGAAGATAAAGTTTGGGGGTCAACACGGAACTTCAGACCACCTGTGACTGTATTGACTGTAACGTCATTTTCAGTCATTTGTACGATGTTATCACTTGAAAATTCTGGTAGCGATCGAGGGACAAGAGGTGGTGGATTATTTATCTTAGGATGTACTACCGGTCCGGGGGTAATACACTCGACGTCATCATCGTTATCCTCCGTTACCTGAAGTTAATACATTTTTGATCAGTTGGATTTTGTTAAAGCAATGGTTTCTTTATCCCCAGGGAGCCGAAGTGGCGACTCCCACATACAATATACATATGTTGTATGTCCCCCACTCTGTGGGGGAGGCCTATGTTCAGCAGTGGACGTCTTCAGGTTGTTGATGATGATGAATGTTCATTTAGCCATGTTCTAAGTTAGTCTATTTGCAGTTAAACTATAGAGAAAAACCAATCAACACACTATAGTATAAAATACCATAATTACCTCGCATAAAGGTTCCAATGGGAAATCGGGTGTACAAACGACATCATTCTCCGATTGAGGATTATTAAATGCTGCTACAGCTGCCATGTCTAAACCCTGTTAATAAATTCCCTCATTATTTAAGTTCAAATAATAATGAGTAATAAATAATGTAATTATAATTACACCATGATGAAAATAAAGAACACTTGCCTGTGTTAATGTTTCCAGTGACAAATTTATGTTGTCACCCATTAAACTAGGTGACAGATTCATTGCAAATGGATTGTGTATGCCGTTGAATGGCGTATTACTTATTGGAATTGGGTAAGGTTGCCTCGGCCTGCTTGGCATTCGTGTATAAGTCTGGCATATTTTTTTTTCGTTTGAAAATCTTATTGTTGGGTTCAGCAAAGGACCTGTTGGCAACTGCAAAAACAGATTATTAGTTTCTATGATTTTATTTTTATTTTATATATAGGGTAACATTGACACACGCCACCTGATCACCGCATGTTAATGTTATGTGATGATAAGGTTGTTGGATTCAAAGAGCATATAGGCAACCGCTACATCAGATTCTAAGACTTGACAGATTCAATATCAATGTGGTTTAGCCAAAAAGCCAAAACATATATCCTGTTCAATTACTGTCCAACCAATATACCCAAAAATTAACTTTTCTATTGTATAAAATCGAAAATAGATAACCATTATAAATTTACTACGTGTTTTTTAATTATTGCGTAGCATTACCTACACAGTGCGCTAGAATAAACCTGGCGGAGGGCATTGGTACACCATTCTACAGGTCAATCCCAGATTGCGTACCAAGGTGTAAGTAATTATGGACTAGATAGATAGATAGATAAACTCTGTATTAAAACACACAAATCATTAAAAACTAAGTGAACAAGTGTATTGGGTGGTCTTATTGGTCAAAGCCATCTAGCAACACTGTTTGTAAATTATTATATTTACTTTAAAGAGATGTTTGTAAATCCTTGAAATAAATAATTCATCCATACAATCAAAAAATGACAACCCCAAGTACATAAACGGATAGTAGATGTTGTGGTCCTTACTCCTCAGTCCTTGAAATTCCTTCAACTCCACCAGACAACCTTAACATGACCGTGATACGCATTATTATTATCAAGTGTACATACCCGGATTTTCTTTATAATTGATGGTGTAGATAAGGGACAAGGCGCTATTGAAATAGGTTTGTTGATATAGCTTATTTTAGGCTTAGGACTTGCAGGTCGTTTCTGAGCCTTCTTTTCGATCTTCACATCATCAAGATTTATTGAAGCAAACTTCTTCACCTACAAATGACAAAATTAATACAATTAATAATAAAGGCAATATATACACAATTTTTAACTTTCATGGTTGAACACTACATTTTTAATAGTACTTACGGGATCTTTACCGTGATTGTAATTACATTATAGATCCCGTAATAAATGCAACTAGGAAGTAACTAAAAACGCAGCATTAATGTGTGAGCTAAATTAGGAATAGAAAAATGGTGTTTATGGTGTTGTCACACTTGTAATCTATTAGTAGTACGAGTTAATACTCCACCAATGTGGAACTAATGTTCCACCTTCTAAGTAGGTATAGCTTAGATACCTGAATAGTTGGAGGCAATTTAGGTAGAATTTTTTTAGCTTGCTCTGCCTCTTTTTCTTTCTTTTTAGCAGAATCAGTTTTTTCTTTTCTTCTACCTTTATTTTTACAGCACTCTGATGTGTCAATAGAAATAGCTTTTTGGTATTTCTCTTTCAACTCGGGATCCTCTGTGTGATGCACTATCCTGGGAAAAGAATATCATCATATTATAAATACCTACACTTCATATCTCTCAAAGTCATCCATGACACACAATTTGTATGCAATATTTGATCCAAGTCAATTCGCCATTTTGGGTGGACACACAAAAGTAGGAACATTTCACTATTAATAATTTTAACTTATACCTTTCCCATTTTGTAAATCCTTTTATGACAGCTTAAAGAAAATTGTGGGGAAACTTTGCCCTAGCGTCTTGAAAATAAAATCCATACAAATAAATAGGAAAAATATTTGGCAATTTACTTCTTCACAAGGCTACATCGTTCGGAAAAAAAATTGAGGGATGTGATGAATTGAAAAAAAAGTAGTATCAATTGATCGTCAGTAGTGATTGGATAATCGAAATCGTAAATCGTAACTTCCTCGGTTTGCTATATCTATAGCCCGAAAACATCGTATTTTTGGGGTCAATGTTAACAAGATGACTACGTTTTTATTCTAACCAATTAGATTAATGAAATGTTAATAAAAAACGGCGAGTTACGTAATATATCATATTAATTATGAAATACTTTATAATGTGCTTTTGTTAATTATTTAGTTACAATAAACAAAAAAACGGTACCTAACATTTTCTTTTTTATTCGAGGTTTTTAGTAATCGATTTAGATTGAAACATATCTATATTTAAATATTTTCTTGCAATCACTAGTTCAATCTGTCTGGAATACAATAACGTAGTGGAAAGAGTGTAATAGTACAGGCCACAGGGGGTCTAGCAAAGATACATTTCCATTAGCGTTAACGCCAAACGATAACTCAAAATGTATGGGAATGACATTACCTGCGGAAAAGTTGTCCGGGATCTTTCCTAGACCCCTCAAACAAAAGCTTCACTCCGTGAAGTGATGAAGATACCTCTTGCTACAATGCAACTGCAAGCTGAGACAGCACGACACATTTACCCTAAACATGTGCACCTTTTTCTATCGCTATAGCTCTGCTCTTCTAATGCATTGCGCGTAAGGGTCAATTCAGAGACACAGCAGCAAAATGCTCAAGCAGTTTTTAAGTGCTATTGGAATATCAACATTATTTCTTTTAGACAAAAATAGTATGCAACATTAAAAATCTTACCTATTTTAATGTGGCTTACTATTTTCAGCTTTGTCTAAATGGATTAAGGTTGATATTCCAATAGCACATAAAAACTGCTCAAGCATTTTGCTGCTGTGTCTGAATTGACCGTTATGGACCATCCCAGTAGTTGAGGATGGTCCCATGTTTTTGTAACTTCGTGCCTAAAGTGCGGAGTGTGGCAGGCCTGCAGTTGGAATAAAGTATCCATGTGGGGGCAGCTAATATCTAATGGAATATTTAAAGCAAGTTAACAAAACTCATACTAACTTATTCCTAATATCGCAGTAGCGTAACAAAGCCCAGCATACAGCACGCAATTCCCATAGGCACTTCGGGTTACACTTGAAACATTTCCAGTCATCAGTATTTTCAATTTCTTTGATCTTGGCAATTCCCAAATTGCGCTTAATGCATTTCTGAAAAATGTGACAATCATTAGATATTTATAATGATGGCTGCAATCAAAAAAGAGCGTACTAGCCACATATAAATAGAATTTTCATACACCAATTTTTATAAATATCTAGTATATTTTTAGAAGCAGGGAACCATAAGTTCTCTATAACTATTTATTAGTACTATATGTCAGTTGAGTATGCAGTCTCATGCAGTTGTCCATGAATCCATTCCATTCTATCTGTCAAGTCAACATCATATCATATCATTTCTTCCTAATTTCATATTCCAATTAGCTAAATTGTATTGCGATTTGGGTGGTAAGGGGTTGCCAAACCACTCTGAACGAGTGCTGCTTCGATGCTCCTCCAGTAGGAGAAAAAGTGTGCCATTTCAGATTTTGTTGATGCTTTGGTTTTACTCCTGCGCAGGCGCTTGTGCAGATTGCCAAAAATAGCTTCTCGCCAGTCTGTTCAATACTGTCAGGTAAAGTTGAGGGCTCAGTGAAAAAGTCTAAGATTTGTCTGGTCCGGTCTGGTGAAACTCTGGACAGCTTAGCAATTTCCACTTTACTCTTCTCATGACTCGCCAAGATGGTGTCACATCCGGAAGGGCACATTTTTAGGGGTCTGCCAGGTGCTTCCGGCAGGGTGCGCAATGGCAGACCAATTTTTTTTTACATAATAAATCAATGGTTAAATGTTGCCAGCACTTTCATTCAGGTACCTTATGATGTAGTTTTGACGAAAAAAATACGTCAAAAAATCTCAATTATTTCTATGACCCAGCAAGATTGACACTGGCAGACCTGATGTTTTTTACTTGTTTAAGTGCCAGTTAAAGATCTAAAGATAGTATATTAGGGTACCCAATCAAGTAGGTATTTCTGCAATAGGCTCTCACACCAATGTAGTTAACAGATATGGTAAAAAATAGCTTCAGCTGGGTTAGCATGGAGTATGGACGGTAGACAAAATTATCGTTCCCTGTTTCATGTCACTTTCTTCATACTTGCTTACTTCTCAAGTGGAGTAAAACGGGGGGAAAACAATTTTGTCTACCATCCGCGCTAACATGCTAAGCTGCAACACGTAATTGAAATGATGTAAAAAATTTAGTTTTTGCATGAGGCAAAAAAGTTGAGTGCAACACCTAGCAAGGCACCACATCACCTGCTCGGTACCAAAATTGCAACATAATAGTATGCTTGATTGCATAGCAGTTTATGTTTTTTCAAACATACAAATTGAAACCAATATACCCACATTTTAAAATTTTTGACAATTTTATAAATTTTCCATTATGAACCAGTTACAACATACACTGCATACTTACACCTCCTTACTAATAATGATTGTGTTGTTATTTAGCCTTTTATTTTTATCTATTGGTTTTGGAATGAACAAAGATAAAACAAGAGAAAACTCTGAACAGTTATTTTGCTGTTCATCATCATCAGCGTGAAGACGTCCACTGCTGAACATAGGCCTCCCCCAGAGTGCCACCTTGAGCAGCTGCTCGCCTCCTGCATCCATTGGCTACCCGCGGTGTTCACCAGGTTGTTGGTCCACCGAGTGGGGGCCGGCCCATGCTGCATCTTCCAGTTAATTTTGCTGATATGCAGTGCTTACTAATAAAGGGGATAATTTAATGCACTGTAAACATGTACCCAATATATTAAAAGTTTAAGCATAAACTTACAGCACAAAACACATGAACACAATCAGAGCAGCAGTAAACTTGACCACCTTGACCACACCATCTACAATATAGTTCAGATCCATCTTCACCCTTGTCGAACTCTCCGCTATTATAAAAAGAATGGCAAGTAAGACATATCAGAGTTCGGAGCATAGGATGTGGTCGCATGCGAGACTCATTCCGCGCCGAACATCCCAAATGGCGATCGCAAGCCGTGCAATGTAGTTTCACATTAACAATGGCATTCAAATCTGAAACAAAAAAACAAGTTACACTACCTGTAATAACTATTATGGAATACATGTAATAGGAACAGATATTTTTATTTACCAGGGAATTTGTTTTTGTAAACGGATCTCTCTTCTTCCAACACATCTTCCTCAAAATCTCGATCTGTGGGTTCTGTAAGTTAATCGAAATTATTTAGTGGATTTTATGACTGCCATAATAGATTCATACAGTGTTTTTATCTTACCAGGGAAAGGCGGGAATTTTACATCATCAATAGCGTGAACCGGCTTCTCTGCCTCCGTTGAGGCGCCCTCACTGGTACCAATTTCACTCATTGTGAAGCTATCAACCTAGCGCCACTCTGTTGTAACATGAAAGCAACCAATGTGTAAGCACAGTCAGTAAAGATGCGTGATATAATTTTGTTTTTATCTACCTATCTTGAATAATCAATAAACTCAGTGTTAATGTTACAGCATTTTGATCAATTTCACGTAGAAATCCGCCATTTTGCTTGGCATTGGCAGGGATGTTTCGATTCCGATACTAGTAAATACGAGTAAGTACTAAGTACTCGATAGCGATACTTTTGCCAAAATGCGGTTGGTTATCTCAAATGTCAAACAACAAACTGCCGGAATTTTACATTACACACGTAAACTTAACGTCTTCCTTCTCACTTCTCCTTCTCCGTGCTATATCATTACGATAACTACAATTTTCACAATAAAAATCAGTAATTTTTACATAACCGCGCCAAAAATTCTACGTCGATCTCTAATGTCAGAAAACGATCAATTTTAACTTTAACCCACCTCCGTAGGTGGGTAAAATTGGCAGTTCACGATGGCATTTTTAACTGTTTTTGAGCTATCCGAACGGTGAACGAAAACAGTTAAAAACGCAACTTTTGCTCACACATCCCAAAACGAATGGTGCATGTGACCATTTTTGTCGTTTTAACTGTTAATTTTGCCACCAGTAGGCTATCCGAACGCAGGTTATGTCAGAATAAAGTTATGGATGTGACCTAAAGGGTGAAAAATCGATTTTTTAATAATCGATTTTTTTTCGGACCTAAGAATCGATAATCAAAAGGCATTATTTTTTTTAAATAATTGATTAGTTGAAAAAAACGGTTTTTGGCGTATATTATGGAATAACAGAAAAAACAGGTTAAATCACAGATATCTACTAATCAACTTTATTTGCAGTGATAATTTGTATGGAACGTGAACGAGTGACGTGACAAGTTAATCCTTTGCCTGATTAAACACATCAAAAGAGTTTTGGCGCGAACGCGAAAAGTTCACGTTGTTGCATTGTATTATTTTACAATACTTATGCTTTTTCCAGCGGTAATGTTTAAAATTGGTGGTGTTTTACGCATTAAGTGCTAAATTACGAGCATGAGTGTGGGCAAGTGATATAATGTAGTGAAACGTGGTTTTTCGTGTTGCTTCCAAAATTCCATAGAAGCCTCTAGTAAAGTTGCCACCACTTTACTAGGGCATGACTTAGACTGGATTATGACTGCCTGACTTAAACTGGACTATGACTACCCTGACTGACTGTGACTAAGACTAGACTTTACGTGAAACATTTCATAATACGATGAAAAATTGCAATACTTGACACTGGCTAAATACACTATGTGTGGAGCCAAAATATAAGAAAAAAAAAATCAAAATTAAAAAAAATATTGCAAATGAGTCTGCGCTTGGTTGTCGCGACCGCACGCATATCGCAATCACATCGTAGTAACCGTAGCGTTATTCGCTACCGCCCGCTAGCGCGCGTGCGGACAGATACGTATAGTGATGGACTGAGGTGTTAACGATACTTCGTCGATAAAACACCGGAGTCCAATATGGATAAGTTCTTGACAAAATCTTCATCTAACCCCAACCTGGTCAGCAAAAGACCAAGAGAGGATGTGGCTCCCTCAGATCAATGGCAACAACCAAAACGGTTTATTGCAAATCCAAGAAAAACACCCAAGGATAAGGAAACCCCGACTGCTAACCGCTTTAGAGGCCTGCCGGTGGATGAGACTCCCCCAAATTTGTACCAAAGTGCTACAAGGAAGAAGGTAGCTAAGCAAGTACCTCCTATAGTTATTGAAATTCATGGAGACTGGACTCATCAGAAGATTAAAGACTCCGTTGAGAAATATGATAAAAATATTCATCTGCAATACAGAGGCCGAAACAGTGTCAGAGTGCAATGTTATTCGGCGCAAACCCACCAACTTATCAAGGATGGTCTAATGCACGAAGAGAAGACATTCCATACTTTTACCAGAAAAGACGAGAAACTACTAAAAGCTGTAGTTAAGGGGCTGCCCAAGTTTCTTCATTCATCGCTTGCAGCTGAATTGGCTGCAATAGGCTTTAATGGAGCTTCTGTAACTGAATTGAAATCTATGTATATATCTGAGTGCCCGCCTGTTCTCGTCCAGCTCCCTAGCGGGACTGATATGGCTAAATTCAAGCAGATAAGGTATTTATCAAATTGCGTTGTAGAAATAAAACGATACAAACCTAACAAGAAACCAGGGACCCAATGTTTTAGGTGCCAAGACTTCGGCCACGCATCACGAAACTGCAACCGACAAGCTCGTTGCGTGAAGTGTGCACTTGCTCATCCTACCTGGGAATGTCCCAAAAAAAGCCGAGATGAACCTGCTCGGTGCTGCAATTGCCAGCAAGATCACCCTGCTAATTATTCTCAATGCAGTGAACGATTGAAATACCTTCAGCGAATAGAATCTAAACGCGAAATCGTGCGGAAATCAATAGCCGCAACTAACCAAGCTAAACAAGGAACAACGCCTGCACCAAACAGATTGACCTGGGCTCAAGTTACTAATACTGGCAAAAGAGACCCGCTGGCTTCAAGACCACACCATAAATCTTCTGAACTTACTGACGTAGTTTTGCCTAATATCACAGCTAGTGAGCTACAGCAGCGCGTAGAGATTCCTTCAGTCACGAAAGATATCAGGGAAGCTGATCACAAGGTAAGGCATGACGTAAGGATGCCTCCCCATGACTTGGAAACCACCGAAATGCTGGAAAACCTAACTACTATTTCTTCCATCAAGCAAGAATTTGCTAAATGCAAAACGTTCATGGACAAAGTTATCTTGGTACTTACCCATCTCGGACATTATGTTTAGTGGGCATGGCCTTAGCATACTTTATTGGAACGCCGATGGTGTTCGCAGTAAGCAACATGAAATCTCAGAACTTGCGGTGAGTAAACTTAATGTGGACGTTATTGCCCTTTGTGAAACCAGATTAACAACTCGTCTTACCCTCAATATTCCAGGCTTCGCGTGCTACCGTGTGGACAAGCGTAATAATGGTGCTGGCCAGGGTGTAGCCTTACTTGTCCGATCTGATCTGGTTCACAATGTGATCCTGACTCCATATACTCAACACCTCGAAGCGATAGGGATCTCTCTAAGCTTTAACAACAGTGATGTTTTGATTTATTCTGTTTACCAATCGCCGAACCTTCCACTTCTTGTGAGTGACTTTGAATCGGTTTTGTCATCTGGCAATAGAGTGCTAGTTATGGGGGACTTAAATGCAAAGCACCCTTTGTGGTCCCCTGGGCCTAACAACCTGCATGGGAAAAGGCTCTTTGAGCATATGCTAAATAATGAGTACGTTATTCATGCCCCACAAAGCCCTACGCTTGTGCACTATTGTGTAGAATACAGCCCGTCAACTCCCGACCTTCTCCTAACTAAAAATTTCAACTTACTTGATGAAATAGTTACGGTGCCTGCACTGTCTTCTAATCATTTTCCTGTTTTAGTAAAATTTAGCGGTAATGTTAATCGCAAGCCATTATAGAAGTTTAACTATGCCAAAGCAAACTGGCCTAAATATCGTTCCTTCCTCAATAATAATACCTTCCTAAGCTCTCAAGTTTTCTTTCACTTCTATCAACAAAATAGATACAGCTGTTACAGCTTTACACAACAACATTTTACAGGGTAGAGAGTCATGCACTCCTATTACAACCTTGAAGCCTTGGAACTCTTTTTCGCTGCCAAGACGCATAAAGCGACTTATACAAGCTAAAAATCGCTTACGAAGGTACGCAGCATCTGAGTCAAATATTTTGGTACATAAAACTTTAAAGATCCAAATAAATCACTTACAACTTCAAATTGGTACTGCTATGAAATCTCACAACGACGAAAACGGTGTTTGGAAAACCGACGAACCGGGGTTGGGGTATTCGCTGAGGTAGGTAAAGAGTGTGAAGGGCACATTTTTAGGAGTCTGCCAGGTACTTCCAGCAGGGTGCGCAATGGCAGACCAATTCTTTTTTACATAATTAATTAATGGTTAACTGTTGCTAGAACTTTCATTCGGGTAAATTTTGACAAAAAAAAATTCATCAAAAGATTTCAATTATTTTCATGACCCGGCAGAATCAGAACTGGCAGACCTGATTTTTTTTTACATATTTAGGTGTCAGATAACGATCTAAAGATAGCCTATTAGGGTACCTGATGTCGTAGGTATTTGTGCAGTGGGCTCTCGCACCAAAAACTACGCGTATTTTTGATCTACGCTGTTTTCTAGGTGTATTCCTCTCCTCTTTTTTTCACGGTATTATACTCTTTGCTTAGCACTACGTTTGTTTCATAAATGCGCGGAACCACAGAGTGATTGCAGCGCGGTACACAGATTAGAGAAAAAACAATTGTAGTGGCGCGTTAGAGCAAAGAGAATAAAAGAGAATACAAATTACAAACGCTTAAAATCTGAGCATTGACCTAAAATCACAGACTTCCCACTAGTAGAAATCTATTTCGCGTGGCCGCCTAGTTGTTTCTTGCTCCCACACGAGGTGCTGCCTGAATAAGAACGTCTCCCAAAATTTTGGGTAAATAATGGGCGATTTCGTTAGCTCTATCTATAGAGTAATTTACCTCGATACCTAGAATTTATGTGTTACCAGTGTTCACTGCTTCTTTATTGTAAAAACTAAAATGTAAGGTCAGGTGGGGTAAGTGAAACGAAGGAGTACCTAAGTGAAACCCTATCGTAATCAATAAATCACGCAGTTTAGCTCTATGCTATGTGGCGAAATGGTTTCAATGCTCTAGCACACGCGTCACACAATCTTTCTGCTAGGTCATAAAATAAAAATAAATCAGCTATCTTTAAGTTTACAAAACACAAGTCGGCTGATGCCATGAAGCAATTTAATAGTGTTTATGTACATTTTCACACAAAAATAATGCATGAAACGGCGCGTAATGTGGGGTTAGTATTTTCAGTCACAGACGACACAGGTAATAAAATCAATCAAATACCTACTACTTTACAAATGTCATTGTAAATGTCCCATGGGCGAAAATCACGTATTTCACATCAACAGCTGGATAACGTCTAGTGCTGAACACAGGCATGCCTATAAAACGCCATTTTAGACGCTGATTATAGGGAGCTTTGCCATAACCACCTCGCTTAGCAAGTAGCTTGTCATCGCAGAAGATTATAATGTACCAAGGAGAATGCTACTGCCCATTCTCTGGATAGTCCCTTAGTCTGCTCTTATACGGCACCCAAAGAAAGAGATGGAGATTCTGCGCTTATAAAGTGCTATATAGATACTAGGTAGCTATTATTAAGGTACCTATAATGATTGCGGATAACAGATAATAAAAACTGTCAATATAGTCAACTGCAAAATAGTCAAACGCCAATGTCAACCTACCGTCAGAATATTGAATCGGAACGTTTCTGTCAAAATCGTGAACCATTTTTGAAGTGATGTTTCATTCATGCAAATTGAATTTTTAAAAATTATTTTCTTGATAAGTATTTATTGCCGTCATTTGCCATTTCAGATTTAGGCTTTCTATGTGTAAAAAAATTTAGCGTCCTAGCAGAATTCACAAAGTGGATAGATGTGCAAGTTAGTATGTTTCACTTACCCCACCTGACCTTAAATATAAAATGATATATTTTGCTTAGTTAAATCAAGCAAATAAGTAGCTAATATACCTACAAAAGGATTTTTTTCGACTTATAAACATTTGCAAATCAACATGGTACCTAGCTGGTTTTATGGGAAATTAAAAATCATAAACTGGCAGTACCTTGACAATGAAATTTTTTGTTTAGGTATGGTTATTTTATCCATTAATTAATCATTTAGCTGTTTTTCTGTTTAGCTGAGGACTTGTTATTACATGAAATGTAACGCTGTATTTATATTTTTCACAATAAACACTTCTAAAAAGGGAAAATAGACAAAATAATGGCTACTTACTTGTGAAATGTTATTCCTTCATATTTACGCCTCAGTACGACTTCTGTTGCTTAAAATGCTGCAACCACCCACTGCACACACATTATTTCTCAAATGTTTATTGCCTGGATCACGATTTAAATAGGATTAATCCACAAAAAACAACAATTTCAAAAATTGTTAACCTGTTTGGCTTAGATCAAACGAAGCCAAATAAAAAAACCCGGTAACGGTGACAAGGACCAAAGATATTACGTTCGTCTTTTTTTTGCTTAGTACCGAATGTATAGCGCTCTCCTTGTTGTCCAGGAATGACGTCATATACTACGGTTCTACTCGTACATATTCAAAGCCTAAAATAGTAATTTGTTTTTGTTCTAATCTGTGACCATAATTCCATTCATTTGGTATTGGGGTTGCCTTATTATTTTTAATACAAGTAGATAAAAAATCGAAAACAAAATAAATAAATCGATTTTAGATAAATAATAATTGATCAATAAAAATCGATTATTATGTAAAAATTATCGATTTTTTAATTATCGATTTTTTTACATCCCTATGAAAGTATTCTGTTCTGTCTCTGTCTGTGATGATAATAGTTGTTCTGTGGACACAACAAAGCTAGGAAGGAAAAGTGCTATTGTATTTGATTTGCTGATGTTTTTTCATTTTATCGAAATTGCCAAAACATAAATGTTAACCTTTGGCAACGTTTTGTGCGCGTAGTTTAAACGCCTCTGTTTATAATATGGTATAATACAAATTGTAAACACGTACATGAGGAAATGCTCTCGTTTTGATCTGTAATATTTTCGCTCCTGCCAATGAATAAAACTGTGAATAAGTAATCTTGAATAAAAATTACACAATAATAAATAAAAACATTAAAATATGACTGTAACATATACTGGAGAAGTGGCTACGTGTCGCGGGTTTGGAACATTTTTAAAAGTTTTGTACCGGTGAGAACATGCATTATTTTATTTCTATGTAAATGTAAATATAGTGGAAAATAAAATTATGTTCGTGTATTTACGTTGTCGGTTTGTTTTTACGCCTAACGGCTACTGAACAGATATGTTTGCAATTTTTTCACAATAATTTCGATGTAGTATCGGTAACAGCAACAAAACGCAGGGAAAGACGAGACAATCAAGGCGCTCCGCCATGGGCGCCGGCAGGGGGGTGCCAGGGGGTGCACTTACACCCCTTGGGAATCTCGAAATCAATATTACATAGAGGCATTAAAATGAAAAACTCATTTTTTTAATGAGTATCTATTTTTGTAACTAAAATCATTTATAACTAATTAATTTGCATCAGTTACACTATTTTCATTTAAATAGTAACTGTAGCTGGCGTGGCTTCTGACCGAACCTGTTTATAACGTTTTCCATGAAGGTATGTCCTTGCTTATTCTGCCTCGGTGGACACTCAACAAACATAATCCAGACAGCCGCTTGTCACCTGTTGTAGACCTATTCCAAGTCTTAACTCTTCTCAGTGTGCTAAATGATCTTACAATCGTACTCACAACGTTACCATAAAAAAATACGATTTCAACCCCTTAATCATTTCAAAATGTTATTTTTATTTTGAATCATGCAGGTACCCAATAATACTGGCCTGTTAGCTCAGTTGGTAGTAACCCTGCCTTCTGATCTGTAGGTTGTGGGTTCGATTCCCACTCGGGACAAACATTTGTGTGATGAACATCGATGTTTGTTCTGTGTCTGGGTGTTATATTGTATTCTATGTATGTATTTACAAACAAAAAAGTATCTAAGTATTACATCAGTTATCTGGTTCCCATAGTACAAGCTATGCTTAGTTTGGGGCTAGATGGCGCTGTGTGAAATGTCCACACATATAAAAAATATAAAAAAAAAAAAAAAAAAAAAATAACTGGTTTAACAAATGTGACTTTGAAAATAAATAAATTCGAATTAAAACCTTCCTCCCCACTTTCACCCCTTCAAATCTACCCTAGCAAAAATACTATTATACCAGTTTTGGATGTGGTTGATAAAAAAAATACATACCAATTTTCATAATTACAAATTCAAAAACAAAGATCTAAGTATGCATAAAAAGTGTCAACCTTGGCCGTATGGTCCCGCTTTGCAAATAGGACCACCACTATCTCTTCCCATGGGTTCCGTAAAAGCTGGCAAAAGGAATATCAAGGGAATGGGCAGCACTATTCTCCTTGGTACATTGAAACCTTCTGCGATGCTCACCAAGCCGCCTGCTAAGTGTGGTGATTATGGCAAATCTCCCCCTACAATAAGGATCCAAAGTGACGTTTTATCAGGGCCCAGAAGTATATGACGTCATTCATGGACAACAAGGATAGCGCTATACATTCAGTACTAAGCAAAAAAAGATGAACGCAATATCTTTGGTCCTTGTCACCGTTACTGGGTTTTTTATTTGGCTTCGTTTGATCTAAGCCAAACAGGCTAACAATTTTTTGAAATTGTGGTTTCTTGTGAAATAATCCTATTTAAATAGTGATTTATGCAATAAATATTTGAGAAATAATGTGTGTGCAGTGGGTGAATGCAGCATTTTATGTATCAGAAGTCGCACTGAGGCGTAAATATGAACATTTCACAAGGAAGTAGCCATTATTTTGTCTATTTTCCCTTTTAGAAGAGTTTATTGTGAAAAATATAGATAAATACAGCGTTACATATGTAATAACAAGTCCTCAGCTTAACAGAATAACAGCTAAATGATTAATTAATGGATAAAATAACCTAAAAAATTCATTCCAAGGTACTGCCAGTTTATGCTTTTTAATTTCCCATAAAACCAGCTAGGTACCATGTTAATTTGCAAATAGTTGCTAAGTCGGAAAAAATCCTGTTGTAGGTATATTAGCTAATTATTTCCTTGTTTTCACTTGGTAATATATATCATTTTTTTTAATGCGATTGTATGACGTGACGAGCTAGTCGTTCACCTGATGTTAACCAACACGGCCGCCCATAACAGTTGCAGTATCATTTTATATTTAGGGTCAGGTGGGGTAAATGAAACATACTTGCACATCTGTCCACTTTGTGAGTTCTGCTAGGACGCTAATTTTTTTTTACACATAGAAAGCCTAAATCTGAAATGGCAAATGACGGCAATAAATACTTATCAAGAAAATAATTTTTAAAAATTCAATTTGCATGAATGAAACATCACTTCAAAAATGGTTCACGATTTTGACAGAAACGTTCCGATTCAATATTCTGACGGTAGGTTGACATTGGCGTTTGACTATTTTGCAGTTGAATATATTGACAGTTTTTATTATCTGTTATCCGCAATCATTATAGGTACCTTAATAATAGCTACCTAGTATCTATATAGCACTTTATAAGCGCAGAATCTCCATCTCTTTCTGTGGGTGCCGTATAAAAGCAGACTAAGGGACTATCCAGAGAATGGGCAGTAGCATTCTACTTGGTACATTGTAATCTTCTGCGGTACAAGCCACTTGCCAAGCGAGGTGATTATGGCAAGCCTCCCTATAATCAGCGTCTAAAATGGTGTTTTATGGGCACGCCTGTGTTCAGCACTAGGCGTCTTCCAGCTGTTGATGTGAAATACGTGATTTTCGGCCATCGGACATTTACAATGACATTTGTAATGTAGTAGGTACCTGATTGATTTTATTACCTGTGTCGTCTGTGACTGTGAATACTAACCCCACATTACGCGCCGTTTCATGCATTACTTTCGTGTAAAAATGTACATAAACACTATTAAATTGCTTCATGGCATCAGCCGACTTGTGTTTTGTAAACTTAAAGATAGCTGTATTCTTTTTGTTTTATGACCTAGCAGAAGGATTGTGTTACGCGTGTGCATTGAAACCATTTCGCCAAATAGCATAGAGCTAAACTGCGTGATTTATTGATTACGATAGGGTTTCACTTAGGTACTCCTTCGTTTCACTTACCCCACCTGACCTTACATTTTAGTTTTTACAATAAAGAAACTGTGAACACTGGTAAAACATAATTTCTAGGTATCAAGGTAAATTACTCTATAGATAGAGCTAACGAAATCGCCCACTATCTACCCAAAACTTTGGGAGACGTTCTTATTCAGGCAGCACCTCGTGTGGGAGCAAGAAACAACTAGGCGGCCACGCGCATTAGATTTCTACTAGTGGGAATTCTGTGCGTTTTATGGATTCCTGTGTCCAGTAGTGGATGTCTTCCGGCTGATGTGTGTTGTCATCCCTGGTAAAAAATATTGTAAATGCCATTTTTTACTTTCAACAAACTATCCGATGGAATACTTACGATCATATTTCTTTTTATTTGAAAACACAATATTTAACTACTTATTTCACCCCTTTAAGGGTTGAATTTCAAAAAACTTTGAAGTACCATTTTATTTATTTTATACTTGTTTGTATGTGCCAAGTTTCAAAGCTAGACAGTATGAAATATAAGTTTATCATACAAATACTTTTTACCGGTTCATCGGAAATTAAAACTAAGTAGGACCTAGGCAAAACTTTTTATTTGAAAATATTTTTTCTCAAACATGCTTGGAAATTTGATCATTATTTTGACAACCTTCTTCGAGGCTCTGTACTGGCGAGCAGCGGCCGGCAAAAGTTGTATGAAAATCCATATCTGTCGTGGTTTAGCGGCTAAATAAATTAAATATTTAGTGAACTCATATATCTTGTAATTTAAAAATGAAAATTTGAAAACTTGAGGCTGATAAAGCTTCACCTATCAATTAATAATTATATTAAAAATATGCAAATGTGATGCCTTTTAGGCCTCTAGGTTTGCATAGGTAGTAGGATTTTAATCTAAATTTCTCTTAGATCTGATAATAAATACCTTACCTATTGTAGTTAGAAAACAACAAGTTGAACAAGATTATAAAAAGAATGCGCGAGCGCGAAAATTCACATAATTAGCGCTATAGGAATATAATATTACGTATAAATGAACGCCACTGCAATCTTTTGCATCTCGGCCACGGACCACGGAACTCTCAAAACTGCCCCAAGTAAAGGCCCATGGTCCCACTAGTTGGACAGAGCAGTTTGACCACTGCCCCGACATGGTTTTTAATATAATGAGTAAAGCTTTGGTTAACACATTAGGCATACTCTTTATGTAGGAGTAAAAGAGCTTGGTATTTAATTCCAATTGATTCATGTTTGTGTTTATTTTTTTATCTCTAGCTAGCTCGAGGCAACAGTTTTGCGATTTGTTTGAAAGTTCCCAGATGTGGAAAATAAAAATAAACCTTAACTACGTTTGTTCATTTTTCTTTCACTGTAGGTATAGGTGTTTTAAAAAGTATGCGGTACCGGTATTCATGACACTTAACTTTCAATATTGCTAATTAAAAATATTTATTTTAATTTCACATCTAGTCTTACTATTATGCTTGGTTTTTCGTTTTGTTAGTCGTAATCAAAGTGCCACGGGCTACCGACGTGTCCACATGTCTTACCTAGTGATTACCAGGCAAGGGACATATATTATTCACAAAATCTACACACTGCACTTTCCTTGCTCCAGTTGCCCCAGTCGAGTCGGCCCGGTCCGGTCAATGCACTCTTTTTTCAATATCGATCCTTTTGGGAGCTTTCCCGACAAAAGTAACTACGATATAAGTTGTTATACCAATGAGTAATTTGAAAATAACTAAATCCTCCATCAATCTAAAACTCTAAATCATTCTGTTCTGCCTTTTTAATCTCATCAAACCGGCAAAACAGAATTATAACAGTATTCATTGCTTTACAAGACATTGATCTTATTTCAGTGCGTCATACAAGAATGCCGTTACTGCAACACTATAATTGCCTATATTATAATTGTTTTTTTCCCTAATCTGTGGTTGTAAATGTCTGTGATAATTGCGGACCTTGCGGCTGTAGGTATCCACTTGCGAATTTATTAAAATAATATAGTAAATATAAAATATAACGTCAAATTATAATAATGTAATTTGTGTCGTTATTGTTAAGGCTGTAAATAACAGTGCAAACACTAATTCACAAAGGCTGTTTATTTGCTTTGACTGGAAATAATGGAGGATTAAATACACATAACTAACTTTGTTAAATTCAAACGCTCTAGTCTGTAGGTATGATGTTTTTAATGAAGATGTTATAAATTACCAAAGACTGTAGTACATATACCACTATGTAAAAATTAACTTACTGCAAGTAATTTTTATATATGACGAAACACATACATAAAAATGTTTTCGCTCTTTATAGGTAACTAGCAGCGCCCCGCGGTTCCACCCGCGTTCCTACAAGAACCGTTCCCGTTATTGGGATAAAAAGTAGCCTGTTTTAATCTAGAGTAAGCTACCTCTATACCAAACTTCATTCAAATCCGTCCAGCTGTTAGAGCGTGAAAGAGTAACAAACATACACACATACACACAAACTTTCGCCTTTATAATATTAGTGTGATGTGATACACGTTGATGAGTTGATGCTGACGTAAAATTAAAATTTTATTAAAGCGTTTTTATTATCGATTCTCAATACTTAATTTATTAATTTGTATTATGTATAGTATGGTCATGCAATAAATCGGTCTCTTTCTAGCTTTCACTATCGAGTCACGCACACGCATGGACAACGTTTTGGAGTTGGCGAAATCTAGCAGTGTAAAATTCGAGGTTAGGTTAGGTGAAAATGAGAATTTCCTTCTCACTTGGTCTTTGTGGGACAGTTATTGCACCCGATGACAGGAGTGCTCTGGCTGCCAGTAACAGTCCCACGTTCTCCGCTTGAAACGCTGTGCTGCTTAGCAGTAACTACTGTACTTATTTCTTTATAGATTTTTTATTATTATTCTGACGGTGTTGCTTTCACGATTTCAAAAGTGGCGGTTTCTTATCTTCTTCATTCGCATCGTGCGTGTGGGTGTTATAGGAGTAAGTTGAAGTTTGGTTAGAGACCTCGATTTTTTAAAACTATACCTTCTTGGCTACATAGGTAACGAACGATAATGGCTGCTAATGCATAAAAACAAGGCTAAAGATTACGTTATATTTCGAAAATATTTGAGTGACTTCACACCCACTCCAACACTCCTACAATAAATGGGTGCAGCATCAAATTTTGAGCTTATTGAATATTCAAGACTGTGGTTTAAACATAAGTACACCTTGTTACCTTGAAAAATGCCAGTGACATAGTAAAGCTGACGTCAGCAGGGTTGAATGAATAGTTAGCGAAGCTTGACGTAATGCTCGTATCATTACGTCTTCAAATATTGCGATTATGTGTATGCCAATAAATGAGGCATTATTATTTCGTGCTACAATCTATTGGCTTGGGAATGTAATATATACATAACTATATCTATTTAGATACATAATTATTCGAAGGTTTCCTAGATGTTTGCACCACACACAACACAGATCACTATAATAAAATCATGACATGAACATTGTCGCGATCGTGATTTTAGACATGCATAATAATATATATATATTCATGACGGATTTTCAATTCAACATTTTATACTGACATGGGGTTTCCGTAAATATTCCTAACAACCATGCATAGGCATATCGCGTGCTAATCACTGCTAATTAAAGTACCTATATGCCATATATGTATATCAATACACGACACTCCTGTTGTTGAACTTTGAATTCAAGGTTAATACTGAACCGATAAAAACTCGGTCAAATAAATTTTATTGTCTTTGAGGTTTTTACGATAACATAGCTTTAACGATTGTTTTATTGTTTAATTTCGAAACCATGTCGATTGTAATCTAAGTATTATTTATTTATATAATTATGCTTATTATTGTCTGTATAATCGGAATTGTGCTTATTAAGCTATTTGAGAGCATAGAGTCTATGGTCTCAAATATAGAGGTACTTACTTAGATAATAGTGCTCCTGAGTTTTGGGAGTGAAAAGGGGGATCTACGAGGCTTCAATCGAGATTCGAGATCCGTACAATTTCCCTAAAGTTGATGGTATGATCAACTGACATGAAGTACCAGGTTATAATCATGTCAGTTGAGTTGTATAATGTACTGTATCGTGATAACGCGCAGCGTACGCGTGTCGTGATTGTGTTTAGCATTAGGGAGTTCCGTAGGGTATCTTTAAAGGCCATAGCTTGATCAACTGGCAAGTACTTGACAGCAATAGCCTATGATTTCCAACAGAAAAATTTGCGATACATGAGCTATTCAATTATTATCAAAAACGCTGTTTTGTGTGTGTGTATTCATCATCATCATCATCATCATCATTATCATCATCAACTGCCTGAAAGTCTACTGCTGAACATAGGCCCCCCCAGAGAGCGCCACTTTAAGCGGCTGCTCGCCTCCTGCATGCATCGGCTCCCCGCGGTTTTCGCCAGATCGTCCGTCGGTCCACCTAGTAGGGGACCGGCCTACATACGCTGCTTCTTCCGGTTCGTGGTCGCCACTCGAACATCTTTCTTCCACATCGGTTGTTAGTTCTATCTACGAGCGATGTTGCATGTTTCGTATTAGTATCTTTAAAATCCATGGCCACTGGCCAGCATTTACCACTGATAGTGATGAGTCCCTAAATAACTATTTGCTGGCGACTTCCAATCCAAGAACCAATTGATGATGCATTTTCTGTTACACATTGAGAAGATTCCGGTTTTTATTTCGTATAGGTTCCATCAAAACTTCACTATACTTACTGACCACACTAACTTAACGGAACAAATAAAAATAAACATCACAATTGGTGTAGATATCATATTTAATTAATAACATACTTACAAAAAAAACACACCCGTATTGAGAAACGGCTCTTTTGCACTAGCATTGCCAAACCAAGACTATTCTTCCAGCTGGTTGTCATTGCCCAATTTAAGTCATGAACGGCGGACCAGTCGGACACTAAAATCCTATGATAAAGACCATTAAATGACGTAATTCACACTGACTTGGTGGCAGACTACCATTCGCATATTAATACAACCCTGTCGTGAAATTAGTATTCAGATTGCGACTTTGTTCTGCGTTGTCACTTGACAAACGTACAAACTTACTTGCAAGTTGCATTCAACTGTCAAGGCTTGCTGAAATTTTCATTGAGCAAACTGGACTTTTATGATAATCAATACGTGCTACCCTAGCTACTTTACATTAATTTTAATTTGTTACAGATGGCGGGGGAGCATTTACAAATTAGTATGGCTGGATCTACTCGTATTCTTACTGCTGTATTATACGCTCAATTTAACTTATCGTTTGCTCTTGGATGCGGAATCTAAAAAGTAAGATTATTTCTTTAAACCACCTATTTACCTAATTGACATATAAGTTTCAAACCCTGAAGACGTAGTATTTTCCTATACGTATGTTGTATATCCCGAACAAAGTATAGTAGTCCTTATACACACACTACCACAGACTACTCTGTCCACTGCTGGATTTAAGTCTCATTGCCCTTATGCCGCACGTAGCTAATGTATAGAGAATATCGATTTTGTAAACCTCATCTCGCGTCTTTTCCTCCGTTCTATGGAGATTATCAGTGTTCCTTCCGGTGGATGATGACGAGTTAGAGTACTTACTGGCTTTGCTTATAATTACTCTTTCTTCAACAGTTGTCTAAAATTTTATGGGTAGTGATTTTTGAGCTACTCATCAGGCTGTTAAACTACAGGTACCTACTTTGTTTTTTACGTCAGACTTATCTAGAATTTGACCACGCTCTCGCTCACCTGTTGGCCAGTGTGATCTGATAGATAGATTAGACTTTGCGAGTACATCCTGCCACTGTGCACGTGATCGCTGATAACATGACACCAGGTGAATAAAACAAGCCATACAATACGTTACGTTTTCTAATAATAGAAATACTAGTCATTACATACATACTTGTTTTGCGGCACATTCTGCGTTTTTGCAACAGTCCAAAAATTTTGTATATTACGAGACAGTTGACCCGAGTTATGGCTATAAAGTGTTAAAATTGTATGTGGTTTATAGTATAACGCGTTCTATTACCTAGTCGCGGCTATGCAGCAATGTTTGTTAAGCATCACGAATAGGCGATATGCACGGGGTCTATTGTCCTATTGCCTAGGCTATATTAATTATTACACGGTCATGAACACGCATCTATTTGCCTCCATTGGTTCCATTGTTATCGATGGTGATAATAAAGTATCTGAACTGTACGCTGCGGTGGCCGAAAACACCCGCAATGTTTATCTTAGAAAGTGGTATAAAACGCGATATTAGATATAATTATCCATTCACAATTCTTTAATTTGGTTCCACGCCTGCGTTCTCAATGTCCTCATTCTGGCTAACTAGGTGTTTTTTTGCAGGTTGTTCGAGGGCGTTGTAAATTATTGCAGTTATCACGGGAATGTGATTCCACTGTCGTTCGTGTTAGGTTTCTATGTCACAGTTGTGATGAACCGGTGGTGGAATCAGTACACCACAATCCCCTGGCCCGATTCGATTGCCGTCTTCGTCTCGGCCACGATTCACGGACAGGTAAACAACACGAAGGTAATTGCAATGATTGTAAACTATTTGAACGGGTACTAACTGGATACTGGGTCTGCTTTTTAAATAAGTACTTACCTACTGAAATAGCTATTACCTTAGTTGGAACATGGGTTAGTATAGTACAAATTGTGAAATCGTCAAAAGGCTGCTAACGTGAAATAGTTTTTAATCAGTTTACTGATGTCCAATGTACATACTATATTTTAATTTTTATGATCATGCTTTATCTTCCTAATATTCCTATGCTTTGAAGAAACCCTGCTATATAGCCTAGATAATTGTTGATCCTTGTTGACCTTTGCGCCATTCGCTAACAGTTTTGTTTTACGGATAATTATGGGCGGTTTAATCGTTTCGCTTTGTATGTGTTGTTGTAGAAACAGACAAAAGGAAAAAGCAGATTGTAATTAAAATGTTTTGCGAGAAATACTTAAGGATACAATACATGTATAATAAACTTACTTAACATTGCCGAAGATGAGGCCAGAATATTTTCTCGCAATGTACCTATTGAATGAGAAGAGCTCTAATGTTCTTGTAAGGTTAATCTCTGGTTATATTTTACATCTTAATTGGCATGAAGACCTTATTAGCTACCTTGAATATTATTGTGTAGGCTTTAGTATTCATTCCATCAAGGTAATTAGTATATCATTCGAATATGGAAACAACTTTTACAACGAATTTCAAGTCGTGTGAGGTGACAGGTGATGTGGTGAATGGTGATGGGGACTCGATGAAACACTCACTAAAATGGAGTTATTCCCGGTTGGTAAAACACTGTTGACGTACGGGAATAAAAGTTGTGTTGGTTCATATATAACAAAGTACTCTGTTCGTTGGTTCACAGTGTTGACGACCGCTACATTTAATTTCCCGATAGTACCATATCTAGCACAAGAGTCAAGATGTGGAAAAGTTAATTCCAATAAAAAAAAATACGGATTAGCACCTTTTAAGAGTTCTGTGGTTGAATTAATAAAACAACAATACTAAATAGTGCAACTATACTGTAAAAAAAGGATATAGATACTACTTTATTCATTGTTCACTTCGTCCTTTGCAAATAATTAAATGCGGAATACAAGTTAGTAATAGATACTTATTATAATGGTCTTTGGTAATAGTATAATACCATACAACTACCTAATAGAACCCAGCAATAAAATCATAATTATTCTGCCACGCGGAGAAGTTATATGTATCTTTTACAAGGGCAAGAACTCATAATAGTACTGTATTCTTGATTATATCTTATCATTTCCGACAATGTGTACTTTAATGCAGGTACCTTCTGTAGTAAAACGATATAAAATATGATAGAGTCAACTTCTGACGAAATGAGAATGATTACGCTAACAAGTAGAATAGATAAGGGTTTTTATAAAGTTTCTGCCCACACTTCTTAGTAGTGTAATAAACATTATCACCTAATCAAACTGCAGATATTGAATTATTGAGGAATTAATCATGAAGTGGGCGAGGACTCCGATAATGCTAGTTAGTAAATGCGTTCGTATAGTGATGTAGAGGTAATTGAATTGTAGCAATTCACTTCCCTGAATCCTGAATGACGCAGTGTATTACAGAATGATGCTCAGCCGTCGATCAGTGCTAAGCCAAGATCTCATTCACAGAATAATCAATTCGTGAATAAAATTTTGACTTAGGCACCGTCGCACCCGTCGTTGCTGTAAAACGAGCCTAACATTGCTAGCAAATTACATAAAAAAGAACCCAATCTGTTTCTATTGGAAAATTGGATAGTTCTTGATCTTTACTCAAACTGCATTTACAACCATTATTGTGTTTCTAATTAAACCACTACAAACTTTACTACTTGTAGGTACCACCAACACGAGTTCTGAAATATTTTCCTCAGGCACATTAAGTTTCATTATTCGTTGTTATTGCCTATTATTGTATTGTTTAGTTAGATCATCCGTTGTTTACCAATTTCCTGAAAATGAGACCATGGCCCACTTATATTGCCTGAGCATCCGGTGCGGATTCAGACATGATAACTAACCAGCGTGAAATATTGCCTGCGCTTGATAACATTAATTTAACCATATTAACTTTACATTTTGGTCTGCTTTTAAAACTTGGCTTGCGGTGTAAACTGGAAATTATGACCTTCCTTATTCCTTATTCCTTATTCCGAGTGGGGGCGATAAAGGCCTGCACTGACGTCCCGCTTGGGGTGTATTGTGCATTTCAAAAAATTATGACCTTTATGTATGTTCAGTAATTTTTACGTCTCCGAAAACTTGTCTTTTTGTTTAATTATGTCCCTTAGAATAAGAGGTGACAACTCAGAGGAACTACGACTAATGTAAATAATACCTCTATGGACAAATTTGTATATTTTTTTTATAAATAGTAGAAAACATGACGACACATCCTTGATCATCTATGATAACTTTCCTCAAATATTACCTCAGCTGATTATCGTTGATTGCGCAGGACGATCGAGGGCGGCTGATGCGGCGCACCATCGTCCGCTACGTTTGCCTCTGTCTCACAATGGTGCTCACTATGATCTCACCCCGAGTCAAGAAGCGGTTCCCAGATCTCAACAACCTCATCGAAGCTGGCTTACTGTTGGAGAACGAGAAAACTATTCTTGAGAACCTCAACAAGAAGTTCCCTAAACCCGCTAAACATTGGTAAGTACATAAAATGTGGTGTCACACTTCTTGGTGTTGGTAAAATTATACCCCTTATAGCATTTTTATCCCACGGCCCTAATATAGTAAGCAGTCTGATATTTGATATTATAAAGATTGCGGTATTTGATATTGTCGAGCGCTTGAATCGCTTCGCATCGTTAATCGTTTAGTAACAATCAGCTGTTTGAAGAAGCTTCCATATGTACCATACCACTAATCAAAATCGAATACTTGCTGATATTTAGTGCAGGCTTTTTTATGTTTAGGGCAGGAGTCACGTCTTGGAGCGAGTGTAGTAAGTAAACTGGTTATTGTATTTTATTTGATGTTTGATGCCTGTACTTGTCTAGTGATAGTTAGATAACCAACAAGTTAACACTACTATACCTATACTACTGCGATAGTAACATTTAGTCTGATATAAAAAACGGGATTATTAGATCATTTTATAAATATACGTGACAACCATTATGAGTCACAGGAAGCAGGTCTATCGCCAATGTGGCATATATATAAAAACAAGTTTCCACTTGCTTGAATCTATCTGGTTTTTGTGTAATGTACAACGTCTCTAGTTTTTGTGTGGTACTATAATTATTTCGCCACAATCTAATATCTATGTGCGAGTAAATTTTTTGTTATTTTTTGCGATCCTTGTTCACCCGCGACTCGCCTCTTGGATCAATCAGTCATCATTAAGAAAACTCTTTTACAATTTCTTTTTATTTCATTTGACAACCTTCGATTAGGCAACATAACACTATGCCGTCCACAGTATTGCCAAAAAATTCAAAAATATTACTTCATACTTGTTGATTCATTCATAACTTCTGCGAACTTGCTTAGTCCATCATTATACCAATGGTGCTGATGATTCATGATCTTATTACTAATGGCGAAAATACATATTTATGAGGATAGTGACTTAGCATTAACACCTGTTGTAATTCGAAGCAGATTTTTTGCTCATTATTATATGTAAGGAGCGCTGGAGATATTATTATTTTTACTATCGATAAAAAAAATGCCGCGTGTTTGTTTACAATGCAAGATATAATCTAACTAAAGTATACATCTGAAAATAGCTAACAAATTACCGATTCAATAATAGTTATTTCTTACATGACTAAAAATATATATCGAAAGGCTGTCTTGTGAAACAATTCGATGACCTAATGGCTAGGTTTGGCATTGGCAATCGGTAATATTAATAAAGGAAATGAGCGTAGATTAAGGCATGATAGTTTAATCATTTATTAAGTTAAATTCCATTATAGTAGATGAGATTTGAGAATGGGTAGAAAATTAGAAATGGTGATACTGGAAATTATATATAGTAGTAGAAACAAGTTGGCATTCTTATATTATGTCCTAGATTAGACTAAGTGGAATGTCTTCGTATAGTATTATTTATAGATCAATATTCAGTGTATGTGTACAATCAATTATTTAGGCAGATATGACGAATATTAACTTTTGACTATTATTGTGTAGGTTGCCAATCGTGTGGGCGACTAGTATAGTGACGAGAGCTCGTAAAGAGGGACGGATAAGAGATGACTTTGCTGTGAAAACCATCATTGACGAGCTAAACAAATTCAGAGGACAAGCCGGACTCTTACTCAGCTACGACACAATTAGCGTGCCTTTAGTATATACTCAGGTAATTATATTTTCGTATTATCCGATTTCTAAATACTTTTTTTAATGCTTGACCAATCAAATGCGACCTTATGTGCTGACCTTATGCACATGTGTCGGAATTGAATGCAAGAATGACATTAATTTTTGCAATTCCGTAATCAGCGTAAAACTTCTTATCTCATCCTTTCAGGTAGTTACCATAGCGGTATACTCATACTTCATAACGTCTGCACTGGGAAGCCAGTGGGTAGAAAATAAATTGCCAGCCTCCGGTGGTCAGGAGCGCATAAGTAACATAGATCTCTACTTTCCTATATTTAGCACGTTAGAGTTTTTCTTCTACATGGGGTGGCTAAAAGTGGCAGAGTCACTGATCAACCCCTTCGGCGAGGATGATGATGATTTTGAAGTCAATTGGCTGATTGACAGAGATTTGCAGGTGAGTTGTGGTGTGGTGTATTGGTTGATTCTGTAGCTAGGTAAGATTCTAATGATTGAACAATTTTATTGTTCATGATTTATATGACCAAAGACCTCTATGTATAAATCATCATCATCATCATCATTAACAGCCTGAAGACGTCCACTGCTGAACATAGGTCTCTCCCAGACCGCGCCACCTTGAGCGGCTGCTCGCCTCCTGCATCCATCGGCTCCCCGCGGCTTTCACCAGATCGTCGGTCCACCGAGTAGGGGGCTGGCCTACGCTGCGTCTTCCGGTTCGTGGTCGCCACTCGAGAACCTTTCTTCCCCATCGGTTGTCAGTTCTACGAGCGATATGGCCTGCCCATTGCCATTTCAACTTACTAATTCTAAGAGCTATATCGGTATGTATAAATATACACCATTAACCTCTTTGCGTATATGACTAACTAGCTTCCTTGGTTTAGGAATCCTAGCTTCCTTTCTTTTTTCAAACTATGGTTATCCGGTGATTATTCTGCAACCTGATAAGACTTGTTAAACATTTGTCGCTACAAACACAACTAATTTAACCTTGTGTGGTCAGATGGGCAGTGACGTTTCCCTCAATACACCTCCTCATACACATATACGCCTGCCGTTTACTTGCTGTATAATTGTAATAATATTTATTATACAACTTTGCACAATGTACTACTATTTATTCTGTGGGGCTTCCCGCCACTCACACTGTGAGACTTTCATTTCACTTCACGGACATGTGATGAACACGCACACAAGTGTGACCTGAAACTGTAATCTGTTTTCCTGTATGAGTAATGTCGAACAAACAGTCGTTGACGCGACGGAACAAACAGATATTTCTTGCAAGCAATATTGATCTTTAACCTATAGAAATGCTTACGAAGTTCTTTGTAATTTTCTAACTCCATCTATCCACATTCTCTCATTATCACCGCGTACCTAGCTAAATATCGTTCGCAGTACTGGAAAGCTGAGCAAGGCGGAAATACGTTCGCGTTGCCTTACCTCATTTGGTTCACCTAATACCAATGGTCTAGTTATAATAGATTGTCTAATAAATAAAAAATATTTACTAAAAACTGTCATACGTAACTTTTTATTATTAGGCACCATTATGTCTGCCTTCTGTCTGACGTTTGTAGCTCTCAAAGTATGGACCGCTTACAATGCGGGTTTTATCAGCAAACTGATTGAATCTTATGATTCTTAGATCATCACCATTTCCAAGAGGTTAGATATTAGTCTAAATTTTTTTTCTCTACAACAGGTGTCGTACATGATAGTGGACGAAATGCACCACGAGCACCCGGAACTGATCAAGGACCAGTATTGGGACGAAGTGTTCCCTGCTGAGCTTCCTTATACCATCGCCACTGAGAACCAACGAGAGGAGCATCCAGAACATTCCACGGCGCGGATCGCGGTCCCCGCCCGCCAACGAAGCATGGTGTTATCAACACCTTCGCAGATCAAGATCGACGAGATGGTACCGTCCAACACCGTGAGTTACAAGTTCGACGCGCCGGAGGTTAGACTCGCCCGTTTTTAAGCATGCTGCACGGAGCTTTGCTGTGTGGCTCGGTGGTCCAAGGGTTGCCAATATGTAACTGTTTACTTCAACCGCGTAAACTTTTTCTATATTTTTTCATACTATGTGGTTGGGATTTGATGTTTTACAGAGCGGTGATATCACTTATTTTCATATAAAATATTAATAATGTATATGTATACCAAATTAAGACTGTGGTTGATGCATTACGAAATCCTATTTATATTTCTATCTATTTGTGCTTACCAGTAGGTATAAAGTTTTCGTAATCGTTTTATTTTTACACAACTATAAATATAATAATAACTTTTGCGCAAAATTATTTTAGTTTGGCAGCCCTTTTTGAAAAGTGCCTAATACCGGTAAGAGTCTAACAAATATCTAGTTTGAATCTAACTCCGAAGTAATTAAATTTATTTATTATTTGTAAGTAACTATATTATTTACCAACTTATATTAATCGTTAGAGTAGCACTAACATATTATTAAGGAAGTATTTGCGCGTATTATTTATGATACCTACTTATAGATAATGTTTATCTAACACAGTAGTATAGGGTGTTGCGATATTCAATAACAGTATTATAATTTACTAACTAGTCCAGATATTAACATGCTGATTTATAAATAATATCTATATACTTACTTACTAAAGGAAGAGGATCAGATTACCTACCTATCTATATTTCTATCTATTTTACTGTGATGTTTTCTGTTAAAACTTTATTTAATATGTTTTGTAACAAAATCTTCCCGCATTTAATGTTATTTGTTTGTGTTAATGTGTTTAACTCTATATACCTAACTCATTGTTTTAACGTTTCGATGCTGTAAATAAACTTGCATAATATTTGTTGACATAATCTTTGCTTTGGCTGCGTTTATGTCATATCAATAATAAGTAATCTTATCGTGTCAGTCTTATCATATTTAACACAAAAAGCTTTGATAACAAATCTTTTCCTACATTCTTTGACCCTGAATTAAACAATTTTGACAATTGCTCCGTTACAAACATTGAAAAATTATAGAAAAATCATGTCGAAATGTGAAAAAATCGCCTGTTTATTAATCTATTCCAAGTAGCAAACATCATGATTTTTCAATATCCAACAAAACGACTCTATACATCTCAAACCCAAACAACAAACCTAACCCGATACCTCCATAATAATTTGCCCAACGACCCGACACACCTCTCAAACGTACCCACAGTTGTATCAACAGTCGTTTGGCAACAGCAATTGCAGATGAACGACGACGCTGTCTCCGGGATCCACTTCATGGTGTCCCGCGGTAGCAAGCGTGGTCGGCGCAACTCTATGGGGTCCACCAACTCCATGGTCTCACTGGCGCAGAACCAGACCCCTATCAACCGCACCAATTCGGTCACTTCCATGCTCAAGAGACTCTTCTCGAAGGAAGAACAGAGACCTGGTGGTGTGATGGCGCCGAGCTCACAGACTGACGGTAGTGCGTGTTGCATTTTGCTTACTAACAGAATACTCATTAATTACTAATATCGTCGATATACAGCGTGGAATTTAATTCGATATTTTCCTGAAATGCATGTACTCAGTCCATGCTTACTAAGTTAAGGTTTACTAAGAGCTAAACACAAATATACCTATAATGTAAAACGTAAAAGTAGGTACTATAAAATTAGTTCAAATTCAAATTTTTAACAAAAGGCCTACGACATGTAATAATTAGGCACTCTCGTAGAGTGGGGGCGGCGGTGCAGGTGTTTTAGCTACCTACGAAACATTTGCCCGCAGCATGTAGTGTGAAATCAAAGACTTCTATGTATACATCAGACAGGTCTCTAACTTGTACTGTCAACCACTGCAAATATGCCTATGAGCATCTTCTCGCTCATACGATGCTCAGCACTCAAAGCGACTGCACGTGCAGCAGTGAATAGCAGTAAAAATTATGAACGTGTTGGGATCGTTGGTTAGACGATTTAATCTCGTAAAGCGCTGTAGCGGATTTTAGTTTAATTATACAAAAAATGACAACTATTTGTGCTTCGAATAGCTTCTCTAGTACGTAGTACATATACCTCTTTGTGTGAAATATACATTTCGGCTAACGGCGAATTATTTTTTGAGGCATTTATAATATTTTTATTTAACGCTGTAATATTATTCTATAGCATGGACTGATTAGATACATACCAGGAACACATCGAATTCAATTCCACGGTGTATATGTGTCCCTAGCTATTTTCCGATCGCTTATAAACGCACCCCGCGTCATCGATCAATTATAATAATGGAATTAATGTTTAGTGGTGTTGCATATTGGTTACACACAATATTTTTTCCTCTACAACAAAACCTGAATACTAAAAGACTTCGTGCAAATTTATTTTGGCGGTTATACGAACTAATAGTCTTCGACTATACAGACTCGAAATATAAATAAATTTAAATTAGTTAAATAGGTCCCTACTTAGTTAGGGTAGGTTTTTTGATGCGTAGAGGTAACCGTTGGTTAAAAATGCTAGCGAATTCTAACTAATGGTCGTAATTTGTTAGCATTTTTAACCATTGGTTACCTTAACTACGGATCCAAACACCCACCCTTAGTAATACAATCATGATAAAAATTGTGGTATAAACAAAGCTAAACCTCTGACCCTGTAACTATTGTTATTTACTACTTAAGGTGGCTGTTACAAAATTATGCGTAGTTGCAAGGTTTTCGTCGTCAATATTTGATGCATAGCTTTAATGTCTATACTTAGCCATTATATAAAAAAATACTTTTCATTTCATCTTCTTCGATAATGACAGAGCGTATTTTAGGTAACTTACCTATTTATTTAGTAATCATCATTCTCCTGGTCTTCGTTTTGGCAAAAACACACAGAGACCAGATTTGAGAGCTCAAATTTGCAAATTCTGTGTAACCTAAGTTTCTAAACTAAATTATACTCCACTAAATACATCCCGTACTTCCGTAATGACAGAAAAGAAATGCCTTTCAAGTACTTATTTAAAAAAATATTAAATTAAATTTCATTTTTATTAAAAAAGGCTTCAACAGAAGGTCAGATATCTCCGGAGTTTTATATTACATCGACAAAATATTGTTACCAAAATAAAGTTCATCATTTTTCTGAACTACTACAAATTATTTCATAATTTTAAATAATGCTCTTATTTATATATCAATAAATGAAACTAGATATATTTGGTCAAACCGACAGACGCTGCGAGTTCGGTACCGCGTGCGCGGTACTGAGCTCGCCAAAATGTAATAGCCACCTTAAGACGTCATTCATCTAGAGCCATGTGATCTGTGACTACTAGAGCAATTATCCTATGATGATTTAATGGCACCATACATGTGCGAATATATGTGCAGCAAACTCGTATTATTTTCGTGCCATGTCGTAATTCGTAATGATCCATCCACTTGATATCTGTTTTACCATGTCATAATCCTTATTGATCCACTCGATAACTGTTTCAGTAGCAAATAAAGTGCTATGTTTGGTTTGAACTTGGCGCGTTTTTATTGTGACATGGTATTCAAGTGAACTCCTACACTTGCCGGCATACTGAACATTACACAGAAACATGGCCATCGTTAATGAACGTTTGATTAACAAACGCTCGTTGATAATTTATGACTGGTGAACATGTCGTCATTAATTCATGCATCGTTCATCGTAGCACGACTAAAAATATTTTGAAGATGTTTAGTTGAGTCGGCACGTGACCATAATGCTGGCGTCTACTTTGGTCAAAGGATCAGCCTCGCTATACAGCGGGGTAACGCTGCCAGCATTATGGGAACGTTGCCAGATTCCACGGATTGCTTGAACTATCTATAGACCTTTGCCGGTCTATAGATAGTTCAAGATTCCTTTAGATTGTTATTTTTAGTTTTATATCTTAGTTTTAAAGTTTTTAGGTCTAGTTTAGTTTAGTATACTTATTATTATATGTTATTTAAGTTTTTAAATAAAATTTTGAAGATCATCTGAACAAGTCAAGGCCCTCTGATATTGAAGATAACAAAAGATAGAAGATAACATTATTTTCCATCATTCTATGATAAAAAAAAACTATTGCAGTTATGACTTGTTTTTTGACAAATTATGATTGTGATAAATTGTAATTGATTACGTCGTTTTTATCGCAAAAGATGTCTATAAAAATAAATAGTGGAGTTGAATTTTGTAGGTATATCATATCCTTTTGAAAAACATGATACCTACCAACGTTTTTGTTTGCATGCTGCTGACATAAAATGAAGCATCATTCATTATGTTATTTTATTGTTTTCTGTCATTAGGTCGTTAACATAGTCATCTTAGCTATTCTAATATTAGTATAGGTACCTACACACATTGTTATGTACACTGGTGCTAAGTACCTATCTAAGGGTAATTCACGCATGTTTTATACGGCACCATAATACTAGTTTTCGGCCGCCGGTAAGTAGATGTACATATACTTACTTAACGTTTTTTTCCATGCCACCAACATTTCACTCAAATTCTGATCGGAACATAGCAGAGCCCTTTCTCATGCCATACCCAATCCATACTGGCCTAGATCAATTTTCAGTTTCCTCTCCGCATTTCATTCTTATAATACCAATTTACAAGATCAACGAGTCTATCCTTCATAAAAACAACAATTATTAAATAGTCATGCAATAAGATCAAATGACAAGTCGCGAATCATCTGGCAAAAAATAGGCGACATGTTACAAATTATAAAATAACATTGCAGCGTCCCGGTTCACGATATCTGCGAGTAACCCGACCCTGAACAAGCCCGCTACTGCCGGCGGTGGCAGTATGAAGATCGCAAACGAAGTTATAGAAGAGGTCGACGAACAGGCTACCATCACCAGTATGGCGAAACGCCCGGAGAACAGGTAAATATACTAATATATAGCTTATGAGAGTTCTGAGAAGCTTGTCTGTACACCGGTTGAAGGGAAGAGACTGCGTGGACGAAGTCCAGCACGCTGCGATTGTATGTGGTGCATAATTACACATCTGATATTATTAGGTAAAGTACCTATACACGATGCCATAGATAGAACAGACTTGGCGCAACCTGGTTGAAAGCTTAAATCAAATCTACACCGTGGAATTGAATTCGATATTTTCCTGAAATGTATATACTCAGGCCATGCTATAGAACAGCGTTAAAATAAAAAATAAAATAAATGCCTCAAAAAATAATTTGCTGTTAGCCGAAATGTCTATTTCACACCTACATGCTGCGGGCAAATGTTTCGTAGGTAGCTTTAACACCTGCACCGCCCTCCTCGCTGTCCCGAAGTACCAAATTATTACATTTCGTAGGCCTTTTGTTAAGAATTTGAATTTGGACTAATTTTGTAGTACTAGTTCCTTGACAAATTTAACATGACATGATGACAATATTATTTTTCCTCCTGCCATATCGTTGTAGGTTTCATTATCAATATTTTATTATTTTTATGTTCCGAGGTTCCGAGTAGATAAGCAATAATATTTTCTCTTGATTCCAGACCTACAGCGATGAGTCTATTTCAAAAGTCGCCTCAACCGAGTGAGCCCGTCAACATAGCTTCTAGGAATTCTAATCACAGCTCAAGTGAGTCCTTTTTCCTGAATACCACAGATGAATTAGGTAGTGATATTGCAATCTGTTATGGGCAATCGTGTCGCTTCACATCAGGCGAACGACTAGCTCGCCAAAAAATTCATTTAGATTTACATTAAAAAAAAAACAATAAGAGACGACGCTCTATGAAACCGACACTAGCCGGTTATCTCTCTTTATCTCGACATGCATTATTTACCGGCGGTACCCGTATATGCTAGACACGCGCCTGTCGTCGTCCGCGCCGAGCCCGTGGCGCGGGGGCCGGCCCGCGTCGCTGGGCGAGCGCAGCCCGGCGGCCGAGTCGCTCGGCACGCAGCCCTCCTTCAGCGCGCCCGACAGCCTGCCCGACGGCGACCCCAGCCCGCGCCCGCGCCTCGACAGCGACGTCGGGCCCGAGCTCAGCGCCGCCGGCAGCCAGACCTTGCGTGAGTCTACACCACACTACACTCTAGCTGCACTGTGGAGTCGCTCCGGCCCGATTGCCTTCTCCATTTATTTTCATGGAGAAATCCATATTTTCAAAGAATTAAAATCATCACTTAATTTTCATTGATGACCGATTTTAAATAAAGAGTTGTTACTTGGTCTGTTATCTTCGTTGAGGTTTTATCTTTAAACTAGTAACGCCCCGCGGTTCCACCCGCGTTCCTACAGGAACCGTTCCCGTTTTTGTGATAAAAAGTTAAGATAAGCCTATGTTTTAATCCAGGGTATAAGCTACCTCCATACCAAATTTCATCCAAATCCGTCCAGCTGTTACAGCGTGAAAGAGTAACAAACATACACACATACGCACAAACTTTCGCCTTTATAATATTAGTGTGATGTTCTGGGTGCCATTGAATTGATTAGCATCCTTTGAAAGTAGGTCTTCCTAAACTCCTGACATGTCAAGTGAAATTTTTGAAATCAAATGCTGGTTTTGTTATTAATAATAACTTCAAAAATGGAACACTTAACCAACTGCTGAAGTACATGTGGGAACTTGACTGCAAGCTTTGTCTTAAAGTGCTCTTTTTGAGTGAATGCTTTGTAACTAAAAACTTAAATAAATAACATTAGGAGCACTTTCAAAAAACTTGACACACGGAATACTCAATAGCACATTAAACCAAATTAATGAAAAATATTATCATGTGAAATGGTGGGCAATCTAAACAAGCGTTTAGTTTGTTTTTAAATTATTTTTTTATTTCTTCAAGTCGAGAGTGAACAGGTGTCTTCTAGGTAAGCATGCACCCTCGTAGACTGCGTCATCACTTTCCATCAGGGAGACAGTGGTCAAATACTTTGCCTATAAACTTTATTCCTGAATCCATGTGCAAGTAAAACTGCTTGGCGATACATTCTTTGTTTCCTATTACAGTGGATGAAGTGGACGGCGACAACGACGACATGGATGACTTCGAACGCCTGCGCAGCAAGCGAGAGAAGGAACGAAGAATAAGACACCAACAGAAGCTCATGGCGCGATCTGTCAGCGCGCAACAGGTAATTATTGAAGCATGGCCACAGAATAAATAATAGAATAACGTTAAATAGAAAAATACAAGGTACTTTTGGAAAACTAATAGGATAAATGTTAGCGTAAGATTTGAAAAATCGTTTTATATCAATACTTAGCTTTCATCATCGTGATAAAGTGGCACATATCACAGGATGATGAAACGCGTTATTGTACTGGTGACGATTCTCTAAAGCAAAACGAAATTAAAATAGGCCTTTTTCCCCTTTTTTAGACGACCATACTTTTAGTATAGACCGGACCATACTTGCAGACTATATTCTTTATAAAGTATTCTGCGCGCAAAATAACGTCGCACACACACAACCCTTACAAAATTATGGATTTAAGTTTGACGTCTACGTCTTTCATTTTTGGCGCGCGATCACGTCAGTCCTAAATGAATACCCATAACTAATGTTTGGGTATACTAAGCTGGACTTTTCTTGGCTGAACTAGTTGTTTCCTTTGTTTCAGCGACCTGGCAGTATAGAGCTGATTGATAACGACTTACTATTAGAAGACCTGCTATTGCAGTCTGCCGCTATAAAGAAGGAAGAAACAAAAGACGATACCACTTGACGAAGTATATTTATTTTCCCATGGGACTCAATTTCAAATATCTCTGCGCCATCTCAGTATTAAATTGTGATATTGTACATTTATAAGTACAGTGCTTGTATATTGTGAATCATGGTGTTTATTATACATAGGATTATGTAGGTATTTATAAAAGACATGTAAATAGATAAATTAGTGACCATACAATTGCGAATTTTATTTCCTTCTACTGGCATAGAAAAGCAGTGGAGTGCTACTAACCGTCTGCCTTTTAATGCCTCAAAATGCAATGTTATAACGTTCTCGCGCTCTCTTTCTCCGTTGTGTGCTACTACGTATTGTTTACCTAACGCTTCATTGGAAAGACTAAAATTCGTGACTTAGGACTGACTTTAGATGATAAACTTTTCTTTCGAACGCATATGACAAACATCTGCAAGAAGGCTAGCAAAGTGCTTGGCTTTATAAATAATGAGAATGGGTTCACAGATTAGCGACATTAACGTAGCTAGCACCCTTGAATTCTGTGCTGTCGACTGGGATCCATATGAGAGTAAATATTCGATTATGATAGAAAAGATCCAGCTCAAATTGCGTGGTGGCTGTATATCAATCGCTGTGTCTCTTTCATAATTTTTATATTCATATACTTATTATCGAGACCTATTATTGGCTATATTTTCTTTTCTGTATTGTACTTATTTCTTTTTTCATAATGCTGTTGGTCTCTTAATAAATAAATAAATAAATAAAAGAGCAAAGAGCCTACGACCTCTCGGATCTCTTCCTGTATCCATCTTAGTGCGTATTGGGTATGGTCTGTTAAACACGCTGGGACTGAGCTTTTGGTGCGCTACTACCCTATGTGATCTGCCTCATCACGGTGGACAATCCAACCGTGTTGAGGCAGATCACAGATGGGACTGCAGGTGCCGCGGCTACGCGCGACGGTCGTGCCGCGCTGTGCGCCCAGCCAGACTATTTGCAATGCCTTGCGTACATGTCGTGGCTCGCAACTCACCCACAGCGCGAGCGCGCACTTTGCTCGGCGACATGGCTCGTTCAGCACGAGACGGTAGACACATGTATTTGCCGATAATCTGGATACAGTAACAAGACTATGCATGTCTGTTTTTTAATGTTAGTGTTATTTTGATTTTATTATTACTTCTTTAATTAAGTACCTACCATGGTCTTTTTGACAATGATAATTTTTATTAATTTGATCATATTTATAGTAATTTTTATTTATATTTGTGCATGACGTTATATAATTTAAATATCTAATTTATTTATTTTGTTAGCGTTCTGGCCTAGTCTGTAAGCAACACTTTATAGTTTATTCATAAATAAATAAATGAATCTATTAGTTTTGAGAACAATGGTTTTAAAAGGGTAGTGGCATAAAAATCAGTGTTTGCCATATTGTATTTTAGAAAATTTGTACCACCTTTGTACCATACCTAATGTTTTTTTTAATTCGTGGGCGAAAAGGCGTCATATTTTTTCGTAAAGCGGTTAATGCTGTTTTAAAACCGAAGAGGAAACAAACTGAACTTTAACTAATAGTTCATCAAGGCTTTTTTATTTTTATCTTATTGTGAAACGCAAAACTACGTCGAGGCTTCCCATTTAACTATCATAAAACAACCGTTAGTAAAGCATGAATACAAACTAAAGCTCGCAGAAGTTTAATTATATAGAATTCAGCATTTCTTTATAGATAGGTAACTAGTAATCATTATAATATACCTACAAGTATTTAAGAAAGCTTATCAAACATCCGTCCATTGTCAATACTCATCGATTTTTAATTATGTTGTTTGCTAAGGGGGGTCCAGACCCTCAAACCCTCAGTCCCTTATATACGCCCATGTCTTTTTATTACATGTTAACGAATGACGTGACGAGCTAGTCGTTCGCCTGGTGTTGAGCGACACGGCCGCCCATAACAGATTGCAGTATCACTCGGAACTCCAAATGTCCTGCGGTGTTTAAAAGGAAAACAAGCTACGAGTAGTTTACAGGAAATTTATTAAACTTAAAGGTACAAGGAAATCACATCCAGCTTACAGCTTGAGCTTTGTCCTCCTCCAGTGGCGCCTCTTGGCGTTGTACCTGGAAAGAAAATATTGGTTACAAAAACAAAGAGATGGCCAATGCGCATTTTATACAGCATGCTCAATCTGTCAGCCATAAATCCTTATAGAATTAATTATTATCCTGTCTTTAACAACGTGAGAAATAAAAAAAAATCATGCTCAACATGATTTTGTCTGGAAGTTAGGAGACTAGCTCATGGAGCTCTAGCATCAAGCAGAGGGTTGTTCCTGATATCCCCCACATTTTCGGCCCCATGGGGGACAACAGGAATTCCTGTTATCCCATAATATAAGTCATATTCAAAATTATAATATGGTAAAAAAACAATAGATATATAGTTACATTATTATTATGTTATAGTAAAATCACACTTCACACTTATATAAAGTTTATTTAAACACCTAGATAGATAGATAGAGATGTATGGTTGACACAATTATTGATATCGGCCGTCAGGCGTGGTGGGTAAAAACCAAGTATGTGTGACGTGACCACCAGAAAAATCTAACATCATCAGGAAGTCGTCTCCGAGATGGACCTGCTCAATGGCTCTCTGAAACTACAAGTCGGATAGGTATCATGTTTGAACTAAAGTTGTAGAAAACCCTGGGACGCTTCCAGAGAAATAAAAAAAAAAAAAGGGTTGCCATACAAAAAAAGTTTCCATACAAAATTGAAACGCTTATAAATCGGAAACGGTAAGAGGTAGGTTGGAGTGTTCGACCAAATGTCATAAAGGACGATGGGGGCTTTCCGATGGTGGTCATGAAAATCCAAGATGGCAGATTCAAGATGGCGGCCGTTTTGAAAGTTGATCTGCTAGGCGATCATGTAACTTGTTGGCAACCGATAGAAACACAAAAATGTATGGATTTGACAGTTGCAGTACGCAGCTTATGTACAGAGTTACTATGGAAATTTTCAAATTTGGATTGAAATTTCTTTTGTTGCATTGCTATCAAAGTTACATGATCACCCCGCTGATCTGCCTGATTTTTTGCATCGGGTGGTTTTTGAGGCCCTTGACTCCATATTTGAAAAAAAAATTGGATTCCGCCATTTTTAGAGATGGCCAATACATCTTTTTTTTCACATTTTCAATGCGTTTTGGATCTCGATAGCTATGGGAATTTAGACCTTTTTTAAATTCGTATAGAGGAGGAAGTTCGAAGTTCAAAAAAATTTGAGACCTGGTCTTCCGACCTTCCATCGTTTGGACAGTCAATGGCCTGGCTAAACCATACAAGATAGGTCATGTGCGTTTTGAGGCAGTCATAGCAAACCTTGGGAGGATTTTGGAGAGAACGAAAATAATTCAAAATGGTGACGCCTAACGGCCGATATCAATAATTGTGTCAACCATACATCTCTATCTATCTATCTAGGTGTTTAAATAAACTTTATATAAGAGTGTGAAGTGTGATTTTACTATAACATAATAGTAATGTAACTATATATCTATTGTTTTTTACCATATTATAATTTTGAATATGACTTATATTAGTGGGGGACAACAGGAATTCCTGTTATCCCCCATGGGGCCGAAAATGTGGGGGATATCAGGAACAACCCCAAGCAGAGATAACGGACTGTGACCTTGAGGTGTGATATCAAGGTTATTGTATTAAGCTTCCTAGGGGAAGAGGCCCTCACTGAAGCCCATGTTTATCCTACATCAAATGTGGGAAAAATTTACTACCTATGTCCATCCAAAGCTAGGAGGATGACCAAACATTACTGCACCAAATGTAGACAAGCTATATGCAGCCCTCATACAGTTGATGTGCCGTTGCTGTGTGGAATATAGTGTTTTTATGAAACTGTGAATATAGTTTAGTAGACTAGGGTTAAAGCCAAACTGCTGCAGCAGTTTGGTTACACAGTAAAATATCTATGAAATACTGAAGTGCCTTTACACTGAGGAAATGAGTATTTTTATGTTAAACACAACCATGCAAACAGGATAAAATATATTAGCGGGTGTTTGAATGCAAAATTGACACTGGTTTAATCCAGTTCAGTTGAAAGTTTAAAATTATGAGAGTTAGGCGCAGTTTTTCAATTACCAGATAAAACTTATACATTGGATACATCACAATACAGTAAAAATATTTGTTAGGAACATTGAAAAAATAATGTTATTTTGTTTTAGTTGGTTTGTAATTTTAGTCACATAACCTTTATCCAGCCATTGAAAAATCACCCCTAACTATAACACTTTAAATCCTAAAATATTATCCATGGTAGAAAATAATGTTGAAGTAACCTTAATTTAATAATTAAACATATTTTTTCAATTTTAAAACATGCTTTATTACTCTGTGCAACAAAAATGTAGTAACACGGAATAAGCATTATAGGCTTAGTAATTTTAGTAGGAGATAAGGGCTGTTATTATGGACTTTACCTACGTATATACGTTTGGTTAATACTGTTGGACTGGAGCATTACAGGCAGCACTTATAGTTAGCAAAGTGTACACAATGCAATGGCTCGTTTGCTTCGCTCACTCGGTACGTTATCACAAGTTCGGTATGATCGGCATCGGTACTTTCTACCAGTCTACTAACACTCGCAAAGGTATCGATGTTAGAAATTAGAAAATAATATCACAACCTCCCCAAATTACTTACCGAATAGTATTTCCTGTACGCATTCTAACCCATTGAGGAATAGGTCGGTTCTGTTTCAGCTTTTTAGCCAGCTTTCGCTTGATAATAAATGTCTTGTGGGCCGACTGAAACATTGAACAAATAGTTGTTACTCACATTTTATTGAAATGCAAAAGGATTAATAAAGTTATTTCAGATTTTCAAAAAGTTCCAACACAAACCATTTTGCCTTCCCAAGCTGTCAAAACAAAGTGAACGAACTTGAACGAAACGAACGAAAGCGAAACGAATCGAATTCGAGAACGAACTACAGAGTGATACTCTGTGAACCTGTGTAAACAGAGCCACAGAGTACTTTTTTTTATGGGTAGAGTGAGCAAAGAGTATGTAACCTTATATAGGTTATATACTCTTTCTTTATTATAGTTAGAGACGGAAGCCAATTCAAAAAAATATAAATGTCAGAGTTTGGCAACCTAAAAACATTCGAAACATCGAAGGCTATTAGTAATACCAACCTAAAGAAGAGAATAGTGCTGTGCAATATTTATATAGAAAATGCGAAATATGTGGCTTCAAATCCCATCGTATTTAAAGACGGCAAATCATGGTAATTTATGACCAGACATCATTTGGATGAATTTTGTTGGGTTGAATAGCTATTCATAGTTTAACAATACTTATTAATAGCGCAATAACAACATCAATTCATTAAATTCTGAAGCATAACTTTATGTATTAAAATAATTTGGGGCACCCATGTATTTATCTTTATGTCTTAGGTGTACAAATGGGTGAAAGTGACTGGAAACGAAGACTTAGCTTATACTGGGTGTTGTTTTGCATCCTCTCCGTATTTGAAGGGTTCATTACAATAGTTACATTGAATCACCTAATAAAGTAATTCTAATTCCACACTTTATTAATGGCTGAATATTTGGTAAATCATTTTTATGATGAACCACAAGTAGCTCCGTAGGAGGCCTTTGTATGGGTGTGAGTGGCGTGGAAACGAACGCCTTAGACAAAGTGATTTCACAATTTTAACTAAAATTATTTGGTGTTTTAAATGAGCTCTCACACACGTACGGTTTTATTCTTAGAAAATATTTAAAGTATAATTTTAAGGTATTCATTTTTTCATTGATTCTTGTTCTGTAAGTACAGTAGATCAACCTCTGTAAATATTGCGAGTTTGCAAATCAACACCCAGTATAATCACAAGTCAATAGGTATCTTCTAGGCAGGCATGTTCCATCGTAGACCACGACGTCACTTTCCATCAGGTGAGATTACGCTCAAATGCGGGCCTATTTATATTAAAAAAATACTTACCGAAAAACTTCATTTTTACACAGAATTTGGAAATTAGAGCTCTCAAATCAGGTCTCTGCGTGTTTTTGCCAGAATGAACACCAGGAGAATGATGATTATTATTTACCTAAAATTCACTTTGTCATTACATGAAAAATACCCTTCACTTCATATTCTTCAATCATACAAATTTTAGCTGATTAGGTTTATCGATAGGTATATAAGTTAGGCAAGTCTTAATTTCCCGTCACTTTCATCCATTTTACACCTTAAACATAAAGTATCGAATATTGATAAAGCCGATATAAACACATGGTTGCCCCTACACTAATTTTACCAATGCAAACAGGTTACCTCTGTTTGGGAATTTGATGAATATTATGTTATTATTACGCTAGAAATATATTAGAATTGTTAATTATGAACATAACTGTTCATAATTAACAATCACTGACTCAACTCACTGAACTTCATCCAGAGGAGATTTGATCATAAAATACCGTGATTTGCCGTTTTCACGATGGGATTTGAAGCCACACAAATTGCATTTTCTATAGTTCTTTGTCCTATTGATTCATATCACAAGCTTTCTTAAGTAACACAACACAACGTGCTAATAAATCCATAAGCAACAATTTTACTTTAATTTTCAATAATAATTATAAACAATCAACAAACTCAACAGAGAAACCGAAGTAAACCACATACCAAGGTAAACAAACCATGATAGAACGAGAGGATTGAGTGCGTGAGTGAGAAAAATAATAGTCAGCACCAGTGTTGCCAAATCAGCTTTTTTAGAAATAAATTTAGCTCATTTTTCACATTGGCAGCTCTAAAAAAATGTATTTAGCTCCTTAGCTCCTTTTTTTGGATATTTGGCTTCTTACATTAGGTACATAAATATATTTTTCTCGTGAATGTATGTTCTTTTAACATATCTGAATTATTGTTTTTCGCTTTGTGTACGAATCTGTACTTGTCCGGAAAATTAAGAATTTGTACAATTTCTAATAAGGAAAATAAAGAATGCAGAAAATTAACAATATAAACTAATAAGATTGTGTATTACTAAGAAATCGGAAAATATAGAATGTGGAAAATCCTGAATGTAGAATTTATCACTGACACTGCCATAATCATCCACTACTTGATGATCTTTTGGAATATACAAACGAAAGTGTTGTGGCAAGTGTCTCTGTCCTAGAAATTGTCTTAATTTGATATTGATAACTCATATTAAAGGATTTTTTCCTAAAATTGTACATTTTTAGCCGAACTCCGATACTCTGATCTCTTTTGTTCGTTTGTTTATAATTAATTTTTTATCAACTTCTGAATATTATCTGAGATGTGGTGTAAATTAGTCGAAATACAGCGCAATTTTTTTATATATTTAGTAAAAAAATCCGTAATGAATGGCCTTCAGAGGCGCTTTTGCAAGATTGGTTGAAAGTAGTAACTAATGAAAAGCTCAAAGTATACCTACTTTAGTTATAATTGCTGCGAGTAATGACCGAGAGGCTGATTTATTAAATCATTGAGTGCAAAAAGCATGTCATAGTGATAGAAATTGGTATTTTCTTGGTTTAGCTTCTTATTTTTGATAATTTTAGCTCTTTTTTGGGACACTAGCTCTCTTTGGTGAATCAGAGTTGGCAGCGCTGGTCAGCACTCAGCATGAATGTTGGTACATTCGTGGTAGCCATTTCTTATACATCTTTTTCGTATTACTTACGTTTCGTATTAGTGGCGACCACAGAGTACTTTGTTATATAGGGAAACTGAGAGTGAGGTACTATGTATCCTTTGAATATCTACGAGTAGAACCGTAGTATATGACGTCATTCATGGACAACAAGGAGAGCGCTATACATTCGGTACCAAGAAAAAAAAAGACGAACGTAATATCTTTGGTCCTTGTCACCGTTACCGGGTTATTTTATTTGGCTTCGTTTGATCTAAGCCAAACAGGTTAACAATTTTTTGAAATTGTTGTTTTTTGTGAAATAATCCTATTTAAATGGTGATCTAGGCAATAAATATATGAGAAATAATGTGTGTGCAGTGGGTGGTTGCAGCATTTTAAGCAACAGAAGTCGTACTGAGGCGTAAATATGAAGGAGTAACATTTCACAAGTAAGTAGCCATTATTTTGACTGTTTTCCCTTTTTAGAAGTATTTATTGTGAAAAAATATAAATACAGCGTTACATTTCATGTAATAACAAGTCCTCAGCTAAACAGAAAAACAGCTAAATGATTAATTAATGGGTAAAATAACCATACCTAACCAAAAAATATCATTGCCAAGGTACTGCCAGTTTATGATTTTTAATTTCCCATAAAACCAGCTAGGTACCATGTTGATTTGCAAATGTTTATAAGTCGGAAAAAATCCTTTTGTAGGCATATTAGCTAATTATTTGCTTGATTTATTTTAGCAAAATATATCATTTTATATTTAAGGTCAGGTGGGGTAAGTGAAACATTCATGCACCTCTATCCACTTTGTGAATTTTGCTAGGATGCTAGTTTTTTTACACATAGAAAGCCTAAATCTGAAATGGCAAATGACGGCAATAAATACTATTCAAGAAAATAATTTTTGAAAATTCAATTTGCGTGAATGAAACATCACTTCAAAAATGCTTCACGGTTTTGACAGAAACGTTCCGATTCAATATTCTGACGGTAGGTTGACATTGGCGTTTGACTATTTTGCAGTTGACTATATTGACATTTTTGTTTTTATTATCTGTTACCCGCAGTCATTATATTAGGTTTAGGTTTGGTTTGGTTTAGGTTTTTATTAGGTCATTATTTTTTTTTTTATTATTATTATTTTTTTATTTTTTTTTTATATTTTTATTTTACTTACATAATAATACCAGCCAGGTATCACTTTATTAGCGCAGAGTCTCCATCTCTTTCTTTGGGTGCCGTATAAGAGAGAACTAAGGGACTATTCAGAGAATGGGCAGCAGCATTCTCCTTGGTACGTTATAATCTTCTGCGATGACAAGCTACTTGCTAAGCGAGGTGATTATGGCAAACCTCCCTATAATCAGCGTCTAAAATGGCGTTTTATGGGCATGCCTGTGTTCAGCACTAGACGTTTTCCAGCTGTTGATGTGAAATACGTGATTTTCGCCCATGGGACATTTACAATGACATTTGTAATGTAGTAGGTATTTCATTGATTTTATTACCTGTGTCGTCTGTGACTGCAAATACTAACCACACATTACGCGCCGTTTCATGCATTATTTTCGTGTAAAAATGTACATAAACACTATTAAATTGCTTCATGGCATCAGCCGACTTGTGTTTTGTAAACTTAAAGATAGCTGTATTCTTTTTGTTTTATGACCTAGCAGAAGGATTGTGTTACGCGTGTGCATTGAAACCATTTCGCCAAATAGCATAGAGCTAAACTGCGTGATTTATTGATTACGATAGGGTTTCACTTAGGTACTCCTTCGTTTCACTTACCCCACCTGACCTTACATTTTAGTTTTTACAATAAAAAAGCAGTGAACACTGGTAAAACATAAATTCTAGGTATCAAGGTAAATTACTCTATAGATAGAGCTAACGAAATCGCCCATTTTCTACCCAAAATTTTGGGAGACGTTCTTAATCAGGCAGCACCTCGTGTGGGAGCAAGAAACAACTAGGCGGCCACGCGAAATAGATTTCTACTTGTGGGAATTCTGTGACTTTATCATAGTACCCACCCGTTTATAAAAAGGTACTCTGTGGTACCCACAGACTACTAAGGGATTTAGCGTATAGACTACGATAAAGTGATGATAAATAAATATATTACATACCTGTAGTAAATTAATCAAATACTCACTCTTTGACAGTGTTGCCGTTTTAGCGACTTTGTCGCTAGATCTAGCGGATTTTGAAAGTTTTCAGCGACTTTTTCTACATTTTAGACCCCAGAAAAATAATCTAACGACATTTAGCGACTTTTCTGATATCTATAATATTTATATAATGACCCAAGAATATACGTCTGACTTACTTGCCCAAATAATATTTTTAATTTATGACAGGTTGTGTCAGTCAAAATCAAACATTGTAACTGGCTACTGGCTACTAGACATGCGCAAAACAGTACAGTAGAGTGTAATGCCATGTTACATGGCATCACCCAGCAAAGTCATATGTCTTCGTAATATCACATGACCTCAAACATGACAGTGATGATTGTTATGTTAGGTAACTGTAATATTGCATTTCTTCATTCGTTTTATCACTTTTAACTAAAGATGTAAAAAAAAAAAATTAAATTTTTGGACTAAAACCCAAAAATCCCCTTCGCAGGAGATTGTCGAAGGAGATTTTATGGTTCAAGCCATTCAATTAAATTTATTCAAAATCATATTTAAGTAGGTACTTAATTTATGTTATTATTTAATGCGACTAAACTTCATTTAGCAAATTAGCAATCTTAAATCTCAAAAGATAAATCTATGAATCTGAAACTATGAGTTTATGAATGGACGTCATGAACGACCGTCGGTCGCTCTCTTCATAATAGTGTTCTGTGCTATCTTATCTATGCGTAACATGACTGTTCTGTAGCTAATATCACGCGTAATGTATCAGCATGGCGCGCGACGGCTACACCGCAAACATTACGTGTGATATTAGCTATAGAACAGTCATACATTGCGCGACGATACCGACCGAACCGAACTATAGCAACAGAGTCATGTTGTCATGTGTCATGCTTCATATTCTCGAGTGATAATGTCATATGACAGTACGCGCCGAGTAATATCACTTTTGTGATATTACTTGCATTACCTACACATGTCTACTGGCTACATTATGAGTATGTACTATTGGCGGCATTCAATTTACGGAAAATCCTTTATCATATCGACTTGTGTTCTCGAGGTTTGGTGTTTCTCACTATTTCGTACGATAATCAGGTATCGCTGGCTTTTTCTTTCATTCTATCATTCATCACCGTAAAATATAACATATTAGCGTAGCGCCCATAGCGAAGCACGACTAGCAGTTTCTAACTGATCGGTAAAGTTAAGCATCGTTCGCTGCGGTCACTACTTTGATGAGTGACCGCTACAGCAAAATGTGGTATTTACAACTGAGCGCTACCGTCCTTCGAAGGGCACGTCAAGCCGTTGATCCCGGCTGTTGTCTTAAGACAGGTCTTGTCGTAGTAAGATAGTCGTTAAGCCAAGTTAGAAGCCTGTGGGTGGCCTAAAATTTCTGCCACCAGGGCTGACCACTTGCCAGAAGGTGGTGATGCGTTTTAGTGGATACTATAGACTCTAAATTAAAATAGTGTGTTAAATTGATATAAATAATTTATTGCGCTTCAGGGCAATTTTTCGACAGATACAGAGTGACGGTACTTCACACAGAATATAAACTTAAAAATAAATTAGGCCTATCAAAAACATACGAAGAAGGTTGTACAAAAAACAAATAGTTCCAACACTTCCCCTACTTCTGAATAGGTATATAGGCCATTAAAATTATTGAACTAAGCCTAATTCATTAGTTAAACACAGATGTCTTTGCTTTGCTAAAAACTTTGTTAAGATATCTGCCTTCATTTCATTTGTGGGAACATATTTTATAGAGATAGTCCCACTAGCGACGGTATCGCGTATAAAATGATGTCGGACATCAATGTGCTTAGTTCGAGAGTGGTGAATGTTATTTTTCGTTAGCATTTGAGCCCCCTGATTATGGCTGTAAATACAGACACCATTGTCCAAACCAAAAACTTCCTTTAATAAGTTTTTAAGATATATGGATTCCTTAGCAGCATCACTGAGAGCCATATATTCCGCTTCAGTTGTTGATAGAGCCACTGTTCGCTGTTTACGAGATTCCCAAGAAATGGGTCCATTTAAATAAAATACGTAACCAGTGTAGGACCTTCGGTCATTTAGACATGCGCCATAATCTGCATCAGTATATCCCGTAAGTGCGATTGTACTTTTCTTTTGAAATTGGAGTTTACGATTAATTGACCCTTTTAAATATCGTAAAACTCTTTTTGCTGCATTCCAGTGTATTGTCCCAAAGTTGTTATTAAACTGACTTAACACACTTACAGCGTGTGTAATATCTGGTCTAGTTCCGACAGACAGATACATTAGAGAGCCAATCAATCTTTGATAAGGTAAATGTTGAGCAGCTTCTTTCTCTTCATTCGAAGGATTAACTAATTTCATATTAGAATCAGCAGGAGTACTAGCAGGTTTCGCATCGGTCATAGCAAAATTTTCTAGTACCTTTTTAATGTATTCTTCTTGATCAATTGTTATTTTATTTTCTTCATTAATGATCCTCATTCCTAGGAAATGCTTTAAGTGCCCTAAATCTTTGACCTTAAAGAACTTCTTAATATTCTTCTTGAAGTTTTCTTTCATATTAGCATTATTGCCGAGAATGCAGAAATCATCAACAAAGATTGCGACAATCAAAATGCTAGTTCCTTCAACTTTAGAATATAAGCAATGATCATGTTCCGATCTTTTCATTCCAAGTTGCATCATTGCTTCGTTGAGCTTCAGGTTCCATTGTCTAGGTGCTTGTTTCAAGCCATAAAGTGCTTTCTTTAACTGGCATACCTTCCCCTTGTCGAATTCTTTGGTGAAACCCTCAGGTTGTTCCATGAATATTTCTTCATTAAGATCACCATTGAGAAATGCAGTTTCAACATCCATTTGGTCCATAGTAATGTTCCATTGGGCTGCGAAAGCTATTAGAATTCTAACTGTTGAAAGACGGGCGACAGGTGCGAATGTTTCATCGTAATCAATGCCGTAAGTTTGGGTAAAACCTTTGGCTACTAATCGCGCCTTATAACGTATATTTTCTCCGTTTTCATTTTTCTTAATCTTGAATACCCATTTACAACGAACTATTTTTCTATCTTTGGGCCTATCTACAAGGGTCCAAGTTTCGTTTTTATTAGTGAGTCATATTCGCTTTGAAGAGCTTCTTGCCAATTATTTTTGTCATCAGAATTAATGGCTTCCTTATAGGTCGAAGGAATATCATCTTCTGCAGCTTTGTATAAAACAATGTCTTCTGACCACTTTTTCGGTATTCTGTTTCTCAAAGGATATCTTCTCACAGATTGAGAAACTTGATCATTTTGATCATCAGGAATTTCTGCTATACTGTCATGAAATTCATCTTCAGTATTATCATATTCAGGCAAATTAACTTCAGATTCCTGAATGGGTTCAGTAAAATTCTCTATGACTTCAATTTCTTGAATTATAGGTTCAGTTAGAGTATGGTTGACTTCACATGAAATTGGTGTTGGTATATTTTCAGAACTTTCTTGAATAATAATCGGAACAGGTTCTGATTCTTGAGTTCCAACTTTATCAACCCTGTTGTTTTCATCAGATAACTTAGACTTGTACAGAAAGTCATTTTCAAAAAATTTGGCATCTCTCGTCTTAATTAGAATTTTTGGATTTTCGGGATCAACTACTCTGTATCCCTTAGTTTCAGTGCAATAACCTACAAATATGCATAGCTTAGCCTTAGTATCAAGTTTCTTTCTAAGATTTTTAGGTATGTGCGCATATACTCTGCATCCAAAAACACTTAGATGTGAGAGATTCATTTTTCTTCCGGTCCATATTTCTTCAGGAGTTTTTCCTCTAATAGCCTTTGTCGGTGAGCGATTTTTCAAGTAAGTCGCTGTGTTGACGGCTTCTCCCCAATAAGTCTTAGGTAGACCTGATTCTGAAAGCATAGACCTTGCTTTTTCAACTAAAGTCCTATTAACTCGTTCAGCTAAACCGTTTTGCTCTGGGTTGTAGGGTACAGTCGTCTGATGAAGAATACCAGACTGCTTTAAAATTCTCTTCATTTCTGAATTCAAATATTCACCTCCATTATCAGAACGTAGAACTTTAATCTTCCTATCAGTTTGGTTCTCGACTAAGTTCTTAAATTCACGAAACTTTTCGACAACTTCTGATTTTTTATTCATAAAATAAGTAAAAGTTTTTCTAGAAAAATCGTCTGTAAATGTTACGAAATATAAAGCACCTCCAAAAGATTGGGTACTCATAGGTCCGCAAACATCACTATGAATAATCTCAAGTAAATTCGACGATTTTGAATCAGACATTTTAAATGGTTGCTTTGAAAGTTTACCTTCTACGCAAGCAATGCAATTTTCTTTAATCGATCCAGCAGGTTTAGGATATTTAATTCCAAGTGCTAAATGTAGTCTCAATAACTCCATAGATCTGAAGTTCAGATGACCAAGGCGTTTGTGCCATAAATCAGCTGTATTATTGTTAACCTCTGTTACATTCGCATGAGCAATAGGTAAATCAAGTTTGTACATACCGTTGACGTTTGAGGCTGTACATAGCACTTTTCCAAATACCTTACAAGTTTGACCTTCGATGATTTTTCCTCCAGATTTTGAAAATAGTACGACGTTTCCTTTCTTTACCAATGAGTTTACAGAAAGCAGGTTCGTTGACAGGTTCGGAACATGCAAAACATCGGTAATTTTGGAATTGTTTAGTTTTACAGTACCAATGGCATCTGAAAGAATTATTTGATCATTAGCTATCCTAATACTTTTTTTGACAGGTTTGGTATCGTGTAGCCAATCACTTCGATTGGTCATGTGACTTGTAGCCCCGGAATCTATAAACCAGTCATCACTCTTTACAATAAGCGATTTATCAAAACTTGGTTTACAAACAAAAGAATTTACAAAAGGTTCACATGTTACAGAATTATCAGAATTAAAATTACTTACAAAGTCATCAGTCGTCTTATCATCAACCATAAGTGTTACCTCACAAATATCAGCCTTTTCCTTTTGGGATTTGGCTTTCAAAATTCTGCAGTTGGTTTTAATATGCCCTGGCTTACGACAGTAATTGCAATATATTTTCTTAGTGTCTCTATTAAGCTTGTTGGACATCACCAAAGCACTATCTTCACGTATTTCACTGCAGGTGGCTAGATCACGGCTATCCTCTTTAAGAAGTGCAGCAATGACATTGTCTGTCGTCAATTCAGAGCCGGAATGTTCTAATGCCATGACAAGTGGTTTAAATTTCTCTGGTAGACCACATAGTAAAATAATTGCGAGAAAAGAATCATCTATTTTTTGATTGATTTGCTGTAACTGTTGATGAGTCGACATAATCTCATTGACATAACTTTCCATGTTGTTAGTGTACCGAGAATTCATCAAATTTTTCATTAATGTTAGTTTCCTAACTAGTCTGCCGTCTGCGTATGACTTTTTCAAGTTATTCCACGCTTCAAATGCAGATGTACATCCCATTATTTTCGAGAAAACTCTCTCGTGACAGCACAGGCCAATTTTAGAGCGGGCTCTGTCATCGCGGCGTAGCATGTCTTGTGAGCTATTATCTAAGGGTGGGTGCTGTACGCAATCCCATAGTCCACAATCAATCAACATCATTTCCATAGAAAATGCCCATGTCGTATAATTCGAACGTCCTTCCAATTTATTAAAAGATGGAGTACTTACAGTCTGTGTAGTTGTAACATAAGGTACTACACTAGTATTACTTGCATTCGTACGAGGAAGTTGTTTTGAACAAGAGTATCCTTCCATTTTATTGTTCTAAGGAAGTTCAAAGTTCGAAAAAAAATTTGCAAATTATATCTGAAACACACTAATCGAAAAGAAATTCAGAGTTATAGAGCTGAGTGCCCATAACCAGAAGGTGGTGATGCGTTTTAGTGGATACTATAGACTCTAAATTAAAATAGTGTGTTAAATTGATATAAATAATTTATTGCGCTTTAGGGCAATTTTTCGACAGATACAGAGTGACGGTACGTCACACAGAATATAAACTTAAAAATAAATTAGGCCTATCAAAAACATACAAAGAAGGTTGTACAAAAAACAAATAGTTCCAACATTGCCTATACAAGAAGAAGAAGAAGATAACATATTTACATCATTATGTCATTAATTACTGCCCAGAAATCTTTAACGATAATCTAGCGACTTCTAGCGGATTTTCAATGTGATATTTTTTGTAAATCTAGCGACTTTTTCATATCTGTCTGGGGACTTTTATATTTATAAAACGGCAACACTGCTCTTTGACTCGTCGTTATACCTATTTATATTTATATTTTCCCAAATTCACACCACTATTTTTCAGTGGAAACAGAATTTTCCCGTTTTCCCTTGTCCCGCACCAGCACGATTGTAAATAAACTAGTTATACAATATATATGTCAGGAAAATCTTAGAATAGAAGCATAGATATCTGTGCATAGAAGTGATTCAAAGAAACACCTTGGCAAACAATCTTGCCCGGGAGTTTGCATGTTGTGTGTTTATCATTTCAACACAAGAAAAGTAGAAATGAACAAATTGATGGCATTCTTTAACCTAAGACGACTAGTAGAAAATCGAACAATTACTACTCGGTTGACTGCTGACGGCAAGGAAGTTCCCAAAAGAAAACCCTTTGAAAACAGGATTACATTAATAGGTACAGATAACTCTGTCAGCATAACAGATGTAAAAAACGCTCAGAATTTGTGTTTGAGACGAGAGCTAAAGTTAGTTAAAGTCCAAGATGTTGATGCAAAAACCAGGAGGCCTGTTTATAAGTAAGTGCATAGGTCATTCATGATAGCAGTAAAATTATTTGCATATCGTTTGTCATTCAATCACATAAAAAAAAAAAAAATATTTTCACTAAACTCATTTTGTTATAGGTTGATGACAAATGCTGAATATCATGCAGAAGAATTCGAGAAAAGGAAAGAAAAACAAGCAGCTCGTCAGAATAGTGCAGTGAAAGGAGAAAAATTATTAACATTATCAACAAAGATTGGTGAACATGACCTGATGACTGCCACACGAAAAATGGTCAAACTAGTTGAGAAACAATATGAAGTCAAAGTTATTGTTACTGGGGAAGGAGCCGACTCAACAAACAAATCTGTAGGTTTCATTGCTACTTGTAAGTGGAAGGTACACTAATCTAAGATTTAGCAAGACTGTTTTATCTCTTGTCTATAGTCTATAACATCTATAACAATATTCTAAACAGGACAGATTAGATTGTTTGTTTGTTTGCATTGAATAGGCTCCAAAACTACTGAACCAATTTGAAAAATTCTTTCACTGTTGGGAAGCTACACTATCGCTGGGTGACATAAGCTATATAATATTTTCAAAAAAATTAGGGATCCTTACTAAAACTCCAATAATTTAACCCAAGGTGGAAAAAAGTTACCTAAATTATTCTTTACATTGTGTGCACTGCGAAAACTATTATACCCATGCGAAGCTGGGGCAAGCTGCTAGTATTTAATATGTAAGTTGAAGTGTATGTAACAGGATGCTATGGAAAAGACTATTTTAAAAAAAAGTCATCCCAATGAGGATCAATTTGACAAAAGGATATATCAAATCTGTATCAAACACAATATAAATATCTCAATAAATTTCTTTTCAATTGATTCAATTCCATCAAGAAATGATGAAGTTATTAAGGTTTTAAAACGGGATTTTTAAAAACGCGGAGCGCCTACGCTGAAGCGTTGAAGCGAATTTATTAGTTGAATAACCTTTATCCAGCCATTGAAAAATCACCTCTTATTTTTATAAACATTTCAATAGGTAGATAGGGAATATGGAAGTCTGATTTCCCAAGGCCCAGTTGGACAATCTCCTGAAGATTGATTTGTTCATAGTTGCAGAATTTTTAAATCTAATTCCAGTCATTCCAGTGCAGAGATACACACAATATACAATACCTCTATCTATTTTAAATATTATTCACGTCTTTAAAACTAGGTATCTTACGTTCTATTATCATATAGGTGTAGGCAACGGCAGATAACTTGAGCTAAAGACGAAGTGGTGATAAGTTTGCACATGTACACTTCCGGACATATTATAATGGTCCTTGTCTGCGTTTGTAAAATATAATATGTACATATTTTGAAAATAGTTTTTATTTTAGTAAATACTTACAAAGCCTGTATACATTGTTCGAAAGTTAAACATTACGCACCATACAACAGAGTGTGTGGTAAAATAGGTACTCTCACCTAATTACATATTTTACCGCATCCTCCGTTGTATAGCGCCGTGCGTAACCTTTACTGTTTTTTTTAATTTCCATAAAAAATATATATATAAGTATTCCACCAAAGAGTTTCACATAACGAGAATAAATAAGCTGAATGATAGAAACTCCTTGGAATCGTTTTTGCTCAATACGTTTGTCTCACTTTAATACTAATGAGAAAATCACAGAGTAAATGAAACTAACGCTGTAGTTCTAATTTTCACCACACGCACGTGGCGCCATTTGATTGTAAATGCGCGCCATTTTCACATTAGATTATCAAAGATTGTTTGTTGCGGCTTTCCCACTAAAAATTTGTTTCATTACCTATTGTACTGGTTTCTCGCAAATGTGTTGAAAAACGTTGAATGAAAATGATGATGATGATTTCGGTTAGCAATTAGTTTAGCAGTGGATTACGGTGTGTGTACTTACATGTTTTTAGGCAGGTATATTTATCATGTATTATGTAAGCATTATCCAGTACTTATTACTACCTACATTGGCTACTTTTTTAATGACGATAATGGAAAAAATCACAAAAAAATTTATTGTGTATTTATAATTTCTAACGATTAGTCAAATATATTTTAGATGACGCCCACGAAACAGGCCTCGAGCCTAGTGTGGGAAGTTATCAGCAACTCTTGTGTTTCATAAAGATGTTAACCCGCAATTCATTTCATAGACATAAGACTAATTTTTGTAGACTACCTACCTACCTCTATTGTAAAAATGTTTTTGTGAAATAAATATTTTTCATTTTTTTTTTCAATAAAACGTATTGCCGGTGTATGTAACATAATAACATTTACTTGGCGATTTTAATTCAATAAGCTAAGCTAAAACTAATAAGTATAAAGATTTCCCAATAAATGATTATTTACATACAATAATCACTGTATCACAATAATAACACTCAAAATATCTATCTACTGTACGATAAGTAAACCACAGCGCAGCACGAACAAACACGAAATGATGTATTTAGAAGAAACAAATGATGCACCGCAACAAACGCGTCGGATCTTATCACCAATTTTTTCGCTCAAATTGGTCATTCTGGCAACGACGTCACGTGCGAACGGCACGAGCCGATCGCCGGCCCCGCCCGCTTTCTTTCTTGTCGCAACTTGTACTACATCCGCATCCGCATGAACATCCGCATATGATTATTGTGGATGCGGATGCAGATGTCCAAATCTATGCGGAAGCTCCGCATTTGCGGATGCAGATGCGAATATTCGCAACATCTTTTTGATCGCAACATTTGATCATATTACACTTCTTTGTCGGTATAGAAGTGGAAACAACCTTTTTTTAATTTTTTTGTCTGTCTATCTGTCCCTTTGAACACGCATTACGCTGGAACTACTGAATGGATTTCGCTGAAATGGTATGGTTATAGCTAATTTTTCAGAATAACATTCAGGATACTTTTCGTTTTCTAAAACGGCCAAGTGCGGGTTCACAAAGAAACATGTATATGTAATTTTTATGCAAGATTTTTTTGGTATATTTTTATTTATACTCATCCTGTCCAAGGGAAAATGGAAGGAAAAGGGAAAAAGATAGGGGAAAAGGATGAATGGATCGGCTGGCGATGGAAGGCAGGCTTTGCCTGCCTCCCTTCTATTGCCGTCCCATCCAAGCATCCGATGCAGGAGGCAAGCATCCACTCAAAATAGCGCTCTGTGGGGGCGGCCTATGTTCAGCAGTGGACGTCTTCAGGCTGTTAATGATGACCAGGGGGCGTACCGTGAGCTTTTAGCGCAATTCAAAACAGAGCCTATACTGAATCGCTTGTCAAAATCCCCCAAAAAAAAACAAAGCGATCCAATACAGGCTCTGTTTTGAATCGCGCTAACAGCTCACGGTACGCCCCCAGGACATCAAGCTGAACCATCTGTATAAAATGTGACGCGCTCGAGAATGTCAACATGGTGTTTTCTCTTACATTTTCAAAAACCCACCGGATGCTTGCGTCACTTCCAAATCGTCAGTCTGTTGAATGGGAGCTTTTTTCGGGCTTACTTAACATCCCCTCGGAAAATCTGCCGCTGTGGAGTAACTTTTTTATTTTCTATTTTTGACCCCTCCGAACGGCCACCCCCACCATGCAAACCGGCAGATTAACATACCTCCGTTATCAGAGACATGCCCCAGCGTACACTTTCAATATCTGACACGCTCGAGTATGTCCACGTGGCTATTCTTTTTCGCATTTTTTACTAGGTGGTAGGACTTTTCTGCAAAGTTCGTCTAGGTAGGTACCATCGCTTTGCCAGTTATTCTGCCGCCAAGCAGTAGTGTGCAAGCACTACTGTGTTCCGGTTTGAAGGGCATTGTAGCTAGTGAAATGACTGGGTAAATGAGACTTAAGAACTGATCTCACAGCCTAAAAATCTTTTTTAGACTGTGTGATGTCTCAGGATGACGTGTGCCATGCGAAACTTTAATTTAGAGTTCCGAGTGACACTGCAATCTGTAATGGGCGGCCGTGACGCTTAACACCAGGCGAACGACTAGCTCGTTACGTCATTCGTTTACATAAACAAAAGGCTGCAGGTGCTCCCCTCAGCGATGTAGGAGGAGGGTCATATAACATTTTTTTTCTTCTACCATCCAATCTTAAAATCCAACAGGTACCAACGAAGCTTGAGTAAATCCAAATTTAGCTTCGTGGACTCCCCTACTAATATGCTTGTTATTGTAATATTAATCCTACATTGTTTTCTTTTTTCAGGAAAGCATTTATTCAGTCATAGAAAAGAATACTAAGGCAGCTGGAAGACTAGTACAAAAGAGGATAAAAGGTAACACTTTAAGATTCCAGTTATTACCGTTGAGAGATGGCAGCTCACAGACTGGAGCTGATCAAGAGTCAAGTGGTAATGATAAAGACAAAGGTCCACTATGACTAGGAGTCTTTTTACTAATCCTATTAACTGCAAAGTATGTGGTTATAAAAAAATATTATTTTTCTGTTACTAAGTCAGATGAAGTTCAAAAACAGGAAACACAAACAGATTCCTATTTAACAGTCCAACAAAAGATTTTAAAATATTTACTGTTCTGGAAAGTTTGAATACTTTACTGTCTAACGAGTAATGAGCTGTAAGTTCTTTGTGGGGTATTATTAGTTATTAGCTAAACTTGTTGTTCAATTTTCTTATTGATGGCTTGTCTTATGGTGTTACGAAGATGTTGAGGAATGGTACATTACTGCAGCGGCCAGCAATAGAGGCATTGATGGACGAGCGTGTAAATGTGGCGAAGCCGAGGTACACATACGTAAGTCCATCAATGCCTAGTTGTGGGCAAGGCTTGTATAGTGCTTTTCTCAAATAATGCGCGGAAATTAAAACTAAGTAGTACCAAAGAGGTTTACGTATTTGAAAATAATTTTACCCGCGATAAAGTGTTCATTTGTCGTTTCAATGAACAGCGTTTATTTAAATTTCGAACTGGCTTGCAAATACAAAGTCGTTTATTGAAAAAAAGCATTTTATCGTGGGAAAAATTATTTTCAAATAAAAAGTTCTGCCTTAGTATATTATACTTAGTTTTAATTTCCGCGCATTATTTGAGAAAAGTACTATACATTATACAAGCCTTGGCCACAACTAGCCATTGATGGACTGACATAATTGTGAGGCGAAGCCGAGGGGCTTCGCCTCGGCCACGTTCGTCCATCACTGCCTCTGTTGCTGGCCGCTGCAGTAATGTCTATAACTTTCTTATCAAACTGAAATAATAACAAATTATTTCTTTATTATTTAGTCATTGATTAGTTTGTAAGTTAAATAATTTATTTTAAATGAGATTACACATGTTTGTTTGATAAATATTGATTTTTATTTGGAATACGACAATCTTACAGTACAGTAATCATTTAGTCAGTCGCAATTATGTCTACTTAAATATTCATTAGGTTATGTTTACAATAGTTACAAAATGACGTCCACTCCCATTTGCTATACTTCTAACTATACTGCATAGTGCCATTCAAACTCTATGGCGGCTGTGTGAAGTCGGCGCGAAACGTTGCGCAGTAGCAGAAATGCAGAAATTAGATGTGCGTGGGCCTTCAATCAAATATACTCGTTGGCGTGGGCAGAGGTACGCGGTGAGCGCAGCGTGGGTGGGGGGGGGGGGGGGGGGGGGGGGCTTGCAGCACAATTCACAGCCGCCATCAAAGACTTCTATGTACACTGGACAGGACATCTCTAACTTGCACTGTCAACCACTGCAAATATGCCGGCCGCCATCGTCTCGCTCATACGATGCTCGGCACTCAAAGCGACTGCACGTGCAGCAGTGAATAGCAGTAAAAATTGTGATCCGAATGTGCCATTGCACTAGCGCTGCGTGTTGGGATCGTTGGTTAGACTATTTAATCTCGTAAAGCGCTGTAGGGATTTTAGTTTAATTATACAAAAAATGCCAACTATTTGTGCTTCGAATAGCTTCTCTAGTACGTAGTACATATACCTCTTTGGCCGCCATTGAGTTTGAATCACACTTACTCTAGTAGACAATAACAGTAAATGAAATATGTAGTATTAGTAGGTTATAAGTGTTAAACTGATAATACATTATTTTTATAATATAAAATGTACATGCAATGTGGAAAATAATTGATGAAAACAAGGTGCGTCATAAGGCTACAAATACACGTGGTAGTCATTTTGTAATGATCAATATAAATAAACCCAAAGATACATCTATTTAATGACTAAATTATCTACACTTTAATACAAACACTTCTACAATCCTACTAGGCTTGAACAACATCTATCATACATACTTCACGGTGATATTGGTATTACTAACTCATAAATTACTTTTATTTTATGCAGATGGCATTATCACAGATGTTTTGGAGATCTTTAATTCTTATATGGTAGGAAAAATATGTTTATAAATTAAAAAATAATGTTATTTATGTTTTAACTATTATGACATTTCACAAAATATGTGTAGGTAAATGAGAAATATGATTATCATGATTATATACTTATTAAAATATGGCTACACAGTTTAATGTAATAAAAAAGTTTTACATTATTTTACATTATGTTGCAATACAAAATGCATTTTTTTAATGATATGTAACTATTATCATAACTGATTTGAATGATATGGGGATTATAATTTAAATAAATAGTTTTTATATATACATTCCATGGCTGTAAATTTCTCTTTCTACACTTATGACTTAAGTAGATAAATAATAAACGCTACCTACTATTACAATAAGTTTAAAGCCATGAATTGATTTTAGTCAGAGTATTGCCAAGGCTGCATACATCATGCAGTAATCTTACTTATATTAACCCATTAGGGACTAATGTTACCACATCTCTGTTATAAAAGCAGGTGATTTCTTATTTTAGTCGCCCTCGTCACTAGAAGACTGTTGACTCCAGCACAACAAAAAAAGGAGAATGTGATGATAAGGTGGAACGTTACACTAGCGCGGCAAAATCAAATTTTCTTGCGTTATTTTGCCAATAATAGCTTAATTACTCAACGTGATTACATGCAAACTAGTTTTGCGCAAATACCTAAATATAATGTTTCAATAAATTACAATTAAAAGTACCACCTACTTATCATTGGTTTAGCGACAAATGGCAATAGACTGAAAAACTAAGAAGAAAATTTTTTATTGCCATATGTCGCTAAACCAATGATAAGTAGGTGATACTTTTAATTGTAATTTATTGATACATTATATTTATTTGCGCAAAATTAGTTTTCATGTAATCACGTTGAGTAATTTTGCTATTATTGGCAAAAGAGCGCAAGATAATTTGAATTTGCCGCGCTACTGTAACGTTCCACCATAATTTCACATACTCCTGGAATATTCCAATAAGGCTTTATTAATCAACGCGGAGTAGTTTTAGATTAGTTACTTCAGCTTTTGTCTTTTTTTGACGTTTGAATATTGAAATCCATAGAAAAAGACAAATGACGGTAGTAACTAATAAAAGGTTTATTAATAAGGATGATAGTGAATATAGGTTAAATTTTGTTGTTAAATTGTTAATATAGTAGGTAATTTTACTCTTTTTCACGCCTTATTGAAGCCGCGACCACACATTGGTTCTAGCTTTGGTTTTATATCTTTTAGTTGTACTATACTAGTATTACTTATTCTGTGCTTTGGCTCCGAATTTAATTAAAATATTCAAAATAAATGGGCTCCAAAGCCTTATCGTAATGTACTGCCCTCGCCTTCTATACACAATTGGTGTATAAATAAATATGCTCTATTTAGCCTCAAATAAGCAGCTTGTACCTACTATACTATGAGAACCACATAATTGATAGAATACATACTTAGATATTTTTTAAATACATACTGAGAATACAATATAGCATCCAGAAACAGAATAAACTTCGATGCTCATCTTATCTGCCAAATATGTTTGTCCTGCGTGGGAATCTAACCCGCAACCTACAAGTTCAGAAGGCATAACTACTACCGACTCCGCAGTTGAGGCTCTAGTACATTATTTTCGTGCAAATAGGACCCATGTGTGGCCGCTGCATAAGACAGGCCAACTTCCAGTCTGTTCCAACGCAAGATGCTCTGGTATCGGTGCAGCTTTTGCCCATATAGCCGAATGGTCTGTAGTGTTGGGCTGTTGGTTTACGTGTAGACAACGTAAGCATAGCGGTCGCGGTCGGCCGCCGCTGTCGACAGGTCAGTGTTGAGAGTACGGCCCCACGTGATCAGAGGCGAGACTGTTCCCACCACGGGCGCAGCGCGAGCAGACTTTACGAGGTCCTGTGGACAAACATTACTTCGTCAACGGGATGTTAACCATTTATTTTATGTGTTAAATATAATATTATATATATCGCTGAATATCCCGTCAATAAAGTGAATTATATACGTAGGAATACTGAGCAGTTAAATGTTGAGTGGAAATCTGGTTACGATTCTTAAGTAAATTATCAATTTTATTGTCGATGGTTGGACTTAATTTGTCAAATTCATATAAATAACTACGTTTGTTTTAGGCATATTATGTGTATAAATGAATACAATTTATATCTAATAAGTAGGTGTAAATTATGAAAAAAATATCAAAGTAGAAGCCTGATGGCCTAGCATGCCTTGTCGTCGCTGTTAGAATGAGACACACTTAGGCGCTACCACTAGTCTTATCACGGTCTCTCACGAGATAGTGTCGAGAAAATTTTGTCGCGGTGCGCATGCTGCTAGCCGGGCTGGATATTTATTGAGTACAATGCCACAGGATAAAAATAATAATACGTACCTATCAATTTTTAATAATAAACATCCCAGGCCTTATTTACTAACAATGTGTTGACCATTACATCTTGATCTTGTATTATTTATTATTTTGATAGGTACACATACAACCCTGATAGTGATAGGATAAAGTAAGACGTGATAAGAGCAAGTGGAAAACCACATTTTTAATTATAATAATGTAGACACTTAAATGAATTTAAAATAAAAATAGTTTTATGATTGTTACAAAACAAGACATTAGTATATACATTTCTCCCACTGTTATTACTTAGTAGACAGTTATTGTAACATTTGTAACATGCATGACATAAGAAGTAATTCATTCGATTCATGTCACCTTGTGCTTGTGAGTGAAATGTGAATTGAATCGGTTGTTTTTTTAAGTTCAACAACCTAGTATACTACTAACCCAGTACCCAGTGGTACTTTACTAATGAAGATAAGTGTTAGGTACCTACATGAAACGGTTAGTAAACATGCTTAAAGCGTTAATATGAGGGTTAGTACGCACTGCCCTCTTATCCTCTTTTTTTAAAGTATGCTAAAAATATTTACGTACTCGTTTTTTAGACGCTTTCATTTGAAAGGTTATCCCTGCAATCTATGCGGTTTACATAATCACTGCAAAATGCAAGACACATACTAGGTCGGCAGGTTTATTATACACGAGATATGAAAACATACCTACAGATAAAAATAACCTACACCCTGCACACACCTACATTTGGATAAATTCCCACTAAGGGTGTACCTAATACAGGTCCGATGTAAAGGATATTTTATTGACTAGTATCTTCCCAGAAAATGAGCTATGTGTGCAAAGGGTGACCTAACTAGAATAAGAGGATAAGTGAGCAGTGAATGACAGACACACCGTGTTACCCATGAGGGAGGGCCGGCGGCGGCCCGAGCGCCGCTTGCGCCGGCACCAGCAGCGCGGCCGAGCGCGGCCCACCTCTCGCCGGCGCCCGCGGCCCGCTGCAGCCTCGTCTCGCGGCCCGCTGGCCCCCGCCTCGGCCGACCGGTCCGCGATGATGTGCGCTTCCAGCTCTTTCAGCGGTGACTCCGAACTGTTCAATGGCGACACCGTTATTAGCTAAAGTATGTAGTTTATTGGCCGTTTACCCATTTTTTAAACCGAAACGGCCCACTGGGGATTGTCCAGTTATTCTGTGGTTTTCAAGTAAGTATAGGAGGGCCGTTACATTTCACTTTCATCAAGCATGACGTAGATAATAAATACTAACATAATTTGAATTCATTGCAACCCCGAGTCGCACGCACCATATATATTTTTGGTCCTTCGAGCTGAATTACATAACCGGAATACGTACCTACTTTTGAACCCCTACTGCCCCAAAGACATAAAAGTGAAACTATATCTGTTTGTGTGTACCTTTCATGCCAAACGGCTGAACTGTTTTGGATGAAATCCTGGATTAGATTGACACTAATTGGATAAAAGTGGTATAGTAACACACCCATACTGATGATTATCTATAGGAACATAACAATGCTAAGTTCATTCACGCTTTCCAGCTCGTCGCTATCACCATACTGTGGTAACTAAAGCAAAGTGCACTTACAAAGCGCTAACGGAGCAGTATTCGGTGAGCTGGTCCCACGTGCAGCCGATGACGCAGCACTCATCGGCGATGCCGAGCTGGCGCCGGCGCCGCGCCACCGCTCCTGGTTGCTCCACTACTAAAACGTACAGGATTATAAGGTAGGTATACAAACTTATTGGTTTAGGGCTCGTCTCGTCCTTTACTGACGTGAGGTTGGAAAGCGGGAGGGGCTCGGAAAAAATCACCAGGATGAAGTGAGTATTGAGATATCATGTGTATATAATTTTTCTTTGAACCCGCGATTTTTAAACAAGGGTCTAGTTAGTCTCAAACCTCACCATCACCTCACCCAAAATTTGTAAAAATGTATAAATTTATGTAGCGCAAAAAATTGAAATGATGTCCATTGTAACATTTTATAGTAGTGACACTATAAAATCTTACAATTTCTTTGTTATATAAAATACAATTAGCACTGCGAACCATAGTGGGACACTTATCGCCAGGAACGCAAGACTTTTTGTACATAAGATAGTAGGTACTTACTTATATCTACCTACAATGTATTGGCATTAATTGAATCAATAAATTGTAAGTAAAGTTATAGCTGAGAGTCTGTAAGTTATCTGACGAGCGCCTGCACAACACATAGGTACCTACAGCTAGACTCTCGCTTATGCTAGACTCGGCTGGACTATAATACAGAATAGGATAATAGCCTAGCCTCATCACTCGTTATAATAATATATTTAGACTCCGAGATTATAGAGGAAGCAACCTACCCACATAAATAATAATCAGTACAACTATACTTAAAAACCAGTTTTAGTGATATATTTCTTCACAGTATTTATCAATTTTATTGAAATACCATTAAAACCCTAGCTGACCCGACCCGGCTTCGCAATGCACGGTACTTTTACGCCGCAATCCCCCGCCTGCCTCTCTCGATCATCCCACTCTATTTGCTCTTTCTCTACTTTCCCGTTCTTTTCCTTCTCTCCCTCTCTTCGTCTTTACTTCTTCCCTTTCCATTTTCCAAACAATATTTGCTATACAACCCTCCGGTCGTCCATCTGGCGTGGCGGTTGATGGTGCGAACGCCCGCCCTTTGTATGTGTTTTTCGATCCATTGTATGTGTGAATATAAAATACGAAAATCAATTTTAATAAAAATAAAACGATCAAAATAAAATGTGATTTCTAATATATTCGTAGTGTCTCGTGTTTGGTGTACATATTTATATATTTTATGATTAGGTAATTAAAATTAATGAATGGTGGAACATAATAATTACTGTTAAAAATTATTAACTTGTAATGGGAGTGGGTGGATATTTCCAGTCGGATCTCTATGACCTTTCATATTATTATTATCCGATAACCTTTGTTGCTTTGCGGATGTTGTTTTACACACTATTCTAGTTAAATAACCCTGGTAAGAATAATTATTGTAGTGACTAGATCTCAATTTGTCATTTTTATTGCGATATATTATTAAACAGGGTTTTTCCATTGATATAGCATTTAGGCACGTTCCATATCATAACATTCACAATAACCCGATACGGTATAACCGTGATACCTAAGACTTCTCTTTCATGCTCCTGGTTTTAGGCACACCACCGCAAGTTTGTTTTTTATAACACGGACAGACTGGCGCGGGCGGCTCGCCTTATGGTAAACAGTTACCGTCGCCGATATACCACCTGCAACACCAGCTAATATCATAGCTAATGTCATTCCCATACATTTTGAGTTATCGTTTGGCGTTAACGCTAATGGAAAAGTGTCTTTGCTAGACCCCCAGGGGCGTTACCGATGCCCAATTCTACGTACCTACTGTTTAAATTGCGATTGCATCTTCTTTCAATACAATCATCGATTTTTGATAGATTTTTTGTTTATTTACAAATAATTAGGGTCTCTAGTCTAATAGGTTCTAGTTATTTATCATCTCAAACTATCTTCTACTATCTGAGACGAAATATCTCGCCGTTTTCCCTATACAATCTTATCCGCATTTTCCTCCCTGGATTTTTACGAACGATTAGTACGATTTTTTTCATTGTATGATACATATACTCTAATTACTCTATCACTATTAGGTATGTAATGCCTTTTTTGTTAAGCTTATCCTATAAATAACTGTAGCCCACCAAAAGTCCGAAAAATTGCCTCACTTTTAAAACGTGTTTAGAAGTGCGCGTGAGAACAGTCTTTCTTTTTATAGCAAATTAAACATTGTGATACTACGTGAATTGAGATAAAGAGTAAAAATATCTTTTTTATCAGTTGAGCTCCGGTTTGGGTTACTCAAAAATTCGCAACATTATCAGCAGCAACAAGGGCAAGCACCCCCAAATAACTCAATAGGCAAATAGACTACCTACCTACATAATTTAAAATTTTTAGATTTGCTCTTTGCTTAAGGTTAGCATGTTACACTTGTGAGTAACGTGCAAGTGCAAAAAAACAAAGCAAATATTTTATTGGTTGATGCTTAAGCAAAACCTCAAGGTTGATGCTACTATGTTTTATTTTTCCAACATCCTTTCATTTAATAAGGATAAACATCAAAACGCGATGTGAAAATGTATTATATTTTTAAGAATCAGTCCCTATACACAAGTACCTACCTAAATGACATTTGCTTCAAGATTTATAAAAGCTATCGATTAACCAGTAGAGCAGCTATACCTACTTGAACTAAATCCAAGAATTTGCTGTATTTATAATTAAGGGTCCAAAATGCATGTTCTCATTACATTAGAATGGAACCTATTAAATATTCTGTAATACAACTACCATATTAATTAGGCCACGCGGAAAACCCGAGTTAAATAATATTCACACGCTTATTAGACCTAGGTATCATTAGACAGATTAGACTGGAACTTGCTTGTGTCGTGATTAATTATAACGAGGCCTTAAAGGTCGATGGTTAAAATGCCAGCTCATAGTCAAGTGATAGAGATATGAAACGGGAAGACACGACATGTAAGCAAAATGTATCTGTAGTTACCTATATCAAAAAGAATAAGCAAAGAAAGGCAATTTTTCGTAATCCGAGGTTACCTGTCGGAACATCCCAGGATGGGCTGTTGTAAGCGTGGCACACGCGGCTCATGATCTCACTGAGCTGGCGGCCGCACAGCTTCACCGCCGCCGTGGTCGCCGCCTCAGACCCTTCCCACAGCATCACGGCCGTCAGCACTACACGCACTGCTTGATTGACCAGCATGATTGCGACTGGAAACAAACGAGGAATAATGTTAGACACTGCTGCATAACAATTCATACGCATTGTAACCGGCTGGTGCTCACTGCGTTCAAGTATACAATTGAACACCTAGCAATGACTATCACAAATCGAACGAGCGATTGGCGAGCATAACATAATTTCCCAAGTTCAGAAAGCATATCGATCTCAAGTAGATATGTAACGGATACTGATACAAGTTTGGTGTTGCATAGGCAGTTCTGCTAAAAGTGGCTCGTCTTGTACTTGGAGCCCAACTTTAGATGCACTGACCGGTGCTCGCTGTTCCGCTCGTGCGAACTAGACTTTCTAATGTTGGCTTTAAAATTTTCTTAGAACAGGTTAGCCAGCAGTAAACACTGCATGCGTCTGTGCCAAATGTGTTTGAATGGCGTGTAACCTGAGCCCGTCACGGTTTTATATGAAGGGTGAACTGTAACCCGATCTGGGCGCCGCCTACTTGATACAGGATACGTCCCTCAAAACACCATTTCATTTCCTAAGTAAGTACTTACTTACATTGCCATTTTCGTTAGTGATATTATACTATCAATACAATAATCAAAGGTGTCCGGGTTTACGTACCTAATCTTATCTCTCGAATGTATGTAAAACTATCTCTTGAACACGGCATAGTATAAAGGTCGTTAAAATCTTTGAACCTGTTAATAATTAACTTAATTCACGTTGTTTACTGATGATATAGTTAGTTATAAAGTACTTATTGTAAATATTGTAATCTTTCAGTAAGTAGATATTATCGATATAGTCGCGTATTATATAAACTTGCTTGCGTGTTGTGAATTATTGAACGATGAATCAATAATATTTTACAAGCATTAAAATCGCACATTTTATTTTGTAATCTTCGCTCACACAGACAGGCAAGGCTATAACAAGTATATACCTTCCATTATTTTTATGCGTCTCGACTGGGTCATTGATAACTAAGTTAATCATAATTATATTAAAAATGTAGGTAAATATAAATCTAATTTCTAAACTAAACAAAAAACCAGTGAACAGTGATTTTTTTGAAGTTTAGTATTAACTTACTCATGTTCAATACTCTATCATCTCTACAAGGGTAATTTTTTTACTTTAGGTACCTAATTATATACTTCAAGTATTCTTATTAATTTTTTTATAAAAGGTAATTTAATCTTCTAATCATTGTAAATAATTAACTAGTAAGTACCTAATTAATTTTTGTCTGTCTGTATATTGGCTGAGCATCACGCCGAAACTACTGAATGGATTCAAATGAAACCTGGCATGATATGACTTCATATTCCAAGGAAGGTTATAGGATAATTTTCATCCCAAAACTCAGCACGGTTCCCTTGGGAGAGGGGATGAAAGTTAAAATCTGTACTTAATTTTAATTTATTAACATGTAAGCCGATTAAATTCATTGCTTTTGTTAGAAAGGAGGTACTTTAAATATTTTTCCGTAAATATTTCAAGGTCGTTGGTTTCCTAGTTCATAAATTACAGACATCGAACCTTCCGTATTAGGTCCAAATTACTTAAAACCTGGATTGTACAGAAACCTTTGAACGTACGGCTTATGTGCTTTTTATTGTATAGGTTTAATGGATAGGCCTATTGTCAAAGTCAGACCACTCCAAAAGAGTCCGATATTGATGAGTAATTGACTAAGTTCTGTGATTTCATGGTGTAAGATAATACAGCTGGCCTACACAGAGTGTACTATTGATACATAATGCGAGACGTGATCCATATACGCTGTAGCGTTACGGCTACGATAGGGCAACGTCGGCAACGCGGAAGAAGCCACTACCCTGCACACATGTAGGAAAGAGCGAAGTGAGGGGGGAAAAGATAAGATCGGCGAATGGAGGCAAGTGCGCCAGCACCGGCCTCCTTTCACCATCATCCATTCATCCTTTTCCCTTATTTTTTCCCTCTTCTTTCTCTCTTTCTTTGGACTGCATGGGATAAGGCGTAAAACTAATTAACCCGTGCGAAGCCGGGGCGGGTCAGCTAGTACCTACCTATATATAATTTATTCGTCGATTGTCGTAGATTCGAAGATGATGACGGCACTGCCTACTACGTAAGTGGTACTGAAAGGTCCTGAACATTATTAAAATGTATATACGATTGTTTTTTCATTCGTGAAACTATGTCTCGCCTTTTGGGGCTCTTTTAGACTAGTTGATGTACAGCATCATATCATAGAATTATATAGGTAGTTTCCTTAAGAGTAGCTATCTACGGTAAAAACTATTGCATGTTAGATTATGCAATACTAGTCTATGTCATGAACACTTAGTAACGATCAAGATATCAATGAACGCGCTAAGTTTAGTATAATTTTACGTTTTCCCTCTAGTCTGCAACTGCGTCAAGTTATTCATTGAATTTTCCTTCAATAAACGTTTACACATAAACGTCGATGATTTCACTTCACCTTCCTTGTTCATAAAAATGCAAATCAGCGTCTTCCTTTTATTAAGTGCCATTTACATAGTGTAGGGTGGGTGCCGCATCGTTTTGTCCATATCATGGCATGGATGACTGTTTGCATATTGCAACGGGACATTATTCTATTATGTGAGGTACTACGCCGCGTGCGTTTGATTCAGGAGTCAGAACCGTGGGCTATTTATGGATACGTAGGAGGAGCAGGGCCGGATTAGTAAAAGAAAAATCTCATTTTTATGTTTCGCTAGTCTGCCTGATAATTTGTCAGTTTTTATTTGCTATGTCATCGAGGGATGGAAAGGCCGCATCTCATTAGTCAATGAAATGTATAACTTGATGATGTTGCCACCTAGGTTTGAAATGCTAGTAGGAACCGAGTCATCCCACCATCCCAGATCGCGCTTTTCGTATTAGTATTTAGTTCTTGTAATACACAGTGCGTTGACATTTTTTCTAAAATAATGAGGTCAAATGGACAAATCATCAAATACCTTGATCCAGCTCTGCCTAGGAGTAGACCACCGTGCGTGTCCTGCAACGTGATTGCATTTTAGTAAATAACTACTTCATAAAAGTAGCTTGAGGTCCCCTATACGATGCGAAATTGCTAACTGGGCCATTGTGAAGGCCTCCTCGTGGTAGATAGGGCTCACGACTTCGATAAATGTTTGGTCTTATCAGAGAGAAGAGAGTCGATCAATGAAGAGTTAAAGTAATAGCATGCGTTCACATGCATGAACGATAGATTCTGTAGTATAGAAATATACCTGCACTGAATTATTCCCACATCAACTTTAAGGCATTTAAGTTTTATTTTTATCTAGACAAAACAAAATCAGTGTTGCTGGCGTGTTTCAGTGCACTCTCTTTCTGTTCGCGAATGTAATAACGATTTGTTTATTCACGCTCAGCAACTGAGTTTGAATGCCGTATTTCAGTGTCAAGTTGTTCTTGATCTTTGAGAACATGCGATGCGAGTAGTACGAGTCGGTCACGCGCTTGTCGCGTGCGCCCAGCCCGACCTAGTTATACACACAACCCTTTTGAAAGGTACCCAATTGTTTCTTGGGAGCCGTAACAGCTGAAACTATGAATTTTATACGTACGATTGCAGATATTATTGTGTTCAGCATCCCAGATGCAAGAGCATTGCTGGTGGGAGGTCCTTGTGTTCTAGCAGAGGGGTAAGATGGATCGAGCCGGTGTTGCCCGTCTGCTGGCGAGCCGCACCCGCACCGCAATCGACGTGTGGCCGCAAACTGGCCACGCTGCCAGTGAGTCGGTGCTCGCGTACTCGATTGAATAATTACATAAATCTCCGACTGAGCAGCCTTGCGCTTCTGCTTTATTGAGCTACTGGATTACTGGGTAAAGCTCAACTTACTCATCGTCCTATGATTCGTCTCGTCTACCTAAAGAAAAATAATTGGTTCGCGCTACGAATTGTTGCTCTTGGACAAGCTCTGAGTGTAATCGAGTTCATTAGCATTTTAAATTATAATAATAACATACAAGGAACAAAAAGTTTTAAAAGTAAAGAAATCCGTCGTGCCAATCTACCTTATAATAGGCAATCTTCATAATGTTCAACAAATAAAATATAAAAAAACGAAAAAGATTACATTGTTTATTTGTGTCAAACACCATCGCATTAGTACAGATCAATTTATCAAAATAATTAATAGTGTTTGCCACAACCCGGCCCAACTCTCCAAAATCATGTACTCAATTTATCCTAATTAATTAAATTGCACCTTTCAAATCTATTCTACTACTTGCATCTCGATCTCTCTTTCGACTCGTGCCGTCTGTTTAGGGATGAGTTAGGACCAATTTAGCAGCCTAATGAAAACATTCAAAATAGGCCCATCAAATGAAAACTAAAACTAGGTAAGTACAAATTACTGAAGTATCATTGATTAAATCTAAATAAAAGAGCGTGAAGATAAAAAGCGTTTTGTCGCGCAGAGTAATATAATTATGTCAATGGTAAAATAGTAGATTGTGTCACGCTCACAAGAAACCAAAATAATGTATTTAGGGCGAGAGCGATTGTGTGATCTCTGGTGCCAGAGATGATCCAGAGCGAAGCCTAAGGATTCTATAGTAGAGAGGGCTGCAGGTACGTCGCTCGAGGTTAAGAGCTTAACATACGCCAATGACCTTGAGCGTTGGACACAAAGTTATTAATAAGAGCCACCTGGGGCGCCACACTCGCAGGTTTGACAATGAGCTAGAGTTTGTCAAAGATAAACAATTCCAGATGAAACTCCGTGAAAAATATATCTACCTATTATAATAATATTATGGTGCCCGGTTTATTACTTATATAATATATCTATCTATATTACTTATAATAAAACTGTAACAGGTCCAAATCTGTACATTGAAGATAATGTATAGAAATTTTTTTTGAGGGCTCCATTTTGATGGCCTTGATAGCTCAGTTGGTAATGGCTCTGCCTTCTGAACTATAGGTTGTGGGTTCAATTCCCACCTGGGACAAACATTTGTGTGATGAACATAGATGTTTGTTCTGGTGCTGGGTGTTGTATTGTATTCTGTGTATGTATTTACAATCAAAAAAAGTATCTAAGTATACATAAAAAAATATTATTTTGGAGGCTTGCATTAAATAAAATTAAGCAAGATTTAAAATATATTTTACAAAATACAATCAATCGTAACACTTTTTAAACTTTTGTGACTTTAACTCATATTATTAGGTTGGGGAAAAAGTCTTTTCACATTATAGTAAGTATGAACTTGTAATAAAATTTCTTTGGCTGTACTATTTGTATCTGGCTGGTTTTATCATTAAAAGTTTAAATTTTAAAGAAGATATTTCCATGTTCAAATTAGGAAAATGTGTGATTTTTATTTGTTTTTCGTACTGTGAAGATGAGTAAATCTAATGAAGAAACTCCATACATTTTAAAATTTTACTACAAAAAACATGGACCTAATAAAAAAAGAAGGATGGAGTCTCAATTGATCCCGAACCGAGGTACCCTTAGGAAGTCGGAACGCTAATAAGTACAAGCGGACACGCACACACTCACATAATAGGAAGTCTATCGCCTGCCATTACTGCTACGGACGTCGCCCAAGACGCTTAGAAAAAAAATGATAAAATGCTGTCTTGCGTTGCGAAAAGTTGTCGGAATCATAGTAGTTTGATAAAAAAAACTCAAGGGATCACTTTTCACAAGTAAGCTTGTTATTATTCCACTAATTTTTTGCTTTTTCGATAAAATTATTGAGATGCAATCAATACACAAAACCAGCTTAGTGTTGCCAACAATCAAACTTGCAAATTACCCGGAAGTATGGGAGAATGACGAAATTGTGTTCGAATACAAGTTATTCACCTATATTGATCATAATTAGAGAACTGACTATATGCAAATGCATATTTCCATTATGCATATTATGCATGTGTTGGTCTTTTTCAGGTTAATAAATATTTTACCTGTAATGGACCTACTAATCGTGCATATTTGGGCAGGTTTTCTATAACGTAGAAAAAGTAAAGTGTCATGAAATGTATTAATAGATACTTACTTTTACAAATTAAGACGTGTTTTTGACTTTTTTGGTTGGCAAACTGTCAGAAGGGCCATGATTGGTTGATACTTGATAGGTTGGTAGTGTTGGTACCATCAGCCAATCATGGATGGTTCCGCTCGAAGAAAATTGAGTTTGCTGGGGAGTCCAGCCATTACGAAAATGTCGAAAAAGCAGTTAATTCCCGTTGAGCAGCAGTGGCGTCAAGACATATGACACTTACTAGTATTGGAAGTTTGTATAATAAATAACAAATATACATAATGGAAGATGCAAGTTTCATTTCAAAATTAAAGTAGAAAAATACGAGTGATGTGTTCATAAAACATTTTCAGCAAAAGCCTGGCTATAATTCTTTGTGCGAAATAAACAGTTTTATTGACTGACTAACAGACCCGACCCGGTTAGTTAGTTTTACGCCCTAGCCCTATCCAAAGGAAGAAAGAAATGGGAGAGGAAAAGCCTCAATGGACGCAGGTGCGCCTCTGTTTACCATCATACATTCATCCTTTTCCCCTATCTTTTTCGCTCTCCCTTCCTCTCCCCTATAGCATAAAGGATAATATAGAGTGGCGTCAACTTCGTTGCTGACGATGTTTTATTGTAGTGTATGGATTACATCGCGCAGGTATAACTGCAAGGACTGCACTGCCGAAGCTCGCCGTACTATCGTACACCATGAAATTACCGCTAGGATTAAAAATTTAGTAATCTTTTGGCAACATCTGACTCTAAGCCTGACGATAAATAATGCACACCAGCTCTAGGTCATCGTAAAGTAGGGAGGTATCCTATAAGTTGAATCTAATATGGACAGACAGATACACAACAAAATAATCCTATACGGGTTCCATTTTCATACTGAAACGGAGCAAATATAGCATTAATAGCGTGTAAAAGTATATATATATTTATGTCGTAATAGTTTTTTACAAATTCAAATAGGACTAACCCTAAGGGATGAAAAATAAAATGACATAAGTTATTAAATTTTGACTACTAATTTTGGGAGACGTTCTTATTCAGGCAGCACCTTGTGTGGGAGCAAGAAACAACTAGGCGGGCACGCGCTGTAAAATTATACTAGTGGGAATTCTGTGGTGTCCGCCATTGCTGTACGTCAGTTCGATGTCAATCAAAACTCACTCCTGTTTTTTTTTAATTCTATGACAAAAAAGGTAAAAATGAAACGCAAGCCGCGAAAAAAAATTGCGATGTTTATGGACCTAGTGCAGTGTCTGTGAGAGTAGCACAAATTTGGTTTAAGCGTTTTCAATCCGGACATTTTGATGTCAAAGATGCACCTCGCTCTGGTCGCCTTATTACGGATAAAATGGATGCCATTTTTAAAAAAAAGTGGAGCAAGAGCGGCATATCAGTAGTTACGACGTAGCTGAAGAACAGCATTGCGTAGCATTTGAAAAAAACTGGGTACACAAAAAAGCTCGATATTTGGGTCTCTCACGAGCTCACTGAAAGAAACCTAATGAACCGTGTACTCATCTGTGATTATTTATTACGACGTAATGAAACCGAACCATTTTTGAAGAAGCTGATAACTGGTGATGGTAACACGTTCAATTTTATTGATCAATAAAATTGACGAGACCACTTAAGTCAATGTTTTCTCCATACTGTAAACCGAAAAACATTGACCAATACTAACCCTAAACGATCAATAAAATTGATCAATCCCAAAGATTGATCAATAAAATGTAACGTGTATGGGAGGCCTAACGCTAATTTAGTTCGACTGGAACCCTACCCTGCCAAAAGAGTTTAAAATACCTATACTGACCTTCTGTGTATACGATCTATTATTGTTCCAAATACTTTTACTGACATTAAAGTCACTAAGAACTAATCAAATGGCTCTAAAACTGACTTTTTCGTATAGTCGATACCTATTTATTGGCTGTTTAATTGATAATTTTCTTACAAATAAGAAAAACATTTAAAATATTTTATATAAAACAGCAGCGCGTCCACCCGTTGGCACATGCCGGGGCAGACTAACTCACGCGCCGCCAAGGGCCTCGCCCTTGGCTCGCCGCAAAATAACGCAAAATATTACTAAACAGACTTAATTTTGGCTCTAAAAATAAAATGATCAATTGAGCTTGTATATTTTTAAATTTCCTATCCAAGGGTGTAAAAATATTTAATGACGCAATCTTCCTTTACGCGGCATTGTACACTGTGTGACTGGAAAGGTGTTCTTAAAGTATTTTTTTTATTTATAATGTACCTAGTAATCGAATATTTTGTTCAATTGATAAGTACAGGTGCAGAATGATCTTATTGGTGATATTTTTTTCATGTCTGTAGAATTCATAGGTTCTTCAGTATGATTAGTTAAAAAGACGCGTTTGGCCTATGTTAAAGGCTTAAACAGTTTCGGTACCGTGTGGCGCACTGCTTTTTAAACCCCTCTATAAGAAAAGTCAGTTAGATTACGAGTCGTGTAAATAAATGCTAAATTCAAGTCTATCCATGCCATGCACCTATATATTTTCTCTAGACTTCACATTATAAATATTAGATATTCTAATCTGTTCACTGCGCTGCCTGCTGCATGATAATATGCTAATTAAGTAGTATAAGTAATTAATACCTAGCTAAAGTATCTGAGCTTACTGGCTTTAGTTAGACACAGCGCAGCTAGAGTTCTTAACTGATTGAGGACGTATGGGGCATGGGCCTATCTGATTTTCCGTCCCGTGGGCCTATCAGACGGACTAGGTGCGCACGGACTCACGTTAATCATACTCCATGATTCGCTTAGCAACGAGACACGGTAGTCGCCGAGCCAGACAATAGGTAACAAAAGATAATTTAAGAGTTTGTGGGGTCAAGTGCACTGTCGGCTCGCCCAATTGGCAAGTTGAGTGCGGTCAGTGGCTCGACTTCGCACGAGACTCCTCACCTTATAGTCTAATTGATCTAGGTACCTACGATGAGAATAGAAACCTGAGATTTATTTTCTCCCACGTATGTGGTCTTGTCATATTATGTAGTATAATAGCATTAGGTATAATGGTCTTTAAACGTATTTGCGAACCTGTATCGAAGTTAAACTTAGGTAGGTAATAGTTACGCGTTTTCCGTTCCAAAAAACCAAATTAGTTAGTACATAGGCATGTTGGTGTCACCAATACATTACGTGCATGCGTCACTTTGCAGTCCTATTGTTCCATGTGCGTAACAAATTAATTCATAGTTTGATGTTGTAACGGTAGTTCCACCACGTGGTCGCGCCGCGCCTGCCGCACCGCTAGCATCTGTCATGATGGCTTGTTATGGTGTGCTTTTTGCACAGATTAGAGAAAAAACAAATGACTTTTTGACTATAAGTAAGTATATTCAATCTATGAATAGTCAAAGGGGGTGCTCATTATTAATTTTAATGCTTACGGAATCTTGATGAGATACGGAGATAGTTAGAATTCTGTGATAGGATATTTTATGGAAGTGTTGATGTTTATATTTTTTTGTATTGTTATTTATGTAGGTAGTTTATTACGATATTTTATACCTATACCTGGCTCGCCCCGGCTTCGCACGGGTTAGGCCTCTCCTTCCCTCCACTATTCCACTCTATTTGTACATTCTCTATCGGTGTCCCTCTTTCCCATTCCTACCTCTCTTCCCACTAATTTCTATACAAACTGCAAGTACCCATTTTACCCATTTACCTCTTAAAAAATACCCTTTCATTTTATTTTTTAAACTTTTTTGTATGTGCTCAAGTTTCAAAACGATACGTACATCTCGAAATGTAGGGTTTTCGTATAAACTTTTTATTACCCTTGTACCCCCATTTTCAAAAACTATGAGGTACTTAGTACCTAACTACCTATACACCTTTACGCCATAAAAGCACACCTTCCAAATGTTCCGTGTCTACGTCCAGTGGTTTGGGCTGCACCATAAAACACGGTAAGTCTGTCTGACTGAACGTACAGCTGTACGTTGTCTGACAGTCAGTCACCTTTTCCGTTCTTCAGTTACAGGTTTGATGGCTCCTCCCTTACATGGCTAATGTAACCAATTTTAGTTATTTTTTAATGAAAAGATTTTAAGCAGAATTTCAAACTTACAAGATTTTAAGCTCCAAGAAGAGAATGTTTCGTTGTTTTTTTTTTTTTTTTTTTCTTATATTTTGGCTCCACAATTTTTCGTTGTTATGGTCTTTTCTTTATCAACAGCTATTGAGTTCTCATTCCCACTCGCTTGCAGATAGATATCACATAAATTAAATTACATATAAGATTGGGTTTTGCGGCCTACTGACCATCATCAACGTATCAAGGTTAGATTTTTCATGTTAGAGTAGATTCTTGATTTGTTGTATAACATTCTAGGCATAGGTAGGTACTTACCTACTTAGTTTGTTTTTGAATGACCCCATGGTATTTGCCCTATCTGCATTTTGAAAGCAAAAAAACTAAAATATATCAACAAAACCTTAACCTACCTTAATATAACGAACCAGCCGCTACTTTGATATATTACATTTAGGTCTTCTTGATACGTCGATTGTTGACTGCGTCTTGTTTTGTTGCAGGGGTCAAGAGTTGGTCAATCGTATGCCAACTGTCAGAGTTCGTAGACTGACCGCTTTCGACCCCACTTTAAATATGACCTGACAAAGTTCAAATACCTACATCTACATCTTGATAGACTCCAAATAAACATGCACTTCCCAAGTGAATATTGCTACATCGGAAATATGTACCTACAGGTAAATTCTAAGCAGCGACGTAATATAGCTTTCACATGGGGGGGGGGGGGGGGAGGGATTTAGATGTTAAAGGCACCACAGGCTGTTGATAATTATACCTACAATTAGAATTTGAAATGTTTAAAATATTGTTACGAAACGTAACTGAACGACGGACGGATTGACGGATCGTGGGTTTGCGGATCTCCGCCTTATATTGTGTTGTGGTTATTTCAACAAACCAAAATGTGCTAAATATTATTACGATGTCAATACATATATAATTTTCTGTATATGTTTTATATTATTTACTAAATTGATATTTACCAATTATTTTTGTATTGAAATTTTGGGGAGTCTGAAATAATACAGGTAATCAACATTCCGTCGCGCGACTGTGGCGACGCGTCTGCGGCCTGCGGGTCATCTTTCGTGAGACGAACTCTAGTTCTAAAATAATATGTCATTGTGTAAAGTCTAAATAAAGTAAGTAAGTAGTTGTGTAAGTTCAAAAAAGGTTTTTGTGGCATTTGGCTTATTCTGTAGGACAAGCGAATAAAATTCGGTCATATAGGATGAGACTGCATTTCTTTAAAATGCAAATGTTGTCTAATCGTCGTGACAAATTTGATCTGGTCATTCTTTACAATCTTTTACACAACAAAATTGACTGTCCTGAATTATTAAAATAACTTAAGCTTAGAGTACCGTTCAGATATCCACGAAAGCCCATAACTCCATTTGCGCCTCCTTTTCGTAGAACTGTATTGGGAGCCAATTCACCTGTGCCCCGCATGTGTCGTTTAGTTAATGAATATAGCGATCTTATAGACATTTTCGGTGACAGCCTTCCCAAATTTAGAATTAAGTTCAACCAAATTATGGCCGGTGCGGCCATAATCTCTCTCTAATTTTTCTTGTTTTCATATATTTATATTGTAGTGGCCTCCTGCAACTACAATAAGTATTTTGTTTTGTAAGAGTCCTTTTTGGTTTGCAATGTGGTTAGATGTATAATAATTGTTTGTTACTTTTTTGCATGCTGTGTTTCCTTTAAATAGACAATGCATAAATGTATGTTTAGTATTATAGTGTGATTGTCAATAGGAAGCCGAAATAAATAAATAAATAAATAAATGCTAATGGGCTGAACAAGATAGAAGTTTGTGTGCAAAGTAGAAGAAGGAAGAAGTGAGTGAAAGGCCCACTTGTGGAAGTCCCTAAGTCCACTTAGGGAGTTTTTGGTCTGATAGCATTAACGTGTAGAGCATGTCGAGTTATGTATGTAGGTACACTTTTTATATATTTGGAAAGAAGTGCCTACGTCCAGATAAAAAAAGACAATTTTAAATATTTTTGCAAAATTTGAGGGTTTTGATTTTTTTGGGATTTTGAAGTCCTTTGGATTTCAAAAAGTCACTATATTGTGACTTTGGTTAAAAAAGTGGCTAAGTTCCTCCATTTTCCATGACCTAATAATTATTATCTAAGTCTAATGTTGCCTTTTAATGGCAAAATTTAAAAATAATTTCGGGGTACACTTGTCTAATTAATGATATTACCTGCGGAAAAGTGATTTCCAAGCGGTTGTTTGGCCGTGGTCACGAGTTCACTGGAGATATGACTATGTGTTTAAAACGCTAGTATTTAAGAAATACTTAAATCAAAGACGTCACATATGATTTGGTTCGTTTTACTTGCTCAAGTTTGTCCCTGATCAGGAATTAGCTATATTTCTATACAGAATTAAAATATAGTGCCTAGTCAGGCAGAAGAAGTTGACCCTGAAGAAGATCAAGAGTGAGTTATATCTGTAATCCTTATTGCAATGTTTGTAGATTTACTATCTTTACTTTACTTATTTGTATTATAATAAGTACTTGAGTCCATTAGATTTGAATGATTTAAAATCTAAGTCCAAAAAAGATTGATTAAAGTTTCTAAGTCCTAATGATTAGTACCTACCTAAGTCCACCTAACTAAAGTTAATTATATTGAAAAGTTTATCTAATAGTTTTGGGTAACGTTTGTATTAATAATGAAAGTTGATTTTTTGTTCTATACACAGAGGTTTCATTTTCGTTTCTAGGCCTGATGCGTATTATATTTCCAGTCCAATTGTTAACTTCAAATAATTTTCCTGAAAACCTCAAATTTTGGACTAGGAGACTTCTGCAACTGGGCCCTTCAAGTAATCTATTAGACTCATATTATACTACACTTGTAATGTTACTACTACCACTACTCAGTTAGTTTGGAACGGTCCCCACCTAAAAGATCCTCACTGGGGGTGGTTGATGCTTAGTCTTTATTGTGCTAACCACCGCCAGTGGCGGCCGTTGTGGGAATTTCACCATTCCAGACCAAACTCTGATGGTACCTAGCGGTAACTCCACATTTACAACCTATAGACCCTTATAAAAATTAAAGGTGCCCTGCAGGATCAACCGCAGTTTAGGCACCTATTTTCCCATCCTATATTAATCTCGGTAGTACATAAGCAATCTGTGTGCACATTATTTTTTTAAAATAATTTATAGGCATAGCATTCAGTCGTTTTGGCGTAAAATCCACACACACCTCCTTCTCCTTGGGTCGATTCCCCAATGCTGGGGGTCGTGATTACATCAAGGAATGATGTAAGAATTTTCGTTGATTATCCTTTTGCTTTGACTTTCGGCTACGTGTCCAATAGCATCAGAGGTGTGCGGATATATATGGTCCGACCAACGCGCCGGCTCTTGCCTCTTGGTCTTTTCCATCTACTTTCACGGTCACCATTCATTTTTCAAGATAGGTCCTCGATTTCCGTGTTATGTGAGCGAGTATCCGGGAAAAATTGGACAGACGAGGTGTCTTTTTTATCTGGAGCCCTACTGGAGCTTTTGCAGTATTAGACTTGTTGGTTCTTTATGCTGTAGGTACCCACAGGGAACACGAAGCAATTTACTCCAGCACGACGTCTCAAAAGCAGCTATACTCTTGAGATCTGAAGCTCTCAAAGTCCACGTTTCCACCCCGTATAATACAAGAAAATTTAGAAAACGAACGAACTGACAAGTGCCTTTTTTGAGTTTAGCGTCCTCAGGGCCAGGGATATGCTTCGATCCCTCCAAATCCACACAAATACATACTAATAAAAATTAGAAACACATACAGACAACGTTTCACTTTTATATATTCATAGGCATCATTGACAGTTTGTACACTGTACAACCGAAACCTGTAAACGAAAATATTCTAGGTCTGTGACAAAAGATTAACAAAATAGGTTAGGAAATTTTAAACTAAGGCACAAAGTAAACCTCATTAAAAAAGTAATAGTTAGTAATAGGATGCATTGCAGTGCCGCCCGCCGGGTCATGCCAGAGCAATAACGATCATAACTTTGTATCGTAGTACTAAACGCCCTGTTTGTTGTTTGTCAAGAAGTGTACTATACAAACCAAATAAGTATGCGTCTGGTCGGGCGAGAGACTGCCGCGGCCGGCGCGCCGCGGCCCGGTGTGCAGGACAAGCAGCAAAAAGCCTGGCGAAACTGACTCGTTTCGTCGGCATTTCTCAGAATTACTATCACGGATAGTACCAATCCAGGGCCGGACTATGAGATCCAGGGGTCCTCGGCACTTTAACATTTGAGACCCCCATTCCGAAGCCATTTAACACCATCAGTAGCCTTGATTCTGCACCATTATTGGCCTTATAAAGGAAGCCGTGAGAATTTCGGTAGTTTTTAAATACATTTTGAATAACAAGGATGTAATGATAACGTAAAAAAAACAGTAAGTAATTCATAAAAAATATAGGAATCCAAATATATCGCGAATGATACAGCCGAACTCAACGCGCGAGCGAAGCGAGCGCTAAAATGTTGTACTTTTATAAGTATGTAAATCTAGATAAAACACGTATTATTTCAGCTATTTTCAAAATTAGAGCTCCGAATTTTAATCAAATGACTGAAATGAAAACGCAAAAACATAGTCAGTACATTAGGCAAGCTATCTGGTTGGGGTAGCTATGTGGGTGGGGCCCCTAGGCTAGTGCCTTGTACCTATCTAATTGTATTGAAACCCACGAGATACCTACCCTAGTCATAGTTGGTGGTCTCCGAGTGGATACCTACGTAAAGTAATAACAGGAGTAGAGCTTTGTAATCAGGCACAGAATATAGTAGTAGTAGGTAACCTACAACATGTTAGATATTTACAAGTACTTATTGGTTTTAGGAAGCTGTTTTTTAAAGGGTTGTTTACTAGTTAGTGTAGCTCAGCTACTGTATCATACCAACGACGTTGGAAGTACTCGGACGGACAGACTCGTTGTTATCTTAGTATTTCTATAATTTGTACACTGCGAGTAAGTTGGTCTTTAAATTATCCTATCTAGAGGACTTACCTACGCAGATTATTTGCTTTAATTTTTATTATTATGGTCCCGTAGTAACAGGAACCCTTATAAGTTTGTCATGTTTGTTTGTGTCTGTACGTTTGAATTGAACCCTTTACAGCCTGAGAGACAGTTCTTGTCATCACGAACTTATAAAGGGTTCTATAACTTCTATTACGGTCTAGTAGTGTAGGTTTTTTTTTTTTTTAATGTGATTGAATGACGTGACGAGCAAGTCGTTCACCTGATGTTAAGTGACACGGCCGCCCATAACAGTTGCAGTGTCACCCGGAACTGTAAACAATAAAGTTTTGCGTGACACTGCACTGCGCACGTCATCCTGAGACATCACCCAGTCTAGTAATCAGATTACTAGACTGAGTGATCAGATCATAAAGTCTCATTTGCCCAGTAATTTCACTAGCTACAATGCCCTTCAAACCGGAACACAGCAGTGCTTGCACACTACTGCTTGGCGGCAGAATAACTGGCAAAGCGGTGGTACCTACCTAGACGAACTTTGCAGAAAAGTCCTACCACCTACCACCTAGTATGGTATGGTACTACGGAACCCTAAAAATAATGTTTTGGTACTTGGTAGCTGGTACCATAACCTATAAGACAAATTTACATTACATTCGTTTTTTTTTTTTGAACGGGCTAATGCTGTTGGTCTCTACCGACCTTTACAGCGTCACCGGGCGGGTTACAGCGTCACCGGGCGGCACATTACATTCGCGAAATACAAATAATAATTACTTATGTAATTGTGTTAGGAAACTGTATGATCAGATATCATGGAAGAAATAATTTGGGTATTACTTACCATAATAATTACATTCGCTAAGATGCTTTCGTACTTGTAAGTGTACCTACACAATACACATATTATACCTATTACTCTATCTATAATTAAGTAATAAATTACCTATTTTGTAGTTACGTAAAATACAGAGGTAAATAATATTGAAAAAAATTAATTTTATGAACATCAACCACCCATATGAGAATTTTAAAAATTTCGCAAAATTAACTTAACGCAAATGAACTGTAAGTAATTGAATTGGAATAATTGTTCTGAACCTATTCTCTCAGTTAAATATTCGGAAATAGTTGTAACTCTTTCTTCTTCTAACTAGATATTAAAATAGAAACTTAATCTTTATCTAATATATGTTAATTCACTTGTAATATTAATAGGTTCTTTTTTTTACGGGCAAATTGCCTTATTACTCAAGCTAACTACTACAATAAAAAAACTTAATAGGTTATCCTAAAATATTATATTTGATAGTAACTCACTCTAAATATCAGCAGCAAAGTTCCGCAGGATTTTCTTTTCCAGCAAAACGCGTAAAGATGTATCACTATTGATGTGCTCACGATCGCGACTTGGGTTGCGAGTGGATTGAGCGGAGTGAAGACGAGACGCCTCGGCATCGGCAGTCAGGGCACGTAGGTCGTGGTCGAGCGGGCACTGCGGACTAGCTGTCCTCGCCGTTCATCTACTGCCTGCCTGCGCCTGCCGCTTCTCGGGCTGACTCGTGTCCGGCGAACTGTTTGCGCGCTTATTATACAGCCAGATGGGCGGCGGCGCGCGCGCACCCGCGCTGGCCGTGCCGGCACGCCTTGTCCGATTTATTATACCATCGCATTGCATCCCGCCCGCCCTGCGCGCTTTTCATCTCCCACTCAGCTCAATCCTGGACAACGCTTATCATCTTAGCTACCTCTGAGATTTCCTGATCGATGTCAGACGACTTATAGAATAAAGACCGCATCTGCCATTCAGGAACCACGTGATAAAAAAAAATGTAAAATGTTCCATAGCCATTCTTGGAACTTTTAATATATGCAGGCTGAAATTCATAAAACCTGCGGCGTGTGAGATGGTTCGTAGCAACTAAATACTCCCGACCACGAGCCGGAAGACGTCAAGACGCAGTGTCAGTGGGCAGTAGGCACCCCACTAGGTAGGGTCAAAATCACTGTGAGCTGTTGGATGCAAGTGAAGAGACAAGCAGTCGCCCAAAGTGGTGCTCTATAAATGATGGTCTATGTTCAGCAGTTGATGTTTTCAGTCAGGCTGATGGAGATGATATAGATATTTTGTAATAGCCTATTTGTTTAGAACACAATGAGACATTATAAGTTACAATCCATAAGCAAGTAAGTATAAAGTAAAAAGCAAGTATAAGGTATAGGAGTCCAAATCTTTTTGCAAGTTTAATTTTGATACAATCTCGCCACTAAAGCTCTAAAACTTAGGCATAATATAGAACGGCAAATCGAACATTATAGCTACCGCACGTAAAGCCTGGGTTCACTGACAGTTCATAACTAAGTAGCTGACCGGTATGCTCGAGTCACTGCTCTCACCACTTACCAGCTATAATTACATCCGATTCTTTGCAATTTCCACCGCTCGATATAGATATGCTATTTTAGATCGAGGTGACAATTTAATGATGAATGTGTTCCTCCGATGCTAATGAGAATTAATCACTGTGTGCGTAATTGTGTCACTGTCGTGCTTGAGCAACTTAATTAATGTTGTTATGACACAGCTTGTTGGTTGCTGGTCATCTACACTATACCTACTACAATACATTGGCGGATACAGGCCCCCCCAAAAGACCCAGGAAATCCATACTTTTGACTCAACTTTCGATTCAATTCAGGTGCACTTTTACACAGTATACAGGATGTTGATTTGCATTGTCTCCATATTTACAGAGGTAGGTATGCTACACTTATAGAACACGAATCAATGAAAAAATAAATACCTAAAATTTACACTTTATAAAAAAAACATTGCACAAAAATAAAACAGCACGTGTGTGCGTTCTCATTTAACAAACAACATGATTTTATAAAGTCAACCAGTGCGAGCGCAGAGTCATAAACTATCGCGCCGACAACACACAAAGGCACCCGCCACTTTCGGCAAAGTTCTACAAACGCTCGCCGCTGCACCGGCCCCACCGCCGTTTGTACTAGCCACGCGGGCGGGCTGCGGGGTGCCCTCTCTCACCCGCCCGCGCCCGCGCAGCGCACTTATGTCACGCGTGCAGATGCAGCGACCGATCAGTCACTTGCCCGCCACCGGCGCCGCGCCGAATTTGCGTAGGCACCTACTTTGCTTACGATCGCGTAACAAAAATGGAACACTTTACAAATGTTGAGCTTGTGGAGATGGTACGTTTGTATGCTATCAGCGGAAACAGCTTAACACAGTCTGTGCAAATGTTTCGCGATCAGTTTCCGAACAGCCATGTTCCAACACGTGAAGTGATGCTGGGTGCCACACAGAGACTAAGGGATTATGGACAATTCCATGTGATTTTTTTTTATGGGGTGAAATAAAAAGACTAGTTTACACGGACGAAATTACTAGTGCTGTGCAATTAAAAGAAAAAATCATTGCTGCATTTGATCATGTGAGACTAAACGTGAATGTGCTAAAAAAACTATCAGGAAACCTAAGACGTCGCGCTCACTTGTGCATCGAAAACGAAGGAGGACACTTTGAGCAGTATCTTAGGGTAACGTAACTTGTAAGTACATAATTTTGTAAATACTGTAACGCCCCAGTGGCAAGCTGCTGACACAGATTAAGTCATAGCTACCATGGGTTGTTTACTGCACCCCGCGCACATAGCCAAAACAATAGAGACCGAATACCTGAACCCTGTAGGTAATTAGACAATAGGACCTTCCTCGATGTAGCAATTTTCTAACAATGTTTTTATGATGTTTTGACTACAATACAATACAATAACTCTTTATTGACACCAAAATAATAATAACATAGAAATGAGAATCACATAATAAGATAGGTACAATGGGCGGAACAAAAACGCGGGCGGTAAATGGACTAATGATGAGACAAAAAGTGTTTACTTTAAACTCAGTCATCGCGTGGGGTCCTACTATTGTCCTAGCCGAAACGAAGTTGAGGCTACTTGTGATTCACGACAAAAATGGTTTATCAAATATTCGGCTACTAAATAAATGTAGAATTTAAATTTTATTTTTATATGATTAAATATACACAGTACAATGGATTCTAAAAATATGGAGACAATGCAAATCAACATCCGGTAGATACCGTTAGGGTGAGTAGGCTTGAGCTAGCGCGGCAGATTTTAGAGGCGTTAAATTTGGGGACCGATTTCCATTTTTTACTTTCATTTTTTGATGGTGTTCTGGGGCCTTACTGTCACCTCATAGCGCGACTCAACCGAAGACCTAAAGTGAATCACTACAATATAATATGTACGGTAGCGATTCAATTTAGATCTTCGTTTGGTTTTTATGTAAACTCGGAGCTCTAAATTAATATAGTTTTGCGTGACACTGCACTGCGCACTGTTGTGTGGCCCTTCTAAATTTTTATAAAAAAAAACAACCGTTTGGACACATACACTATTTTGTTTATTTTTCAGGAGTGATCCAATCTTACGTTATGTCTGGATCGTAGCTCCCACACCACACTATTTTTTTAGATGATAGAGAAGGTATTAGGTATACTATTGGTACTTCTTCCCCAAGCTGACCGGCAGGCAGAATCCGGGTCCGAAGTCAGGTCTTGAGCCAAGAGCGATTAAGGAGAAGCAGCCCAAAATGATACAAACTGATGTTTATAAAGTTTAGCTGACAAGCTGACATCCACTAAATCGACCTTTTTGGGGGTTCGCGCTAAGTCGGCAATATGTTCCTGTGTAACAGCATGTCATCCTGAGACTTCATACAGTAGGTACTTATAGTAATAAGATTATTAAACGGTGTGATCAGATCATATTGTCTCATTTGCCCAGTAATTTCACTATAGCTACAATGGCCTTCAAACTGGAATAACTGACAAAGCGGTGCTACCTACCTCGACGAACTTTGCAGAAAAGTCCTACCAGGGTACTACCTAGTGGAAGATGGAACAAACATAAACACAACAAGTGACTCGTAGGTAAGTAATTAGGTATAGGCTCGAGCTTTGATAAAATAGGTACCTAATCATAGGGCTCGTGGGCAAACCCTAACTCGTGCTGACTGACTGATATAATATAAGTCTGTATGTAGGTATAATTTCTTGTTTCAGCCTATTGTTAAGTGTTAAGTAACTGGAAATCTAGATACGTACGGATAAACAACATAGTATTAGTAGGCAATAAATATTAGGTATATAGTCAACCTTTATCCTCCAAATATAGTGTTCAATCTTACGACAAGGAAAATCTAAACACGCAACTCTTTTGTCTAAGCTATTATTAAATTGATTATAATTATATGTCATTCGACATGACTGGTTGTCTACGCCGCGGCCGGCCGGCCGATAAGTTTGAAAGCTGTCAAGGGCTGCTGCGGTCGCGCCGGCTAGGCGGCTGGGCGGCGCGGCGCCGGCGCCTCCAGACTATTGTAAGTACTTATATACTGCTTGCGCCATCTCTTTGTTTCTTGTTCTTACGTCAGACGGGGATAAAGTTTTCACCACATTCGTTTAGGCCTCTTCCACAGAGCGCCACTTTGAGCGGCTGCTTGCCTCCTGCATCCATCGGGTCCCAGCGGTTTTCTGCAGGTCGTTGGTTCACCGAGTGGGGGGCCGGCCTACACTGCGTCTTCCGGTTCGTGGTCGACACTCGACAACCTGAAGGTGTATGTGTTTTATCCTCTTATCAGATGACACCATTGACAATTTGACACCGCATGGCATTCAGTACGCCTAGCGCCTGTTCCACATATTCCACGTACGTCCCTAGTCTACATCCCTACTGGTAGGGAAGATGCAGTATAGGTAGGTATGCATAATTATGCTCGTCCTTTCATAAGTGGGCCACGAGCTACTATAGTACCTAACTACAATAACAGTAATAAAGTAGACTACTACCAAATTGCAAGTTTGATCATTTGATGCAGTTAAATCGTAGGCGTGGGTGGAGAGGACAATAAAATAATCATTTATCAGCCATATGTCAACGTAGGACAGGGCCGTACGTACCTATGTACCTAGTTAGTAATAGGTACACGCATTTGGCCTAATTCCATCGACAGCCTTTGTGATTCAATTTTTTTATCACTTTTTGTGTTAGTATAACAACCGAGAATTATTTTTCCTACTTGTTTTATTAGTGGAACAGACGTGATTTTTTTTTCTTGCTTGTTCTGTTGGTAGTACACATAGTAAGTACCCTTGTGATGGTGTGGTGGTTGCGCAGGTCTTTGTTGTGTCTGAGTGTTGTGGGACCATAGTCCTTCTAGTTCTTGGGTCCCTAGCCCTACCCTAGACACAGGGAGGAATCCTAGTCAGAGTCTATGATATAATATGATCGTTGGGCGTTGTGTGACGCTCTGCTGGACTGACGACTTTCTGGAGCCGTCCCAGATGTACCTATGATTGATGTTCTACAATTGGTAGGCACTAGCTTATAATCTTCAGCCGAGGTGTACTTAGGTACATACCGTTGAGCATCTAAATGACATGTAATAAAGTATCTATATACTTGAAATGAAATGAAATGAAATTTATTTCCTTGCACACAATGGAATGGAATTTCACACAATAAAGTTACTTATAATAAAACTGTAACAGGTCCAATTCTGTACATTGAACAGCGTCGGTCTGGGACCCAAAACAATACCGGGAAAATGTTTCAAAAAGCGGCCCACACTACTTTCTATAATTCTATTTTTATTTAGTTTAGAACAGTCAAGTGATGGGATGGGGTGCTTTCTATAATCGATTCTGAAGCCTAAAATATATTTTTTTCATTATTGTTTGTCTGTCTGTATCTTGGCTGAGCATCACGCCGAAACTACTGAATGGATTCAAGTGAAACTTGCATGATTTGAGTTCATACTACGAGGTAGGTTATAGGACACTTTTTATCCCGAAACTCAGCACGGTTCCCTCGGGAGAGGAGATGAAAGTTAAAATGTGTACCTACTTAGTTGTATTCGTTCAATCTTTTTTTTAGGAAGGGGGTACTTTAAATGTTGTCCCGTAAATATTTCAAAGTCGTCGGTTCTGTAGTTCACAAATTACTTACAGACATCCTACCTTTAGTAATAGTTTTTACACATATGGTAATAGGTACAAAACCCGGAAAGTACAGGAAGCATTGAACGTAAGACTCATCTCAAGCTGACATGTGTGTATTGTATTGTATACTAGCTTTTGCCCGCGGCTTCGCACGCTTGAATTGTGTTATTTCTACGTTTAGGTACTCTAATAATAGATCATGCATTTTCTATGTACCAAACAACAAATCCACTAAATCTTTTCGGAGCTGAGCACGTATTAGCACACGTGTAAAATGCATTTACCTATACGACGCGTACATAATTAATTTTGTTAATACTATTTAGAAATTACAAATACTTAAGTACACCACTGTAAAAGGAGTCGACATTTATATGTCCACTATTTTCCACGTTGTCTCATTTCACTGCACTTTCAACATAGTGGAGGGAGTGAGGAAATAACATGTGTACAAAGCTCAAATCAGAATCGCTTTTGCAAAGAATATTTCATTTTTAGGGTTCCGAAACAGTTTTGAAATAAAGAAACCCTTTGTGGCGAAGTTGGACATGACATGACAAGTACGTCTCCACACTATCATGCCTGCCTAAGGTTCCATTATAGGTTAGGTGTAATGTACGCCACAAATGAAATGTTACAGAGCATCATTGAAAGGAATAGAGGAAACAGTTCTTATTTTTACTTATTAGGTGAGAGTCGCCTTTGATACCATGAAAACACCAAGAGCCACAGCTAAGTGGTAGGATCCTCTCACCAACGAGTGAAGTCATTATCAGATGCGAACTTACTTCTCCTCACCTTACCTTCAGGACCCGAAGGTCCCGTAGGAGGGTCTACCAGCCTTCCCCATTTGACCCGCCCTTACCACCGTGCAAAACTCTTTCTAATTCCTCTTTATTTCCCTTTCAATAAGACTCACATCAAAAGTTAAACTATCATCACAAGGGAACTCTTTGATCACAAGTAATCTTAGTTTTTAGGTCTAGTTTAGTTTAGTATACTTATTATTATATGTTATCTAAGTTTTTAAATGAATCGTGTTATAAGTTTGGAATATAAAAAGTAATCTTTGAACCACTTACTCAGCCTAGCCAGGATTATTAACAATTACCTCTCGTAATTGTTTCGTTGAGGTTATTCATTGCTACACCAAATTTTCTTAAGCCTTTAACATAGGCCAAACGCGTCTTTTTAACTAATCATACTGAAGAACCTATGAATTCTACAGACATGAAAAAAATATCACCAATAAGATCATTCTGCACCTGTACTTATCAATTGAACAAAATATTCGATTACTAGGTACATTATGAATAAAAAAAATACTTTAAGAACACCTTTCCAGTCACACAGTGTACAATGCCGCGTAAAGGAAGATTGCGTCATTAAATATTTTTACACCCTCGGATAGGAAATTTAAAAATATACAAGCTCAATTGAACATTTTATTTTTAGAGCCAAAATTAAGTCTGTTTAGTAATATTTTGCGTTATTTTGCGGCGAGCCAAGGGCGAGGCCCTTGGCGGGGCGTGAATTAGTCTGCCCCGGCATGTGCCAACGGGTGGACGCGCTGCTGTTTTATATAAAATATTTTAAATGTTTTTCTTATTTGTAAGAAAATTATCAATTAAACAGCCAATAAATAGGTATCGACTATACAAAAAAGTCAGTTTTAGAACCATTTGATTAGTTCTTAGTGACTTTAATGTCAGTAAAAGTATTTGGAACAATAATAGATCGTATACACAGAAGGTCAGTATAGGTATTTTAAACTCTTTTGGCAGGGTAGGGTTCCAGTCGAACTAAATTAGTGTTAGGCCTCCCATACACGTTACATTTTATTGATCAATCTTTGGGATTGATCAATTTTATTGATCGTTTAGGGTTAGTATTGGTCAATGTTTTTCGGTTTACAGTATGGAGAAAACATTGACTTAAGTGGTCTCGTCAATTTTATTGATCAATAAAATTGAACGTGTTACCATCACCAGTTATCAGCTTCTTCAAAAATGGTTCGGTTTCATTACGTCGTAATAAATAATCACAGATGAGTACACGGTTCATTAGGTTTCTTTCAGTGAGCTCGTGAGAGACCCAAATATCGAGCTTTTTTGTGTACCCAGTTTTTTTCAAATGCTACGCAATGCTGTTCTTCAGCTACGTCGTAACTACTGATATGCCGCTCTTGCTCCACTTTTTTTAAAAAATGGCATCCATTTTATCCGGAATAGGGCGACCAGAGCGAGGTGCATATTTGACATCAAAATGTCCGGATTGAAAACGCTTAAACCAAATTTGTGCTACTCTCACAGACACTGCACTAGGTCCATAAACATCGCAATTTTTTTTCGCGGCTTGCGTTACATTTTTACCTTTTTTGTCATAGAATTAAAAAAAAACAGGAGTGAGTTTTGATTGACATCGAACTGACGTACAGCAATGGCGGACACCACAGAATTCCCACTAGTATAATTTTACAGCGCGTGCCCGCCTAGTTGTTTCTTGCTCCCACACGAGGTGCTGCCTGAATAAGAACGTCTCCCAAAATTTTGGGTAAATAATGGGTGATTGCGTTAGCTCTATCTATAGAGTAATTTACTTTGATACCTAAAAATTATGTTTTACCAGTGTTCATTGTTTCAAATTTATTGTAAAAACTAAAATGCAAGGTCAGGTGGGGTAAGTGAAACGAAGGAGTACCTAAGTGAAACCCTATCGTAATCAATAAATCACGCAGTTTAGCTCTATGCTATGTGGCGAAATGGTTTCAATGCTCTAACACACGCGTCACACAATCTTTCTGCTAGGTCATATAATAAAAAGAAATCTCTAAGTTTACAAAACACAACTCGGTTGATGCCATGAAGCAATTTAATAGTGTTTATGTACATTTTTACACAAAAAAATGCATGAAAGGGCGCGTAATGTGCGGTTAGTATTTGCAGTCACAGACGACACAGGTAATAAAATCAATCAAATACCTACTACATTACAAATGTCATTGTAAATGTCCGATGGGCGAAAATCGCGTATTTCACATCAACAGCTGGAAGACGTCTAGTGCTGAACACAGGCGTGCCCATAAAACGCCATTTTAGACGCTGATTATAGAGAGGTTAGAGGTTTGCCATAATCACCTCGCTTGGCAAGTGGCTTGTCATCGCAGAAGATTATAATGTTCCAAAGAGAGTGCTACTGCCCATTCTCTGGATAGCCCCTTAGTCTGCTCTTAACGGCACCCACAGAAAGAGATGGAGATTCAGCGCTTATAAAGTGCTATAAAGATACTATGCAGCTATTATTATATAAGTAGGATAATAATTGCGGATAACAGATAATAAAAACAAAACTGTCAATATAGTCACCTACAAAATAATCAAACCCCAATGTCAACCTACCGTCAGAATATTGAATCGGAACGTTTCTGTCAAAATCGTGAACCATTTTTAAAGTGATGTTTCGTTCATGCAAATTGAATTTTCAGAAATTATTTTCTTGAAAAGTATTTATTGCCGTCATTTGCCATTTCAGATTAAGGCTTTCTATGTGTAAAAAATTAGCGTCCTAGCAGAATTCACAAAGTGGGCAGATGTGCAAGTATGTTTCACTTACCCCCTCTGACCCTAAATATAAAATGATATATTTTACTTTAAATATTTATTTAAGCACAAAACAAATTACAATCGAAAAAATAAGTGAAATCAAGCAAATAATTAGCTACTATACCTACAGTAAGATTTATTCCGACTTATAAACTATTTGCAAATCAACATGGTACCTAGCTGGTTTTATGGGAAATTAAAAAGCATAAACTGGCAGTACCTTGACAATGAAATTTTTTGGTTATGTTTGGTTATTTTATTCATGAATTAATCATTTAGCTGTTTTTCTGTTAAGCTGAGGACCTGTTATTACATGAAATGTAACGCTGTATTTATATTTTTCACAATAAACTCTTCTAAAAGGGAAAATAGACAAAATAATGTCTAGTTACTTGTGAAATATTATTCCTTCATGTTTACGCCTCAGTACGACTTCTGCTGCATAAAATGCTGCATTCACCTACTGCACACACATTATTTCTCAAATATTTATTGCGTTAATCACTATTTCAATTGGATTATTTCACAAGAAACCACAATATTAAAAAAAAATTGTTAACCTGTTTGGCTTAGATCAAACGAAGCCAAATAAAAAACCCGGTAACGGTGACAAGGACCAAAGATATTGCGTTCATCTTTTTTTTGCTTAGTACCGAACGTATAGCACTATCTTTGTTGTCCATGAATGACGTCATATACTTCTGGGCCCTGGCGGACACCTAAACATGTGTGACGGATTAAAAAATTGCCATGTGAAGAAAATTACCCGAAACCGGCCAAAAAAAAAGATCTGACGTTGGTGTGACTTTTTGTATGACCAAAAAGCTACGCGATCTTGTAACAGAGTAGTCAAAATTTAATAACTTATGTCATTTTATTTTTCATCCGTCAGGGTTAGTCCTATTTGAATTTGTAAAAAACTATTACGACATAAATATATATATACTTTTACACGTTATTAATGCTATATTTGCTCCGTTTCAGTATGAAAATGGAACCCGTATAGGATTATTTTGTTGTGTATCTGTCTGTCCATATTCGATTCAACTTATAGGATACCTACCTACTTTACGATGACCTAGAGCTGGTGTGCATTATTTATCGTACAGGCTTAGAGTCAGATGTTGCCAAAAGATTACTAAATTTTTAATCCTAGCGGTAATTTCATGGTGTACGATAGTACGGCGAGCTTCGGCAGTGCAGTCCTTGCAGTTATACCTGCGCGATGTAATCCATACACTACAATAAAACATCGTCAGCAACGAAGTTGACGCCACTCCATATTATCCTTTATGCTATAGGGGAGAGGAAGGGAGAGCGAAAAAGATAGGGGAAAAGGATGAATGTATGATGGTAAACAGAGGCGCACCTGCCTCCATTCAGGCTTTTCCTCTCCCATTTCTTTCTTCCTTTGGATAGGGCTAGGGCGTAAAACTAACTAACCGGGTCGGGTCTGTTAGTCAGTCAATAAAACTGTTTATTTCGCACAAAGAATTATAGCCAGGCTTTTGCTGAAAATGTTTTATGAACACATCACTCGTATTTTTCTACTTTAATTTTGAAATGAAACTTGCATCTTCCATTATGTTATATTTGTTATTTATTATACAAACTTCCAATACTAGTAAGTGTCATATGTCTTGACGCCACTGCTGCTCAACGGGAATTAACTGCTTTTTCGACATTTTCGTAATGGCTGGACTCCCCAGCAAACTCAATTTTCTTCGAGCGGAACCATCCATGATTGGCTGATGGTACCAACACTACCAACCTATCAAGTATCAACCAATCATGGCCCTTCTGACAGTTTGCCAACCAAAAAAGTCAAAAACACGTCTTAATTTGTAAAAGTAAGTATCTATTAATACATTTCATGACACTTTACTTTTTCTACGTTATAGAAAACCTGCCCAAATATGCACGATTAGTAGGTCCATTACAGGTAAAATATTTATTAACCTGAAAAAGACCAACACATGCATAATATGCATAATGGAAATATGCATTTGCATATAGTCAGTTCTCTAATTATGATCAATATAGGTGAATAACTTGTATTCGAACATAATTTCGTCATTCTCCCATACTTCCGGGTAATTTGCAAGTTTGATTGTTGGCAACACTAAGCTGGTTTTGTGTATTGATTGCATCTCAATAATTTTATCGAAAAAGCAAAAAATTAGTGGAATAATAACAAGCTTACTTGTGAAAAGTGATCCCTTGAGTTTTTTTTATCAAACTACTATGATTCCGACAACTTTTCGCAACGCAAGACAGCATTTTATAATTTTTTTTCTAAGCGTCTTGGGCGACGTCCGTAGCAGTAATGGCAGGCGATAGACTTCCTATGATGTGAGTGTGTGCGTGTCCGCTTGTACTTATTAGCGTTCCGACTTCCTAAGGGTACCTCGGTTCGGGATCAATTGGGACTCCGTCCTTCTTTTTTTATTAGGTCCATGTTTTTTGTAGTAAAATTTTAAAATGTATGGAGTTTCTTCATTAGATTCACTCATCTTCACAGTACGAAAAACAAATAAAAATCACACATTTTCCTAATTTGAATATGGAAATATCTTCTTTAAAATTTAAACTTTTAATGATAAAACCAGCCAGATACAAATAGTATAGCCAAAGAGATTTTATTACAAGTTCATACTTACTATAATGCGAAAAGACTTTTTCCCCAACCTAATAATATGAGTTAAAGTCACAAAAGTTTAAAAAGTGTTACGATTGATTGTATTTTGTAAAATATATTTTAAAAACATTTTGCTTAATTTTATTTAATGCAAGCCTCCAAAATAATATTTTTTTATGTATACTTAGATACTTTTTTTGATTGTAAATACATACACAGAATACAATACAACACCCAGCACCAGAACAAACATCTATGTTCATCACACAAATGTTTGTCCCAGGTGGGAATTGAACCCACAACCTATAGTTCAGAAGGCAGAGCCATTACCAACTGAGCTATCAAGGCCATCAAAATGGAGCCCTCAAAAAAAATTTCTATACATTATCTTCAATGTACAGATTTGGACCTGTTACAGTTTTATTATAAGTAATATAGAGAGATATATTATATAAGTAATAAACCGGGCACCATAATATTATTATAATAGGTAGATATATTTTTCACGGAGTTTCATCAGGAATTGTTTTAATCTTTGACAAACTCTAGCTCATTGTCAAACCTACGAGTGTGGCGCCCCAGGTGGCTCTTATTAATAACTTTGTGTCCAACGCTCAAGGTCATTGGCGCATGTTAAACTCTTAATATCGTTTTACTTCATACTCGCTTCGCTATCTTTTTCTAAATAAAACCAAGGCAAGGCACCACTCCCGCCTTTTTTCTCTCATACAATAGAATGTTACCAGCACAGATAACCTAAAACTCAGAATCGATTCACTTACTTACCTCTCGATTAAAATCGCATTTCGCGACACCCTTCATTTGGGTTTTATTTTTAGTGTTTTGTTTTATCTAATGAACAACTTTTATCTGATGATTGAAAAATCACGCCTTATAGTATCATACCTAATAATATTACTCTTTGGTCATATACATTCTTCACAGAGACTTTTTTCTTTAATCTGTGCCTCCAGATAAACATGTAGCACCACAGACCTGTGTGTGTGGCACAGAGTGTAGTCAATGTTATATTGTATTCTATGTATGTATTTACAAACAAAAAAAGTATCTAAGTATTCTATCAGTTATCTAGTTTCCATAGTACAAGCTATGCTTAGTTTGGGGCTAGATGGCGCTGTGTGAAATGTCCACACATATTTATTTATTTATTTAATGGTTTTTTGCTCTCATCTGTGACATATCGTAACTTACCGTAAGTAGCCAAAAAAAATCACCAATCGGCCATGTTGTTTAAAACTCTGATTCGTTTCGTAATGAAATCTTAATAATTCCCATAAAAAAAATTAACGATATTTCAATTTTAATATATCCTATTTTAAGCGCCGGCTATTTCTAAGCATATTAGTGAAAACCGCATGAAAATCCATTCAGTATTTTAGGAGTTATAACAAACAAACAAACAAACAGACAAAGTGTATAAAAAGTGGCTTAACGTGATCAGCGGATAATTTTAAGCCAACCTGTGTGATTATTTTTTTGATATCTTGCAATTACAGACTTTTTTATCTCTACAGTTTTATTATATGTATAGATAGCGTGGGCACAAAATACGGTGTTGCCAACCGTAATAAAAATATTCGGCAAAAATTACCTGAAAAATCGGTTTTTAAAAGAAAAATCGATGGTTTGAAATTAAAAAAGATATCGTGAGATCGAATTTCCACAAATAAGCACTCATCCATTGCTAGTCTGGTTTCAACTCGCAACTTTTGCTTTCGTCTGTCCGGAATTGGATGTATGACTCGCGTACAGGTCATAGTTTTCAGCGAATCTTGACGATACTTGATACACAATTCCGATGACAATACGTCAAGGGTTTGATTTCCTCAATAAATTCTTATCATCTAAATCGACACCTACGTTTTATACCCCACCCACGTGTACTTGTGTTTCCTCTAATTTCAACAATGGGAATAATATATTATTTACCATGCACTCTAAGGTAGGTAGGTCTACCTAAGATAGATATCATGATTATATGATATGTGTCTAAAAATAATCGTTAATCGGTATTATGTATCTAAAATAATCGTTAATTATCGAACCGAATATTGGCCTACACATCACTAAAATTGTTTTTTGACATGTGACAGATGACATTACATAAGCTTCACAGGTGCCTTCCAGTTTGAAAACAATTAAAAAATCAATCGGCCATGTTGTTTAAAACTCCGATTCGTTTCGTAATGAAATCTCAATAATTGTCATCAATTTTTTTTAACGATATATCAATTTTAATATATCCTATGTTAAGCGCCGGTTATTTCTAAGCATATTAGTGAAAACCGCATGAAAATCCATTCAGTATTTTAGGAGTTCAGTCATAACAAACAAACAAACAAACAAACAAACAAACAAACAAACAAACAGACAAAGTGTTTAAAAAGTGGCTTAACGTGATCAGCGGCTAATTTTAAGCCAACCTGTGTCATTTTTTTCTTGATATCTTGCAATTACAGATTTTTTTATCTCTACAGTTTTATTATATGTATAGACACTTAATGCACAGTAGGCCTATTGTCAAAATCACAGCACTCCAAAAGAGTCAGATATTGCCGAAAAATTACTAAGTTGGGTGATTTATTGATAATTTTAGCTGGCCTACGCAGAGTGTAGGTACCTACTATAGATACCTACTTACGAGACGTGATCCATACGCTACGATAAGACATCTTCGGCTTCGGTAACGAAAAAGAAGCCACTCCTATCCTGTAGTATAGGAAAGAGAAGAGTTCTCTCTTCTTTTGGACTGCATGCATGGCCCATGCAGTATGGGATAAGGCGTTAAACTAATTAACCCGTGCGAAGCCGGGGCGGGTCAGCTAGTTATGAATAAATTATATGAGCAGTAGGTTAGGTACAGTAGATTCGTGGTACAATATGGTACCGAATTTTCTACCTACTAGTGCAGTTTGTAGAGTTGTAGTGCCGTGAGGAATGAACAATAGACAGAAAGCTACGTCGAGGCAATTCAATTCAATTGAATACAATTTATTTATAAAAAAATGCAACATTACAGGATCCAAATCGTTACATTCTTATGAGCTAAAAACAATGAATAAAAACACAATACAATTCAACGATATAAAAAGAGAAAAAAAAGATGTAAACATTATACAGTGTGCTGCTCAGAGTAGAGCATGCTGAACTTTGATAATTTACCAAGGGTGTCAGTAAATATGTCCCCCTCGGGATACAGAGCAACCGGTAAATGGGGGACTCTTGGCGCGCTACAGTACGCGCTGGGGTTGGTGAAAATAGTGGAACGCGTCCTATGCGGAATCTTGCTCGCTGCTCAGGAACGCAGAGGCGAGTTGCTTCTGCGACCAAAGATGGGCTGTCCAATATCAAATGTAGGACGCAGAACATTATCCCTAGCTGGTCGTTTAATCTACGCGACTCTAATGAATTTATGCCTAACATGCCCTGTAGGTATTTGGTAGGGTACATGAACGGATAGTACTGGTGTTTTCTTTTATATAAGTACCGTAAGAAGCGCTTTTGGACCTTCTCGAGCATGAGTGCATATGTTTTCTCGTGGGAGTTCCAGACGCAAGAACTGGCTTCTACTTTGGCCAAGATAAGGGCATTATATAGAAGCTTTACAGCGTTGGGGTTATTGAAATTCCTACAGTTCCTGGTTACGAAACCTAGCGGGTTGTTATTATCGATTTTTATTCCTGTTGTCCCCCACTAATATAAGTCATGTTCAAAATTATAATATGTTAAAAAACAATACATATACTGGGTGGCGCAAAAGTAAAGACCCTATTTGGTTCAGCTATAACATTTTTTCTAAATTAGAAAACTAGATTTAGGTATTTTAAATGTATATTTGTGCCATTAAATTTCGTACCATTAGGATTTAAAGATGATGTCTTTTAAATGGTGACCTCCAGAGTTGATACACATTTAAGCCCTATTTATGACATTTTGCATAACTTGCCGTAACACTTCCTGCGATATGTTCGTTATTTCTTGACGAATGTTTTCTTTTAGAGCTGCGAGAGTCTGTGGCTTGTTCACATACACCCGAGATTTCAAAAAACCCCAAAGAAAGAAGTCTGGACTGGTCAGATCGGGTGATCTTGCAGGCCAAGGCAAATCGCCAAAACGAGAGATAACTCGGCTTGGAAAAGCGTCCCTCACTAAGTCCATAGTGTCGCGCGCTGTGTGTGCCGTAGCGCCGTCTTGTTGAAACCAGATGTGCTCCAGCCCCAATTCGTCCAAACTGGGTATCAAAAACTCACGTAACATGGTTCTGTAGCGTTCTCCAGTGACAGTTATCGCATTGCCTCCAGCGTCTTCGAAAAAATAGGGTCCGATCACTCTGTCAACACAGATGCCACACCATACAGTAACTTTTAGTGGGTGTAGAGGTGTTTCTTGAATAATGCGCGGATTATCAGTGCCCCAGAACCGAGTATTCTGCTTATTGACATGCCCTGAGAGATGGAAATGCGCTTCGTCACTCATAACCAATTTTGAAGGAAAATCATCCTCTTCAAGGTTGAGGTTTATGACGCGCTGGCAGTAATCTAGACGAGCTCGGTGGTCAGCAGGCAGCAGTTGATGAGTCATTTGAGTTTTATACGGGAACATCTTTAAGTCTTTCACCAAAATACGCTGCAGGGTCCGTCTGGAAATGCCCAATTGCGTGGCACGTCGCCTCGTTGATGTTTCTGGACACTCTTCCACATCTTCGCGCACAGCATCGATATTTTCAGCTGAACGGCCTGTTCTTGGTCTCCCAGACTTAGGTCTATCCAATGTTGAGCCAGTTGCTTCAAGGCGTGTGGCAAAGCGTCGAATTGTGCGACCAATCGGTGCCGGACGGTGGGGAAATCGTCGACGAAATTCACGTTGTGTTCTTATCACTGATGAATTATTCCGTAAGAACATTGACACAATTATTCCACGTTCTTGGGGAGTAAAACGGTCCATGTTTATTTTCAGTGTATTTTACATTTGTTCACTACACAATTTTCAACAACAGAATGACAGAAAATGTCATATAAAAAAAATAAAAGTATTTTCTTTAGTGCCAGTACTTTTGCGCCACCCAGTAGTTACATTACTATTATGTATGACCCCCAGATATTGATTTTCATTCAAATCAGAAAAACATTTTTTCCCGCAGTGGCCGAAAATTTCCGCCATTAAAAAAAATTTTGCAAGCTTCCTCTCCAGCCTCCAAACAATATTAGTTTGAGCTCCTTATACTAAAGTGTCTTAGTTACGCCGTCATTTATGGTAAAAATTTGTATGGCGGATTTTTTTTCCGCCATTTTGAATTATTTTCATTCTCTTCAAAATCGTCCCAAGGTTTGCTATGACTGCCTTAAAACGCACATGACCTATCTTGTATGGTTTAGCCAGGCCGTTGACTGTCCGAATGACGGAAGGTCGGAAGACCAGGTCTTCAATTTTTTTGAACTTCGAACTTCCTCCTCTATACGAATTTAAAAAAGGTCAAAATTTCTCATAGCTATTGAGCAACAATGCATTGAAAATGTGAAAAAACAAAATGTATCGGCCATCTCTAAAAATGGCGGAATCCAATTTTTTTTTCAAATATGGAGTCAGGGGCCTCAAAAATCACCCGATGCAAAAATCAAGCGGATCGGACCAACTTTCAAAACGGCCGCCATCTTGAATCTGCCATATTGGATTTTCACGACCACTATCGGAAAGCCCCCATCGTCCCTTATGACATTTGGTCGAACACCTCCCACCCACCTCTTACCGTTTCCGATTTATAAGCGTTTCAATTTTGTATGGAAACTTTTTTTTTTGTATGGCAACCCTAGTTTTTTTATTTCTCTAGAAGCGTCCCAGGGTTTTCTACAACTTTAGTTCAAACAGGATACCTATCCGACTTGTAGTTTCAGCGAGTCATTGAGCAGTTCCATCTCGGAGACGACTTCCTGATGATGTTAGATTTTTCTGGTGGTCACGTCACCCATACTTGGTTTTTACCCACCACGCCTGACGGCCGATATCAATAGTTGTGTCAACCATACATCTCTATGTATCTATCTAGGTGTTTAAATAAACTTTATATAAGAGTGTGAAGTGTGATTTTACTATAACATAATAGTAATGTAACTATATCTATTGTTTTTTTAACATATTATAATTTTGAATATGACTTATATTAGTGGGGGACAACAGGAATAAAAATCTATAATAATAAATGTTAATAATAATTTTTATTCCTGATATCCCCCATGGGGCCGAAGATGTGGGGGATAACAGGAACAACCCAAACCTGGGTAGCCTCTTGAAACATGCCGCAGCGAGATTGCGCACGTGTGTGTGGAAAGTTAACTTAGGGTCAAAGATTACACCGAGATCTTTAACGTAGGTACTCTTTACGCTCAATAGGTTTATTGTAGCTATCTATGAGCAATACATCCTGTATTGCTCATAGATAGGGTGTGATGAACGAGTGAAGCTCATGACTTGACACCTATTTATATTTAGGAAGAGTTTATTTTTCTCACTCCAGTTCTGGATATGATCAAGATCTGTTTCAAGATTTTTGCAATCATCTATAGAATTGACAGTCTTGACTATTTTTAAATCATCTGCATATAGCAAACTACTGCTATACATAAGACATTGGTCAATATCGTTTATCATGATTGAAAACAGAAGTGGGCCAAGTGAAGAACCTTGACTCACACCCGAGGGTGTATGGTACGGCGCAGAGTCATAGTACCCTAAGCGAACAAACTGCTTTCGATCCCGAAGGTAATCGGCAAAAAGTTTTAATAGTTTAGGAGCAAAACCCATAGAATCAAACTTTTCAAGGAGTATGTCATTGTCAACTTGATCGAAGGCTTTCCTGAAGTCGAGGTAGATAACATCAATCTGTAAACCTTCGTCCAATTTTTGTGAAATATGATCCACGAGCGCTAACAAGTTTGTATTAACGGAACGTCCCTTTCGAAAGGCGTGTTGAGTATCGCTGAAAAATGGCTTTACCTGTTTATAAATATTAGTATGAAGTATACCTTCAAACACTTTAGTAAAGAATGAAAGAATAGCAATGGGTCTGTAATTGTTGGCTAGAGTTTTGTCACCAGATTTCAAAATAAGTGTAACTCTGGATACTTTCCAACGTTCAAGGTAGTTTCCAGATTCTAGTGATAAGTTAAAAATTTAGGCCAAAGGAGCACTAAATTGATCTTTAAAAGCTTTTAGTATGTAAGGGGGCACATTGTCGGGGCCGACTGAGCTTTTTGGTTTGAGTTTATTTATTTGTGACTCTACTTCAAGCTTACTAATACTGCAAATGGTAATTAGTTGACTACTGGAAGCGTTAGAACAATATTTGCGATTTGCGTCAAGGGTAGGAGGCTGCGCTAAAACACACTGCTGAAGTATTCTGCAAACTTTTCTGCAGCAGGTTGACCTGTGTAAAGTTGTCCTTCATGCATTATGCTTGGGTCGAATCCGCCTTTAGTTTTAAGACTTGAAATGTGTTTCCAAAAACGGGTAGGGTTTCGTGACAGATCATCTTGTATGCGGTCCATATATTTGTCATATTCGGCCGATATCCTACGAATGATGTCGGCCCGAAGGGCACTGAAAAAACTATACATATAGAGGTCATTGCTATTTTTCCATACTTTATGAATCCGTTATTTAAGTTTTAGGTCGAAGATTATATCTTTAGTGTACCAAGTCGGATACCTTCTTGATGGCTTAGAGTGCCGAGTCTTTTTTGGAACATATTGGTTAAAGCCGTGATACAAAAGGTGCAGAGATTCAACTGCACTGTTTGGATCAACTTTAACCATTACATCTTCCCAGTTCATTTCGGAAATATATTCGTACAGAGAAGTGAAATCCGCCTTACTGAAGTTCCAGTCAGTAGCATTGTCTATATTACTTGCTTCTAAGAATTTATCATGATCTCTTATACTGATGCCAATGGTAATATCTAACGGAGGGTGGTATTTATCGGCCCGTTCCACGAGTCCCACATCTGCCACGCATACTTTAACCTCACCTAAATTTTTACTTACAAATACAACATCAAGTTTACTACCCGAATCATTTACAACATCATTGTGATCAAAAAGGTGACAGTAAGTTAAGAAAAAGCCCATGTAGTTGTTAACATTAAGGTTAGCACTATTTAAATTTAAGTCCCCTAATATAATTATCTGAGCGTTCATTAATGAGGTAGACACATTTTCCTCTACATTATAGCAAAAAGTTAAGTAGTCTTCTTCTTTAGCAGAGGGTTTAATGTAGGTAGTACATATACACACATAGTATTCACGACCATGGAACTTATATAATTTAGAACTTATATTTTGTCAACATTATAATATAGGAAAAAAATAATGTTGCGTGAGGTTGCGTTATTTATGTTATGCTTGTACAGACCATTCACCGTAAGTTGTCCCCTGATGTATTTATATTATTTGAAAATATGCAAATACTATCGTAAATGTAAAGTAATATGTAAGCACTATCTAAACTTGTATCCACAGATTTATATGTTTAAGGCCCGATTTCACCAAAGTTTATTCCAAGTATACGGCTATTCGTTACTCTTGGATACAGCTAATTGACAAATGAAATTACACAAAAAAGACGCAATTTTGATTGTATCCAAGGTATGTCTTATTCCTTCACAAAATTGGTGGTATAAGGGCTATATTCGCGTAACTCGGTTGTTCTCGGAAAGTTATACCTGGAATAAAATTTATTCTAGTTTGGTGAAATCGGGCCTTACTTGCATATTTTTAAATAATATATGTACAAACTTAAGGTGAACGGTCTACAAGTTCTGCAACCATGTTTATGGCATAGGTACCTACTTAGGTAGGTAGGTACGTAGTATTTATATTCTATTTATGGTTTATGGTAGGGTTCCTGAGAACCGACACAAGGAGCTGTTTGTGCCAATGCTATAAATAGACCGCGAGTAGTGGGCAGAGCGACCCGGTTACATTGATTCTGTGCATTGCTATCCCTGCGTCGCGTCGGTACTCTCTGTACGTACTCAGCCGCGTCCATTCGATACGCTCTGCACTCGCGTCGCGGCGAGCTGCCACAACCACAGGCTCAAATTGTATAATTGTATAGCAGAAACATCTCTTTACGAAAATATGCGGGACAACGGGAACAACCCGGTGAAACGACGACGAGCTGCTACTATTATCTATTCTGTGGCGCTGAGCTGCCTACAACAACAGTCAGTCAGTATGCGTCCGACACATACGAACGGATGGCAGTGCAGCTTTTCACATGTCAACGTTTGACTGGTATAATGTAAACTTCTAGGCAAGCATGCCCCATTGTCGATCGCGTCGTCACTTATCACCAGGTTGAGACCTTGGTCAAATGTTAGCCTATCTACGATTTAAAAAAAAAGAAAAGCCGGATTAGACGGACTCCGGACTTTCCACTAAGCTATGAATGCACTAGTAAGTAAGTATCGGAGTATAGCCCAGAGTAAATCACATTATCACACTAATATTATAAAGGCGAAAGTTTGTACATATGTGTATTTGTGTGTATGTTTATTATTCCTTCACGCTTAAACGGCTGGACAGATTTAGATAAAATTTGGAATAGAGATAGCTTGTACATATACTGGATTAACATATAGGCTACCTTTTATGTGCGGGTGAAACCGCGGAGAGCGACTAGTTTTAAAATAAATTGTAAAGTTGTCGGGTTAATAAAGGTAAAAATGCAAATGCTTGAATATTTATGCCATTTAGCAACCTTTATATAAAGTAAAATGTAAGTATCTACTATTGTGTAACAAAAAGTAGGTACTGCAAGTATTTTTTTAACTGTACCAATTTATGATTATAATTTTGTTACAGCTGCCTAAACAATTACAACTTTAATATTTATGTATTTTACAGCTTCAGTCCTTCAGTACATAATTTATATAAATATTATCTATAATTATATTAAATAGCACTACTAGCAGTTTCTAACCGATCGGTAAAATTAAGCAACATTCGCTGCGGTCACCTTGATGGGTGACCGCTACAGCAAAAAGTGGTATTTACCATATCTCTTAGTACTAATCTGTGTAGTCGGTCCCGGCTGTAATTGTCGTAAGACAATAGTCGTTAAGCCAAGTCGAAAGCCTTTGGGCGGCCTGAAAATTCAGACACCAGGGCTGACCACTTGCCTACACGAGAAGAAGAAGAAGATAACTAAATAACCTAAGTATTTAGATGATGCTATGTTTCTTATTTAGGACGTTTTAGGTTTTGGTTATTGTAACAGCGTAACTGTGATGTGTAAAAAAAACATTGTACGTGACAAATGCCTTTTTTGATTGGAAGGCTCTTTTTGCCCTACTTTTTTTGATGTGTTCCAATTCCATGTTTTAGTTCCTGGGAAAAATATCGCTGGCGGAAGCTCATCATGTCATCATTACACATTTGTACGGCAGGAAAACCCGCACACGATTCTGCGCTGCTACAGGAGCTTGCCAACTCGAAACTATTTAGATAGTAGGTCTCATCCTCCAGGTCCCGTGCGGAACATAGTGCACTCTGTGTTTTGTGACGCGCCTCCACGCGCGAGTCCGTGCTGGCCGAGCTCCCCGTGTGACACGAGCCCCTGCTGCTACTAGGGGCTCTAATTAGTAAGTGGTAGCATTGTTCCCCCTCATGGCAACACTCATCCTCCTGGAGGGCGGGGCGCGCGGCGGCGGGTGGCGCGCACGCGCGGGCCGCGCCTCCACGCGCGAGTCCGTGCTGGCGCGCGCGCGGAACTGCGCCGAGCACTCCGCGTGACACGAGTCCGCGCTGCAGGGGGCTCGTGACTCATCCTCCTCCTCCTCGAAATCCATCTCCGTCCAGCGGCGACCTTAACATAACAATGTACGATTTGAAACTGTCATGGTCACTATCACAAACATTTAATTTTCTAAAATATTGTAAATATAAAATATACCTACATGGTAAATAATATTAAGTATAGACAAATATAATTTATTGAAGTACCTACTTTTAGAGAGTTAGTTTCGATCGGTCACAGCCAGTCACAGGCCCGTACTGCCATCCCATAAAAAATTAGGTATGTTCGGTCGCACATTCTAACAAGTTAATATAAGTATTTAAAAAATAGTAGTCACAATGGGCACCCACGCCGGACCTTCGCCGCGGTAGCGATTGCTATATTTCCAAACCTAAAATAAAAATGTAGGTCGAGAAATGAACATTCCCCATTAGGATCGCGGCCATTGTTATAATCTTTGATCGCGGCGCCACCTCATACTCGTTATGAAGCACTCCTCGTAACAAACACTACTACTAGGTACATGGATTGGGGAGTTTGAAAACTTTGCTCTCAATTTAAAAATGTGTCTCATGCAGCGACAGCGGAGGGAGTGCTGAGATATTATGGCTTATATTTATGATTTTTATAGCAGTATCGCCTGCTCAGCGTACTGCTATAAAAATCATAAATATTGATTTGGGAGGCGTTATCTTTACAGCATTTGTGTTGATGTAACTTGACCGTGCTGGTTGGGATAATTCTTAAGAATTTCTCAATAGATGGCGCTGCCAACCCCGTAAGTTGGTTGTAAAAAGGTGAAGGATAAATTCGGACACGAGACCACTTGTCACGGTAGCTTAAGTAAAGCATGTCCCGGCTTTAGGGATGGATGGATGCGGGTTCAAGTCCCGCTCGTGATTCAAATTTTTCCTTTACAAATTAATCTGTAGATTACGCTGAGCAGGCGATACTGCTATAAAAATCATAAATATTGATTTGGGAGGCGTTATCTTTACAGCATTTGTGTTGATGTAACTTGACCGTGCTGGTTGGGATAATTCTTAAGAATTTCTCAATAGATGGCGCTGCCAACCCCGTAAGTTGGTTGTAAAAAGGTGAAGGATAAATTCGGACACGAGACCACTTGTCACGGTAGCTTAAGTAAAGCATGTCCCGGCTTTAGGGATGGATGGATGCGGGTTCAAGTCCCGCTCGTGATTCAAATTTTTCCTTTACAAATTAATCTGTAGATTATGGCTTATGAGGTCCACGAGCCACGGATAACCGATAAAGATTACAATACGATCAAAATAAAACAAACGATATATATGTGTACCCAGGTGTACCCATCCCCACTAGAGCCGTTGGGTGCAGGAAGCAAGCCGCAGCTCAAAGTGGCGCTCTATGGGGGAGGCCCATGTCAGCAGTGGACGTCTAGGCTTATCAATATTTTTGATTTAAGTTCGTAATAGTGATCTTACAAAAGGGTGTGGAGATGAGTTGCGGCTCGGCGGAGTCGGAGGCGGCTCGTGCGAGCGGTTGGCACAGCGGCGCGCGAGTCTCATCGCCCGCGCCGCGCGCTCCCGACCACTTGCTCACGCGCCAGAACCGGCGAGCGTCGCGGAACACACCCCACACCTGCATTCGTTAACTTCATCTTACCGTCTTTCACACATTCGAATACGAGCAGTAGGTTCGCCTAGAACGAAGGGTCCTTGCAGACAGAGCGATCACGCGTTCCTGCGTTCCGCGTTATAATCGAGTTATGCGTAGTACTTGTATGTATTGTATTTTAGGTACGTATTGCGTGACCGCTCTCTGTCTGCAAGGTCCCGAAGACGTCACGATTTTTGCAAATTTTGGGCTCTGTGGTGTGGTGGTTGAGCAGGCCGACTCACAACCCGGAGCGGCGGTATCGATTCCTGCGACAGGATAAGTTATTGTGCAAAAAAAGACGCAAATTTTTGTGCTGTGTTTGGGTGTTGTGGGACCATGGTCCTCGTAGTTCCTGGGTCCCTAGATACAGGGAATCAGAGTTATAGTATGTGATCGTTAGGCGCTATTCTTTTTTAGTTCATTTACACGAATTACTTAAAATCACAGCGCAGCGAGCTATGGAGCGAGCTATGGTGGGTGTTTCCCTGCGAGATAAGCTCCGGAACGAGGAGATCCGCAGGAGAACTAAAGTGACCGATATAGCTCTTAGAGTTAGTAAGTTGAAGTGGCAATGGGCAGGCCACATCGCTCGTAGAACTGACAACCGATGGGGAAGAAAGGTTCTCGAGTGGCGACCACGAACCGGAAGACGCAGCGTAGGCCGGCCCCCCACTCGGTGGACTGACGACCTGGTGAAAGCCGCGGGGAGCCGATGGATGCAGGAGGCGAGCAGCTCAAGGTGGCGTGCTCTGGGGGAGGCCTATGTTCAGCAGTGGACGTCTTCAGGCTGTTAATGAGGCTGTTAATCAGGCTGTTATGATGACTAGAATCACACAAAATTCAAAACCCATTACTCGTTTTGAAAAGCAGTAAATCATAGATGTAGGTATAGTAGGTATGTCAATGCAGTAAATCAACACAGAATATATAGTTAGTAACTTGTTGGTTTATAAATTATCACAGTAACTACTTAGTTACTACTGAAATTATTTACAAATAAATTAGATGTTGAAAGCTCTACTAATATAATTATTACCTACTAGCAACGTACCTCATACCTACAACAGTGCACGAAAATACTATGCGAATCTTTGGTGCACTTTAGATTTTTTAACGATTTTTAAAACATCTTTGAAGGTTTATGAAATATCACAGTAACTAGCTACTAAGGAGGTAGGTACTTTGCTAATATGTATAATCATGTTATTGTAAGTAGAGTAGAGCTTTCAACGTCTTTATTTGTAAATTGTAAACAATTTCAGTTAATGAACGATGGACCTGACCGTTTAGCGAATCCTACTATCCTACTAATATTATAAATGCGAAAGTTTGTGTGTATGAATGTTTCTTACGAATCTTCGTAACTACTGAACTTCTTTCAATGTAATTTTGCATGTAGATAGCTTATACGCTGGATTAACACATTCGATACTTTTTGTCCGCGGGGCACAACTAGTAGGTATTAGATAAACAAGCTGGTAGTACTTACAGAACATGCGCCTAAAATGTTAAGTACAATTGGGATAAAGTAGGTAATCGCACGCAGACCCAATTATGAAAATCAATATCGCTGGGAAAGCTCACAACAGGGCACGAGTGTTTATAGAAAATGTCAACGCCACTCTGGGCGCTACTAGGGTTTACACAAATTGGCTCCGATTGTAAAGTTAAATTGCCTCACATGAATGTTTGTCAAGTGGCTTATAGTATGTAAATGAGCTACGGCGAGAAACCGTACACGACGCGACGTACGGGTAAGACCCAGGATTTATACGTGCTTATTTATCCCCGAACGAAATTACGTATAAGTATAGGTAGAACCACGAAATTGCTCGTTTGCCGAATACTACCTGGCATAAACGTATTTTCCTTGTTTACTTCCGTAACAGGATTTGCAAATATTTCTGGCGTAATTGAATCTTCTCTCTGAACTTTTGGATAAACCGATATAATGATAGAACCTGTACCTACGGGAGTGTGACGTAATGGCGTTGTAATGACGCCCTCAAAGATCAAGACTATTGAGTAACGAAAGTTAAATTACTTGGTCTTTGGCACCGCTAAGTACCTCAAGCTTACGTTACACGCCTTCATGCCTTCCTAATAACCGAGAAATGTTCAGCAATTGAACAGTATTTATAAAATAAATTATAATTCTTTGTTCTTTACTACCGAGAATTGCGCTATAACTTATTTTTGGATCACATCAAAGATTTTTGCGAACAATATTACGTACCATGTAATAAAGATTTATTGGTTTTATCTGTAGTCACTTCAAGATGTTTTTGTATGAAACACTTATTATAAACACTTATTATTGTTATTGAAACACTTGTGTTTCAATAACAATAATATTTCGGATTCTGAACGGAAGAAATATTAGTCATAATGTCATTGTGTCCTTCATGGAAACAAGTTGGCAGAAATTTCTCTACCAAAGATGAAGTGCGGCTCCGTGGATGACGCACGATCATGTCTTCGAATTTTGCAATTCTTATTGCATTTGCCAGTTTCTCCACGATGTTTTTGTTCACTCGCTTTTATGAAACGTTAAGTTGAAGTCATTAGTGCGGGCGAGCGGGAAGCGAACCAGTATGCGTCGCGTCGCACGTCGTTTTGCAAGTCGCACGGTCTACTGCTAAGCCACACTCGCTTATTCCCACTCACACTCACGTAATACAATTCAACAATATATCACCCAAAAATATACATCATCATCATCAACAGCCTGAAGACGTCCACTACTGAACATAAGCCTCCCCAGCAGAGCGGTACTTTGAGCGGCTGCTCGCCTGCTGCATCCATCGGCTCCCAGATCGTCGGCCCAGCTAGTGGGGGCCGGCCTACGCTGCGTCTTGCGATTCTTTCCTATAGGTAGTACCTACTTGTTCAATACTCTCCCGCACAGAGAGCTCGTGGAAGCAGACGCAGCCGATCTCCTTGCTGCGGCGTCGACCCTCCTCGCTGCAGACCATGCGGTCGCGGCTCTGGTCAGTCTTGTTGCCTACCATCACCACCGGCGTCTCCAGGGCACTGTCCTGAAGATACAAAGATAAGTCGTTTTAACAAATCTTTTATTATTATTGCCAAGATAATTAGTTCAATGAATTTTCCCGTTTCAAATGTAGGTACCTACATGGAGCTTCCCTCATCATAAATATTAGTTTTAAGTACCTGTTGCAGGTACATTTTATGTATAGGAACAAACACTAGGATATTTTTGAATGTGTCAATGACACATTGAAAGTATTGTCAATTTAAGTTTTATTACGTTGTGTGAGTGAGAATAAGCGAAAGTGGCTTAGCAGTAGACCGTTCGACTTGCAAACCGACGCGACGCACCCGGTTCGAATCCCGCTCGCCCCGCACCAATGACTTCAACTTAATGTTGCATAAGAGCGAGTGAACAATAACATCGTGGGGAAATTGGAAAATGCAATCCAAGAATCGCAGAATTCGAGGACATGATCGTGTCGCTGTGTTATGCTTATGACTTAACCTTGCCTTCATAGTAGAAGCGAGTCTGCGGCGCCTCTTGTTGTAGTTTATGAGAAACTTGAGCCGGTGGCACTCGTCGAACGAACACTTGTCCGTAACAGAGTACATCAGAATGAACGCCTCAGCCCATCGTATGTTGCTCTCCAGATTTGCATATTCACTTTCCTGCGCATTCAAATTGAAATTATTAAGTTATCTGTGTTTTATTTGGAAAGGAAAAGTTGAAATCTTTCTGGTGGGAGCTAGTCCAAAGTTAAGTCACTAGGAGGAAGTCGTTTTTTTGGGATAAATAAAAACTGATAGGTACATATATCTAAGGCTGCTGTTACAAAAATATGCGTAGTTGCAAGGTTTTCGTCGTCAATATTTGATGTATAGCTTTAATGTCTACTATACATAGCCATTAAATAACCTTTAATTTCATCTTCTTCGATAATGACAGAGCGAATTTTAGGTAATTTACCTATTTATTTAGTAATCATCATTCTCCTTGTGTTTGTTTTGGCAAAAACACACAGAGACCCGATTTGAGGGCTCTAATTTGCAAATTCTGTGTAACCTAAGATTCTAAACTAAATTATACTCCACTAAATACATCCCGTACTTCCATAATGATATAACAGATTTTTGATTTTTGTCTTTCAGGTAAATAAAAATATATTACATTAAATTTATTTTTATTAAATAAGACTTCAACAAAGGGTCAAATATCTCCGGAGTTTTATATTACATCGACAAAATATTGTTGCCAAAATAAAGTTCATAATTTTTCTAAACTACTACAAATTATTTTATAATTTTAAATAATGCTCTTATTTATATATCAATACATGAAACTATACCACAATCCTCACAATTCGGTGTGTTTGAGATTCCCATTAAAAATAGAAACTTGTTTGGTATAGTTCAGGATGTTCAACATGTATTGATGGAGTGTGTCCAAACGACGCATTGCGCCAGGAGTTTTTATTCCCTGAGGGGGTAGGCATTTGCAACAGTTTCTTGGCTTCTCCGTCATCGGAAGAGGCCAAGACCATGATAAGGCTTTATTTGTTCCTTTATGGAGGAACATAGTAGTCATAAGATTAAATCTGTAATTAGCATTACGGGAGTGACATTGTCAACCTTGACCAAACTCCAATGGAAAACATTAAAAGAAAAAAAAAAATACATGAAACTAGATATATTTGGTCAAACAGACGGACGCTGCGAGCTCGGTACCGCGCGTGCTTTACTGAGTTCGCCAAAATGTAATAGCCAGCCTAACAATTTTATAGAGAAATAGATAGGTAAGTATACTCAATAGTAATGTCATTTGTAGAAATTCAACATGTTAAGTGTCTTATCCAGTTCCATCTACAAAATAATAGATACAATAAGAGAAGTGCATTTTTTTGCTGGTTGGGTGTTATTGGACAATTTCTCAGATAATTCGGTTGTAAACGTTTACGATTAGGCCAATAGATGGCTAGATTGTAATAGATATAAGGAAAGAGAGTAACTAATAAAGGCAGTCTAGGAATTAGGAAAATCCTTACGCCTGCATCAACAACGGTTATAAAATAAACTTTAATTATTAAGAAAATAAATCTTACGTGCGACTCTCCGGCGGAATCCAATATTTCAAAATAAACCATCTCGTTATCTATAACGGTTTGGAATGAGTATATTTTTTCTAAATGGGGATCGTATTCGCCTATAAATCGTCGTGTAATGAACCTCACCACTAGGGCTGTGAACAAAATAATAATATTACTACAAGTTAAGTTTATACGTAGCTGTTAAATAGATTTAGTAGGCACTATGTCTACTATAATACTTATAGCTCACTCACTCTCATTGAAATTTCATTAGTAGGTACATAAAAATGACTACCTATTGCAGCTTAAGATTTTTTATTGTAAGCCGGGAATTTTTATATTGGTTTAGTTTTCCTAAGTATTACTACCTTAGTAAATTGAAGTTCAGTAGCACTGCGAGATACATAAACGTTAATATTATGATCTGATCCAAAATAAAGCCGATGTATATGCAACGGAAATAAAAAAAGAAAGAGTTTAGAGTTGTCAGTCAGTATCTTGAACAGTGTCAGTTCATTATTAGCGTTCACTCTGTATGTGGAGTCTATGGTCACTCTTCTCTCTGCGTTACCGGCCACGTAGCGGTGGCAGGGAGTATTATAATAAACTAAAGTGTCAATTTCAGTGTATTCATTAATTATCCTGCTGGGTTAGCATGGACAGTAGACAAAATTGTCTTTCCCCATTTTACGTCACTTTCTTCATACTTGCTTGGAGTAAAACGGGGGAAAGACAATTTTGTCTACCGGCCGTGCTAACCCTACTGGAACTAGGAACCTTCAAGTTATGATACCTACAGGTCTCACAGAATATATAACAATATACATATACCTACTATATTTAGGTACATATTAACAAATACCTATAGGTACATCGACCGTGATTGACCTAAGGATAGGTCGATACAAGGTGCGGTGAGGTGTGGTGACTATACAAAAGACACCTCATTTCATTGATAATTATTAATGATCCTACCATATCAAACGAACTTACTTTATACACCATGTGACGTTCGAGCGTGTTAGGACTTAAATGGTATAAACGGTTCATTCTCGCGATTTATAATTATGATTGTATGCTTATGGATCGATACAAATCTATGCTTCAAAAGGAACAATAGAAGCCAATATTTAGGTCTTATAGGGTTATGAAAGTATTAGATACCGTAGGTAGCTTAATTAAGTATTTCACCTGAAAATAACTTGCCAAGAGCATGCCGGGCGGGTTGAGATGTAGTCCTAAAGCTCCCTTCTCAATATGACTATAGACAGCGGTTACGACTAGATCGCTTTAAGGTCAAATCTCGATATGACTAGACTATATCGCGTTAGGGTTACATTGCTTTTGGACTAGATCGCCAAAAGTCCAGATAGCGTAACAATTAAGTAGTCGTTTATTTTCAGCATAGACTACCACAATCTGCCTAATATATATTATACAGCTACCTAATCATATCATTGTTTCGTGTGTAATAAAACGTACCTACTAAAGGTTGATAATGAGGAAATTTACTTACCAGATTTGCCAACTCCAGATTGTCCCAGGACCATCACTTTGAATGGCTTTGGTTTAGGATACAGAACGAGCTTGGCCAGAGAAGTTTTAGGTGAAGGAATGGTGCTCATGACGATGACGATCACTGGCTGTTATTATGGTAGAGTTTTCTGTAATTAAGTAATGTAACTTTCAGGAATAAAATCCACATCTCCTGCAGTAACGGTCAGGGGTTTTGACGAGAGCGAGGGTTACCTATTTTTAATTATTGTAAAATGCATTAATAGCACAGAATATATAATAGTAGGTATAAGGTACGTTAATAGTAATAGTATGCATTGTGTTATGAAATCTATAGGTATCCATGGGGTTTTTTTTTCTAAAGACTAACTCAAATATTGACCGTACGGTCTACGAACCAATTAGGTAGGTAATTACCTCTATACCTATTTACTTATTCTACCGACACTACGGCACAGAATAAATACGACTTAGAATGGATATGTCCGTAGTTAAGGTAAAATGGTTAAAAATACTAACAAATTTTGACCATTGGTTACCTTAACGACTGATCAAAAAACCCACCCTTAAGACAACTACACGGCTATTAGTTGTAGTTGGTATTGGTACCTACTGCGTCAGTAATAATGTCGATAATGGCATGGAAAACATGTCGTGTAGGTATCTGATACGCATCGACATGGAAGTCCACCCCCGATGTCGAATTAATTGATTACTTACGTAGGTAAAGAAACAATAAAGTTTACTTACCTATTGCTATGATTAAGATAGATGTAGGTACCTATACGATATGCACCAGATGCTGACCGTGGCACGTTATTTGTTAAAAAAATTGTTATGGTGTATCAAAATCTCAAGGGTTTTCAATCAAAAAACTTGAAAAACAGGGTAACCTACCTCAGGGTTCATACTTACTTGTACCATCAACGGTAGCCTATGACTGCAAAAGTAGATAACAATACAATTGTTTTTCCTCGCAACTGTGATGAAATCGTATGACACGCGTGTGCATTGATCACTAGGGTTGCCATCTCCAAATTTTGAAACCCAAGATTTAAAGATAGAAAAACCACACAAAACATTTCGGTACCAGGACGCGCTATAACAGCATTAGGTAGGTAGGTACTTAATTGTAATATGCATTGAAAATAGGGTCAATAAAACAACTAGGTAATAGTACAATCACATTTTTTGACCGAGAGCGAACAAATTGAGCTAAGTCTCTGCTTCAATTCGCGTAAACGGACTTGCTAAATGTAACTAGACGCGAAGTTCGATTTGAACCGAATGTTGTCTTCATAATGGAGCATGGAATAGTAAGTAAGACCATGATGGAAAAGACCGAGAAATTAAAGATTTATGACAGTCAAAAAAAAAAACAAAATTGCACGCAACGTTTAAAAATATTGCCAGCCAGCAGGGCTAGCACGGCCGGTAGACAAAACTGTCTTTCCCCTGTTTTACTCCAAGTTTTGTCTACCAGCCGTGCTAACCCTACAGCTGTATAGTAAACGGACTTGCTAATTAGGGAACTAGAAGCGAAGTTCGAACCTAACGTTGTTTTCATAATGGAGCATGGAATAGTGAGTAAAACCACGATAGAGAAGACTGAGAACAAGACTATTAGTTTATGACTATCAATAAAAAAAACAAAAAAGCACGTAACGTTTAAATAAAGTTGTTTCATGCTATAAAAGTATAATGCCATCCACTAAAATATTCCTACTAATAAAGCCACATACAACTATCGTGTTATATTATACCTTCACTAATCTTTACCGTTTTCTTTTTTCTTTATCGACGTGGCACTGACGGAATTATTTAAAAATATTCTAATAACTAACAATTTATGGGTTGTTCAAAACTTGTACGAGCAATAATATTTTAGCACGCGTTGAAGAGTTGAATTGGTGGCGGGACGTAATTATGCGCGAAGTGAAGCGGATAGCGCGGGTCGACCGGCGCGCGGATACAACGCGAGTGCTTCACGAAACGTTCCTCCTTCTCGAATGACGAACAAACTAATAGCTTAACTGTGTCCCCTTTAAATACTAACTTGTAATAAATCTGTGGCTCTTTGGGTTTGCGTACCAACTTCTTCCTAATCGGTGTCCCACCGCAGCCGTAGCCACAACAAATAATTATTCAAGTCTTTGACATATAAGGAAACTACATTAGTATTTGAAAGGTTAAATGATACTAACATAGGGTGGGCTTTTTGATCCGTAGTTAAGTTAACCATTGGTTAGAAACTCTAACAAATTCTAACCAATGGTCAAAAAACCCACCCTAAGTATTACCACTTTCGACTTCTAGTGTATTTTCAATTACTCTCTTATAACCCTTATTCGTAGGTTTTACAATAAATAAGTTCAGCGTAAACACATTTTTGCCCGCTGAATATTTTAAAAGTAGAATAGACCACCGGCAATTCTGTTGATCAGAACTTTTATGTTGCGTTGATAAACAGACGTTTAACTGTTAACCAGCCGTTTTAGACTTTGGTAACCTTCACCAGGGCCGTAGCCAGGAATTCACTTCGGGGGGGGGGTTCAGTTTGATTATCATAATTATATACCTACACGCACAGTTAAAAAACATTTGCTTCTTATCATCATCATCATCATCAACATCAGTCTGAAGACGTCCACTGCTCAACATAGACCCCCTAGCAACAGCGCCACTTTGAGCGGCTGCTCGCCTCCTGCATCCATCGGCATTCGCCTCCCCGCGGTTCTGACTAGGTCGTTGGTTCACCTAGTGGGCTGGTTGCTTCTTATACCTACCTACTCGTAATGGAGAGCTGATAAAGTAAGTATGATCTTTCGCAGGATCTTTCGCAGCACGCAAGCGGTAAAATAGATTTTATAACAATTTTATCAGCTCTCCATACATCTAAGTACCTACCTATGTGTTTAAGAAGCAAACTCATAAATGTGTTTTTTTAAACGGTGTCGAAAAGTACGGTGTCGTAATAAGGTGTCGTAGTAATTTTTCCAGTAAGAATCTGTCATTAGATGATTAACGCCGGTCCTGGGTCAAGATATAGAGCGAGAGTCTTTCGGCTTTCACATTACATAATTTGCATTACAGTTTACGTTAATTCACTTATAGTAAACACTTACAGTACAAATATTAAACCATTCAAAAAAAAAACCATATTTGCCGTATTGTATTTCAGAAAACACGTATGTCAATTCAAACATGAATTATATATCAATCAGTACAAACGCTCTTGCTATGTGACAAAATATAGTAGAAATATTAAAAGCGCGAGCGAAGCGAGCGCAAAAGTTTATATATTTGCCGTATTACATTTGAGAAAACATGTATGGTAATTCAAACATGAATTACATATCAGTCAGTATAAACGCGCTTGCTATATAATAAAGTGAAATATGAATAGCGCGAGCGAAGCAAGCGCTAATTTTTTTTTTCACTGTATTGTATTTCAAAAAACACGTATGGCAATTCAAACATGAATTACATGTCAGTCAGTACAAACGCGCTTACTATTATACCAAAACACAGTATTAACTTAAAAAGCGCGAGCGCAGCGAGCGCCGGAATTTTTATATTTGCCTTATTGTATTTCAGAAAATATGTATGGCAATTCAAACATTCTTGCTCTGCCCTTGGACCAGTGCAGATTTCGGGGGGGGTTTGAACCCCCAAACCCCCCCCCCTGCCTACGGCCATGCTTCACCTATATCCATACTTATTTCAACAGACTGTTTTTACGACGATAATGCGTCCTCTTCTACTAATCAAAGATTGACCCGATGACCCGACATGTTCTTGACAATGTACTTTTTTTTTTCTTTGGTTCACAGTTTGGACGTAACATAACAGTAATATTTAACAAAAAAACACAGTAACATTCAGTGTCCGTCCTAAAATTAGTGAACACTGTGAAATCTTATTTATACCGATTGGGTTGTCTATATTATTTTATTTAAATTTCCAGAGTATATATAGCGAATAATTAATTAACGAAATGAAGAGTCTCATACTTATATGTTTTAAGAGAAAAGGCACATACTCATAGCATTATTACACCTACTAGGTAAAGGTTTCCGCCTACACATAAATCTCTATCAGTATACTACTGTTTATCTCTATATTATATACCTACCTTCAGAGCTCATTTAGAACACGTGTTAAAATATTTTCCTGAGAACTGAGATGTTTGTTACCTACTTTGTCACTGAAGTGAGTGTAATGGAAGTAATGTCACTCGACACCTCTACCGAAGCGTGTTTGTAGGATTACGGAAAATAATAACAATTGATCAGGTGCTCGCGTCCCACGATTTTATCGCTATCAAATGCGGGCAAATATTTAATAACGAGCACATATTTTATGAACTTTTCCGTAATATAGGTACTGTCCTATCTTTATTATGCCGTAATGAAAATAAAGAAAGCCCATATTAAATATCTACTGAGTTAGTTACCTTTACCTACTGGTGAACACAGTGAAAATACTATGCCCATAATAATATGGCAACTATAGTAAGTCTAGTAACGTAGGTACTAAAAAAATACTAATAAACTAAGTAGGAATAGTAGTACTTACCATCAGGTGAGATGTAGCACAAGTGCTCGAACATTGTGATTCTTGCACATGTCGATTTCATCATCATAATAGCCTGAAGACGTCCACGGCTGTACATAGGCCTCCCCCACAGAGCGCATCTTTGAGCGGCTGCTTGCCTCCTGCATCCATCGGCTCCCCGCGGTTTTCACCAGGTCGTCGGTCCACCTAGTGGGGGCCGGCCTACGCTGCGTCTTCCGGTTCGTGGTCGACACTCGAGAACCTTTCGTCACCATCGGTTGTTAGTTCTACGAGGGACGTGCTCATGCCGGTTTACTCACAATGTTTTCCTTCACTTTTGTAAGAGCGAGTGAAAATACATATACACACTGGAAAATTCATAGGTGCAGGGCAGCGAGGGATGTGAACCTGGGTGCGTTGGTTTGAAAAACCGCACGTGCTACCTCTGAGCCACGCCACATGCATGCGCTTCGTATACCTATACCTAGGTATAGTAATGTGGGTCTGTATGGAAGTTGGAAAAAAACTATTTAAGTATTGATCTACATCATGTACGTATTGTGTGTGAATACATTTACGAGCTCTTATCACAAACCTATATAATACCAGTAAGAGCGCATAAAGCCGCCCGTAAAACTGGAAACGATGACATTTTGACGTAGCCAAGTGAAAGCGATCCGCGCTTCCCATAGAATTGAGTACCTATATTTAGTGGTAGAAATGAGGATGAGCATAATATTTTATGTTCAGTGATTGAGCCGGCACCTAAGATATTGCACCACTATATGAACTCTAGCCTATCCTATAGATTATTACCCAACTACTGAAATAAGAAGGGTTATGATTTTAACCTGTCTGTGTAACATAGATGTACTTCTACATTTGTACATAATATGTAACAAATTACGTAGGTACATTTTCATCAACAAGGCGTCAATCGATCGATCACTCCGCGAGTCGCACATAATTACCTACGAGTTACGAGTATAACGTTTCAATTTAGTACATTAAATTCAATATGAGGGATATCTGCCTACACATAAAAAACTATACATTGAATTTTTTTTTATGATTATGGTTTACTTGTTAATTACCTAGCTACCTATAGAGAAAAGGACATCATAAAGCTTCAACCACACTTGCGTCAGAGAAGCAGACCCGGGCGGTACCCGTCGCTGCTTGCTGTTGGTGTTCGTGGATGGCCGCGCCCGCGATCGCCGCCGTCAGCGATGGGTCCACATCAAGTCCACTATACATACTAACACGTTTATATTTATTATTTAAAAATAATGTATACAACCTACATTGTAGTTGTCTCAGTAGGTACCTCGGAATGTACATACAGTGCACACTTACGCGCCGTCACAGAATGAATGGTAGTAGGTGCTACGAAGCGCCCTGCGCCGCCGCTTCGTAGCGGTTGAGTATGAAAATTATAGCGTAGGTATCCACAGAATCCACACATGACGTGAAGTAAATCTAAGTAGGTATATAAATAAAATGTTTCTTACTGTTTTGGGATGTTATTCGTCATAATTATAGTAGTCAGGTCATTTTAACTCTATCTTAAAAGGCTTCCATTTTTATATTGAGATAGGGCGTAGGAAAATATGCAACTTTTTGTTTTACAGATTGCTATATTCAAGTTCCGCTTTATAGAAAATATGTTCGTATATGTATATGCACAGATAGTCACAAACCTTTTGACCTGTGCATGTCACCAGAGTCGCAACTCACCAGATTCTCAGCTCAGCAGACCCCAGATTTTGTACTATTATCTGGAAACTCCAACATGGCCGTGCAGACGCAGAAGATGGTTGCATTAAATCAAACTACTTTTTATAGTAAAAATATAAAATATATTTTATACATATCTACCATAACACTGGTTTTTTTCAAATAATTTCAGATAATTATTTGAATAATATCTATATATCTCAATAATTATTTTTATTTTATATACCTACTGCGTAAGTATATGACGGGTGAAACAAACCAATGCCTCCCGGAAAAGATTAGTACCATAAATATAGTAGACAGTCAGCAAATTTTACTCAAAGGAGACAATACTTTATTTTTAGAAATATAAATAACTGCATTCAGGCACAAAACAGTACCTACCTTTTTTGTGATTCAGGTGCGGTGTAAGCCCAAAATCAACAAAAAGCACCTTGTGACGTGACGTAATAAAACCGTTCTAATGCCCCCCAAAAAAGCTTTATGAACGAACTTTTTCCATCAGCGATAACATTAACAATAGCACATTTTTTTACGAATGCCCAGATAATATATTAATTAGATATTCATATTTCACATAGGTAATCCACTTTTCATGCGCAGACCCAGTTTGACATGAAATTATGAACTGCGAGCGCTGTATAGATCCGTCAAAGAAACGACCATAGACAGGTTTTTTTAATTCGCTTGCTAGTGCGACCAATTGCTAAGTGTTTGCTGCATCTTTGCTACTGCTGTTGCTTTGCTATTGTTGCTGTAACTTTTACAATACGGGCACCAGATTCTATGTAATAGATATTACAGAGATTTATTCCTTACTAGCTGACCCGCCCCGGCTTCGCACGGGTTAATTAGTTGTGCGTCCTAACCCTGTTCATGGGAAGAGAGAAGGGAAAGTGAAAAAGATAGGGGAAATATGAATGATGGGACGGCAACAGAAGGGAGGCAGGCTTCGCCAGGCCCATCGACAGTATATCTTATACTCAAAAGTGTTTTCCTATTCAATTAGTGCTCATATTGCCCTTCACATTTAACGTGAGTGACGACACGCAAATAATAATTATGTATAAAGAAAAATATTTCAAAGAAATAATAAGACTATGACCGAGGCCATCTAGCGTTGAGTAGCGGAACTCGTGCCCCAGACTCACGTTTTTGGTATACAAGGAGCATCACTACGAACAACTGAATAATGAAAGTGTATCCTACTGGGAAACCTACGGGTTTATTGTAAGTATAGATGAATCATATTATGAGTTATATTTTAAGTTATGCGACGCTTTCAATCGCCATCACAAATTTGATTTGACAGGTACGAGTTCCGGCGAGTGTTATTTATTACAAACATAATAATATGTGTATGCACTTATTTTGTTTTATAAAAATAAAGATGTTTTCTTCAAGGAATATTTTCTAGTTTTAATATTTAGGGTACTTTCGCTCGGGGGCATTGGTTTGTTCACAGATAATATAATAGGCACTATACTATTTGGTCCACCTGTATTACGTACATAAGACATGTAGTAAGTGACACTATGTTAGCTTTTATTATTTAAATTATTTTTAAGATACTTAATAAGGGCCTTACTTACGCCTGGTTTATAATGAATAGTTTGAGCATTGGTTAAATTTAAATGACGTTTATAAGTAAAGCTGTATATTAATTAGCAAAAATAGTACCAAAATTTGTACAAACCACTTTTAGTTTCGTGGCTATTACTGGTACATTAATTAGTTTGGAGCTTTCCGGTTTACTCCCCATTTGTTGCAGCGCCGGGACTCCTTTCTCTTCAAGAGAATCAAGCACAATTTTATATTTCTCTACATCTGAATCGGGCAACAAGTTGTACACGACAGCGGTGCCGTTGACGGTAGCTTTTATGATGTCAATCACGCCGTTATCATTAGCCACGTCCACAAAACCAATGTTCTCTGGAAGTGGAGCTTCCTCGACGCCAAAACAAATCCTGCCATCGTTCACGCTCACAAAGCTATAGTTCCTCCAGTCCAACAACCAATCCTGCAACTTGTCAACGAGATCCAATTGGCTAGAAGCTGACGAAACCTTCTGCAAAGTTTTCAGGATTACGTCGATGCGGTCGCTCCTCGACATTTTTTTCCAGGGCTTGGACAGTTTCTTGAGGTTTTCTTTGTCGGAATCGAATATCCGGCAAGGGATATCGGGGTATAGTTTGGTATAGATGGGAACGGAGGCGAGCGGTGGGCCGTCAAAGGTGGCGTAGTCGTTGATCCAGACTCGTGCGGAAGGCGCTGTGAACGCGATCTCGTGGGCAAGCGCCGCGTCTGCCGCCCACACGCTGAGTGTAGGCGGCGAGTGATGCGCTAGCAGTCCGCACAGCTCCTTTACCGTGCGATAGGCCTCCACGCGCACGCCACCGTCTCCCTTGCTCAACGAATCGCACAAAAACATCTTGTCGTTTATCGCAAAAGCGTCGACGCAGGAGTCGACTCGCTCTCGCGAGCACTTCCACGCGAGCGCGCCTTTCACTTCGCTGTAGACGCTCTCCTGTACGTATACTCGTTTCAGTTTCCATGGCGCCTGCAATTGCACATTAACGGTTACCTGTCCCGTGCTTCCGGAATATTACGTGTAAATGGATATGGTCATTCTGTTAAATTTATTTTAGAACTTCAAATAAAGGTAGGTGTAAATGAGGCCTAATTGTGTAGGCTTTAGTTGGCAGTCCTTAACTAAAATATATCCGTCTCTTACATTGCGTCTATTTGACAAGAACAGTAACAGTTTTAGGAGTTTTAGATCTGTCAACTAAAGCCACTAAAATTGGCCCCAGTTTTACCCTAAAATTGTAATTTGCCCGTGAAATGCTCCCGATTGGAGACGGACTGTAAATGTGATGCGTGATATGCACAATCATCCATAAAAAAGGAACTAAAAAAGGAAGGGTTCAATTATAATTATTATGGTGTTTACTGTGTTGACTGGCCTGTTAGCTCAGTTGGTAGTAGCTCTGCCTTCTGAACTATAGGTTGTAGGTTCGATTCCTACCCAGGACAAACATTTGTGTGATGAACATCGATGTTTGTTCTGTGTCTGGTTGTTATATTGTATTCTATGTATGTATTTACAAACAAAAAAAGTATCTAAGTATTGTATCAGTTATCTGGTTCCCATAGTACAAGCTATGCTTAGTTTGGGGCTAGATGGCGCTGCGTGACATGTCCCACACATATTTATTTATTTTATTTATTTTATTTTGTGTTTTTTTATGTAAACGAATAATGTGACGAGCTAGTCGTTCGCCTGCTAGCGTTACGGCCGCCCATAACAGTTGAAGTGTCACTACGAACTCTAAATTATAGTTTTGCATGACATTGCACTGCACACATCGTCCTGGGTCATCTCACGGTCTAAAAAAGATTTCTAGACTCTGAGATCAGTTTATAAGTCTCATAATTTCACTAGCTACAATGCCCTTCAAACCGGAACACAGTAGTGCTTGCATACCTACTACTGCTTGGCGGCAATATAACTGGCAAAGCGGTGGTAGCTACCTCTCTCTGCTTTCTACTCTTTTGTTCCACTAACTTACCTACCCCAGCCCCCATGAAGCATAGTTAGCTTATAACGTCATAACATAACTTTCCCAAGAGTTACATAGCATTATTAGTATTTTTAAAATAACAAGATCATCCACAAAATATCATCACTAATTACCTTTACAGAAGAATTGATGAAGTGGTCCAGCGCTGAATCAATATCCGCAGACTCCGTCACTACCCCCGTGCACCAAAGTTCTGCAACGATTGAAATACATTCCTAAATGAATAGCGTTTTTTTTAAGCGGGGTCTCTATTGCGCTTTGTTTGAAGTTGATAATCGCAGATCATAATTTGAAGTGAAACTGGGGCTGCGCATGTAAATATGTTAATTTTACGGGGTTTTTGTGGACTACGTGAAATGTGGATATAAAAAAAAGTTTTAATCTTGTCATTCCTTCAGAACACCAGTCTGGCTATTTAATTTGTAATTTTTTTTATTTTACATTTGAAAATTTGGAGAACTACGTTAATAAAGTATTTTTTGGGATCATTAGTACAACGATTTTATTTTAGAAAAGCTACTTTAATTTCCTATTGACACTTTCGTACGCGCTTTTTCTCAACCAATACTCAATAATTTATTGCAAACATTATAGATAACAAACATGCAGGTGTTAGTTAGCATATTTAGAGGTGTTACATAATGACCCTGCTTGGGTATCGATTAACCGACTTCAAAGAGGAGGAAAAGGTTCTCAATTCAATAAAATTTTATTTATATTTATATGTTTGTTACCTCATATCTTCGTCATTTAAGAAACCGATTTAAAAAAATCTTTTTTATTTGAAAGGATATACTTTCAGATCCAGAAATAGACAGAGAAATTTTATGAAAATCGGTTCAGTAGATTGGTTATTTAAATCAAAATAACTGGAAAGTTTGTACCTTTATATCAATTTTTCTGTCCATTAAAAAATTCGGTTCTCTGGAAGAAGTCGCTCTAAGCGATAAGACCGCCCATTGCACTACCTTATCCTCAATGTTTTGTATCGTTGGGTACTTACGTATATTGTGTAGTATCTTCTATGTGTATTTTGATTCTTCTATTCTATATAATATAGTACAAGTATATTGTCAGTATGAAATGGCAATGAGTTTTGTATAGGATATTATTATTAATCTTATTAAGAAACGCTCTATAAACCAATCTATGCTATAAAGTGATCTGTCTACACTGGTACTGGTAAGGCTTACCTTCACTTTCATCATCATCTTCCAGACTCTTAAAAACATCAATATCATGTGGAAAAATAAGAGGTATCTCCCACCTGTAAAGAAAATCAACAACTTACAGAGCTATGACATTGCATCATCCGGCGAAAGACATCCACTGACGCACATAGGGCCTCCCCCCATAAAACGCCACTTTGGACGCTTATCATAGGGGGAATTGCCATGTCCACCACGCTTGGCAGGCGGCTTGGTGACCGCAGATTTTAATGTACCTAGGAGGGGATACCGTCTGTACTAATAATTTCATTATTCATAATTTCATTTCATATACCTCATTTTTAATAATGATGAAATTTATAATGGTGGTTATTTATAAATAGCTTTGTTCATAATAGTTACTTTTTATATTGATCTTTTCTTATACAATTTATTCAAATAATGTTTAAATTTATAAAATTTTATGTTATAATGTTAATGTTAAGAATTTTTTTATCATATTTTTGTTTATTATAAATTTCATTACTTATAATTTCATAATAATCAGCATTCATAATTGTATTGTTTATAATGTTCTTTTTTCATATTCTTTTAGTTATTTTCATAATAATTTTGAAGTAGTTAAATCATTATATAGATATGCATGTATACCCTAAAGATACTAAGATACTAGTCTAAGGCAAAGTCATAAATAGGTGCGACGACGAGCGAAGCGAGGAGGAGCGTTAGGTTAACTGTGACCATACATCGCACGAGCCGAGCGAGCGAAGCGAAGCGTAGCGAGCTTGCCGCGGCAGCGGCCGGCGAAGTGCCAGAAGTCACTTATGCTTATATAAAAAAATACATAAAAAATTACAGAAACCATCTATATTAAGTTTCAGATTACCTGTATTTGATTTAAATATTTTACACGTGTTTTTATAGACATTTCAAGTTATTTATTAAAATAATGCACAAAGTTCACCAACAAAACCAAAACCAACATGACATGAGAAAATATAAGTTATTTTACAATTACCCGCACACAGTCCACACGTTAATCTTGTTTGTTTTGACTGGATGAAGTGCCTGCATAGATTGAAGAGCAAATTGGCTTTCCGTACTACGTTTTTATAACTGATTACGTTAACTAAAACAATCAACAGTTCCAGTCACATTAATTTACAGTATTATTGATATTTTGTTTTATGATTTAAGTTAGTTATGGTAAAAGAACATTATAAATTTGTACTATTATATTATATACGCCTTATGAGTTTCATTCTTATAAATTTGGATTATTATTAATTTTGATTTATAATAAATAAAATTAGATGTAGTGAAAGTATATTAAATCACATTATGTGAAATGATGATTATAAGTAACATTTTTATTTGTAACAAAACTATGATAAACGATTTTATGAGTTTCGACAGTGAACCACCTAGGAGACTGCTGCTGCCCATTTCCTGGATATTCCCTTAGCCGGCTCTTACGGCTCACGCGGGAAGACATGGTGACATAACTATCAATGATAGTATAATTATTTATAAGATTCGAGCTAATTATTATGACTGTATTCTGTGTTAGTGCACAATCTTCTAGGGGTGGTCTGGCATCAAAAACTGGTCATGGTCAAAAAAAGGAGAAAAACGATTTAATTTCTAATATCAAACAATAAAAAATCGCGCGGATCCGAAGTCTTTGTTTGTCGCAACGACGACGCAAGTCGCCCAAAAGCGCGGCGCGCCCACTAGGTACCACAGAACACTATTATCCTCTCACTACCCGCAATATTCTGCGCAAAATGAATAATTTTTGGTACTATTACAACTACAACTTATTCAGTGATTGGTGGTGGCTATTTTTGACCGACTGTCAAATGAAGGAGGAGGATCTATATTCGCCAGTAATGTATTTTTAATTTTAATGTACCTACATGTTCACAGGTGTTACAGATAGATAATAGTCTAAGCTTTGAACTATCAATTACTATATCATCATTTACGAATAGAATTTTTAAAAAAATTCTAAAAGAACTAGTGCTAAAAAAACATCAGGCACAATTTCTTTGCATGTCTTTGTTGTCTGTTTGGTCCATCTTTGTATACTTATAAGGTAAGCATTATAGAATCTACCTACAAATCAATTTGCATACAAGCTGAAAGTAAATAGGTGAGTACAAAAACAATTGTAAAAATTATTAAAAACTAACCCAATTTCAGCACAAAGTTGAGTGAAGAGATGGCAAATTGGAGCCATTTTCTGTGTTGTAATTATATTAATTGCCTCCTGCTTTGGTAGATACAGTGCAATGGCAACATATCCCAATATATACAGTGGTGATTTCTCATTAATTAGTAGCCTTAATGGAGCACGAGGAAGTGTGGTGCCTGAAATAAATATTATTATAATTCTAAGTCATACCTAATTCAAATAATGTAAAGTAATAATTTCTTAATCAAGAAGTAGACAGAAGGTAAATAAATACCAATAAAGGTAAAATGAACCTAAAGTTTCATGATGTATGCTGTAGGAATAGATATTTTTTATTAACAGTTATAGAGGCTGCTACAATAGGTCCATTTTTAGATTGTTTAGGTTCAAATACATAACTTCAACATATTTTTTTTTTTTATTTTTTTTTTTATGTTATCGAATGACGTGACGAGCTAATCGTTCGCCTGGTGTTAAGCGACACGGCCACCCATAACAGATTGCAGTGTCGCTCGGAACTCTAAATTAAAGTTTCGCGTGACACCGCGCACTGCGCACGTCACACTGAGACATCGCACAGTCTAAAAAAGTTTTCTAGACTATGAGATCAGTTCGTAAAGTCTCATTTGCCCAGTAATTTCACTAGCTACAGTGCCCTTCAAACCGGAACACAGTAGTGCTTGCACACTGCTGCTTGGCGGCGGAATAACTGACAGAGCGGTGGTACCTACCTAGACGAACTTTGCAGAAAAGTCCTACCACCTAGTAATATCGTAGGGGATAGTGCAATAGCGCGTAACTAGCCCTCGTAAACGTACTATACGCGCTATTGCACTATCCCCGACGATATTACTTTATCACACTGCTGTTTCAGCAACAGAGGAATTACTGTTGGGGTCAAACCCCTCACTGACTGCACTACAATAGTACAATCAATATCATTTTGACTAAATACCGGCTGCACTGGCCTATAAAATATTAAATCTGGTTGATAGCCTATCAACAGTCCACTACCAGATTTAATATATTTTTTAATTGATTTTCATTTTTGATAACACCGCAGCCGTATTAAGAACAGTAAAATTATAAATAACATTGCGGATTGGGTTCATACTGACCGATTATTATTATCTGTGCCGGTATAAATAACAATGGCAATGACAAGGGAGGATCTATAGTGAAACTGGCACAGCAGGCATATTAAAAACAACTGATTTATAAACATTTTCTCTTAACATTTTAATAGTAGTGTAACAAACCTGCACAATTAACATTCCACAATGCTGCTGAACATTGTAGCTGTTGAGATATTAATTTGATATTGTTCTTAACATCCAAGACATTCGTTTTCCTTATCAAATATTCCAGTTGACAAAAAAGTAACTCATTTTTTTCAATTTTCTTAGCTAGTTTTCTACCTAAATAGGCTTCCTTCATATTAACCAGTTTCTTATCTCGCCGGCGAATATCCTTTCTTTCAATGTACTCATCTTTTTTAGCTGGGTAATCTTCAATGTACCAAATCTTTTCAGGTAATGGCCAATCATTGAAGTTGTTGTATTTCTTCAAGTACTCCTGTAAATATAGAATATAAAATTAAAGATCAAGTACCTACACTTTACCCATTGCATGACATAAAATATGTCATACAATGACAAAAAATATAGAGCTGTACCTACTACCTTTCTATTTTGTGGCAGTACCCACTAAGTTTGTTATATTAGATGTGACATAATCTATACTTATAATAAAACTGTAACAGGTCCAATTCTGTACATTGGAGATATTATTTTGAAATTTTTTTGGAGGGCTCCCTGTTGTCGATGCTGAAGGCAAAACTATATTATTTTTTTCATTTTTGTCTGCCTGTCTGTTTGTATTTGGCTGAGCATCACACCGAAACTACTGGATTCAAATGAAACTTGGCATGATTTGAGTTCGTATTACGAGGTAGCCTTTAGGATGGTTATAATCCCGAAATAGGCTATTCGACTCATATGAAAATATGTAAATTTGTTAACATTCAAACTACTTGAGGCCTAATTAAGCTGAAAACAATCATTTTAACACTAAAATATGGTTATTTTTGTTTAATTTATGCATATCAAATTTACAATTTTTTGAGGGATAAATGAATGATGTGAAACGTTTTGTGATTGGTAGCAACTGTATGACGTAAGCAAACTGTAAACACGTATCCGCTACTTGAAAATCGTATAGTATTATCTACTTGATCTGTGTTAAATGGTGCCTACGTTACATAACTACTACAAACGGATTTCACTTTATTATTACGTTCTTTGAATAGGTGTCTTTAAAGTTATCAAGTGATTTGCGAGCTGTTTGTTTACATTCTACTACAAAAATGGAGCGGCACTTCGTGCAAGGCAGCAGTAGTAATCTACCCAAAGTAGATGCCCTAATGATCGTCTTGTTTTTTTTTTTTCTTTTTTCTTATATTTTGGCTCCACACATAGTGTATTTAGCCAGTGTCAAGAATTGTAATTAATCATCGAGTTATGGAATATTTCACGTGTAAAGTCAAGTCTTCAAGTCTTAGTCACAGTCCAGTCTAAGTCAGGTAATCATAGTCCAGTCTAAGTCATACCCTAGTAAAGTGGTGGCGACTTTACTAGAAGCTTCTATGGAATTTTGGAAGCAACACGAAAAACCACGTTTCACTACATTATATCACTTGCCCACACTCATGCTCGTAATTCAGCACTTAATGCGTAAAACACCACCAATTTTAACCATTAACACTGGAAAAAGCACAAGTTTAGAAAAATAATATAATGAAACGACGTGAACTTTTTCGAGTTCCCGCCAAAACCCGATTGTCTTGTTCTTTAAAGATAATGTTGATTTTTATGCTGCAGAACTAAAATACGTAAAAACAGCACCGTAAGTATTATTCTTTAACTATTTATTCAAAAATCATTCAAGATAATATCATTGTTTGGAACTCGCGTTTTAGGTTAAGTCCCAGGTACCTAGGTACTGCGAGTATAGGATTTACTCGTCGAAGACCTACCTATGTTAGGAGTAGGTAACTACATAATAACATAACATATAAACATACACACCTAAGTAGGTACATAAACAAATGGCAGCAATGTTTTATTGTACGTAATAGTAGGCTGGGTACAAATCAAAGAATTTTAGTATACATCCAAATAGGCTATTTTAGATTTTAGCACTTTTAGGTAAGTACTTAAAATACTTTATTTAAGTTGCTTAGACAATGTACAACTTTCTTTGCAGTTTGGACAGATTTTTCAGCTGTTTCTATAAAGTTTGTAGTTGTCTGTTTATCTTGTGTTTTTGCAATACTACAGGCTCCAACTCAATAGCTTTCTGTATTTCAGTATCATTATTGTGTGCACAGGTTTCAGTACTTAATATTTTATTCATTTTCTTTTTCATGGGCTTCCTCACATTCTTTGATGATATCTAATCATTGTCTCTTAAGAAATGCTGAAGAAGTACAAGCATCCGATAGCTGTGTTCTGCGATCTGGCTGGCAATAACACTTTAGATTAGAGGCATAACTCCATCTACCACAACTATTTTCTTGCTAAAGCCCATATTGAACTTCATGTAATTTGCCACATTCACATCCTTCTCCATCTGTAGGTAATTACCTACAATACCAAAAATAAACCATAAATAAAACTTTCTGTCAAATTTGACATTAGAGTTAGAAAGTTTTATTTAGGTATGTGGAATCATGGATGTTTAAAAAGTCCATGTGTGGATTATAAAGTTTACCCTTTTATACTGGACTAGAATGCATTTGATCTACTTATCTCGGTATACTTACTTATCTTTGGGGGGTGGGGCTGCTCGCGTCCGTAGGACTTACCATCTTTTCCTATAAACCACCCTACACGTGCCCCCTGGGTGGTGCTAAACGAGCAGCAACGCCGAGCAACGGGCGGCGGTCAACTAACCCGTATCTGGGTCACCACGGACCTTGAGGAATTAAATCTCCTCAAAAAGAGTGGACTTGTCACCTTGGGAAAGTGACAAATTTATGCCCCAAAAAAAGTATGGAAATGTCAGATAAGGAATGTGATTTGTCATGCGATCCGGCTAACGCCCGGCGCTCACAGGTTCCCGGGCCTGTGAGTGAGAAATATGTTACCGAAGACTGCACTAGGGTGGGTAACCAGGCCCCTGTGTCAGTGAATGCTACTGGAAACAGCAGCAGCAGCACCAAAAAGTATGTGCAGCAAGCATTTCATCCTAGCTTGTTCATAACAAAGACAAGATCTACCTCAATGCCTAATTCCCCCACTGAGGCTAAGGATATAGACAATAGGAAAAAACCCCAAGTCCCACCTGAGTGGAAAAAAGTCCCTATTGAGAGAAACCCCAAGCGGAAGAAAACCGATGGGCCGGAAAGCCCACCATATGAATATATTCAAACTCACAACCGATTCTCTGCACTGCCTGTAGATGTTAATGATAATGATCGTGAACCTGGTCCTAAAAAACCTAGTAAACCACCACCAATAATCCTGTATGGAATCAAAGATCTTCACAACCTCACTAAACTGCTAGAAAATGCTGTGGAGCAAAATAAATTCACCTACAAAGTAGTAAATAGATCACAACTAAGAATAAGCTGTACAGAAATGGAAACTTACAAAAAACTTATCACCACAGTCCGGGAAAACAAGCTTGTTGGGTACACATTCAACAAGAAAGATGAAAGGAATTATAGAATTGTCATCCGTAACCTTCACCCCACAACACCCTTAGAAGCAATTAAAGAGGGAATTGAAGCCACGGGAAACCAAATAACAGGAGAAATAATAAATGCGAGATATGGACCTGAAAAAAAACCAACATCAACATTTTTTGTCACACTACTCCCAAGTGTGAATAACAAGTATGTCAAAAACTTGAAATACATCTATCACCAATCTATCACCATAGAAGATCCAAAGAAAAGACACACAATAGTGCAATGTCAAAGATGTCAGCAGTATGGGCACTCAAAAAATTATTGTATGCGGCCCTATAGATGTGTCAAATGTGCGCAACCTCACAAAACATCAGACTGCCCAAAACATGACCGTAGCACGCCTGCCCAGTGTGCACTGTGTGAAGGAGCGCACCCAGCTAACTATAAAGGCTGTGAAGTTTACAGGGAAATATTAGCAAGGCGTATGAAACAACCCACTAATAAGCCAAGACAAGCTGGTACTCCAATCCCTCCCACAAAACTAGTCGATGATAAGATTATATGCACTCAAGAAGATTTAGATCAGCTACACAACCCCCTAACCTGGCCAAAACCTGGTAATAGCAAATCTAGCACCAAGGAATCAGATATCAAAGCTCCAGAGCCATCTGGTTCTCAGCCTATTGTCCCTCAACAAGGCAAACCTAAATGGTTTAATAGGAAGTCCCTTCTCAGAAATAGCGAAAACGCAAGAGCAACCTTAAATGTACTTAACCAGAACACATCCCAAGAGATAGACAAAATAACCCCCACCATAGAACAGATGCTTGTTAAACAAGCAGAGAAGTTTGATCTCATCCTACAACAAATGAGCACTCTTATGGGCCTCATAGTGAAACTCATAGACAGGCTATCTCAATGATTACTCTAAGAGCAGCCACCTGGAATCTAAATGGACTCACTCCTAATAAAAGCGAACTGGATACCCTTATGAAGGAACATAAACTAGACATTGCTCTTATATCTGAAGCACACTGCACTGCTACCTCCTGTGTACAATTTAATAATTATAACACCTATTTGACAAATCACCCAGATGGAACAGGTCACGCAGGAACAGCACTTATAATCAGAAGTAATATTAATCATCACCTACTTCCAGAATATAAAACAAATCACATCCAAGCGACATCAATATGCGTGATGGATGATACAGGCCCTATAACCTTTTCTGCAGCATACTGCCCCCCAAAACACAAACTAACAGAGGATATGTTCTCTGACTATTTTAAAACCCTGGGAAACCGGTTTGTAGCAGGAGGTGACTGGAACTCCAAACATACTCACTGGGGTTCTAGACTGACCACAACAAGAGGAAGGCAGCTAAAAATGAGCATAGACAGCAATCACCTAACCACATTAACAACTGCAGAGCCTACTTACTGGCCGACTGACCCTAACAAAATTCCAGACCTTCTGGACTTCTACATTACAAAAGGCATGCCAGGACATTACTCAAAGGTGGAATCATGCTTGGATGGCTCCTCAGATCATACTCCTGTGCTACTCACAATCAGCAACCTATTAATAGAGTATGTGGAACCTGAAAACCTTTATAACAGACTCACTGATTGGATATCTTTTCGTGAATATTTAGATAACAACATAAAGATGAAAGTGGCTCTAAAAACTATTGATGATATAGAAGATGCTGTCAAATATATAACGGTATTAATACAAGAAGCTTGCTGGCTATCTACACCTCCTATAAGAATCCACACCAATGACAACATTCCTCTTGAAATAAGAAAAATGATAAGGGACAAAAGAAAACTGCGTAGAATCTGGCAGCAAGGAAGGCATAAATCAGATAAGATGCTACTAAATAAAGCTTCTGAAAACCTCAAAAGAGTGCTGGAAGAATGGCATGACAACACCCTCAGTGTGAAACTAGAGTCATTGACTGCAACCCCTGCAACAAACTATTCATTGTGGAAATTCACTAAGAACTTTAATAGGCCGCGGCTTGTGAAACCACCTCTCAAGGATAACCACAGATGGGCAAGAACAGCGCAAGAAAAGGCCAACGTTTTTGGAAACCATCTGGCCAAGGTATTCACCCCAAATGAATCACTGGACCAAAACTCTGAAAAAGAAATTGAGGATATACTGGAACAGGACTTTCAACTGACTCCACCACTCAAACCAGTAACGGTTCAAGAGGTGTGGAAAACTATAAAAGAGCTAAGGGACAAAAAAGCACCAGGTTTCGATCTTATAACAAAGGAAATACTAAAACAACTACCAAGAAAGGCAACCGTGTTCCTCACAATGTTATACAACGGAATGTTTAGAGTACAATATTTTCCTCAGTTGTGGAAAGTCTCTTCAATACTTATGACACACAAGCCAGGCAAGCCAGCCAATGAAGTTACCTCATATAGACCTATAAGTCTCTTGCCAACCATGTCCAAAATTTTCGAGAAATTACTGCTCAGAAGACTAACCCCAATACTTGAGGAGAACCAAATTGTTCCCAGCCATCAGTTTGGCTTCAGACAAAGACACTCAACAATAGAACAAGTCCACCGCGTCTATGAGCACATAAGGCAAACCCTTGAACAGAAGGAGTACTGTTCTTCAGTATTCTTAGACATACAGCAGGCGTTTGATAAAGTATGGCACAAGGGCCTACTGTGCAAAATAAAATCTAAACTCCCACATAATTTTTACCCCTTGATAAAATCTTACTTATCGGATAGACTGTTTCAAGTCAAAGAGTCTGATGCAACATCAATATTCCATGGAATTAACGCTGGAGTCCCCCAGGGGTCTGTGTTGGGACCAGTACTTTACACCATTTACACCTCAGATCTTCCTCAAGTGGACCACGTTACCACAGCCACGTTCGCTGATGATACGGCAATATTGGCTAGCAATCTCGACCCATCAAAAGCGTCCGCTGCCCTTCAAAAAGGATTGAACGAAATAACGAACTGGCTGCAGAAGTGGAGAATAAGAGCTAGCGCAGCCAAATCGGTTCACGTGACATTCACTCTGAAAAAAGGAAACTGCCCACCAGTGCATCTAGAAAATGTGACACTACCACACCAAGACAGGGTTAGGTACCTGGGACTCCACCTGGATCGACGGTTGACTTGGAAAGATCATATTAAAACTAAGAGAGAGGAACTCAACCTACGCTACAAAGGTTTATACTGGCTGCTTGGTCGAAATAGCAAGCTGTCGCTAGACAATAAGCTCCTGATTTACAAAAGCATCCTAAAACCCGTTTGGATGTATGGGATCCAATTGTGGGGAAGCGCTAGTAACTCTAATATCTCAATGCTGCAAAGAATGCAGAACATAATACTCAGAACAATTAGCAATGTACCATGGTATATCACTAACTCAGAAATACACACAAACCTAGAGATGAGCACAGTCAAAGAAGAAATTGAAAAAACGAACAAAACTTACCTGGAAAGGATAAAGAGACACCCCAACACACTAGCTGCGCAACTCCTTAAACAAAAATATACTCCACGCCTTAAGAGGAAAAAAATATTTACCCTTGACTAAGAGGCAGACAGAGCCGAATAATCGTAAGAGAAGATATCCTCGCTGGAGGATACACTCAAAATGACATAACTCTCTCAACAAATCTGCTGAAGGTGCACACACCGATTGTAGATAAAGACCTGAGAAAAAAAAAAAAAAAAAAAAAAAAACTTATCTCGGTAGGTACCTACTTATGTTTATGCTATAGGGTTAGGGTTAAGTTAAAGTTTATTACAATTTCGTTATAATAGGTACCTACACAAAGATTCATGAGGTTGTAGTGTTGTAGTAGTTATGAGTAGGTATAAATCGGTGTTTAACAGAGCGCATAAAGCTCAATTTAATGAGTATACGCCTGATCGAAGGGTAACATAGAAGAATTACGCTGTAAGCAGGTACTTACATCAAAGTAATCTTCGCACATAAAAACAGTAGAAGTGGCTGCTATGCTTTTAGGGTCCCGGCGAACTAATTGTAGCCACTTTTTCCGTGTAGCAGGATTGATGGGAAACTGAATAAAAAGTTTCTCTGGTGTTTTGATTGAAGTACTGGAGCACTGTGGCACTATACACCATTTATACGACATTATTTTTGAATATTCTAAGCTTTTTATCACTCTTTGATTCACATAACAATATTACTCTACTGCTTCGAACACTCGCGCAGGAGATAATGCACAAATGATAAAATATTAAGTGCAAGAATGTTCAGTTAGGTTGATGGCTAACAGAGAGGAAGATTTTTTACTAATTTGTGACGTCACGTAGATCACGTGACCGCCGCCATGATAAAAATAGTGTTTGCCGAATGAATTTTAAAATTCAAACTTTAAAATCGGTTTTTACCGCAAATACGAAAGAAATCCAGGAAATATTGATTGTAGGGTGCATTAGACATCCCGATTAATAAAATAAAACAAAAACTAAAAAGTAGTCAAATAGCCTATTCAGCAGGGTGTCTCGGGAGAGGGGATGAGAGTAGAAATATGTACTTAGTTGCAATTCAATAACGCGTGGTCTGAGTTCATTCATTCTTTTTTTGTTGGACCCCTTTTCCAAACTATAAATATTGTCCCGTAAATATTTCAAGGTCGTCGGTTTTGTGGTTCAGAAATTACAGACATTCAACCTTCAGTATTAGGCCCAAGGAGGCAGGTGCTGGCGCGCCTGCCTCCTTTCGCCTTCATTTGTTCATCTTTTTCCCTCTTCCTCTAGACTAAGATAAGGTGTAAGACTAATAAACCCGTGCGAAGCCGGGGCGGGTCAGCTAGTATTTAATAAGATAACAACAGGCTGTATTAGAGAATGAAAAATGATAAATCTTGCTAGAAACATTTTGCCTTATCCATATTTTGAGACATCAGATTTTTTGGAAATTATGTTCATGTGGTTGTTCTATTATGCCGCGCCCCCATTGTCGGCGATGTATGTAACATTCGCCGTAGCCCGCATAGTGGGCGCCGGCGAATGTTACATACATCGCCGACAATGTGGGCGCGGCAGTATGATTGTAGTAACTTACCTCTGCTAAATCAGTATCAACTTCAATGGCATCCAAACTAAGTTTGGCCATTTTATTGGATGTTAATCTGGAAATACAAATAAATATGTTAATACCTGGTGACTAACCTGTTAGCTCTGTTAGTAGTAGCTCTGCCTTCTGAACTATAGGTTGTGGGTTTGATTCCCACTCAGGGCAAATATTTGTGTGGTGAAATGTAGGTGTTTGTTCTGTGTATGGGTGTTTTCTATTACGTATTTACAAAACAAAAAGTATCTGAGTATTCTATCAGTTATCTGGCTCCCATAGTACAAGCTTTGCTTAGTTTGGGGCTAGAAGGTGCTGTGTGAAACATGCTACTAATATAATATCAAAATTAACACAGTGGCAGGTAACTCATATTGTATTGTAATTTGATACGGAAAGTAATATAGAAAAAAACCTCCATGAGGTGGAATTCAATTATGCCTATGCAAAAATCTGATTCACATGTTAGAACACTTTGCAAAACATTAGTAGACACTTTATACTTTAAAATTTAATATGCCTTTACACATAATTTTAATAAACTTAAAATAAATGTACTTACCTTAAATGGCTGTAAGTCTTAGTGTTACTAACAAAAATTGGATTGAATTATTTGTAATAAAATGAAATTATTATTATATTATTATTAAATTCTCGCAATTTAAACACATAGTTTTTGTTTAATACAGTGCCGTGGTCACAAGTAAACTCCCTTGATGATGCAACTTGGTTAAAACGTCAAGGTAAATAAATTATGTTTTAGCGTGATTAAGTCCTGTGTTAAACAAAAACTAAATGTACTTATCTAGAGTGTGATCAGTGTGATTTTAACTTAATGGCAGCTGTGAAGTGGGTGCGAAACGCTGCACAGTTATTGCGTAGTATTTCGCACCTACTGCCGATGCACATATCTAATTTTTTCTACTGTGCCTCAGTAGAAAAAATTAGATATGCATGGGCAGAGGTACCGCTAAGCCGGTAAGCGGTGAGCGCAGCATGGGGGGCTTGCAGCAGACTTCACAGCCGCCATTGAGTTTATATCATATTATACCTACTACTACCTCTGTTTTCCCCTCCTCGGTACCTCTTTCCGCCCTTATCCTCTGTCTCGGTTTAGGTTGTGTAGGTTAGGCTAGGGTCTCTGTCCTCCCAGACTCACTACCTATACCGTCCCGATCCTCTTTCCAAAACCCTACCCTAATCCGCTATGGTGACAAGGTGGTCAGGTCATTATGGGCCCATATCTCATATAGGATTGATGTTGGCGGGGGGTTCTGACCACCCACGCTTTGACGCTGTGCGTGGGGGCCCGTATGGACGGATGCAACTAACCTGGAGGCTGAGCGCTTGAGAGGGTCAAGTTTAGTACCCCTCAAATGCAACACTCCTCTTTGGTGTGAATTTCGTTCTAAACGGGGGGCCATAGACCAGCCATCTATGGTTAATCAGCGATGGACGGACAGCCTTCTGCTTCCGTCTGGCTAGAGGGGGGGATCAATGGGGCCCGCAGTCGGCGGAACACGCTGCTCGCCGGCGAGTGGTTGGCGTCGGGATCGGTGGTACCGTCTAGACTCGCGGGATACTTGATCTGCCTCTCTATATCTTTTCAGGTAGCCCTGGTGTCTAACTAAGACATCCCCCGGTGCGGGCTCCGAGGAGGGTGGGGAACCTGGATCGACGAATTGATTTTGGAAAACTGTAAATATGGCCCCAGGCTCGAAAACCAACCAGAAGCAAACTGCATCAACTAGCGACGCGGTAAAGAACCTCGAGGTGGCCTTCGCGGTCCCGGAGGATCAAACTGCGTCGTGGACTGTCGTACGGCATAAAAATAAGAAGGGAACAAGGAACGAAGGGCAACGGCGTACTGCCGGAACCTCTAGTTCCAGTGGTCCCAACCCCGTGGTGGCTCACGTCCCGGGGGTGAAACTAACTAAAAGCCAGAAGCAGAGGCTGAGATATAAGCAAAGACGAGAGGAAGAGCGCAAGGGAGCGCGTCCGGCGGGTCGGGGGCTAGCACCCCAAGACTCCAAACGGATTGTCGCAGGCCCCAGCGCTTACCTTAAGTCCAAGAAAGCAGAGACGGCAAGCAAGGAACCTGCCAACAAGCCGCATGCCCCGCCAGCAGTTACTGTGGACTTGTCCGCGGTGAAAGCTGGGCCTGAAGGTCGCAGAGGTGTGGAGGTGGGGTCCAAGCACGGCAATCGGTACAACCGCCAGAAGCGCGCCGCGATAGCCATCGCGGTGTCGGCTCAAGCGCCTGCTCACTCTGAGCCAATCAAGCGTACGCGGTTGGACGATACTGTGTTACCGAGAGGTGAACACAAAAAAGCTAGATTCGACAGCAATCGTCCGGCCCCGGTAAGCTATGCGGAAATCGCACAAAACGATCTCTGTGTGGCGATCACCAGGGAGGACAATCAGCAGTTAACGGACGAGCAAGCCACGAAGATCAAGAGGTTCTTGGAGCTGAAGATCCTGGCGGGCAGCAAGGATCCCTCGGATGACTTTTCACCCTCCTTCAGGGGAAAGCCCATCATCGCTGATGGAGCACTGAAGCTGTGGTGTGAGGACGAGGCTTCTAAGGCATGGCTTGTGGGAACTATTGCCAGTCTGCCCACAGAAACTTGCCCGAGACTGTTGGTGAGGCGTCAGAGCGAGCTGACCAGGAGGGTACGTGCGGCCTTGTGGCTCCCCGAGTGTGAGAACTCGCTGGAGGACACCAGCCTTGTTCTCCACAGCCAAAACAGGTGGGCCCAGGTGCACTCCTGGACGGTGCTGAGCCACTCCCATCAGAAGGACGGGACCCCTTTTCCTCATGCTGGGGATCCCCGAGGGCGTGGTCCCGTTGCTTCTGGGAAGAGGACGCCGTCTTGCTCACAATCTCGGGAGCGTATACGTGCGGTTCTATGCGGCGGACGGTTCGCTGCACGACGAACCGCAACCGCAGCAGCAATCTGCACCGGAACCAAAGCCGGGTACTAGCGAGCAGAAGAGGACAGCAGACATCCGAACAACGGAGCCTGACCCACCAGCAGGTGCGAGCGGGGTTACCCCCATCGTACCAGCACACTCATCCCCCAAGCCATCTACATCCAAGGCGGAGGTGGGAATGAGTGTGGACGCTGTCACCTCTATCGGAGCGTGGAGAGACCTGGTGGAGTTGGAGGAGTCGACGTCGGAGGAGGGGAGCGTGTATGGCGGTGACCCACCCCATGCCGACCTGTAGGGCTCTACAGGCAAACCTCCAGCACAGCCTCACTGCAACGGCTAACCTTCGGAGAGTGCTGGGGTTAAACAAGGAGGAGACCATTGCCCTTATCCAGGAGCCGTGGATCAGGGCGGGACGAGTGTGTGGTCTCTCCAACTTAACTGGTAAGTTAATTCTTGATAGAACTTGTAACAACCCGCGTGCATGCATCTATGTTCCACGCAACCTGGCGTCGGTGCCCCTGAATGAGTTCTGCTCTAGAGATCTGGTGGCTACCAGACTCCAGGGCCTATCAGGAAATCCGGGGGAAATCATTGTCGCGTCAGCTTATATGCCGGCGGACGAAGAAATTCCGCCGAAACATGTCACTGACCTGGTAAGATACTGTGAACTAAACAAATATCAACTCATTATTTCAACAGACACCAACGCGCACCATCCATTATGGGGTATGCCCACAGCGAACAACAGGGGAGAGGAACTGGTAAATTTTCTTTTCACCACTAACCTCTCAATTCCTAACATAGGTGCGGAGCCTACCTTTGTAACAAGAAGATGCCGCACCATCATTGATCTCACCTTGGTCTCAGGTAACAATTCAGATATCATTAAGAACTGGAGGGTATCTGACGAATCCTCTTGCTCTGACCATAGGTGGATCAGATTTGAACTAGACCTACACATTAAGACACCAGCACCATCCCGCAATCCTCGGAAGACGGATAAGGTACGTTATAGAACTTCTGTTCAACAGTACCTTAACCAGGAGGAGGAGGCGGGAGCTCAGATACACAACGCCACTGAAGTGGAGCAAGCGGTGGTGAAGCTAACTGAAAGCCTGACGAGGAGCTTCGAGGACGCCTGCCCTCTAACTACCCCGCATGAGGGTAAAGGGGGGAGTCAAGGATGGTCAGAGGCTCTCGAAAGACAAAAAGCTAAGGTACGTATTATTTAACAGAGCCATGAATACCTACGACGATGGAGACTGGGACAATTACAAAGACGCGCAAGCCGTATATAAAAAGCGTCTACGTTCCAAAGGTCGCAGGACATGGGGAAAATATACTACGAGCATTGAGTCAAATACGCAGGCGAATAGAGTGAGGAAGATCTTATCGGCTAACTCTAATCGCACGATTGGCTCTTTGAAAAAAGCAGATAACACATACACGAAAACAGATGAGGAAACAAATGATCTACTGTTACAAACACACTTTCCTGGCTGTATCGTAAACGAGACAGACGGGTGGTGTGAACACGTGGCAACACCCCCCACGGGGGACGACTGGGCGGTAGCACAGACAGTCGTAACAGTAGAGAGAGTGAACTGGGCGATTCACTCATTTCAAACTTTTAAAACACCAGGTCTGGATGGTATCTTCCCTGGCCTACTACAGTGGGCGGGGAATTATATTTGTAGGATACTTAATGACATCTTCAGGGCGTGCCTGGCGCTACGGTACGTTCCCCTGGGGTGGAGAGAAGTCAAGGTCCTATTCATCCCGAAGCCAGGCAAAACTGATTATACGGAGGCAAAGGCGTACAGGCCGATAAGCCTGACGTCCTTCCTCCTAAAGACCATGGAAAGGCTATGCGACCGATATATTAGAGATAATATACTGCCGCTGGCACCCCTTAGCACACAGCAACACGGTTACAGCGCTGGCAAGTCTACAGAATCTGCCTTGCACAGAGTAGTAGGCAGAATCGAAAGAGACTTGAATAACAAAACACTATGCCTAGGTGCCTTCATTGACATCGAAGGAGCCTTTGATAAAACAAACTTTAGCAGCATCAATGCGGCCTTAAGTAAGCATGGAGTGGATAGGACGCTGGTGGAATGGATCATTGGCATGCTTGAACTGAGAGCGGTGCGAATAGACCTCAATGGCACGACGAGAGGGGTGGTGTCGAGGGGCTGCCCTCAGGGCGGTGTCTTGTCGCCGCTCTTATGGAACATGGTAGTCAATGATCTGATCACCAAGCTGAACGCTCAGCGCTTTTACACTATAGGCTACGCTGATGACTTGGCGATACTCATATCGGGACACTTTGCCAGTGTGTCCTGTAATATTATGAACAACGCCCTAAAAGTCGTCGCTAAATGGTGCAACGAATACGGATTGACCGTGAATCCTTCCAAAACTGAACTAGTTATGTTTACAAACAAGCGCAATATGGGGCCATACACATTGCCAACCCTCTCTGGCACACAACTGAAACTGTCTGATGAAGTGAAGTATCTGGGAGTCACACTAGACAGTAAATTGAATTGGGCTAAACATTTAGACAACAAGATAAAGAAGGCTACGATATCATTCTGGCAGTGCAGAAGAATGATTGGTAAGACATGGGGACTCAGCCCCAAGATATCCCTATGGCTGTACGACACGGTTATAAGACCTTCTGTAACTTATGGAGCTCTAGTATGGTGGCCTAGGACCAAACAGAGCACGACTGTCAACAAGCTCCTGAGATTCCAAAGACTGGCATGTGTGGCTGTAACGGGATGTATGAGGACGGCTCCCACAGCGGCGGTAGAAGCCCTGCTGGGAGTAGTACCGCTGCAGCTACACGTGCAGCAGGAGGCTGCGGCATCTGCTTTCAGACTAAGAGCACTGAACCTTTGGGACCAGGACAAGCTGGCAGTACACACAAACATCATAGATGAGTTTGCGGAAGGTAACCCTACAATGCTCTCAATCTATGATAGAGTCCCCAAAAAGCATATCTTTACCAGAAGTTACAAAGTCCAGCTACACGAGGAGCCAAGTGATAGTTCAGGTGTACATGAAGTAAGGATATATACTGATGGCTCCAAAACCAGCATGGGTACGGGAACAGGTACGTTCTCGGATGAATTGAACATACACACAGCAGCGGCGTTGGGTGCACATAACTCCATCTTCCAAGCGGAGTGCGTGGGTATCATCCAAGCGGCATTAGCGGTACTCCAGAGAAAGGTAACTGATACGCGTATAAGGATACTCTCAGACAGTGCTGCTGTGCTGCGAGCCCTACAACGCAATGATCACTCTACGGGGCTCACTATACAATGCCACAATCTACTGGAAGAAGTAAGTAGTAGGAATACGGTTACTCTCCAATGGATCAAGGGTCACAGCGGATCCAGAGGTAATGATGCGGCTGATGAACTGGCAAGGCGAGGCTCGGTTTTACGCCCTGTAGGCCCGGAGCCGATGATACCTTTGCCATTCAGCCAGATTCGATCCTGGATTCGCGGTAGAACAGCTAAACAACATCAAGAAAACTGGTCAGGTATGAGGGATTGTAGGCAGTCGAGGGAGGCGTTTCCGGTCCTTAACCGGAGATACTCCCGGAAGCTCCTAAATCTGAAACGGGACAAACTCCGGCGAGTCGTCGGTATGGTTACTGGTCACTGTTCCCTAAACAAACACCTGTTTACAATAGGTGTCACAGACAGCCCCCTGTGCAGAGGCTGCATGGGGGCAGAAGAAACTGCCGCACATGTGCTGCTAGAGTGCAGCAGTGTGGCCAAGCAGCGAACGGAGTTCCTCGGGACTCCGGGAACAACCCAGGAGGCCTGCGCCGACATTCCTGACCTGCTGGCCTTCCTGGATGACATCGGGTGGCTGGACTGATGTGTGCCACCTCACGCAAAAAGGGCCGCTGTGTGGCCTAGTTGCGGAAAAGGAGCCCGCACACCAAGTACCAAGTAAGTAAGTACCTACTACTAGGTACATATACATACTCTACCTACGCAGCTACCTACCTTTTTGTGATGAACCAGCAAGGGCAAGCTACAAATACCAACAATGGATAGGTTTGACATGAATGTATAATTTATAAGATCTTTAGACCTATGCTTTAAACATTCATGACTGTGGGCTGCGGCTTTGCTTATATTTTATATGTTAAGCTGATTGATTATGCTCTTTGCCCTTACCATTGCCGAGGCCGATTTTAAAATGTCAAAAGTTATCAATATGCGATAACGCCAAAGATAACTCTGAAAACACCCTGAACTAAAGTAGAATCGTTTTCAAGTAATATTTTGTATGTACATGAACTTATCAACTTATATCCAATATTAATAATAATGGTAGAGTAATATAAACAATTACCGACAAACGATGATCCGGTTCGGGTTTTAAGGAGTTTGACTTTGTAAGTTTCGAGTTCCGAGCACCGAGCACGAACACCGAGCAGCTTTTACTTTAGATAAATAATAAAATTTTATTTTAAATATTGACAACACAACAGTAATTTTATAATTTATATATATACATAACATACCATCTTATTCTTATAATGATTTTTATGTAAACAAAGAAATGTCATGAAAAGTCACTGTCAAACTGACATACCAGTTGCACAAAACATTTCCCTTGTGAAAAATATTTTTGTTTTTATTTTGATTCCCAACAATTTGGCTATTTTGTTTGCACAGTCTGTGAGTGACCAATATTTACCATCAGACCACTTCTTGTTTTTCTCTCTTTGTAAACATTCATTACCACGAGTTTTTCTGTGACACTCCAGGATTTACGTGGCCACTTTTTGACTGGCAACAGATTTATTGTTCTTGACAAGGTCCTTGAGGTCGACGGACCTGGCTGAGGCTCCATTTTGCGAATAAGTTGATCAAACTTAACAAAAACAGAACAACAACAACAATATAAGCACTAATAACGATAACCAACTAGTCGAACAAAAAATCATAATAAAAATTGCACAAAAAACAGAGAGAAGAAATTCGCGTCCAAGATAACAAAAACGAATGAAAGGAAATTATGGTGGCAGAAAATGTTCTATTATGGATTGATTTTTTAGTGTAAACCACACTTCAGGTATATCTATAAAGTAAAGATATTATAGTTCTTAAAATTTTAGCAACCAGCGGGATTTGAACCCGCGCTTCTAACTCACCGGATTAGACGCTCTACCAATTAGACTATGGTCGCATGACCGTTAGCTGCGAAAATCTTAAGGACTATGTGCTCACCGACTAAGCAGTCGTGGCGACATCTATAGAACCTGTTTAAGACAGGTAATCTATTCATTAGTAGTAATTTCGATACTACCTAATGACGAGAGATGGCGCGCTTGCCAAATCTATCAATTTTAAGAACTATAATAGGCCCAATTTTGAAGGCTTTAGTTGACAGTCTTTAACTTACTAAAAATATACCCGTCTCTTACATTACCGTCTATTAGACAAGGACAGCAACAGTTTTAGGAGTTTTAGATCTGTCAACTAAAGCCTTTAAAATTGGCCCCATTATCTTTATAGAAAATGTTCTCTTGAAAATGTTTATAACCTCTACAGTCTTACCAGTATAATAAAATATATTAACGAAAATTGTTTTCTTTATCATATTATACTATAGAACAGATGTCACGTTAAAATAAATAGTACAAAACGATATTAATTTTATAATTGATCAGATTACGACTATATAAAAATAATTGAATATTGTTTTGGTCAAATATAGTAAACTACCATTATTAAATATATTTATTGCACTGTTATCCCCTTTGTTTACATAAAATATCTAAAGCCGTGTCTCCTGGCTCATGTTTTTTGACAAACATTACACAAAACATCGCAACAAAGGGGCGTGAGCATACACATTTGTCTAGTGTTTGGCTTCCTAGGTGCATAGAATTATATATACTCTGGATGTTTTTGTGTAATGTTTCGAAAAAACACGATGTTACGGCTTAAGATTATGGAACAAATTATTGTGTTGTAGGCATTATATCCCTACTGTGGTAGGCATCGCAGACTACTAAGGGAAATATTCAACGTATGTAATAATTCTATGATGTCTCCATTCACACAGGTAGGTACATAATCAAAGTGAGGAGCTTGAGGATTCCTTTTATGTAGTACAATACACCATGCTCTCACGACATTCACAAACAAGTTCTTCTACAAAATATTACAATAAATATAAATAATAACAAAAACTTCAATAACAATGAGGTCAAAGATTGAAGCACAAATAATAAAATTAAATTGGCAGCTATTGCACGAAATGTTCTGAACCTCTGCAGTGTTCCCAGTCTAAGAAAATTAATCAAGTTAAAAAAAATCACACCTCCAAAATATTTATATTTTGGCTTCAAACAAAACGAAAAATATTTAATGCTTGCAACTCTGGAGTTGGCAAATTGAATGTTTTACATTATCTGTAGCTGATCTTGATCTTGGCAGGAATGCATAACCAGAGTATTGCACAGCCCGTATTGTATGGCCCATAATTGGTGTGCATGGGTTCCAAATATCAGGCTGTACAATACGGATGGTACACAGTTCTCTGTCTACGGGATAGTACAATCGTACAATGTTAAAAACAAATATCTGTCATTAAATTGTGGACTGCACAATTTCATATCAATTTATTTGTGCTGTTATGTCCTTTGTTTACCCATTTTGAACACGACGATCGACGAACAACAGTGACGGTGACGGTGAACCGGCTGAATAGGGGTGTGCTTCTTTTATGGTCGATTGTAACATCTCGATCCCATCTGCGGATCGGATCGCATCCATTTGATCCGATTTTCAAAAGATCGATATAACATGCTGTGCAATACGGGTCGTACAATATTGGCCGTGCATTATTTGGACGTGCATTCCGGGCTGTACAATATAGTGACTCTTGCCGACGAGCGAGGCGACGAAGAAAGAACAAGATTTTAGAGTTAGAGAGAAATTAATTATTTAGGAGGATTGTTCCTAACTTTCTACAGCGCATTAAATAAAAATAAAATACAATGTCTCCGGAAGAAACGATTGAAAGATTCAAACTTTTAGGACTTAATGAACTAAAAGCCAAAGAAACTTTGAAAAATGTGAACGTAACGAAACTACTACTTGGTGCTCTGGAAGAGGTTAGAAAGTATTTTCATATCGTCGCTTTTTTACGGAGTTTCATAGTTCTGTATGAACAGGAACAGAACTATGAAATATCTCGTTGCAAGTAATTGATGTTCATTACAATGGCTATTAGTAAAACTTTGTTGTTGTAGGTGAATGTAGCACAGCTACCGCCAGGCGCGGGGATGTTGATATACCACTTAGCTACCAAAATTAAACCTCAAATTGCGAACAGGCTGGCGTTTGTCTGCAGCTATATCGTCCAAAGTAAATTGGATTCAAGCCTGCGCATCGATGCCGCGCTTGGGTACCTCCTCAGCACTGTAAATGAACCTAACGTAGACGTCCGAGCTTTTGAGAAAGCATGTGGAGTCGGCGTAACAGTGACGCCAGAGCAGGTCGAACAGGCTGTTGAAAATCATATGGCCAAGTACAAACAAGAGCTGCTAGACAAGAGATATCGCTTCAACTCTGGTATTATTATGCAGGCAGTAAGGGCTGATCTTCCTTGGGCTGATGGCAAAGCTATCAAAAATGAGGTTGATGTACAGGTAAAGATTACTATAAATAGATTAAAAAATTAAAAAATAATAAATTATATTTAAAATATGTAGTAGGTATTCATGGTAATAATAAAAAATTTAATACATCCTTATTTTCTAGATCTTAGACTTGTTGGGTCCTAAAACTGAGGCTGATCTAGCACCACTTCCTAAAATTGATAAAAAGGCAAAAGTTGACCCTAGCAAAAAACCAAAAAGAGAAGACTCAAAAGGTTTGATATAGAATTTATTTGAAACCTGCAATTTGATTGGCAATTTACTGTTTTCTAGCAAAAGCTCTTTATTTTCTGGGACAAAATATATCCTATTTGTATGTTTGGTATTAATTAATGTATTTGTATGTGTATTTGTGCAAAACATCAAAATCAGTTCAAAATCATACAAATAAACAGACAACATTTTCACTTTTATGTTTATTAACTAGAAGCATCCCATGGTTCCAGTTCTATTTTATTCGTTTGTTTTTGAAAAAGTATACCTTATTACCTACCTACTATTTTGTAATGGGAAGGTAAGCAACCTGAGTGGTTTCATCCAAATGTGTTCAGATAGTTCAGGCAGGAAAGCCACAAAACAGACAGCCAGCCATTTACTTAATAGTAAGGGTAGGGATTACAGAGTAGGGGGTATAGATTATTTTACAACAAATCCTTTTATTTTAGTTACTAATCTGTTTAATAATTTTTGTATGATTTGAATATAATATGTCATATGACATTACATTATTTTCAGTTACATGTCTAGTAACAGCTAATTGCACAACGGTGACGTGATTATAAATGCTTTAAAAATTTAATTACAGCCAAGCCAGATCAGACTGATACATCAGGTGATATTGGTGGTGCATCTTCAATTAGCGAATTGATGAAAAAGTTACCATTTCATGCCCCTGGGGAGAATTTTAAATCAGATGGGTATATTGTGACACCAGACACAAAAAGATTATTGGAGGAACATTTAAAAATAACTGGTGGTAAAGTGAGAACCAGATTTCCCCCTGAACCAAATGGCATTCTCCATATTGGGCATGCAAAAGCTATTAACATAAATTTTGGGTATGCAGCAGCTCACAATGGTGTCTGTTTCTTGAGATATGATGATACAAACCCTGAGAAAGAGGAGGAGAAGTTCTTTGTTGGTATCAAAGATATGGTTGAGTGGCTTGGTAAGTTAAGCTAGATTTTTTTAGTGGCACTATGATTAGATAAAGAAATTATTATCATGGTCACATTCAGTATTCAAAATGGGCCACTGCAATAACTTTTTCAGTGGGTAAATATTTTATGGTTATTATGTTGCACATTTCAACATATTGTTATGTATGTATTAAAATGTGTCACATATTGGCTTTGAAACACACCATTACATGCATAAGATATATACATTTATATGATACATAAAAGTATTCCATACTTGCTAGTATATATAGTTTTTGATGACACTTGTAAATATTGGAGTTTAAAATGTTCAATAATGGTCCATCATTACACATATTTTTTAGGGTATGAGCCACACAAAATAACTCATTCATCAGACTATTTTGATCAGCTATATCAGTGGGCAGTGGATCTAATAAATAAGGACTTGGCGTATGTGTGCCATCAGAAGTCTGAGGAAATCAAGGGGTTTAATCCTCCTCCATCACCATGGAGGAATAGACCTGTTGAGGAAAGCTTACAACTATTTGAGGTAACAACACGTTTTACGGCAGCAGTGAAAATGTGGTTATAGAATGTAATTCTTAGATTTCACTAATGATTGAAGACATTTTACAGGATATGAAAAATGGAAAAATAGATGAAGGTGATGCAACATTGAGGATGAAAATTACTTTAGAGGAGGGTAAGCAGGATCCGGTTGCATACAGAATCAAATTTAAGCCTCACCACCGCACTGGAAGCAAGTGGTGTATTTACCCCACTTATGACTACACTCACTGTTTGTGTGACAGCATTGAAAATATCACACATTCACTGTGTACTAAAGAGTTTCAGTCTAGAAGGTGAGGTTCGTTACCTAACCAAGGTGATAATTTATGTGTTACATCCTCTCTTTTATTTTTTTTGTGCTGTATATGCAGTAAAAAGCTTGTCTACTCACCACCGATAAAAAGGGATAAACATTACTGTTTTTTTTCTAGGTCATCTTACTACTGGTTATGTAATGCTCTTGGAATTTATTGCCCTGTGCAGTGGGAATATGGTAGACTAAATGTTAACTACACTGTGGTTTCCAAGAGGAAGATAGCCAAACTCATTGATGAAGGAATTGTTAACAGTAAGTATTTTTTTGCAGCCATTGTGTTTGTTTATATCTCTTGTATCTATGTGTTGTGATTGTAGTCACAATCGCACACACTTCACTATATGTCTTTTAGGTCACAATTTCGTACCAGAATCACAAAGTATGTACAAAAACCACAATGATTTTGAAATATTTAGAATAGAATAATCAAGAATTAACCTATTTGCAATAAATTGTTTGAGTTTTGCTGATGTGTGGTACTGATTGTTGGTAGACTGGGACGACCCTCGGCTGTACACACTGTCAGCGTTGCGTCGGCGCGGGGTGCCGGCGGGCGCGGTGAACTCGTTCTGCGCCGCGCTCGGTGTGACGGGCGCGCTTGGCGCCGTCGACCCCGCCATGTTGGACGCCGCCGCTAGGGACGCGCTCAACCTCACCGCACCAAGGTGACTCCTGCACTACTATCACTGCACTATCACTATGTATAGGGTCTAGTGCTCAACCCTTACCATACATAAATATTATTATTGGTTTTGTATACTTAAGAGTATTTACATAAAAAGTATGGGTAACACAGGAAGTATCCCAAAACCTGGCAATTTCACCAACCATGATTAGTTACTGCAGAGGAGGAATATATTGGCAGCTGTAACACAGGTACGACCTAGCACGGCTGCTAATGACATTTCATAAGATATATATACATACCTTTGTCATGTTTCTGTAGACTATTATATAATAGTGTTGTATTCTAAATTATATTCCAAAATTGATTACAGTAAATAGTTATAAGTATAACGTATTTTTTGGTTGATAAAAAAATAAATAAATCATTCACGAGGTTGACGTCAGGCAGGTGGCCGGTTAGCTATTTTTCAGCAGCATGATCAGAAAGACATGCATAAAGGTTGGCAGATGATGATTTTTGAACTTAGAGCTAATTGCTAAGTAAAATCCTAAACCTGGGTGAATTCGAAACAAATAGTTGAAATGTGACATAGACAAAACCTTGTTACAGAATAATGGTGGTGTTGAATTCGCTGAAAATCACAATAGAGAACTTCCCAAGCGACAAGCCGGTTCAAGTGGTTGTACCGGACTTCCCGAACGAGCCCGAGAAGGGGTCTCACAGCGTTGTGTTCAATAAGGTCGTGTATATTGAGAGTACGGACTTCAAGGAAGAACCGGAGAAGGGGTTCAGGCGCCTGACTCCTTCGCAGACCGTTGGATTGAGGCATGCTGGATTTGTGATTAAAGTAAGTGTGTGAGGACATTTACATACTCGGAAAGCAGGCATCTTCCTTTTAGGTAACCCAAAACCCCATTTTGTACATGAATCCTTACTTTAAGCACATAAATAATATAATAGACAATGAGCATTTTTGATGTGGAATATATTTTGGCGTATAGAATAGGGTGGCTTCACCTTAATGGACGTCGTAATAGCCGAAGGGATGCATTTTATTATGAGCATTACCTACACAAAATACCCGGCTGTTGGTGGCGTGACGTAGCGATACTTTAAATCTGTAAGACATGCTGTGCTGTAAAAAACACGATGAATTGAGTCATCTTGAAAATAACTCTTACGTGACTTAAAATACTTGTTACATAAAATAAAAAAATCATCGACAACACCATCATAAGCCGAAAGACGCGTCCACTGCTGAACATAGGCCTCATCCCTAGACCGCCACTTTGATCGGCTACTTGTCTCTTGCATCCAACGGCTCTCCGTGGTTATTACTAGGTTGTTGATCTAGGTGGGGGGTCGGCCTACGTTACGTCATCCAGTTCCTAGTCGCCACTTTCGGGACCTTTTGAGTTTCTACCCCATCGGCTTTCAGCTCTTCAAGTGGTGTGGCCTGACTGTTGTTATTTAACTTTATAATTTTGAGAGCTATGTCGATGACTTTTAATTCTCCTGCGGTTCTTCTTGATCCGGATTTTATAATAACGCCCATAATAAAGCCCAGCGATCACATAGATAGATCCTGGACCCTAACTACGATTCAATATATAAAAAAAACAAAATCAAAGTGTTTTATTGCAAGTAGGCTATTTATAGCACGTTTACAAGTCAAAGTTAAATTGTAAATACTGAGCATATAAAATAACAAAGTGCGTAATATCAAAAATTATATATAGCAAGCCAATTACAATATTGTCAGTTTAAAAAAAAAGAAGTTCTCTTTTCCACTACAGGTGCAAGCAATCCGGCACTATACAGAATAGATAACTCCCATCCGTAGCTTCAATTATACACATGTAAAGAAGCTACAAGAAACTTTATAGTGACGTCAGTTTATACGTATAATTTTTTTTTTGCTAAGATTATTACAATTAAATATCATAATGCAACATACTAAAAAATGCTTACATGCACTTTACACCAGTGTAAGAAGAGTATTGGAATGATCTTAGTATCTAGATAGAAAACACAAATGATATAACAAAGCAACACGCAAGGTACCTAAGATTGCATAACATTGAGCTTAGGGCATTCAGGCCAAGCTTTTTTGTCTGACACGTAATCGTTTATTGTGTAATAAGCTTTTTTCGTCAGATTTGACTTAACGACGATTTAAATTTCACAAATGTTCGATTCGACACCGTCCGGCAACTTGTTATAAAAGCGTATACCTAGTTTCCCCTGAATGAACCATTAACTTTCTGCAGTCTGAATCTTGGCACTTTCAGTTTGTTTTTGTTACTAGTATTGAAATTATGAATGCCGCAATATATGAAAAAAGAGCTAATGTTTTTTCGAGTGTACATCTCGTAAATGTATTGACTAGCCTCTGTAAGAATATTTATCTCCTTAAAACGTTCCCTGAGCGAGTCGCGGAATTTCATGTTATAAATGGAACGAATGGCTCTTTTATGTAAGGCAAAACTGGATTGTATGTCCGCGGCTTTACCCCACAGTAAAATGCCGTATGACATAATACTATGGAAGTAACTAAAGTATACTAATCTTGCAGTAGCTTCATCGGTAAACTGTCTGATTTTACGTACAGCATATGCCGCAGAGCTTAATCTGCCTGCAATGGTGGATATGTCAGGCCCTCACTGCAATTTAGAGTCTACAGTTATGCCATCCGAGTTGGATTCTTCGCGCCACCTCTTTGTCGAAGTTGGACCTACCTAATTGGACAATCTGTCCTAGGTAGACATACTTGTCGACAACTTCGAGAGTATCGTTCCCAACAATTACCGGTATAGGTGGAACATGAGCAGCTACTCGGCTGGGCAGCGTTCGGGAAGCTTCGTCCTATCTTTTCGTCCAAAATACCGCAGAGCCTGAAAACGAAAGTTTTCAATCAGTGTGTGTTGCCAGTGATGACTTATGGAACTGAGACATGGTCTCTTACTGTTGGCCTCATTAGTAAGCTCAAAGTCGCGCAGCGAGCTATGGAGCGAGCTATGCTCGGTGTTTCCCTGCGAGATAAGCTCCGGAACGAGGAGATCCGCAGGAGAACTAAAGTGACCGATATAGCTCTTAGAGTTAGTAAGTTGAAGTGGCAATGGGCAGGCCACATCGCTCGTAGAACTGACAACCGATGGGGAAGAAAGGTTCTCGAGTGGCGACCACGAACCGGAAGACGCAGCGTAGGCCGGCCCCCCACTCGGTGGACCGACGACCTGGTGAAAGCCGCGGGGAGCCGATGGATGCAGGAGGCGAGCAGCCGCTCAAGGTGGCGTGCTCTGGGGGAGGCCTATGTTCAGCAGTGGACGTCTTCAGGCTGTTGATGATGAGTTATGCCATCAGGTGAGACAGTGGTCAAATGCTATGCCTATAAATTGTAAAAAAAAAAAAAAAAAAGGTACGTGGTAGATTGTATAATACCAAATGTAACGGCTCACCATTCAGTTCTATATGTGTAGGAGTTTATTTTATTTATTTTTAATACTTGTCCGGCCCTGCTCAACCACCACACAACAGAGGCTGTCGCATATTTTTCTCGCAATTTCATTATCACGCTAGATAACCTCGAACATAGCTCGTTGCGCAACTTTGAATTTGATGACGGCCTCAGTAGTTAATAAAGAAACAGCCAACATAAATTATAAGCATTTCACTTATTACCCTTCAATTTCAGGTATCAAAAGTAGTGAAAGATAGTACAGGGAAGGTGGCTGAACTGGTGTGTTCAGCCCAGCCAACCGAATCCGCTGAGAAACCGAAGGCGTTTATACACTGGGTGTCCGAACCCATCAGCGTGGAAGTTCGACTGTATGAACCATTGTAAGTTCTTATCTGTGTAGAAAATATTTATCATGTCATCACAAATAGGCATTTTTGCTTATAGAAAAGTGTAGTCATTTTTTTTTAGTTTTTTTAGTAATAGGCCTTGTGTTTAGATTAGGAATTGGGGAGGCACCCTCAACAAGTCAACAGCATATTTTTTTTTTTTTTTTTTTATAAATGAAGTACTTTAACTAGTGCTTCATTAAGATTACAATCTAGCCATTACTACGGCTAATAAGTAATTTAAGTTTGACTTAATCTGCTACAGTAAAGTAAACCTAAGAATGTGTCCATTAACACTTTTCTTAACGTCTCTATTAAGGGGAAGGCACTTCGATCATGTGACCTTTTTGAGCAAACTACACTACGGTTCAATGTCACTATCACTAAACTAACTCGAAAGGTTTTACCCTTTTTAGTCTTCTCACTATATCCGTGTTATCGAGGAGCTGGATAGCCTCGATATTCACATGGTGGTGAAGCCTTAATTCATGAGCTTCGGCAAACTTTTTTATTATGTTAACGACGAGGTCGACCTTTAAGTCCCGATGTAGGTCCTCATTTCTAATATACCACGGTGCATTTACAACGCACCGAAGTACTTTGTTATGGAAACGTTGTATGATCTGGATATTGTTTTGTGTGGTACAGCCCCATAGCCCATTTTTTGAATATGACGTATTTTATCGTTGTTATGCAGTGTATTTATTGACTGATCGCAGTTACAAGAGCAATTTTGAAACTCGTGTACTTATTGATAAATGCATTTTTATGATTATACTAATCTCCCTGCTCTCAATAATTGCACTCTTGAGATTAATAATTACGTACTTCACCAGAGTCAGTGGGCAGACCAAGCCTGCCATACTAGCTGCCGATTCTGATTTTGTCAGTATTAAATTTTTTTTTTGCAGTAGCAAGATTAGATGAGTTCCAAATTCTTTACGGTGACGTTAAACTAATATATCCGTGCGAAGCCGGGGCGGGTCCGCTAGTGCATGCATATTTATATTTTATTTTTTATGCGATTGAATGACGTGACGAGCTAGTCGTTCACCAGATGTTAAGGGACAAGGCCGCTCATAACAGTTGCAGTGTCACTCGGAACTTTAAAACAATAAAGTTTCGCGTGACACTGCACTGCGCCCGTCATCCTGAGACATCACACACTCAAGTAATAAAGTCTCATTTGCTCAGTAATTTCACTAGCTACAATGCTCTTCAAACCGGAACACAGTAGTGCTTGCACACTACTGCTTGGCGGCAGAATAACTGGCAAAGCGGTGGTACCTACCTAGACGAACTTTGCAGAAAAGTCCTGCTACCTAGTCCCAGTTTATTCTGTTTATCTTGTACCTGGGTGGGAATAGAACCCACAGCTTACAACGTAAATCGGCTTCATAGATAATTAAATGATGTTATTGTTAATTAGATTCAAACACAAAAACCCCGAGGACCCCGTAGAGGTCCCCGGCGGCTTCCTCTCGGACTGCCGCGTGGACTCGCTACAGATCGCACGCGGGTACGCGGACGCATCCGTCCGCGGAGCGAACGTTTACGACAACTTCCAGTTCGAGAGGATTGGGTTCTTCTCTGTTGATCCCGATACTACGTCTAATGAGGTTAGTGCATCACTTTACTCCGGCTAGAAAATACTATGGGGCCGTTATTTTTTCATCAGACAGTAGAGTGATATTGTTTTTGTGGAAAATATAGTTGTCTCTCTCCCACATTCTGTTGAAAGTTTAAATGAAGTGAGAGGACAATAAAAAAGTGCTTATAAAAAACATTCATACGAAATTTTTCATTTTTGCATGAGTTATGTTGTGATTAGTCCTTGACGTAAATCCTGTAAATCTGATTGTGATGAATAATGCATTTTAACAGGGTTTGCGCCAGTTTTAACGCTTTAGTAATTAATATTTACACCTCAACAGCGAAGATCACCATTTGTTATCTTGTTATAAATTCACATTTTGAGAGAGTTGAGTAAGTGAAGTAACCAAAGCATCAATGTTTATGACCTTCAACATAAAACTAACAACTGTGTAAACGTAAAGTTTTCTTGTAACATTTGTAAAATACGCACATTTTCGGTTTGAAACACGTTACCTATGCAAAGGCTTTTATTTTTTTAAGACCCATTATTAATATTTAATGTAGTGTAGATAGATAAACAAACTCTTTATTGAAACACCGCATACTTAACGAAACATGCTATACTGTACCTATGTATGCTGTGTCTTGTTTTTTTTTGTACTACCGCATCTCGTATCAATTTTTGCAGTTAAAATTTGTTGCTTTCACTTTATTATCTTTTAAATAGCAAAAACTGTTTATAGTTTTCCTAATGATTTTGGTAAAGTTATTGCATATTATTTGTTTTGATATGGCTTTGGTGTGTAAGTATAGTATGCATTACATTTTTGCTCACTCATTGTTTTTTAGTTAATAAAATATTAAAACATAGCCCTAAATCCTAACTTGTATGTTTTGTTACAGATTATTTTCAACAGGACTGTGTCACTCAAAGAAGACACCGGGAAATAATCAAGATCTTAAAACAAGTTTTGTACTATTTATTGTTATGAATAATAGCAAAATAATTTTAAAACTGTTGTTTCATTACAAAAATGGCGTTTTCATCAATGTAAAGCCTGTGTTTATCGGAAATAGTTAGGTGACCCGTCTCCACGTATACCTACATATTTCGTCGCAGTCATAAATAATGTATGAGTTGTTTTTGGTATGAGCAAGTTGGAGCAAGTATATAAATAGTTCCGAGACGGTACGTATTGCGAAGGGACCGATACCCGTGACGTTCTATCTACTTTTAAGAACGATCATCTATGTAGAAAAAGCTATGGCCATATCTTTATAAGTACAACGAAAATGAAAAACTTTCACCGATAACTGGGTAGGGTACCTATATCTTGTGGTGGGTTGTTGGATTGTGATATAAATTATAAGACCTTACAGACGCTTACGGCCACATGTCGAATGTATTAGGAAGCATTTAAAACTGATAAGGTTCAGCAGGAGGGTTTTATTGACTTCTTTAAAGAGATACCAACTCATGCGGGCCAATAGACTAGCAGAAAATATATCGAGCCGAAAACTATGACGAAGTTATTAGACGGCGTGGTAATAGGTATACCACAGAATACATAATAGTACAGGGTAATACCTACTCGCATGTGCGACTATGTGAGACTATAAATAATTAGTAATAAGTAGTTTGCAAGTAATTTGTATCGTCGTAAAATGTTTGACGGTGGTACAGAGTATTGTTATAGGTGGCGATATCCTTGTGGCGAGTCCGATCGTCCTTGCCGAGTGCATGGGTGGCCACAGTGGGATCGAATCAGAGCCCCCACTTTGGACAACATAGACAGCAGTTGATGAGTAGATTTGAATAATTTTAAGAATTCTGAAATATGGAATAGAACAATTCAGCTTAAGTATTACAAATTAATCCACGTGGTTTTAAAAATGAAGGGTCTAGTTTGACTGTTTACCCACACTTCAGCAATATATTCTGTGCTTCGGCATATTGAAGAAACGATTATTGCTTAATTAAAATAAATAAGTTATTCTTGGGAAGCACAGCCTGTGATGTTGTGAACATCGTCTATTCTCAGTAGTTCAATTAACAGTTCAATTGATTGAACTACACATGTGTCTAGTTACCTACTTCTACTGGTTTTTTGTAGAGTTGGTATCATGACATTGATTTTCTTTCACTACTTGTTTAATTGCTGTGTAAGGTTTTAGTACTTATGAATGTTACCATAGCATAGGCAAAGATAATACTCATAGGTAATATCATTATCATCAGTTTGAGTTAGTCCACTGCTGGACATAGATGGCCTCTCCCAACGTACCTACGCCATTGAGTCTGCTTTTCGGCTCTTCTCATCCAATTACTGCCAGCGACTCAGCGAATGGTGCGAGAGCCCACTGCAAAAACACCTACGTCATCGGGTACCCCAATAGGCTATCTTTAGATCGTTAACCGACACTTAAACATGTAAAAAAAACAGGTCTGCCAGTTCCGATCCTGCCCGGTCATGGAGATAATCCACATCCACCAACTTCAAATGCCTTGAATACTAAGTTTCGCCAAATTTAGACCTGGCAGACCTTTTAATATGTTTCATCGGGGTATTCGCTGAGGTAGGTAAAGGGTGTGAAGGGCACATTCTTAGGGGTCTGCCAGGTACTTTCAGCAGGGTGTGCAATGGCAGACCAATTTTTTTTTACATAATTAATCAATGGTTAACTGTTGCTAGAACTTTTATTCGGGTAAATTTTTACAAAATAAAAATACTTCAAAAAATTTCAATTATTTCTATGACCCGGCCGGATCGGAACTGGCAGACCTGTTTTTTTTTTACATATTTAGATGTCGGTTAACGATCTAAAGATAACCTATTGGGGGTACCCGATGACGTAGGTATTTGTGCCACCGCACCAGAAGTCTCTCGCACCAGAAGTCGTCGCTCCACTAAGTCAGCGGACGTCTACAGCGAAGCTATGTGTCGGTAACATTAGTTCTCTGTCGGATCACCTCATTCCTGATTCGATTATTCACAAAATCTCCAAGCATAGCCCTCTCCCTAGCTCTCTGAGCGACTTTAAATCTAACTAATTATGTACTTATCTACAAGAACAATATATTGTATTTTCGTATAGGTATACGTTCTTATAATGTATTTATTTTATGTTATTTTATTTGGCACACAAAACAGAATATAACCAAATACAAGAACAAGAAAAATTACACACATTTTGAGCTAGATTATATGGATTGTATTACACGATTGGATCTGTTGAGTAGCACATTGAATGTGCGTAGTAACCTTACGGCGCATTGTGTAGACTGTGGGCAGGGGTTGCGGCGCAGGCGGGCGGTATTGAGCGTGGGCGGCCGCCGCGCATGCCAGTCCGCCACTCCGCCGCCGTCCATACAATACGCGGCTCTGGTCACCAGGGCTCACGACACCGCTCCACTCCTCTCATCACCATGTAGATACGCAAGGATTTGCGACTCACCACCTAAATATAAGGTAAAATAATTTACTTTTATTTCATCGCATTTCCATCCCGACATAATTCCATCCGTTCGCCTTTCAGTATTCTTTACCATGGTCTGCTAGAAATTGGTTCAAGTGCGTCATTTTGACGTGCATGTGACGTAACTAAAGGGAAACCTTCATTTGCATAATTGTTTCGTGGTTTAGTTGTTGTTTAGTTATTGTGAAACCGTTTCATGTTGTCATCGGAACAGGGCGGATAGGTTTCGTATAGGTACTTACATTACCTATAGTACCTATAGATACACATTCGGCCAACAAGGCGTCCGAATCCTATATTAATCTTAAACTGAGCATATAATTAGTCAAATCACAAAGTCGATGAGTGATATTATTTGTCATCTTCAAATTTTTATTCATAGTTAGGTACTTTTTAAAACTACTTTAAGTAAAATGTAACATAATTACGATTATACGTATTATGACATTCACAATATTAGCCAGCTAACAGCTTCATAGTGTACCTATACACATATTGCCACCAGTTTAAACTAGGGCTAGTTTATAATACCTACAGAAAAGGTACAGTAAATTAACAAGATTTTCCTGTTTTATAGCTGTTTCACCTGCTTAAAGTAATCAGCAGATAAATTAGTCTTTCGACATTAGGTACCTATTGCGAAGGACAAAAAATTAACAAAACAAGTTCATGAAATAGTTTCCAGAGCTTATCTAACTTGTTATCTGCTCGTAACGTCAATGACTCTAACATCATAATGCAGGCACGATTGGTTAAAGGGAACAATATTTGCATATCTACACACATGATAGTGGCGGCACCCTCATTTTCCACATTAGGTACCTACAACTTACTGTACTTTTACGTTATATTATGACCTATTATGAAATAGAAAGAGAGAGAGAGATCAGGCTCGCGTCCTTTATTTATTTGACATGTTTTACGAAATATCGAAATATAGTATATCGAAAGCTTAATTTTGTTAATTGCTAATTAATAGTCAATAGTCATTTATTCATATCACAATACACGTCTGAAAAATAAGTAATATAATATAATTGTACACTATCAACGGTACAACATAATTAAATAACATAAGTTTTCTAATACTAATTAAATGGGCATGTAGAAAAATTAATTAATTAATACGGTGGAATGTCAAAATAATATATCATAATAATTAAAATTAGCAATACAATGTCATAATAAATACCAAAAAATACAGTAATAAGATTTCAATTATATATGCTTACTATTTAAAAATTCTGCATAATTATAAAATGTTTGGTTGATAAGCCAACGCTTAAGCTTCAGCTTAAAATACCCTAAGTTTGGAGTCCCCGTTATTTCATCTGGTAGATGATTGTAGACTGTCGGCCCCATGACATGTGTCAACTTGTCGGACTTAGCCAGTGACCGTTTTACGGGTGCTAGCTTACCCTTGCTACGAGTGCTATATGTATGGGATTCACCGATTTTTGCATAGGCTTCAACATTGAGTCTCACGAATACCGCCACTTGAAAGATCACCATGGATGGTAGCGTGAGAATACCAAGTGATTTAAAGTGCGGTCTGGCGGATGTGTCCTGAGACACCCTCACAACCGCTCGCACTGCACGTTTTTGGAGCCGGAATACTCTCTCCCAATCTGCTGCACGAGCCCACAGCTCCGCCCCGTACTGCAGCAGGGAGTGGACAGTGGCAAAATAGCACGACCTCACCACCTCCTTCGGCAGGAACCGAGACAATCGGCCTAGCGCGAAGCACGCGCCACCAAGCTTTCCGCACAGCTTGTGTATGTGGGTCTCCCAGGTGAGGCCACGGTCTATCTCAAAGCCCAAGAAGGTGATGTTGTCTGCCTGCTGTATTTTTATGCCCTCCACCAGAACACTTAAACGTCGTATGGCACGCCCGGACAAGTTGATGTGAATAAAATGCGTTTTATTTAAGTTTAATACGAGGCCATTTTCTCTAAACCACTTGGCTAGTTGTGTGGCGGTGTCGTTTAACTTAAGTTCTAACTGGTCCATAGATGTAGCCGTTACAATTGCGGCGACATCGTCTGCATACATAAATCTTGGGTGTCCACTGACATCAAAAATTTAAAATTTTTATTATTTGATGTTATTGAATTAGGTAATAGAACCCCTCACAATGACATTTTAAAACAATTTATTATTGATTTAAATAAAAAATATGACGACTTGTTAATCGATGAAAAATCTAAATACTATTCTAGAATATTAAGTAAAAGCCAGAATGCATCAAAATCGATGTGGAAAATTGTAAACGAACAGAGGGGGAAGCTGAACTCTTGCCAACTTGACTTTACAGACATTGTCAAGAGCTCAGTCGGTGAACCGTTTAAAAATAAGAAGGATGTGGTAAATGCCATGAATGCGAGGTTCGTAGGAGCCGCAGCGGCGTGCGGTGCGCCACCTGCTGACGCCGTCCGTGTACAATGCGTGCTGCGTGACACGAGCGCGCCGGCCGCCTGCTCGTTGCGACTGCGCCCCTTCACCGCGGATGAGATATACCACATTGTCTCCAAGCGCATACCACCCAAACCATCCAAGGATGCCTATGGGATATCGATGCAACTGCTACATATGGCTGCAGAGACAATTGCTCCAATTTTAGCAAGGTTATTCAACCGTTGTATAGAAGAAGGAGTATTTCCTGAGCCGCTAAAATTGAGTAAGGTTTCCCCAATATTTAAGGGAAAAGGAAAGCGAGCAGATATTGATGGTTACAGACCGGTCTCAATTATACCAGCGGTGGCTAAGGTACTTGAAAACGGCTTGAGCTCCCGGCTTGTTGATTACCTAAGGTCAATTAAGGCACTGTCTGACCGACAATACGCATATCGCGAGGGTCGGTCGACTACGTCTCTGACGCGTGAAGTACTGCGTCGTGTGGTAGACGCCCGCGAAAGGAAGCAGCAAGTAGCAGTACTTTGCTGCGACCTTTCAAAGGCGTTTGATGTGGCTGACCACGTTGTCTTAGGACTCAAAATGCGACACTACGGCATTTGCAATAGGCCTCTTGATCTTCTTATAGATCTTCTGTGTGATAGGTCACAGGTGGTGATGGGAGACGGAGGGCGAGAGAGGTCGGACCCGCTTACCAGGAATATGGGAGTAGCCCAGGGTTCTTCAGTGTCAAACATCTTGTTCTCACTGCTCTTAAACGACCTGCCAAATGCTGTGACGACCGCAGATATATTTATGTTACTAGCAGTTTTGCGAACGGTAGTCCTCGCGATCACAAACGGTTTTACAACCACGCGCCTTGACTTACGTGATGACGTAGTTAGTAAGTTAGTACATCCCGAACTTAGACCTCACGGGTTTATATCTCAACAACCTCTTGACCGATTCTGCTCATATTTGAAATACTTTAGAATTGAGTACTTAATGCTTATGCCGAATATTATCAAAATTGCCTGGTAAATGACGCTGCTGCAAACTTTTTTGGGAAACTACCCCATCAATCAAAAATCTCCGACGACAAAAAAATCCCTGACCTTGTAGAACATGTATACCAAGTACATCTGGACAGACGAAAGCAAATTTTGGCAAGCAGAGACTTTTGCGCGCTTCTTTCGCTCGGTCAGAAAAGCATGGCGAAACATGAAACATGATGAAAAAGCAACTGCCTCATAAAAATCATCGCCGTTTTTCAGGTAGGTAAATTGCTTGCGTCAATATGACCAAGTGTGACATAATATATTTTTTTAACCGACTTAAAAGAGGAGGTTCTCTATTCGGTTGTATTTTTTTTAATGTTTGTTACTTCATATCTCCATCCTTTTTTAACTGATCAGGAAAATTATTTAATATATCGAAATGATATACTTTAAGATTGGTCCCATAGAAATTCGATCAACATCCGTAGATGATACTACATCCAAGTATTTCTCAGTATGAAATTAAGGCGATTAAAGTCGGCTTAAGCTTTTTTATAAGAGGATATTATTGAAATCATTTATTTTTCTATAACATTTTGGTTTCTCTCTTCTTTCTAATGCACAATTATTGAATAGTTCTAGCACATCAGCGCCTTGATAATGCAAGAAGAAGCCGTCTTAAACCGACTTGGTTAATCAAACATGGAACTACTTACTCTGGGGCAGGAATCGGCCATGACTTTTATAATTTTAATTCTATCAATACTACTTAGCACCTTAATACCTTATCAGGATAAATCTGCCGATACAAACACATAAATACAGACAGAAAAAGCTGTCAACAACTTTGTGCGTAATGTTGTTTGCCTCATTTGCCATCCCCTCCTAACTTCTAAATATTTTTAAGCCATTAGTCAAGATTTTGCTGTACTTATCATTCTTTCATATGGTACACATTTCTTTGCTCAATAAGAAACTTCATTAGAAACATAATTTCCTCCTATCGTCGATGAAAGGGGACTCGAGGAATTTGATTGGATCCTGTCAGTGTTATTATACAGCAAATTGTGATGTTGTAAATTTATTATTAGGCCTTTGTCAAAGGCTCTGCCGGAGACATTTGAGATGGCAATTAAGTCCGCCAGCGGGTGATCGGCTAAAGTGCTGCCTGAAATAGTTAGCTTGATTAAATGCTATGATTACCTAGATTAAATGGTATCAATTTCTAGGTAATCTATTTAAATGTATCTCTGTTGTAACAGAATCTTACACCGTTTTTATAAATACAACCACGGCCTTAATTTTTAAATTATGCTTTCATAGAGTTATAGGTCCACTTGGTAAGCACAACACATTTAAATTGAACATTTTATTTGGTATATATAGCAAACTTTAATTCTAAGAATTATCAGTGTAATTCTATATGTATACAGGGTGCAATTGAATTCATTAGCATATATTAAGTACATGCATGATAGTACATCATTTATTGATGATTCTTAAATAGTAAAGAGTACAAATGAAAGTATTTTTTATTGAACATTATGAAGGTTGCTGCGGCGCTTAACGTAGCTGGCACGAATAATTTTGATACTTTTAAACGTTTTTTCCTTGTATGTAATAATTAAAAACAGTACCTACTTAATTATTTTAATTTAATTTTGTACTTAGCAGTTGATTAAGCAAGTTGTCCATTGTTGGAGTTATTATTAATATCAAATGAATGCGTTAGATTTCATAAATTTTGGTCCACACGTCACCGGTATCAGGAGTAAGTACCTAGATTCAAAAGATGCTAATGAATTAAATTACACCCAGTATAGGTAAGTATTAGGTACATTTCATTCAAAATTAATATACTAATGAATACAGCAAACTTTTGTAACTTTCTGTCAGATCTTTCTTATTTATTCGTTCTTTGTATGATTTTGTGAGCTTATTCATAAACGCTCTTTTCTCCATCATCTCACTTCTTTCTGGCGCTCATAAAGTGCTAAGAAAACAGCATATATGCATCATCTCTAGCACCCTACTGTTATATTACATTGTCTTCCTACACAAAGAGTAATCGATAGACTCCTAGATAAATAAACTTCTAGACATTTAGAAGAATAAACTAGTTCAGTCATGTGAATTGAAATGCGAACAAAAGGTCAAACGATTTTCTGATTGCCACCCACATACATGACGCAACGGTGATATCTATCGCAAATATAACGGGACACAGTCAAACGATGATAGCTATAATCCCTTGAACAAGCCAGCTATATAAACATTATAGGTCCTGTTAATTTTCAAACAATGGTTATGCTATGCATAATAATCGAAAGGGGTATAAGTACATTATTAAACTCGGAACTACATAGATAAGCTCGTAATTAAAGCAGTAAATTAATTAAGTTTTAAGAAATTAACATAAAACCATAAGAAAATGAAATAAATATGAATGATGTACATAGTACAAAGAATAAAATATGTTATAGATTTTATTAGGACTTTAGAAAGCTTAAATTTACTACTTACTAAAGCAAAAGCGGTAGGCAAAATTTAATTGAATCAAAAGCTTTGGGTGATCTCGGCGGGCTTACCGGATTACACAGGATACAAAAGGAGCCCTTTTCAAGGTCGACGTCCTGCGAACGAACGAACTCTATCGTTATTGTAGATGTATAGGTATTCTTCTGGGTGTATTTCTCTTTCACGACTTAATAGCCGTAAAGCTGAAAGGTTTTTGACAGCAATGAAAGAGTCATTGCAATCCAGATTTTATGACTGACGGTATGATTCGCCATGAACGTGGTTTATGGTCCATAAGTCTACCATAAGTGCTGAAATTGCTCAACACCTGCGAGGGCGCGAGTGAGAGGGATCGCCCGAGGGAAATATGTCATGGCAATAAATAGGTCAAGGGACCTCCCTCAGTATCACTTATACCACATATAAAAGGAGATAAAAATCAATAAACAACTTTACTGCGGTGCAACTCCTGTACTAAATTTCATGTTACGTTTAAAATCTCTAGTGAAACTTCTGTTTGTCCCTTTGATTTGCAGGAGTACCTAAAAGTGTAAAGTGATAATTATGACAAGCAATATTTTAATAAAATATAATGGGTTCGAAGAAACTCTCATTTAGAGAAAGGAATAAACAGAAGAAATATGGACATTCAGAAGCAGCATCTTTGTCCACGGCTCGTGGATTATTTGACTATAGTCGGAGCGAGGCCTTATACATCGGGGAAGGGGCTCGCTCCTGTACAGGTAAGCATTTTAACTTATACCCTTCAGTTTGAAATCAGTCTCCATATCGTTCGTAACAGGTATTTTCAACGCTCACATTTATGCTAAGCTGGATCGATTGAATACGGCTTTACCCGGTTGTTTGTTTGAAAGTTAGGTTAGTTAGTTGATTGGTGGTTTCCACGTGCATGACAAACCCATTATAATGAACAACCAAATTGCATAACCGAGCACGTATGTTATACTGCAACGAGGCTAAATGCTAAAGGGAAGCATTTATTAGTTAACAATCAAAGGCCGTAAATCCATTATTCCTTGAAGGCTCCAGAGCTTCTCCGCCGGTATCCGCTGACGAATCACGATGACTTCCCTCTGCCACTGGACATGGTGTACTTCTGTCAGCCAGAGGGGTGCATGTCCGTGGGTCCGCGCCGCGCTCCCGGTCACCTCTCTAATAGAGACACCACGTCTTTCGTTTTTACGCTTACCGACAAGGACTCTGGTGAGTACAGCCACCATTTTGTACTTTATGATTAAACTATCCGGTGGCTCTGTCAAATGTAGCTAAGTATGTTGGTATTTATGTTTTATTCCTGGGCTTGGTTAACGTAGTAACATCATCTAAAATGTTGGTAGGGTCAGAAATAAATCTACATTTATTCTGCCAAATGTTAAAATATTCATTTCTAAATTCAGTTTGATTCAGAGCTAGTTTCAACTCTCATAAATCAAATTATAATAGGTGCAGTAAATTGTGTTTGGACTCAGATATTCCAGTTTTCGAATGTCTCTTTGTTTATGTAAGTATCAATTTGTAGGAAGGGAAGTATAGGTAGGATGCCAGTAAAATAATGGCTGCCTCACATCGAGTAGAGCTTGTGTGATTGGCAATTATGTCGGCATTAGCTATTACCACAGACTATTACCGACACTGAGCTCTAATAAACTACATCTAATTAGCCGCGTACCCGCTGATGTAACGTAAATTACCTATTAGGTTTTAGCACAGTATATATAATAGTACTATGTGGTTATAGTTCATCTTAAAGACGAATTAACTATAAGGCAACTTGGGCGTTGGCAGGATATTAACTAATCCTGCATTATACCTTTAGTTTATCTTGTTGGCACGTTAACAAATTAGCCACTTATCCCGATAATTTGTTAAGATGTGCAAGATAAACTAAAGCGCTAATCCAGGATTAGTAACTTATTTAGTGAAGCTGGGATTATAACGGAACGAGCAAGTGGGACTTACTAAGCTAAAATTGTTCATAATTATAATGTCAAGGAGGAGTGAGGATTGGTAGTTCTGTATTATTATTTTGTGATCCAGGTAAGACGAGGTATGGCGTATGCGTGAACTTCTACCGCGCCGTAGAGCGCGCGGCAGTGGCCGGCCCACAGCGATCCATACTACGCCGTGAGTCTTGGCGCAAGTCTATGGAGAAGAGTTCCGACTCCGCCTTCTCCAGGTGACCACTCATGGATTTATCTTTTAACAGGCATGAACCATCGCTTTACAATAGTTGCTTCTGTAAATAGTGAAGTTTGATTTGAAATACTTAGCAAGATAGCATAGGCTGCAATTTGCCATGCACATTTTCGCTGATTTCACTGTAATAACCAGTGTAGGAATACTAAATTTGTTTTATGTTTTGCTGCTCTCTATTGAGCTCGAAATGGGCAAAGATAAAATAAAAGAGAACACTTTTACCAGAATGATATAAACAAGTCGTCAAACGTGTAAAAAAAGAGCTGCTTGGCACTCTTCTATTACTTGTTATTAGTGGTAAGACGTTGGGTGTTAGCATAATTTTATCAGCCTTTTTGCGTCCACAGCTGAACCATAATCACCACGCTTGGCACTTAGCTGGCGTCTTGGTGATCGCAGATTATATTGCAAACCGAAGAGAATGCTGCTACCCACTCCCTGGATATTCCCTTAGCCGACTCATAGTTCTTACGGCACCCGCGGGAATCTTTCTTATACCGGGATCACACGGCAATATCATAACAATATTTATTTATTATTATTAGGAATGACAAACAACTGTACATTAGAATCTAAGTAACAAGGTGTAATTAACACAATTGGTTATAAATATACAGCTAACCACATCATCTACCATAATACTACGCGTTTGCCGTGTGGTCCCGGTTTGCGAATACGTCACCCCATATCTTCCCGTGAGTGCCGTAAGAGCCGACTAATGGAATCTCCAGGGAACGGGCAGCAGGATTTTCCTCGGTACATTAAAATCTTCTGCGATCACCAAGCCGCCTGCAAGCGTGGTGGTTACGGCAAATCCCTATGATAAGCGTCCAAGCAGTGGACGTCTGCTGGCTGTTGATGATGACTACGCGTATGTTCCAGTGACTATAGGAGCAGCAACGTGGCGGTGAGTGACTCGGAGCGCGACTGCAGCGCCACGCTCGGCCCGCCGGCGCCCGCGCCGCCCGCGCCCGACTCCGAGAGCGGCGGCGAGCTCGACCACGAGCGCAGCCAGCGCGCTGCCAGGAAACGGCAGGTACACCCGGATAGTATGTCGCTCGGGGAGTAGTACATTACTGCAGCGGCCTGCAACAGAGGCATTGATGGACGAACGTGTAAATGTGGGCCGAGACCGGATACCGGAAGACGTGGCGTATATAGGCAGGCCCCGCACTAGGTGTACCGACGATCTGGTTAAAACCGCAGACAGCCGCTCAAAATGACGCTCTGCGGGGAGACCTATGTTCAGCAGTGGATTTCTTCAGGCTGTTGATGAGGATGATGATGAATATCAATATATTATAAAATAAATAAAAATGACTCCCTATTTTCATTTTTCCGTCTTTGAAAATGAGTGAAGCTAAATACTTGTTTACTTTAATACTTATAACATAAATACTTATTTACTTTTCGAATAAAAAACAATCGTGTCACGTAAATATTTTTCAAAGCCCAATGCAGTGGCATCCGCGTTTCATCATTCCTTTAGTCTAGCTAGTAGTGCCTTTCATACACCAATATATTTTATCATTCTAGCGTGTGAGAAACCATTCCCTGACATCGTTGTGCCTACTGTCTCACCACCCGTTCTTCTCAACATTCCGCGAGTGCCTGTTTATCCTCAAAAAGCTCATCGACGCGTGTAACGAGTCATCCAGTCCACGACGGGTTGGCGGTTCTAGACAAGTGTTTAGGTAAAACTTTACGAAATATTATCACTACCTTTTATAAAATCCCTTACCATTCCTGTTTGTTTCGAGATAATATTGCAATATAAGTGTCCATCTTCATCAACTAGCTGATGCAATGCCATGCCGTGTGGTCCCGGAGTTATAGAACCACCTCATCTCTTTCCACGGGTGCTGTAAAAGCCGCCTTAGGGAATATCCAGGGAATGGGCAGTCGTATTCTCGTTTGGTCTGCGTTTTTATCTACTGCGATCACCAAGCCGCCTGCCATGCGTAGTGATTATGGCAAACGGCGATGAGGGAGGCCAATGTTCAGCAGTGGGCGCAAAAAGGCTGATCATGTGTGTGATCATGTTTTTTTTCATGTTATTTTTGTTACACAGACTCTCATTTAAGTAATATGTACAAATCTTTTCATACAGGGATACAGTATGGTCAGTTCTAACGGGCCAGGCGTACGACAACACACCCACTATCGTCCTTCATGACGTGAAAGAGATAGAGACATGGATTCTCCGTCTCCTTTCCGCACCGGTGCCCGTGCCTGGCAAGACTCGCGTGGAGTTGGAAGTGCTGTCACCAACAGCTCATTCGCCGCTTCTGTTCGCGTTACCGGATCATACGCGGTTCTCGTTGGTTGACTTCCCGTTACATCTGCCGCTGGAACTACTTGGTAAGTTCTTACTCAACTTTGTTTTTAATTATGTACTTTAATTTTTTTGAGTGAGTTAGTATAAGCCTTGACTTTCAAATCTCTATAAACTTCAAATCAATAGAAACTCTATGCCCTTATACTTTTATTCTGTGGACACTCTTCGCTAGAAAAATAATTAATATTATTGCTGATTTTGTTAGCTTATGTTATAATCATCATCATCATTAGCTTGAAGACGTCCACTGCTGAACATAGACCTCCCCCAAAGAGCGCCTCTTTGAGTGGCTGCTTGCTTCCTGCATCCATCGGCTCCCCGCGGTTCTGACCAGGTCGTCGGTCCACCGAGTGGGGGGCCGGCCTACGCTGCGTCTTCCGGTTCATGCCACTCGAGAACATTTCTTCCCCATCGGTCGTCGTTCTACGAGCGATGTGGCATGTTATAATTATTACGGGATTATTTATGATCATACGAGAATGGGATCCATCCAATCGGCGGATGTGAACCAAATAGATACCTAATCACTAAATAATCAGACTCATCAGAACCGCCACTTGTATTAGTTTTGAAAAATAAAACTCGCCTACCCGCTTAACGCCTAACAATTCGTTCAATCAACAGGCGTGGACACCTGCCTCAAAGTGCTAACACTCATCCTCCTAGAGAACAAAGTAGTTGTGCAATCACGCGACTACAACGCTCTGTCGATGTCGGTAATGGCGCTCGTATGCATGTTATATCCACTGGAGTACATGTTTCCTGCCATCCCGCTACTGCCGAGCTGCATGAACTGTGCGGAACAACTGCTGCTGGCACCCACGCCTTTCCTCATCGGGATACCGGCCACCTTCCTCACTTATAAGAAGAGTTTTAGGTGCGTATAGTAGTAGAAGTAATTGCGCCGAATTATAGGAAACTCGGATAAATTACATGGTAATTATATTTCAGAAATCTTAGTGACCATGACATGATTGAAAATTGTATATGTATATACGAGCTTCCCGCTCTCGTGTTGGCTAGTCATCAAAGAAAGTGTCTTTCGCAGAACACGGGCACTGCTTAAATTGTCGGTAAAAGACGGAAAAGGCCATGCACATATTATGTATGTACATAATTCAAAATTCATAATTTATTTATTCAATAACAATTTTTACATTGTGTTTGAAATTCACCTAAAACTCTAATCACTCATAATTAAATATAAATCAACACTATAATTCAATAACAAGTAGTCATTTTTGATTCAAGTTGCTCGTTTTAGGAATATTAACAACGATATCACAGTTCTAAAACTAGGTTGTAGTCGGGTAAATCACCAAGCATTAAGAAAATCTTTTCTATAGCCTGCGGAACTAAGTCAGTAAGCAGCCGTATGTACATTCCAAGAATTCAATTTTGTTATAAACTCCCGTAACTAAACTTGGGACCCGCGTCTTCCAAACGGTTAGTAAAAAAAATACCATAAATGAGTTCAAGCTTATTTGCTACGGACCTCAAAATAATTAGATAAGTGTAATAGTGATGTTGTTAAAAATTATCAGAAGATTTACATGCTGAACTGTATCCATTCTCGTAATTTTATTATATAGGGTAGATACAAAATGGACCAGTAAATTGTTTGGTTGACTCTCATTTGTTATTTTTCAGATTACCCGATGACATCTGGTTAGTGGATCTAGACGCTACGAAGCTGATAAGTCCGACTGGCACCGATCAGGACCTGCCTCCGTTACCCGAACCCGAAGGATCCGTCCTCAAGAGCCACCTAAAACAGGTATCCAGAGCATATTTTTTTATGAATGTTTTACTGTGTGTCAATAATACATTTTTCTTGATTTTACTCACTTAATCTTTCTCTGATACGCACTCGTGGGCGCATTTTTATTGATGTCGCTAAGCTGTTGTGTCAAGTAAATATTTTTTCAATAGTTAATCTTCTAGTTGTTACACTTTTCTACATGGATTATTAATTACTTTTCATAATTGCAATGCAATGTATTCGGAATTTTCTATCACTTTTGAGAATTAAGTCTAATTTATAGTTTTTTTCTGCAGCTTCATTGCAAAATATTAGAAACTTCCGAATAAATTATATAAAGAAGCACTTCTTTCAAATCAATTTTACTATTTAATTTAATAATAACTAATGATAAAAATGGAATGATTAACCTTTATTTTGTTCCAAACAAATGCATCGTGAGATTCGTGCGCTGCGACTCTAACCAGAACATATTTTTACTTCAAAAAACATGATTTTATTCACGTCGAAGATAATGTATAGTTTCTGAGCGATGTTCGCAATATTGTCCGCCAACTCTAAAGGATACAAACACGCAGAACCGTCGATATTAAAATAACGAGCAGGCCCGGGTCAGCTTTAGTACCGATGTCTCCACGAAACGCTCGTGTCACACGCATTCCGACATTTTCTTTGCATCAAGTGACTTCTATAATGTCAAAAGTCAATTGTGTTGTTGTCATGGAAATTATGTACATAACACAACCTAATTAATCGGTATAATTCGTAGTTTTTCTGGCTTTTTGTGTATAATTTCAAATTAATATATCATTATCATCATCTTCTTTGCCTTTTTCCCATTTCACATCTGTTATTGGGGTCGGCTCCCAAGCTCCCAGTCTAATCTGTAGCGGCAAGCTATCAGAATTACACGAGCGACTACAGGATCGGACCGTGAGTTTGCCTAATTCTCAGCTGTTCTTGTTTTTCGTTAATCCTGATAGTTTCAGGTTTCGCACATTTATAAGTAAATCTAGATAGGACCCGTTAAATTTCAGTGGGGGCTGGGGGCCCTTTATCTCCACGGCGCGCTGGGCTGAAGCTCAAATTGCCCTTATACAAGATCTGGCCCTGAGCGACTGCCATCTGATCTCACAACCCATAAGGAACCAGTAACAAGGATGGTTAGACCTGGTATCAGATTCTATCAGGCGTCCGACTACCCGTAACAATTGCCATAGATGGTCTTATGACAACCGGGACCGACGGCTCTCGGAGGCACGGATGGCATCGAAAACTGCACATAACTTACTAGATAAATCATCGGTGCAAGGCCGAGGATCGAACCTGGTGCCGTAAGATTGCGAAGTGCACATGTTACTGCTCTGCTACCATCGCTCTAACTTCAAATTATATACTTATATCTTAATCAGTTGAGCATGGGCAGTGACTATGGTTATTTATCAACACTATGGCGACGCGAAAATGTCATGTTGAAGCTTGCAACTAATAAAACTCATCGCCTGTTAAGTATCCCAAGGGACGATAAATTACGAGAATCATGGTTATCTTTTCTGATTCCTACAAATACTGAGCTCAGTGGCCTGTCTTAGTGAACAAACGTGTTCGCCAAAATCACTTTGGTATACCCCCAATTTGATGGGATGGGTAACCGTCTTCTGCATGGATATCCTTGTTCACTGCAAATGAAGTGTTGAACGGGATTCCCTTGAGCTTATCTGGTGAGTAAACTCAATTTGAATAGCAAAAATAAATAATTAAAATAAAAATGGTTTCAACCCAAAAAATGGCCTAAAAATGGCAGTAAAAATACAAAGCTTAGGCTAAGAAATAAAAATAAATAAAAGCTATTTCAGTCTCATTTGTTTCATTTAATCCTTATTAGCGGGTGCTTCATCTTCCTGTAGTATTAAAATGTAATAGGTTAAAATAATAATAATAACTTCCTATGTAACTTCCATGTCGATATTTTTTTGGCGTGGCGCGTCACTATGGTATCGATATCGATATTTGAATATGGAGCTAGGTACATCACTATGGCAACACCAGCGTTTCGTGGAGACACGGGAACTAATTGTCGATCATATAGAGCTGTCCTATCTGTCTTTGACTAGTATAGTAGATATCTGTGATAACGAGTGTGTTTAGTTTCCATAGCTAAACAGCTTCTTTTATTTTATTTTGTTTGACTTTTGGTGGTTGCGCAATAGTCAAACCTCATTCTAAACCAACACTACCAGATAACTCACTAACAAACTCCCTCACTTCTCTTTGTCGTCGCTAGGCTGTGCATCTCATGGGCAGTGCCGGATTTCGTGTAAATATCTATACTCTTTTTACATTGCACACTTTGAATTTTAACTCACGACAGTTTTGTAACAGTGATGTGTGTGCGTGTGTGCTGAATTTAGAATATTATGAAACATCAAGGTGTTTAAAATAAATCATAACGATTATTAATTTTAGATATGACTGATACAGACACTAGACATCATACCATTAATTATCTTAAACGTATTTACTTTATTGATTGCAACAGGGTCGAAATACTAATATTCTATTTCTATGTAATGATGAGTCAATGAGTATGGCGTGAGTTATAAGAAATTTTACCAAAACCTTTAAGAAGAATCATATAAAACACTGTTTTAAAATTTCACGGTGGTTCAGTACATTTCACGTTTTTGTCTACCCGTGAACATGGCAGATGTAGTGCTCTGAAATATTGGAAACTCTGAAATGATACCAATCGTGGTCCTTTAAGTACTATTAAAAATTTAACAATACTACTAGATAGATACAGCCTAATTTTCAAGACTATGAAATGTCAGAAACATTTTAAATTCGGTGCACACACCTTTTCCGACTGAAATCAGTGTTACCCTTTACCCTATAATTCAACACATCAATTTTCTATTTATACTAACTTTACTTTTACTTGTCTATGCTAAGCTAACACAATTTCAGTCATGTTTCTTGTTATTTTTGCAGCATGTGTTTGTCTGTTGTGTTATGCTGATATAAAATATTATATGCTAAGCTGTTTTAATCTATAATTATTAAATTGCTATAATTCAGTACATTCAGCTGGATAACCGCGAATGCGTAAACGTACTCGCAAACACTTTCATCTGATAGCGTAGCGTACTTTCTGTCCAGTGTAGTGTACCAAAGCGTTTGTTTGTTACGAAGGCGCATTCGCGGTCGGAGGGAAGTGCCGGGTATGGTTCTAAGTAGTAAGTTTTGCCTTTTATTGTAAAGTGAAAAACTAAATCGCATCTTATAAATGAGAAAGAGTGTAAGTAGTTGATGGCAAATATTTTTAAAACTACGCTAAATGAGAAGAGTAGAAGCTCTTTTAATATTTATTTCGATAGAATGATTTTTCTTACTGTAAATAAATGCTGGACAAGAGCACTTCTGTAAAAAAATCACCAAGCTCATCGGTGTCGGCACTTAAAAACTTACCGATGTTTTGTTTATGTCAGGCGTTGAGTAGCCTGACGAACAATGCGGCAGAACAAGCCACCGCGAACTTGTTGCCTTCAAGACGAGACAGCGTGGGCGGCGCTACTCTCAAGTAAGTTATTCTACTGCAAGATTTATGTACAATGTTGGTTTCGTTTTGACACGTTTTTTTAAGTCAGACCAGGCGCGGATTCAGAAATTTCTTAAGGGGGGTGCACAAATCATTATAGTAGGGGAGTCCAAGAGGGGAATTTGGGGATATGGTGGTAAAACACATAAGTAAACGATACAAGACCAATTTTTTCTTTAAATGATGAATTCCATGCACCTATATGTCTTCCTGGTAAATTGAGTAATTACCGCGCTTGGCGTGCTTGGACTGCCTGTGGCAAGGGCCCCCCCTGTATCAGCGCCTAAGTCAGACAGGATAGCGTTTGACCACAGTACATCTGATGTTGAATGACAATATAGCTAAAGTTGCCGCTATGCCGCGCCGATTGAGAGCTGGCTCTCAAGTGAGGCTGCCGGACGTAACACTGTTAATGAATGCTTGGCGACATATTCTTGACTTGGAAGGTGATAATAGATAGCCAGCCATCTAACTTTGATCTTATCTGTGCTTCATCTTCAGCACGATAACAGAAGGCACTTATAAGCCATCGGCTTTTTTTATGTAATCGAATGACGTGACGAGCTAGTCATTCGCCTGGTGTTAAGCGATACGGCCGCCCATAACAGATTGCAGTGTCACTCGGAACTCTAAATTAAAGTTTCGCGTGACACTGCGCACTGCGCACGTCATCCATCACAGTCTAAAAAAGTTTTCTAGACTGTGAGATCAGTTCGTAAAGTCTCATTTGCCCAGTAATTTCACTAGCTACAATGCCCTTCAAACCGGAACACAGTAGTGCGTGCACACTACTGCTTCGTATTGCAAGTCAACGTCCCTACCAGCTGAGCTATCGTGTTTCTATCTATTGTTACATGTGACGTTAGTGAAGAACGGTACTCGCACTACGAGTTTATTCGAGTGTACATTACTGTACTCGCTATCGAGTATCGGTAAAATTGTTGTATGAAGTCTAGCGCAGCGCTCCTAGTAGTAACTGTACGTATAAACTAATTTCATAATAATGTATAGCAAGATAATAGGCTTGGTAGAGCGTCGTCTCTGTCACTCATAGAGTGATAGTCGGCTTCGTAGATCGATATGCATAATTTACTGGTACCTGTACAATGTACATTCTAGTAAACTCCCGACGTAAGAATAGGACCACCCCATCTCTTCCCATTCTTTTCCACTCCGACAACACCGGCAGGAAAACGCCAAACAGCGTTTAAAAGCCACTAATGGAAAAAGAAGAAAGAACTGTAAAGTGTGTGTCAGGGTGCAGCCGGCCTCGTTCCGCGGCTCGGGCGGGGCTCGCTCGGCGCCGCACAGCACGCCGGAGTCGCGCCGCATGTCGGCCGCCGGCGCCGCTAGTGCGGGCCACACGCCGCAGCGGCACTCGCTCGCATCGCCGCACCAGCCGCAACCGTTCAACCCGCTCATATACGGCAACGACGTCGACTCGGTGGATGTCGCTACACGAGTTGCCATGGTAACCATTATAGTAATATTATACGTGCCGGCGCCGCTAGTGCGGGCCATACGCTACGTAATTATGGTAAAATGTACGTATATTAATCGTTAGTGTTCACGTACGATTGAAATAACATAGTACAAGGACAAAAAACGTAATTTCATGTTCTCTCCAAAACTGCACGGAAGGTTTCAGTAAAGTACCCTTCATTCAGTAAAGGGCTCTTTACTGGGGTGTGATCAAGTACATAAAAACACATTTTTAGTAATACCCATTTTCAGGTCCGTTTCTTCAACTCTCAAAATATTCTGGCGAACTTCATGGAGCACACGCGGACGCTGCGATTGTACCCGCGACCGGTCGTCGCCTTCCAAATCAATAGCTTTCTCAGATCGCGACCTAGAACGACTGCTTTCCTGAACAAATTTGCTAGGACACAAGTATGTTAAATGAGCTATGAAAAGAACACTAGTTAGTAGGTACATCACAAATTGTATATCAAACCGATGTGGATATTCCGCAGGCGGTGGAGTTCCTAGCAGAATGGTCTCTAACTCCGTGCAACGTGGCATTCTTGCGCGTGGGCACGGGCGTGCTGGAGCCGAGACAAGTTGGCGACAAGCCCAAGTGGTTCGCAGACGCACTACAACCCGTGCGGTTCGCGGTCTGGGACGATGGCTCCTCGCTCAACGGAGCGCTGCGGCAACTGCAACGGCATGAGAACCAACCCACAGGTACACACATGCAGTCATACACACTACTAATACTTTCACACAGTACACACTACACACCATACACATACACACTGACCGGAAGACATAGGCCTCCCAAGCAGCAGACAGGCTTCTTTGTGATGGCAATTATTGCAGACCAATGACAATGCTGGCCACTCGGTGGACCGACGACCTGGTGAAAGCCGCGGGGAGCCGATGGATGCAGGAGGCGACCAGCCGCTCAAGGTGGCGTGCTCTGGGTGAGGCCTATGTTCAGCAGTGGACGTCGTCAGGCTGATGATGATGATGATGGCAATGCTGCTGTTCCCTTAGCCTTACGATACAGCGACAGGAAGAGATGGGGTGGTCCTATTATAATCCTATACATACTTTTGTTTTTCCATTACCTTTACGATATCAGTCTCATAAACATGCCAGTCACGTACAGCACATAAACACATACACATTTCTGATTACATACACATACATACACTCTCAGCTTCACCGCCACACAAATAATTTAAAGCATTGTTTGTGTGTGTTAACAATTTTGTGTAGCAAAAATAGTTAATCTCGATAAGAATGCAAGTTATTTAAAAATGTCATTATTTTGCTCATCCAATAAATTGGCTTACTCAGAAATATTCACTTGATATTTCATAATTTTTAATTTAATTTTAGACTCGTCATAGATCTCTTACCACATCATGTATTACAGATGAAAGTGGGTCGGATTCAGAAGGAGCAGAAAGCACGAGCTCTTCGTACTCGTCGCTCAGTGATTTTGTTTCTGAAATGGTTTCATCAGACTTATCACCGGGTAAGTTTCACTGTTGAACTTTACTACATTTTGGACTTAGAATTAGACACTTCACTAATCAAAACACAGCAACAAAAAAAAAACAGAATTCGTATGTCCCCGAGTTTTGTCCCATTTTTATACTGCCACCATCACGCCTAATTTTGTGGTAAAATTTTATATACTACAAAATTAAGGGTGGTGGGCAGAATATGGGACAGAAATTAAAAAGTAATAACAAGCAGTCTTCTTTTTACTAAGTCTTTATTCATTTTATTTACATTATTAATTTATCGTTGGTTGCTTCCTGTTATTGGGATGTATTTTCGTGTTTTTTTAAAATCGGGACTGAGTTATTAAACTTTTTTGTGAACTAAGTATTAGATCATATCATTTATACCTAAACCGGATGTTCCTTAGGAAACCCTCATCAGCAGCACGTGATTGGAGAGACATACAGTGCAGTGGTACAAGTGCCCATGACACTGTCATCCTCACTAGATCCCAAGACGGTGAGTCTTACAATACACTGCTGTCATTGCATTTGAACCCTTTTGAGTACTTGCGAAAATCCCAGGCTCTTTGTTAGGACTATGGGAACACTTGCCCTAATACTTGGCAATTTTGGAATCTCCTCTGCAATCCGAACTTCGGGAAATTTCTTCAAAACATTGCCTATTGTATAATGCAGTCCTTTCTTACTCGGTATAGGCATGTGTCCCTGATGAATTTTTAAGCCGCCCAAAGGCTTCTTATATTCATGCTTAAGGAGTACTTGACTACGCCTATCATCACAAATCATCAGGTGGAACATGTCCACTGCTGAATATAGGACTTCCTCATAAAACGCCGTTGTGGACGCTTATCATATTGGCTGTGCCTATATTCAAAAGATATCAGATCTCGTGTTGTTTTAAATATATGCTGTTATCTGTACAGGTGTACAGCCCGCCGTCGTCCTTAATGTACGGTGAAGAAGAGGCGCAAGGGCGCGCGTCCTCGTCGCCATCTCCTTCCGCCTCTAGCTCTGAGCGCAGTGACGACGAACCGCCAGCGCCTCGTCAACAGCGCCAACAGCGACAAACGCCTGTTAAGAAAAGTGTAAGTATGATGCCTCTAACCCGTGTTGTATAGTAGTATTCTCACTGATAGCGCAGTGCTTCATTCATATTCAGATAGTAGTTTTTCAATAAATAAATAACTAACTCATAGTTGATTTTACTGTCAATATGGTTGCGTCTAATAAAGTGAGTCAGAGTTGCCGTTAGTATTCGTATTTACCCTTCGAATTAGCCGACCGATCGTTGCTTAGCCAACTAGCTAGCGTAGTGTAGCGTGTAGCTTGGTACACAGGACACAGACAGTGGTAGCTTCGGTCGCGAGTCGGACTCTAACTCGACGACCACGAAGACAGTGGTGAGCCGCCAACGCACCGCACCCGATAGTGCCAGCACAAGTGACTCCGACCGCGCGCTCACTCCCTCGCACCATTCGCTGCCTCCCTCGCACTCGCACGCTAAGGTAACATTTGAGAGAAAAACTGTCTCGTGGCAACTAAACCAATGTCTCTGAAAATGATATACTGTGTTTTAAGTCTTATCACTGCGTAGCGATGTCAGCTGGCTGTCAATAAATGCACAAGCGTTTTTCCAATAACTATAATCTGTACTTCAGTGCCAAGATGGAAAATATCAGTTTTGGACATAACTTGCTGAGTTTGGCAGTTACTGTTGCAAATATATTTAATTTCAGCTACCAACTCCTATCGTCGTTTTCAATACCATTAAGGATAAGGATAATTTGACAAAAGAGCTATTAAAATTACAGAGTGCCAGTGGCGGAGTGTCGCGGCAAGCGTCGCAGTCATCACTGCTGGAACAATTCGCAGCACAGGCCAAGGAACTTGTCAGGGAAACCACACGTCAGAGTAGTCAAGAAGGCTTGCTTGCTCACGTGGATAAGGTAAACATAGCTTTTATGTGCAATTCAGTAGGTATATTGTTTGTTATTTTAAACGAAGAACTCAAGAAACTTTAAAAGAGACGTTCCAGAAATGTATGAGCCTGGGCCACCCATTTTTTATGTAAATGAATGACGTGACGAGCTAGTCGTATATGTACGCTACATTATAAAATCGGTAATGATATTTTAGGAACGTTTCGTACTATCAACTCTTTTTTAATAAAATATTTAGTTTTTGGCTTTTAACAATAATATATGTATTAAATGCTTGCTACACTAAACCGCTAAACTATAATGGCGGGCACGAGTATCAAAGAGTAGTTAATGGTGGGCATGGTGGTAATTAAAGCGCCACCATATTGATGATCTAGCCTATATATGGATTGAATATTATATTTTCAGTCATTAAAGAGTACAGCAGTGCTAATTATGATTATTTTTCTTGAATTATTCAAGGCTTTCTTCGTTTTCTGATGTGTTGTACACATAGTGGCCTATTTTGGAACGTCTCTTTATGGCAAAAGTAATCACTGAGTACAGAAATCAAAACCTGCGTAAGTTTTTAATGATCGCGTTTTTTATTATTAGTTTAAGTTTTTAATTTTCTATTACCCACCAATTCACACCACGAAAAGAAAAAAGGAACAGTGGCGGATGGAGAAGAGAAGAAAATGTTTGCACCTTTTGGTCAGGTATCAAGTCACACGAGTGATATAGCTAGTCAGCCTGTAGTCAGAACACATTAGCTTAGAACCTTTTCATAGTAGACGGTGAAATTTCATCCTTACGCAAAGGGATTATAACAGCCTCACTGATATATCCTACAAAAAAGCAGCCTGTTTATACAAATTAATTAGCGTTTTGCTTTAACGAATTGAACCGAACGGCTATAGAAAACAGCTAGTTTGCATTTAGTTTATTTTGATTCTTTCTTAACTTCTAGAGCACGCTATTCCTTGCAATTTTTAAAATTCTATTGGAGTCAAAATCCAAAACCTAAAGATCTAAAACTTAGTAATTTTAGTATTGTTTGATGCGTTATTGGCATTGGCCAATAACGCATCAAACAATACTAAAATCAAAGCATCCTTTCTCCTAAATATGACATAATCATTGTCATACCAGAGCCATATTTCAAAGCCTTTATCATGGTACGTTTGAGGACCCTGCACGCCGTTTGAATTTTGCATTTACAAACTAAGATAATTTCAACATCAAAAATTCATTTTAACTATTATGTTTTGGCAGCTGACTCTACATGCTAAGAAAGCGGCAGAGGAGGCGTCTAAAAGCATGCACGAAGCATCAAAGTCAGCTCTAGAAGCTAGTAAAACTGCTACTGCAGTCAGTAAGAACACGTTCGAAGACTTGACTTACGTGGGCAAGTCTACGTTGGGCGACCTCACAAAGAGCGCAAAGGAGGCTGCGGCGAAGAAGGGATTACTTATGAAGGTAGGTAATTTGAATTTATATTTTACAGATTTGTCACTTTTTGAGTAGCATTATTTGTAAAACTGTTGTTATCATATTTACTTTTGCAGAATAAATTGTAACAAATTTTTGCGGGGTGCCCGTAAAAGTCCAAAACATGTGTAATCCTGATCATAAGTGAACGTGATTCTTGGGTTGTGCTGTAGTGTTATCAATGACAATACAAGTTTATCCCAGTAAATTGATTTATACAAATCAATAAATAATATCGCTCAACTATCACAAACATCTAATTCCCTGTATCTAAGGTCCCACAACACCCAGCCACAGAACATATTATATTGTCTAAATTATGCCTCGTGAGATAGCCTTGCCTGTCCTGAGCTAGTCAATGGTATAAATATATTGTATAATGAAAATTTATTAAAATTAATTGGTTCGTTTAAAAACAACGTTATAAATGATTGTTAGTGATTTTAAGTCCTTAAAAATTATACTGAATATGTATACTGGTTGTCCATTATCGAATAAAATTGAAATAGGGCGAGAGTCAAGACTCGGCGTCCGGCAGTCCGACCAACCGGCGCGACTCGACGGCGCTTCAAACCACGAACCAGCTGTCGGCCATGCACCGAGACTTCTTCTCTAACATCAGCTCCGACTTGAATGGGCTGGCTGCTTCCACGTCTAGCATGTTCAGCGACTTCTTCGGGAACAAAGGTAAATATTACAAAATCTTTGTGTTGGTGTAATTTGACTACTGAATGCTGCTTACCCTCAACAGTTAGCAAGTTGCAATTGTATCTTTTTATGTTAACTACTAGTTATAATAGTACCAACCGCAATTACTTAGATTGTTTTGTTCCTGTCCATGCAAAGGTAGCCTGGAAGAAATTGTTTTTTGCGATAAGGCTGCCCGTTGTTCCACCATTCTTTGTTTTGTGTCATATGCATTGTTGTACTTTGTTGTTCAATAATAGTACATTGTTACCGTAGGGATGAAAGTACCTCAAACAAAGTTTTATCTCTAATCAGTGGTTCGCGCCCTGCAGCGGAGCGCGAGCGTCAGAGAGTATATAATATTCCTTCACTAAGTAATACGGCGCGTGAAAATAAGAAACCCATTTTTCACAAAAGTTAATAACAATAAATGTCTGTTTTTTGCTCGCAAGTGTGATGATAAACAGCGTACGATATTATAAAATAATCAATTGCATGTCAACACTTTTTTTCTGTTGAACTCATTTTTGTCCAATTTTACGGAAATTATTTTCTTCGTTTTGGTATTTTTTCAACGATGCTTTTGATCTCTTCACGAAGCAGGCAAGCAGCAGCGTCCAGAAGTCAGTCGCGGTGGTGGGGTGGGGACTCCGGGGCCTGGTGGCGCGGGCGGGGGCGCGGGCGCGGCGGCGTCGTTCGGTCCGTTCTCACAGGGAGCGCGCGGGCTGGTACAGAGATCTCCTCTCATCAAGCACGCGCCGCCGCAAGCCCCGCCGCCGCATCACGCACGCACCGCGGCTAACACCGAGAACCAGGCCTTCCTCAACGATGTCAGTATCCTCTACCGAATAAATAAATAACGCCCAACGATCACATACACAAACACATACAAAACACATAAACACACACCACACATACATAAACCTGGACTCTTAAGTGGGGTGCCCTGTATCTAGGGACCCAGGAACTACTAGGACCATGGTACTACAACACCCAGACACAGAACATAAGTATTGGCGCTTTTTTCCTGTGCGCAATTATGTCCTGTCGCGGAAATCGTACTCGCTGCCTCTGGGTTATGAGCCGACCTGCTCAACCACCACACCACAGAGGCTAACAAAGACATGCTACTAATGTTCAGAACGACTAACGTTCTAATTAGAGAATAGGAAAATCCTTGTACAACTACCAGTAGGCACTGCGTAATTATTTGATTAACTGAAGCAGGCATTTGTTTATATTCTCCTGACTCGGTAGCCTTTTAGGTTTCCGTAGTACTGCGAGGAACCCTTTTAGTTCGTTCAGTCCGTCGGTCTGCCCAAGAGAATTCTTTACAAATAATAATTTCTCCCTATGGCACTTTGCACAAAACTATTTAGTTGAACGTGAATCTCAATTTACAGTGTTTTTAAACATCGTTATTCTGTTATTTTATGGGTGAAATGGGGATAAAGTTTTTATTTCGCTACGCCCCACGTTTGCGTTTGAATATTTAGAGTGGAAATAATATTTCATCAACTCTTTTTTGCCTCTTTTTTGTGTAGCATTTGTGAAATATGACACGCCAAAGGGACTTCCTATTATGTCCTTCTTCTGTCTTATTTAAACTATGCAACATAGAACTTAGATAAATCTTAATCCAGTTGTCTCCAATTTTAAAATTACAAAAAATCTTTCAAAAAATGTAAGTTTAAAAGCCAACAAGGTTATGTTACCCCCTAAAATACTTCTTGTTACCAAACGGTACACATTTCCTCTTCACAGTTGGTGCAACACGTGCTTGAAGGTGAAGGAGTCGGCTGGTTGAAGCTAAATAGACTGAAGAAACTCATGGAAGATGAGTCCTATAGAAATATGGTGCTTAGCAAACTGAACAGGAATTTCAACAGGAAATCCACGCCTTGTGACAAAGTCGACGATATTGTACGTATTTTTAGAAGTATTGTCTAGATAGTGACTGTTTCCTTTGCCTTCTTTATAAGCTAAACTAAACAGTGCATCTGCTATGTAGCTAGATAGAAATCATGTAGTAATCGAAGTAAAAAAAATGACAACAAGGTCTTCTTGCTTGATGGACATATTCACTGCGTAATATTATGATGCCGGAGATAATTATAATAATTGTTAATCTTTTAAATCAACTGCTAGATGTGATCCATAGCTGTTGCAATGACCATGCTGAATCTTGTGAAGAAATGTTGCCAGTCTTGACTGTAATAAAACAAACCGCTTGGCTTTCAGTTCGTAAGCAAACCTGTATGGAAAGGCATGCTAAAAGTGCTACAAGCAGTAGTCCATGGGCTGGAACACACCTACTCGAACTTCGGCCTCGGAGGCATGGCGTCAGTGTTTCAACTAGCTGAGATGGCGCATACGCATTATTGGAGCAAGGAGGTGGCTTGTTTAGATGGCGGCATGGCTAACTCGGCGCTTAGCGACTATAGACATGATCTGGACACGCCTTCATCGCCGCCTTCTAGGAAAAGCTCGCAGACAGGTACGTATTCGTTCTATTTAGTTCTGAAATCAAAAATGACGGAGGAAGGTGGTGATACTTGAAAAGTTACTGTCATTTGGCCTAAGCTTCAGAGCGATAAAAAAAATAAACGAGCGTGCTATACAGTTGACCTCATTATCACAGTTGCGTGTGAAGCAATGAAAGCCTTAGATCTTTTATAAAGTAATCTTCGTGATTGTTTAAAATCCAACGATATAGTTTTACGTCTCAAATACATAAGATATATAAGAAGAACGATTTGCGACATTTATAAGAAGAACGTAGTTAATATGAGTATATTAGCGTATAATAAGTTACCGGATAATATTAAGATACTGCAGGGAAACATATTTAAAAGAAGTTTGTATAGTTGGCTGATCGACAATTGTTTTTACAACATGCAAGAATTTTTGAACTTTAAGTAGGTAATAAATGATGACATTGATAATATTAAGTAAAATAAATGACGTGTAATAATAATAGTAATAGCAATTTGTAGTATAATTAATATATAATTAATATAACTTCATATAAATATTTGCACGCCTGCTTGCGGGCTGGGTACAGTGACTGTGACATTACCTGTAATCTAAAATGTAATTTGTATGTGTGTATCCTAGCAAATAAACGATTGATTATGATTATTATGATATAAACAATTTCTTCTACAGAAATACCAACTGTAAACTACCCTGAGATGGATTCAAATGAAGCGCAGAGCACTACAGAAATGTTCAAAGACATGTTAAATCAGAAGAGAAATCTTCTTTTTAGTAAACTTACTTCGTTCGATTCTGACGTAAGTATTTAAGCAATTCGTAAACAATGTATGTTGTACCGTAAGCCGTAGCATGAATGCAATTCAAATGTGGCTCTGTCTCAGTGTGTCATAATGTGTATAAGTATTTAATTACATTTCAGAACGCCCCTTGAGCATGGCCTTGGTATACTTTCTTCTAATAACTAACCAACCATGTCTATGTTATAGTACAATAATTATGTAAAAAAATTGCCCTTGTATTTCCTGGTATATTAGGCGTGCGCTTTTTGATGCAGTAAAGAGTAACTAAATAAAAATTTCTTTCATCTGCCTTGTGTAAAATCCCAAATATGCATTATGTAACCCTATAAATGCAATAACGCCATAATAAAAATCAATCTAGCCTTGTTTTGACAAACAATGTACTAAATAAAATTTGTATGGTGCTAATGTTTTGCCATTTTTGAAAGAGCACCAGTAAATAAGTAATCTATTGTACATAGTTAGATAAAACAAGGCACAGCGAGGTGAGATCTAAGGGCAAAAAGTACAATACTCGCCACTGCATCTGCAACCGCTATCAAACAACGTTTTTGAAAATATAGAGTCTCTCTCACACAACCGAAATCGATATTCTCACGCAATCTTAAAGAAGAATTTAAGGACACCTTTAATGATTTTTATTATGATTTGGCACCACAGATTCACAATATTAGCCCTAGCGACATAGGATTGGATTAAGATCTGACATAAATATTAATAGTGTGACATGGAGGATGCTTATGCTCTGCAGTGGAATGAGCCTGCCAAATCAATGAAAACTAGTTTCGGAAAAGTTATCAGATTTAATTTGTACTACAATTCTTCCTAAATCGTTGCGAGTAACATGCGCGTGGCGAGTATCGTACAAGGTTGTTTGTGTGCGCGGCAGGCGGCGCCGTCGTCCGACTGTTCGGGCGACGAGAGCGGCTCGATCACCACCAACCGAGCCAATCTCTACGACCACCGCGCATCCTTTAAGTCCAACCTCTCTGATACTGACGTCATGTTCCTCAATGTAAGTCCTAGTGTTTCTGTCCCCGCTTCCGCTTCCATCGACAAATAGCCAACGCAATCGGCACATTTGTTTCTAATCAAATCTACCCGGCTCTTTGTCGTACTTGAGTTAGTGCATGCTGTATTACCGATATTAACTGTCTATTTAACCAATCTTCTTGTTGTTTAACTCGTTTATTTCATGGAATGCTGGCAGAATCAGTCACTAAATGGTTTTAATAAACGTTAAATTTTAAAATTTTTCACGATTCATTTCATTATCACGCGAATGTCAACTCTGCTGATAGCGCCTTATGTAGTTAATTTGCATGCAGGCGGGGCGCGGTGTGGGTGCGGCTGGAAAACCTCGGGCGGCGAGCGTGTTCTCTTCAAAATCGTCCTTGAGCTATAGGCCACCTGTCGGAGTGCCCGTTACTTCGCCGCTCACGTCACCGGACACGGCTCGCACTTATCTCTACCAGGGACTTATTGGTAAATACAATAATTACACCCATAAATCTCACTATCTATTAGCTGCTCAACTTTGTGTTCTATTTTCAGGTAAAGAGCGATCGAATGTATGGGATCAAATGCAGTTCTGGGAGGATGCATTTTTAGACGCCGTTAGCCAGGAGCGGGATATGATCGGCATGGATCAGGGCGCTAACGAGATGATGGAGCGATACAAGTGCCTAAGCGATACGGAGCGAAAACGCCTTGAACATGAAGAGGACAGATTGCTTTCTACTGCTCTGTATAACTTAACCGCAGCGATGGTGCTGTTTGGAGTAGACGCTGATATAGTGAGGAACAAAGTCCGCCGTCTGCTCGCCAAGAGTCACATAGGACTCGTCTACAGCCAAGAAGTGAATCATTTGCTCGACGTCGTGCATACGCTGGTAAGCACACTGACTATGGACTAGTGGAATCATAATATAGATTTTTAGACTAATCGTTTCAGGATTGACGGCGGTAGAAAAACATCGCACCCTCATTTCATCAAAATGAGAATGTGTCGTTGGCCAATGAAAGTTACTTCTTCTGGATCTGGCCTAAATAAGCGAAATACGCTCTCTTTACTTTTGACTTCAGTCGCTAGCTTATCGGAGTTGGGATTGACATGGGGTTATTGTTCCCAGCACGGCAACGACATCGACCTGAAGCCGCTAGGATCGCGGCTGCTACGGCGCGCCACGTTCACTGTACACGAGGGAGACGCGGGCGCGGCCGGCGAGCTGCGCTTCATGGAGGTGCGCGACGACGGCCTCGTGCTGCGCTCCACGCAAGGTACACACGTGACGTAAGGAGTGACGTCACAGTACACGCGGTCTCATCGGCGTAATGGTTGATTTCTCTGCCCTCATTGTCACTGAGTGACTTTGCCCGGAATCTCCGATCAGAGGTCTGCACTTCCTTTGGGTGACGAAACCAAACTGAAGTGAGCAAGTATGGTTAGTGTCGATGGTCGAATAAGCCTAGTATGATTCCGTTTGCCGTGTGCCATGTTCAGTTCATAATCGAATGTCTATAACAATGGTTAATACGAAAAAAAATTGCAGGTACAATCGTCGAGAGATGGTGGTACGAGCGGTTGGTGAACATGACTTATAGTCCCAAGATACGAGTGTTGTGCCTTTGGAGGAAGAACGGGGGTCAGACACAGTTACATAAATACTACACCAAAAAGGTATTTAAAAGTTGTTTTGACATTTGCCAGTAATATTTTCGTGCCCAGTAATTAAAATCATATTTAGCCCGCTATTCTTTCTGGTTCTGTAACTTTTGAGTACTAAATGTGCATAAGGATAATATTGGTCGTTTTTCCTTATTTGTGAGTTGGTTTTATACAATCATTTACTAACAGCCTACCCACCAGTATCTACTAGATACAGTTTTTTTACCCATATTTGTCAGGAAGCTTTGTTGAACATGTTTGTTGTAACTTTCCAGTGCAAAGCGCTGTACTACTGTATTAAAGAAGCGATGGAAAAAAGCGGCCGGCGCCAGGACGCGGCTGAGCTCGGCGGGGAATTCCCTGTGCAAGATTGCGCTACCGGCGAAGGTGGCCTCATTCAGGTAACTACAAAGATACAGGTGACTACACGCAGCTACAGGTGACTACAGGCAACTGTAGGTGACTACGCGCAGGTGTAGGTGACTATACGTAACTATAGGTGACTACACGCAGCTACAGGTGACTACAGGCAACTGTAGGTGACTACGCGCAGGTGTAGGTGACTATACGTAACTATAGGTGACTACACGCAGCTACAGGTGACTACAGGCAGCGGTAGGTTACTATGCGCAGCTACAAGTGACTATGCGCCGGTATAGGTGACTATACATAGCTATAGGTGACTATACACAGCTACAGGTGACTTCACGCAGATAACAGTGACTAAAGTGTATGGTGGTGGTAGTGTATGCGAGGTAAAACAGCTGGATAAAAGCAATTCAAAGGCTCCTATGAAAGGGGCTTTTTAAAGAAGCCATATCAGCAGCTTTAGCCGCCGAGTCCAAATAATTATGACATTAATTTTGACCAATTCATAACGTAATTTGAACTATTGGTGATTGTTGGTGATCAGTGAGAATATTTATATATTTTTTTCTGACAATATTATTAGGTATCACAACTTAAAACTATAAATTCCTAGATCACTGCCGCTTAATCTTAAATAAAATAAATAAATTAATTATTTTCAAGGTGTGCATGGAAGGCGTCGGACTCCTTTTCCACCACAGCAAGGTACGTACCATCGCTTGCGATTTATATTTTTATATACTTATTTGTCGGCTTGTTTATGTTATTTATATACAATACGATGCCATATCCAATGATATACCAAAACCTTCAAGTTTCAATAAACCTACCTATATTATAACGTAGGTCAAAATTCACCATTGTTAATTATTGTACTTGTTTTGGTATATTCATGAAAGTAACAATCAGGTAAGGTATCTGTCAGTGTTTTCGCTTAATTTGGGTCAAGTCTCGGTAGGATTTGAATGACAACTTGTAGAATGTCGTACAGTTGCATGTATGACAGTCTACGTAATTTGGGACAGCGTCCACGCTAGGCAACGCTTCATTGTATTCGATATTGTACCGGTGCCATAGCGCATTGTTATTATACTCGTTCCTGTATTTATATGAAGCTTCTCCATCATATGAAGATTATTATTAAATTCATACTTTTGATAGGACTAAACAACAATAATAATATCTATACTTTTTATTGATAATCAGCTAACATTATTAAGATTGATCAAACATTTCCCCATTTCATATGCTATTTAATATTTGTACCCATTTATATTTGCTGACAAATTATATTACATCGGGACGCAAGGACCACTCAAACTTTCCTATTCAAATATATATTTTATTAATTTCCTTCCTAATTCATTTAAAAATTTTCAGTACTTTGTATGTATCTAGTTTATTTATCTATATTTTACATCCTCGTTACGTAACTTATTTTCTATTTCAAATTCGGGTGATTTTGCATATTTATATGATAACCTCGTGCCTCACGAAGAGCGAGCGGCCTCTCGGGCGTAGAGTCGAGTCGATACCGACGTAGCGCTACGGCTAGGTCCGGCGGAGTGCGCGGCGCGGTCGCGGCGGCGCCTCTAGGAACTTTTGAGATGGTCCTTGACACGCGCTCGCCCGCCCTCACCCAACTAATCTCTTGTTTTTGTCTGTTCTACTCCATCCGGACACGCCGACACGCGCCGCTGCGCTGAAGGATTTCGAGGTACATAGTGGTTCATTCACTAGTAATGGCTGGCTCTTACGATGATCGACACGACCTTCACGACCTTAGCGTCTCCGTCCCGGTCACCGTGAGACGCTCGTTTAGCGATGATCGTTCGAGGTCGTAGGGCTTTACTTGTAGTTTTGAGGCTTACAGATTGTTTTTAGCCGTTGTTAGCGTTGTATTAGTTCTCCCGAGTGCGGCGAGCGCCGAAGCGCGCCGTCGTGCATGCACATAGTCGCCCTTTGTTTATTATCTGTTTATATTATCGCACCCGACAGCTTGCATTCGTACCGCGGATCGTCCGGCGGTCTCGATCGTTCGCTCTCGCACTCCGTGCGGAGATTTAGTCTGTTGGTCCCTCTCACCCGAACCCGAGCGAGCGTCACGTCAGCGCTAAGCTTAACGTACGCGTCACGAGGTCAGTCGTAGAGCATCGCCATCTCACAAGTTCCGGCGCGGCCGCCCGCCGCCCGCACCGCGCACCTGACCTCGCACCGCACCCGCCCCGCCCCGCCCCGCCTCGTCCCGTCCCAGCTCTGTGTGCAGCCTCCGCTACGATCTCTTTACCTTCTAGCAAACTCACTCTGGTTTGAACACTAAATTTTTCAATCCTTTGAAAAATTTGGTATAGTAAATCAAAGGCGTGAACATCGGCATGTCGGTAATGTGTTGCAAGTGTTGCGCGGCGGCGGCGGCGGGCTGCGCATCGTGCTCGTGTCGCATGTTGCATGACGCCATCATCTGACTAGCGTTACACCTTTATTCTATTATAGTTTTACAGGCTTTGGGAGTAGGAGACTACTCTGATGCTACGAAAGCAGTCGCTTGGAGTGATACAAACTGATTTTATCCACTAGCTGTAATTAATGTTAGTAGTTTCAACTATCACGTCAGAGTAGCCGCCTCTGCTCACGCTTAATGTTTAGTCAAAATCTGGACGAATCGTTGGTGTTATACCTAGTACAATTTAACATATTATGTTTCCATACTATTCATAATAATTAATATAATTATAAAAACAAACGACTTCGTTCGGATTTTGGTGCAGTAGTAGCATTTTTGTCTTTAATTATATATAGGTCAGATATTTTTTGTAAATATGTTAATAGAACGCTTCAAAGAGATATTTAGCCACGAGGGAAAATAAATAGAGTAGTTAACTAGTTCTATACTACTAACAGAGCGACCATTCAGTATGATGTTAATTTGTATAAACACGTTACGCTTACCTCCACCACTTCAATAATAAATAATAAAATAACATATTATGTGGTACTGTACTTTTAATATAAAATAGTTATGTACAGAATAAATTCATATCAGTAAACTATTAACTTTTAATTTACTGCTAAGTATGAAACAAATACGTATTAGTGTGCTGTGTAGATACTGTACACTGTTTAATTTTTGTTTTAATGTTTGTGCGAAGTCTAGATGCTGATATTACATTGTTTCAATTGTTTGTTTTCCAGTTTTTTGTACGTCTTGATCACATTCGGAAATGCTTCACTCAAAATGGCGGAATCTTCGTTTTAGAAGAATTTAGTAAGTATTCATAGAATAATATATTGCGGTATTATCCGTAAGCTTTCTTTTTGTGCTAATTATGATTTATTTCACTTTTCAGACCCGAAAACCCGGCAGATCATACAAAGAAAATACAAATCAGTCATGGCAAGTATACAACAATTACCTACAAATTATTTTTTGCTAAATAATCAAAAGAAAATTACACACGAATAAACTGTTTAAAACCCTATGACCGAGTTAAAGTATAAACATGTTAAAATCTTTTCAAGGTCAGGCTTAGCGATCTGGGGTGACTATTCCCTACTGAAAATTATCAGGGTCAAGCAAATCATGAATAAAATATTGCGAAGACAGCCCCGTTGTGTCGCTGCAATGCTTATACGTTTCTTTAGACCTTCGTACATGACCGAAATTCATTTAAAAAATCTAAGACGCAACGATAAAGTCTGTTTAAACCACGTATGATGTATGATGTATGTATGCTATAGACGTATTTGGTGTGACATTAGCTTGGGTTTTCGTTTATTTGTTTTGTTTTGTTATAGGCAGAGAAAGTAGTGTTTGATCTCCACCGTATCTTCTCCATATGGCTTGCCCGATACTATCTGTATATCGAGACGTACCACAGCGAACAGTAGTGCGCCTTTCTCACATAGTTCGTTTCCCGTCATTGTATGTATACTTTCGTTTTGTTTTTGTCTTTAATTTTAGCTTGTTATTTTTAGTGATGCATGCTGTGTATTTTGTTAAAACTGGCCTTTCCGTTTTTATATTTTCTGAATGAAAGGTATAACAAAGTAACAATGCTTTCGTTGCTTTCAAAATTTGTTTCCTATGTAAACATACTATTATGTACTATATTTTATACCGCCTGCCAATGGAAAAAAGATTTCTAAATATTGGTCTGTCTATCGTTTTCACACAAAATAAAATGTTCTTCCAATTTGTACCACCTTATGTGTGGTGCTGCAGACAAAGCTAATAGCAGCTACATACTTATGCAAAAAAGTGATAAAACATACAATCACAATTTTTACGGATCTCTTTTCCATTGGCCTTTATACAACAGTTTAATTTTTTTTGTAACCATTTATAATACCTATAATTATTTGCCTTGGTAGAACTAATCCTATCCTCGTAATGAAACCTAATCGTCATCTCCTAACAATTTGTTCTTCCCCCTAAGCTACTGCCTGTGCACTCCATTTGGGACTCATGTCTTTCAAATTGTCTTTGCATGTGGATTTATTCTTTTAGGATGGCAAAAACGACCTCTAGGATAAACGAGGAGTGTAGCTCCCCAAATTGAAAGAAGTGTTGTTTTCAGGCGGATCAGATATGCTACGCTGTGCTGTGCGTGTTCTCGTACTTCGCGGCTGGGCAGGAGCAGAAGAAAGCGATACTGGAGCAGGCGGCGCGAGTGCCGACCGCGCTCGCGCCGCCTGCCGCCACGCCTGTGAGAGGGACGCGCTCGGAAACTACCTCGCCCAGCAGGCATAGCCCACAGGTGACCTGCGATATATTAAACGACATTATCGTCAGCCGGAAGACCTCCACATATGCCTTCTCCATAGAGCACCACTTTAACCGGCTACTTGCCTGTTGCATCCAACAGCTTCCCGCGATTGGTCGTCGGTCCGGCCTACGCTGTATCTTCCTGTTCGTGGTTGCCACTCGAGAACCTTTCTTTCCCATCGGTTGTAGGTTCTGTGAGCGATGTGGCCTGCCCATTGCTATTACAACTTGCTAATTTTGAAAGCTAGGTTGGTGACTTTAGTTCTCCTGCTGCCTTATTTTGATGTAAAAGGAAACTGAGTCACGAACGGGATTTACGCATCCATCTATCCAATCTCATTTTCAAATGTATACTTCACCTTTTACAAGCAAATAGCAACTTGTTTTTAGCTACTTCCCGCTGTAGGGTAGTAGAAGCTGTACGCTGAATTCTTTACGATTTCGATGTCATGTTTGTACAGTAGGTATAAGAAACCCATACTCATTTATTCATTTATTCATAAACTGTGTTTACACGTCACAAAAAGTCAATATGAGCTTTTATAATACTCTTAGTGTATACAACGAATATACATCTACCTACAGAATTTAAAAAAAAATTACAATAAATAATATAAAAAATTAAAATGGTAATAAATTACAATGTCCAGTACCTAACGGGTGGGTAGTAAACCTTCGGGAATACTCAAATCAAATCGGAAGTGTTTTTTGCTAATAGGCTATTCATAGCACTCTCACTCTCTCCATGGTTCGCTAAGTCCCGAATTAAAATGTCACAGCGCTTGTGTTCGTCTTTTATTATTTCTTTGTTTCCCAATTTGGACGTAACACTACATAAACAAAACACAAACGTTCCGCGTCCATCCTAACACCAGTAAACGTGAAGTTTCGATTCATATACAGAACCTGAAAAACAAGCCTCAAATGAACACAAGGTAAAAGCGACCTTAGCACGTTCGAATAAGTACCAGGTACTCTGTATGTTGCAGGCGGAGAAGCGGTCCCCAGTGAGTCGGTCACACGAGCCGCGAGTCTCGCTCGCCCGCTCCGCCCCTCCCATTGAGCCCGACCGAGCCGCGCCCGACCCTGCTAGTGAGAAATTATACTTTACTAACTAACAACCTTCAACTGTTACATATAGATCACGTCACATCATCACCCGGAATCCACTGCTGAACTTAGGCCTCCCCCATAAAACGCCACTTTGAACGCCTACCACGGTGGGAGTGCCATAATCACCGCGCTAGGCAGGCGTCTTGCCGTTAATGTAGCGAGGCTGAAAATGCCCATTCCCTGGATATTATTTCCTTAGCCGGCTTTTATGGCGCCCACCACGGGAACAAATGGCACTATTCTCGCACTGGGATCATTTCTGTACCAGTATTATAAAGTTCCGTGATAATGACGTTACATCCTACAGTAGCGCAATGGACAGAGAAAAAATAGTCATAATATAACAATAATATAATAATATAACTGGACTGATTAATAATTTAATACTGAAAACCAAGTAAATGTGGATTTTCACGGCGTAAAACTTTAAATAGACAAAACTAAAATACAAAACTTAAAATAATACGTTAAAGGAGGGAAAAATGCCCAAAAAGCTGCTGTAGAATAGGACCACCCCATTTCTTCCCGTGGGTGCCGTAAAAGTCGGCTTCTCTTCGGTACATTATAATCTTCTGCGATCACCAAGCCGCCTGCCAAGCGTGGTGATTATGGTGAACTCCTTCTATGAGAAGCGGCCATCCAGGAAGTGGACGTGGATAAGCCCCGATGGTTCTACCAAAAATGAGATAGACTTCATCATGACGACCAAGAAGCGCATATTCAATGATGTCTCTGTGATTAGTAAGGTGAAAACCGGTAGCGATCACCGTATTGTAAGAGGCACATTGAATATTAATGTCAAGCTTGAAAGGTCACGTCTGGTGAAGTCTACGCTCCGTCCGAATCCTGTCCAAATCCAAAACCCCGAAGGCTTTCAGCTGGAACTCCAAAATCGCTTCCAGTGCCTAGCCGAGTGTGACACAGTGGACGAGTTGAACAACGGGTTGGTGGAAACTGTCCAAGCTGTTGGAGCCAAGTTTTTCAAGACCCAACGCCGAAGGAGGACTCAGAAACTCTCAGATAAAACTCTGGAACTAATGGCAGACCGGAGCGAAATGAAACTGCAGGTTTCAGTTGATATGTCAGCATACGGTGAACTCAATAGACGAATCTGGAGTTCCATGCGACACGACTTGCGTGCTCTTAGTGCTTCACGTATTGAGGCCGCAATTGAGAGAAACCAAGGCTCAAAAGTGTTCGCAAAGGATTCGTCTATTGGGCAAAGCCAAATGACAAAACTGAGGACCGAGAACGGTAGTGTCATTTCATCCAAGCCTGAGATTCTGAAAGAACTTGAGTACTTCTATGGACAGTTATACACCTCGACACGTAAGCCCGCTACTAACACAGCTCAGGACACCAGAGCCAAGTTAGTCCGACACTATACCGAAGATATCCCGGACATCAGCCTGTACGAGATTAGAATGGCCCTCAAACAGCTTAAAAACAACAAGGCGCCAGGCGAGGATAGAATTACGACTGAACTTCTGAGAGCGGGTGGTAGGCTGGTACTTTTAGTCCTCCAGAAGTTATTTAATTCTGTCATCCTTGAAGGTACAACGCCAGAAGCGTGGCACAGGAGCGTGGTGGTGCTCTTCTTCAAAAAAGGGGATAACACCTTATTGAAGAATTATAGGCCCATCTCGCTCTTGAGTCATGTGTATAAGCTGTGTTCGAGAGTCATTACGAATCGTCTCGTGCGCAGGTTTGATGAATTCCAGTCTCCCGAACAAGCCGGTTTCCGAAAAGGTTTTAGCACCATAGACCACATCCATACGCTACGCCAGATTATCCAGAAGACCGAAGAGTATAATCGGCCGTTATGCCTAGCGTTTGTGGACTATGAGAAAGCCTTCGATTCAATAGAGACTTGGGCGGTGCTGCAGTCCTTACAGCGATGCCTAATTGAATATAGGTATATCGAAGTGTTAAAGTGTTTGTACAGTAAGGCCACTATGTCAGTCCGACTACACGACCAGAGTACGGAACAAATCCCATTGCAAAGAGGCGTGAGACAGGGAGACGTTATTTCTCCGAAACTGTTTACTAACGCATTGGAGGACGTTTTCAAGCTCTTGGAGTGGAAAAGATCTGGCATCAACATTAATGGCGAATACATCACTAACCTTCGTTTTGCCGATGATATAGTCATAATGGCGGAGTCGCTCGAGGACCTTAGCACCATGCTCAACGACCTTAGTGAAGTCTCCCAACAGGTTGGGCTTCAGGTGAATATGGATAAGACGAAAATCATGTCTAATGCCCATGTTCCACCTATACCGGTAATTGTTGGGAACAACACTCTCGAAGTTGTAGACAAATATGTCTACCTGGGGCAGATTATCCAGTTAGGTAGATCCAACTTCGACAAAGAGGTCACACGAAGAATCCAACTCGGGTGGGCAGCGTTCGGGAAGCTTCGTCGCATCTTTTCGTCTAAAATACTGCAAAGCCTGAAAAAAGTTTTCAACCAGTGTGTGTTGCCAGTGATGACTTATGGAACTGAGACGTGGTCTCTTACTGTTGGCCTTATGAGTAAGCTCAAAGTCGCACAGCGAGCTATGGAGTGAGCTATGCTCGGGGTTTCCTTGCGAGATAAGATCCGAAATGAGGAGATCCGCAAGAGAACTAAAGTCACCGATATAACTTTGAGAATCAGCAAGTTGAAATGGCAGTGGGCGGGCCACATCGCTCGTAGAACTGACAACCGATGGGGAAGAAAGGTTCTCGAGTGGCGACCACGAACCGGAAGACGCAGCGTAGGCCGGCCCCCCACTAGGTGGACCGATGACCTGGTCAGAACTGCGGGGAGCCGATGGATGCAGGAGGCAAGCAGCCGCTCAAGGTGGCGCTCTTTGGCGGACGCCTATGTTCAGCAGTGGACGTCTTCAGGTTGATGATGATGATGATGAACTTATATTTATCATGTCGTACCAACAGGCCCTCGGAGCGGATCGGACCGCGCCGTCGAGCGAACCGAAAGCGGTGCAGAAGCAAGTAGCACGGAGAGAACAGGCGCGGTAGAAAGGCCCGGGGGTTTGGTTCGAAGTGGCGTGGAGAGGAGTGTTTCGGAGAGGAGTGTTCCGGAGAGGAGTGAGGCAGAGAAGCCGCGCCGGCCGCCGCCGCCCGCCCCGCCGCACCCGCGCCTCGCGCGCGCTCACTCGCACGCTGCCCCGCGCTCACTCGACCCGCCGCAGGTCAGTCACTCGACTCGGTACTCTCGGTACACTCATGTTCAGTCCAAGGGCTTACTATAAAGTCTTTATTTCTGGAAGGTTCAGGTTCACTCACCATTTTTTGTTTTATTGAATGACCTGACGCTGAGCTAATCGTTCGCGTGATGTTAAGCGACACGGCCGCCCATAACAGCAGCAGTTGTATTTAATGTAGAAAGGATTTTGAACTTTATCACAATTAAATAGGTAACATTCTTTTACAATTTAATTTAGTTGTATGGAAAAATGGCCTAGAGGGAGACTCACTCCCATGATCTAATTTCACTCGAAGATATTTTGATAAAAAAATGTGTGTACTTCAAACAGACATTCAGATGTTCTAAAGTTTTCATTGTTTTGATAAATACAATATAAACAGTAATATTTATTAAAACCCGTCAAAATCTGTCATTGCGTGCGTTTTCTTTGCCGTAAGCGCCGCCGTGAAGTTGAGACTGAATTGATATTTCAGCCTTTATTGTCTTTGGTAAGATCTTTGATCGGATTTAGACCGCTTATTTTGGTATACCCTACGCCTTGGACAAAGTAGAGCATATTTTATTTACAGCACGCCAGGCTTCAGGGACAGATACGGGTTCAAATGTTACGTTTACATAATATTGAATGTGTTTGGTTGCGTTAGATCCCCCCGCGCGCGGGCCCGGGGGCGGGGGGCGCGGCGGGGGCGGGGGGCGCGGCGCGGGCGGGGGGCGCGGCGCGGGCGGGGGGCGCGGCGCGGGCGCCGGGGCCCCCGCCCGCGCTCCCGCCGCGCCAGCACTCCGCGGCCGCAGACCTCGCCGCCTCGCCACCTAGGTTAGTTCACATTACAATCGCATTAAAAACGTCTAAGTCTAATCATTTCTACCAAATTATCATCTATTCATTATAGCAAACCGCATTATTAGCTCATGACATATTTCATAAAACCCAAGATCGACATTAAGGGGGTTCGAGATCGAGTAGACGATACCTGCATTACGCAAATAAATAACGAAGAATAATCTATTCTTCCTTCTCATGTGAGTGTGTAAGTTGATAGCTGGGATGATCACAAAACTTTCATTGTAATAAAACAGGCGATTTCATTCTCAATTTTACCAGGAACTATAATGCCCAGTGCTTAGCTGGTGTCAGAATAGACCGAAAAGTTTCGAATTGCCTTGCAAGTATTCCCTCTATAGGTACTGTACAAACTTATGTTTCTCACTTAGATTATAGTGATTTAGAATTGGAAACAAAAATACTAAATTGTATAAAACTTACCGATTGTTTAATTTTGGTCAATACAGGCGCTGAGTTTCTTGCTGCGCCACAACATAATAAAGTACCTACTCCAATTACATCTGCTGGCTTATTGCTCTTACGGTATTAGATATTTATATTTGTAGTACTATATGTATAAATAGGCGCTAGATGGAATACTAATATGGTCTCCTGGTAATCGCTGTTGCTTTGCCCTGCACCATTTCCTCGCACTAAGATTAATTCACGCGATTATGATGCATGTGACGCCTCACGTGTATTATAATGGTCAACACCCCAACAAGAGCCTTACCATAGACACCCTATAGCGACCAAGCTTAGAATGTCAAAACAGTATTCTGATGCGTAAGAGTAGTTCTATTTAAAACCTGGATGTTATCACTAGTTCCATATCGTTCTTGTATGCAAGGAATTTGTTTCATTGAAGTTAATCTAAGGAACTAGAAGCCGTGAGCTTCGTAAAGCAAAATATGCGGTAGAGCTAGGACGAATGATGGAAATTATTTCATCGTATCATTTATTTTCCGTTTGAATGCTGCAGGTACAATACGTCTGATGTTCCTTGTGGATTACATACCTAATGGTAATTTTAGTATTTCCTGTACTGGGCCGGATTCTCGTTCCATTTGCCTTATTTTCTATCTTTTTCGATCATATTCCAAAATTTATTGGTACGATAAAGACAAATTGGCGAGAATCGGGCCCTGATCTGTGTTAAATTCCAATAAAAGTAGTTTTAAATAGTTGTTGTTACTCGCAGGGCGTCACCCGGGGCTCGGCGCGCGCCGCCACAGCGCCAGGGCTCCATCAGCGGCCCGTTCGCGGCGTCCAACCCCTTCACGACGCCGCGCCACGCCGAGTTCATTATCCCTCAACGAAATAACATCCGTCGCTCCTCCACCACCGATAGAAGTTAATGATATCAAGTGGGTTCCGTTTCTTACTTTCGAGAATATGACGCAGAGCGCAGTAGCCTAAAACAATCCTTCCTGAATCCTGAATCAATTTTTATTGTAACTTATTTATTTGTCAAAAAAAATGTTAAATTTGCAAAGAGAAAAATGGTTAGTTCGCCTTACAGCAAACGGTCTTGGTTTCCTTTAACATTTTCAGTGGCATAGGTTCTATAAAATCATTCTTGTCACAAAAGCACAGGTAGATTCAACGTGTGTTCATAACAGTATTAAACAAGCAGCAGTTTGTTAGCAGTTTAACACAAGTTTCCTTGGCAAGGCCCAAAAGTCTGCAGCTCGGCATACAACATGACGTTCCCTATGCACTTATTTAATATTTATTACATACAGTCAGGAGCCACGTAGGTACGCTCCGGGAATCGATAAACAAGCTAAATACCTAATTATTCAGTTCCTATCAAGTAGAACACAGAATACTGCTAAATATCAGAGCACATAATTATGTACACTAACCAAAACGTAAGTAGTTATTTGTTACTCAGTATGCAAAGAGCATTAGTATCCTTAAAGTTACAGTAATAGGTATTATACAGAAGCAATGCCTGAGATAAACATATTTTTATAGTTAGCGCGAAACCCTTTGCAATATTAATCCCGGATTTTCATCAATGTGTAGATACCTCATAAGTTAGGTAGTATAGCAACTACAATATAAAATTTTTACATGAAGGGTGTAGAAAAATAACTCGTGTTTCGTGTATGGCAATCGTTGTTTACAAAAAATATATGAAATACATTAACGTGTAACTTATTAGTGCTTTATGGTCAATAATTATCATAATTTAACTTGTAATCTGTATATTTTTATCTTCGTTTTGTAACGTCCTATCTGTGTAAAAGAGTTCTTATTGTGTTATCTGTAGATATGTAGAATAATGTATGTATTTAATTAAATCAATTCCTTAACCGATCAGGGTTAAAGATTCATAAATATTTATTTATTGCAATAAATACACTAGATAAAAATATTGTGTAATGATTTTTACGTATTCCTTCGCTAGTTTGTCTAGTTTGTTGTGTTGTGTTTTGTAGTTGTGTTATAAATGTATGACGGAGGGCGAATTTATTTTTTTAAAGGTATCGTTTGTTGGGAAGGTACCATCAAACTGCATGTGGACGCAAGTTTACTCTTGACATGCACGGGTGGTATTCCGGAAAATTCATCGATGCTCCATTCAGCACGATAGATAACTAAATAGGCCCGCATTTGACCGCAATCTCACCAGCTGCCCGCACGGATGCACGGATGGTAGACAAAATTATCTTTCCCCTGTTTACTCCCAAGTATGAAGTGACATAAAACGGGGAAAGACAATCTTGTCTACCGTCCGTGCTAGGGCAGCTGGTGGAAAGTGACAACGCGGTCTACGATGGTACCTACATGCTTGCCTAGAAGATACCAATTCACTCGCGACTTGAAGAGCTCCACTTGCTTCATACTTGCGTAATTGACAAGTAAAGTAAGACAAAGTCTACCTCTGCGCAAAAAAGACCGCTGTGCGGCTAGTTGCAGAAAACAGCCCGCGCACCAAGTACCAAATCAACCCCTGCTGGGTTTACTCAAACGAGACAATTTAAACATAGAAAATAAGAGACATGCGTAATTAAAAATTATTTATTTATGTGAAATATACATACACGTATTTATTTAAATTCAGTTCACTGGACTTACATTAATGTGAATGTTTGGATCTAGAATTACACGATATTTATCACAGGTAAAACCTAAAAACACTTATTTTTTAGATATAGTTAAATGCTACAAGTGTAAGGGGCGACTAAGTTAAACCTTGGCGAGGTACATGTGACCGGCGTATACGATTTAACGATTTATATGCGATTTTGCTCCTGCGCAAGTCACACGATGCCTCCTCAGGGCTCACATTGTTTGCCCTTTGTTGTCCCCCATGGGGCTGAAAACGTGGGGGACAACAGGAACAACCCTTTAATACACCTACGTATTTATTATATGTACATTTAAACGAGTACAAACCTGGCATGACTTTTAGAGATCGTAATTAATATGTACAATAACCATTAATTTGCCAAACAATAACATTGTTTTGCATCAAAATTATGATACAGAAAACGTAGAAACTAACGCAATATACTTTAAACATTCCTTGCTGATAACTAAATATGAATAGACCAACAAAATATTTTAATTCTAACCTGAACACACGAAAAATATTTCATAGGTAACGATGATAACATTAGCAAAACTTACAATATTAAAAACATAAGTAACAATAATCGCTTTATACGTGTAGGTATGCCTTGTTGTTAATACCATAGTAAAATATGAACTAATTCAGTCTTTATCATAAAATCCTAAACACCAATATTAACACGACACACGTGGTACATACATAAAATCTAAGGGTAAAGAGTACACAAATAGCGTAGTACATGCTGGTGGTACCACGGTTACTTAATGCATGTAATACCTATTGAAATGAAATAATCGATCTATTTAAATGCAAGCGCTACCTACACTAATGTTCTAAGATAACATCAAAAGAAAAATGTACGTAAACTACATAGGTAGATACTACTGCATACTATCTATCATTAGTATGGTTACTATGGTATTTAAAGACCCTTTATTCATAAACATTTTCAATTCTCACCTATCCTATAAAATAATCAGCTTCTCAGGACTGCGGCAATAATATTTTAAAGACTTGAGTATCGATCCCACAGTAAACTGACAAGTACCTACAGTCTTGTGACAGTCAGTCCTAAAACCTCCGAGTCTGTATGACAAGGGGGCTTCTTATTCCCGCTATTTCTTATCTCTTAATCTCTTACGCACTTTATCTATGACTCAGGCGCGGATACAGGCACCTACTTATCATTGGTTTAGCGACAAATGGCAATAGACTGAAAAACTAAGAGCAAAATTGTTTTTTGCCATTTGTCGCTAAACCATTGATATCTAGGAGATACTTTTAATCGTAATTTGTTGGTACGTTCTATTTATTTCCGCAAAATTAGTTTTCATGAATCACGTTGAGTAATTAAGCTATTATTGGCAAAAGAACGCAAGAAAATTTGAATTTGCCGCGCTGAGGATACGTTCCCCCTTAATCTTCTCAAGAGAAAACGTTTGACCAATGAAAGCGCAAGAAATGTTTTGACGTGATCCGCGTGATCGTTCATTGGTCAAACGCTTTCTCGAGAGAAGAGATACTGCCCTGCAGTCGCCAGATAGGGCAGAAGTTCCAAAACTTCTCAGTCTTTTCGCGAATACCTCAAAATAGCCTTTTTTAAAACAAGTCCACTATACTTACGGTCTACTAGTAGTAGGTACGAGTCATCCGCGCTATTTTACATTGTTTTAGTCTCGCAAATAAAACATTCCGATGCCGGCCGATGTACCTACAGACATAGCGGTGAATTTGTAAGTTAAAAATAGACTGTACCTACATAAACTTACTTTTCAATAGTGTACTCTACACTAGTACAAAAAGTGGACCTGCACAAGTGTACAGGTCCAAGGACCTGTACCTACACTTGTGCAAGTTCACTTATGAGTATAAGTGCACTAAGGCTAAGTTGCGACGCACAGACGCCTAGATGATCTATTGTCAAGCAATGTTGATGCCAGACTGCCGCGCGTACAAATGCCGTCATGTAAAGGCTCCAACCGCGTGGTCATTGTGAGCTTAGCCTTCTTTGCTTCGATATAAGGCTTAGGTATAAAAATAGGTGCATAACATCATTATTAATTATATAGGTAGGAACTTACCTAGCTATGGTAAACAGGCTGGATAAACCCGTCAAATTGGCATAGCAGATACATTAGTAAATTGCCACAATAATTTGTTGGGCTATCTAAAGCGCAGCGCTAACTAGTTTGTACTTTTGGTATAGGTACTCAACTAAAACTTCACGTATTGGCTGCGCCAAATATAAGCAACCTTGTCTTTTTAATGCCAATTGAAACTGATGTCGTGAAGATTGCTAATGGGTTTCATTCATTGACATGATATCCTGTAATGTTTCAGACATTCCTGTTTTGAGATCGTCTGGTACACTCAAAGAACTAAAGATTTCATTTCTTCTTGTAACAGCCTCATTCCAAAGCAACTTACTTTGTTTTTCAAGCGCTCTGCTAGTTTCTTCTAAGTCTTCAATTAAATTCGCCGTTGTCTTCTGAAAATAAGAGTAGGTAACATGTAATAATGCCTAGTGGCGTCAGTTCTGCCGAGAAAGGAAGATTTCTATACTATGTTTTCTGGCACCTACTAACATTGACGCTTTTAACACACCAACAGTGATGATAGGTAGGAATACTTAAGAGTGAGATAACCTAATATCTTTCAGAACCTCTGAACCTAACCACCACGTGGAACGTTGACTCAACGAGCATCCCGCAAAACCTAGTCGTTTCAGCAAACGGCCTTATAGCGTAGAGCATCAACTTGAGATGCTGTCGCTAGACTCTTCAATCAAGGGTCGGATTCAGTAGAAGTTGACAATACCTACGTGCCGTATCAAGGAGCCTACTCCTTGACACGGCACTTATAATTGTCAAGAGGTATCTCACTCTGCAGCCCTAACCATCGTGCATCGGTAGCTTGGGCCCTGCCGCGCTGATCTCTAGATTTACGTTTTTTTAGAATATCTTTATAGTAGTATAATTTTTATAGAAATATTGTAAAGTACTTAGGCAGATTAATTTGTTATGGAAAAAATGCCATCACGAACAGATTGAATCCGCATCCGTCCGTCCCTTTAGCGTCTGTAGATGAGCTAACTACACTAAGCAAGCGATACTGCTATAAAAATCATAAGTGCCTAGGTACATAGGCGTAAGAAAAGAAAATAAATGAATGAATACTATTGTGTCTAAAAGAGGGACAGTAAATAAACCTTCAAGATAATTATGTTAGTAGTGTATAGATCTATAGTGACCAAAGGGGCATAATATTATACTACATCTCTACAAGTCTACAGGGTTATTTATAATTCACAAAAAATCTTTTATTAAAACTAATATCTCTTAAAATACTAGTGGTTCTGTGAGCTGCAGATCTCGCGAGTCTGAAATACTATTTTTTACGTTATCAACACCCTTTTGCACAGCTATTTTAAAAATTTCCATAAAATGAATCTGCAAAAAAAATTCAACCTACTCACAAAATTTTGCGAGAATTGGTTGAGCAATACGACCTCTCGCCTAACATGCGCACCGCGACAGTTGACCCCCTGAAGAGGAAACCGCCAGACATGCGAAATCATTCTTGGCCAAGCTGAAACAGAGACGCTTCGCACCTTGGTTCCGTGTATATTGCTCGACAGCTACAAATAAACCAATTCACCTTTGCGGATTCGGTAGCCAAACCACTACTTATTACTTATTCGCCTAATATATGGCTAGGCATAATAATATGGACGGCGGCCTGCGTGTTGCTGTTGAGTTGACGTTGTGTTCCTGGATTTTAGGCGGACGTTCGATGTAGTGTAGTGGCTCTTAGTGAAACTGTCACATTTCGGGGACTCGACAAACTTTCGATTCTTTTGAGCATTAGATATCCTATTTAAGCGACCGTCGCAATATGATCGACTTAAAATGTACAAATCTGGCGAGTTTTCACTTACGAAATGGTTTTTTGTACAGGATCAGGAGTAGTAAGTCAGGGTACCTAGTAGGTATATGCTTGAGCTTAGCTTACCCTTTTATTAGCAACCATAAAATCTTCTAACGGTTTGTGCACACACAGTTAATTGAGTAATGTTCGCTAGTCACTGGTAAGACTGTCCTGGTGACAGGTACCTATCTATTATAGGACTTCGTTTAAGGTGTCAACATGTAAAACACTCACCTTCACCAGGTCACAATAAATTCTATACACACAGTACACGTTGCCGGGCGCTGCGTAGGGAGGCTAGACAGCAAGTTCCGTCCGAAACTTGGGAGTTATTCTTGGCACGCGGGTTGATTTCCGCGAGCATATTGGAAGACGTGAGGGACAACGGGAACAACCCCTTTCTGTTTGCGAAAATGCAAAAAATACCTGGGATTCAACATCGAACCACATTGCAGTTCAAAATGGATTGCGCTGCAGGTCGGTAGGTGTTCTAAGTAGCTACCTATAACTTAATGATATAAGAATCAGCTCTTAGCTGGGTATTGTTTTAGACGTAGGTATATAGGTACACGGATATTACCTACCGGTGTCGTTTTCCTTTTCTATTATAGTCATCGTCATCATTTACAGCCTGAAGACGTCCACTGCTGAACATAGGCCTCCCCCAGAGCACGCCACCTTGAGCGGCTGCTCTCCTCCTGCATCCATCGGCTCCCCGCGGCTTTCACCAGGTCGTCGGTCCACATGTGGACCGACGACCCCCACCCCGGCCGGCCCCCCACTCTGCAGAGTGGAGGGCCAGCCTACGCTGCGTCTTCCGGTTCGTGGTCGCCCCTCGAGAACCTTTCTTCCCCATCGGTTGTCAGTTCTACGAGCGATGTGGCCTGCCCATTGCCACTTCAACTTACTAACTCTAAGAGCTATATCGATCACTTTAGTTCTCCTGCGGATCTCCTCGTTCCGGAGCTTATCTCGCAGGGAAACACCGATCATAGCTCGCTCCATAGCTCGCTGCGCGACTTTGAGCTTACTACTGAGGCCAACAGTAAGAGAGCATGTCTCAGTTCCATAAGTCATCACTGGCAACACACACTGATTGAAAACTTTCGTTTTCAGGCTCTGCGGTATTTTGGACGAAAAGATAGGACGACGCTTCCCGAACGCTGCCCAGCTGAGTTGGATTCTTCGTGCCACCTCTTTGTCGAAGTTGCACCAACCTAATTGGACAGTCTGTCCTAGGTAGACATACAATACTTGTCGACAACTTCGAGAGTATCGTTCCCAACAATTACCGGTATAGGTGGAACATGAGCATTAGACATGATCTTTGTCTTGTCCATATTCATCTTAAGACCAACCTGCTGGGAGACTCTACTGAGGTCGTTGAGCATGGTGCTAAGGTCCTCGAGCGATTCCGCCATTATGACTATATCATCGGCAAAACGAAGGTTGGTGATGTACTCGCCATTTATGTTGATGCCAGATCTTTTCCACTCCAAGAGCTTGAAAACATCCTCCAATGCGTTTGTGAACAGTTTCGGAGAAATAACGTCTCCCTGACTCACGCCTCTTTGCAATGGAATTTGTTCCGTACTCTGGTCCTGTAGTCGGACTGACATAGTGACCTTACTGTACAAACACTTCAAAACTTCGATATACCTATAGTCAATTTGGCATCGCTGCAAGGGCTGCAGCACCGTCCAAGTCTCGATTGAATCGAAGGCTTTTTCATAGTCCACAAACGCTAGGCATAACGGCCCATTATACTCTTCGGTCTTCTGTATAATCTGGCGCAGCGTATGGATGTGGTCTATGGTGCTAAAGCCTTTTCGGAAACCGGCTTGTTCGGGAGGCTGGAATTCATCAAACCTGCGTGCGAGACGATTCGTAATCATATTCTATTATAGTATCAGGTATGATTGGAGTGAATACATTGGAATATTACCTATCCTATCTACATAAATCATCTATTGCTACTTACCTATGCCATCCGATCCATCATTTGCGAAGTTTATGCAATGTGCGTTAACGAACCAAATAGGTACTACCTACTGAAGTGTGCGTTCGCAAGCCACGCTAGTCCTATTCCACAAGGATGGACTTGAGTACAGGCCAAGTATAAATACTGGGTAATATATATTACGACTTGAGCACTGAATATTTGCAGTAAGTATAATTACCTCGTTGGACACCTGCAGGGTTCCATCTTCACCGATCAACTTCGTTGATGTAGGTCCCTTTCCTCTTGCATTAATTGGTGTATAAGTCTTCGAAATTCTTGATGTCATTGGATTTTTTTTTTTAGTTCGAATTTCACGAAGTTTAAATAACAGCTATAAAAATAAAAATGAGTAGATGTACAGAAAAATAATAAATACAATGGACAGTAGGTTAAAAACGAAATCATGGCCATGTTTTAACACACCTAAGTAGCAACTAGGTGCGATCACAGCTGCTATGAAGTTTGGTTCTAACTATAACTTTTAGCCATTCATTTACCAATTTTATTTAACTTTAAATTATTACCTGCGTTTTTTTACCTAAGACTTAGGTAAAAAAAAACGCAGGTAGGTAATAATTACAGGGCAATAATACTTTCTTAAAGTATTACGTCCTAAGTACTTCAAGAAATATCCTTGTTCCGTGTTAAGAAAATATTATTTCCTAATAAAATGTAGTAAAGGTATACCTACAACTTCAAATAAGCCTTTTAACAAGACTCGGTCCTATCTGGTCCACATCTAATATTGTGGTCCATAATCTTTGCAACATAACATGTCACTTATATACCTTTCTGACTTTAATTTATAAGAACAGAAATACGAGAAGTCTAATAAAATAAACTTTTAACAAAAAAAATTGTACTCACGTATCGTTTCTCCTGTAAACATGAGTATGTTAAAATGTCACATTTTAGATTTTTTATGGTCTCCATCACTTTCCATTGTAATGTTATGTGTTTTGGTATGTAGATTTTTCTAGCCAGAACTCTAAAATTTAAACACATAATTTAGTTGTATGAAGAAGCCAATGATACATCATATACCTACCTGCCTGTACAGGGTTATTGGTAATTCGACGTATTCCCGTTAGGAGGTGATGGGGGTGACTATTTGCGATAATTTTAACCCCCATATGTATCATGAAAAAGTGAACCATTTTAGAGTTATCATGTTTTTTAGTTTTTTTTTCAAAATAAATTTATTTAATAATAATTGTTATGCATTGTTGGAAAGCTAATAAAACGGTTATGTTTTTAAAATAACCTGCAAGCTAAGTTTCATAACGTTTTTTTTGTTTTTAAGGCATTTTAGTAGAAAAACATCTCAAACAAATATTGAAATTTAAAAATGCGAGACGAAAAACGATATTTCGTTTTGAGTCTCGCATTTTTAAATTTGAACCGATAATTGTTGTTTTAATATTGATAAATAACCAGTGTTTAATCGTTTTTATAAATCAGAAGAAACAATTAGATTTGAATTAATACTTTTTTAAAATAAATTATTGAAGTTACATTTTTGACTTATTTTGAAAAAAGCTAAAAAACATGATAACTCAAAAATGGTTCACTTTTGCATGATACACATGAGGGTTAAAATTATCGAAAATAGTCACCCCTAACACCTCCTAACGGGAATACGTCGAATTATCAATAACCTGTGTATGTATATTATACACATGTATTTAGACCTTATTGATACTTACTGGTTGATTTTATCAAAAGCTTCATTTTCCGTGTAAAATTCCGAATACTTAAATCCAGGAACTTCAAAACTCAATAATTTAGAATCGTTCTTTCTTCCCCGAATGCAGCCAAAATTGTCCACATTACAACATTTAATCCAAACATCTTTCCATGTTACTGTATCTTCATCTTCACCGTCTGATATAATACATATAGCGTCCTGAGGGGCGATACAAATTGTTGATGTTTCAAGGAATTTTTCGATATCCGTTGATAACTCATCATTTGCAGGTGTCTGCGCTAGTAGTTTTTTATTGACTTCTGCAGGGTTCAGAACAACCATGCTAGTCCCTTGATTTTTGTCCGTTTCAGCTTGTAGAGTGCTTTCAGAATACACTGAAGTTATTTTTATTTGTGGTGCTATTTCAGCAACCGGTTTGATATTATATGCTGTCGACGTATTTGGGCTAGGCTCTAATGAAATATTTACATTAGGTGCGATTTCAGCAATTGGTTTTAAGCCAACCAGGGTTGTAGTCTGTATAAAATTATCAGAATCATTTCTGAACATGGTATCGTCGGTGTTTTTTAATAATGATAGCGGGCTTTTTATTAATCTTGAATTATTTTTTACCGTTATAGATTTGTTTACAAACAAAGCTGGTGACTGATTAGGTGCAATCTTTTTCAAGATATTATTTGACGACAAATGATAAAAGCCGTTAGTTCGTCGAATTTTTATTGGTTTGACAACTTTGTTGCTTTGCCCTTTTCTTATGTCTTTGTGTGAATTTGGTAGTTCTACGGTTTGTTTGTCAGTCTCATTGTGGATTGAAGATTGCGTACTAGTACTAGAACTTGAATCAAGGGTTACCATTGCTTCATTTGTTATAGCTGTTGCAGATGGCATAAATTCTAGCGGCTGTTCAATGACTTTTATGTTATCAATTTTGTTTGTAGTAATCCACACGCCTCTAGTTTTGTTCTGCGTTTTAGTGTCTAAAAATGTCTTAACTACTTCAATTCCCAACGGCTCTTCGATCTCATATGGCCCAATAAATACACAACATTCTCTGATACAAGGAATCGCATAAATTCCAAATTGATGTAAGCTGTTTTTATCTGAGCGTGCTTGTGATGATAGCCTGACAGTTTTACCAGAAATGCGAGCTAAACAAATAGACCGTTGAATACCATCATAAGTTACAAAAAATCCTCTTTTATAAAACTGAATTTCAGTAAAATCATTTTCAACAGTCATTACGAACCATTTTGATCTTTCAGTATCATGTAATCCTTGTTCTACAATTTCACATTCTTTGTCATCAGCCAATGGTATAGAGTCATCGTGACTTAACAATGTTGCTGGGCCATCTAAGTCATTGTATTTTGCGGCGCCCAATGAGTCTTCTTGTGTCACAAGGTTATCAGTTCTAAACAATGTTCTTGTGTCACCTGAGTCATTTTCTTTTGCGGCGCCCAATGAGTCTTCTTGTGTCACAAGGTTATCAGTTCTAAACAATGTTCTTAAGTCACCTGAGTCATTGTCTTTTGCGGCGCCCAATGAGTCTTCCTGTGTCACAAAGCTATCAGTTCCAGTTGTTTCCTTAGTTTCCGATAGCTTTTCAGCGACACGTTCAATCACTTTAACTGCAGAGCCAATTAGTTCCCAACAGTGATCCCAACCGCGTAATATGCAAAAACTGTTTTCTGAATCCTTTGTAATGGTGACCAAATTTCGTATAATAAGTGGATATTTAGGCAGGTCTGCCATACAAATATCGTCAATATTTATACAAGTTGCAAAGAATGGGTGTTTGTCGTCCACTGCGAGAAATGTGCGAAATGGCTCCAGTTTAGAGACAAAGAAAATATTTTTTCGTTGTCTGTAACGACTTAATATAAAATCCCAACTCTGTAGGGCCGCTTTTCCTTTCTTTGGTGCATCTAAACAATGCTTGATGATGCCTTGGCCAAGACGCTCCTTATAAGTTTTGTAACTGCTCTCTAACCAGGTGGTTAGACTACTTTTACCTGTGACATTTGCGAAAGGATAACTTAGATCCCCACTTTTTTCTATGGATTTATTTGAAATTTCATCAGTGCTCACAGAATCATTTCTTTTCTTATGTGAAATTTCGTCACCATTTAATGAATCAGAACTCATAGTTGTTATATCGGGTATCGGCGTAGATGGGGAGCTTTCATCACAAGCACTATTAATCATCTTCAATAGCTTGTTTCTCAGTAAACTGTCATTTCGTTCCATTTCTAATATCTTGTTATTAGTATTTTTGTAATAATCATCAGTATATTTTCTACCAATATACCCCATAGCTCTTGCACATGAAAGTGAAGAATGAAACTGGAATACATCATCATCATCGCTGTGAGCACAAAGATTTACTACGCCACTACTTTCAGTAATAGGAGTACTTTTACATTTTTGTGTTTTCTTTGCGTAAGTATGACGAACACGTGGTCTTAATGCAATTGCTAGATCACAGGTTTTGTCCGCGGTAACACTATCAGGTTGCAGTGGTATTTTATTAAGATCGGTTTGTTCATTGTTAGTACTTTGGGATGCTTTAATTTCAGCAGCATTAGATGATTCTGTGAATTTCCCACCACAAAAACACTTGTATAAATTGTGCACCATGCAAAAAGGTTCAATAGTTTTGCAACAAAGCTTATGAACTTCTACTGTTAAAATTCTTTTAACGTTTTCATTGGTTTTCAAATTCATGCTATCGTAAAACTCAGGATATTTTTTTGAAGATTTCCATGTTCTTCTCCGTGATTTTAACAATATGCTTTTCTCACCACTAACTATTACGGTCTGATGAAACTTTTGTTCTTCTTTGGCCATGTGAGAGTTCATTGCGCTGTCATAATTTAACAAACCAGGTATAATTTCAGAACAATCACGTTCTAACAATTCCAACTCCTTGTACTTAGCAACTTCACATTTGCATCCAAACATACAATCAAGGGCACCACAGTGTTGTTTCAGATTATATACACGATCCAATGATTCACAAATACACCCTAATGTGCAAAAAGATTTTCCGCATGGTTTCGTGTACTCTTCAGAGCTTTCAGGTAATTTAATAACAGTTACATCCAGTTTGTCTAGCTCGCAATATTTTCTTTTAGGTTTATCCTTTGCAGTATTCAAATCTACGCAATTATCCGTTACAGCTTCTCGCGATTCATCATCCGCGAAATACATTGTATCTTGGTTAATGCTGATTTCGAGTGAATTTAGCATTTCATCCATTACTTGTTTTACATCATTCATCACTATCAAATCACTTTTCGATTTCACATTAGAAAATCGATCATATTCAAGAGCAGGTGGTGTCGTTTTAGATTTATCATTTAAATTGACATTTGTGTTACAGTAGCTTTCAACATTTGCATGTGTTGTATCTTCTACGAAATTTCGGCTCATTAGTAGACGATTTTGATCACATTTGTAGTTCAAATTAAAAGTTATGCAGCTTTCTTTATCAAGTTGCTCAGGAACTTCATCTTTTATTACTCCAAGAACAGAAACAGAAAATTCAGCCAAGTTTTGGGTTATGGAACCAGTTTCACCACGCAGGTCATTAATGAAACTTGAAATTGCAGGTTCCAAAACTATACCATATGTAGGTGAAATTTCCAGCACAGGTGTTGGAAGTTTAATCAACTCTATGTTCCCCATATGATATTTATGGTGCGAGTTATCGATAAACTTTTTCTTTCTGAGCGGACTAGGTTTAAATTTAACATTTAAAGAGCTTCGTAATAGCCCCACCCTTGGCTTGTATAATACACTATTTTTAAAATTAGACTTCTGCAACGGTGCATTTTTGGTGGTTTTCAAATCATAACTACAAATAAATTTGGTTTTGCCTCCCCTACTTCCGTTCACTTGGATGCATTCACCGTTCCATAAAACAAATTGTTTACAGTGATTGTGGCTTTCAGGATTAATATTTACAAGCATTTGCCAAGCCGATCGAGATATTGGCTTATCAGCGCTCATCAATTTACTTGCAATTTTTTTTGTTTCTTCTTCGTTTGAAGATCCATCTCGTATTTTTCGTAGTAAAAACTTTTGTTGTTTTTCTAGGTCATCGGGCAAATAGCTGTATATGTCTTTTTCAAATAGAGTTCTTATATCACTAACTGTTTTGACCTTCAATTTTGATCCTTTTCTTGGTATGTAATGTTTATCGTTATTAGGAGTAAATTCCCATGTTTCATTTCTATACTTTTGGGGATGTTGTGGGGCTGGTGTGGCTGGTACAATTTTCAAGAGTTCATATAAATTATTCTCTTCTTTACAATCTACTCTTGAGATAGATGAATGGAACACCTTATCTTCAATTTCCATCTTGCCAAATCAACCTGAAAAGCAAACAATAGGTACTTATTATTATTAAGTAAGGATCATGTAATCTTTGGTGCACTCGCGAGTTTCACAGATACGTTGACTTTATTGTTACGGGCGCTTGGGACTAAACGTACACGAACACGATAACACAGTGCCATTATAGTGCCAGGATTTCAGTCGTCAGTTTCGCCAAAAAAATTGCCAAGTAGTTAAGCAAAATAAATGGTAGGTAACGTATTTATAGTAGTCGGTACTTCGCTGCCTACTATCTATTAGGTTAGAGGCCATCCGTAAATTACTGTTTAGGGGGAGAAGGGGTCAGCAAAATCTCACTAAATCTCACGTGAGGGAGTGGGGAGGGAGTCTCGTCAAATCTCACGTAATTTTGTCCCTTCAAAAAACCGTTTAAAATTTTTGGAAATCTGGGTTAAATTAACTAAATCTTAAACTAAATCACGTTTCCAGTAGTCACTCTAGACCAGGGATCCCCAAAGTGGCCGATATCGACCCCTTGGGGTCGATATCGGTTTCCTAGGGGTCAACATAAACAAAAACTGGTTTTGGGGGTCAACGAGGTCTAAAAATCGACCCCTATTAACAGTATGCCTATTAACAGTCCCTGGATTTCTTATTCCTACGTGCTTATGTTAGGTAGGTACGTTGTCGATAAAAGTTATGTAAATTAAATGTTAAATATAATAATGAAGCTGAAAAATAACAGTTTGATGGCCTCTTTTGAGATAGGTACATAATATGCGTTGTTTATGTATCACAGCAGCGTTGCTTGCCTCTACGGGTATTTTTATCCGATTTCAAATTATAACTCTTTGTAGGTAATGAAAACTGCCAGGTAAGTTCACTACAACCTGACATTTTCATGCATTCTAAACACAGTAGGTAAGATCAAATACAGAATTTTTTCACGCTCGGGTTTGATGCCTGCAACAGCTGCAACACTGCTAGCAGGCTACTTTGAATTAAATTCCACGAGTTGACTTTTACATTAAATCATTTTAAAAAATTGCGCTCGCTACGCCCGCACTTTCCATTTTTTTTTGGGCCGGCAGGCACTGGTTTTACTTTGAATAAAAATAGAAATTAGTTTTTTTATCCCCCCAAGCTTCAAGCCGAATAAAATTTTGATGACCCCTTTTAAGATGCATCGGGATCGGATCGGACCCACTTGCGTTGTTTATTTAGTCAGCTAAGGCCGCAGCGTTGCCTCTACTGGTAATTTAATACTTTTTACGGTTAACTTTTATGGTTTATGGTTTGGTTAACGAAAACGACCCGAGACGGCCGTCTGAGCGTGGATGTACAAATTGTACAAAGAGCACTATAGACAAGATAAGTGATTTTTCATTGCGGTGGCGGTAGGCGATTATGAGATATATACTAATGAAATCATTCGATTATGAAAATGTCTCGAGATATCTCGATTATAACAGATTAGCAATTACTAATCTTTGTGTTCGCAATCGTGATCGCGCGACTGCGCGTGTTCTAGCTAGCGGTGGGCAATTATGAGATAATTATACTAACAGGTTAGTAATCACTAATTTACTAATCTCTGTATTACTAATTTAGCAACCGTGATCGCAATTCGACGTCAACAGAGCGAGACCCGCTACCATATTCCTGTAACAGGGGTTCCGTTCAGACAAAGAAACATAGAAATAAAGTTGATTCAATCTGTTTTTGTTATTATTCCATTAAATACACAAAAAATCTTTTTTGTTAATCGATTTGTGTCCAAAAAAATAATCGATTTAAAAAAATCATTATTATTAATCACCTCATTTATTTCATTTTCTTAAATTTAAGTTTTTTTACAAAATTCCTATAAAAATAAATTACAAAAATACTATAAATAACCTTATTATAATTATTATTTATTTGACAGTGTTATGGTAAACCTACAAAATTAATATATAAAAATAATCTTATTTCATCTGAAGTAGGATGCCAACAAGGCGATCCGCTTGGGCCGGGTCTTAGCCTAGCTATAGGTACATCCTATCATTAAAAAATTAGAATCGAAATATAATGTTTGGTACCTAGATGATGGAACTCTAGGAGGCGATGTCAACACAGTTTATAAAGATTTAAATTCTGTAATAACTGATTTTGACGCAATAGGCCTGACGCTTAATTTTTCAAAATGTGAAATATTTATTCCCAACATTTTGATGACCTCACAAAACGATACCTTAAATCTTTTCGAAAAAATCGCCCCCAATATTAAGTTGCTAGATAGCCAATCTCTTCACCTCTTAGGGTCTCCTATCCTAGACGACTCAATATCAAATTTCGTAGATGAACAAATTCAAAATTTCCGTTGTTTCTGACCAACTTGGAAAAATTAATACACATGTGGCCTACATTATTTTACGCTATTGCCTATTTGTCCCAAAATTTATATATGTCCTTCGATGTTGTCAGCTTTGGAATCACCCTATACTTTTACAACAGCTTGACAACATTCAAAGGGACACAATTACCGCCATACTGAATACACCTTTTGACGACCGCGCTTGGCGCCAGGGCTCACTGCCTATAAGGTTTGGAGGTCTTGGCATACGCAAAATTTCCAGTATATCATTGCCAGCTTTCCTGTCATCAGCCTACAGCACCCAAAAACTAGTAAACGCTATTTTAGCCCCATCTTCTATCTTCTTCATTTTATCTAGTTTGGGATGCCACATGTGTTGACACTTTGGCTCCGTCCCATCTTCCTTTAACAACAGTTCAAGCCGGCGCAGCCGCCATCAAGGCCGAAAACCTCGAACGGCACAAATATGCACTCCTTGATAGGGCCTACATATTTGAGCCGTTTGGGGTAGAGACAATGGGTCCATGGGGGCCCGCCGCCATGGAAACGTACCGGGACTTGGCCAAACGTTTGGTGGAGGCATCAGGTGACCAGAATGCTGGCTTTTATTTTGCACAAAAGATAAGCATTGCCATTCAGCGTGGTAATGCTGCCAGCATTCTGGGCCCTTTTCCCTCCGCCAACGGTTTATTTTAAGTTTTATATTTTAGTTTTAAAGTTTTTAGGTATAGTTTAGTTTTTAGGTCTAGTTTAGTTTAGTATATACATGTTACTTAAGATTTTACATCCAATAAAGTTTTTCCTAAAAAATCGTTTTTTTATTTTATTTCTTATTTTTTTCCATTGATATTAAAAATAGTAAGGCCACATCACTACCAAATTTCTGTAACGGGGGTTCTGTTCAGGCAAAGAAAGATAGAAATAAAGTTGATTTAATCTGTTTTTGTTATTATTCCATTGATTACATCCAAAAAACGATTTTATGCTCTAACCTGTAATTTTTTTAAGCATTATCATTTTAAGTTAAATTCATTTATTGTAGGTATTATTGTTTGTTTTGTTTACTGTTGGTACTGTACCATTGCATACATTTTGTTTTTAGTTTATGTTAGTAAATAATAATAATTAGTACCTTGACTTGGCTCACGAGGTAACCGCCATGTGGAATGTTGACTCGACAAGCATTGTCCCGATAGTCGTTTCGGCGAACGGCCATAAAGCGAAGAGCCTCGACCAACACCTCGAGAGGCTCTCGCTAGACGGTTGGATCAAGGGTCAGATTCAGAAGGCAGTACTCCTTGACACGGCACGTATTGTCAGGAAGTTCCTCACTCTGCAGCCGTAACCACCGGTAGCTTGGGTCCTGCCCCACTGCCGGCGGCACTCTAGGTTTAAGGTTTTTTTATAATATTTTTGTAATTTATTTTTATATGAATATTGTAGCAAAACTTAAATCTAAGAAAAAACAATAAATGAGTGAATAATAATATAGTTGTAGTTGATTTTATTGTATGCTCTTTCAATGATAGTTTTCTGTCTATGTGTAGTTCTAGGTATCCTATTGTATTTATTGTGTCCTGAAGTTCGTAATGTCATTAAGTGGGGCCCGCCCGACTGAAAAAGTGAAGGTCCTACGACCTTAATTACATGCTGAGATGGGTTCTACTTCTACATCATGACGTCATGCAACATTATTTATTGAAGTGCTTTTCTTGTGTGATTTATCTTACCTAAAGACATCCTCACTTCTAAAAGTGTAATGTTGTGTGATGTCGTAAATTAATGTATTATGCTTTTTTGTTCCTTTATAAGAATATTATAGAGCTTTAATATAACATATCCGTTTTTATATTATTTAAATGTGACCTCTTAGCGCGATTTTAATGAAGACCTAAATTGAATCGCTACTTTACTGTAGCGATTCAATTTAGGTCTTCATTTGAATCGCGCTAAGAGGTCACAGTAAGGCCCCTGGTCTTGATACTTTGCTGATAATTACCTGATATCATTAAACCTTTTAAAGATATAGATTACAAAATTCGGTCAAATATTGTATAAATAATGGTGACAGTAAGGCCCCAGTTTGGTGTTCTATTATAAGTTACCATACAAATGGCACAGTGGCGCCCCTATTATTATCTACTCTTTTTTGCCAAGCCTGGGGCAAGTAGCAAGCACCTAAGCTTCCTTACCCGAAACCTAACTAGGCGACAAAAATTAAATAAATAATGCCTTTATTTCTACTACTTTACAATAGTTTATCTTACACTTAGCTTACTAATTAAAAAACAATTCTTTTATAATTTATGTGCATGCAAAAAATTGTGTTAATGAATCTATATTTTATAAGAATGTAATTACATAATATTTGATTAAAATAATTAAGTTCATATAATATTAATCTTTGTCTTTATCTCAGTCTTCGTTCTCATTTTCTTTATTAGTAGTCGCCTCCTTAGCGTAGGCCTCCCCCATCTCTTGCCACCATCTTCTATCTCTTTTGTCATCCACTCTGGTCTTATCCTTTCCAAAAAATGTCATTCCATCTCTTTTTCGGCCTACCTCTATTTCTCGTTTCATCTCTAGGTACCTATCCACTCTGTAACTCTTTTAGCCCTTAGCCCATCTACTATCTTCCATTCTACAAACATGACCAGCCCACTTCCATTTCAAAGATTGTCATTTCAGTCACGTCGGTGATTCTTGCGTTTTTCATTTTTGTTTTATCCTTAACATGCTTCTTTCCATTTTTCGTTGGCAAATGGCTAATTTATTCTCGTCTTCTTTTTTCAGGGACCAGCTTTGGCAACCATATGTTAAACATGGGAGAATTGATACATATAGTTTTTTCTTGATATTCATATTGTTTTGCTTGTTTGTTTTTAATTCTTTTAAGCCCCTGTACTTACTCCATGCGATAGCAATCCTTCTGGCAATTTCCTTACTTGTACAATTTGTGAAAGAGACCATTGACGACTGAAATTAGTGTAATGTAATTGCGGCATAATCAAAGAGTAGGTATACAGTACCTACGGCTAACCTATAAGCACCTTAAAGGTCATAATAATTAATAAATGGATTCATCATCGATGATGGCGTGGCTACATTATCGGGCGAATATTCGTGGTGCGTGCGTCGGCACGCAAAAACATCATCACCGGGGCACATCACTGGCTAATACGCGATGTTTTTGTGGCGCGTCAATATTTGTGTCACCCGGACACACGGTCAATTTGTTTGCCTTCTGCGCGGCCGACACGTGGCCATGGGCTAAATAAAACGGAGGAAGCAGTGGCGTTGTATGTTATATTGCATGTCGGTAAATAAATATTGCGTTACAACTGTGCGAGTGTTATTTGTGATTATTGCCAACTTTAAAATTTTAAATCTCTTATCGATTAAGATATTGTAGTTCTTAAAATTTTAGCAACCAGCGGGATTGGAGTTGGTAGAGCGTCTAATCCGGTGAGTTAGAAGGCGCGGGTTCAAATCCCCCTGGTTGCTAAAATTTTTAGGAACTATAATATCTTTATAGATATACCTGAAGCGTGGTTTACACTTAAAAATCAATCCATGCTCTTATCGATTCATATCAATAAGAGATTTACTACATAGGCCATACTACCTTTGCTTTTGCTTCATGGTAAAACATTTTTTTTTATTTGTCTATCTGTCTGTCTCTTTAAAACGCATAACAGCATGCCGCTGAAACTACTAGACAGATATGATAAAACTTAGTATAGTTAGGTATAACAAAACTAGCTTATGTGCGCGGCTTCGCCCGCGTGGACTATCCCCTCAGGAAACGTTTATTTTGCGGGGATAAAATTACTGTTGTGAGAAGCCTCTTTAGGTAATCTATGTTACTGGCACTTTTATAATAGTTTATTTTTGTATTGACATTCGTTGTTTATCTTGACTACTAATATACACCAAGAAGCAGCAACATCTTTTTATTGAAAATATTATTTAATGCACTGCCTATATACCCCGTATATAACAAGTGGTTATGGGCTTTTTGGGATATCGATAGAAAATTAAGTTTTATTGATTTTAGGTAGTGTGAAACTATAATTTTCACGAAAAGTAGCGATTGTGGGATTTTATATTTTCTTTGATCGGGAGCCGAAATAACGGGACGTATGCACAATGGCTGAAGACCTGTGTGGACTCAGCGGTATAAGAAAATTGAAAGGTACGTCCGACTACCCAGATTGGAAATTTCAAGTAAGAAATTTGTTAGAAAATAGAAATTGGTGGCGAGTCATTGACTGCAATGATGACGATGTGATAGCGAGAAATGAGGACATCGATCGTAAAGCTAGAACTACAATCAGCTTGTTGCTGGAAGCTGAGTGCTTTACGCACGTATATGGTGCAAAGACAGCGAAGGAGACTTGGACCAATTTACAGAAGGCATATGAAGACAAGGGCTGGGGAAGAAGGATTTCATTACAACGCATGCTTTGGCAATGTAAGCTTGAAAATTTTGAGTCTATGGAGAAATACATAGCTAAAATTATGTTTTTATCGCAGCAGCTTGCTGATATTGACGCAAAGGTATCAGAAGACTGGATAATCTCCATATTGCTAAGCGGACTGACTGCCGAATATGGTCCGATGATCATGGCAATCGACAACAGCGGACAGGTAATGAAGCTTGAGCAGATCAAAGCTAAACTTCTTCAAGAAAGTAATCGCCGACGTGATTACGAAACAGCAAGTTCTGAAAACGCACTTGTAGTTAAAAAGAATACCGAAAAGAAAGAGAAGGTATTCAAGTGCTTTAAATGCCATAAATTGGGGCATAAGGCCTCAGAATGTAAGAAAAAGATTCAAGCTAACATATGTTGTGGAGCACAAGAGTTAGAAAAGACAAATGACGGCTGGTACGTTGATAGCTGTTGCTCGAACCATATGACCAACAATTCGAAGGCATTGGAGGATTACAAAACCGACAGAAGTGGTTTAAAGGTAAAAATCGCCAATGGAGTCGAGTTACCGGTACGAGGCAAAGGAACAATACATCTGAAAAGCAATGAAAGCATAGAATGCTCGTTGAGCAATGTTCTGCATATTCCGGAATTAACCATGAATTTGTTATCGGTGAGCAAACTTGTTGATAAGGGATTTTCTGTTAATTTTACCAAAGAAGGTTGCAGTATTAAAAACTCGTTGAACAACATCGTGGCAACTGGTCGAAACGTCAACGGGATTTACAAATTAAAAGAAAATGACAAGTCACCGACATGCAATCTGACATTGTCAAAACAAGATTGGCATAGAAGATTGGGACATATGAATTCAGATTATATGCGAATTTTAAAGAATATTGCGACTGGTCTCGAAAACATGGAGACAACAACGGATGTATCGTGTGTGCCATGCATTGGTGGTAAAATGAGCAAGCTACCGTTTCCGAAAACTGGTACGAGGGCGAACGACATCCTGGAAATCGTTCATACAGATTTGTGTGGCCCGATGGAAATTGCTTCATTCAGCGGATCAAGGTACATGTTATTATTTATTGACGATTACAGTCGGATGACGCACGTTTATTTTCTTAAACATAAGAGTGAAACTTTTACCAAATTTCAAAAGTATAAAGTTCGAGTCGAGAAAGAAACCGACAGGTCAATCAAATGTCTGAGATCGGACTGTGGTAAGGAGTACTGTAACAAGGCTATTGATGATTTTCTGAAGTCGAATGGTATTCAACACCAGACGACGGTGCCCTATACACCTGAGCAGAACGGTGTAGCAGAAAGAGCGAATAGGACTATTATCGAAAAAGCGCGAACTTTACTCATCGAAGCGAATTTGAGCAAAAAATACTGGGCCGAGGCTGTGAACACGGTTGTTTACTTAAAAAACCGTAGCCCAACTAAAGCAGTTAAAGACTGCGTACCTATACAAAAATGGTCGGGAAAGCCAGTAGACGTTAGTCATTTGCGAACATTTGGATGTGCAGCGTACAACCTAGTCCCAAAACAAAAACGACAAAAATTGGATGCAAAGGCAAAACCAATGATTTTTGTTGGATATCCTGAAGATAGTAAGGGGTATCGATTAATGGATTCTAAGACGGGCGAAATCATTGTTGGTAGAAATGTACAATTTTTAGAGAATGTTTTTCCTGGGGATAATGTAAATAGCGATAAGATTTGTAACTTTTTTCCTATTAATTTATTGTCCTGTTTTAGTGAAAGTGACGATGAATGGGAAGAATGTGTGTCTGATGCTGGTGGCGCAGGTGATGTAGGTGTGCGTATACCAGAGCGTGTACCTGCGGTGGTGACGGAGTGTGTCTCTGACAGTCTGCCTGCGACCATGAACGAGCGTATTTCTGTGACAGATGTGTGCGAACCTGCAGGGTTGGATCGCGAGTCTGTTGTTGCAGAGAGCTCGATTGAACAGCGCAATGACGAAAGGCGTTATCCTCGTCGAGATAGGAAACAAACAGAATTTTACAATTGTCTAACTATTGATTTGATTTCAGAGAGTGACCCTTTGACATTGACTGAGGTCATGACCCGACCAGATCGCGATTTATGGTTAGCCGCGATGAATGACGAGTTAGAATCATTGAAAGAAAATCAAACATGGATTCTTGTTGACCCTCCGCGTAATAAAAAGCCAATACGGAGTAAGTGGGTTTTTAGAATCAAACGAGACAGCGATGGCAAGGTGACAAAATATAAGGCACGTCTGGTCGCGAAAGGCTTTACACAGGTATGTGGTGTAGATTATAATGAAACTTTCGCGCCGGTTGTACGAAGCTCAACTTTACGCTTGCTGCTTTCGTTAGCTGCTCAGTATGATTGGCATGTTGATCACTGGGATGTGACAACGGCATTTTTATACGGGAGATTGAAAGAAGACATTTTTATGTTACAACCAGAAGGTGCGGTTGTAAAAGGTCAAGAGCACAAGGTTTGCAAACTGCAAAAATCTCTTTACGGCCTAAAACAAGCTTCACTTGGTTCAATGAGTTGAACAAAGAACTTATTGAGTTAGGCTTAGAGCAATCTGTAATAGAACCGTGCATGTTTTCAAAATTCGAACGCGATAAACGTATCGTAGTACTAATTTACGTTGACGATATTTTTGTTTTTTCGAATTGTAGAGAACAGATGGATAGATGTAGGGTTGGTTTATCCGCAAAATTTAAGATAAAAGACCTTGGTCCAGCTAGGCACGTTCTAGGTATGAGGATGCGCAGAGATAAAGGTTTAATTGTGTTAGACCAGAAACAATACATTCTGAAACTGTTACAAGAGTTTGGAATGTCGGACTGTAAGCCTGTGACAACTCCGATGGAAGTAGGACTTCAATTGGCGAAAGGTAACTCAGATAGTTGTAGCGATATACCCTATCAGAGTTTAGTGGGGGGGTTGAACTATCTAGCCAATTGTACTAGGCCCGACATAGCACATGTGGTAAGCGTGTTATCACAGTTTAACTCGTGTTACACTACGGAGCATTTTAGTCATGCGAAGCGTGTGTTACGTTATTTAAAGTATACGCTTGATTTAGGCTTATGTTTCAGAAAGACTGATCATATGAGATTGCGAGGATTCGTAGATGCAAGCTGGGGGAGTTCATATGATAGAAAGTCTTACACTGGAATGTTGTTTAAGCTAGGTAATAGTGTGATCTGCTGGGAGAGTAAGAAACAACAGTGCGTTTCGCTTTCTTCCTGTGAATCTGAATACGTTGGGCTTTCTCAAGCAGCGAAAGAAGCAGTATATTTACGTAGTTTGCTTGCTAGTTTGAGAGAAGTGAATGTTGTGAATGAACCTGTCACTATTTACAACGACAACCAATCGTCACACATGATAGCTTGCAACAAAGTGAACCATAACAGGACGAAGCATATCGATATTAGGTATCACTTCATTCGTCAGGCGATAGAGAATGATCAGGTTAAAATTGAGTACATGCCAACAAATGAAATGGTTGCAGACATATTAACAAAGTGTCTGCATGGACCTAAGATGCGATATTTTTTAAACGACTTATGTTTACAAAATGTTACTGTAAAAGTAAGTAAGTAATATAGATTAAGGGCGCGTGTTGTGAGAAGCCTCTTTAGGTAATCTATGTTACTGGCACTTTTATAATAGTTTATTTTTGTATTGACATTCGTTGTTTATCTTGACTACTAATATACACCAAGAAGCAGCAACATCTTTTTATTGAAAATATTATTTAATGCACTGCCTATATACCCCGTATATAACAAGTATTACCTTAACTTCCCTTTTTTTTGGTAGCCAGCTAAAAAGCGCTATAACTAAATACCTACCCGGTCACTTTTAAATAGGTACCTATTTTCGAAATTTCAAGATTTTAGCTTAAGCGGCTTAGGCTGTGGCTGTGTATCCCCTTTAGGGGATGAATTTCAAAAATTGCTGAGACCCGTATCTATTTATTTTGTATGTTCTTTACACATTCCAATTTTCAGTATGACAGTCAAATTGTTTGAAATTTTCATACAGACTTTAATTACAAAATTGACCCTTTTAGAGGGTATTTTTCAAAAACTAAGAAATTCCATTTCATTATTTTTTATATTTGTTTGTATGCGCCAAGTTTCAAAACGATACGTCACGAAATGTAGGTTTTTCATACCAACGTCATTTACCCTTTTTACCCTATTAAGGGACGAATTTTCAAAAATCCTTTCTTAGCACGCAGCTTTTTTTACAACTAAATAGGCCCGTTAACCGCAATCTCACCTGATGGGAAGTGACGATGCGGTCTACGATGGTACATGCTTGCCTAGAAGATACCTAACTATTTACTCGCGACTTGAAGAGCTCGAGATTGTACTTATCGGGAAACAAAGACGCTGGTAAAGTATCCCATTCTATGGCTGCTCGGATTATAAATGTCGAGTCTCAAACCGCTTCGTGCGAATTGAAAGAATATAAAAAAAAAAATTAAAAATTTATACATTATAATAATTATGATTTATTCATTTGAACTCTCGGGTCTAGCCCGGACATTTGGGAGGCATTTACTGGGGCCGAAGCTAACACCAAGAGGCCCTTTCAATACAACAGTAACTATAACACGGTCACATTATCCCTGGATCATTGCATTTCAGCGAGACCCACAGATAATGTGACCGTGTTTTACATATTTCTTTCTTATATGTTGGCGGTATATTGTTAACTATTTTATTATAATATGAAGGTAAAAACATCTGGGCTATTATGGTGAACTTTGATGGTTTTTGATATTGGTTTGTGGAATGAGATAACGGCACCTGCCAATTTTGTCTCATATCAAAATGTTTGAGGCAGGTGATGACTTGCCACCCACTAAATGGGCCCCCTATAGTGGCTACCGCATATTGGTGCCTAGGAAGCAACATTGGTGTGGGTGGCTTAGGGTGTCGAGAGGTGTGCTGCACTTTCACTGAACGCTACTCGCGGCGTTATGCCCTTTAACACTTCCACCCTGGAGCTTAGGTTTTAGCTCTTGCAACTTCCACCCCCGGACAGCCAGTTAAGGCAAGCCAGGGGTCAGGGGTCTCATTTAGCCCCTTGGAATCAGGGTACGCGGTGTCGCCACTCACCGACGGCTCGCCACAAAGCCGCCCCTGCGTTATAATAATAATAATAATTATTATTATTATTTTTGTTGTAACGAATAACGTTTCTCTCCCACAACTATAATACAATGCAACGACGTGAACTTTTTCGCGTTCCCGCCAAAACTCACCCTTTTTATTATTCATGGGCTCAGGCAGGCATTTCTTCCAGCTGGGATTTTCTGACAGCTGGACGGAACGTAGTTCTACAGCCAAGGATAGATGGCGCTGACGAGACATGGTTGGCATAGTATTGTTTTTTTCTCTAATCTGTGGCATAAATCTTCAGAACCACAGACATGGTAGTGATAATTGTTCACACCATGTCTCGTCAACGCCATCTAACGGACTTTTATGAACTATTTCTTTTTAAATTGGCTCTCAGGAAACCTATTAGCATCGAGTGATGTCATCATAAAGTCAAAATTCAAATGTTTATTGCATATACATATTGCAGTCAAATGAAAGTAATTCAATTAAAGCCTGAAATACAAATAATCCATACCTATTTCTGATTTTTAAAATATTGATTAGTGAGTCTATTCCTATAAATGGTTTTGTAAATACCGCAGATAATAAAACAATCTCCACTGCACTAAATAATAAGGAAGTCATTTTATGCAATTTTTTTATTTATATCTTAAAAGACTAAAAACAGTATATAAAACAATAGCGCGCCAGTTTTAGCGGCAGTGTTTCACACTTGGCGGGCTACGGCGAACACATCACGCGATATCTTCGTCTGCAGCCTGCGCCCGATGCATCGTGTTACGATGATTTATGCGCCCAGATATGCGAGCTACGGCGAATGTTCGCCGTAGCCCGCATATGACGTAACCACGCGCCATGATAAATATATCGTAAAACGAAGTAATTATATATTTGTAATTATTATGCTCTTTGATATCGACGGCAACATTAATAGGAGGTTTTTAGACAGCCAAATTAACAAATTAGTTCTCAAAAAATCCGTTATATTGCGTTGACGAGACATGGGCGCGAATCACAGACCTATTTTTTTTCGTGGCGAGAATAACTATCACTACCATGTCTGTGTTCTGAAGATTTATGCCACAGATTAGAGAAAAAAACAATACTGTGATTTAAGCATAGACCATAAACAGCTACTCTCTGCATCTAAGGCTATGACGGTGAGTGACAGTGTGACCATCTGTACATTGCAGAGTCTGCCCTAAATAGGCTAAAAATCTGCCCACACTTTCCAGAAATATGCCTCGTCTTTTATAATAGTGATGATTTAAGGGAAATAATAGGAATATTTTTCGTAAGTGTTTACTTAAGTTTATTTTAAAATATCAAGCAATTATTAAATAGGAACCCAAAATTCATGTTGAAATGATGAAAAAATGGGGAAAATTATCATTACTCTAATCACCTAATCAACGTTAGATTTATATTCCTCTTTTTTCATCATACATGGATGTTACATTCATATTTTTTCTAGTCATGTCTTTACTTGGCTTGAGGGTGAAACCAGCTTGTAATTTGCTAGTAAATAAAATAAACCTTTTAATCATAGAGTTCAACGAATCCCAGAATAAGGACTAAGGTAAGTAGGTACCTGCCTACCAGAGGCCGGCCTCCGCAGCGTCTTTCGGTTCGTGGTCGCCACTCGAGAACCTTTCTACCCCATCGGTTGTCAGTTCTACGAGCGATGTGGCCTGCCCATTGCCATTTCAACTTGTTAATTCTAATAGCTGTATCGGTCACTTTAGATCTCCGACGGATCTGGGTGGTAAAAATGACTCCCACCAAACATCGAAGTCAATGAATTAATATTTCGTGGCTATGTTTCTTTTTATTTCAAAATAATAAAAACTTTAAAATCTGCCACAATTTTTTTTATCATTTACAGTTTGTGCCACAGTATAAATGTGAGGAAAATGTGCCAAAATGGCATAAACGGCAGTCACACTGGTGAGTGAAGTGAAAGTGACACTGCGCTATAACAAAGGGCAAAGCAACCTTGTGAAAAAAAAATTTATTTCAATTGTAGATTGGATGCACAGACCATACTCAACTGACTTAAAAGACAGAAGCTGTCAGTGTAGTAACAACGATTTCAACCAAATATCGAAGTCAATGAATTAAGATTTCGTAGCTATATTTTTGAATTTTACTTCAAAACAATAAAAACTCCTAAATCTGTCAGAAATTTTAAGTAGCCACTGCCACATTTACACTGTGGCACAGTGTAAATGTGAAGGGCAAATCAGCCAAAATGGCAGAAATCTGCCACAAATGGTCACACTGGTGATTGAAGTGAAAGTGACACTGCGCTATGACAGAGGGCAACTAAGCCACCTCACAAAAAATGCCATGTCTCGTCAGCGCCATCTACCTTTGGATGTAAAACTAAGTGCCGTCCAGCTGTCAGAAAATCCCCTATTGCCCGACGTGGTTCAAGATGGCGGATTTTCAATCATATTATTTGAAACGTAACTTATACCTAACCCAAAATAATAAAACAAATAAAATATACTTAGTAGGTCGACATAATAGGTATCTACATAATATTAGGTTATTCTGTTATTGATAAGTATAATCCCAAATAATAACATAAAAATAACTCCCCAAAAAATAACTTATTAGTTTGTGGAAAATGAGAAGGGTTGTGGCATATTAGAATGTAAATAGTGCGAATTCTATGGGTCGTGGCATGGTCATTGGTCATAGCCATGTTTCTTGTCTTACGTCCACTCTCCAGCTTTCACGTCAACACAGAATTCACCCTAATATTTACATAGGTCGTCAACACAGGTCTATTGTTTTTTTTTCTCTAATCTGTGGTCGCCAATAACCACGTTGTAATACGTCATTTTACAATGCTTATTTAGTTAATATTCTCTTTGGCTTGTAAGTGCCAATGTAAAAAAGCACAGACATGAAAAACAAACGCGGTTTTTCCTCACTTGACATTGGCAGAATTATCGCTAAAAGCGACAGAAAGCCATTAAACGAAGAAGAAGAAGAAGACAAATATGATTAAATTCTCTTTGATTTGGGCCTCAGCCTCAACCATTTCTACGTCATGCATGACGTGACGTCAAGTATATTTTGTTTGGCCACGTGTCATGTAGGTACCTACTATATAGAGCTATCGATAAAAATACGTTATGTAAACTGGCTATTTTATCGCAAAAACGCAACGCAAGAATAGGTATCTCTATGTACACTTTAAATACCCATGGCTAGCCACTTTTATACTTGTATAAGTCACTTTTTTTAATAAAACTATGTAAAGTAACAGTCAAAATACTTACCAAAATACGTACCCAAACAAAGTTTAGATAACAGGTTTCTTTCGAAAATTGGCCATCAAAATCAAGATGGCCGGCAGCATGGCTGCTCGATTGTTTTGTGTTGTAAACCCGTTTCAATCTCAAAGTAATTATGTAGATTTTTAATACAAATCAATAGAAAAACAGTATCGCACGTATTGTTTATGAAATTACGAATATTTTACAAGAATTAGCACATAAAAAGAAACAATACAAAACTATGTTCTTCAACCTTCTAAGAATTACCACAGACAATCACACTTGTTTTAACCCGAACCATAGATAAGTATTATATTTAGCTACAGATAAAACATGGATAGAGAACGAACGAAATAAAAGTAAGCGATGCCCGGCCCGCTACATATCGATACATGACTGAGATATTTCGCTTCAATAAGTTGCGTTGTGAAGAATTAATCATCCACAATTTTAACTAAAGTCGTGTTGGTTCTATGAAATTCGTATTAGATATATATATACGTCGTATAAGTTATAAGTAAACTAAGTGATGAGTATATTTTAGTGTAATAAGAATCAAACTAATAAGATTACTTTCATTCATACTATTTTGAATCTTAATCATACCGTGAAATAAATAGGTAAGTATTAGTATCAGTGCTGCCAATTGCGGGGAAAATCCCCGATTTGCGGGAAATTGAGGATTCGCGCGGGAAATGACAAAAATCGGGGAATTTCGAGGAATGGGGGGGGGGGGTCCGGTTGTCAGTTCTACGAGCGATGTGGCCTGCCCATGGCCATTTCAACTTGCTAATTCTAAGAGCTACATCGGTCACTTTAGTTCTCCTGCGGATCTCCTCGTTCCGGAGCCTATCTCGCAAGGAAACACACCAAGCATAGCTCTCTCTATAGCTCGTTGCGCGACTTCGAGCTTACTAATGAGGCCAACAGTAAGAGACCATGTCTCAGTTCCATAACTCATCACTGGCAACACACATTGATTAATAACTTTCGTTTTCAGGCTCTGCGGTAATTTGGGAATTGCAGGCACCGCTTGACTCGAGTTCACCGAGCGAGTTAGAACTGTGAACGACGGAACGAAAACAGTCCGTGTAGGTCTCGAACGAACTGTTTTCGTTCACCAGAACTGATCAGTTCTTGGGAACTACTCATTCAGGAGTTACACAACTCTAGTTGTCAGTCCTTGGTTGATGGCACAGATTAGAGAAAAAAACAATGTTACTCTGTGGCATAGCCATAGGCGGTCATGTAATCTTTGGATGGTTGGCATAGAGAAAAATAATATGTTTGGTTCCATGGGTTCCATTCCATAATTCCACAGGTACTTATAGGTATTACTTATATTCAACTTACATGTTGCCTATTAGGTAATACTCTTATTTCATGAAAAATTCTCGTTAAATTCATATACCATCACGTTAAATACGACCTTCTATGATCATTTCTTACAAAACATAACCTCAAACTTGTTATAGCTAGAACTTTATTTTAAGATAGAAAAACCGTACCACATTTTAACAGGCGTTTCTAGAAGCATTGGCAACTATTTTAATGTATTACACATAATTATCCATTAGCTAGACAAAAATACGTGTGCCAGGTTTTTCTATGTATAGGACGTGAGCACAAAATAGAAAGGTACAGAAATCAATCAGTGCGCTAGAGCAACGCACACATAGACACCGCTCACCGACACGATGTCTCGGAGTCTTTCGGAGTAGTGCGAGCACGAGTGCCATCCGCTTGAGACACGCGTCTGTGAACTTTCTTGTGAAAAAATGGAGCAACTAAAAATAGTTATTATAACTGTAACAGTGGACGGTTGTATATTAAACGATGAATTGTCGTTTTTTAAGCTACTAGTTGTTTTAGAGAGGTAAGTAGGTAGGGTTTGCTTGTTTTCAATAATCTAATGAGGAAGATGTAAATGTAACATAACCGCATTTTTTTAGCCTTCAAAAAAACTTCATCTAATTTTATTAATAGGTAACTGCGAAAAAATTATTTCGGTATCAAAGGAAGGGTTGTGGTTTTAGCAGTCTATGTATGTATGTTTGCAATTACGTATGGATGATAAAAAATACGGTCATCTTCCGCATTATAGTTACCTATGATAAGTAGGTACCTACTGCTCAGCGCGGCGAGCTGGCGCGGCCGCCCGCGCAGTCGCCGCCATCCCTAGCGCGAGCGCTGAGCGTAGGTATGAGAAGTAAAGTACAGTGCGACAAGGATCCTTTGGCGCATGGCGAAAATTGGAACTACCGCTGTCATTTTGTCAGTGTCATTCAAATCAAACTGGATCAAATGCTAAGGCATAGCTGTGGCTAAGAAGCCACAGCTATGCCTTAGCATTTCATCATAATGGCGGGCGGAAAGCAACTTACGGTGCCAAAAGCCACAGAGTAACTTTTCTTTATTCGGCAGTCGGATCCAGCGTAGAAAGCACGGATGCTGTGGAGAGTGCCCGCCCGACTAAATCGTTAGTACCCTGATGCTGAAATACCCGGTAATAGCCGGTATGACTGAGAGCCCATGTCGCCAGAGTTGATCTACGCCACCCCGAACCAGAGGTTCAAGAATTTACTTTAAATTCCACTTGAACCTTAGGTGATACGAGCGGTGAGAAGTTTGTACTGGGAGACTGGGAGTACCTGGGTACAATTTACCTACGAGGTAAGTAAGTAGGTACCTATCCTATATACTTAAAAGGCTAGCATCTTAGACTAAAGTACAACTGGGAATATACCCAGATTATCGGAGGGTGAACACGAACTCCAGACCACCTCTGGGGTAAGCGTCGCCCGACGATCTCCATGACATGATAGGGTTCTAAAACCCTAGGTGCGATCGCTCGACGATCACTCGTAGCCACTTCGTGAATTTCGAACTTCCTTCTCTATACGAATTTAAAAAGGTTACCCATAGCTATCGAGAAAGCATGCGTTGAAAATGTGAAAAAAAAAATATCGGCCATCTCTAAAAATGGCAGAATCCAATTTTTTTTTCAAATATGGAGTCGGGGGGTCTCAAAAACAACCCGATGCAGCCATCTTGGATTTTCATGACCGCTATCGGAAAGCCCCCATCGTCCCTTATGACATTTGGTCGAACACCTCCAACCTACCTCTTACCGTTTCCGATTTATAAGCGTTTCAATTCTGTATGGAAACTTTTTTTTTTGTATGGCAACCCTATTTTTTTAATTTCTCTGGAAGTGTCCCAGGATTTTCTGCATTCTTAGTTCAAACAGGATAGTTATCAGACTTGTAGTTTCAGAGAGCCATTGATTTGAGAGCCACAGTTCCATCTCGGAGACGACTTCCTGATGATGTTAGATTTTTCACCCATACTTGGTTTTTACCCACCACGCCTGACGGCTGATATCAATAATTGTGTCAACCATACATCTCTATGTATCTATCTAGGTGTTTAAATAAACTTTATATTATAAGAGGTGTGAATTGTGATTTTACTATAACATAATAGTAATGTAACTATATCTATTGTTTGTTTACCATATTATAATTTTGAATATGACTATTATATTAGTGGGGGACAACAGGAATAAAAATCGACAATAATAGAAATTCCTGTTGTCCCTCATGGGGCCAAAAATGTGGGGGACAACAGGAACAACCCTTACGAGCCATGGTCAATGGCAGGAGTGCCACGGCTAAGAAACTGAACACCCAAGCCTCCGAAAAAAATAGGGAGTTACCTGTGCCACTTGCAATCGTTTGTTCGCGTGTACTTATTATTTATTCTGCCCGTGCCCTATCGTGACTAAATGAAGATTTAAATGGCGAGGCAGAGTTATAGTGTAGGTACCTATACATAGAAATCTTTGTGGCGAGGGTGTCTTTTGAGACGAATTGACTACATCAAAAGAATTATAGAGATGGTTCCATCTTTAGCCAATTAGAGAAAGTGTCGACCTGTTAACATGATGGACCCACATGACGTTCAAGAAGTCCGTTTATATATTTTTTCTTTTGTTCATATGAAATTAATAATTTACAAATTGCGTTATGTTCCCTTCCTTTCCCCATGTTTCTTTAAAAAAAAAGGGTTGTAGGTTTAACTTATCATACAGAAATGAAGTACAAGGTGAGTTTGAACTAGTATGTTATCCCGAAAGGGGGGGGGGGGGGACTGGGACCACGATTCTTCAATGAAAAACTATTAATTTAGAAAAGTCGTGGAAGAAACATTGTCTACCTTGGGGAGTACATTCCCCCAAGTTTCGGGATAATATACCAATTCGAACTCAGATACAATAAAAGAAAGGAATACATTCTTTACATTCACTTTATTTAGTGCATTAGTTCGTAAATTGACCGCATTCGTTTACATCCCACAGCATTCGGCAGGCAGCATAGGTACCTACATTATCTTCTTATCTTCGACTCGTTTGACCGTCTAGTAAAGCGGCTGTTAAGGAAACTTGTATCACTTTATTTGACACATATTTGGCTCCACACATTAGCGTATTTAACCAATGTCAAGTACCTATTGTAATTTTTCATCGTGAGTAAAAAAGTAGTGTCTACGATGCTTTGAAAAAATACTGATCCACTGTTCCCACAATGACCCTACCAACAATGAAACTAACTTGACTTCAAGTCTTCAACATTATATTTAAAAAAATAATGTATGGGAGTCGTCGTGAATATGTATGTATATTTGAACTATGTATGATACACTTCAACCATTTGGACATTTTGTGGTGAGCTAAGCAGTCCCCTAATCCTTTATTTTAATACTACCATTCTACATCGCGTTTTTACGACTATAATTACGATTATACCTATGCTCGATCGCGTGATAATAGAAGCCTCCGGGCGGCTTAAAAAATCAGAAAGCACATCACCCCACTTGCCTACACGAGAAAGGATCGAGCGTCTAAAAATCGACTTGATTCAAGTCTCCAGACTCTGGAGTGTGTATGTCTGCGGATTGATGAGCTGCGGACACGGCACCGAACTTCTGAAAAGCAACTAAATTGCCGATCGCCGCGCCGTACTAAAAGTAGCAAGTTTGAGTTGGTCCATGTTCATCATCATCAACAGCCTGAAGACGCCCACTGCTGAACATAGGCCTCCCCAGAGAGCTCTACTCTCCTCCCGCATCCATCGGCTCCCCGCGGCTTTCACCAGATCGTCGGTCCACCGAGTGGGGGGCCGGCCTACGGTGCATCTCCCAGTTCGTGGTCGCCACTCGAGAACTTTTCTTCTCTATCGGTTGTCAGTTCTACGAGCGAAGTGGCCTGCTACATTATTACTAATACTTATAATTCTAATTATAATAATTCTAAGATATATCAGTCACTTTAGTTCTGCTGCGGATCTCCTCATTCCAGATCTTATCTCGCAGGGAAACACCGAGCATAGCTCTCTCCATAGATCGTTGCGCGACTGCTTACTAATGAGGCCAACAGTAAGAAACCACGTCTCAGTTCCATAAGGGTCAATTCAGATAGAGCAGCAAAATGCTCGAGCACTTTTTAAGTGCTATATGATATCAACCTTAATTTATTTAGACAAAGCTGAAAATAGTATGCAACATTAAAATAAGTAAGATTTTAATGTTGCATACTAGTTTCAGCTTTGTCTAAATGAAATAAGGTTGATATTCAATAGAACTTAAAAAGTGCTCGAGCATTTTGCAGCTCTGTCTGAATTGACCCTAAGTCATCACCATCCATGGTTCATGTTAGTAAAAAATTAATAAAAGGATATTGTTTATCTCTTGGCTCTTCATGTGAACGATCTCGGAATGGAGACTTTTCCTGTGAAATATAATGACAACATTAAATTAAAAGAAAACAATCGTCTATCAAAACGGACCGATTCGGCAACAACATAAATAGGGTATACGCAATTTACTGATGACCATTCCCAAAATTGCGTATTGCCTATTTATGAAAGTCAAATGCACTAAAGCACTAAAGTGGGACTGACAGAAAGCTATAGGTATACTTATTCTTATTCTCACAGACCTAGAATTTTTTCGTTACTCTCAAAAGACTCACGAAGCGTGGGAGCGAGAGGTACAAATCAAGTACACACTGCCCGAGAGGAAAAGAGATAGTGAAATAATGGCGGCTGTTTTATTATTTTGGGCGAGTAACTAGCACAAGGGCACATAAGGGCACAATCTGTTTCACGACGATGAGCATATTGATCATGTGTCACCCATAATTCTGTTGTCAAAAGTACACATTACTATTTTTGCGGCTTTTAAATCTTATTCCGTAAGTGAATGTGATGTTACAAAACATACTAACCTGAACAAATGCATGTATCACAGCAAATTTATCACATTTTATTGCATTGTTAATAGCAATATTTTGTTCATTTTGGTGTGGTATCTGGGACGCAAAACCTGTATATTTTATAGATTGGGTGAATGAATGAATGATCCTTCCGATATAGCGCAATACTTCAGTGTTTCAGTTTTTTATTTAGCAATTTTACTCTAAAGTTTGAAAGACCTCAGTAAATAAAATGCCTGCCATTACCTCATTTAAAAATCTATGGGGCCTATAGGTAGGTTCAATATTTAGTAAATACAACAGTTAACTTGTCGCAAATATTCAAGATCAGGGGAGCCACCATGCCACCTACTAATAAAATATATTATTATGTTATTTTGTATTACATACCCTTTTATGGTATTTCTCATAATGGTGATCTTCTTGTGATCCATTCTGATGACTGCTCATCTTGATTACAGCTAAAAATAATGAAATTATATATTCATACATAAGTACTTAATATTTCAACTAATTTTTATAGTTTTAAACCTCCTGCCGTCCAAGAGGGTATGCGCATAAGACACAAAAATATTCTAAAAATACTAGGTAGGTTTTTGATAATAGTTAACTTACATTCTTTGTCCTACCAAAAAAATATTTACATTTTTTTTATTAAGTATGGCACTATAAGTTTATTTCACTTTCATTGAGATATTTTTATCCATCAAAGTTAACTCTCAGTTTCTTCGGTCTTGGAATGACGTGACGAGCTAGTCGTTCGCCTGATGTTAGGCATCAAGGCGGCCCGTAAGTTGCAGTATCACGTAAAACTTTATAAAGTTTCGCGTGTTACTGCGAACGACTAGCTCGCCAGGTCATTCCATCAGTGCGTGATACGGCACTGCGCACGTCAGTGAGGCTGCAGTCTTACAAAAAAATTAGACTGCGAAATACAGTCTCGTCTACAATGCCCTTTAAACCGGAACACAGTAGTGCTTGCACTGCTGCTTGGCGGCAGAATATCTTACAAAACAGCGGTGCCTACATAGACGAAATCTAGCAGAGAAGCCCTAGCATATAGTAGAGCTTTAAAAAATTATGGACATAATATAAGAATAATTTAAAAAAGTGAATGAATTTTGATGATGATGATGATATTAAAACCAACTGTGTACCTATAGAATGGCCAATCAAAATCCATAGGTACTAAGATAATGCACGTACCCTTTTGCTCGTCACGCCTTCTCTTCTGCTCCAAGAGTGTGGTTTCGTCAGTTCTGTCCTGCTACAACACAGACACATGCTATATTATTATCAAATTAATTTATACTACATCCCATTTTTTGGAAGCTCCTACTCCTATAGCTATTTCACGCTATAGTTTATAAAATTTAAAAACAGTACTGTGATATTGTTCTGTGATTGTAGTCATAATACCCCCTTACCAATAAACAAACAATGCAAAACAGTAAACTCTCACCATCCTTAAAAACGCTCTACCTCTATTATAACATGCATCAAAATTATTTGTCTGTAAATTATCTGTATTTCTCTCAGACTAGAAAAGGTATAGACCTAGAATTTTTTCGTTATTCTCAAAAGACTCACGAAGCGTGGGAGCGAGAGGTACAAATCAAGTACACACTGTCCGAGAGGAAAAGAGATAGTGAAATAATGGCGGATGTGTCATTACTTTGGGCGAGTAACTAGCACAAGAGCACATAAGGGCACAATGAATTCTGTTATGAAAAGTGCAAATTACTATTTTTGCTGCTTTTAAATCATATTCCGTAAGTGAATGTGATGTTACAAAACATACTAACCCGAACAAATACTTGTCACAGCAAATTGATCACAAATTTTATTGCATTAATAATAATAGTGTTATTTTGTTAACTTTGGTATGGTATCTGGATGTAAAACCTGTTTATTTTGTAGATTGGGAATGCTCCTTCCGATATATCTCAATATTTCAGTGTTTCAGTTTTTTATTATTTAACAATCTTACTCCAAAGTTTGAAGGATCCCGGTAAATAAAATGCCTGTTATTTTATTTAAAAAACTATGGGGGCTTATAGGTTGGTTCATTATTTAGTAAATACTACAGTTAACTTGTCCCAAATATTCAAGATCTTAATCATAACAACAGTTTTTCGCACACACAATTTCTTAAATTTCTTGTCCCTTTTTCAAACTGCTATTGTTGGTCTTGTATATCCAAGTCTATGAGAAAAGGCATGAATAATAAAGAGAGCCGATTGTTTATTAGTAAGGGAGGTTGTGTATAGCCAAGCCAAGCAAGTAAATAAAATGAAATGCAGCCCACACAGACCTTTGGAGGTAACCATAGAGGCTAATAAGATTTGGTGGCATTTTACAACGCAAGTTGCAAGTGTTTTGTTATTGAGAAAATATCCACGTACGTTAGATGAAGTTTGGATACGAAGCAAAGACTTTGGTATATTTAATGTTTTCGTCATATTATGCTCTACCTATTGCGAATTTTACTGAAAACCAACTTACAGTTGTCAAGCTGGGCAGATAATAATTATATTCCATTTTAATTAGCTTTCTTTTAAGCCCGCAAAGTTCGTGCGGGCCGCGTGAATACTTACCCTTTTTCGGCTCATCTTACGCTCTTTACGCTCATCTCCTCTCAATTTAGCTTTTCGTTTTTCCTTTTCTGGCGAGCGTTCCTCTATCTCTTTGCTACCCTGCTCAGCAAAAAAATACGTTAGATTGATACTTTAAGTTCAGTGATGGAGAACAAACAAAATAATTATAATGTGCTACATTAATATGTTTATAGAATAATTAGTTAATATAGCCAACTACTATTATAGAGCCAAAAGGGACAGTGAATGAAGTCAGCTCTTGGCTTGCACTGCACTTGTGACTGCTTCGTATTATCTTCCTATAGTATTTGAAATTTTCTGTAGTGTTTGTTCTATCTTGTGGCGTCAAAACCGGCTTCGGATTATTGGATTATTGTTTCGATCGACGGTTGAGATAGAAATATTAGCTGCCTGTCAACCAATAAATATCCTCTTTAGTTTACATTGCTATCTGTGTACGGGAACTCTCGTTTGCTGCTGACTCATGTTCTTGTTTGCCTTTATATAATTTGGTGATGACAGATTGATTTTGTGATAGTTTAGCTTGGACATGTACAATGCTGTGCTTCTTTTTCGTCGTTAGTTTACCTTTTCGAAACAGTTCTATGTAGCGGTTGTGGTCGGTGCGACGATTTTCAAGGATTTCAAGCGTGACAAATATTGTTTTCAGTTTTTCCGACTGCGAAGTTGGTGTCGATTGTTGTTCGAATCTTCAGTTGTACGTTCTGAGTAGTAGTAGTAAGATGATAATACACGGCGAAAAATTGCAGTGTTTCATCATTTCATAAGCGTCAATTTGCACACTAAACGTTTCTCAACTACTAAAACGGTGTTTGATTACCCCTTTTTAGTAAAATCTTCATACTTTTGCTGTAAATTCACAGCAGCCTCCAATGTCTTGGGTCCAGTAGATCTGGTTGAATTTTTTTGCAATGCATCTTTTCTTCAAAAAGCCGTACTTAATTCAGAGGACCTTTTGACTCTTTACCCACTAACCTTACCTATACTCACTTGGACTGGGCTGAATGGACTAACGACACACACGGTTCAATCCCATTTTGAAAAGCATTTAGTTTTGTTAAAAATAATTTTGAATCTTGATAAGGCTTCCCAGCTGCTACTGCTGTTGCGGATTTATTGTTCACATTCTATTTATATCCCTGCTTGCATTAAATCCATTCCAACTCGTTGGCTTTACTTCCCGGTGAAAGTTATTGTATGAGATTATGCTGGCACAAGTTATAGACCATGTAATATGTTGATCGGCTTTCTTGGTTCATTATAGTATATTTAGATTGTGATTTATTGCTTTAAATTTACTTGGCTTCACTATTTACACTTCAATCTGCTATTGTCAGTCTTCCTTACTTCTTTTTACATGTATTTACATTATTTTTATTGATTATTTTCAGTCTTTTTTCGTGATTTGATTAAATTGATTTTTTATTTCACTTCAAAGTTTTAAAGTTCCTTTGGCACAGTTCTTCAGGATCTTCGTTGTTGTTGCGGACACTGGTTATGTTATTTTTATGCGTTTTTGTTGTGATTTGTTTGCATGCAGCGTCGCGCTGTGGTCGTGGTCCAGCCCAACCCTTAGTCCGGTGCGAGCACGATGAGAGGCCGATTTATTACAACGATACTCACCTTGCCATTGCCGGTGTTTTCTACTTTGCGACGTTTTACATCTGCGGACAACCAAATGCTGTTGTTAAATACCGTTTGTAGATACCATCAAAAATAAACTCACATAGAAGATGCTTCTACAGGGTGTCCCATGTCTTCGAGTGCTACAAGCAAGGATGCATTCGGTAGTGGTAAGAGATTCTATTTTTATGTCATAATATGCTAAGAGGTTTTGGGGATAAAAAGGAATATGGAAACAAGTTTTACTCCAAGTTTTAAATACAATTTATTTTGAAAATTTATTGTTTGAACGTTGACTAGAGCATCTTTATGCCATTCGTCGTGGATCGGACACGAATTCCAGAACACATTCTCAACCTCTGTAAAAAACAATGCACAGTAGAGCAGCAGCTCAGCGTATCCTCTAGTTTCGTCTTGCCCATTTCAAACTCAATAGAAAGTGACAAAGCGCAATAACTGTTGTCCTGCACCAATATTTGTTCTATACTTCTAATAAAACTGTAACAGATTCTTTTCAATTCTATACATTGAAGATATTTTGATATTTTTTTTGGAGGGCCCTATTATCGATGCTGAAGCCAAAACTATAATTTTTTTCATTTTTGTCTGTCTGTATCTTGGCTGAGCATCACGCCAAAACTAGTGAATGGATTCAAATGAAAGTTGGCATTATTTGAGTTCATATTACGAGGTAGACTATAGGACACTTTTAATACCGAAATTTAGCACGGTTGTCTTGGGAGAGGGGATGAAAGTAAAAATATGCACTTAGTTATAATTCATTAACGCGTGATCCGATTTCATTCATTCTTTTATTGTTAGAAAGTAGGTACTTTAAATATTGTCCCGTAAATATTTCAAGGTCGTCGGCTTTGAGGTTCAGAAATTACAGATATCCAACCCTTCAGTATAATGTCCAAAGTAAGGATTACAATCCGGAAAACCGGATCCGGTAATACGGCGGATCCAGCATCATTGTACGACTACCGGATCCGGTACCAATGCACCGGATCCGGAATGCCAATTTTTGGTAAAACAATCGCACTGCTGCATGAGTATAGGTTACTTTAAATGCATACCGGAGCGTAAGATGATTAAACTTGATCTCGGCTTGGGTTTTATAACATCGGAAATAAAGTTGATACACATAGTATTTGCACACATATATATATACATTTTTTTGCTATGTATATCTCGCATATTATGTACACTCACTGGATTATCTCATAAACACTCCTTTTTGGAACGAAAAGGGAAAATTAACCTGATTTGATCAATCCGGCCGGACCCGGTCGGATCCGGCCGGATCAACAAAAAATCGACCGGATCCGGCCGGATTGAAAATGACACCGGATTGCAATCCCTAGTCCAAAGCCACTCCTATCCTATATTATGATCCTATTAAAGATAAGAGAAAAGAGCAAAGGATGAATGGATGAAAATGAAAGGCGCACCTGCCTCCTTTCACTTTCATCCATTCATCCTTTTCCTCTCTTCCTTATATAATAAACCCGTGTGAAGCCGGGGCGGCTCAGCTAGTATATTAATTAGGTTGTCAATATGAAACACTGAAGAATAAACTCACCGCGTTCTAATTCATCAGTAACATTGCGATGATCATGTGGAGGTGATACAGTTTCCAAATAACGCTCCTCCTGATAAAAAGAGACAATATTTCATAATCTTTCAATATACATTTATACGCGGTTTTAAGTATGATACATAAAACTATACTTCTGTCAGGCCCGCATAACTGAGCCGGTGCTAAAGTCATGATTTCACTAATAAAATGGTGATTATATTCATTATTCACGACTGAACGTCGTTCTATAATCATCATCATCATCATGATCAACTGCCTTAAGACGCCCACTGCTGAACATATGCCTCCCCCTGAGAGCGCCACCTTGAGCGGCTCGCCTCCTGCATCCATCGGCTCCCCGCGGCTTTCACCAGATCGTCGGTCCACCGAGGGGGAGGGGGCGGCCTACGCCACGGGCTACGGGTAGTCAATTTCGTATACTATAACGATTGTATTTTTTTATTTTGCGGACACTTACCCTGTGTGACCTTTCTCTTGGAGAGCGATCTTTAATTCGTATTTCTTCTTTAACCCGTTCTTTCATAGTGCTGAAAAATAACATATTTTTTTCACAAACTGTAGTCTTATCATAGCAATTGTATTTTACATTTACCCATGTTGTGGGTGTAGTTTAATTTTGATTAGTTAGGAAAGTCAAACTTACGATCGCGATTCCCGCTTGGGTTCCTTCTCACGGTCCGAGTCATCACGCCGTCTGTCGCTGTTCCTAGCTTCGCGCTTTTCCTGATCTATAAACAAATAATTTTGAAACATTTAACTTTATGGACACTACTTTTTACACATATTTTGTTTTCCGCCACTATGATAAGCGTACTGCGGGTCTTAGCAAAAATCCGTTTCCATTAGCGTTAACGCCAAACGATAACTCAAAAATGTATCGGAATGACATTACCTGCGGAAAAGCGACATCCACAGGTAATGTCATTCCCATACATTTTGGAGTTATCGTTTGGCATTAACGCTTATGGAAAGGGATCTTTGCTAGACCCCCGAGACCACGCCTATCGCGTTACACACCGATTTGATGTAAGTACATAAAAAAATCAGTTGACTCAGGCGTGACTTCGCGGAAGTCATCTTAAATACAAAATGATACTATTCATATACATGAATGTTATTCCTCGTTTTGCCTGTAATGTCAAGTAATATTTTATTTTCTTGTGTTTACTAAGAGTTGTGGAATAAATAAATAAAGAAAATAAAATAAAATAAAATGATAATACTTCTGTGTCATTGTCATATTGTACAACATAAAAATGCAACCTAATCTATACTCTCTTTCTCCTTCATTGTCAAAATGATAGAGACGGAGTGTTAATTTCGAATCGGAGCATTGCAACCTGCGATGTAGGATCATGTGAAAATGTGCAAAACCGGCCGGAAGACAGAGTTCTCTTACCAGCTCCTTGTTGCGGCGAAGTGTTGGTTTCTTCCTGCACGGGTGCAGGGTCTTCCTTTGTAACTACGGGGGCAGCGGCCGCGGCCGTGGCGATTTTGTGTTTATCGCCCACCTAAGGTTTACATAGTATATTGTTTAATGTTCACCATGTGTGGCGTAAAATATTACGACAAAAGTGACACACTAAACTTAGAATGTAATGAAGGAGTTTAAAGTAAAACGAGTGTAAAAGTAATCCAAGCTTGTCTGAGACGGAAATACTTTTGCACCCGAGCAAACAATAATTATTTTCCCTGTCATTATTTATTTATTGAAGAGAAGATCAACAGCTAATACAATTGATAGATAGATAGATCAACTCTTTATTGTACACCGTAAAATAACAAAATTTACAAATAGAAAAAAAAACTTAGTTAACTTGTCCTAGTACAATAGGCGGTCTTATCGCTTAGAGCGATCTCATCCAGACAACCTTTGCATAGGAAGGATATCAGTAGCTTAAAGTTATGGGCTTCGGTGTACAGTAAACAATTGATATTATACATAAGTTAAATTACAAAAAAGGCCACAATAACAGAACTTCCTTATTACTTATATACATGTTATAAATTATGCACACAATCTTGCAAGGAGTGGTTTAGAATCGATAAATATTCGGCATGGTTCAGGAGAAAATATCAAAAATATGCATTAAACCTTTCCGGTACTAACTATAAACGATTTGTAACAATGGCGAAACAACAAACATAATAAATTATAACTTTAATATGTACTCAACTTAATCATATTAATTGTGCCTTTTGTCAGGAATAAATCGTTTTCCATAATATTCTTTCTATTCTATACTTTCTATTCTATAACAAGAAGATTATTAGTGCACATAGGTAGAGGTATACTCCAGGTAAGCATCTCCATCTTAGATAGCACTTACTTACAGATACTTTAAACAAACATAACCTTATTATTTCATGTAAAAAAAATAAAGAAGATAACACTGAAGTATGCAAGTACTCACTTGATGGAAATCGTTTTCGCGCATCATGCTTGAAGATTTGTTGCGTAGTTGACCGCTGTACACTGTGGCGAGTGCATACAAATCTTGTCTTTGGGTTTTCTCTTCGTCTTTTACCTAAAGAAGATGACAACAATAAAAATTGGTATTACAAATGTGGAAGAATAATTTATCAACACTAGAAGCACTTCGCGGTTTCACCAGAAATTTGATCGTTTCCCGCAGAAACACAATTTCCGGGATAATAATAGTATCTTCTGTTGATCTTGGTAGTCTAAACAATATGTGTTCAAAACAAATCTATTCAGCCGCTTCAGCGTGAAATTCACACAAAAACAAAACAAAAAAACAAACAACGTATCACTTAAATATTTAATGATGTGATCACGCGGATCACCAAGAACGGTACTGACCTTATCAACTTTCTTCTCTATGATGGCGGCTAGTTTGGCCAACACGGGGAAGTGTGGCGACACTCGAATGAGCACAATGAGCGCGTTGCGAATTTGTACGTAGTCGCCCGAGTCCAGGCATACCACCATGGCCTTGGTGATTTTGAAGTGCCACTTATGGCACACATGTCTGTAATAAATAAGTATATGTTACCGGCTGTGCCTCGTGGTTTGACCTACAGCTTTTATACATTTGATATGTCGTGAGGAGCGTGAACAGGGTGAACATATCCGAAATTAAAGTTTCGTTGTGAGCAAAATCGGTTGGTACAACTGCACTCTGCAGTAATGTTGTGGGTATAAAACCCTAAAATCTGGACCAATAAGTGGGTATCTTTTGAAAGTGAATCGCAAATTTCAAAACGTTTTCATCGTTATAAATTTTGATATTCTATACTGACAATCGTGAAATCGTGTCTACTTAAAAACTTTCACTACTTCGTAAGACACGAAATGCATCAAGAACATCCAGAGATCAAAATTACCAAACGATTCCGTAGCAAGTTGCCAATTAACATCTTTTTCGATCCCACGTCAGCGTCGATGGCTAAAGGAGAGAGAAAAAGCAATACAACCGTGATCTTGCACATAATTTTTTTATATTAATGAATGACGTGACGAGCTAGTCGTTCGCCTGATGTTTAGCGATACGGCCGCTCATAACAGTTGTAGCGTCACTCAGCACTCTAAAATTGAAAGTTTCACGTGACACTGCACTGCGCAGGGCACGTCATGAGACATCAGCAAAACCTAGACTGTGACATCAGGTCATACAGTCTCATTTGCCCAGTAATTACACTAGCTACAGTGCCCTTTAAACTGGAACACAGTAGAGCTTGCACACTACTGCTTGGAAGCAGAATAACTGGTAAAACGGTGGTACCTACTTCGACGAACTTTGCAGAGTAGTCCTACCACCTAGTACATTACCTGTAGTTCTCGTATCCGACGTGATCGTTGGCCTCTGTGAACTGGTTAGAGACGCGGTACTTGGTGACGAAGCCGGGGTAGTGCGCGCACTCGCGGCGGAAGGCCGCCTTGTCCGCGTGCCAGCGCATCGCCGTGCCCAGCACCGCGCACAGGAACGCGCCGTACCGCCGCGCCTCGCCCTCCGAGCACGACATCACGGAGTACGTGATGTCGCAGAACAGCTGTAACCGTTACCACAACTTACATGGTATACTCATTTATTTTTACAGGCTCCGTGGTGTAGTTAAGCCTATCGGCTCATAACCCAGAGGTGGCCGGTTCGATTCCCCCGACAGAACTGTAAGCAGGTCAATCTGTATTGTCTGTAAAGACCTCCCGCGACAGAATAAGTATTTGTTCTGTGTCTGTGTTTGGGTGTTGTGGGACCATGGTCCTCGTATTTCCTGGGTCCCTAGATACAGAGAATCCTAGTTAGCAGTCCAGGATCTATGTAAACTAATTCACTGCACGCACAGCTGCATGAGTCGCGTCACGGTCTCGTTCTAACTAAACTAACCCGGTCGTAGCACAGTAGAGTGGAGAAGTTGGGCGTCTTGAGCGAGTGCACAGTGTGTACGAACTCGGCGCAGTAGAGCGCGTCGTGCTGAGTGAACACGCAGCGCGGGAACAGGCACAGCTGCATGAGTCGCGTCACGGTCTCGTTCTTGGCGGAGCGCGCGGCGCGCGTGGGGAACCAGCCGGCCGCCTCCCGCGACAGCCGCGCTCGCACTCGCCCCGTATGCTCTTGCTGACGACGACGCTCCTCCTATAACCACAGAACACTTAAGCTTCAGCCCCACCTGAGCCCTAACTTTGTATGAAAACACAGATTCCACACGATACGAAACTACGTCGTAATCGTGTCTTGTTCAAATCGTATTACAGCATTAGAAATACCTCACTTTATATTAGTTATTTTGTATTTTGAATAAATATCGACATAAGTGGTGGTACCTTTGGACGTGGTGATGTTTCGGAACGCATCTCAGTGGAACATTATGATTTTTGACAGTTGAAATCGCGCCAATTACCAATTTCGCGCGGTTTCGTTTTCAGTTCATGGAGTAGACTTTTGCACATTTCTTATGCAAGACAAGGAATTCGCGTGGTTTCGAAGTAAGGAATTGTAAAATGGGCATACAGAATTAAGGCCCTGCTGGGTTATTAGCACGGACGGTGGACAAAATTGTCTTTCCCCGTTTCATGTCACTTTTTCATACTTGCTTACTTGCCACACAATTTGTCTACCGTCCGTGCTAACCCTGCTGCGCGTCAAGTTGTGTCAGAGTCGGCCCTTCCGTACCCATCGCTGCCCGTGTTCGGACGACCACGCTGCGATCTCCGCGGGCAGCGATGGGTACCGCATAGTCTCGCGGTTGTTGACGGTACCGCTTCGCAAACGCGCAGGAGTGATTATAGCTTTAGAAAGAAAAAACTAGGGTGATCACGTAAAGGCCCCCATATACGGTACAATCAATCTGACAGGATGTCCAGTTTGCCGCTAACACAAGAAAAGGTTGGTTGTTGCGATTTTATCATGTACTTGTTTGAAACGGAACGACGAAGACGGCCATCACAGACATTTATCTCTGCGATAGACTTGCTGCGCTTCAGCTGAGACAGCGCTGCAAGGTTAAAACTAGAGCACACAGCACTTGCAAGTCGCATCTTTTATGTATTCATTTCTTTTGGCAAATGCAAAAATTTTGGCTCAAACTAATTGCTCCACATACCTGGAGTTTATCAATTAACGTGTTGAAACGTTCCTGTTCTTTCTTCCCTTTGGTGCCCTGCGAGCTATCCTTGATTGCGTTAGCGGCTGCAGTTTTCAAGCGTTCTATTTCTCTATCGTAGCTTTCTTCTGGCACGCGGAGATCATACATGGACAAAGACCTGTTAACATAAAATGAGGCTAGCTGACCTAGCTTTGAACAAGTAGCATGAACTTTGTATATGGGATACTTGATTAAAACTGTTGCACTTCCATACATTAAAGACACCTGAGAATTCATCAGAAAATGAAAGAATTCCCTGGACCTGGAGTCAGAAAGTTGCGTTTTTTTTGTTTAACTCCCCTAAATAGGCTTGTGTCCTGCTATTTTTTTATTGCATAAACTAATAATATTCCTCAAAAAATAAACAGTCGTGAAAACAAAAATTAAATATCTCAATAAATTAAAAAGTTACAAGCATTTTAAAATACAGGGATAGAAAGAGACAGCTCAAACATGCAGTTGCGTCATTCTTGCTCCTACATGGTACCTCAAGCTGTGGTAGCTTTACATACAGTCTCTTTGGCATGTGACTTCACAGCGTGCGTTTTCATAGTAACTGTGGGGAATCTCCTGTTTTTCGAGAAAGGGACAGGTGATACTCCCTTCAGAAACTTTAAAAGCTTATTACTCCTTGATTTATTTACCGATTTTACTTATTCTTTCAATTATTGCATTCATTTGTAACCTACTTTATGAAATGAATATTTACTTGTTAATTTTTAATAGCAGGCAACTAGCCTATTACAAGTATTACATGACATAAACGTTCAAACTAGTATTTGCTATGATGAAATTAAAAAGTATCCTATGCTGACTCCGATAATATAAGTAGGTAACACATTTGCAAAATTTCATCCAAATTAGTTCAGCTGTTTTGACGTCAAACCAGACAAGCAAACAAACAAGTTTCAATTTTGTATATTTGTAGGGGATAGAAAAAAACGTCACAAAATTTATCTTACCCATTTGTGAAAATTAGTGAACTTTGTACAATGTTTTGATTTAGTGCTTACCAAAAAGTGACATAAAACTCCGGAGAGATATCTTCCCATACCCTGGCAGGGAGCATAGGTGTTATGGCCACTATGACAGGTTCCAACGCATCTTGAGCAGCGGCGGTGTATCTCTCTATACTTTTATCCATATTGTCCGCCTTGCTGTCAGCGGTTAGTCGCAATGCTTCCACTTTTGCGGCAATCTTTTGCGCAATGACGGGACGGTGAAGGAAAAAGGCCACGTCGGCGTCGACGTGGTATTCGCGTAATAGTTCCTATAAACAATGAATAAAACATAGTCTTATAAGTTTTTTTATCATCGATAGGCTAACATTTGACCACGGTCTCACCTGATGGTAAGTGACAACGCGGTCGACGATAAAGCATGCTTGCCTAGAAGACACCGGCAAGGTAATTACGTAAAATTCGCAACAGCAATGCGACAGCAGTAGCGAAGCATACATTCTCGTCACCACTAATGATGTATGACAGCAATCACCGCGAGATTTACGCCTGTCGCAAACCTGTTGCGAGTTAGGTAATTAGGGAGCGGTTCACTCTAACCTTAAAAACTCCCATATTATATTTGTCAGGAAACAATGACAAGTAAAAAAAAAACTGTAGATATTAGGCCTAGCACTAGAGCACAGCCACCATAACCAATACAATGGAAAAATAGTAGCCTTTTTTCAATTTTCAAATCGATGTTTTCAGAAACTCTAGTGTGCATTGTTAATCAGAACTCACAACATTCATCCATTAAAAGTAATAAAACAAAAGTTAATTGTTGGTTTTAAATAAAGTACTTAGAATTTAACCACAGATTACAAAATATGTTACTACGTAACAGATGAATCACTTCATAGGAAAATGACCATACGAAGTATGTAAGTATGATATATTTAGTATATCTGCAAAAAAGTACATCGCGCGCAAGTACATCGAGTGAGAGGCGAATATTTGAAGCAAGTGTACGACATTTGAAGTGAGTCATCAACACTTCTAACATTCAATGGTAAATTAATAATTTTCATAGATTTCGACAGCAAAATCACCTGCAAAGGCGGCAGCCTCGCCGCGTATTCATCTGCGGAATGCGAGGAGGCGAGGAAGGTCCCTAGTTGAACTAGCGCGTCCTGGCATTGATCCGCCAGCCGACCCACTACCTTCAACTGCGAACCGGGAGGCTCGCCGCCTATAGAACTGTCTATGTCTTCATATTCTGTGGACATAATGAGGAACACCCAGAGAAAATCATTTAGAAATGCCCTGACAAAAGCCGTTAAAAAGTCCGTACAATTAAGAAACAATATTAATAATCATCATCGAATAAGTCCACTGCTAAACACAGGACTCCCCCACAGAGCGCCACTTTGAGCGGCTGCTGCTTGCATCCATCGGCTCCCCGGGCCGTGCCCACCCCAGATGTGCCTGGTGCCCACAACAATTATTTTGCCTAATTCTGTCAGAGTATGATTGAAAAATTTTCGCGCTCGCTCCGCTCGTGCTTATGTTACAGTGCGTTTATTTCTACATATTATAGTCCTATAGTGCTGACTATGTTTTTCGCGCTCACTGTGCTCGCGCATTATTCTTAAAACCTTATTAATATCTCTATGATAGGTTAGGTGTTTATTATCAGATCAACGAGAAAATTAGATTAAAATGTAAGAGTAAGTTTCAATTTTGATAAAAATTGCGGAATACCTAACGAGTAAATTGTTTCAAATACTAATATTTCTGAGCAGTGGTGGATTCAGGGGGCTAAGGGGGCTCAAGCTCGACCTAAAAGCATCTGAGTTCTTCCTAAAATGATTTTAACCAAAATCTGTCAGCCTGTCAGGGTGCCTAACTGCCTATAATTGAAAAATCTTCGCGCTCGCTTTACTCGCGCTTTTTAAATTGGTTTGTGCCTTGTGTTGCAGTGGTGTTAATTTCTACATATTATAGTCCTATAGCACTGATTAGGTGAATTTTTGCGCTCGCTGCGCTCGCGCATTCTTTTTAGATTATTCATGAACGCCTATTTTCTTCAATAGGTAAGGTGTTAATTATCAGATCAAAGAGAAATTTAGATTAAAATGCTACTACCTATACAAAACTACATTATATTAATATCATTATTAATTAATAGGTGAAGCTCCATCTGCCACAAATATTCAGGGGCCCGCCCCCCCCCTGGAAAATGTTCCTAGATACGCCAATGTTCGCATGCGTTTTCCTGTGTGATCAAGATCGGGAGCTCTCATGAAAATAGCTGAAATTTGTCGTGTTTTATAGATAAAAAGATTTATAAATAAAAAGACGTAAATATTTCAGTTATACCGCTATACCAGTGGTTCAGCTATACCGTTCATTTTAATCGGGTTCCTACTTTAATTATGAACTACTGAAGTTTTGGCGCTGCCGTCACCCGGGCGACGATGACCCACGCTACGACACTGATTGCATCGCAACTTAATACCATTAAAAAGTGAATTCTACAATATTGTTTATTAACGGGATATTTACCATGTATATTATTTGTTTTGAGTTGCCGATATTTCGATGCTGTTGCAAGCACCATGATCACGGACGGACTGACGGACAGTCCGTCCGTGATCATGGTGCTTGCAACAGCATCGAAATATCGGCAACTCAAAACAAATAATATACATGGTAAATATCCCGTTAATAAACAATATTGTAGTAGTGTTAGTGACCATGACAGTTTAAAATCTTATAAAAAGTGAATTGTCGACTACATACCTTTCCAAACACAGCAGTGACGTTGTTGTGCTGATAGTATGCAAAGAGATATGTCGAGGTTGTTCCCAGCCATAGCTTCTTTCAATCGGGCTGAAGATCGCCTTGTATTGCGTACTTGGGCAAAATATCCAGCCTAAAACAACGTAATAATTTCATCTTTATTTGATTTTTTCGGGAGTGTTAGTAGTTACGTATAATTCTGTATATTTTACCTCTCCTTTGAGTAACTCGCCCCCGGCCATAGCATCCAACTGGTCTGGGGTCATTTCCTCTACTGCTTCAATACCTGCCATCTTCTGCACGATTTCCTTCAGAATCAGGAGGTCTTGACTGTAACAAAAACAGAAGTAGGTAGTGTAGGTAGGTACTCAGAAGCAGAAAGTTAACTGTCAATACAAGATTACATAGAAGTGGGATCCAAACTTTCGAGAGATTATTTTAATTTAAATTAAAACTTTCAGTTAAACTTTTTTGGTGGTAGGTATTGGTACTTTGCTGCTCTTGCTGACTGCTCCTCTATCCCATCTTGGATCACACAAAAAAGAAACATAAAATAAAACAAGTTACACAATATTAACCTCTGTTGCGACTTCAATCTATTGGCGACGAACTGCAACAGCGCAGTCAGTTCAATGTTGTGCTTCTTGAAGGCAGCACCAGCGAAAGCAGCAAGTGCTTGAAGCCAAGGCGGGTGAGCCGCACCACCGCTCCCACGCCCCGCGCACAGCGCTTCAAGCAAACAGTAACCTAGCACGTCTAGTGACAGCGACGTGAGATACTTCAGCGATTCCACCACGGGACCGATGAGATTGTCGTATGTTTGAATCTGGGAACAAGTTTCTTTTATCACTTAAAAGGGATGTTCAGAGGTGGTAGACTAGTGAAATACATTAAAATTAAATAAAGATTTTAATTAAAGAAATAACATACCTGCAAAAGCATGTAGTCAAATAGAAAAGCTGGTGCAGCATGCGACAATTTTCCTATAAGACGCCCTTGCGGTTTGATATTCTCTTTAGACACGCGTTTCATTATGTGCTTGATCCTCTGAAGCGAACTGCCACGGACGCGCATCAAGGCCGGTATACGCTCACCCGCTTCGTTCTTCCAGCGGGAATATAAGCAATATCTAACAGGAAAAAAGACAATATTATAGACACGCAATATTGTTTTATGAAAATTATGCTGTTTAATAAAATATCAGCCAACTCACCTGCACTGGTATGGATACAGTTTCAGCAGAGTGTAAATCTCTTCCGCCATGCAGCAATTGCCTTCCATCAATGTTAGAGCGGGCAGTATTGCTGCATCTAAAACTGTCAATGCTTCATGGTGCAATGGATCATTTTTTTGTGAACGGGCTGTTCTTAAGATACGTATTATCTGAAAATAATAAACAACTCTTAGATACAAACAAGCTATGGGCCAGGATTATTATTACTATTGATTTATATATATTGTTATATCTCTGATTGGTACACAACAATCTGTTGATAAATTAATAAAACTGATTACTTACTTTGTACATCAAAATTGGATCATGATGTAGAGAAGGTCCCAAGGAAACAAGTGCTGGTATTACTGTTTCTTTCATGTCTTCAAAAGTTTTACATGCTGGGGGTGCTAAAGTTGATGTCAGGGGTGGAATTGGCTGGCCTGATATTTTTGGAGCCACTTTGCAGTTTCTGAAATACACAAATATCATGTAGCTTCATGCTTACTGTAGCAGTATCACTTAGTGACCTACATTTGTGTTAATAAACTAAGCTTAGTTTCAAGATCACTCCAAGTACCCCAGACCCCAAGTTGGATTCTGGCAGTTTTCGAGGTTAGGTACTGTAATCAAATAATGGGCAATCTTAATGGGCGGCCGTGACGCTTAACACCAGGCGAACGACTAACTCGTCACGTCATTCGTTTGCATAAAAAAAAAAATTATATTGATTTGAAATTTTTCATGAAGCTGAAAACCTAACATAAAAGCTGTACAATACGTAAAATGATGCATGGAAATCCCTAGATCCACAACACACTTACGTTCTGTAAAGAGGCTCAACTATGGCATGTAACATAGCACACAGTGCTTTGGCAGGCCGTTGTGGCATCACTGTAGCAGGCAGCCTAGCCGAGAGGGCTGCAAACTCTCGCCACGCTGTCACATTCAGCAAAGCTTCACATAGCACCAGTTTCTGGTTGCCCCAGTATTCCTAATAAACAAGGAAAGCCTTAGACAGATTTCAAATGTGTGATTCACAATACACTTTAACAATAATAGTCTATTTAGTAGTTTGTCAAGCCCAAGTTGCTGCTGAAAAGTGCCAATGCACTTTCCAGCAACAATTTTAATCAAATCTCGGTTATTTGAAAGGGAGTATTAAGTGGTATGGTACAATTTAAGAATTCACCTGAGGATCAGCCTTCTCTTCCACATACTCTGTGGGGGCATTGGCCTGAGGTCCTTTGGTAGAAACAATACTCAGCTTACGGATGTAATCCTGTACAACTTTAATTTCCTTTTCTGCTGTTTTTGCCATTATTGAATCATCTGGGCGCAACTGAAACAAATACAGAAATGTTCCACCATTGAATTATTTTTCTATCCTCCATTAGTCAATTAAGAACAATACAGTTAGATACATCTAAAAATTAGGACAGATAAAAAAACTTGAAGAACTTTGATAGCCTATTCCATTCATAAAATAATCATTATAATAAAAATATACATAAACTATCTATTACTACATATTCATACTATATATTTATTTAAAATGTACCATAATAGTTAATCCCAAGAAAAAGAAATTCCTTACCCAGGGGTAAATATTGTCTAATGATATCACTTGATGCTGTAGAAGCAAAGCAATCACAGTCATCAATGCAGGTGGTTCTTTGTAGTCTTCTAGTACTTCTGAATTTCCTAGCTTAAATCCTAGAACCTCAGATATAACCTGAGGGTCTCCCATGTAGTTCTTTATAAGAGGTATGAACAGCTGATCAAGGTGTGGTCGAGCCTCAAATGACTCCAATATTATGTCAAGCACTCTATTGGGATCTAAATTGAAACAACCTGGAACAGAAATTACGGACTGAATAATAATTTTTGAAAAATAATGTATGAGGTGATCTTAAAAGGTGAGTGGTAGAAAATGTGATTAAAAATGTTTTATTTAGAGGTGATACCTATTAGTGACTGTATGATTTCCAAAAAACTTTTCCACTCCATGTTTTCATTAAGTTCTTGATTTAGCTCCACAATTAGTTTTGAATATCCTTCACTTTCTTCCCTGAACAAATTAAATTTACGTTGCTTATAGCTGTAAACAAAAAGCACATGATTATTGAGTACATGCTGAAATAGGTACAATGTGTATTGTGTAATAGGTATCAGTGCCACTAAGGCGTGTTAGTATGTTAAAATCCAGCAAATAGCCAGAAAACATAATTATAATTATGTAATGGTAAAATAAAACATAGATATAAATCAATACTTACTACAACTTAGTCTTAATTTTAATAAATTTTGTATAAAAATTCTTGTTCTTCAATGTTCCAACATCTTGCAGGGTATCAATTTCTAATCGTTCTTTTAGTAGTTTGTCCGATATAAATGATTCTAATTCTCGCACTATATAGCAGAAGTTAGTGCGCTCTTCACTCTGAATGTCTACACATGTTTCTGCATCCAACACAGATACAACATCCAACGCTATGGATGGTATATCAGCATGAAGACCCTATAACATTGTTATTTGGATAAATAAGTCAAAAGATACTCAGGTTTGTTATTAAGTTTACATTGTTATATTTACTGTGATGTCTCGCAAAGCTGTAAGTACAGCATCTTTCTTCAAGTTCCCACGTAGGCCGCAGAGCAAAAGGTCGTATATACTCTGAGACAAACCAGATAGCTTGCCTGACTTTGAAAACAATGGACTTTTGTCTTCATCTTTTATAGATTGTGTCACATGCTTTATACTGAAACGATGGTATAGATGAGAAATAAATATTATAAAATGTACGACTCGACACAGCTACTTCGTGAGACGGAAGACAAGTGGTAAACTTTTTGAAGGCGTTACATACAGGAACTCGGGGATATATGTAAGAAATTTAACATGAATTATACCACATTTGAACATTTCTAAGTTCTATTATATGTTAAATTTGTGAAGATTGTAAGAAAAAGCGCTTACTGGAGGTAAATAGCATGTGGTAGTTATATACCAACTGTTCTACTGATGCGAATTGCTGTTAAATCATAAATACTTACAACTGATCTTTTCCTGACTTCTCCCAGCCTTTACAATAATCAGATACAAACTTTGCCAACGAGCCCATGCTCGAATATATCTAAAATTATTATTACGGAAATAAAAACGTAAAAACAAGCTAGCATCACACCACCGCCATTATTAATGAATGAAATGAAAGAAATGAATGAATGAATTGAATGAAAACAATGAGTGAAAGGAAAGAACCAAAGAGGATATAACGTGAATATAACCGCTTACACTGAAGAGATGGGACTCCCATAGAAAAAAAGGTGCGACGCCAACATAAAATAACAATATCATGCAAACATCTACAAATCTCAGTGATATATTTGCCAATGCTGCCAACAAGACCATTCAAAAATGAGGTTGACGTTCTTCAAAGACAGAGACAAGCTTATACGTTAGTTTAGATTTAGAAAACGTAGTGGTTTGATTTCACACACGTTTCATACTTCGAGAATTTTTTATTGAGTTGCGCAAGACTCGCGCTAGCGAATGACGTTGACGTTCTTCAAAGACAGAGAAAAGCTTAAATACATTTATAGTGTGGGTTCCAGTAGCTGCTAAAAACGCCAAGAACGCTACGAAATTATGCCACTTTTTATCCAGACAAGGCCATATCACATATGATCGTTCCAGTCAATGTGAACGAAAAAAACGAAAATAACGATAATTTTGTTCAAGTGGAACCCGCTAATAGTAGTTTAGAAAACGCAGAAGTTTGATTTCGCACATGTTTCATACTTAGAGAATTTTGTAATGAGTTGCGCAAGACTGAACAAAATCCTTAAAACTTTCTACACAGATTACTAAACTAGTATAGTATATCCGTGTACTAACTAACTACTAGTATGAAATACCAAAGTACCCCTTACTAGTCTGCTGGGAGACCAGAATGCACGACCAAAATATTGTACAGCCCATGTTGTACCACCAGGAATGTACGGCCCGGAATTGGTGTACTTGGCTTCTAATAACAGGCTGTGCAATACGGGTCGTACAATATTGGCTGTGCAATGTTGGTACAGGCAATAACGAAACACAAAAAACTATAATCAATACATGCATGACCTGGACGCCTATTCTCACGAATCGAGATGCAATGTCATCTCATAATAAATCTCGAGACTCGAGTTGTCTCTACTCCCAAGCTTAAAATTCATGATATTCTCGATTGACTAGCGCACGAGATGGCTCGTAGGGAATCGAGACGCAATGTCATCTCACAATAAATCTCGAAATTCGAGACTCAAGCTTCAAATTTGTGATATTTTCGATTGCTAGCGCACGAGATGTCTCGTGTGGTCGGAGGCAGTCGAGACCACCATGTGACGCGCTTTTGCCTTTACTTTTAGGCTCATTTGTTGCCATTTTATTGACATTGAAGCTAATGGCATGGAAACTTTTCTTCTTCTTTTCGTTTTTTCTTTCTTTTCTTTTTCTTCTTGTCTTTTCTTGTCTTCTTACTTTTTTCTTCTTTTCTTTACTTTTTTCTTCGTTGGTTAGTTTGTCTGGGCGACAGAAGCTATAGTTATACTTTTTGCCATGCCAAGCGTTATTAGGGATGTTCCGATACCACCAAAGTATCGATACCTACTCATATGAGTAGTACTCAAATCATGATTCGATAGGTACTACTCATATGAATACCCTAAAAGTATCGATACCCACTCATATCGATACATTTTTTTTTTATTTATCAATACGGAAAAAATAAACAAATTTTACCTTATTGCAGCAAAGTTTTGTTTCTATGACTGATCTACATTTTCAAGTGTTTTAGCGCGAAGAATCGGACATTTGAACACTAAGGATATGTTATTTGACGATATTTGATAAAAGTACTCTTTCCGATACAAATTCTTTCTTTCCGATACCAAATAGGTATCGTGAGAATGGTTTGTTTTTATTTTATTATTTTAATTAAGTATAACAACTACCTTAACTGTACTATTTGTGTGTATTAACTGTATTCAACGCTTTGGATTACAATTAAATTAAGTTAAATCCTACTTACATTCTACCTTTACATGTATTTTTACCTTTACACTAATTTTCTACTACATTGAATCCTACTTAAATTAAAAATAGGGTTGTTTTAACCCTAAGTATACATTAAAATATCACATTTTTATTCTACTTGACTTAAAGTTAGGCCATACTATGTTTCTTTAAGGAAAAACATATTATAGCGAAATAAAGCTGCTTGGCATTGAATTTTTATCCTGTGGTTCTATCCTGTTTTGACTTAGCAGCATTGATTCGATTCGCTATTAGTACTTTCTTTCCGATACCAAGTAAGTATCGAAAGAATGATTCGATGGTAAAAAGTACTTGGTATTGAAAGAAAAATATCAAGTACATACTCGTATTCACTAGTATCGGAACATCCCTAAGTGTTATATACTCTTTGCTCCGTGCCTATCAAATCAAACGAAGTTGCTCATTGTTTGCCAATAGTGTTTTCACAAATTACAAAAAATAATATGGTGTTTTGCATTGTATAGTGCACCAACCACAGATTAGAGAAAAAAACAATCTGTGGCACCAACTTATACTACTCTATGGTATGCACAGCTATAAAAATACTCTGTGGTGCACAGAACACTATTATATTATCCTGTGCCATTGAGCTAAGCTATACTTCCTTGGTCTGAGTCCTGTGCTATTATCCTTTTGTTGTTTTCTCTAATCTGTGATTATCCTTATCACAGATCGTCGTTGCGCGTGCAAAAGTCGCTATGTGTTATTTAGTTAAATTCCGTTTTGTATGCAGTTTTAATCGTTATTTCAATACACACCTACTGTAAAAAGAGCTATGTGATAAATGCAATATTTAAAGAGTTTTGGAATATAGCTATGTGACATTCATACATCAAAAGTTCCATATAAATACGTTAAGTGTTATTTTTCACATAGCTAAAATAAGCTTACTAAAGCGAAAGCAAAAACTGCGCCCGATATGTGCTGTCACTGCACATAGCGAGTTTTTTGGTCAAGTTTAGACTCGCTCAATCGCCAACCAATACCACCAATACAACCAATACCAACATGGGACGCTAAAAAATCATACATAAATGGACTGATTCAGGCAAGAAAGATATTACGACGTCGAAAAACTTCTACAGATGTACAAAGAAAATCTTTTGGGTTTGATTGCTATTTACCAGGCATTAACGGTGACAAGGTTCGTGTTTGTAAGGAAATGTTTCTAGCGACGTTTGATTTGAAAAAAAGATATGTTTCAGCTTTGGATTAGATCTAATATAACTATTTCTGAAAGTAGCGAAGGAACCCCTGTTCGAAGAATAGATAAGGCCCCAACAGAAACTAGAACTACGGCGCTCAAATCTGATTCTGTTCATAAGTGGCTTGAATGTGTACCGAAAGTTCCAAGCTACTACTGCCGAGCAAACAGTTCCAGGATATATGTTGAAGAGTCTTTCGAATCTTTTAGCCACATGCATTCTGTGTATACATCATGGTGCCAGACTAATAATGTGGATGCAGTGAGGAGAAAAAAGTTTCAGGAGATTTTAAAAGAGAAGAAAATTTCTATTTTTAAGCCGCGCAAAGATCAGTGTGACATTTGTGTTGGCCACAAACAAGAAAACATTTCTGACGACGTATATCAGCTTCATATTATAAAAAAAGATGAAGCACGAGCAGCAAAAACAGAAACTATTAACCAAATTTCAGATGATGTGATTGTAGTATCAATGGATATGCAAAGTGTTTTACTCTGTCCTAAGCTACTTGTTTCAGAGCAGTACTATAAAATGAAACTAGGGCTACATAATTATACTTTTCATGTTAAAAACGACAGAAACGTATATTTATATGTGTGGCATGAAGGTGATGGAGGAGTAACTGCAAACAATGTCACTAGTTGTATTATTGATTTCATAGAAAAATATTGTGGTCAATACAAAAAAGTAATTTTGATATCCGACGGATGTGCCTACCAAAATAAAAATAAAACACTTTGCAATTCTTTATCTAACCTCAGCACTGCAAAGGGCATTATGATAGAGCAAATTATCCTAGAAAAAGGGCACACGATGATAGAGGTGGACAGCGTACATTCGACTTTAGAAAAAAAAATTAAAGGCCCCATCTACTCTCCATCTGACTATATATCGCGTATAAGAGATGCCAGACCATCACAACCTTACATTATCCATCATCTAGAGTACACTTTTTCAAAAATTATGAGGATGTACCTGGTGGTTTTCCAAGTATAAGACCTGGAAGAAGAACCGGCGATGCAACGGTAACAGACATTAGAAGACTTCTTTATTTTAACAGTGATGTGAAGTACAAACTACGCCACACAGATGAGTGGAAAAATTTGCCGCAGAGGAGGACAAATACGGCACCCGTAAGGGAACCTATAAGCCTTTAAATTGGTCCATTAAAAATTGATTCTACCAAGTATAGTCACTTACAAAGTCTAAAGCAATAACTACATGCACCTTGATTACCACCTATTCTACGATAATTTGAACCATTAATGATGTTCCACATTTTGATCTCATTATAACTGATTTTGTTGGATTCAATAAAGTGATAATGTCATTTGAATATAAATTTTAATGGTTTTATTATAGTTATTTATTTGTAAAAACATAGCTTTTTGTTATCGTACGGCCAGTTTCTTTATGATTCTATAGAATTATAAAATAGTTATGTGTTCTAAATGCACATAGCTTGTACTCGCGACTCCAATAAATAACTCTATGTGTCAAATTTGCCTACTATGTTTGATTTTAGCATTATAAATAATGTTATGTATCCTAAAGTAAACTAAAAATACGTAAAATTGTTATATGTATTAAAATAAAAATAAAATTAACGAATACACTGGGTATTTTTTGAGAAAATCAGTTTTTTGCGTCTCCTGTAAAGTGTGTAAAAAACACATAACGACTATTGAACGCGCAACGACGAGATGGAATAAACCACAGACACTACTTCAAGGTAACCAATGGTTAAAACCTCTAACAAATCTTAACTATTAGTTAGAATTTGTTAGCATTTTTTATTGGTTACTTTAACAACGGGTGAAAAAACCCACCCTTATAAAGGTACCATAATAAATAAAAGCCACAACTCTTAAATAATCACATTATATTATACATATTTATATGAGTAGGTAACAACTTTGTTTTCACACCTAAACTTAGTTACTAAAATAAATGGGTGCACAACTAGCACCATCATTATAAAAACTGTTTTAGCAGTCATCAGAATACATAATAACTACAATTTTATTACTAAAAATACTTTTTATCATGATTTTTATGATATGACAGCTTGAAAAATTGGCATCATGATAAAATTAGACTCATGCAAGCAAACAGTCATAGTAAGAATATTTTGATGAGGGGGCTAGTTAGTTATGCACCCACTTCATCTTACAGATGACTAAGATGCAGACTATTCCAAATTGGGCCCAGTTTAGTTCTAAAGTTATTATTATCAAATACATAAAATGAAGAAACATGCAGTCTCAAAATACAATCCTGCCACCATTAAAAGTGTTGTAAAATAATGCTGTAAAGCAAAGATGGCTATTTCAACTTTATTTTTACTTTTTACATCAATAATTTTAAACCAACGAAATCAGCCTCAGGGCCACTGGTGTAATAGTTACAGTCGCACATATGGAAATGATGATGATGAAGATCGTAATATAGACAGTCACTCACTGTCTAATACAGTGGCGATTTAAGATTCTTCTGTGACTTTATATTATCACAGCACACATTCACACCATTTTCAGAAAAAAATTCCGGAAGCTTTACAGTAAGTAAGATGTAGTTATTGCAGTAGCAATAGTAACACCAGCCTAGAAGCCTTCATTGAGTACCTGAAGCAAAAAAGAAAATATTATTTAGATAGCCTTAAGGCCAGCTCCATCAACTGTGCTGTAGGTTGGTGGTTCGCTTCCCACTCAAGAAATGGGAACCCTCATATTCCCCTATCCTTTGGTATAAAATAAATCCAACTGGCAACTGTGTCAATATCATTGCTATGAACTGGATTTTAACGTACTTTTATTTCTCTCTCTCTCTGGTTGGTTCCTCATTACTGAGGATCATAGTCACAGGATCTATCTGATTTAACATAATACTTCCATCAACTTCGGTCCATAGCCTCACGACCTGGGAAAACTTTTATTCAGGTAATTGAAATTAACTTACTTGAAGGTTTGAGCCCGACACATTCATAGGTGAAGTTACAAGTTGCACATTTTTCTTGGCGGCACTTCAACAATACACCTACTGCTCCAATCGGGGTTGGGATTATAAAATTTGTTTCCATAAATCTGCTGGTTTAATGAACTATCAACAAGGTGCTTACTGCATATAGCATACCTATATGCTGTTGGTGTAGTTGTTTCAGTGATTCCTCAGAAGTATAGCTACCAGCTGGATACCAGTATTCAGCCCATGATCATGCCCTGAAAAAAATAAATAATAAACATTTAATCTACAGAGTGAGAATCGGGTGTAAGCAGCGTGATTTTAAGAAAGTATTCTCTTTTATGTATGTACGTAGTACATTATACCTTTTTGGATTTTGCGTAGGTTATTAGGCTTACTTACTTCAAAGATCCATGTTTGCCAGGCAGAGAAAACCTGTGGAATCGCACGTTCACATCTTCGGATGCACCATTATAGCATTTTGCACAGTTTTTTTTTTTTTTTTTTTTTCTTTTATTTTGGCTTCACACTTAGTGTATTTAGCCAGTGTCAAGTTTTGTAATTTTTTATCGTATTATGGAAATTTTCAATTAAAGTCAAGTCATAGTCACAGTCAGTGTAGTCATAGTCTAGTGTAAGTCATAATCCAGTCTAAGGCATGCCCTAGTAAAGTGGTGGCAACTTTACTAGAGGCTTCTATGGAATTTTGGAAGCAACACGAAAAACCACGTTTCACTACATTATATTACTTGCCCACACTCATGCTCGTAATTCAGCACTTAATGCGTAAAACACCACCAATTTTAAACATTAACACTGGAAAAAGCATAAGTTATGTAAAATAATACAATGCACCGACGTGAACTTTTCCGCGTTCCCGCCAAACTTTTGCACAGTTTTACCGTTTTTCCATAACGAACACTAGAAAATCACAATAACTCAACCATAGAATTATAAAAAAATAGCAGGAATGAATCTTGATTGGCATCGAACTGACGTACAGCAATGGCGGCCGCATAAATATGTGTGACTGATTAAAGGATTGCCATGTGAAGAAAATTACCCGAATCCGACAAAAAAAAATCAGTTGTTGGTGTGACTTTTCGTATGACCAAAAAGCTACGTGAGCGTAACAGAGTAGTCAAAATTGAATGGCTTATTTTTTTTTTACTTTCGGTAGGTTAGCGTTTGACTACATCTCACCTGATGGTAAGTGATGATGAGGTCGAAGGTGGAGCACGCCTACCTAGAATTAACCTATTTACTTTTGATTTGAAGACACTTAAGTTGTAAGTGGATGGAAATACCGACGCCGGGAGTGAGTTCCATTCCCTAGCCGCACGCACAATAAAGGAATCTGCAATCTCCCCTCCCCCACACCTGCCCCCACCTCCCCCTCACTTTCCCCCCCACCCCTGCACTTGCCACCACCTCCCCCCTCACTTGTCCGCCCCCCGCACTTGCCCCCCTCCCCCCAAGAACCATGTATAGATTACATTTGGACAGTAATGAAGGGGTTGGCGATCTACGCAGCAATGTACGGCGAATGAAGTGGGAGCAATAGCTTCCCAGTCTCCACCGGGTGGCAACTGGGAATTTTTATTCCCAGTTGCCACCCGGGGGCGAAGCATGTGGGGGCAACTGGGAATATACCCTGTACGCTAAAGCGAAGAGAGAAGGGAGAGCGAAAAAGATAGGGAAAAAGGATGAATGTATGACGGTGAAGAGAGGCGCACCTGCCTCCATTCATCCTTTTCCCCTCCCAGTTCTTTCTTCCTTTGGATAGAGTTAGGGCGTAAAACTAACTAACTGGCTCGGGTCAGCCAGTCAGTTAATAAAACTGTTTATTTGGCACAAAGATTTATAGCCAGGGTGTTGCTTAAAATGTTTTATGAACACATAAATCGTATTTTTCTACGTTACTTTACTTTTTCTACATTATAGAAAACCTGCACAAATATGCACGATTAGTAGGTCCATTACCGGTACAATATTTATTAACCTGCAAAGACCAGCACATGCATATGCATAATGGAAATATGCATTTGCATATAGTCAGATCTCTAATTATGATCAATATAGGTGAATAAGTTGTATTCGAACATAATTTGGTCATTCTCCCACACTTCCGGGTAATTTGCAAGTTTGATTGTTGGTAACACTAGCTGGTTTTGTGTATTGATTGCATCTCAATAGTTTTATCGAAAAAGCAAGAAATTAGCGAAATATTAACAAGCTTACTTGTGAAAAGTGATCCCCTGACTTTTTTTTATCAAACCACTATGATTCCGACAACTTTCACAACGCAAGACGGCATTTTATAATATTTTTTTCTATGCGTCTTGGGCGAGGTTCGGAGCAGTAATGGCAGGCGATAGACTTCCTATGATGTGAGTTTGTGCGTGTCCGCTCGTACTTATAGCGTTCCGACTTCCTATGGGTACCTCGGTTCGGGATCAATTGGGACTCAGTCCTGCTTTTTTTTATAAGGTCTATGAACTCAACTTACTTGTTTTTTCTATAGTTTGATTCATGTTCCAGTGTCAATTTTCAAGTTCTTGATTCTGAGCATAGACTTTGTGATCGCTGTCTTACGTATAGCGTTATCTCGTTCTGATCTCTCGACTGCCTCCAATCCACAGACTACTATACGCTAATGCTTCCATCACTAGAGTCATCTCGTGCGCTAGCAATCGAGATATTGCATGAGAATACCGAAAACTCGAGTCTCGAGATTTATTCCGAGACGAGATTTCATCTCGATTCGTGAGAATAGGGGTCCTGGAATGAACGGCCCGGAATCCGTGTACATGGCTTCGAATTGCTTCGAAGGGCTGTGCGATACAGGTCGTACAATACTGGCCGTGCATTATTTGGATGCGCATTCCGCACTGTACAATATAGTGACTCCTGACTGTGGATTTGTATTTTGAAATATATAAATGAGTCACTATATCGTACAGCCCACCGGGGTAATTACGTGTAATTTGCAACAGGCGTAAATTTTGCAATCATTGCTGTCAAAGCTGTCAAACGTCACTTTGGCAGAGCAGAAAGCGATCGAGCGCTAGATCACAGACTATCGGACAATCGTTGAACAAATATAAAAAGTGTATTATTTTGTTTCCGTCTATTGCTGTCCTGTTGCTAGTGGCGCAAGTATCTAAGGCCAAATGCATTCAGCGATAGGCGAGTAACAGACGGTTGACACTGCGACCGATTGCTAAGTGTTTGCTGTCGCTTCGCTACTGCTGTTGCTATGCTACTGCTGTTGCTTTGCTGTTGCAAATTATACGTAATTACCCCGCGGAATGCACGTCCAAATAATGCATGGCCAGTATTGTACGACCTGTATTGCACAACCCAGCAATTCAAAGCCATGTATATATTTTCCGGGCTGTACATTCTGGGTCGTGCAATATTTGTATGGTGCGAGAGCCCACTGCACAAAAACTACGTCATCCGCCCCCTTATTACCTAACTCGCAACATGTTTGCGACAGGCGTAAATCTCGCGGTGATTGCTGTCATACATCATTAGTGGTGTCGAGAATGTATGCTTCGCTACTGCTGTCGCATTGTTACTGCTGTCGCATTGCTGTTGCAAATTTTACGTAATTACCCCGCGGGTACCCCAATAGGCTTTCTTTAGATCGTTAAGCGACACCTCAATATGTAAAAAAATCAGGTCTGCCAGTGTCGATCCTGCTGGGTCATGGAAGTAATTGAAATTTTTTGACGTATATTTTTTGTCAAAATGACGTCATAAGGTACCCGAATGAAAGTGCTGGCAAAAGTTAACCATTGATTAATTATGTAAAAAAAATTGGTCTGCCATTGCGCAACCTGCCGGAAGTACCTGGCAGGCCCCTAAAAATGTGCCTTTCCCACCCTTTACCTACCTCAGCGAATACCCCGATGAAACCTACGCCCAATAATAAGATGCCCCTGATAATAGATTAAAAGGTCAGCCAGGCTTAAACTTGGCGAAACTTAGTATTCAAGGCATTTGATGTTGGTGGAGGTGGATTATTTCCATGACCCGGCAGGGTCGGAACTGGCAGACCTGTTTTTTTTACATGTTTAAGTGTCAGTTAACGATCTAAAGATAGCTTATTGGGGTACCCGATGACGTAGGTTTTTTTGCAACGGGCTCTCGCACCAGTAGGGCCTGTACCAACATTGCACAGCCAATATTGTACGACCCGCGGGGTAATTACGTAAAATTTGCAACAGCAATGCGACAGCAGTAGCGAAGCATACATTCTCGACATCACTAATGATGTATGACAGCAATCACCGCGAGATTTACGCCTGTCGCAAACCTGTTGCGAGTTAGGTAATTAGGGGGCCGTATTGCACAGCCCGATATTTCGATGCCATGGACATCCATTCCGGGCTGTACATTCCTGGCTGTACAATATTTTGGTTGTACATTCCGGTTTCCCTATAAAATGATATGTGAAAATTATAAATAAAAAATAACCTCAAAACAAAAGCAAAAGATTATTGTTTTTATTACAAATTTATTTTAAATATTATATGTCACTCAGAGTATTACTGAAATGCCTACTTACGAATTAGCATTATTGTTGAGAGCAATGCCAAAGCCAGAGCTGAAAAGTACGCTAAAACGCATTGGTACAGCTGTATTTAACCGTGGTGGAATAATAAGAAACATTGAAAATCTTGGATTTCGAGCAATGCCATACAAAACGAGTGCACATGGGCTAGTACACAGAGAAGCTAACTATTTTATATTTAAGATTGATACGGCTACTCAAGCAGTGTCCGATTTAAAAGAAGAATATAGTCGAGACGTGGATATCATAAGACAGCGGGTCTTCAAAGCAGTTGAAGAAAACCATCATGATTGTCAGTTGGAGACGGAACTTCTACCACCAGCATACAGAGAAGAAGTTCAGAAAATGATTGAGATTGGCAAGACTCAAGTAAACCGATTCTCCTATAAATTCAAATATAATTCAGGATTGGACTACTATCCCTTCCAAAAGTAGTATGTATGTTATTTGTACTTTAGCTTAGATTTGAATCATATTTAGAATTTTAAAGTAGTAATTCCTATACTAAAAAAATTAGCACTATTTATGCATTTGCCTCAGTAGCCTATCACATCTGAGATTAAATTGAACTTGCTATTATCAGAATAAAGTATGTTATAATGGTGTGTGCCATCATAATTTTAGTGATATCAATTTAAAACCTGGAAATTGTTTTTTGAGATGAAAGATACAATCATCAAATAATAGTGGTGTGCATTTATTCAAAATTGATCGAGCACGGGTGCTGTTGATTTGTTATACAGTAACTTGGTAATTTGTTTCAAGTTGCAAACTTGAAGCGCTGCTCGCAAACTATCACTCATATTGTTGCAATTGTCCCCATGTAGTGATAGTGAGTGCCAGTCGGTATTCCACTGCAGTACAGTATCTGAAATAAATATTTTTTGCATTTACAGAAGAAGTAATAAGACTATCCTCCTGTTTCTGGTATGTTTGTTAAAGTTAAACTCATGTCAACTTAAAAATACCAAACACTCATTGGTTGAAGACAACCGATGATCAACAGGCAACCAATGAGTGTTCCGTATTTTGAATTTGACATGAGTTTAACTTTAACAAAGACTGGAAACCGGGGGTATGTATTTTTGGGTAATTACAAGTTAATTTTTGGCTTTGCCTTCTAATGGTGTTATGATGTTATATTCTGTGTTGTTATATTGCATTTGAAATATTGATAGGCCTTCAAAATCTATTACAAATACTATTAAATACATACCAACAAGTTCATCAAAATGTGTCTCCTTGAGATCGGTATCAGAGGATTCCCAAACACGCAGATAGTCATCACAAAGTACTGAGCCCTCTTCATTTGGAGTGTTGGCATCCAAATCTAACACACTATAATATAAATTAAATTAGACATTTTAAATTTTTATTAGTATTATTTCGATACTATTATGTTAACAGCTGACATAGAGATTGAAGACATTTATTGCAAGTCCAACTCACACTTGGTTGTTTTTAATAGGAATGTGCCGAACATGGATTTTTGAACTGAACCTAATAACAAATATAATTTGGTTCAGCGATTACCAAACCAAATATTTGCCTGAACTATTCCATTCATTTAACATGATCTTTGCAGTAGATTCAGTCACAATAAAACTTCAACAAAAGCTTCACTACAATACTGAAATATTTAAATTATATTTTTCGTGAAAAATTTCGGACTATATAAACATTTCTTATGAAATTGCTAATAATAATTATTTAATTATGTGCCTACATAAATTAATTTCAATCTATATTAAAATAAAACATTTCTTGGAAACAACTGAAACATAGTATTTTGTGCATTTTTGTATTTCATTTACAACACTGACAGCACCCAATGCAAGCACGTTTATTACAGCAGTTGAATATAGAACATATACTGTATTATATAGGGTCGCTTTTTGTGAAGCAAAAATATGGCGATTATGCTGCCTTACTTTTCCATTTTGCGGTACAAATAATTAATTATAAAAGAAATACTTATTGTTATAAAATATAAGCTTACAGTTGGATACATTGAAACATAACTTATCACTATGATTTGTTTCAATGAGGTGTCTTATAACATTTACATTTTTAGGTTTTACCCTCGGACCCCACAAAGTTGAGGCTTGTATGTATTACAATTTTAGAGATGTGAAAATACCATTTAAAAACACATTTCTTGTATGAGAAACTAACTTAATTTTTTTCATTTTGCAATTTTTATTATTTGTTAGGTAATCCACCATAATAATGTGAGTACAGAATTCTAAAAACAAAGCTTACCTGATAGCTTCTCGTAAAGCAATATCTTTTTTCTTCTGGTACTCTGTTTTGAATTGATGCTCTAAGAGCTCAAAGGATTTTATACAGCAATTGTCAGGAACATCTGCAAATGGTCCATTAAACACTTACCCGGTGTTTAAAAATTAAATTGTAAAATAGTACTAAGGTTTATTTGTATGTCCTATATGTATGACATACCACAAGATATCTCTGCTCTGATGCCTTTTCGTATAGAACAGTTTGATATAACATTTCTCATAACTGCAATTGTTGATACATTGTCAGATTTGAAAATAGCCAAGCCCCGTCTGGATCAAAAATCAAAAATGTAAATAAAGTAAGGTACCTATTGTATAATTATGTATGCAATTTCGTGTAAGTACCAGTCAGTCAGTCATGTAAAAAAATGAAAGATCAGCGAAGAAGATAAAATCGAATAAAATAATACCGACCGTAAAGTGTATGCAGAACAGTACTTACTGGTATTGGCATATAAGTAAAGTCCCTAGGAGCGTATGCGTACGCGCAAAATTTACTGAAGTAGCTGGCCTGGGTAAATCTCCTGGAAGGGCTTCAGTCAGCCACGATGTTATTTCAGCAACAGAAAAGCTGCCCGATACATGCAATTGACACCATGGCCTATAAACCAAAGTTAGAGAAGTTAAGATTTGTCGTAAAAACTATTGTCTTACCCCGGTTTCTCGTATGTTTGTTAAAGTTAAACTCAATTATGTCAACTTAAAATACTGAACGCTCATTGGTTGAAGGTAGCCGATGATCAACAGGCAACCAATGAGCGTTCCATATTTTTCAGTTGACATGAGTTTAACTTTAACAAACGTATGAGAAACCGGGGGTTAGGTTATCTAACTGCTGTATACCTACGCTTAGAAAGATGTGTACCTTGACTGCTTTTCACAATCTAGGTCTTCATGTTGTGAATAATATGGCAAGGCTGCTAATCTGATGGTGATGAGACGCGCCACTCTCGGAGCGCCTGCTGGTAGGGCGTAAATGTATACAAGCACTGATTCAGGAGTAGAAGTAGGATTCGCCAACACATTACGCATACGAACCCATAATCGTCTTGTACCTGCTTGGCATCTCACAGTCGCTAATAAATCTGAAGATTTGTCCTGAAAACATAAGTCTAATTAAACAGTTCAATATGTACATGGTATAGGGTAAATAATGGATAACCCGGCTTTTACATTCCACTAATTGAGGAATTATGGAATTTATTTTCTAAATGAAGCCTGAATATTGGGTCAATTGCCAACGTGCAATTCAAGTCAAGCCTAACTGATCCTAGATGTTTCTAAAAATATTTATACTCGTGTTCATTTCTTTTTTTTTTACAAAGCAACGTTTTGTAGTATGTAATATGTATCCGTTACGAGCTACCTACCCATATTTTCTAGACCAGTTCGTAAATATTCTTTATTTAAGTACCTATATTTTTTTCTGAGTAGACCTGCCGGGTCCTACATTATTTACAGGACACCTATATAATACGAAGACTTTACGTAGATACCTGTGAAGCGCAGACACTTAAAACAGCAGCAGTGTCTGTCAATAATTCTAGTATCTTTTTACAATAAATGAATAGCATATCCAATGGCACAGCAGACATGAGCCTTGTTTCTTGCCAACCATCCTTAGATGCTCCTGTCACCTATAAAATAATTATGAGTAGGTATTCATGAACACTGGCGTTCATATTTGTAGATAGATTATATAATTATGTGCTTATAATTTTATGCTTCACATTCCGACTACAACTTCCTGATGAAATACTTCACATTGCATCGGAAATTCACTTCAAGTTTTTATTTTCATCAACCGCCAGCTTAAGACCCACTTTTTGTGTCTTTATAGTGGGTAAACACTTTATTATAGTTCTTTACCGGTTGCTAATTGCCCGCTTGATGTCATGGCGCCACCTCATAAAAATCATCGTTGTTAACTATGAATAATCGCTACAGGTAATTTTTGGGTAATGGTGACCTATAATGTTCTTTAATGGCTCTTATATTGACAGTTGACACCCACCGGCGGAGAAAAGACATGAAGAAACCTTATTTTTAAAAGCCAGACCCTATTGTTATATTGTACATACTTCGTATTCCAAATCTAACAGCGGGGGTGCCGATAAACTAGAATTTACAGAACGGGTGCTGCGTTGGTACTTCTCTCTTTCGTTGGCAGTTTGTTTTTCTAGACGAGCTACTTCAATCCTGAAAAAATTAAATTAGAAAGTGGCTTTAGATTACACACAAATCACAATACTCAGTAGGCAGTTGTCTCGTTTCACTTCGCTTACTCAAGTTTGGTCCTTCGAGCAGCGAGGGTTTCTTGAGGGAGTTTGGACAAAGCAGCTGCACCAGATAGATGCCCTGACCTTAGCGCGAATATTCTTCCTGAGAAGGTGGCGACCAGTAATTCGTTTTCTTCTGTTCCCACGCACCCACCATCTATAGATGTTATAGGCTCCCCACAAAACTGTTAAAAAGTAAGTAAGTAGAAAAGTAGCTCCTTCTTCCATGAAAGTAGTATAATGTTATATTTATTAAAAACTAGATAATTAAATAGTAAAATGTAAAAATCGAACGTCATATTAGAATGTCTGTCATACGTATGTATACTTCAGCCTAGGTTTCTCAGCAAGATTCTCCATATCGATTAGATAAAGCTGCACAGAGCCATCGTGGCGGCCGACGGCCAGGTGCGTGCCACTGTTGCCAAAGTACCAGCCGAGACACACCACCGAGCCGAGGCTTCGCCCTTCCACCAGACATTTACTATATAAAGAGGATCTGGAATTTACAAAAACCTTCATCAGAGTTTTCTAGAAGAGATCAACCTAAGTCCGAAATGTCATAATGAGACTTAAAAGACTTCGAAAGAGTCGAAAGTTAGAATTCGACAGAACCAGGATTTGACCAAAAACGAGTTTGACGATGCCGTGACTTCGTGATTCCATCCCAAGTCATATGATTTTATGTAAAGGGACCACCTACTAAGAAAGACTAAGAAGTTTTAGAATAACAATAATTTTATTTCAAACACTAGCTGACCCGCCCCGGCTTCGCATAGGTTGATTAGTTTTACGCCTTAAAAGAAGAAAGAGGAAAAAATGAAAGAAGAAAAGAGAGGAAGAGAAGGAAGAGGAAAAAGATTAGGGAAATGGATGAAACGGTGAATGGAGGCTTCCTTTAACCTTCATCCATTCATCATTTTCCCTTATCTTTTCCCCCCTCCCTTCTCTCTTTCCCATAGTACAAGATAGGCGTGGCTTTGGACCTAATACTGAAGGTTAGATGTCTGTAATTTCTGAACAAACCGACGACCTTGAAATATTTACTGAACACTATTTAAAGCACCCCTTTTCTAACAAAAAAAGAATGAGTGAAATCGGACAACGCGTTAATGAATTACAACAAGTACATATTTCTACTCTCATCCCCTCTCCCGAGGCACCCTGCTGAATTTCGGGATTATAACCATCCTAAAGCCTACCTCGTAATATGAACTCAAATCATGCCAAGTTTCATTTGAATCCATTCAGTAGTTTCGGCGTGATGCCAAGATACAGACAGACAGACAAGAATGAAAAAAATATAGTTTTGGCTTCAGCATCGATAATAGGGAGCCATCCAAAAAAAAATCATAATATCTTCAATGTACTGAATTGGACCTGGTACAGTTTTATTATAAGTATAGATTACCATTACAAAACATAAAAATAATAAGTGAAATAAAAAAAGATAAAACAATAAAAAACAAAATAATAATCATTCCTACTCACATTTGTGTTGTACCTATTCATTTTCGGACTTACTGTTCGTAGCTAATTAGACCAATGGATCCATCGTTGGCTCCATAAAAAGTATAAATTTCGGCTGTGTGCATTGACGGAGGAACTGCGAGCCGGGAAGGTCCTGATGGAACGGGAATGCTAGAGATAAGCTGGCCATTCTCCAGGATAGCTGCTCCTTTGTTAGCGATTAAAACCAGCAAACGCACTTTTGTATTCTAAAATTGTAGTAAGTATGATCAAAATTCTAGTAGTAGGTAGTTAGTTTGAATGAAAAATTTAAAAAAAATTTGACCGTATCATACTGAAATTTGGAATGTGTAAAGAACATACAAAATAAAAATAAAGGTACTGGTCTCGGCAATTTTTGAATTTCATCCTTTAAAGGGGTAAAAAATACACAAGGTCTCATCGTAACACGCTCGCACAGCCTAAACCGCTGAAGCTAATATTATTTTGACATTTCGAAGATATTGTTTGAAAGTAGCCTATTTAGTAACTTTAAACGACTCCCAAAAAACCGGTGTTAAGGTAATTTTCTCCTGAGGGATAGCCCACGCGGGCGAAGCCGCGGGCATAAGCTAGTTGTTAATATATGTCATTAGGATTAAAAATTGCAGTAAAGTGTTTTAGCACAAGCGTTTGATTTGAAATATCTTAGACTTACATTAGGGGTTGCAAATGCCGCGATGTCCAGCAATCGATCCTCACAGATGTAAGAATTAATTTCTCGCAAGTCTCTATAGAAAGTCACAGTCCGTCCACTGCAAAGGATTAAATCGCTCCCAAGCACACACCTACCGAAATAAAGCCTGTTTAACGTCGGTACTTCAGCATTCAAAAGTGACTAGAAAAACAGCATTAATATATATTTACATAGATGTGATGGTTTCAGATACAGAGGTTTCTATAGTGAGGAACACTTTTCCTTTCCTTGTGTAACCTTTCACTTCATTCCCTGAAGCTGCGAATATTTTGTCGGCGTGGTTTCCTAATTCCAAAATTAAAAATATTCATATAAGTACCACAATAATGTCCTTTTCAAAAACTGGAGTAATGTCATTGGAATTTAATCGCCTTAAAATTACGATACATGAGCTGTTTGGCGTTGAAGAGATCAGATGTCTGTTGAGAATTGAGTAGTTCCCTAATACCAATAAGTAGTTATTCCCTAGCGATGTCCGATAATTATGCAAATTATTATATCGATTGAGGAGTTTCCAGTTTTATCTCGTACTCCAGCATCAAGACCCTCACCGAATTTGTATGGGACCTCCCCGAAGTTAAACACTACGGAATCAATCAATCAATCAATCAATCAAATATTTTTATTGACATAATTTTAGGTACAAAAATTATTTAAATGAAGCCTCCAGTCCCCGAACTAGTTGAGAACTGTGTTTCGGGGTCCGGCGTCTTCTCCTATAATGAGGCACTTTGGTTGTCAATAATAACAATTAATTAATAAAGTTTACATACAAACTAATTAATATAAACTAGTGTAACAATTTTATTATTGTAATAGATAGACTACCCCGTGTGCATGTATGTTGTAGGTATTGTATGCGTGAGTTTTGTATAGGATTGAAGTGTACGCGCGTGTATTTGAGTGGGGGTGTGAGAGGGTGTTTGTGTGTGTATGAGAGTATGTATGGGATGGGTGTGTTAGGGAGGGTAGGAGGGTGGGAGGTTGTATGCGTGCGTGTACGGGTATATGTTAGGGTGTTTGGGTGTGAGATGGTGAAGGGCGAGGGGGTACGTAATACAGTGCAGAGAGAGCATGGCAGGTACCTGCAGAATAAAAAAGAATAATCAAACTATATCTTCGAGGACCTTGGCACCATGCTCAACGACCTCAGTGGAGTCTCCCAACAACAGGTTGGTCTTAAGATGAACATGGACAAGACGAAAATCATGTCTAATGCCCATGTTCCACCTATACTGTCGACAAATATCGACAAAGAGGTCGCACGAAGAATCCAACTCGCCTGGGCACCGTTCGGGAAGTTTCGACCTATATTTTCGTCCAAAATACCGCAGAGCCTGAAAACAAAAGTTTTCAATCAGTGTTTGTTGCCAGTGGTGATTTATGGAACTGAAACGTGGTCTCTTACTGTTGGCCTCATTAGTAAGCTCAAAGTCGCGCAACGAGCTATGAAGAGAGCTATGCTCGGTGTTTCCCTGCGAGATCAAATCCGGAGTGAGGAGATCCGCAGAAGGACTAAAGTGACCGATATAGTTCTTGGAATTAGCAAGTTGAAATGGCTATGGGCAGGCCACATTCGGCTCACAGAACTGACAACCGATAGGAAAGAAAGGTTCTCCAGTGGCGACCACGAACCGGAAGGCGCACTCAGCGTAGTCTGGCCTAGGTGGACCGATGATCTGGTCAAAACAGCGGGGAGCCGATGGATGCAGTAGGCGAGCAGCCGCTCACAGTGGCGCTCTCTAGGGGAGGCTTATGTTCAGCAGTGGACGTCTCCAGGCTGTTAATGATAATGATGATGATCTTCGAACCGAGTAACTTCCATAGTACCTATATTCTATCGAACACACACAACAAACATACAGCCAGCCTAATTATTATTAAAGTACTTATTAATAACTAATTTTGTGATGTAGGTACCTAAGCTCTGTATTGCTTTTTGTGTATGTTCTACCGTTTGATTCCCAACTCTTTTATTTTATACTGGCTTCTTTTGTTGAAGTCGCTGTAAAAATAACCATGCAACAGGTTCTTTAGACATAGGTAGGTAATTAACTAATTACCGTTGGTAGATGCTAGTTGCACAGAAGTAATAGGTTTCCCCGGGAGTGTCTTGAATTGAACCACCGGTTCTTCATCTTTGATGCTCAGGCATTGCAGAACTCCATTTTTATCACCGATTAAAAACTAAAATTTAGGTAAGTATTATAAGTTGGCAATTTGAATAGGCATCAGGGGGTTGATTCTGTTAAATAGTTTGCGATGAATGGCTATGGCTATAGAATGGCGTGAGAATTGTTGATTTTTGTGTTGCCAACTTTATTTTTTAGGGTATCGTATCTTTGTGTAGAATATGTATATAGACAATGAAACTATACAAAGAAGTTTATGGCTCTTTCAAGTCTGTTGTTATCGACTTTTCGACAAAATGAGCTTAATTTAATATATTTTATTGTTTTACGACGATTATGACTTGAAAAGGTCGTATGTTTTGCGTGCGATTTTGAATACGTGATCGTAGGTACATATAACATTGTCATCATCATCAACAGCCTGGAGACGTCCACTGGTAAACATAGGCCTCCCCCAGAGAGCGCCACTTTGAGCGGCTGCTCACCCCCTGCATCCATCGGCTCCCCGCGGCTTTCACCAGATCGTCGGTCCACCTAGTGGGGGGATCGTACATAGTATCAGGGCCAAAAAGATCGTATAAATACGATTTAAATCGTACGGTTGGCAAAACTTGTAACAATTGTACGACAATTCCAAGACGATTCAATCACAATTACAATATGTAGGTACTGGTATTACCGCCTATCTTTATTTAGTTCTACCTACCCATGTAATATTACCTATGTAAGGTAAACGTACGTATCTTCGTGATAGTACCTACCTAACCTACGTTATTTCGTGAGTTATGTTTCTGGCGCAAATAATAAGCCATTTAGATTTTAGTGTTTTTTGTGTTCCCTTACATTTGATTTGACGTAGGTAAAGGTTATGTGCACACATAGAATTCCTTTAAAATTTCGAAAAATCGACTCACGAAATAGCGGTCATTTTATTTTTCGTGAACCCTAGTTCGTGTCACTACCGGGGTCTTTTTAGATATATTTTTGTTGCTTGTGTATTCATATAAGAATTAAGATAGTTTAAATATAAATTTAAAAACAAAAGACGGTATATAATTAAGTTTCTTATGAGCTAAATTCTGTATATGTTTTGTTCACTAGACTTCTTATAATACGAGTTTCAAAGTGACGTGAAATTACATTTTTCATCTAATTCGCATTGGTGGTAATACATATTACCACCACAATTTTGTTTATTATTTGATTCATTTATTTATTCTTGTGTTTTTTAATTATAATATATAGGATAGTCAATGTTTAATTTCTATAATTTAAAAATAATTTTGGTTTGTAAATAATTAAAGCTTTATTTATTGTTATTACGCGGAATCTCACGCTAACATCTTTTTTATACCACAAATATATTTACCCTGATTTTAATTATTAAAACCCTTAGATACTTGCTTTTTATTATAATAAATTATCATATTTCACTGTAAAAAACTTTATCCCGAAACAGGAGCCACGATCTCACAAACTTAGGATCAAGCCAAATATCACGAAACAGGGTTGAAACTGGAGGTACGCAAATAAATTCATATAAAATAAAATTCTTACTAAAGTTACACCGTTCATGCATTAAATTAATGGCAAAATATCAATATTTATCATACAAAAGATTTCAAATTGATATCATGTTAGGTTAGGTTAGTCATAAGAGCCTTACCATGCCGAAATCAAAGACTTCTATGTATACACTAGACAGGACATCTCTAACTTGCACTGTCAACCACTGCAAATATGCCTATGAGCATCTTCTCGCTCATACGATGCTCAACACTCAAAGCGACTGCACGTGCAGCAGTGAATAGCAGTAAAAATTACGATCCGAATGTGCCATGGCACTAGCGCTGCGTGTTGTGAACGTTGGTTAGACGATTTAATCTCGTAAAGCGCTGTAGCGGATTTTAGTTTAATTATACAAAAAATGACAACTATTTCTGCTTCGAATAGCTTCTCTAGTACGTAGTACATATACCTCTTTGGCCGAAATAGGGGACATTTATGTAGGTTTGTTACGATACAATGTAGGTATAAATTGTTTACCTTTTGTTCCGACTTTTGTCCAGAAGAAGGTAAAATCTTTAATGTGTCAGGATACGTAATCCCACAAATAGTATAATCAATGCGGTAAAACTCGTAATCCATTTTTAAATGTTAAGTTTTAATTTTCTCACAATTTTTACAAGTATTCTAATGAGCAAGTAGAAAAGTATTCAACTATAATCATAGTTCAATGTTATGATTCCTCGGTGTCTTGGTTACGGGTTAGCTGTATCGATTTAATAGGTACCCATAATCCTATATCCTGACTGGCCCTACCAACTGAACTATCAGGCCAATGGCCTGATAGCTCAGTTGGTAGCCTTGCCTTCTGACTTGTAGGTCAGAAGGCAAGGCTACAAGGTACGTACAGGTACAAGGTAGGTTCGATTCCTGCCCAGGACAAACATTTTTGTGATGAACATAGGTGTTTGTTCTGGTTCTGGGTGTTATATTGTATTCTAAGTATGTATATATTTACAAACAAAAAGTACCTATGTTTGTATTCTATCAGTTATCTGGGTTTCATAATACAAGCTTTGCTTAGTTCGTTCGAGACTGGATGGTGCTGTGTGAAGTGTCCACAAACCACAAATATTTTTATTTATACCCACATTACCTTTATTGCCCGTTTTTTTAATAGCTTGAGCTTAGGGAATTTTTTATCAATTTCACTCAACCGGTAGGTACCTACTTACTCCATGGGCCTTTTATATTATCACCATGGGCGTAGCCAGGATTTGGTTTAGCGGGGGCAGCCAAAACAAGCTGTGTGCATGCTAAAATAGTTCCACATCATGATGCGAGCCAAGCGAGTGCAAAACCTTCCATAATTAGATGTAGGGATCCGATTAAAAAGAACGGCAGAGTCAATGATATTTTAGGCAGATATATAAAGTAAGCTTTAGCTTTTCAATTTTTTAAAGTACCTAGGTATAGCATAATAAAACACGTCAAATTCCACCTATATTTTTACAATTAGAGCCCCTATCTTCACGGCTGACATGAAAACGCACGCGAAGCCAGCTCAAAATCTTCAGTAGTTCATAATAAAATGTAGTCCGAGCACGATTACGACAAACGGCAGTACATCAGACAATAATGCGCGAGCGAAGCGAGCGCCAAAAGGTAATGGTAAAGTGGTGGTAGGTAAAGGTAAAAATAAATGTGCCATTATAAGAAAATCTAAATAAATCACGTCAAATTCCAGTCCAGCTACTTTTAAAATAAGAAGTTCCACTGAAATGAAAACACAACCGAAGCCAGCACAAAAAATTCAGTAGGTCATAACTAGATTATTCAATTATGACGACATACACCGACGAAATCAAACTTTGCTCGCACTTACATACTAACTATGTAGGTGGTACCTATGCTGTCCGTTATAATGGGTAATGGTAAAAGTGCATTACCTATTGGCGAAATTCTCAAACCGACCGCTTCATCAACGCTAATTTTGCAAATGCCAAAAACGCTACCAAAGACTACCTACTTTTTTTTTTTTTTCTTTTTTTCTTATATTTTGGCTCCACACATAGTGTATTTAGCCAGTGTCAAGTTTTGTAATTTTTCATCGTATTATGGAAATTTTCACTTAAAGTCAAGTCATAGTCACAGTCAGAGTAGTCAAAGTCTAGTCTAAGTCATAATCCAGTCTAAGGCATGCCCTAGTAAAGTGGTGGCAACTTTACTAGAGGCTTCTATGGAATTTTGGAAGCAACACGAAAAACCACGTTTCACTACATTATATAACTTGCCCACACTCATGCTCGTAATTCAGCACTTAATGCGTAAAACACCACCAATTTTAAACATTAACACTGGAAAAAGCATAAGTTTAGCAAAATAATACAATGCACCGACGTGAACTTTTCCGCGTTCCCGCCAAAAAACTCGACTACCTACTTAGAAGATACTACGTATAACGCTACAGATCCCAATCCGAACGCACCTGGATCTGATAGTCTGTCGACTGTCACAGTATAACGCTACCGATCCCACCAATACAAAAAAAGTCGACTGTCACACAGTGTCAACTGTCAAGCATGAATTGATGTCATCCATCTGAAATTGATCAAACAAAAATAACCTCTAAGTCTAAAATAAATCATTGAAAAAATACTAAACTCAACTTTGTAAAAATGGAAATAGATAAAGAAAATGTCGTTCAAGCAGTTGTCGTTATGGATACATTCAACAGCAACTTTGCGCCTATAGTAAATGATAAGCCTATGGTAAGCAAAGTTGGATGCACTATGCAACCAATATTTTTTCCACGAAATGTGAAATATTTAAATATTTCCTTCTTCTAGGCTTTTTTATCGGTCGCCGGTGTGCGTCTGATAGATTTTGTCCTGGATTCACTTGCTTTAGGCGGAGTGGGTGAGAGCATATTGTTTTGTTGTCAAGATGGGTTGAGGATCAAGGACTATGTCAAGTAAGCAGTTTTGCACATTCTGATTTATTTAATTTACTTGGTACTAGTGACAAGTACAAGACAGGGTGGGTGTTAAGTACCTACCTACTGACCCTACTGTACTGTACCTAAGTAGTTACTACTATAGGCAACTAGATCATATTATATAGTTTTGGTTTGAAAGGGCACTGTCTTTTTGCCATCTAAATTATGTTACTTTTCTTAGATTTCTTTCTTATGATCTACGGTCGTAATTTGTTTTGTGCATAAATAAAAGAGAGGGAAGGGATTGTCCATTAATCATGCGGGGAGGGGGTTTGGAAAAATCATGAAACATCACCAGCGGGGAGGGTGTAGTGAGATATCACATGTATTTAATTGCACCTTCCAACTCACCGGATTAGATGCTCTGCCAACTGAGCTATGGCCACATGAACGCTGACTGCAAAAATCTTGAGGAGTACTTATGTGTTTTTTACCGATTAAGCAGTCGTGGAGATATCCATAGAACCTGTATAAGACAGGTAATATATTCAATTAGTGGTTAGTCCATAACCTCACCATCTTTAATTACTAGTCTAGGGTAAAGACATATATGTGTAGGTACAACAAGAAAAGCAAGATAGTGTTAGGTGGCCACATATCAAGCAAGCAAGGCTAGCAATCAATACAATTGTTATAAAAAAATTGAATCTCTTGTACACCTTGAACAGAAATAGCCAAAGTTTGAAGGCTTGTTTGTATAGGTATGTTTGTTTTCAGGAAGTGCCAAATAGACAAAGCTTTATGGAGCTTGACGATGGATGTTCAAGTCATGATGTCTGAGACCTGTCAGTCCATGGGTGATGTGATGAGAGAAATAGATGCGGCTGGTCTTATTAGAGGGCCATTTGTGCTGACGGGAATCAATACTATCACAAACATCAACTTTGCTGCTTTACTGGAGCAACACAAGTTAGTATTAGGTTATTTGTTGTGACTTATTTTAACATGCATTCATGCATAAAGCATGCAACTTTTTATTTTATTTATTGAGGTTTGTGTTGTGTGGCATTTATCTAGTGATCAATAAATTACTGTACTACTGAACTGTATTACTTTAGTGAAAATTAATTTATTATAAAATGATGTGATAAAAACTACTTCCTATTTATGTGAATATGATTTTATTTTTATATTTTTAATATTTTTAGGCAAATATACAAAAAGGATAAGGGGGCAGCAATGACCTTGGTCTACAAACAAGTCTCTTGGGAGCACCCATTGATATCATCAGACAAGCCAATATTTGTAGCAGCTGATGGCAGAACCAAAAAAGTGTTGATTCACAAGAAATATAAACCTAAATCTAGTGAGAAAACTGTAGAATTACCATTGGTATGATATTTCTTACTTAGAACTCAGAAATAGGAAAAAAGCATGTATTCATTTGATTAACATTATTTAACATGAGAGCTTGAACCTAACATCTAGTTAGGATATTAATAACAAGATTGGTAAATGATATAATTATAAGGTTTAAGTAATTACATTCCTTAATGATCTTTAATTCTTAAATGATATATAGATATGTATTAACACATGTTTTAATTTCAGGAGATCATGTTGAATCATTCAGAAGTGAAGTTGCATCATAACTTAGTTGATCCAATGATTGCACTGTGTTCACAGTCTGTGCCACCATTGTTCTCTGATAACTTTGATTTCCAAACTAGAGATGATTTTGTTCATGGCATACTCATTAATGAAGAGATTTTGGCTAGTTCTTTATATTACACTTTAGTGAAGAACAGTGACTATGCTGCTGCTGTTAGTAATTGGAAGACTTATCAAACAATTTGGTAAGACAATCTTTATAATATAATAAAGCTTTATAGTTTTAAAGTTATTTGTGTTGTGTGTGATCTGATGATAACTACTTTTTCAACAGCCGAGATGTAATACATAATTGGGCTTATCCATTATCAATTGCAACTGGGTCACTTACCCAAAATAATAACATATTTTTGGGTTACCATAATTTTACGACAAAGAGTTCAACCTTGAGCCGGTAAGATAAATTCTATCCTATGCATGATTAATTATTGTTTGTGGTAATACTTTGATGAAATTAATATTTGAACTCTTTCAGATCATGTAAGCTCATTGAAGATGTTAAGGTTGGTGAAAATACCCAGATTAAAGATAACACTGTTGCCATAAAGTCAGTTATTGGTAATGATTGCATAATAGGTAACAATGTGACAGTCCAAGACAGCCACATTATGAATAATGTCACTATTAAGGACAACTGCAAGATAATCAAAAGTTTCATTGATGAAAATTGTGTTATTGAAGAGAACTCAGTTCTTGAAGGGGGCACTATTATAGCAGCAAATGTTAAAGTGGATGCAGGGAGTTTACTAAAAGGCAGTACCATTGAAACTTCCAATGACAGTGGTAACATCTTCATAGACTTTACACTATTATACTTAACATAAATTTTATTTCTATAATAATTTGACTATGGGTTGTATATTACAGAAGATAAGACTCTCAAGCAGTCTGTATCTGAAAATACAGAATGGGAAAATGAGTCATCAGGATATGGAGATGATGAAGTTATTGGTTTTGACAAAACATGGAGTGACAGTGAATCATGCTACTCTTCTGACAGTAGCGCAGAATCCTCCATAGCAAACTCCCCAATTCCTGAAGATACTAACAGTAAGTGGTATCTTGTACATTATTTTGTTGAGTTTTAGAATAATAAGTAGAGTCCCTAACTTACTAATATTTATGAACTTCTTTTCAGTATTCCTCCATGAAGTCATTGACAGTCTGGCAAGAGGCTATGAAGATAAGCTGAAATGTGACTACCTGATTTTGGAAATCAACTCGTCCAGATATGCTTACAATATTCAGTTACATGAAGTGAACTTCTTTGTAATCAGAGCTTTGCTTAGTATTCCATGTCTTGCCGAAAGCAAAAATGTAATTGCAACTATTAAGGACATTCTTAAATTCTTCAGACCTATTTTGTCAAATTATATTAAGACAAAACCTTCAATAAAGGATTGCCTAAGAGCTGTGGAAGTATGTAATTTTTTTAAATATTAATTTAAGAGGGGTCTCCATTAATTACGCGAGGTAATTTTGAATTCCCCTCACCCTTATCTCAAAGTTTTTTTCCCAGTGGCCAGGGATTTAGCCATATTTTGTGTAGAAAATTGTTTTACTAGTTTTCTCGCATTTCTATAAATACTAAGTATTTTTGAGGAAATAAAAAGACGCCTCACAATTAATGGATGCCCTCTAACATGATGAGGTTTTTCAAGTCTTCTTAAAAACTATTTTGCATCAACCACAATATCTATACCTACTAGTTGACCTGCCCCAGCTTCGCACATGTTATTATAATTCATTCAGAGAACTATTCATACAGGGTTGTTCCTTTTGCCAAAAAAAAACATTACATATTGGCCCATTCACCTAGGAGTTTAATGACATACCAAATTACCAACATACAGAAAGATGAACATGTTTATTTGTCATGCATACCTACTTCTCATTTTTAATTCATTAGCTTTAGCTTGAATTTTCAGGGGTTTTTTTAATAGAATATTATCTTGTTTTAGGATAGCTGCATCCAATGTGAATGGCTCAATGATAAATGTGGTCACATCATACACATACTTTATGAAGCTGATGTTGTAGATGAAGACTCTCTGATAGAATGGCGTGAGGATTTGGAAGAAAATGATAGCCCTGTGTTGAAACAGGCATCACTCGTTAAATTCTTTGACTGGCTCCAAGAGGCTAGTGAAGAGAGTGAATCTGACTGAACAATGGTATGAATGTTTCTGTAAATAAAACTTGAATAAAAAGTTTGAATAACATTTATTTTAAAATCCTTTATTTAGGTGATGGTTACATATTTGTTCCATTTGGGGTTGAAACAATGGGTCCCTAGGACCTGTAGGCAAGGCTTCTTGTCTGATGCCTGGTTGAGCTGATGTGCAACCAAAAGGCTGGCATATACCTCAGCCAACAAATCAGACTGGCTATTCAATGAGGGATGGGGGGTGTTGCCAGCTTTTTAGGTATGCTCCCTGCAGGTGATCTAAATCATTGCGTTTTATTTATAACCTCTTTACCTACTTATTTTGTACAATGTATAGGTTTTTCTTTTTCAGTTACATGTACATAATTATCAAGTTAGGTACATAACTTGTAAATTAACTTTTACTCAGTGGAGAATAAATAATAATTCCTTTAATGTTGTTTTTAAATGATTCTATAGCATTATTGTTAGCTTTTATCGTATAGTAGCATACTGCTGAAACTGCACTGTAGAAAAATTGCGGAACTTATTTATGTCAAAAGATGTTGGTTCGCAAGGAGAATGTACTTTGATTTGCCTCATGTGGGTATCCCGTCCATTCTGATGATTGCTGAGTACTGCAATTTGAATCATATAAGTTCTGATGGGCCTATCATGAATATCTTTGATTGGTATCATCTCCCAGCCTGTAAACGAAAAATAAATACTGAGCAAATCTGCACCTTGTTTTTGAAGTGAAAAGAGTACTTATTTTTAAAATTAAAATAATTCATATACTCTGGCTTTTGCAACCTGCTAGTTATTTTTGACTAACTTACTTACCACTTGGTTCAATGAGTTCAATAACTTCTATTTCTTGTAAATCATTAAAATGAGTGCCTGCTCTGATGGAAATTCTACTTGGAGTGTAGCTTTCATCTAACTTGTAGTCTGTGTATATGTAGATATGTGAAACCATTGTTTTTCTTTGGAACTGTATGTTCACTAAATGTGGAAGCTGTCCATCTGACTGCCAGTATGTATCCATGCAATCATCTCTTAGTTGATCTATGCCAAAACCTGCCAGAGAAACTACTTAATTTCATGTTACAGTCACAGCCACTGAATAATAGGTACAAAATAAATAAATAAAACAAATATTTGTGGACATCTAGTTGCAGATTAAACAAAGCTTATCTAATGGTAGAGTGAATACATTACTTTTTGTTTTGTGCAATACATACATAGAATACAATATAACACCCAGACTCTGAACAAAGATAGGTAAGCCAATAAAACTATAGGTGATTAATATATTACGGTTTAGGAAACCACCTGGTTTGCATGAGGAAAGGCTCCAAATAGCATGGTTGCCTACTTCTCGCACTGTTCCAGATCTCTCACTTACTAGTGGATCTTTTTCTGAAGCCATTGGCTTGCTATGTTGACGAGAACAATTTTTGACAATTTTAAGTCGTGGTTTGCGGTGAAGGTGATTTGCTCAAGTATTTTTGTTTTTCGATGTCCTTTTTAACAACTTCGTTTCGTTCTTCGTCGTGTTGTTTTTGAGCGTGTAACGGTGTAATTATTGGGAACCACAGTAAAATAAAAAGGTAAAATTACAAGAAACGGTCAAATCCTAGTAAAATTAATAATACGAAAATAACTCAACTTCTTCTTGTTATGGCTTCTGCGGGGTTGCCGCAATTTCGCCAATAAAAATAACGAAATAATATTACGAATCGAAAAACGAATGACATTATGACCACAGATCAGTAATGAAATGTAGCTATATTCTATTCCTGAATCTTAGATATTTTATGTAAACAAAGTAATGTCACGAAAAGTCACTGTCAAAGTGACATGCCAGTTGCTCAAAACATTTTTTACTTCTGAAAAATATTTTTATTAAATGGAGTTAAAGAGTATCAATCTTACTGATTAACTTTGCATATACAATATTAGTAGGATATGAAGTAGGATTTTGCAATTCCAAAGTTCTAAAGGTAAAATTTTAGGAAGACGTAAATAAAACATTAACATACATTACTTATGTTTTTTAACCAACCAGAAACCTTATAAATTATTATGACAATCATTCTGTAATTTTAAATCGAGAGATTTATTCATATTTGATCAATAGATATTTAGTTTGACGTGTTTTTTTTATATTTTACATACTTTTCATCATAATATCTCGAAAAGTGCACAAAAGTAGCACCATGTGTCTTTGAGGAAAATATGGCATATACTGGTATGATACCATCATATAAATCTCAGAACGAAAACGAAAAAATGTTTGGATCCTCTACAGTCTTACCAGTCTATTAAAATATTTTCTACCAAAAATCTTTTTCTACATAAAATATCTAAGATATAGCTATATCTTGTTCCTGAACCTTAGATATTTTATGTAAACAAAGGGGATAACAGTGCAGAAAATATTTTAATAGACTGGTAAGACTGTAGAGGATCCAAACATTTTTTCGTTTTCGTTCTGAGATTTATATGATGGTATCATACCAGTATATGCCATATTTTCCTCAAAGACACATGGTGCTACTTTTGTGCACTTTTCGAGATATTATGATGAAAAGTATGTAAAATATAAAAAAAACACGTCAAACTAAATATCTATTGATCAAATATGAATAAATCTCTCGATTTAAAATTACAGAATGATTGTCATAATAATTTATAAGGTTTCTGGTTGGTTAAAAAACATAAGTAATGTATGTTAATGTTTTATTTACGTCTTCCTAAAATTTTACCTTTAGAACTTTGGAATTGCAAAATCCTACTTCATATCCTACTAATATTGTATATGCAAAGTTAATCAGTAAGATTGATACTCTTTAACTCCATTTAATAAAAATATTTTTCAGAAGTAAAAAATGTTTTGAGCAACTGGCATGTCACTTTGACAGTGACTTTTCGTGACATTACTTTGTTTACATAAAATATCTAAGATTCAGGAATAGAATATATATGACAACATTGACAACACAGAAAAGTACTCTGTGTCAGTGTCACAGACTACAGTTTTTTCCCTTGTATTTTGGCTCCACACATAGTGTATTTAGCCAGTGTCAAGTATTGTTTTTCATCGCGCTATAGAATATTTCACGTAATGTCAAGTCTTAGTCACAGTCTGGGGAGTCATAGTGTCAGGCAGTCATATAATATATATATATATAATAATATGTGTGGACCAGTGTGGACATTTCACACAGCGCCATCTAGCCCCAAACTAAGCATAGCTTGTACTATGGGAACCAGATAACTGGTAGAATACTTAGATACTTTTTGTTTGTAAATACATAGTTCAGTATAATGCCGTAGTTAAGTGGTGGCAACTTTATTAAGGCTTCTATGAAATTTTGGAAGCAACACGTAAAACCACGTTTCACCACATTATATCACTTGCCCACACTCATGCTCGTTAGTGAGTAAAACATCACCAATTTTAAACATTAACACTGGAAAAAGCACAATTTTCAAAAATAATACAATGCAACGTGAACTTTTTCGCGTTCCCGCCATGCACTTGGAGGGGGGTTTGCCATAACAACTGTAACATAATGTGGTAGTATTATTTATGTTACAGTATGTACGATCATATACTCGTAGTATATGATCGTACATAAGCATGAGTGTGGGCAAATCCACAGACTACTAAGGGGGGCAAGTCATGGGCAAGTGATACAATGTGGTGAAACGTGGTTTTTCGTGTTGCTTCCAAAGTTCCATAGAAGCTTCTAGTAAAGTTGCCGTTGCCACCACTTTGCTAAAACATGACTTAGACTGGACTGTGACTCCCTGACTTTGACCGGACTATACTACCCAGACTGTGACTAAGACTTCACTTTACGTGAAATATTCTATAACACGATGAAAAATTACAATACTTGACACTGGCTAAATACACTATGTGATGTGTGGAGCCAAAATATAAGTGAAAAAAAAAGAAATACGCGGGAAAACGACGATAACATTTTGGATTCCTGTTTTTTCATTTTCAGCGCAAGTAAAGGCACCCACGCAAAGACGCAAACACAAAAAGTAAATTCATAAACAGGTGAGTGATTTCAATTGCAATGTAATATGCAAAGACTTCTTTACATCAATATTTGGTCGTTGTTCCAAGTTGTAACTTGTCAGCATTACATTACATTACATATATTATAAGTATAGGTGAGGTACCCATGACTTATCAGTTTGATTAAGGGAGATCTAATTATTCTTACAAATAAAGGGTAAAGGGGGTAGGGGTAGGTAAAGTCACTTTACTTATTATCCCATCTTTTTTTTGGAAGAATAATTAGATAAAGTGAATTATATAAGTACCTACATAGATAATACATATTTATGCACAGTCTAGCCAGAAAAGTTCAACATTAACTTTAGATAAACCGAGTGTAGGTATCAAGCTGTTGTTCCAGCTTTCACGTTTCATTAATTTATCGGTAAAAATTCATTAAGTATAATTAAGCTTATTGTCACGTTTTCCTCCCACTGTACACTTTTTGCTCCAGGTGAGGCTTCAAATTCAATCTACCTGCCTATGTAGGTACTTTTTGTATACAAAGTGAATTTTCAAGTAATAATAATAATAGATAAAATAAAGAAAGAGGTATACCTGATAGATATAGCTGTCCCAAACACACACAACATACAGAAAACAATCACAGAAAAAATACAAAAATACACAGAGTTGAAGGAGGAAGTCCACAGAATTTGGAAAATGAGGATGTGTTCATCGTGCCGCTAGTGCTTTCCAGCACTGGCGTAATTCCAAAACATCTAACACACTCCCTTAAAATAATCGGTTTAGCAGAAAACACTCACATAAATATGCAAAAAGCTGCCATTCTTAACACATGCAGAATAGTTAGGAAATTTCTACAGGAGGATGCAGTAACCCAACCAACGACAGAACATACAGCACACTTGGCTTAGGCCCGTGGGCTGTATTAAAAATTACCAAAGTATTTCATATACTTTGGGAATGTTTAAGAACAAAAAATAATAATAATAATAAGGTGTACTACAAGTACACACCGGGGCCGGTTCTTGAAAATGGCCGTGCATTGCTCTATTGGGATCGCTCTATCATCACGGACAGGACTATTGTAGCCAATAAGCCTGATATCGTGCTGGTAGACCGATCCCAACGCCGGGCAGTGCTCGTTGACATCACCATTCCGCATGACGAGAACCTCGTGAAGGCTGAGAAGGACAAACTCAGCAAGTACCTTGACTTGGCTCACGAGGTAACCGCCATGTGGAATGTTGACTCAACGAGCATTGTCCCGATAGTCGTTTCGGCGAACGGCCTTATAGCGAAGAGCTTCGACCAACACCTCGAGAGGCTCTCGCTAGACGGTTGGATCAAGGGTCAGATTCAGAAGGCAGTACTCCTTGACACGGCACGTATTGTCAGGAGGTTCCTCACTCTGCAGCCCTGACCACCGGTAGCTTGGGCCCTGCCCCGCTGCCGGCGGCACTCTAGGTTTAGGATTTTTTGATAGTATTTTTGTAATGTATTTTTATAACAATATTGTAAAAAAAAACCTAAACCTAAGAAAAATGAATAAATGAGTGAATAATAATAATAATTTATTTATTGATATACAGTATTATAGAGTTACACAGTATTATATACAGTAAACTAGAAATAAGCTCATGCAGAATATTAATAACTATAGTTGCAGTACGTAATGTAAGTGAGCGTGTGTGGTAGGACAAATCCGAAATTACGAGGAATAGCGAAAAGTATGTAGGTATAGGTACTCAAAGGAGCTTCGGGCGCGATTTTTATGAAAACTAAAACTGAACCATTGGATTTTTGAAAAATTAATAGCTCTAGCCAGTTATCAAACCCGTTGCTTTTGAAAAAATGTGACATATTCTGTATTCTGTAAAATACACAACACGTCACAAACATTCAAGAAAAACGTCGCGGTTAGCGTCGCTAAATAAGGATTGAATTTTAATTAACTGCTTCATATTTTAAAGTACCTAATTTTTTTTTTTATTCATAGTTATACATACATGTATCTTGTTCAAAATGATGCTCAATATTTGTTCAACACACTGCGAGCACAGTCATCTTCAAAACATTGTTCTTGAGATGTCGTGTGCAGCTATGTATTGAATACAAGAGCCACCATTTTGAATAATTAATTAATTTATTAGGTATATTAGGAGAAAAAAGGTATTTATTTTGTTAAAAAAGTGCTCTTTAGGTATCTAAGTATGGCTTCCCAGAATTCGATGCTTATTAGCGACACTCCCGAATGGTGTAAAAATACAATTGTATTTTTTTTTTCAAAATCAGTGGGTTTGGTTTTTGGCTAGAACTATTGATTTTCAAAAACCCAATGATGTAGTTTTAGTTTTCATCAAAATCGGGCCAGTTTCTACCTTTGAGTACCTACCTACTTTTTTATATTCCTCAAAGTTTCGGATTTGTCCTACCAGGCTCACTAGAAAAAGTCATTGTATATGCTATACTAGCTTCTCCCCGCGGCTTCGCCCGCGTGGGCTATCTATCTCTCAGGAACTGTTTATTTTTCCAGGATAAAATTAACTTAACCTTCCTGTTTTTTAATCGTAAAGGTACCTAATAATAACTGGGTTACGAACGTCACTTCAAAAATAGGGAAGTTTTGATACAAACCTTCTTCCCTATTTTAACCCATGCAAATCAACCCTGACAAAAATATTATTGTGGCTTAAAGTAATCCCTGGCAATATATTGAAAACAACCATTCCTTATTTTGAATTAACTATCAAAGTTTGAATACGTTACGACCACATATTTTAGGTTCAAATTATTACTACAACTATCTTCCTCTATCTACTCGTACTCGCAAGCAGAGTATAATTATTATAACGCTACGCCCAGAGCAAGAGCTTCACTGAGTAAGTACTTTGTTGCATACGGAAAAAGAGCATGAATCCCCATGAATTTTTATAAGAACGTGATTTCGCAAAAAGTGATGATTCAGAAATCGGTTTTCGAAGCAAAGTGCCATCTATGTTAAAGTTGTCGAAATAATTACAACTATTACAACCCATGACCTAATTAATTCCCATAGACTTCTATGTAAATAGGGCGAACTCTGTGATAATTCCCCATAAGTTTTCAAAAGTAAATGTATTTTGCACAAACAAATCTTCCCGAAACCTCAAAATAGTTTTAGAATCCTCGTCGTAAAGGCAATAGGTTTAATAGGAAATACGTATATAGGTAGGTATATATCAAAATTGGCCGCTAAATCTTGTATTATAAGTTATAAGTACCGACCGGTGCTAAACTGAGACCTTACGACCTTTACATCTCGACAACCTCTTAACCAATTATGCTCATATTTAAAGTACTTATTTAGCATTGAGAGCCCGCTATTTCTACGAAATATTGTCAAAATCGGTCCATAAATGGCGCCGTAGCAGACTTCCCCCCTATTTTGTGGGAAATGCCCCTCCAATTCAAAAAATCGCTGACGGCTAAAAAAATCCCTGGACCTGTAGAACCTGTGCACCAAGGTTCGACAAGATTCGTTAAAAATGCGACCTGTGCGCGAGTAGTTATCATGGTAAAAAAATACCCTTTGTCATCCTCTTAGGTCCCCAAAACTGTGGTGTTTCCAAAACTGTCGCGAATGCCATCTAGCGAGAAATAAATAAAATGACATTTGGAAAACTGCTGGGTGAAATTTTGCATGCCGAGAGGGATGGGTTGACAAATTGATAACTTTATAATTACTTGCATTAGTGGTTAAATGGGTACATTGCGGCTTTGGGCAGTGCCATGAATTACTTAATTCGTAGATGGCATGTGGCATCGCTGGGAACTGCCCACTCGGAGAATCCCAGACGGACACCAAATGTTAATTCAGTTCCGGGCTTGCACACGGGTATTTGAATATTATATTATGTAAAATATGCGTAGGTTAAAACCTTAACGTTTAAAGGGAAGAAATATAGCCCACAATACCTACCCACCTAGAATAGTTTCACTATGGTCGTGAGAAATGTTTATAGACCATTATACTATTCTAATACGTTAGAGACTGTTATTAATACCTAATATTATCTGGTATAGTATAGATAGGTACACAAGCAAGACATGAACTTACTACCCAAGAAGAGAAACCAGAAAACCTTTTTATAGACTTGATTTATAACGTACCTAAATAGAGGCGCCCTTCGGCCCTCTACCTATGTTGTCTACCGTTTTCCCGCGGGAATTACCTACATACTAACTTTCCGGGATATAAGTACGTAGGTAAGTAGGTACAAAGTAAGTGCGAGATCAACAATGGGTACAGCCATTGTTGATCTCGCACTTACTATGTTGATTGATTTCTGTACATTTCTATTTTGTGGTATAGTATAGTAGCAGCAGTTTGACCCACACAAGCAAACGGACACTGTTTCATTTTTATATATTACACTTATTAAATGAAGCATTAAGTAATATATTACTTACACTAAATAAGTAGGTTAGGTAGGTGGATTGGGTTACATTATTAGGTTAGAATCTCTGTTTTCGCATCGCAAAAAGTGAAAAAGAGTGAAAAAGAATCCGCTCTGGTAGAGATGATCTGGTTTTACTAGGTGGTAGGACTTTTCTGCAAAGTTCGTCTAGGTAGGTACCACCGCTTTGCCAGTTATTCTGCCGCCAAGCAGTAGTGTGCAAGCACTACCGTGTTCCGGTTTGAAGGGCACTGTAGCTAGTGAAATTACTGGGCAAATGAGACTGTATGATCTGATCACTCAGTCTAGTAATCTGATTACTAGACTGTGTGATGTCTCAGGATGACGTGCGCAGTGCAGTGTCACGCGAAACTTTATTGTTTTAAAGATCCGAGTGATACTGCAACTGTTATGGGCGGCCGTGTTGCTTAACATCAGGTGAACGACTAGCTCGTCACGTCATTCAATCGCATAAAAAAAAAAAAAAAAAGATGACAATATTTTTCTAAGATTTTCTTGATCTTTGGCTTATTAGGTAATGGACATTGGTAATGAAACCTCTTGATTTAAAACTTTTTCCATCCATGATTAAAACCTTAGAGTATTAAACTAAAAGCATAAAAAGTTTTGTACGTCAAAGTATTAGTTATTTATCTGTGAAAGTATGTCATTAAATGACGTGTGTGTTAAAAGTTTTAGATAATTATAAATTATAGTATAATTTCCATAATAATTTAGATTTTATTGTTAAAAAATTTTTGTCTTACGTGAACGTGTCGTCAAATTACCTACCCAAAACAAACATTTATTAAAACTTTGATGTTTTATATAAAAAAAAAGGTAACAAATACCTAGTTTTATAAGAAGGCAACGCAGAGAAACCATCATGGGACTGGGTAAAAAGCAATTGGAGCAGTTGTCTGCATTCACTTCATCCGCTATATGTTTTGGCTTGTCTGGAATGTTAGGTCTTCTGTACCTCACCGACTGGAAACCAATTGTCACCCATATACCTTTTTACAAAGGACAATTCAACACCGAAACAAAGAAGCCTACCCATGAATGCGATTAACTTCACAGATGAATGAGACGAATGCCAGCTTTTTCGAAAAATTAATTACTGCGTGCTATTGCATGAATCTTGGTTAAAATTCAGACAGGTGGCTACACCAAAATGAAGCTGGTTATTGTAATTCTGGAGGGCACGATTGGAGCACGCGTCGAAAATTATACAATAGGAGTGGAGAAAAGAGAATGGAATTATAATAATGACCGGTCCAAGATCAGGTGTGTTCGGATTTGTATTTAGAATGTCAACCGGGTATTGCGCAGCCGGCGACGCGGCGCACGCGCAGCTGCCATAGTCCGTCCCTCCGCCCTCCGGCCTGCGCCCTCCGAGCAAACAGTAAAACGGGACCTCATGTATTGTAATTTTTATTGTACTCTATTTGTCCATAATATGAATTATTTTATTGTGTTGTAAATTGAAGCATTAAAGTGTGAACGTGCACCTGGATTTATTTAAATATAGTTATGTTGCTAAATATGGCACGCGACCTCCCAATGAGATAGACCTTTTATTTGAAAACAAAAAAATACCTCCTGTAGGTATATAGTGAATTGAAAAAGTTATCAGCAAAACCTATATACTTTTTCGCGATTTATAAAGTACTCTACAATTATAAGTACCTACACTCACCCCTCCCGGGCATTGCCCGTGGTCCACCTGCTCAGGTCACCTAAGTGGACCAGGCACTTTTGCACTATAGGTATTCCCTGATTTCTCTGTAATTATATCTAAGTTACCTAGATAAATTGAGGCAAAAAATGTGTACTGTCTACTTCCTCACTTTATTACCGAAACATGGGCGCTCAAACAAGACAATAACGCACAAAATGAAAGTAGCCCAGCGTGCCTTGGAGCGCGCCATGCTAGGCATGAGTTCCTAAAAAAAAGGAAATCCAACGTCCAACACGTGTGTTTGATTTTGGACAACGCATTACGGAGCTCAAATGGAGGTGGGCGGGAGTCGGGACACTAGGCTAGGAGAAAAGACGGAAGGTGGACGAACGTGGTAACAGAATGGTGGGCCAGAGACAAAAAGAGACCAGTAGGCAGTTTACCAGCCAGATAGGTAGATGATATAATTATCGTCAGGATTCCAGGCAGGACTTGGACGAGATCGGCGCATGACTGGAAATAATAGTTTAATAAAGAGGCCTATGTCCAGCAGTAGATCGATGCAGGCTGATATGATGATGATGACAAGGCAAAAAAAAATCCATAAGTCTTTGACTTTTATACTGTAAGCTTTTTTTTAATAAATAAATTTAAAATATGGAATTTTCTTGCTGACTGATGTTTTTTTTCCAAATTGTGTATACTGACTAAAGTAAATGTAACAGTCATCACCATCATCAACAGCCTGAAGACGTCTAACTACTGCTGAACATAGGCCTCTCCCAGAGCACGCCACCTTGAGCGGCTGCTCAAACAAAGTGTAACAGTAGTTTAATCAATATATTATTTCATTAAATTGAACTAGATGAGAGTAAAAATATCAGTAGTAATTGAACTACTGAGAATAGGCAAATTATTATGTCTCTTACTGGCTGTCTCATATATTGACATCACACTAATCACACTAATATTATAAAGGCGAAAGTTTGTGTGTATGTGTGTATGTTTGTTACTCTTTCACGCTCTAACAGCTGGACGGATTTGGATGAAATTTGGTATGGAAGTAGCTTATACCCTAGATTAAAACATAAGGCTACTTTTTATCCCAATAACGGGAACGGTTCCTGTAGGAACGCGGGTGGAACCGCGGGGCGCTGCTAGTATATTATATATATTACTTCGTAGTCTCATAATACCTTTTTTCATAGCTACCAGCTTGCACCAGGTACCTACCTAAGTCCTAAAAATACCAATGCAATGTCACAGAGAAAGAAACCTTTATTTTAGTTTTCGCATAATATTGCGATTTGTTACTTTGAAATTAATGTAGGTACTTACTGAGTTATCCAGTATCCTAGTGGGAAATAGGGTCGATTGAGGCTAAATACTTGCCAACACCATTATTTTTACATAACTAATATTATTATCTTTTTAAGCTGACTGTACTTTTTCAAAATTCTATGAATATACACTTACGTTTTTTTTAATGGTCTAATGTTTCCTAGAAAACAAACCCATCATTATTTTGACTCAACGTGTAGGTCGGTATATTTTTTATCCCTGAAAATAAGGTTTCGTAAAACCGTAGACTTTAAAAGTTCCATTAAACTTTAAAGTATTCATAAGTCAGAAGTTTTATTCCTTTGAACTTACCTAAAATTAGGTACATAAGTCATAGCATAGGTAAAGTATAGGATAGGTAAGATACCTCTACTTATCTTCATCAACTCGTTTATTAGTATAAATAAACATAATTTTCCTATTCAGTCATAAGAAGGTGCTTTACGATAATCGTAATTTAGCAGTCGGTACTCTCATGTCTAGGTACGATGTACGATGAGTAGGTCCCACATTCAATCCAAGCAGACTGAAAGTGAAGGGCCGTACACACTACACAGATTAGGGTAGTGGTTTTTAGAGGCACAATGAAGGCCGAGCTTACAGATTAGTTACAAGTTAGTATCGAGGACCACAGGGTGCCCAGAGGGGTGAGGAGCGCAGGGCAGCCGCGTTCCAACACAGGCCACCAGCCCTAGCGCCGGTACTTGACACTTATCTGTGAGCCGCTCACGGAGCGGTTGTGCCATGCGCTTGCTTACCTGCCGATTGTAAACAAACTTATTGCGCGAAACACTATTCACGAGACCTCGAACATTTTGACGAACTTAGTGACTTGTGCTGTACAGACTTGGTGTTCCAAATGGATTTGTCCTGTGGAGAGAACATGCAGAGCCCCGGAAACAGCGGTGGTGGAAGAGCTGTGGACATGTGCGTCGCAGGACCTGACAGAGCTTTGGACAGGGACCCACGAGTCATCCTGAACTTGCTGGCTTTGGAGAGGTCCCATGCCCTACATATAGACTACTTCCAGAATGTGCAGATAGATATTCAGCCTTTTATGAGGAAGGTCGTCACTACTTGGATGTTGGAGGTATGTTTCATAGCGATATTTTCATTTCACCATATTAAACAATGATGAATTTGCGTTGATATTATAAGGTATTCCATTTATAATAGATATAGGTACCTACCTAAATAATACACATTTAAAAAACGAATTAGGTAATTGAATAAGTTTTCGATGTGTGTACAAATAGGCTTTAAAGTGGAGTAAAAATGCAGACGATAATATGTTTACAATTTCACGTTGCAGGTAGGTAGGTGTCATGCTGTCATGTCAATGCACCTAATGCAATATGTTTAATCAGCTGCTTTGAAATACGCTTGTGCCTTACTAACTGGAGTTTTACTTATTTTCCTTACGTAAATTACCTAATACTGTACTAGTGCCATATGTGTAATAAATATTAATATTACACATGTGCTAGTACTACCTTTTTCCAAATATCTCGTAGATATTGTTATTAAGTTATTAGTTATGTATCTTTGTGTATTTAATTTAGTATGCAATAAAGTACCTATTCTTCTATTTCTATTCTATTGCTTGCCTTTGAACAAGGTAATTGATTGCTTGGGTGATATTTTAAGCAGTAGCCACGGAATGGTTAGGTGCTCTTTATGCGCTTAAGTATATGGATCTGGATATAGCTATAACTTCAACAAATTTTACTATAAGCTCCTATTAGAATCCGATGCTGAAAGCACAGTATAGGCACATTACTTATATACATTATACATAGGTACATTATTTGTATACATATACATATACAAAAGTGTGAGTAGTCATACACAACTTAAGAACAGTATTATACTTATTGTGTCATATAACAGCTGATAAAGTCAAAGTTCAATAACCTTTTAAATTAACACTAAACAAGTTGTAGAAACATTAACTTACAAATTTCAGAAGTACTGCTAAAACTTGAATTGTTTGTTAGATGTTTCCTAGATAAAGATTTTAATTAGCTTTCCTGATGGCTCTGGTGATCTTTAAATGTAATTTTAGTAGGTGCTTATGTATTAATGTTTTTACTTACTTACATATTTAACGTAGATCGATCATACGCTTAAGTATTTGAAAAGTGGCATCAATGATCAACCTTATTAAAGCGAGGCTGCTTAATTGTAGCTAGGTAGGTACTTACTTCTTGTTGTCACATTCCATAGAGCCCATTTCGACTTATTTAGAAGACTTTCTCAGTACTTACGCATCAATGACAGACAATGACCTCCTCGCATCGTTTCACAGTGACGCAACGAAGTACCTAATCTGTTCCGAAGTATAAAGTTTCGGTGTTCCCGGCTACATCAATTTGTGGGCATGGGAATCTTGATAATATCGTTTATGATTCATTCAGTATTTCATAACTTAATGCTTGATGTTAGCGATAAACATCATGATGCTAATAATTAAAGTATACTAAGTTAGGCGCTTTCGATTTTCCTACAGTTCCTATATACAGGAACTGAAAAGATTTAATGAGTCGCAAAGGCTTAGTTGACATTATAGAAAGGCTATAATTTAACCTTCTTACTTATAAACACTGCATAACAGTGAAATAGCTACTTTGTCCTTTCAGTTTTCACTATTTTCATCTTTGCCAATATCAAATTGAATAGATAATATAAGACCTAACTATTATTATATCTTTCCACTAGCCATTAATTAAGAAGTATGATCCTAACAAAGTTTAGATCTAAACAAAACAGCTTCAAATGTTTCAACTAGGATGTCTTTACGCAGGTGTGCGAAGAACAACAATGCGAAGAACAAGTTTTCCCTTTGGCTGTGAGCTACATGGACCGCTTCCTAGCGCAGCGTGCTATCTCGCGGCAGCAGCTGCAACTACTGGCGGTCACGTCCTTGCTTCTGGCTTCGAAGTTCCGCCAGTGCCATCCCCTGTCTGTGGATCTACTCTGCGCGTATACGGATAACTCTGTTTACCCACAGGAAGTCAGGGTAAGAATGACTTGATTTATCTAGATGAGTTCTTTTAGCACTTGACTAGTCTCGTATATTTTCTACTGTGATATGAATATTGCTGCTGGTGTTTGTTGGTGCCAGTCTGCCGATATCTCGCTGACATCTATCGACGGCAGCTATTGAATGTCCTCGGGATTTGGTTGGTACCATACTTAGGTATGGTACCAACCAAATGTCAAAGATCTCGTAACCGTCTTTAGTTCTATTTCTCTATTTAATTTTGAAGAATATGTTTTGGTGTACTGGACATACCTAGTATATTAACTATTATTAGACTTGATCGAGATTCGACATTACTATTGAACATTCAGCTTATAATCAATCATAATTCTCTTCACTTCTTGACACACGGCTTTTGTCCGACCCGTACAGCGCTTAGGATATTATTAAGCGTGTCCGATGTTCACTGAGGTTTCCTCTTGTATGGCTTCATAACTTTACAAAAACACTCGACTTGGTGTAATTGCCTTTTAACCCAGCTAATCACTCGATACCCTCGAATGCAGCCGCACAACATACATCCTGTGCCGACCGCAAGTTATTCATTGTTTTGATTTCACTGCGAATGAACTCGATTGGCCGGTCAAATGTCACTCCTTCACCCCAGCAGTCGTTTGCTACCACGTGAGTTTCCGGCAATTATGTCTTCCTCAAGACGTTCATGAGGGCAGTAATATTGTCACCCACCGTGGCAACCCGTAGCCTGTGACGAAGTAAGTCACAAAATTACTTGACATCCTTCCGATGACGCGACGGAAGCGTGAGTAACACGACGGATATAAGATGGTGTATCTCCATTGTAATAGGCACAATTGGGGAGATATTTTGAGTGAGAGCGGCCGCCATAGCAATCATAACTTACATTACGTTAAACGAGAGTAACGGCCTCATCTCGTCCAGTGTACTCATTTCGGAAAAATCTACATAATTACCGTGACGTGTCCAACGGAAGCTTTGTCATAGATGTGATGTGTGGTTAAGCTTCCACGCAATACCCTTTCCCACAGTTCGGCTTAATGATGACAAAATTGTGAGGTACCTCGTCCGCGTGGGCAGGTGTGATTCGAACAATTATTATATGGTTGTAATGTAACCATGACTCTGTCGCCGTATTTCACACGCCTCTAGCACGCCTCATGTCAGTTGACAATATCACCTTTAGTTCAAAAAGTTTAATTAACTTCACATCTATACATTAAACTCCTGTATCATTAGAAATCTTTACCTACGATACTGATAATCTTTGCTACATGTAAATTTTAGTCATAAATGCATTAGTCAACTTTAAACCGTGAGAAAATTGTTCGTCGTTCCTTCGAAGCACCGTATGGCATCCCATACTTCCTTGCAATTAATTCGGGCGATGATCGCGATATGCCCTGCACCGTGCATACGTAATGATGTCATATGGTTCGGTGGACGCCTTTCCCATACCTTGACATATATTGTAATTCAACTCTACTACGAGTACATTTAAATACCGGAACGCATGACTAATTAAGATATAGGTGTATACAGGTGCTACTACTACCAAGCACTTCTTATTTAGGTATACACGTTCTTGGTATAGCACACCTACCTACCTAAACTCCTAGAAAACCACGAACTTATACCAATAGCTTTTCCGCTCTAGGCATAGTTATTCCTCTAGCCGGGATTCCGGATTCTTTCTCATTATGATTCGATCATTGTACAGTAATATCTAATAGTTCAGCCTTGCTTAGAGACTACAATATAAATCACGCTTATCTAAATCAGTCCATTGAACTTGGTAGAGATTATTCCAATACACACTCATATATTTTGGGACGGCATTCAACTGTTGTTTACAATAGTGATTTCGATAGCGGCTTTGTACAACAAGATATTTTTTTGTTAAAAGTTAGTCAACAAGTTTCTAACATACCTACCTACGGTATACTTGTCTGATAGTTTCTTAGTTCACGCAATTTCTTGTTTTTGCTTTGACTGCTATGCGTTGTTACTTTTTGCGGTTTCCGCCTGAACTCTTGAAGTATGACCGTTACGATCCTTAACCTCCAAGAATACGCACTATTTGTCCCTACCTAAATCACTTTGAATAAGGTAGCCTAAATTATTATTTCAAACGTGCAATTGTGTATCGGTTTCCCACGGGGTCGTGGCCTTTGGGGATGAGCTATTTAAATTGCGACTTGCATTGGAAACTTGTATTTCTATTGAGGAGGTGTTTTTTGTTGTAGCAATGGGAAGTGATGCTTCTTCAGCGGTTGAACTGGCAGCTGTCGATAGCGACGGCATTCGACTTCGTGGAACCGTTTCTGGCGCGGGTACCTTGGGGCAGAACGAATCCTCTTGTGCGGACGCACGCCCTTACCTTGACATCGGTCTGCTATACCGGTAAGTACACGCAAAAACGTAATAATATAAACGTTTTAATAGCAATCATAAATAGTCTGCGTGTGTTATATGCGGGTCGAATTGGCTTCCTGGTGTTAATTACCATTAATCGATAAGTGCGTGTCTCCTGTTACTTTTAGGCTTTAACTGATGCGAACACGAGTTTGCTTTAAAAATACAGTAGGTACTGTTGTATTAATGAGGGAAAGCCTCCCTTTGTTTGTGAATGCGATTGTGCGTGCGGTCAGCATATGAGTGTGAGCATTTATCTTTTAGGGTGTGAGGGACGTGTATCGGAACTCGCGCGCACATGCCAGCGCACTGATATCGCACACCTTGCGCCTGCGCACCCCTCGCGCATACCTACCTACTGACCCCAGCGTCCCCAGCACTCCTATTGTCATTGTCAAAGAGCAGTTTTTTTCATCACTATCTCTATAATTATCGTTACATAATAAAGTCTTCTGTCGCCTCTATCTGTTTTTCGGGCTTATCTCGAAAAGTGATTGACAGGTTTTGTTACAGTATTACCAATGGATATAGGCTGGTTATCAGGGAAGATTTATTGTATAATAAAAATTGATGTATGGTTCATTTCAACTACCTGAGTTGTAGTCGGAAAATGAAACGTGCACGTGCCTTATCATAATATTTGCAACATCAGCTTAGTTTCTCTCTAAAACCCCTTTTTTATAAGGGTTATAAAACCCTTAAAAAAGGAGTTCAAATGACCTCTATTGCCTTAATTTCATACTGAGAAGTAGGCATATTTTTTAATTATTTTAATTCCAAAATTACTATAATTAAGTATTACAAATGACAGATATAGGTAAACATAAAAAAATACAAGTGAATTGTTCATTTTATTTCATTTTGTTGTTATTATAAAACCATTTAGAGGAATAGGCTTAAGTACTGGCCACTAGGTACTTATAACTTAAAAATAAAAAATAGTTATGGATTATTTAGTATTTCTGGCTTTAATTAAATAACCTTCATCTGACCTTATGATGACGTCACTCATAGCTAAATGCAAGAAATGCCTAACCCTAATGAACAAAAAAAGTAAAGAAAAAAAGATATGATGTGAATGTGACATTATTGACATGGGCGTATGGAGTTTTTAATGTAGAGGCAACGGCCGAAAATTATTGAACGCTATCATATTATGACGTCATCAGACACGGGAAATTTCAATAATTATTTATAAATTAACTACAATGAATATAACGATAAAAATGGAGGTCGAGAAATTTTGGTTCTTTTTTCAAGTCGGTTGATAATGAATTCGGTACCTCACAGACTTTTAATACGTTCACCTAAATTATCATTACAAACGATGTAGGATAACCAGTTGGACGGCCAGTCTCGTTTGGTATCAATCTATGCAAACGATCCAGTATAAATTGTTTACAGGCACGTGCTTTGAGAGGGAGCCTGCGTTTTATTGGAAGGACATCGTAAAAGTAAAACTGATTTCAATAGAAATTATAATATTGTGACGCTACTTGTTTTTTATGGGTCGTAAAACTGAAGATGTGTAATGACCTAATGACATTGTCATACATTCATTTTGGGGTTAGATAAGATATGTTAGTACCTAATAATTGATTCTGTATATATACAAATGAACCCCCCTCTCCTCTGTTTCTCCTAGTCACGCTACAACTTGAGAACAGCTTTACTGATTTCATTCATCTTTTTTTTAAATGTTTATTTATACTCATCTTGTCGAAGGAAAGATGGATGAGAAAGGGATAAAGATAGGGGAAAAGAATGAATGGATGGGACGGCAATAGAAGGGAGGAAAGTGAAGCCGAGTATCTAATAATAACATAGCTCTCGTCCCCACCAATGCCTACCAAATGTCCGGACTAGACCCGAGAATTGAATTCGATAGGAAAATAACATAGCTCCATGGTAATAGTAACTGATTTGCGTAACAGAGTTACTTTATTCTTTTCCAGTGAAAAAAAGCTGAATATAACGTAGAGCATTTAAATAAATCATTGCTAGTATTACGTCGTGAAGCCTTCAGACTCGAGGGCTTATCACTTGCCTACAAGAGAATGACTGGAGGAAGAATATTATGAAGTCAAGTAAAAAGGTAGAGGATCCCAATTTGACCAGCTTGTTCTTTTTTGTGGGCAATAATTATATAATTGAATAAGTTCATACATAATTTGTGACACAAATCACAATGTGTGACCGTCTACTTAAAAATAATAATACGGGGCAAGCCATTCTTACATACCTACCTAGCTATTTATTGTATAGGTATTTTTCTTCCTTATACCATTTTTATTGTTAGTAAATTAATGTACGGTGAACGTCTGATGAGACAAAGAATGGAAAAAAAATAATATTTGAACTTAGTAGGTAAACGTTGGTGGCTTTACATAAGGCGAAATAAGTTGTGTTTTTATTTAATGAAAATTGTATCATTCATTACCTATATTATAACGCGTATGATTAGTAGATTAGTAGCCAAGGGCTGTAAGGCATCAATTGCAGCCCGAGATATTTAGGCGCAAGAGCGCAGCGAGGGCGCCTATAATTCGAGGGTGCAATTGAAAAAAAACCGGCATTACAAGAATAAAACATTTTAGAACTTTCAGGCAAAATGTTGTTAATTGCTGCTTCAGCTTCCATTTTCATTGAATCGGGAGTGCAGCTTATATCTTCATCACTGGCAGAACTCATGTTTTTTCCTAATTAGCACGTAATTATAAAAAATCTCAAAAACAAACAATATTTAAAGTAAAAGTTTTCTATTCCCGCCTTTTTTCATCTCTTTTTTTAAATTTTTTTCAAGAACGAAATTGAGCTTTGCCGTTCGATATTTAAAATTGATGACTATTATACTCATACGAAGACAAGGCTGAATAGCGAAGCGACCTCTTTTGTCATTGGGCTGAATGCATGATGTCTATTGCCAGTATGATGGGTAGATGTACGCGAACTTTTTGAAAGAGTGAAGAGTTTTTTTTTAAAATTACTTACCGCCCTAGGGCTTTTCTAGCTACATTATTACCCTAGAGTGCTAATTGGTTACCTACAAGCCCCATTTGGGGGTAATAAGGACCTACTTACCGAATATGAGAGATGTAAAATGATATTTATGATATAAGACAAAGTGAAATATTGTCTCGCTGTCTCGCATATACCTAATAATTCATTACGATAGGCCAATACTCAGATAATATTATTAGTAAAACATTTTTTTTTTATGCGATTGAATGACGTGACGAGCTAGTCGTTCACCTGGTGTTAAGTGACACGGCTGCCCATAACAGTTGCAGTGTCACTCGGAATTTTAAAACAATAAAGTTTCGCGTGACACTGCACTGCGCACGTCATCCTGAGACATCACACAGTCTAGTAATCAGATTACTAGACTGAGTGATCAGATCATATGCCCAGTAAATTTCACTAGCTACAATGCCCTTCAAACCGGAACACAGTAGTGCTTGCACACTACTGCTTGGCGGCAGAATAACTGGCAAAGCGGTGGTACCTACCTAGACGAACTTTGCAGAAAAGTCCTACCACCTTGTACAATTATTAGTAAAACATACTGACTGTGAGCAAACATGTAACCGTTAAAATAGTCACATACTTAGAGGAATTACGCTAGCGTTATATTTCTATGGTCACACAGTATAGGTATCTTATACATAGACACGGAATGACCCTTACAAGTCTTGCAACTTGTAACCCCGCACAAGGGGTTGCGCATGCCCGATCACTGAGCAGAGAGCGACTAAAAGAAAAAAAATAACTAATTCATAAGCAGACTTGCTAGCTTTACTTAACCTTTCGTGAAATAATAGAAAACCTCGCATGTCCACCTAGCCGTTTCGAGCCGTTGCAACCCCATTCAATTAAAAGTAATTTCTTTGCATGATATTACCGTAACTACTTATACTGAAATAAGCCTTATGTCACGAAACCAACGCAACACCCTCACTCCCCGTTAATAAATTCAAATTCAAATCAAATCTAGTCACAATCTCAATTCTCCTAGACGACAAACGTCAAGTTTTGAGAGGTCTGCAGAAAAACGATAAAATATTATACCTATGTCGTGTATCAGGCAAATGAAACCTTAGAGCCCTCAAACCTTCAGAGAGATCCGGCAAGGCAAAGCTCGAAAATAATTTTTTTACTGGCATGGTGATTGGAACGAGATAAGAATGTGATTGTAATCGAGACTCATCATCATCAATAGCCTGAAGACGTCCACTGCTGAACATTGGCCTCCCCCAGAGAGCGCCACATTGAGCGGCTGCTTGCCTCCTGCATCCATCGGCTCCCCGCGGTTCTAACCAGATCGTCGGTCCACCTAGTGGGGGGCCGGCCCACGCCGCGTCTTCCAGTTCGCGGTCGCCACTCGAGAACCTTTCTTCCCCATCGGTTGTCAGTTCTACGAGCGATGTGGCCCGCCCACTGCCACTTGCTTATTCTCAAAGATAATAAATAATAAATAAATAATAAATAAATATGTGTGGGACATGTCACGCAGCGCCATCTAGCCCCAAACTAAGCATAGCTTGTACTATGGGAACCAGATAACTGATACAATACTTAGATACTTTTTTGTTTGTAAATACATACATAGAATACAATATAACAACCAGACACAGAACAAACATCGATGTTCATCACACAAATGTTTGTCCTGGGTAGGAATCGAACCTACAACCTATAGTTCAGAAGGCAGAGCTACTACCAACTGAGCTAACAGGCCAGTCAATATATACCGGTGACTTTAGTTCTCTTGCGGATCTCCTCATTTCGGATCTTATCTCGCAAGGAAACCCCGAGCATAGGTCTCTCCATAGCTCGCTGCGCGACTTTGAGCTTACTCATAAGGCCAACAGTAAGAGACCACGTCTCAGTTCCATAAGTCATCACTGGCAACACACACAGGTTGAAAACTTTCGTTTTCAGGCGTTGCGGTATTTTAGACGAAAAGATGGGACGAAGCTTCCCGAACGCTGCCCACCCGAGTTGGATTCTTCGTGCGACCTCTTTGTCGAAGTTGGATCTACCTAACTGGATAATCTGCCCTAGGTAGACATATTTGTCTACAACTTCGAGAGTATCGTTCCCAACAATTACCGGTATAGGTGGAACATGGGCACTAGACATGATTTTCGTCTTATCCATATTCATCTTAAGACCAACCTTTTGGGAGACTTTACTAAGGTCGTTGAGCACTATACTCGAGACTATACTGAGTTACAATTACCAGAATTGACCCTCAGTCAGGGTCAGGGCTTATTATGAGACTCCCATTTATGGCCCGATCTAGTTTATTAGATACCTTATTGAATTATCCTGACACCAATCTTCTATTTTTTGGTAGTTTTCTTTTAATATATCATTGTAGCCGTGATAAATAAAATCAAACTGCTCAATTTAAAGTCAAAACTTATCAAACGCGGCAGTATTACGACTCAGCCCGTATGGTCCATCAGATGCTGATAAGAATTATTTATGGCTATAGCAGTCAGCCGAATGCCAACATAACCCCACTAATTGATACATCGGTTATAGATTTAAAGCTTTGCAATCCCATATGGTGCCAATCAACATGTTAATAGGTACAAACAAATTAATAACCATGGCGCCTTTACGAGATAGGCTGACGAATCTATTTCTGTTATTTGTTTTTCATTAATCTCTCAGTGCGTTATATTATAGTAAGGAGCTTTATCAATGCAATGTAGGTACCTACTTATAGGGTGTGACGTAGGTATCTGTTGTTGTAATAAGGTAGTTAAAAGCGTTTGGGCGTCAAATTTTGTCGGTGTCGGTCGCCGGAAACAACATAATTGCCGGTAACCGATCGTGCATTACTCGAGGTGTGAAAGGGTTAATAACATTACTTGACCCTTAAACTTCCTTCATATTGACAATAGATTTAACTGTAGGGTTTGTTTACAATCTTAACTGCAGTTTTAAACAATAAACTAATAATAGCCGATTCAATTTTGCAACGCATAACGGCATTAGTTAAAAACTTTAGGGGTGAAAGTTACCAGACAATTTTTAATGCGTTTGACCAAAAGTATAAGGAGCATGTGACTCGGTGGTTGACGACACTGGCCTGGTTCGGGCAGGGGAGACCGCGACAGCTGATCGGGGACAATACACGAAGACGTCCCGCGGCCTTTGTGCGCCCATTCCCTGTCTTGAAAATCACGACAAAAGCTCCCCGGCACAGAAATCGTCTCGGCGCGCACCTGGCCCGAACGGGACCTTGTCTAACCCGATACTTCGTCCCCATATACCTAATGCGGCTTCCGAAATCGTATTGTACTTGAGATTTGAACTTGCGAGGCCTTCACGTTTCCGCTTTGAGCATCCGACCTCATATCAATTAGACCCGTTCCTGATCTGTATTCTGTATGGTATTTTTGAATGGGATCCAGTTTCCACGTTTGTATAATGTCTGTATGTTGCTATATGCCAAATCTAATATGTTTAATTCTTTCACTGTGTGTGTGTGCAATGTTGTGAAATCAAAAAAGTTTGGCTGTGTTACGATAACAATAACTATTTTACCTATGCACCCATAATGCTGCAGAAACAGTAAAGAAGCCCTTCGACTAAACTTGTTTTTAAAATAAGACATAAAAACTGAATAGGGTATAAAATTATATTGCAACTTGTTTTCGCACGATTAGACGTTGACTATTTGCTACCCCTGCAATTTTGCGTTCAATTTGTGATAGTCGGGATTCACTATTGGGGTGGGGTTGACAGGTTTCCGAACGGAACTTAACGGTCCTCGACGACTGTTGAGTGAGCGTCATTACTTGTGTGGTAATTAGAAGGGCATAAGACGCGGGGGTGTCTTGCAGTGCGTTCGTGGGCGCGTGGGCAATGCCAGCAGATGTTGAGTCGGGTCCCAACTGACGGGCAACCTGTTGCGCAACGGAACGTGTCGCTCCGCTGCCCATGTCGAGATCTTTGCTGATACGCGACCCGCGATCGTTTTTGATTTTTAATAAGCCCACATTTCCTATTCAACCTCATTTCCAGTCGGCGCTCGCGCACCAGTCTATCACACTGATTTATGTAGGCAGTTATTCTCTCAAAAGAAGTACGTTAACATTCGCAAGGGATCTAATTCAAGTGCACCCTATCTTGTCGTGTTTCATTGACCTGCAGTTACGAGCTCGTAAGCTCAAGTTGCATATATAATAAAGTACTTTAATTAAAGTAGTGAGGATTTTTTCTGAATAAAGTTATCGCGTTCGCGTGTAGCGTTTGTTGTTTTTGTAAATAAAATGGTTTGTAGGAACGTGCCTATGTATAAGGGCACGATGAAGGAGGGTATTAGTACTATTAGCGGTGGGCAGTGACCCTGCGTACCGTGGTTGCAGTGTGCAGAGGTGCGAGCGGAAGGGTCGCGCCAGGTGCCGTCACATCTGCCGTCTTGGCCTGCGCCTACCTCTACCTACCTACACCAAGGAACTTATAACAACCTTGTTTCGCTTCAGTACCTTCACCGTTAGAAGCATAAGGAAAATGACACCGCTTTTACATTTACGTTGATATTTATGAAATTTTTCCTGTGGCATTAACATATTGTGGGCACCCCTAGGCTTCATCTGCAACTTAGGTACCAATTTTTTCACAGGAACCGGCATCAAATTACATCATGTTGATCTCGGTTGGTACCTACTTACTGCAAGAAATCTGTACTACTTATGCAAAATTTCATCCAAATCCATTCAGCAACACAAACTTTACAAACAGACAACGTTTCACTTTTATACACAATATGTAGGCATAAGATGCGTTTCAATAACCTATGCACTCAAATTAAGTAAATTCAAGAGGCATGTTAAGAAAGTGCAAATATAACGGATATTTTATTAGAAGAGTATTGATTAGACGACTCGCAATCGAAGGCAACATTTACGGAACAATGCGCTCCCTTCTTTTCGCGTTGAAATCGCAGCTGCGCCCTTAGCTAGACGACTTAAGATGTAAATTACTACCATTATTCCCTCGCTATTGTCCCGAGTAGGTACACAAAGATGCAGACGGGGACGCAATGCACAAATCGGGCAGCTGTTTGACGCTCCTTCCTCATTCAACAAAGAGCATCTAGTATTGTGCAAAATGTAACACGACGTTTTTTGCGCAGACCCTTTACAGAATTGAGACTAATATTTATTTTTGGAGAAGTTAAATCTTCCATGCGACTTATGACTTAGCTGAATCCACATGAATTTGAAAATTTTAATTGAACTTACACACATACATTTACGCCTTGATGTAGTTTGGAAAGGGTATCGCTAGTAGGTAGTAGGTACAAACAAGATGCAAGGTGCCCGGCCACCTGTCGGCACAGCAATAATTATCTCGCAACAGATGCGTCCTACCTGCGATACGACTGCGCCTCGCGGCATCTGTATACGAAACTTGAATGCACAAAAAACATAAACAACAAACTTGAAGAGAATTGAGTGAGCTAAAAATATCAGTGGATATAGCGTGGACAGCTTATTATTTAGTATATTTTGAAATGTTGGGTGGCAAGCTATGCAATTGTCATTTATAGTATCTAATTATTCAGTCCAGTTATTATATTTGAATAAATCTGTCAGGTAAGGGAAAAACAGTTATCATATTGTCACGCTAAGGCCTCCACCCTAATGAGACAAATAAATAGGACATAGTCAATCAAAGACTTCTATATACTGGGTGGCGCAAAAGTAAAGACCCTATTTGGTTCAGCTATAACATTTTTTCTAAATTAGAAAACTAGATTTAGGTTTTTTTAAATGTATATTTGTGCCATTAAATTTCGTACCATTAGGATTTAAAGATGATGTCTTTTAAATGGTGACCTCCAGAGTTGATACACATTTGAGCCCTATTTATGACATTTTGCATAACTTGCCGTAACACTTCCTGCGATATGTTCGTTATTTCTTGACGAATGTTTTCTTTTAGAGCTGCGAGAGTCTGTGGCTTGTTCACATACACCCGAGATTTCAAAAAACCCCAAAGAAAGAAGTCTGGACTGGTCAGATCGGGTGATCTTGCAGGCCAAGGCAAATCGCCAAAACGAGAGATAACTCGGCTTGGAAAAGCGTCCCTCACTAAGTCCATAGTGTCGCGCGCTGTGTGTGCCGTAGCGCCGTCTTGTTGAAACCAGATGTGCTCCAGCCCCAATTCGTCCAAACTGGGTATCAAAAACTCACGTAACATGGTTCTGTAGCGTTCTCCAGTGACAGTTATCGCATTGCCTCCAGCGTCTTCGAAAAAATAGGGTCCGATCACTCTGTCAACACAGATGCCACACCATACAGTAACTTTTAGTGGGTGTAGAGGTGTTTCTTGAATAATGCGCGGATTATCAGTGCCCCAGAACCGAGTATTCTGCTTATTGACATGCCCTGAGAGATGGAAATGCGCTTCGTCACTCATAACCAATTTTGAAGGAAAATCATCCTCTTCAAGGTTGAGGTTTATGACGCGCTGGCAGTAATCTAGACGAGCTCGGTGGTCAGCAGGCAGCAGTTGATGAGTCATTTGAGTTTTATACGGGAACATCTTTAAGTCTTTCACCAAAATACGCTGCAGGGTCCGTCTGGAAATGCCCAATTGCGTGGCACGTCGCCTCGTTGATGTTTCTGGACACTCTTCCACATCTTCGCGCACAGCATCGATATTTTCAGCTGAACGGCCTGTTCTTGGTCTCCCAGACTTAGGTCTATCCAATGTTGAGCCAGTTGCTTCAAGGCGTGTGGCAAAGCGTCGAATTGTGCGACCAATCGGTGCCGGACGGTGGGGAAATCGTCGACGAAATTCACGTTGTGTTCTTATCACTGATGAATTATTCCGTAAGAACATTGACACAATTATTCCACGTTCTTGGGGAGTAAAACGGTCCATGTTTATTTTCAGTGTATTTTACATTTGTTCACTACACAATTTTCAACAACAGAATGACAGAAAATGTCATATAAAAAAAATAAAAGTATTTTCTTTAGTGCCAGTACTTTTGCGCCACCCAGTATACACCAGACAGGACATCTCTAACATGCACTGTCAACCACTGCAAATATGCCAGCGAGCATCTTCTCGCTCATACGATGCTCAGCACTCAAAGCGACTGCACGTGCAGCAGTGAATAGCAGTAAAAATTATGATTCGAATGTGCCATTGCACTAGCGCTGCGTGTTGGGATCGTTGGTTAGACGATTTAATCTCGTAAAGCGCTGTAGCGGGTTTTAGTTTAATTATACAAAAAATGGCAACTATTTGTGCTTCGAATAGCTTCTCTAGTACGTAGTACTCTTTGTAGTCAATAGAGTTAATTGCCTTGCCTTGCCCCTATAGAAAATGCTTACGTTCATCAAGCACCTATAAGCCTCTATGTCACAAACTATACCCAGACCCATTACGAATCAATGTTATAGCCAAATACTAAATAATAAATTATTTTTGTCCTACAGAAACGGAATTCCTCCTAGTACCGCCGTCTCTAGTAGCGGTCGCATGCATAACCGCGGCTGCGCGCGGCTTACGCGTCCGCATGTCCATAACGGAGCTGTGCGCTCTCACCCGCACGGCGGCCGCGGCGGCGGAACTAGTCGCGCGACATGTCGAGCGAGTGTTAGCTAGGGAGACGCAACCTCAGGAGCCGCGGGCGAGACACAGTCAGCAGTACAAACTGGCAGCACCAGAGCAGACGCAGCTACCCGATACACCTACTGATGTTCAGGATGTTCATTTCTGATGGAGGCGTTTGGTTGTTTTCATGCTGAAGTTAATTTACATGTTCAAATGAGCTGTTTGTTTTGATGTTCACGCGGGATGTTTACTTGTGTTGTACTCCTCAGCATAATATTGTGGCTAACGTACCTACCCATTTTGGAACATGTTATCTATCTAACCTCGTCGATAAATTTATGTGCCCCTCATAGGTTAGCTCAATAAGTCACGACTATAAGTTTTCCCAGACCTCTTTTCCTTACAGCCGAGAGATATGAACTCCAGAAACCGCCTACCTAGTAAGTGATTTTTAAGCAGTTAAAAATTCCGCTCAGTCCGTCCCTGTCAGTTTTGTTTTAGATAAACCTTAATATAAGTTAAAATTGTAAGTTCATAAAACAATACAGGGCCAATACCCACAAAAGAAGATATAAGTAGTCGTAATCACGTTATAAGTGTAACCAATCCTTATACAAACTTTAGCTGTCCTTTCGCTCAAAATACTTAAACCTTAACGAAAGAGAACAAAATAAAAACCTACGAAAGAAGAGAGGCAAACATGGGGGACATGCTTCTAACAGACCGTACTAGACTCTACTGGAATATGTCATTTATAAATCTTCATCTTTGCTCTGGGCTAAAAATGTCAAAGCACCAAGTTCCCCATTAATCGCCCCAATTTTTTTTCTTATAATGTCTTTTTTTATAACATTGAGTAGACCCCGTGCCCGGAAGACGCAGCGTGGGCCGGCTTCCTACTAGGCGGACCGATGATCTGATCATAACCGCGGGGAGCCTATGGATGCAGGAGGCGAGTAGCCGCTCCAAGTGGCGCTCTGTGTGGGAAGCGTAAGTTTAGCAGTGGACGTCTTCGGGCTGTTGATGACGAAACCCCGTGCCTGTCATTCAAAAATAATATCTACGTAAAACCATGACTTTCATAAACGCCTATTTACAATCTTCACGCGTTTGCAATGGGTTTGTTATGTAAGTATTGTAGGTGCTACAGTAATTGTATATAGGTAATCTATCCCTATCCTACAATTCCTACACCTACCATAAGGTAGAGAGAACCTCTAGGTAGGTACTGCTAGGTTGATTTTTATTTTAAGACTATTCGTAATTATAAAGTTTTCAAATAAAGATGCAATCGATCTCACGTTTTGAAACGTTCGAAGAATGGATACGGATTTCATTGTTGAGATATTGGACGTATTTTTTGTGCTGTGCACCTGGGTAAGTACAAAAAAAAAATTGAAAAGAAAAAAAATGCCTTCACGTGTTACGTCGAATGATTTCTCGTTGATATAATAATAAATGTATGTATGAAAAAGTCCATTGATCTCAAATTTATTTATGTAAATTATTACTGTAGCTATAATAGAGCTATGTTATATATTAAAGATCCGTTCACGTTGGCAACAGCGTTTTTCTTATAGCTGTTCTCATTGCAGTTTGATCTCTTATATTCCCAGAATACGTTTCTAAGACTGAAGCCAAAATACTTACGTCATATTTTGTTATATCCTTTTCTACACTGGAACCATGTCAACAGTAAATTCGCCAAATTTTTTGTCAAAGAAAACAAACGTTGCTTGTAAATGTAATGTAATATTTTTTTGGCAAAAGCTCTTAGCGTAGAGACAGATGTATTGTTATTACTTATGTTTTGTGTGTGTGGATCTCATTTTGTAGTAAATTCATTGCCTGTACAGAGGTAAGTTTAGCGTAACGAATATTGAGTGAAAATGTTAACTAATATAATATTTATTAGGTCGAATGTTAAGTTTAGTAAATTCTAGTCACACGTTTTACACATTCCTGTTTACGACCAAACGCGATTAGATTTAATTACTTAAATATATATAGGTAGAATTAAGGTAGCGTTAATTTTGATATTGAGCTCTCTTCAATCTTGAGAATACTCTTCAATCATCACCGTAAGAACAGTTTAGGAGTCTACGTCATATTTAATCACGAGAACACTGGCTATTAAGGTGTAACGTTTTACTCAGCACGGCAAATTCAAATTTTCTTGCGTTTTTTACCAATCATAGCTTAATTACTAAACGTGATTACATGAAAACTGATTTAACATAAATAAATAGAATGTACCAACAAATTACGATTAAAAGTATCACCTACTTATGGTTTAGCAACAAATGGCGATAAACCAATTTCGTGTTGGCTTTTCAGGCTATTGCCATTCGTCGCTAAACCAATGATAAGTAGGTGATACTTTTAATTGTAATTTATTGATACATTATGTTTATTTGCGCAAAATTAGTTTTCATGTAATCACGTTGAGTATTTTTTTTTATGTAAACGAATGACGTGATGAGCTAGTCGTTCGCGTGGTGTTAAGCGACACAGCCGCCATAACAGCTGCAGTGTTACTCGGATCTCTAAATTATATAAAGTTTCGCGTGACACTGCGCACTGCGCACGTCATACTGAGACATCACACAGTCTAAAAAAGTTTTCTAGACTGTGAGATCAGTTCGTAAAGTCTCATTAAACATTATTATTTTTATCTCATTATTATTGGCAAAAAACGCAGGAAAATTTGAATTTGCCGCGCTAGTGAAACGTCCCACCTTAACTTTTAGTGCTACAGTTTGTACTTACTGCACCTTACCGTCACGAGCCAGGTAAATTGAATCGTGATTAGGTAGGACATGAGCTCTCGTACATAGAGTTGGGTAAATTAAATTTATTCATGTGTAAGTAATTAATGTCTACAGTACAGGATTTATGACATATTAATGGATGTAAGGGAGAGCGCTGAGCGTTACGTTACGTTACATAACGTTAATTAAAATAATTGTTACGTTACCTATTGGCCGAGCTTGCGGGCTTCTCCATTATTATTATTATTATTATATTAGCCCATATTGTCCCACTGCTGGGCAAAGGCCTCCCTTCCCTCTTTCCAATTTTTACGATCTAATGCTTGTGTGGCTTCTCCATTACGTCCATTAAATTTCATTCAGTATAATGAGTGTTCGTGACCTTTTATTTTTATAAATTATTTATAATAAAAACATTATAAAGTACTTGTGTATTCGTGTTGTCTTTAGTATTTTTTTCTATTTATTGCTTTTATAAAATATCGGTGAGAAAAAAAACTTTTTCACGCATTAATAAGTTTTTCTAAAATCATTTTGATAGTTTTGTGTGTTCTGTTATTTATAGTACCTAAGGAAATGAACTCTGAAATATCTAAGCTACTGTTGATGTTTACAGAATGATAAAATGCTAAACCTAAGATTTTTCGATTATATTTTACGTAACAGATGTTATTGTTAAAATTAAACTAGTAGTACATTTTGTACTAAATAAGTTAAACTAAGAATGTATCTTCATTAACTAGGCAATTTAAATGTACAGTATTTTTTAAATAAAAGATAATGAACAGAAATGTTTCGGATTTACTACCCTACTTACCTCTATTATGTCTGGTACATAATTATATTATAGACTGAAAAACAAGTAAAAAAAAACAATTGACATAACAGAAATTCAAGGCCATATTGCTCGTAGAACTGACAACCGATAGGCAAAAAAGGTGGTCGAGTGGCGACCACGAACCGAAAGACGCAGCGTAGGCCGGCCCCCACTCGGTGGACCGACGATCTGGTGAAAACCGCGGGGAGCCGATGGATGCAGAGGCGAGCAGCCGCTCAAAGTGGCGCTCTGTAGGGAAGGCCTATGTACAGCAGTGAATGTCTTCGGGCTGTTGATGATGATGAGAAATTAAAGTCCCAGAGAATGTTAGGAATCATAAGGTGAGATCAAGTGTGATGTATTATACCTACTTGCTATGTTAATAGACGAGTCATCGTCATGCATCCCTAAAATATCTGTTAAAAAGTAGGTAGGTACAGCTTGTCTGTGTGTATCCTGCATCACGAAGTCGGCTAAACTGGTTTTGATGTTCAGTGATGGAGATAGTTCAAACCCTGAGGAAACTGAATTTAATCGCAATGAAAAAGAAAAGCTCTGAAATATTTAATATTCACAACCTTTGATAGAATACTACCTACGTACATACCTACACGCGTCCGTTCCCAGTGTTTTTTATTAGTTCCATTGACTGTAGGTTTGGTTTGTGGTTTGGTGTAGGTGAAACGTGTCATTAGTTCAATTAATGGTGGATGATTTTAATGCTGCACATGTAGGTAGGTAGGTATATTCATATTAAGACCAAAGCTAATAAGTAGGTATATAGGTATACTTATTACCCACCTACCTTATGTATTAGGATAGATAGGGTAATTTATCTTAAGGTATATAAACAAGGCAAATCTATATATACCTATATCTTTTAACCTAATTTTAGTTTCCAATACATTATTTACACCTATACCTACCTAATTTATTGGAGGCTCGGTTGGTATATATAGATTTATCAACTTACTTCAGGATTGTTTCTTTGCCTTAGTGAGAGTAATAGTTATAGGCAGTTGCTAAACCAAACTCAACCCCAACCTATTTTTAAAGAAAAAACAAAACCTAAGCTTTCACTTGTTTTACAAACTATCCCGTATGCACGATCTGTGGACGTATGTAATACCTAGGTGCCTAGAACAGAATTTTCTTTCACTCTAAAATATGAAAAGCGCCATCTGAATATGCTGACAGGTACTTATTTAATGGTGGCGCCATCTCTCAACATAGATAATAATCATGGATGCCATAAAGCTTTCAAGGCACGAGCTTTCCGAGAAGTAGGTACAATTATAACTTGTACTAGAGGGCGCTATGCTACCAAACGCCACGCATAGATGGCGCTAGTTAAGGCTTTGGCTAAAAGCTCCGGTTTTATTTTTGAAAGTTTGGAGTGCGAACGTCGTTTGTTTCCCTTCGCTATGGTTCCAAGGGAATATAGAGCTTTCATTCAAAATGACCCATGTAGCAGGGCAAGCTTAGCAAAAGTTAAACGAAGTAATAGATGGCAGCACGATGGTGAAAGCTCCAGTGCCAGGCTGGAAATAGTTTTAAGGCTGGTTGGTTGAGGAGCTGCGGACGTCGCATGCCAATGGCCGAAGCTCGAATAAGCGATCATGACCCACGAGTAGGTACCTATTTTTAGCAATATATAGAAGTAACCGTATACGGAGGTAAAACATGCTGTCTCCAAATACACAATCGAATTAAAGAGATATAGAGGTAAATTGGTCGTATTTATGAAATAGATACCTACCTTAAAAACATTGCCTAATACCTACATGGCTGGATTGAAAAGTTCGCGGCTTCACTTAAAAACAACTAGGTACTTAGATGAAAGTCAAACATCAAGCAAGGCTTGGTGATTCTTCACATCATTACGTCGTTAGTGTACCACAAGTCCACACTAAGCGTTTTGCTGAGTCATTCATAGTCCGAACGGCCAAGGAATGGAATGCTCTTCCAGCACTAGTGTTTCTTATTGGGTATAACCTGGGTCTTTTCAAGTCAAGAGCAAATGGGCATCTCGTGGGCAAACGTGCTCCACCTTAGACAGCTTCGTCACTTACCATCAGGTGAGTTGTTATCAAACGTTAAACGTATGCCCATTTTATCATATAAAAGCAGCTACCTATTGGAATCCACGACCAACAAAGAGCAATGTACTTCAAAGAGTAGGTAGGACTTACGATGGATTCAGATAATACTGACTTGTGAACTTAATAAAGATAGTACCTATAGCAAAAGTCTATTTTTTTTGTTAATCTGCTTAGTATAGTAGGGATCCTGTCTCTCAAACACCACGTTTGCTCTTTTAATGAATGACCTGCCCAGCTCAATCAATGGAGCCGAGGTGTACATGTTCGCTGATGATGTCGCAGCCCTAGTAACAGCACCAACTATTGCAACCTTACAGCAGAGGCTTATGGAGGTCACACAGCAGCTACAGGTGTGGTTTATAGCAAATGGATTTGCCTTAAACCTGGACAAAACCTGTTTCATCCATTTTAATCTTGCAAACAGACCACGGGAAGCCCTGGCAGTATCAGTAGGGGGCTCTGCACTTCAACAGGTCCCGGCTGTAAAACTGCTAGGTTTCCAAATGGATTGTGCATTAAAATGGAATAACCACATAGACTTGCTGTGTGCTCGCCTAGGTCAAGCTTGTTTTGCAATAAGCCGCCTCGCTGTGACAGCTCCCAGACACGCGGTGCTCAGCTGCTACTTTGCTACAATCCATTCCATACTAACGTATGGAACTGAGCTCTGGGGCGGTGCAGCGGATTCCGAACGTGTACTCATCCTACAAAAGCGGGCTATCCGCGCGATTGTAGGCGTGAAGTGGGATGTGTCTGCAAAGCCATTTTTTGTGGAATTAGGTATACTGACGGTACCATCTATTTTAATATACCAAATATGCATCTTTGTGAGATTAAACCCCGATTCATTTGCACAACTTGGAGCATCACATAAATATGAGACTAGGCATAAATACAAACTAAGAACACCTGCTCACACGCTCACTAAATCCAAAAGGTCCGTATATGTTGGTGGACCTAACATTTATAATCACTTACCTGATCTGATAAAAAGTGCAGAATCCACCAACATATTTAAAAGGAAATTAAAAACTTTACTCTTGAGTAAAGCTTATTATTCGCTTGCAGAATTTAGCAACGACAAATTATAAATTTATATAGCTATTTAATTTTATTTAATATTTGACTTGTAATACTATTTTATGAATAAATTTCTGTATCTGTATCTGTATCTCATGATGATGAGTATCTATAAAAAGCAAATTAAAAAAATGTATGTATCTGCCTATAGGCCGAAATATTCGTCAAATTAACCTGTTCATTAAATGAAGGCTGCAGTGAACCTTAGAAACGAGTAATCCTTTTTTTTTACCGGTATAAAAAGCTTTAATAAAGTCGAAGTCCATTTATTTCTTAGGTTTTTTTAATGCAAAGGAAAGTAACTTAACCTCGTAAACACATTATCAGTCTTCACTTTATCATTTGGTATTATTTATTAACTAGCTTTTTAAAGTTTAATTAATCATCTGTTCAAAAAATGACATTCATACATCACTAGTACCTACAGGTTGAATAGCCAGAATGTGGGAGGCATCGCATTCATTTTAACTGAATTATTTTTCACCTTACCTAGAATGTTTGGTTGGTAAGGTTGAAATATACCTACTACAATGTTTGCCTAAGTATCACGTATTATTACTTATAGGTAATTTCATTGCATCGAATAGTTAAATTTACCTTTACGAAGGTTTATCTTCCATTTACACTCCGAAGTCGGACACGATACGGAGTGTCGTGCAAACAGACGAGGGCGGGCGGGGTCTTCGGTCCCGACGTTTACTCGAAAAACCAGCGAGATGAGAGGCGAGGAGCTCGGGGCGTTCTCGCAAACACACCGTCTCAGGGGACCCGCTCATTAGTTGTTCAAACAGCCGGCGGCCACTTTGACAAGCAGCCAGCCAGCCGGTGCTCGCCCGATCTTCCTCTTCAGTGATCCAACTTTAACGATAAAGAGCTATCGGGGACTGCAGATGGTAAATACGCGCGGTTGTTCTTATTTGCTCTGTCGACGGTCGAGACATTGTAGCTGTGCGTTTGTGCTTGTTTAATTTGGAACGCTTGTTTGGGATGTTGAGATAACAGAAGCTGCGTGGCTATTACACAAGGAATAACTGTATATTAAGTTAAACATATTTGTTTTTACCTGTCATTCAAAATTGGAATCAATACAATCGAATACGATCGTTTTACTATGAACTTTTTTTCAAAAAACCCTTTTAGTCTCTTAGTATACATAAAGCACACCGAAATTTATCTACTTCTCAGTGTATCATTTACAATTCTTGGTAGGTACCAGGCATTTGAAAAGTCATGTCGAGAAAAATCCATCTAGCTATACGCACTTCTACCACATACTTTCCAAAGCTTCCCTACCAGTTTTAAAAGATTCCTCAAGTCAAATCAAGTCTTCAAATACAGATTTAATGCAACTTTTATCAAATGAAGAAGTTCATTCAAAAAAGTTTTTGGCCAGTGGCACCTGATGTGTTTTTATAAGCTTGGAAACAAATGAAAGTCCGTCTGAAAGTTACAAATCAGGCGGATAAGCCGGGTTAGGCAATAATTTGAAGCAATAGTTACACAGAGCCATGGACTCCACACAGACGTGACCTTGTTAATTTTTTTCTAAAAATGCAGCATTTTTAAATTCTAACTTAGGAACCACAAATTGAACAACAACAAAATTTTCTGTATGAAAACCAAAGATGGCATGCACTCAATGAAGATAGTACGTACCTACTAATAAAAATACTACTAATGATAATATAATAATGATGATGATGACTAATAAAAATAAGTATATAGTACCTAGGTACCTATTTATTTAATTAGGCCGTGAAATTTTCAATACACTCATCTGGAAGGGTAATAATCATAACGTACTTTAATGTTTTTTTAAAATCAGATTTATTATTGGAGACCTTTATAATTTGATTATTTTAATGATGTAATATGAAACGCAGCAGGTATTATAAAAGCCAAAGTCATAGCTAATTCCAAAAGTCTTCTCTGAAAAAAAAATGGCAAAACCTGATTCAAAAATACCACGTTGTTGAAGCTTATTTTCAATCAATCAATCAATCGATCAATTTATTTGCTTGCGAGCATAGGTGAAAAACAATGGTCTTAAAAGTAACAAGCGTTTTTTTTAATGTCGTATTTTGTTCATTTATGGTCTGGAATCCTTACAATGAAAAAAAATAATCACAGCTATCGTAAGAATGTACATACTTACCCTATGATCATGATTTAGGTGTTGCAGTAACCAATCCATTATTTTCTTCAAATCTCAACAACTAAATAGAAGTGGCATCAAACATCACTATGTACCAAGAGATCTCAGCTAATGGGTGTGCGAGACAGTTCGCAATCATGGCGATGGCTGGGGCTCATCAATCACGGTCCCAGGTGCAGTCGCCCACCCCCGTCCCGCCCGCCCTTCGTCATCGTCTCTGCACTATGAAGTCAAAGGACCTGCTTGTATTAAACCAGAAAATGCTCCAGAAACACCTATGCATGAGATAAATTTGGCTAGACGTTGAGATCGTCTAGAACTCAATAGATCAATGCTTTAACAGCCTCACGTATAAACGGTACTTATATATAATTCTGTTTCGTTTTATTTTGTGATATTTCACGTCAGGGAGAAGTTCACTGAATATATAAAGCATTGGTTAAATTTATCTAAAGATTACAAGTAAAACAGTCTCGTGATATCATAAAGAAGGCTTAATAGTATAGGTATAGTATACGTAAGTACCCTAAACAAATTGGAATGGGTACCATATAGATGGAATGGGACTACTGGGTCAAAATAGTGGCAGTTGTCCCATCATGGAACAACACGATGGGACTAGTGGGATAGACCTGGAATACGTCGTAGAGTACATCTTGTAAAAAGTTGATTAGCAATATACGAAATACGAAGACGACAGTGAGTATGTTCTGTTAGGGTTACGGCCCTCGCAGCAGAGTGTGGAAGTGGCGGCAATAAATAACATCTAAATATGAGAGTAGAGAATAAAAGATAAAATAGTAAAACAACTCTGTATGCTGTAAAGTTTTCTATTAAAGTGACGTACATAGGCAGGTATCAAAAGGTAGACAGAGAACATAAATTATTTTTAATTTAAATACTACTATCAAAAAGGCTTTACTAACACGCCCCCTTAATTTATGCTCTCAAGGCCTATTCAACGTACCCCCTAAGTTACACATATATTATCTTTAAGCCCTAACCCTATCATGCATCTATAATGTTTGCACTTAGGCAAGGCTTTCGTTAATATATCAGCCGTCATATCATTTGTAGAAATGTATCTTAAAGAAATGTCCTTATTATTCTTTAACACATCTCTAATAAAATGGTACCTTATGTCTATGTGCTTACAACGAGAATGGAGAACTGGATCCTTAGCTAGCGCAATAGCACCCTGATTGTCTGCATATAAAGTAATTCTAGCATACCTGAGTAACCCAATTTCAGTAAGCAGACTGTTCAGATAAACCGCTTCTTTCATGCATTGTGATAGGCTAACGTACTCTGACTCACAAGAAGAAGTTGAGACACATCTTTGTTTCTGTGATTTCCACGAAACGCACGCACCACCTAAAATGAAAGCATATCCGGAATATGAACGTCGATCTAGTTCACAACCTCCCCAGTCCGAATCTGAGTATCCTATCATTGACTCACCAGTCTTTTTAAACGAAAGTCCGTAATCGTGTGTTCTCTTCAAATATCGCAACACACGCTTTGCGAAATTCCAACTCATGTCATTCGGATTTTCATTGAATTGTGCTAATTTTACCACACAATTCATAATATCTGGTCGACTTCCCGTTGCCAGGTACATCAAGCTTCCTATGAGCTCTCTATATCCACCTTGTGTATTCTTCACAACAGACACATCAATTTCACTTTTGGAGTATATTAATTTTTCATTCGGACACAATGGAATTGCAACAGATTCCTTGCAATTTTCCATTCCATAATCCTGTAATAATTTCCAAATATATTTTGTCTGTGACAACGTAATGACACCTTTATCTCTGACAATGTCAATACCGAGAATATATTTGGCATGTCCAAAGTCTTTTAGTTCAAACTCTTTGGATAATTCTTTCTTAAAGTCGTCAATGTGAACTCTTTTGTTACATGCTATCAAAATGTCATCAACATAGACCAAAACAAAAAGTTTTGTTCCATTCTCCTCCTTAAAATACAAACAAGGTTCATTTATGGAAGCCTTGAATTTCATTTTAATAAGTTTTTGATCCAGCATTATGTTCCATTGCCGCCCCGCCTGTTTCAATCCGTACAATGCCTTTTTTAATCGGCAAACATCTCCTCCGGCTTCAAGATCCTTTAACATCTTTTCGGCTTTGTCTCTAACAGTTAAGTCTTCACTCTGGTTTCCTGAAATGTTCAAAAGACAATTCTTAAGCAATTGAGGAATTTTCATGTAAATTTCTTCTTCCAAAATTCCATTTAAATACGCTGTATTTATGTCCAATTGATGAATTTCCATGTCCATTTCCACTGAAAGAGCAACTAACAGTCTCACTGATTCAAGTCTCGCCACAGGAGCAAATGTACTATGATAATCAATACCATACCTTTGGCTAAATCCTTGTGCTACTAATCTAGCTTTCTTCTTTTCAGTTTTATCTGGATTTAACTTTGTAGTTAAAACATAGCGACATCCAACAATGTCACGATTTGCCGGTTTCTTAACAATATCCCAAGTTCCATTCTTCAGTAAACTTTTGACTTCGGATAAGATAGCCTGTTCCCATCCATACCTCTCATTACTTGAAAGGGCTTGTTTTAATGTAACTTCTGTAACACCTGCAAAATCTTGACAGTCGGTAAACTCATCCGGGTCTGACGATACACCTTCGCCCTCACACGGATGTTGTGGTAACTCTTCTTCTCTTTCTGAAGTTACTTCAATCAATTTGTAAATTTTCTTCGGACGACCCGTACCACTTTTATCTAGGCGTGGTCTCCCTGGAGCTCTCTTGTATATCTTTTCTGGTTCCTCATGCCTTATATCCGGTCCCATATCACCACTTTGAAGAACATCACAGTGTGATTCGATATTTGGCATTAATGGCATCGTTGATTCAATACAAGAATCCACACAAGTATGCTCACCATCGGGTCCTACTTCATCAGAATTACGATCAGAAACTTCTGCCGAAGTAATCTCTATTTCCGCATACGTAGGTTGCATTTTCAAAGGAGAAACACATTTTTCAATGTTTAGCGGATCTTTTATCAAATTATCTTCCAAACGATTTCCGCTTTGATGAAATCTAACATCTCTCGATATTACGATTTTCTTGTCGGTAGGAATCCAAACTCTATATCCCTTAACATCTCTTGGATAACCAACAAAAACACCTTCTTGACTCCTTTCTGCCAACTTACTTTTATTTGGTTCTTTATTTAAAACATGTACCTTAGTTCCGAACTTCTGTAGGTAATGTAACTTGACAGGTCTGCCATACCATTTCTCATACGGTATGTCTCCTCCAAGAGCATTCGATGGACATCGGTTTCTTATATGACAAGCCGTCACCACAGCATCTGCCCAAAAACCCGCCGAAAGACCTGAGGATATAAGCATGCATCTCGCCATTTCGACTAATGTCCTATTCATCCTCTCAGCAACTCCGTTTTGCTGAGGAGTCCGAGGAGCTGTCAATCTTCTACCGATACCTTCGTTCTTCAAATATTCATCAAACTCTCGATTGCAATATTCACCTCCGTTGTCGGATTGCAAATATTTTATCTTTTTACCCGTTACGTTTTCAACATAATTTTTGTAAATTTTAAAAACAGTAAAAACGGAACTTTTTTGTTTCAATAGGTACACTTCACACCAACGTGTACTATCGTCGATAAAAGTAACGAAATATTTAGCGCCGCCTATTGCCTGCGTATTAAAAGGTCCGACCACATCTGAATATACAATCCTCAAAACCTCATTACAGGGTCCGTTTGATTTTGAAAATGGTAACGAACTCATTTTCCCTCTCGCACACACGTCACAGTCATGCAGCTCATGCTCATTTATCCTCTGAGTTTTTATACCAGCTTTGGTCAAAACTCTTAATAAATCCCTTGCATTTAAGTGTCCCATTCGTTCATGCCACAACCACACATTATCCTCTGACACTACTGATGCAGATTCATTCTGTTCCCTAACGTAATATAAATTACTTTTACGATCCGCAACTACTACAATTTCCCCATAACAATTTTTTACTATGGCCTCATCCTTAGTAAACATTACAGTATAACCTTTATCTGCAATCCTTGCCACTGAAATTAGGTTACATCGCAGATCGGGAACGTACAATGTGTTTGGCAATTGAACATTTGTTTTGGACTCACCTTTATATGCAGACAATGTGACCATACCTTTACCTTCAACTTTTGTGGTCAAGTTGGAAGCTAAATTTAATTGACTCGATGACGGTAACAAACCCTCCACAAATTTGTTTACGTCCTTACATAGATGAGATGTACACCCGCTATCTAAGATCCAGTTTCCATTTCCGCTGTACACACCATTACATTGATCTGTAACACAATTAAAAGAATCAAAACTGGTATCAAAGGATGTTTTACATGTATCACTATCTACAACGTACTTTGCAGAATCTTTTTCTTTGTTTTCCGTGCATTCTGATGCTTTATGTCCAACTTTATGGCATTTGAAACATTTAAACTTGAATGTTTCCCGTTGTTTATTAAACTTCTTTTTTCTCAAATTCTCTTTCGCGATCATTGCTTTTTCTTCAGATTTGTGCCTCGAACAGTACTCTTCAACGATTTTGATTTTCAGAGTTTCAGGATTTGGAATTTCATCTCGGGACTCTATTGCACATCGAAAATTATCAAACTCTGTAGGAAGACTATAGAGCAACATTATCGAAAATAGGTCATCATGAATTTCTACATCCATTGCACTCAGTTTATCCTTTATATCAAAAAATGTTGAAATATGTTCGTAAAAGTCACCAGGCTCGGTGAATCTCATCATCGTCAACCTTTTCAACCAAGTAGCCTTTTTCGCTGGTCCTTTTGATGCATATATGGATTCTAGCTTTAACCATACCTCTCTGGACGTTTTGCACCCTCTTACATGCCGTAACTCACCAGGAGACATACTCAGGATTAAGTCAGCTCTCGCCTTGGAATCTCCAACAATCCATGCCTGCACTGCTCTTTCCTCCGTTGGTTTTTGTTTACTACCATCCACATACCCAAATGCATCATTCTTGATCAGTAAAGCCTCTGCTTGTACTCGCCAGCTCTCGTAATTTTCTCTGGTTAAAACTTCAATCATTCTTGTTGTAGCCATTTTAACCATTCAATAAAATTACCTCAGCTCAATGTTTTCTTCAGCACTTCAGCACAATCTTTTTAGCAAATTATTTTTCAGCAATGACACTCACTACAATGCTATAATTTTCGCCTTCCGTCCTGGGCCCATAACCAATGTTAGGGTTACGGCCCTCGCAGCAGAGTGTGGAAGTGGCGGCAATAAATAACATCTAAATATGAGAGTAGAGAATAAAAGATAAAATAGTAAAACAACTCTGTATGCTGTAAAGTTTTCTATTAAAGTGACGTACATAGGCAGGTATCAAAAGGTAGACAGAGAACATAAATTATTTTTAATTTAAATACTACTATCAAAAAGGCTTTACTAACATGTTCTGTATTGTGGGCAAGTTAGTTAGTTACCTACACAAAAATGCACAATAGGAACCTAAAAAGGCAAAGACTCGTTTTATTTTCAGTTTAAAATATTTTAGGTGATTTTGAAGTGGAGAACAGATCCTTAGTAAGGACTAAAGAGGTTTTAAAAGTACATAACCTTGCCCACGTAACTACATATCTCGTACGTACGTAGTACGTATTATATCTCTGATGAAATTGCATCTTACTTTTGTCATAATTTTTTTGTCACAATGTCTATAAGTAATATTATACCTAAAGTTCACTAATCTACGTACACGCTAGCTTACACTGTTGAAGATTTTCCGTGGTAATAGACCCAGCTCCTTGGCAGTATCCTTAATTAAAAACAGTCATATTGCGGGGACAGTCGGCTGCATCTCGGCATGTGGCCCTTAGGAGGGCCAGAGAGGGCCCTAATTGGATTAGAGTCGGGTAAGTGGAGCTCGGCGCACGCACTGCCGTCGCCATAACCCACGCATTATCAGATTAGAACGCGAGTTGCGACTTCAGGAACACACATGCAGGCTATTACAGTTTTGATTTGGTCAAGGTCGGAATAATAGTTTCAATTACTTCCGGAAATCATCAATTTTATTTCAAAGTACTTAGTTGAGCACAAGTTTCGTTAGGAGTTGCGATTTCAGAATATGCAACAAACGATTTAACAGAAAGGTTTAAATTACACACACACACAGATTATATGTAGATTATAGATTACAGTGTAATTAATAGTCAAGCTCAATACATATTTTTTAGTAGAGAAATCTTGCGTGTTTCAGAATAAATATTCAGGAAAACATGCCCTTTAGATTTAAAAATCATTCCTAAGACTCCCAGCTAGGTGATGATGTTATGGTAGAGTAGGTATGTAAAATAGTAGTGTGTAGGTATGTAGGTGTGTAAAATATAGTAGGTATGTAGGTATAGGCATAACTTATGCCTATACCTACATACCTACTCTATTTTGTGCATCCTATATTTTTGATGAGCTGATGTTTCAGATGTTAAGATAGATCTGTATATCTCACTTTGATAGATTAAATGCTCCTAGGTAATATCTGTTACTACAGAAAACATATTTATACGCTGAAGTTTTAAACTAATTTGAATATAAATACAAAATGAGGAAATATGAATCATAAGGTGATGGTTACATATTTGTTCCGTTTGGGGTTGAAACATTGGGTCCCTGGAAAAACACAAAGTACTAAAAATAATTTGTAGGAAGGAAAGTGAAAAAAACAAGCCGGACAGTTTGATTGCAGGTCGCTAAGTGGCCACATATTTCACTCTTGGTCCTTGTTTTCATCTAGAAAATGCGTAAATAAGCGTATTTCTAACATAGTAAAATAAATATCCATGCTTGAAAATTTCAATGGAGTGTTGGTTTGGCCTTAGAGGAATTACGCTTTTTTATGGGTTTGGCCTTTTGTTCGTCACCAATCGAGTCAGAGTTTGATGTAGGTAAGTTATTCATAGTTCATTATAGTCACTCGACCTTTAATTAAAAGAGCTAGTTTAGTTATTTAAGTAGGAAAACATAATTTTTAATCAAGACACTGGAAGTATGTAAGGTAGTTTTATTCTTGGAAAAGCTGGTATCATCATATAAACAATGTGATGTAGGTATTATATGTAAATACTTGTATGAAAATGATGTCTTAATGTTAACTTTTGCATTTTAATTATAAAGAAGGCAAGGCCGTGTAAGGCTGGGTTAGAGCATCATAAAACTACAGCCAAATCTGCAGTTTAAACTCGGTACAATGTTGCACCATTTATCCGTTGTTAAATGACGTCATAAATTAATGATAACTTTAACTATACGTATAAAGGTACCTATGCAAAGGTCTATATGCAAACGCGCAAGCTACGGTTAGCTTACGGGTCTTTGATAAATTACGGCTCTCTCCAAAACTACATAGAAGCTTTCAGTAAATGGTCCAATGTTACTGGACTTTTTACTTGAACATTCCTGACTGTGTTTTTAACCGACTTCCAAAAAAGGGTGGAAGTTCTATGTTCGACATATATTTCTTAGACCTAAGTTCACCGATTTCTGCTTTTTTGTTTGATTGGAGAACCTTGCATTGTAGTTCCATGTAAATTTGGTGAAGATATGATGGAAGATCTTTGGAGATGGACAACGGAACTCCTCAATCCCAAGTAGGTCTATTTTTCAAATTTTTTTTTTTTTAAATTGTTGATAGGCGCAGCTTTTGACCACTGCCTCACTTGATAGAAAGTGATGACGCAGTCTACGATGGTGCATGCTTGCCTAGAAGATACCTGTTCACTCTTGACTTGAAGACACCCAGATCATAGCCAGCTGGAAACAAGGACGCCGGCAAGGTGTTCCACTCATTTGCGAACAGCAAACTACTATATATTATACCTGATTAATTCTTAATATAAAACTAAGGCAATTGAAGCCAGTTTAACACTTTTTCTTAAAATCCTGTCATTAAATTTACTTTTAAGTTGTAACTACTATGAGTAGTTATTATAATTACTAGGCGCGGTATTTCTAATAACCAGATAAAACCGATTCATTGGATATAAGTAATAAAACACAGTGAAAATAAAACAGCTGAAAACAGTATGCAACATTAAAATCTTATCTATTTTAATGTTGCATACCATTTTCAGCTTTGTCTAAATAGATTAAGGTTGATATTCATACAGCACTTAAAAACTGCTCGAGCATTTTGCTGTTCTGTCTGATTTGAGCAAACCTTTACTGAACAATCGTTAAGTAGCACCAAACTAAAAAGTAAGTAGGATCAGTGTATACTGTTTACATCTAAAGCTACCTACAAGAACCTATTCACAATAAAGTGATTTCATTTGCCAAAACACAGAATCAAGGGGCTCCTTCGCAGGGAAAGTGTGTTTTTCACTTTGTTGTTTGATTGCAGGTCGCTAAGTGATCACATATTTTACAGGCGACTCCTTGTTTTTCATCCGAGACAACGCGTAAATACATGATATTCGCGTGTAGTCATCTACTTTTAAGATTTAAAGGACAAAGATATTTCGAATTGGTTGGTATGTACCAACAATTTTCTGAAGATTATAAGTTATATACATTAATACGCCGTAGGTACGGAAACCGAAGGGTTATGTGCATAAATGAGCTTAAATAATATCATATATAATCTCTATTTAAACTCATTCCCCCTTTGTTATTTAATATTTAATAATTGTGTTAGGTACTGTTGAGTGTGGCCATATAGGTGGATCCAAATGAAATTTAATGTCGATTTCTTAAATTTCTTAATATAAATATTGAAAACTAGCTGCGCCCCGCGGTTTCACCCGCGGATAATAAGTAGCCTATGTGTTAATCCAGTACATAAGCTATCTATATTCCAAGTTTCATCCAAATCCGTCCTGCCGTTTGAGCGTGAAGGAGTAACAAACATACACACATACAAACTTTCAGCTTTATAATATTAGTGTGATAGCTGTGGTAATAATTCATCTAGTAAACTATATACTATCAGTAGTACACTAATATAGTCAATAAATTGCATATTCAATCTGGTAGGCAGTTAATAACGCGTCTAGGTAGGTATAACGTAGCATCTCTTAGTAGTCTGTGGGTATATACTTGTAAGATAAATAAAATACACCATACTACATACTATACTAGAAAATATAATAGAACACATAAAATGACAAATAATTTTTTCAACATTTTTTTAATCGAGATTTACGACCTCATACTCCAATATAAAGACGATAAATAAACAACAGTAAAAAAGCGTTGTAGCAAGTGTAATTAATATAAATAATAAATAAGGTGTGCGGCGCAGTGTCAAGCGGAGCGGGCGCGGGCGCGGACGCGTGCGGCGCGACGCAGCGCCGACTCCCGTGGGAGGGAGCGGTGCCGCGATGCTTGTAATTCCAATATTGTGAATATTATACTCGCTATTTTCTCACACGTATATCTATCGCCCTTCTTTTAGTGGGTTAACCCCCTGGAGTGATGGAAATGTTATTTATGAATGACATTGTAATTGATTAAAATTGCTTTGTCATTTATTTAAAAAGTAGGTACTTATTTATGTTGGATGCAAAATTAAAATCATTTTATTTTACCTTCTAATTGCTACCTTATTTAAATTTAAATTTTTTAGAGTCAAAATTATTATTAAAATTATTTATGATAATAATATTTATTTGAACAAAGGTCATTAAGTACCTAAATATAAATAGAACGTAGGTGTAGGTACAGGTGCTGGGTGATCGAAGGACCAAGTTTAGTATTCTCACTTCTCAATCACTTTAGTAGGATTTTTATGACAATTTTGATTTGTATAATAAAAAGCGACTATTTACTTATCAAAAAATGTAATTTACAAAAAAAATATTACGAAGTTACTGTATTAAAAAGCAATATTAATAAATTATAAGATAATTAACACTAATTAACCTATTTTGGTAGGCTCAGTACTGACCTTAAAAATGATGAAACACCTACCAGGTAACAATAAGATACCTACAGCCATTCATTAAGAAGACCTACCTGGATCGTTAATTACAACTTTTTTATTTTCCTCAATGACAAAGGAACTGTCGGCGAAAAGAAAAGTAGACAAGTGTCGTGACACGCACCCCCTCACTCGCGGTGGGGTGGGGGGTGAGCGCGGCCAATGCAGGGCGGCGGCCGGGGTAGCGCGCGCGGCCATTGGTCGCCACCAGGGGTAGCGCCCCGCCCCGTCCTCGAGGCTCGCCCTTATTGAATTAGGCTTATCATTCGATTTCGAGTGGGGCGAGCGCGCGGTCCTCCGCGCCGGCAAAAACTATCGCCAGGACCCGATACCGTCTGTAATCGGCATAACTCGATATACTCGCGGCTCATCCAATTATGCGGCTGTGAGCCTTAGCGCCCTTCATTCGAGACTCGCGCCCGCGCGCCGCGGCGCCGGCCGCCGACGGTGTTGTTTTGATAGCGGAAAATCTGTCACATGTTGGGTTGCGAGCGGACATAGCCGGGAAGAGTAGTCATGGAGTACGGGTACTTGAGCGGTGCTGGTGGTGGGTTTGAGGGCGGATGCTTGGGCTCGGGCGGCGGCGAGTTGTCTTGGGGCGAGCTGGCGTCTTGTGGCCAGATGTCGCAGGCAGCCTACCGCTACCAGGGCATGCGCTACCAGCCGCCGCCACCGCAGTGCGCGCGCCCACAGGATGCCGCCATGAGGAACCACCACATTTTCCCACCCTCTATGAACCTGCAACGTAAGTACAACCGGTGATATTTATAAGTATAATACGGTAAAATTATTGTCGAGAGTCATGTTTTTTGTTTGTTATTGTTGGGAGTACACACACACACACACATCATACATAAAACAAAGAGTGTAAGTATGTAACTAATTAAGTACTTATGGGTTGTTTATAATACAAGACTAAAAACACTCTAAATATACAGGTACCTTTATTACCATCAACTACACACACTAAATAGACAAAGAAACACATACAAAGATGTGAGAAATTATGACGTAAGTAATACGTGCTTACGTACATTTATAGCATTTAGAATATGTTTCACCTACACCTATTTTTACAACGTGAATGAATAAATTTAGTCCTAGCCAGTTGCCGACGGCATTTGAATACCTGATAGAAAAGCAGAATTAAATTGCAATATCCATGTATGATGTAAAAGAGTCAACTGAGCAGGCTTTTATTTGTCAATAAATGTAGATTTTTAAAAGTTTACAAAGAAAAGACATCAACGCACTTACAATTAAAATAAAATTGTTTAACACACTAGTTTAACGTTTTGTGCGATTGATAAACTATAAACTCAATTGAAAACATCAAAGTTTATATACGAAAATAGACGGAAAAAAATCCCAAGCAGCAAGATCGTACATAGCCATCGATGCACTGTGCCTTGACTGTGCCGCTACGCTGCTACGCCGTAGAGGGGTGCTACGTTTCGAGTAATTTTGTACAAAATAACCCCTGGCATTCCCTTCATGAACTAGAAAAGAAAAAATGATTTTCAAACGACTCAATAGATTGTTTGAATTATAGCTATGAACACTCTCATTTAGACCACCTTTTAAACAAAAGAAAATAAAAATAAAAACCGTTTTAACTATTTGGGAGCTACGATGCCACAGACAGACACACTGACACGCAGTAATACACTTTAATTGTGTAATAATCCTTCTGGTCAAGGGTTGAAAAATATATTTCTATTGAAAGATTGTTAGTTTCTATAAATATATGTTTAGGCAGTTATCCATCCATAATAATCGCTTACGCATGTGCTGATAATCATTATTTTAACCCGAAGGTCTTGCCTGACAAACAGATGTGGCATCATCATCATCAGCCTGAAGACGTCCACTGTTGAACATAGGCCTCCCTCCCTATAGAGCGCCACTTTGAGCGGCGCCTTGCCTCCTGCATCCATCGGCTCCCCGTGGTTCTGGCCAAGTCATCAGTCTACCTACGCTGCGTCTTCCGGTTCATGGTCACCACTCGAGAACTTTTCTTCCCCATCGGTTGTCAGTTTTACGAGTGATGTGGTCTACCCACTGCCACTTCAACTTGCTAATTCTAAGAGCTATATCGACTTTAGTTCTCTTGCGGATCTCCTCATTTGAGATCTTATCTCGCAAGGAAACTCCGAGCATAGCTCTCTCCATAGCTCGCTGTGCGACTTTGAGCTTACTCATAAGGCATAACAGTAAGAGACACCATCTCAGTGCCATAAGTCATCACTCACATCACTGGCAGCACACACTGGTCGAGAACTTTCGTTTTCAGACTTTGCGGTATTTTAGACAAAAAGATAGGTCGGAGCTTCCCGAACACTGCCCAGCCAAGTTGGATTCTTCGTGTGACCTCTATGTCGAAGTTGGACCTACCTAACTGGATAATCTGTCCTATAGGTAGACATATTTGTCTGTAAGAGAGTATCGTTCGTTCCCAACATTCGGTAGGTGAACATGGGCATTAGACATGATCTTTGTCTTGTCTATATTCATCTTAAGACCAACCTGATGGGAGACTACTGAGTTCGTTGAGCATAGTGCTAAGGTCCTCGAGCGACTCCGCCATTATGACTATATCATCGGCAAAACGAAGGTTAGTGATGTACTCACCATTTATGTTGATGCCAAATCCATTCCAGTCCAAGAACTTGAAAATGTCCTGAGTCCTCCAATGCATTTGTGAACAGTTTCGGAGAAATAACGTCTCCCTATCTTACGCCTCTCTGCAATGGGATTTGTTCCGTGCTCTGGTCCTGCAGTTGGACTGACATGGTGGCCTTGCTGTACAAACGCTTCAGCACTTCGATATACCTATAGTCAATTTGGCATCGCTGTAAGGACTGCAGCGCCACCCAAGTCTCGATTGAATCGAAGGCTTTCTCATAGTCCACAAACGCTGGGCATAACGGCTGATTATACTCTTCGGTCTTCTGTATAATCTGGCGCAGCATATGGATGTGGTATATGGTGCTAAAGACTTTTCGGAAACCGGCTTATTTGGGACGGATGTGGTAAATTGACAATAAAGTGATCTAAAGGTTTTATTTTTATAAACTGAGTTACAAGAAAACTTAACGGGTCTTGAAGAGAGTGTACCCCCTCTTATCCACACAAAAAGCACGATTATGCGAACGCTTTTTTTTATTATTTCTTTGATCGTTGGGCGTTATTATTATTTTTTAAACGTAATGCTTTTAGGTTATCCCAATAAAAGTTTCATCAAAACCAGTTCTGTAGATTGATTTTTAAATCAAAATAACTGAAAAAACAGCTATATGAGAATATTATATATTTATATATCCAAGAATTTCCCAGTATGAAATTAAGGCGATTGAAGTCACTTTAACATATTTTATAAAAGAACTAGTTTAATGCCCGCGGCTTCGCCCACGGATTTATACCTACTAATTGTATCAGCTCTCCATACATGTAAGTACCTAAGTATACTTTATACATTAAAATCGCGAGCGAAGTGAGCGCAAAAAGTTGTATATTTGCCGTATTGTATTTCAGAAAACGCGTGTGGCAGTTCAAACATGAATTACATGTCAGTCAGTACAAACGCGCTTGCTAGTAAAACAAAATACAGTGGAAACATTAATACGCGAGCGAAGCGAGTGCCAAAAATGCCAACTTCTACTTGGTCACTTGCGCTACACACTTGCTGTGGCGGGCCGCTGTCATTCCAGTGAGCAGAGCACCCTTGAAAAATAACGCTAACTTCTACCACAGGTCACGTTCTCTTTTACTTGATCTCGCAAACTGCTGAGTAATAATGACCCACAGGGACCATTCATTTTCTGAGATAGAAAGTATTTCGATTATTAGTTTATTCTAGAGCTTATAGTGTTACTAAATGTCATCCAAATTAGTTGAATAATTATGAAGTTGAGCGACAATGCAATCCCCAGAATAAAAAGTTTCATACATACGTAAAAACGCAATATACCAACCACCCAATACCCAATATACCCTTAAGGGTAAATTTTCGAAAAACCCTTGCTTAGTGGATTGTTACACTTTACGAAGAATACACCTTCCCAACTTCCAAAGTCCCTAGAACCCGCGGCTTAGCCTAAGCTGTGCGTTGGTTTAAACATTTCGATAGAAAAAACTTTGAGACCCCGTTAACCCTGACGGCAAGTGTTCTTCGAAAAACCGTGACATGCACCTAACTTTATTTTAACTGAAAAGTATACACACGAAATTTCAAACCAATCGATCCACAGAATAAAAAGGTTCAAGCAAACGTATTCACTTTTTCTGTATTTTAACCTTTTAGGGGATGAAATTAAAAAATTGCCGTGACCCATATCTTATTATTTTATATGTTCTTTACACATTCCGAATTTCAGTATGATACGGTAATTATTTTTAAATAGATTTATACATGTTTGTATGTATTAAGTTTCAAAACGATACATCACGAAATGGAGGTTTTTCATACAAACTTAGGGGTTGAATTTTCAAAAACCCTTTCTTAGCACGTGCTTTTTTATGTTAAGAGCGACAAACAAGCATACGGCCCGCCTGATGGAAAGTAGTTACTGCATGGACATCTGCAACACTAGGGGAGTTGTCGACGCGTTGCCAGCTTAGTAAGGCTTTTTTTTAATACTCTTTTTAAAAGATATTACATATATATAGAAGCATTGCGGGAATACTTCCGAGTGAAGATTATTCCACATCTTGGTAAGAATGAACGCATGAAGCGAGTCATGCGAGATTTCCATTCTAGCAAGATATGTGGATGAGCCTTTTGACGATGGCGTGATGTACGATGATAGAAGGGCGACGCCGGGATGATATAAAAAGCTCTTCAGAGTATTCCCCAAAATACAGGCGGTAAAAGATGCACAGTGAACCAATGTCTCTCCGGGGCTCGAGCAGTTGTAATCTTTCGGAGAGCCTTGGATCATCGACAATTCTAGTGGCTCTTCGCTGTAAAGAATCAAGAGGCCCAAGTAAGTATTTCGGTGCACCGTTCCAGAGGTGGGAGCAATACTCCACGTGGGGCCGCACTTGAGCTTTGTAAAGCAAAAGCCGCTGACTCAACGTGAAGTATCACTTCGCCTTGTTCAGCACACCAAGCTTTTTAGAGGCAAGTTTAGCAAATATTTTTTTGCGACAGTATTCAAACCAACAGCTTTTTCATATAAAATACTAACAAAAAAACACACGTTGTATGCGTCGCTTGTTTACCGATACTGCGTATTTAGAAAGTTTCCAATTCATACTGTTGCTGTAAAACATGCTTCAAACGTATTTATAACGTATTTTTTTATGTAAACGAATGACGTGACGAGCTAGTCGTTCGCCTGGTGCTAAGCGACACGGCCGCCCATAACATATTTCAGTGTCACTCGGAACTCTAAGTTAAGTAATTTCTAGAAATCCAAATTTTTTACCATTAATTAAATGTAATGTCCTTCTAAACTAAAGGATCTAACTATTATATCAAACATTATAACTATTATATATTAGTTTTATAGAATATCTAGTTTTATTGTTTTTGTTTGAGTTTTTTTAAGTTTTTAGGTATAGTTTAGTTTTAGGCTTAGCTTAGTTTTCTTTTTTTTAAGTTGTTGTGAATATATCGTTACATCAAAAAATTGCATATTTTAACTGCCGTAGTAATTGTTATCCCGGAAACTAAATCTAATAGTTCTTTAAAAAATACTCGCCGATCTATTCAGCAAAAAAAAACGACTTCGAAAACCAAAGCGAGAAAAGGTGAAAAACCTTTCTTAAACTTTATCTTTATTGCTTTTACTCAGTAATAGCAAAGTGAAACCGTTTTCATTTGGCGAACAAGCTGCGGGTTGGGAGGCCGCTACGACGGTCACGGGCTCACGGAACAAAGAGTAGTTCAGGGAAGGAGGGGACCGGAGGCTTGAAGGGAGGGGGCACGCCGCGTGAGCGATTGCGCCCCTAATTGGCAGCGGCGTTCGCGAGAATCTTAAGGGGAGGACAACGGAGAACGGAGCCAGCAAGCCTTCGCATCTTGCGGCTCCTGCTGTACCCCCCGCGTCCTCAAGCATCCGTCCCTCCCGCACAATAACTCACCTCGGGCGGCAACTCTCACGTAATCTCGAGTAAGTCCGGATTATACCCGTTAATCACGTGGAAATTAATTACAAGTTTGCGTATTAATTGTAGCACAATAACAAGAATTACAGGGTTAAGACGAAGGCTTCGCCGCCTACTGCCGCTTATATTGTGTATATACCTTGTGTTGGTTGAGTGTAGGATGTATCGTATATAAATTACTATATTATAACTGTTTCAGAAACGTCTATTCAATAGTAAAAAAATGATATTAATTTAACGCTGTTTATAAAAGTAATTGCAAGTATTTTGTTATTGGTAGGTCTAAGTAAGTTTATATAAGTAAAATTTATAACACTATTTATTTAACTTTCTTTCATGTAACTTTGAAATAACAAGTATTAGTTAGAAGCAAAATATTTGTTCTCCACAGAATCTCACATTTTGCCTCAAAAGAAAAACACGAAAATATCGCAGCATCGAGGGAAAATGTTTACATATCCTAACTCAATATCGTCATTTCTATTCTATGTCGCTTGTATGCAAGTGGACGGGTTAATTCGATTTGGTGGGAAGACCGGGGGCCATATTTTATCGCATCATGTGATCTATTCTGTCCCAGTATAGTATAGAAGAGTGGGCTATAAAAACGGCAATATCTCACAGTTGAGCTGCGACGAAGAGATCGTAACTTCTACAATGTTACGGCGGCGCGCGGTACAGAAAGACTTTTATTTTTACAAAAGAAAATTATTGTTTTCTCTCAATGTTCAATGGTGAGACCTACATACATACATCCTTACATGGCTACGCGACTTTGCATCGATGTTGTTGTCCAATATTCATATTTATGAGTTGCTTATAGAAATTTAAAATAATAATAGTTTGGCTTTGGATAACGCCAATGCTAAACTGTAATAAAAACTGAAGAGAGCTATAGAAAGAAGGAAAAGAAAAAAGAAAGAAAGAAAATACATTTTATGAGAAAAAAATAATTAATCCATAAAAATCTAATCATTATCATCATCAGGTCATTAAATTTAATTTGCGACCTTTACCCAAACTAAGCAAAGCTGTTAGATAACTATACAAACATGGCCTTTTCCGTCTTTTACAGACGATTTAAGTAGTGCCTGTGTTCTACGAACTATACCAACCAGATAACTCATAGAATACTAATTTTATTTTTGTAAAATAATAAGGATACTAAAATGAGACCTCGACAGAGTTTAGCTTATTATCTTTATGAAGATGTTGGTATGTTTTTGTATTACAGAATTTAGCCACTGTTTTTACATCTTCGTGGTATAATCTTGTTCATCTGACATTATATTTATAACATCAAAGACGAACTAAGATTTTTATTTTTAATGGCTGTCGCTATAATATCAAACTCTGATAATAAAAGAAGTACATTGCTATTACATAACATTACTTTTCTATGGATACGAGCAGGTTCACTCCGCCCGCCTAGCATCCGCCCAACACAATTTAACTTCACGCAAAAATGCTCCGTTTTACTGCCACCATTACGCAAATTTATCCACATGTTTATTTGCAATATAAAATATATGGCTGTTGTATATTACTCTCAATGCTTTCATACCTTTTACATTCGGTATAGCTTCCGTGCGTTTTATATTTATTAGATATATAATGATAATGCGTTTTGGGTCGAGAAATATTTATTGGATTTATGTGAACAGATTTTCATTTGCTAACGTTTGAACGGCCGATCTCTATCTAGTAATCTGTAGATTTTCAAGAGTTCTACTGTGTTTTCGGCCTAATTGGGCCTTAAGCCACTGAACCAGTTTAATAAGCATTGTTTCTTTCTAATTACACACGGTCAAAAAGATTATGAACCAATAAGTTTTCCGGTTTTTTTAAACTGGTACGGTAACCAATTTTTTTTATATAAAATGCAGCTGTCGAGACTAGTAAACTACAATGTTAGGGTAGCTCCCAACGGATACCACAAAAAGGTCCCATTTTCAGAACTTGGCATTTTATCCCAAATTTCCATTAATTAAGTTCCATCGGATACCACATTAAATTTACTGATAGTAAATAGTAGTAAATGATAGTACTACTACCATCATCGACATAAGTGCTGACTGAACTTGACAATTTTATTTTATGGTTTTAAAGAATGAAGTACCAGGAGACCATAGAAATACGGAGGGAGTTAGAGTTACAAAAATAAATTAGAATACAAATACATAGTAGATAGACAAATATATTTTACCGATAAGTTAAACTATATATTTTGAGCATATATTATGTTTGGCTCTGAACTTGAAAGAAACCTTCATTAACCCTAGCAGCAACCCTTCTCTACACCAGGCGGGGTAGATAGCAATATGGTGCGATGACGCGCCGACGTCCTGCATTATGGATGGAGGCGAACTTTCCTCGTGACGCGAGAAAAATGAACCACAGCTAACGTAGATGGATCGCGATAGAGTTCGCCGACAGCCTGGCTGTGAGGATTTTTACGAATGGGTTAAGGTAGAACGTTTCACTAGCGCGGAAAATTCAAATTTTCTTGCGTTCTTTTGCCATTAATAGCTTTATTACTAAATGTGATTACATTAAAACTGATTTAACGTAAAGAAATAGAATGTATCAACAAATTACGATTAAAAGTATCTCCTAGATATCACTGGTTTAGCGACAAATGGCAATAAACAAATTTCGTCTTAGCTTTTCAGTCTATTGCCATTTGTCTCTAAACCAATGATATGTAGGTGATACTTTTAATTGACGTTAAATCAGTTTTAATGTAATCACATTTAGTAAATAAGCTATTAATGGCAAAAGAACGCAAGAAAATTTGAATTTGCCGTGCCAGTGAAACGTTGAACCTTAAGTTGAAATATTCAGAAGTGTTGCAGTAGGCATGCAAAACCCTCTTAAGTAACACGTAATTTTATTTAAAAATTAAATACCCCTACATTTCCGTCACCAACTAGAATAGAGCTCAGCTCAGCTGAGATCGGTAGGATGAACCACCATAGATTACTGTATTATAGATACTTTACACTTTTATGCCTTTTATAATAAACGGCGAAATCAGGGTATTATGACCTAAGTTAAATTGCAGAGAATTTCATTGGATTACATAATTCAAGCAGTGTTTATAAGTAAGGCCGTATGTGTTTTGTTTCTCTATTGAGTTTGAAATGAGCAAGATAAACCAGAGATGCTCATACTTATAAACGTAACTTTTACTAGGTGGCAGGACTTTTCTGCAAAGTTCATCTAGGTAGGTACCACCGCTTTGCCAGTTATTCTGCCGCCAAACAATAGTGTGCAAGCACTACTGTGTCCCAGTTTGAAGGGCATTTTGTAGCTAGTGAAATTACTGGGCAAATCAGATCTTTATGCTCTGATCACACAGTATAGTAATCTTATTACTATACTGTGTGAAGTCTCAGGATGACGTGCGCAGTGCAGTGTCACGCAAAACTATATTCATTTAGAGTTCCGAGTGATACTGCAATCTGTTATGGGCAGCCGTAACGCTTAACATCAGGTGAACGACTAGCTCGTCACGTCGTCCATTTACATTTAAAAACAAACTTAAATTCAATCAATGATCAGGTCTGTCTTGTTTTCACAGATGCAAGAGGTTGATGGGTTTTAAGCTTAGATTTTGAATCAACTTTTATAAGTATAGGCCCTTAGTATCTATTCAATTGTTATGCTGTGTGTTAGTAAGGGGAATATATTATAAGGATAAATAACATGCGATTTTTCCAATAAAGTGTAAGTAAATTATTGGCAAAAATATCTGTAATTTCGATTATTTTTTCATACTTGTCGTTTCTTTATACTTTTTATATTTGTATAAAACAATATCCTGTGATAGACTCAGGACGTAGTACTGAACATCACATTCTTAGAAAATGCCCTGTTTTCGTAATAGATGACAACAGGAAAACTTTGATACACTTGTAATTATTGAGGAGCTTAATAAACGGTCATTTTATAATTCCTTGTACAAGTAAAATCTATTAAGGATGTCAAATAACATAATGTGTATATTTCTTTCATATTCTAATAGCTAGATTCCCAAGTGGCAACGTGTTTCGGCTAAGTCCTCAGCGCCCTTCAAGACGTCTCGCTGACTAGTTATTAGCAAAGGCTTCGCGGGGGGTGTGCGGGTTAGCTAGCACAAACGGGAGGAGGAGGGGGTCACGGATCATATCACCCGTGAATTAATCGCTCCGTGACGATTAATTAGCGCCACGTGTTCCCACGTAATCGTAGTACGTAACCGCGTGACTCTTGCGTGGGATTATTTAGTTAGTTGAAAATGAAATCTTAACTGTACGTAAAAAAGGAGTGTAATAGCGGTTATTCCTTATTGAAAAAACTTGAGTGGCATGATTAGGTAACATTACCGCTTATCATCAGGGGGCAGGTGGGCCCATCATATAGATAGCCTAGCCAGAAGTAAAGAAAGTATTCTTGGTAACAATTGATACGGTTAATTATAATTTAATTTAGATGTTTTCTTACTTAAAATACTGTTTTACGGCCTTATTTCGTAACTATGCTAAACTAATATCACTTATGTTATGTGTGATACAAAAGTATTTTATATTTTATCTACTAATATCATTAAATAACTAAAAGATTATTTTATGAGTAAGGTTCTTTATTTTTACGCTAATTATATAAAAAACAACAGTCGTTTTTGGTGGTATTGTTTCTGTTATAGCTTGGTTCTCGTAAATTAGTGTTAAATGTGCCAGTTATTTTATACACATAACACAGAACGGGCATATTGCCTAACAGAAAAATACCAGAGAAGTAGTAACAAAAAAACACCAAAACAAAACATAAGACCACCCGAAACCTATTACGTATTGATGCGAAACAAAAAGAACGGTAAATTCCGTCCGAATAGAGGCTCCGAGCCCGTCCCGATAAAACATAACGCCCGCAATAACAATGAGCGGCCCGACTGTCTGACCCACGAATTGCAAACTCAAATTAAACATCTTATGAACATCTTGCGAGGATTCTCTTCATTAGGTCCCGCAAATTGCGAGGGGGCGCGGGGGAGGGCAGTGACACGGCGCGGGAGCCCCCGCCTTTGGGGCTCCACAGCCTCTATTAATAATGCAAATGAGACCGCAGCTCGACCAAGAAGCGAGTCTCGATTAATTCCGGTTCATTTGAGGTAATTGTCGCTGCTTGCTGTGGTCTGTGGGCGTCCGTGCTCGCGTCGTGTGACCAGCATTATAGATTAGAGCTCTTTGTGCTTATTGTCTAATTAGTAATGCTAGTCAACAAATTTTCTACTAGTCAAAACTGCCAATACCATCTATTAAAGTTTTAGGTAACGGAATTCTAGTTTAAGAAACAAATACCTATTGATAAAGGTACTACAAATAGTTAGTATTATGGATTATCTCATATTGGATAATGAAGTCAAAGAAAGAAAGAAAGAAAAAAGAAGAAAAAGAAGAACAAGAAAAAAGACAGTCTATATTTGTAATGTGAATTAGGAATTCATTAATATTGTTTACTAGCTTTTGCCCGCGGCTTCGCACGCTTGTATTGTGTTATTTCTACGTTTAGGTAGTCTAATAATAGCTTAGTTCATGCATTTCCCATATCCCAAACAACAAAATCCACTAAATCTTTTCGGAGCTCAGCACGTATTGGCAGATTAGGTAGCACACGTGTAAAAATGTTGTTTGGGTAGTAGGTAAGTATGGCTTTTCACGTGTCATCAGATCACCTACACATTGATAAAATAGTGGGTTAGAAACTGCAAATCATAGGTACAATATTTAATTAAATATGTACCTACTTGGCCCTACCTTATACTTAGACGTTAGTTTTTTTTAATATACGATAGGTCTAGGCATCTAACTAATAAAAGTTCTGTAATATGGTATACCTACATACCAGTGATACGGTCGATCTTTTCCTTGTCATTTTCACTTCAACAGATGTTCTTGTGTATTCACCATAAAAACCGTTCAAGTCTTCATAAGAGGTTCCAGTGAATTTTGTTTAGGTAGTAAGTATACCTACATAAGTACCATACCTATTATTTAGGCAGTTTAGAAAAATACAAAACACATTGGTCAGTTTTTTATATCCGCGCGCTTTTCGTTCCCAAAGAGTATCTTTGTTGCATTCACCACATTTTTTTTTACTTTCTTAAGTTTGGTCCATACGAATTGAGTATTTAGCTAGTGTCAACAATAAGTTTATAAAATACATACTTTATAGCTGGAGTATTGCATTTATCTTACGATGCGTACATAATTAATTTTGTTAATACTAATTAGAAATCACAAATACTTACGTACGCCACTGTAAAAAGAGTCGACATTTATAATATTACGGCCGCTATTTTTCAGGTTGTCTCATTCCCACTGCACTTTCAACATAGTGGTGAGAGTGAGAAAATAACATGTGTACAAAGCTCTAATCAGATTCGCTTTTGCAAAGAACGTTTCATTTTTAGGGTTCCGTAACAGTTTTGAAATAAAGGAACACTTATAGGTAAGATCACTTTGTTGTCCGTGTGTTTGTCTTTCTAAGAATCTGTCGAGACCATTACTTATTTTAGAAATAACGGAAAGAATTAAGCTGAAATTGATATCTATGATCAATTAACTCAAATACGGCTATCATCATCATCATCATCATCATCATCATCAACAACGACATCCTGAAGATGCCCACTTTCAAAGACCTTTTAATAATTAACCTTCTTGGAGCAATCGAGTAACCAATAATATTTTGCTCTAACCTGTGGTTTGTCCTAAAGAGAATATAACCGCTCAGTTTGTTCATTGAGAAGCCCACAGACCTAAAATATTTTAACTATTAAAACCTTTAAAAATCATTTACCTACGTAAAAAAAGAAGAAGAAATCAAAACTGAACGTTACACGGTCATGTTGCTAATTCGAGGATCTAACCTATCCTATATATTGTCCTATCCTAATGTATAGTTATACTTACCTACATCTAAGTACCCTTTTAAAACATTTTTCATAAGATATTTCGTATCATTGGCTAAATACAAATGTCGTCTAATGCCAAAATAAAAAAAAATCTGCTTTCACACTATTTAATATTTGTTGGTATATGTATCTATTTAACTTGTGACAGGTTGATAGAACGTAAATTGTTATGTATGTAAAACAGGTGACGTCATACAAAACATTACACATTTCTATTTTGTGGGGAAAATTTAATGCTAATGTTTAAGAAAAATTACTAAAAGGAACAGTAAAATATACAAAAAATGGAATGAAGGTAATGAATTCGCTGTTAACTTACTTTTCAATAAAAAAGATATCAATAAAATATTAAATTCGTTGCTTGCAAAATTACGTTCTACTGTTGAATAATGACACTTGACCATAGGGGCGGGACATCAACGATAACTACAATCGAAGAATAATCGAAAACAAAATGATAAATCGTTTGGATTACTTTTATTGCTAAATAGCGTGGGCACAAAATACGGTGTTGCCAGCCGTAATAAAAATATTCGGCAAAAATTACCTGAAAAATCGGTTTTTAAAACAAAAATCGATAGTTTGAAATAAAAAAAGATACCGTGAGATCGAATTTCCACAAATAAGCACTCATCCATTGCTAGTCTGGTTTCAACTCGCAACTTTTGCTTTCGTCTGTCCGGAATTGGATGTACGACTCGCGTACAGGTCATAGTTTTCAGCGAATCTTGACGATACTTGATACACAATTCCGATGACAATACGTCAAGGGTTTGATTTCCTCAATAAATTCTTATCATCTAAATCGACACCTACGTTTTATACCCTACCCACGTGTACTTGTGTTTCCTCTAATTTCAACAATGGGAATAATATATTATTTACCACGCACTCTAAGGTAGGTAGGTCTACCTAAGATAGATATCATGATTATATGATATGTGTCTAAAAATAATCGTTAATCGGTATTATGTATCTAAAATAATCGTTAATTATCGAACCGAATATTGGCCTACACATCACTAAAATTGTTTTTTGACATGTGACAGATGACATTACATAAGCTTCACAGGTGCCTTCCAGTTTGAAAACAACTAAAAAAATCAATCGGCCATGTTGTTTAAAACTCCGATTCGTTTCGTAATGAAATCTCAATAATTGTCATCAAATTTTTTTAACGATATATCAATTTTAATATATCCTATGTTAAGCGCCGGTTATTTCTAAGCATATTAGTGAAAACCGCATGAAAATCCATTCAGTATTTTAGGAGTTCAGTCATAACAAACAAACAAACAAACAAACAAACAAACAAACAAACAAACAAACAAACAAACAAACAGACAAAGTGTTTAAAAAGTGGCTTAACGTGATCAGCGGCTAATTTTAAGCCAACCTGTGTCATTTTTTTCTTGATATCTTGCAATTACAGATTTTTTTATGTCTACAGTTTTATTATATGTATAGATTAGTGAGTAAGAATCTTTAAGTATAATGGGCTCTTATTCAAAGAGGTATATGTACTACTTACTAGAGAAGCTATTCAGAGCACAAATAGTTGTCATTTTTTGTATAATTAATCTAAAATCCGCTACAGCGCTTTACGAGATTAAATCGTCTAACCAACGATCACAACACGCAGCGCTAGTGCCATGGCACATTCGGATCATAATTTTTACTGGTATTCACAGCTGCACGTGCAGTCGCTTTGAGAGCTGAGCATCGTATGAGCGAGAAGATGCTCGTTGGCATATTTGCAGTGGTTGACAGTGCAAATTAGAGATGTCCTGTCTGGTGTATACATAGAAGTCTTTGCTCTTATTGGGATTTTAACTTAAAAATAAAATACATTTGTAATAATGTTACTAGGTTACTCTTATGTTTAGAACAACATTTATTGAAATACTAAAATGCTTATGACTCTCATTCTATTCTTTGTACATGAATATTAAACCAAAGCGTGTCGGGTATTATCGAATTCAAAAAATATAGTTCCAACCTCGAATATTAACTTCCGGTTGAAATAATATCACTATATCATTAACTAGCGGCCTGCCCCGGCTTCGCACGGGTATTAATAGTTTTCGCGATGTAAGTAATCTAAATATAGCCTATGTTACTCAGGGTGAATGTAGCTTTCAGGAAGAATTCAGAAGAAAGATTTCATTTTTAGAAAGAATTTTTGAAATCGGCACAGTAGTTTTTGAGTTTATTCATTACAAACATACAAAAATACAAATCTTTCCTCTTTATAATAGTATAGTGTAGATAGTGTAGAAGTGTAAATAGTATAGATATAAAGATTAGAAAAGTACAGCGACATAAAAGGAACCCGTTGGTCCTGTAGCGAGCTACGGCGTAGCGCTACGAGCTACGATCAATAAGTACTCCACGCGACAACCAAACGGTACAAGGGTTCTTCTACAGACTTTTTTTATATACGATTAGAAGTAAATGTTTTAAGGCTATTTATAATAATCTATGTTTATTTTATTACATGTATTAATCTAACAAGTTTTCGATCTAATCTACAAAATCAACTTCAAAAATTTTTTTTTACCTTATTATTGGTTCTTGATTAATAATTATGTAAGTTATGTGTATTTAATATATCTAAAAAATCTTATGAAATTGCTTCTAAATAATCTTTTCAGTAGCGATAGATTAAAATTTCAAATTTGAATAGCTCTAAAATGTCGGTTATCAGTTTTACCCATAAATAAAGTTCCCTATGTTTAAACACACAAAGTTGAAAAATACTAATTAAAAATGGTGATGCAAGGTAAATAGGGGTTGTAGGTACCTAGTTGTAGGTATGTCGAAGGCGGAGGGAGCGTCTCGGAGGGGAGACAAAAATGGCGGCGCAGCGTGCACCTTTCTTACTTATGTGCAAAAGGTAGAGAAACATCAAAGTTTTTGTATAGAATAGGTATATTATATGTAAAGGCCGTACAACTACGTTAACATTAGAAGTTTTTTTTATATGACAAAATGTATTATTTTCATTTTTATATCTTGCTTTCAAATTTTTAAAAAAAATTTTACTGAGAACAGTTTGTGCAAACCTTAGGTATAACTAATATCATTATTGGCCTTATTACATCTACATGAGATGATTTAAGCTGCATTTTGTAGTGTTATGGCATTTTCGTGAGTGCGCTTAGAAGCAAGAACGTTGTACCATGGTTCATCATGTTTGAGTAGATCTTCCACCACAATCATTCTCCACTGGTCTCGATCTCCAGCCAGTTGGTATGTCCTATGTTGAAAGTCGAACTGTCACGCTTTAAGGTGTCCCTAAAACGTGACAGAGGTCGGCCGACTGGATGCTTTGCATGCGCAATAAATGAAGAAAAATTATATTCAAAAAACCTTGATTTAATAATTAGGAAAAAAAACATGAAAATGATAAAATAGAAAGATGTACTCTCTCTCTTTATCGATAGATTAAATACACATATAAAAATCATATACATGCATAATCACACATCTCATTATCTATGGAGCTAATACATTTTTCAAAAAGTAAGCCATACATACAATTAGTAGGTTTATGTGTACTTCGATACTTATTTTCTCCTAACGAATAGAAAACATTTCTAAAAATGGTTATTACAATATTTCAAATGTAGGTACTGAAGTTTAGTAAATGAAGTAATTTATAATGTTCACTTGGCTTAGCTATAAATAAAAGAGAGAAGATAAAGAGGTCCACTTTAATTAATAATAAATAATAGGTGCAAGTACACAAAGTATACACACACATTGTACACAATTAATACCTATCGTGCTAAAGGAAGTAAAGAAACAGCAAAACTTGTCTTAAGTGACCAAACGACGCAAGGTCAGTTTTAACTAAGGGTGGGTTTTATGATCCGTAGTTAAGGTAACCAAAGGTTAAAACTTCTAACAAATTTTGACCATTGGTTAGAATTTGTTAGCGTTTTTAACTGTTGGTTACCTACCCACCCTAAGCGATTGAGGACGGATTTCATCTTCACTTCACCCATTTATTCAGCATGTAGCAGCTGATTAACAGTGTTCTTTTTTCCAGCCGGTCTTCCATACAAGGTGTACGGCGGTCACGAAGGCTCGCTCACGGAGAAGAGGAAACAGCGTCGAATCCGCACGACCTTCACATCAGCACAGCTCAAGGAGCTCGAGAGGGCCTTCCAGGAGACGCATTACCCTGATATCTACACGAGAGAAGAAATCGCCATGAAGATAGATCTCACTGAAGCGAGAGTTCAGGTATGTTATTAAGCTTTTGAGTTCAGAGTTTAACTTTTCAATCACGTCGTAATTGTACCACCAGTTTGCACTAAGCGTTTTGCTGTGTCATTCATAGTCCGAACAGCCAAGGAATGGAATGGTCTTCCAGCAAGCTGGGTCTTTTTATGTCAATAGTGAATGGGCATCTCATGGGCGAACGTGCTCCACCTTAGACAGCCAAAGCGGGGATGAGTTGGGGGGCCGAGCGGCAGGGGCGGTCTAAGTTACAATGGTTCTAATGCGCAATAATTTAGTTAATTTATTATTACACTGAATATGATAGGTATTTTAAAAATCCACTATACATAAGCCCTCTATTATATTTAGTTCAACTACTACACAAAGTTTCATGACCTTATTTAAGGTATTCATTGAGTAATCGTGGTTTGAGTTCGTCTATTGGGCAACACCAAATGACAAAACTGAAGACCGAAAATGGTAGCGTCATTTCATCCAAGCCTGAGATTCTGAGAGAGATCGAGAACTTCTATGGACAGTTATACACCTCGACACGTAAGCCCGCTACTAACACAGCTCAGGACATCAGAGCCAAGTTAGTCCGACACTATACCGAAGATATCCCGGACGTCAGCCTGTACGAGATTAGAATGGCCCTCAAACAGCTTAAAAACAACAAGGCACCAGGTGAAGATGGAATTACGACCGAACTTCTGAGAGCGGGTGGTAGACCGGTACTTTTAGTCCTCCAGAAGTTATTTAATTCTGTCATCCTTGAAGGTATAACGCCAGAGGCATGGCACAAGAGCGTGGTGGTGCTCTTCTTCAAAAAAGGCGATAACACCTTATTGAAGAACTATAGGCCCATCTCGCTCTTGAGTCATGTGTATAAGCTGTTTTCGAGAGTCATTACGAATCGTCTCGCACGCAGGTTTGATGAATTCCAGCCTCCCGAACAAGCCGGTTTCCGAAAAGGCTTTAGCACCATAGACCACATCCATACGCTGCGCCAGATTATACAGAAGACCGAAGAGTATAATCGGCCGTTATGCCTAGCGTTTGTGGACTATGAGAAAGCCTTCGATTCAATCGAGACTTGGGCGGTGCTGCAGTCCTTGCAGCGATGCCAAATTGACTATAGGTATATCGAAGTTTTGAAGTGTTTGTACAGTAAGGCCACTATGTCAGTCCGACTACAGGACCAGAGTACGGAACAAATTCCATTGCAAAGAGGCGTGAGACAGGGAGACGTTATTTCTCCGAAACTGTTCACAAACGCATTGGAGGATGTTTTCAAGCTCTTGGAGTGGAAAAGATCTGGCATCAACATAAATGGCGAGTACATCACTAACCTTCGTTTTGCCGATGATATAGTCATAATGGCGGAATCGCTCGAGGACCTTAGCACCATGCTCAACGACCTCAGTAGAGTCTCCCAGCAGGTTGGTCTTAAGATGAATATGGACAAGACAAAGATCATGTCTAATGCTCATGTTCCACCTATACCGGTAATTGTTGGGAACGATACTCTCGAAGTTGTCGACAAGTATGTCTACCTAGGACAGATTGTCCAATTAGGTAGGTCCAACTTCGACAAAGAGGTGGCGCGAAGAATCCAACTCGGCTGGGCAGCGTTCGGGAAGCTTCGTCCTATCTTTTCGTCCAAAATACCGCAGAGCCTGAAAACGAAAGTTTTCAATCAGTGTGTGTTGCCAGTGATGACTTATGGAACTGAGACATGGTCTCTTACTGTTGGCCTCATTAGTAAGCTCAAAGTCGCGCAGCGAGCTATGGAGCGAGCTATGCTCGGTGTTTCCCTGCGAGATAAGCTCCGGAACGAGGAGATCCGCAGGAGAACTAAAGTGACCGATATAGCTCTTAGAGTTAGTAAGTTGAAGTGGCAATGGGCAGGCCACATCGCTCGTAGAACTGACAACCGATGGGGAAGAAAGGTTCTCGAGTGGCGACCACGAACCGGAAGACGCAGCGTAGGCTGGCCCCCCACTCGGTGGACCGACGACCTGGTGAAAGCCGCGGGGAGCCGATGGATGCAGGAGGCGAGCAGCCGCTCAAGGTGGCGTGCTCTGGGGGAGGCCTATGTTCAGCAGTGGACGTCTTCAGGCTGTTGATGATGATGATGATGATGATGAATCGTGGTTTATTTGTACGGTTTGGGAGTAACTTAGTAATTTTTTTCTGTCAAGAAAAGTTTATTAATTCGTGTTTTCACTATACATAAGCGGTTAGCATTAGTCCTGAACTTTACCATATATTAATTTCAAAGTCATTGTTGCAATATTGTTGACAGGACACGGCCTCATGCTAAGCCATTTTAAGCATTTTGGCGTTGTATAGGCTCTTAAGTTAAGTGGTCATGGATTGAATTTTTTTTAATAAATCATTCGTTATTCAAAAAAGGATTCTTATAAAATATTTAAAGCTCAGGACTCCACAAACGCGTAGTATGACGATCGGACGAATCACGCACAACCCGAAAGATGAAAAACAAAAATTGATTTAGGGGATTATTTTTCCATAGGCGTAAAAAAGCGGCGGTTTCCCGCGCCGTCCGTCACTTTTCTACAGTCCAATTAGTGTCCAGTAATTCGACTGCGGCTGACGGCTGCAAAAAAAACCTAGCAGACATGGTTCGCAGTTAGCTCTAGTTAATTTCATAATAAGCGCTCATTTTTATGTGAGTCGAGCGCGCGACGTCTGCTTCTTTTGAATGTTTAATGCAATTGGCGATGCTACGTTCTATTGTTATCAGATCACGTATGGGACGAGCTTGGAGTTTTCCAGTGGCTCGGAGTCTCCGAGACCTACTCGCGTATTCCGGGACGAAACACGACGCCCTCGGCGCGACCGACACTTATTGCTTTGGAACTTGTCGTAATATCATTTTCATATTTCGGTTGCAGTCATCGTATCCGTAAATGATATTTAGCTCTATCTCTATCTCTAGTCATATTTATGTAGCTTCATAGAGAGCGTTTGGTGAAGCTTGGGCTCGGCCTCGGACAGTACCTAAATGAAGCATTTTCAGTTACTATAGGTGCTTTTTAACTTACTCAAAGACAAAATCTTAAACTAATGGTTTCAATATATACATAGGTACCTACTTAATATAAAAACAATTGTAGGTACAAGTATGTACGTAGCGAGTGGGTGAACAGGGGTGCCGGTGGCGCGGTGGATGGAGCCCTCGGTGGCAACGAGCGCTCATTACGTTAAAAAGTGTATTGGAATGGCGGGGTGCCGCCATAAATATTGCGGGCGGTCGCGTAACTCAAGCGCGCGCGACTCCTGATAATTAAAACTCGACTGGAAAACGCGAATTCACATATTACAATTAAAAACGGGTAACTGCAACGAGTGGGTCGTTATTCGGTAAATATACAAATTAAATTTTATATTGCATGTACTCGTAGGCAGATGGAAATTTAGTATTGGATCGTGTTTTATGTTTTTTGGTAGACTTTTGTGGCGTTCGAGTGGTTAGTGTTTTATTTCTTCGTGAGCGTAAATGTTATACCTAGTTTATAATTGAAATTCCTAGTCAGTTACTTTATGTTTTTGGAAAAAAGAAACCTATCATAATAAATGGTCGATTCATCAGGTGTCTGCTATTTCTCTTAACTACCGCATCCGCGGCAGCCCTCATCAAGCATTTACATAAAAATACAAACGAACATCATAAAACATCGTCGTGTCCTAATTCAACACTGCCCGAATTCATCAGCGGCAGTGCGCAAACATTGTTCCGAAACGTAAGCGTTAAATAAATGTAGAATTTACTGTAAACCTTTCCATGCATGGGTCCGACGTAACAAAATACCATGGCGGCCACCAGGAAGGTAGATTTTATCTAGTACACTCTCTTTTCTCTATAATAAATACATTTTGCTGTAAAGGAAGGTTTGCTAATTTAAATAAACACATACCTAATAAAAAAGCGAAGCGCATTCAATAAAAAATTAACTAATAAAATTAATCACATTATAGTTATTTAGCAACTTGCAAGGTTGGTAAAATAGTACCTACTGTGTACTGTTTCCTATATGCGAATGCTTTCCTAATTAAAATCACTCTGGAATTCCAATTATGATAAATACAGTAAGCTGGAATACTGCTTGTTTAAGTGTATATAACCATTAACACATCAATAAATGAATTTTCTTTCTTTCTTTATCTAGACTACTGGCCTGAAAAATAACTCTATATAAAGTCTATGGCAACCGCTGACTCTTGATCATGGTGAGTCTGTGTACACTGTTATTCGAAAAATCTACCCAAACTAGACCGAACCAACTGCTCCAGCGAGCAAAAGGAATCGCTTGAAAAATGACCAGATGCTTTTTAATACTGAGCGTATTTTTTCTGGCCACGTTGTCATAGGGCCCTGGCAATTTAATCCATCACGCGGTGTTGCGCACCACCGTCCGACTCAATAAATTCTATATTATCGCAGACGATTCTGCTTTTATTGTTATTCCCGCCGGTCGGAGAGATTAGTTTGTGAGAATAGGGACGAAGGTTTTTAGTTCTTGTCTACCAATCGATTAATGTCAATACTAAACTCTACGTTATCGTTTAGTTTTGCCTCGCCCGTTGACGGACTAATAATTATAAAGACTACTAAAAGACTATACAATAATATACAAACCATTATATTGATTGTAGAACGTCGTGTATTAATTTAGCCTTAATATTACAATTTAATAAATGCTAAATGTATAACCAGTTACTTACGTAGCTACGTATTCGTATATACTCGTGTAATGTCTACGTATGAACTTAATTTCAACTTAACAACACAGCAACGTATATTTCCTAAAAATATTTTCTAATCTCAAAGAACAAAATAAGTTATAAAATTCAAACAATTTGTTTAAAGCAGTGAATGCAGTTTATAATGTACATGAGTAGATTATTTTATTTATTACCTTTTCTAGAATATTAATATAGGAAGTCTATTGGTCAGCTGACACCTGACGGCTGGCAAGGCTCAGCAATAAAGATTGACAGGCCAGCCACAAGGGGCGCTGCAAAATGTCAATCTCTCACTCTCGATCTTCGTCCCGTCCAGAGGGAATGCATCGGTCGGAGCCTCTATCCGCATCTGCGACCATAGGACGTGAGCATCATCTGTTAAATGCATAGTTAGGGCTGCCTTTACGCTAATAGATATAGAAATCATTGAGTTTGGTTTGAACACAAAGTTGTCAATGATCTCAATAAATTCATTTCTAATATGAGTATGAGACACAAATATTCAATGCATTGCCAAAAGATGTTATTTATAAAATTAATAAACAATAGTCACACGGTTTTCATTCGTAAATCCATAGTAATGCGGCACTTAGATGTTCAATTGGTTAAAAACTTTTGACATAATTACGGGTTTATTAATTAACTGTTATTATTAAGTATCTAATTTTATTTAGGTGAAAAATTACTAAATACCAAAACACCGTGGAGTAAATTTTATTACAAAAGTATTTAATAAGATTAAGAACACATTATACACAAGTATTTAAATTTATAATCATCGATTAGAAATCAACCAGTGGCAAACATCAAGGGCCATTAAGCACTACAACTTTATCATCTAATAGTGATGTACAAAGCATCATCGGACGCTAGGATTATTTTATTGCGAGCGCAGTACCCTTGACAACGCACGAACCGCGCAGGTGTCGCACGCGACTCGCACACGGCCCGCACGCGGCCCGCACGCGTTCAATCCACTTCTGATTAGACACACTTGCCACAAATGTTTGTCGCTTGATGCCATCCAATGGGGAACAAAGACAACCATTGTACGCCTCAATGACGGCATTTGCGAAACCATAATATTGTTATTAGGGAGATTGGGTTATGCGAAAGTTTGTGTTATTTTGGGACAGATTTATTTGGTGTTGGTGTTAAGTGGGAAATAATAATGATCAAGAGTAGCAAATGGTAATAATGTAGTAGCAAAAATATGAAATGAATAGTAAATAAATTTTTCATCACAGTTGCTCGTAAAGTGGCTCTTATCCCACCGCTTTTAGGATCACAATCCAAGAAATTTCCAACGCGTGCTTTTTACTTTACACTGCCGCAAGTTGTATCTCACTGCAAGTTATACGTACATTTTCGTCGTTTCGTTTCGTTCCAGTTTCAGTTCCAGTTCCAGTTCAAGTTCCAGTTCACGTCCCAGTTTCAGTTTTCGTGTTGGCGGTTTCATGTGTAATGATCAAGTTTGCACACTTATAACATAATGTACTATTTAATGGTACTTACGGGATCCTCGGTCTGGGTCCATGTCAGGCTTACGGGTTCCGGGTCTACCCGTGAACATGGTGGATGTAACTGTGTCGAAATATCGGGAACTCAGAAATGACTCTAATCACGGTAAAGATCCCGTAATTACCATTAAAAATTTAGGGATCAACCGGGAAAGTTTAAGTTTTTACTTGACAAGATTAGTAAACGTGCACAAAAAATCTTGATCATTTCACAGTCAAATTGTACCTATATTACAAGTAATCCGCGCGCAAAGTATCATTCAAATTGGTTGACCCGTTTTGGTTTGAAAAAAGTGAAATGTCTGTTGGTGGTTAGTTTAGCACTGACCACAAACAGACATTTCACTTTTGTATAATATAGTAAAGATAATTAAAAACGAAAACACACTCACTTTTTCACTCTTTTAAATCTTTCATGAACAAGATCACTCAACAATTTACCGGAGTTTCATTGCATCGGTCTAATTAGATTGTAAATGAGACTATGGCATTAAAGTAATAGAACGGTTTAGCTAACCGGTGGTTAATCGCGCTGGTTGCCGCCTACCGCGATAAAGCTGGCTCAAGTAATCACTTAGCGCGGGTCGGTCTATGTCTAGTGATTCATACGATTATCGACATAGAACAATGCTTCGCTTTGGCGTATTTGGAATCTGTTTACAAATGTCTGCTTAAATACTTTTTCATCAAAGTTGCTCGTAAAGTGGCTCTTATCGCACATAATCCAAAATATTTTCCACGCGTGCTTTTTACTTTATAGTAGAGCACTAGCACAGCAGTAATAATATATGAAGAATTCTTAATTTACCCGGATTATATAGATTCAGTTTCAGTAGGTATTACGTAGAGTTTTTATGCGGTTAAAATAAATACACATTGTGGATACACATTTTCTTGCAAAATACCACAGATTAGAGGAAAAACAACTCTGTGATAAATAAATTGTAGGTACCTCCTTAGTAAACATTTAATTTTATCAAACTATTCATCGTAAGTTATGTTCTAAATTGTTATTCGCTTTGCTCACAGACCCTGCATTATTATATTTTTATTTTTTCTAGTTTTTAATATCGACTGCATATCGATTTTGTTCGCGTCATTAACACGGTGTTTTCTCTAATTTGTGGTTCGCACCCTGCAGCGCAGCGCGGGCGACAAAGTAACCCTTCACAATGTAATACGGTGCGTGAAAATAAGAAGCCTGCACGACATTTTTCACAAAAGTTAATAACAATACAAGTCTGTTTTTTTCTCGCAACTGTGATGAAAAACGCCGTATGACAAGCGAGTGCAATGATCAACTTCGCACACTTGTGTCATAATATACTATTACTAAAGTGTTTTGTTATGGGTGTAGATATCTTGAATATTAGTGGCGTGTACCTATACCTATGTGTGTTATTGTACGAAAAAGTGTGATATGGAGAATACGTTTTATAAGATCGCTTGACGATGTGAGAGTTGTAGGAAGTTTTGGAAAATGTAACTACTACTGAATATTTTTTTATGTTAGACGTGACGAGCTTGTCGTTTGCCTGGTGTTAAGCGTAATGGCCTATAACAGATTGCAGTGGAACTATAACTGTGGCAATTTGTGCACGGCGGCCTTAATATAGAAGTTAAACGTTGTCTGTTTAGATGAGAGTTGGTGTGACTGGCATGATAAAGGGCGGAATCGATTTGAAAGATGTTTTTTATTTTTTATTTAAAAAATAAAATAAAATACCAAATAATGAAATGGGTAAAACAGCCCATAACCGCCCTAGTAGGAAAAATAATGCCATGAAATTTACTGAAATAATCTCCTACATCTACAGTATCATATTCCCATGTCACTCAAATACTTCTCTAATCGTGTGAAAGCATCATCGAGATGATAATCGGGCGAGACGAATTATCAGATGTACTCGTGTCGTGGGGCAGGCGGGACAACAGGACACGGTGCGCGGGCGCAATCGGACGGCCTACCCTTTACAACTGGGACATACATATTTATACACTACATTTATAGAACAGTATGGGCTCTTAGGACAACATTCAATTTTAGTTTATATAGGTAACACGTCTAGACTCATTTTTAGATAAACCATTAGATTTTATTGTAATAAATGTCTTGCTAAATTGGTTTTAAAATCCACGTTCATAATAAACATTGATGCTTGAAAAGCATTGTATACGCTTATATTTATTTATAACCAGTCGAGCTATTTTCCGAAAATTACTTTGCATGAGTTTTACCGAAATTTAATAAACGGCATATTAAAATAATGCTCGATGGTCAATCGTTTTTTAGTCAGCCGTTAAACTGGACAATCCGTTTTAAAAGCTAATGAACCCTTACTGTTGTATGGTAGTGGTCTTAGCCTTCCCACGGATAACGGATATGCTTGTCGCGGTACAATATATGGAATGTTACGCCCATTGATTGAATAATGCGTGCGATCAGAATTAGGGAATTAAGGTGGAACGTTTCACTAGCGCGGCAAATTCAAATTTTCTTGCGTTCTTTTGCCAATAATAGCTTATTTACTCAACGTGATTGCATGAAAACTAATTTTGCGCAAATAAATAGAATTTATCAACAAAGTACAATTAAAAGTATCTCCTAGATATCGTTGGTTTAGCGACAAATGCGTTATAGCGGAAACAGTAGCCAACATAAAAAAAAACTTACCGTTAGTAGCCAAAAAAAAGCATCAAGCGGCCATGTTGTTTAAAACTCCGATTCGTTTCGTAATGAAATCTTAATAATTGTCATCAATTTTTTTAATGATATTTCAATTTTAATATATCCTATTTTAAGCGCCGGTTATTTCTAAGCATATTAGTGAAAACCGCATGAAAATACATTCAGTATTTTAGGAGTTCAGTCATAACAAACAAACAAACAAACGAACAAACCACTTTACAATTTCTTTCTTTTCAATTTCAGTCTATTGCCATTTGTCGCGAAACCAATGATAAGTAGGTAATATTTTCAATTGTAATTTATTGATACATTCTATTTATTTGCGCAAAATTAGTTTTCATGTAATCACGTCGAGTAATTAAGCTATTATTGGCAAAAGAACGCAAGAAAATTTGAATTTGCCGCGCTAGTGTAAAGTTCCACCTTAAGTTGTTAATCTGTCATAACGTAACTTTTTCTTGTAACTGTTTGAAGATTTTGATGAACAACACGTGATTTAACTACGTTAGTTGGTTGTTCACGGTGAAGGATGAATTTCACAAAATGAATAAACAGATCGAAAAGTTAAAGATATGCATAATTGTACAGCTGTCTGTATTTCATTTTAACACGACTTTTGACAATCATGTTTAATGTTCTTAGCGTTCTAATGCAAAATATTAATTTTCGTCAACACACCATTCTTCTTCTTTATTCGCCGCTAAGAAGCGCGCAAATCCGAGCAGGCACTTAAAGCGATTAAAAAGTCACTCGTAGTGGCGTAGAGGAGCTACGGAGGGTGTAGCTAATGCTACGATTCACTTGCGTAGATGCAGTTACGGTATTGTTTTTGTATTTCGGGGTTCAATGTCTATTATTTTGTAGCAGCAGTTATTTCTACAGTGAAATAGTTTAGGATAAGCCCCCGTCTTCCACTTCGTCAGTTAGAAATAGGAAAATGCTTTAATTAAAAAAAATATTTAAAAAATAACTGGATCAAAATCTGTTTTAAATAACAATGGGCAGTTTTATCAATATACAGATACCTATTCCAGATAACCTTCGATATTTCAACATAGGCTTAATATTTTAATGAAGTACCTGCGGTTCCTAACTACATATATAGGAAATGTTTTCTTTCGGTTTCGATAACACAGTAAACACAATATTATGTAGTATTTACAAAACCAGTATTGTACATTTCTTAAAAAATAAATCTTACCAAAACAATGAATTTATCATGATCGTGAGAAAACCACTCCACTCGCGGTTCTCACATAAACAAATCTCTGAGGTTAGCACAATTACCGCATACAATTATCCAAGCGAAGCCCAGTTTCGTAGGTGACGAATGTATGTCTCTCCTTTGCTCTCATAGAAAGCTAAAGTACATCCATCCTTTTTACGCATGAGTAAGTGCAGCGCAATTATTTTTCATTTAGCGCGTCGCGTCGCGAGTCCCTAGAGATGTCGCGGGATCAAGTGTGACTATCGTCCCCGTAGGATTTGAGTACAATAAAAATGTGAGAACATAGCTTTGGCAAGTTTGTGATGGGTGCAGAGTCTTGGGATTTGTAATGTGGGAGTTCCCATCGTTCTATATGGTTCTGGTTCTATTTTATAACCCTGAGATATATCAATGATATTTTGTAATTATACTGTAGGGAAAAAAACGGGGAGAAAGCTCCATGGGTGGTCTTATATTTTTGTTTTAATTTAAGAATTATTTAAGAATATTTATTGTGTAAGTGACTCACACATGTAAGCTACTGACCATTTCTTTAATAAGCATATTATGCGTCTGCAGTGAAGTTTGTATTTGAACTAGAGCTAAGATTTTGCTAACAATTCTTAGTATAAATTGAATTATATAAGTATTAGTTAAAACCACTAGGGCATTGCATAATCGCAAATGGCTACGAAGCCCATTATTTTTGATTAACTTACATGATCCATGTCAACATCGTCACTTACGTCAGCCAATTTGGAGGTCAAAAAATAAAATACAGGTACATCTACTATACTTAACTAAAAAACTGTGTATTTTACGGTTTACACCTCTTTAAAATATAACACTTTGTTTTAATACATCACACTTGCTAGCTTTACCTATCTAAACAAATAGACATTCAGCAGTGAGTACAAGGCAAAGCTCCAGGAGCAGTTTATTTGATCTCTAAATCATACACGACCCTCGTGTGACATCGGTTATGGTGTCCATATATCGGTGCCGGCTGATAGTTTGTGACGGCGCGCCTCTGCCTCCCGCTGAACTTGCTACAAATGGGCCAAAGATGAACTTGCTCTTGTATCAAAGCTCTTAATGTTTCTTTTGTTTTTGATTTGAATTGGAAAGTTATTCGAACTATAGTTGATCACAAATGATTGCGTAGCCAACTTCTGCTTGAAAAATTCGCGCAGTCTAGTAGATAATATGATCCTCAATTATCAGATTGCCCGAAGGCCAGGAAATCATTATTTGCATGTAGCGACAAACAAGCGTACGGCGCGCCTGATGGAATGTGTGGACGTCGGGGCGGCCTTCATAAGCTTTGATTTAGAAAAAAGAAGGAACTAAAGTGTTCATACGATAACTATCACACTGCAAGTCTGCACTTGAATGCTAAGTAAGACTAATGTGGTGTTGCTTTGAATACCAATTAACATTTAGTCCGAGCTAGTTTTCAATCCAGCCACAGCGTGATCTTTGACTGCATTATTGATTAGTGTGATATTTGCACGGATTGTTGACGCATTGCTCAGGTAACATCAAACTAGTTACAGGTTCACCGAATTTAAAACTGCTGTCTCGATTTTATTAATTTATTCTTATTTTTCGAAATTAAGTTAATAAATTATTTTTCTGGTTGGCAACACTGAGTAGCTAAAATGAGTCAAAACGATCAGTCCTTTAGTCTTTGGTTTGCTAGAGAAAAGTTACGATGTACATTGGAGAATGAAAAATAAACAAATTGAAGTGGTGCTCTTGGTTTACCAAACTGCTAGTTATACTGATAACTACTTAACTGTAAAACATGATTAATTCATTGATCAAAAGCTGGCATTTAAAACAAAGTTCGTTATCAAATAACAAATGATTAAAAAATAACAAAGTACTTAATCACAAAATATATTAGGACCCGAGCGCCGAACGCCCCACATTCGTTCCAAAAATCACAAATGCGCTCCGCTCACGAGCCATTTACCGATTGCAAGCTAGCGAGCTATTGTCTGCAAGTTAAATACACTTTATTTTCATCTCTGGTCTCTTTGTGACATTTGTCATGAATATCGGCCTCGTTTGTGTGCACTCAGCTTGTTTTATTGACTAGACATGTTGATAGTGTATTATTATAATGTTTATGACAAGTGTGTGAGGAAGACGATAAGCTTTGTGACAGAAAAGTAAAATAAAACTATTACTATTGTGTTTACGTTCGTATCTAATTTTTACTAGGAAATAAAACCGAAAATGCAATACCTCAAAAACCTAAACACCAACCTCAATCCAGTTTTCAGTGTTGCATTAAACTAGCTTAATAACTTCGACAGTTCGTTTAAGTTTAACAGAACAATTTTTGAAATAATAAAAAAATTAAAATATGATTTTAGAGAATGGCCCTTAAAGTTTTAAAATTGCTATTACCTGCTTATAATGAAGATTTGCGTCCGGTTCATTAGAATCTCATCTCTAAATGCCTGATACGCCGATACGACTAAATCTCTAATTGTCTTACTGATATTCATATTCATATTCATTTATTGTGCTCACATATAATACAGACTAGATGTACATGTCAGGTTGTCTTCAGGATCAATATATGTGCCCTGTAAGGGCGCTGCACATTTACATTTTGAGTGGTTTTTACAATTATGTAAGTTGACAAAAAAAAAATGACTCAAAATGACTGAAATTCTACACACCGTATTCTCAAATCACCTGACCTGATACCCGAAACACCCGATTGCTGATGCGCCTCAATGCCAAATTGTCTAAGTCATAAAACGTCTGAACTTCACAATACCTACCGATTTGGTCCAAAAATATTCCCCAGAAATTGATTGTCTGTGATTGGTTTATATCATTACCATACTAAACATGGTCTGGTTTTTAAATGGTTTAAGTACAAGTACATAATATTAGTTTGTTCTGTTTTTGATTTTCAGTATATGATGGATTTTGATTGCAGAGAACATTGTTTAAACGGGATTTTGATAAAAGTACTTTTGTTTTGTATTGTTGTTGGTCTTGTAGTATTGACAATATAGCCATCAAAAAATACTAAATTCGTACCAGAGCTAGGTACCTACCTATGTACTTACGTAAGAATACGAAATGCCCGATGTAATTTTTATGTGGTTAGGCTTATATATTACTAGTTGCGCCCCGCGGTGTTACCTGTGAATGAAAAGTACTGTATATGTTAATCCAGCGTATATGCTATCTGGGTTCCAAATTTCATCGAAATCGGTTCAGTAGCCACGGAGATATAAGGTAACAAACATTCAAACACACAAACTTTCGCATTTATAATATTATTAGTAGGATAGGATAGGATAGTAGGATGTAAAAATAACATTGTGTATTTCGTATTTATTGGCATTAGAGCATTTTGAATTTTATGTATCATGCTGGGATTATGAGACTATTTAATTTCAGACATAATAGGATTAAATAATTTTGGATTTCAATTGTTACAGTTTCAGTTATAATGACAAAAAGACGTTTTGGAACCAGGTATTTTGAGGTTAGGTTGTAACGGACCAGACGCGAATGTTTTGCAGCTTTATTTTTTCATATAGCCCTGTGACGTTGCATCTGAATAACAATAGAGTTTTTTGGAAGGTCAACTATGGAGCATCAGCATAAAAAACATATCTGTTGCCATTCATTTGGTTACAGTTTAGGGCCAAGAGTTTTACTAAAAATACCGAAAACATCCACAGTGCCTTATTGACCGAGCGAACGAGCGACGAGCGAGTGTATTGTGAGCGGAAGTCTCTGCTTCAACCCGCGTTTGCTATCATCTGTCCGGATGTACGTAAATGTTGCATTTTTCAACGAATCTTGATGAAACTTGGTACACAGGTTCTACAAGTTCAGGGATTGTTTACGTCATCAGCGATTTTTGATTAGATTATTGGATTATTTATCCAGTGGACGTCTTCCAGCTGTTTATGTGTGTCGATGTGAACACAATCGTTACAAAAACGTTTCGCGAGGTCTATATAGACCATTCGCAGAACTACTAGTCTAATATAAATAATAGCTGAACATATATACATGGGGTGTTTAGGCTATTCTATCAGGGGTGGTTTACTTCTGGACTTCCACTTGACACTGATTCCTATGAGACACTGTACGTTAAATACAGCTAGGGAAATAGTAAATGTTCGACACATCATCGGCAAACAACGACATATTAATAAAAAATATCAAGATAAGAGAAATATAACAAAGTATAACCGTTGTTCTACCATTTTGCAAGGTCCGTGTGCGCCCAACATCTGTCGATCTTTATCAGCCATTCGCGCGTGCTACCTACCTGTGTCATTATTGTCCGACAAACGCATTAGCGACAGGATTAGCTGGTGATTTTATTTTAACAACGCTTATAGGGATATTGGGAAATTGTAGGGAAATTATGCCTTTATTAGGAGCTCGGTAATCACAAGCTTATTGGATGTAAGTAGTAATTATGTATTACGATTGATCGAAATAATGGAATAATTGTAAAATTACTGGGCAAATGAGACTTTACGCACTGATCTCGCAGTCTAGAAAACTTTTTTAGACTGTGTGATGTCTCAGGATGGCGGGCGCAGTGCGCAGTGTCATGCGAAACTTTATATAATTTTGAGTTCCGAGTGACACTGCAGCTGTTATGGGCGGCCGTGTCGCTTAACACCAGGTGAACGACTAGCTCATCACGTCATTCGTTTACATAAAAAAAAAACAAACTGAATAGTAGTCAACGACAAATGAAGGATGGCAGATATCCTAATGCATTTGCAAACCTAGCAGAAAGAAGCCGCGTGACTGAATGACAGCTGTAGTACGTATCGAATGTATAAATGTAATATATTTATATGTAGTAAATTGGATCATATTTTAAAAGATGAGAGAAAAAGTTATTAGGAAACCTCGTCAACTTACACACAACTAGGTTAGGAATCACGAAATCGCAAATTGGGTAGGAATCAAAGAGTAAATTATAATACCTAATAGGAATATGTAAAATACTCACAGATTAGAGAAAAAAAACAATGAATGAAGCCATAGAGTTTAAATATAATTTTATTATAATAAATAATATTATTATTATATAATATTATCACCTCATTTATTTTAATTTCTTAAATTTAAGATTTTTTTACAATATTCCTATAAAAAACAATTACTAATTACAATTATATAATATTATTATTATATTATTGATATTATAATTAATTTCACCAGATCGCATCGGTCCACCGAGTGGAGAAATTAATTTAAAGATAAATAAATAATCGAAATGCAAGTACTTAAAATAAAATTACATGAACAAAATTTTATTAATTTCTAGTTTAAAATGTCACTATTGCTAATTGCTATTGCTAAAATCATCAAATCTGATAGGTCGAATAGGAACATCTGCCGATAGCTATCGGTTATTTGTCGTGTCGCGTGCCACCTACTGATTAGATCATTGTCCCGTAGAAGCACCCCAGCAGCCCGTACCTTCAACAATGTTCCAAATTCAAAACGTTAAAGTGCATCATGGTGATTCGTCAATATCTCGATAGTTCTATTTTTAATTGAAAAATAGGGCTGTGCATTTAGGGAAGTGCCACGAAGATCGATTAGTAGTGATTAATCGGTTAGATGTTAACTTGCGTTATTTATGAGGTTCAACTTTTGCTAGTATTATTATTTTTACTATTGCAATCATTGGTACAAGTTTATAGGTTGTTTGATGGATATGAATAAAACAGTTCATTGTAAAACATGTATCGTTGTGTCTGAGACAAATGCCATCATGCTATTCTCTAGTTTTCTAAACCTGGCAACAACATAAAATATTACTTCACTATTTTTAGAGCGTCTGCGTTATAGCTAATTTATATAAAGAGGTTAATAAACCCTTGAGTAAGATTAATGTACATGACCAAATGATAAAATCTACGTCTTGAAGTCTTCATGCCAGAAATATTTATGTCGTCATCCCTGAATACTTTTAGAGAGAGAGAGAGAGAGAGAGAGAGAGAGAGAGAGAGTAAAGTGTGATCTGGTGCATTGTTTTGGAATATTGTGATTATTACTGACATAGCCCATAGAATTAGCCGACGACCGCGGGCGTAGACGTGTTCTTCAGTGGAGACCGCGGCTTGGCAAACGTAGTGTAGGGTACCCTCCGAGTAGGTGGAGCGACGATATACTCAGAGCGGCTGACGGCAGCTGGATGAGATTAGCTGAGGATAGGTCTCAGTGGTGTGCATTAGGAGAGGCCTATGTCCAACAGTGGACTGATACAGGCTGATGATGATTGTCATTATTGAACATGCTGGTTTCCTCACGTTTTCCTTCGCCGTTGTAAGAGCATGACATATCTTGAAAAGTCATTGGTGTAGGTGTAGGAACAGATAACTATACACTGGGGTGCAGGGTGGGCAGGATTCAAATCAGGTTGCGTCAGTTTGGAAGTCGCACGGCGCCCTGATTCACAAGTGATCGTTCGTAGTCGTGACTGAAAAACCCAGTTAGTTCTGCAAATAGCAATTCCAAAGAAACAACATTATTTTCTCCTTGGTTAAATCATAACATCTATCAATCTTCAACCTAATGATTTTACCCGTCACTTTTGTAAAGTAGTATATCAAACAGTAATTTATTTAGAAGAATGAGTTAATATTTTTAGCTGAGTTTTTAGCTCGAGTTAATGTTTCGCTGGGGTTAATAGTGCAGGCGTTAGTTTATTTATGAAAGAAGCAATGGGGTTTGGGGTAATGTAGCGTGGATTACCGCCATGGACACATCTGTCGGATACATTTTGCGATATGAATATCATGACGTTACGATATTCATTAATCTTTTAATATTTTTTTTAATCGTCTTGTTATTTTTTTTTGGGTTCTTATCTTTTGTGTGTTATACTTAATTTTGGAGTGCATGTAGGTGTATAATATTGTTTTGAATGTGCCTATAGTTATTTGGTATTAGAGATTATGACACATACCTACAATTGGTATTAGGTTGTCGGAGTAAGAGCTATTTGGGATCAAAAATAATGAATGTGATTGAAGTATTTAAGTCAATACTTTTCGTAAAATGTAGGTAAAAGTCTCAATTATGTAATATATATGGACTCAGCTTAGCTTACTGGTTCACATGAATTGCTTATACACTACCGAGCCCAATCTATAGGCAGGTACTTTTTTGTCCCTCGGAAACATGCTAAGTTCCGTGTGAAAACGAAAGGCATTTACTTCTATAGTAAACCATTTTGTAAGAGGTTTTAGGCTTATCTGCTAAAACGATAATGATTAAGCAAACTAATGGATATAAAATGAATTTCGGCTTTAATCAAATAAGATGAGTTGCGTCAACGCACCTGTCACTACTAAACGCTGTCGAATAGCCGACATACGCGCTGAATAAACGATGCATTCATCTCTTTATTATGATGTGTTAATCCCGGATTATCATCAAATGTTAACACATGTTACCAGTTACTAAAAAAAGGACAAACAATTCTAAAACGACATTACAACAACGCTGCTGATAACTGAATGGACTTTAAAACGCTCGAAATAGAGTTTCGATTCGTAGCGCTGGGGTAGGTGATAGAATTGGCCCGATGATCGAGGGTAGCTAATATTATGCCGGGGCGTTCAGTGTTGCCTTTTCATCCGCTAAGTATAAACAGGGGGGTGTGTTCGATGTTTGAGCTCGACCGCCGCGGCGATTGATTTACTTTCTATTACCTACCGATACGATACCAGTTAGGAAATTATTTTTTGTTTTTCATTCAGAGTTGTTATTTTATCTAATATTTCGTGATGATATAACTCATTTTAATGCAGCGTATTTACATTAAATACTATAGAGGCACGGGGTTTTAAATATAAAAAAAAAATATTCATACCTAGGTAACTCTTTATTTTCTGATTAATAAATCCATTGGTCAGTTACTTACTTACAGCTGATTTCACCAGATATTTACCTATTTTTATGCGGCAACTCATATTACTGCGACAAAAAGTACCCTAGGTAAATTTTGGTAGTATTTATACAATCTGCTGACATTTTGCTATTTGGCCTCGCAGCTAGTTCTGTAGTTATATGAACAGACTACGGTTCTGAAATATTGCTGAAGTTATAATAAAATATATGTGAAGAAATATGAACCAACATATAGGTAATAATAATAATAATGAAGCTAGAGATCAAAAGCAGCATGGCAAAGGCCAACGCGGCCCGAGGCGAGGCGACGGCTACAGCCAATATTTGCGCACCCTGCCCCTACTAATGAACACAATTAGATCATTCCGCGCGGCCTCACGTTTTTCATACGCCACGGGAGCGCCCTCTGACGTGTCAAATGCCTTCTCGTCATCGCCGACGGTGGTACATAATGCGGACGCAAACATCACTCATGCAAACAGTCCTCTCTGACGGTCGACAGTTCTGTGGCTTTCCTCCAAGTTGTGCGGTCTTACCTTGTACCTAATTTGATAAAGGGCGACAACTGAAGCGTATTTTATTAGTAAAAGTACCTAACCAAACTTTAACCGTGTTGAAATGCATTCTGAAGTGGACGCATTTTTGAAGACTCCTCAATGAGTATTACTGTAAAAGCCCAAACTGCAGTAAAACCTTGCAGTAAAACCTAAAAATCAACATGAGTTGGTAAATGTAAGAAATAGTATTTAAAGTTGAAGTGATTTTCCGGGCTTGTACCATCATAAGTTTGTATGACATGCTAGGTTCTACTAAAGACGCCTAGTAAATGGTTTTGGTTCGTGTTGCTTCCAAAATTCCATAGAAGCTTCTAGTAAAGTCGCCACCACTTTACTAGGGTATGACTTAGACTGGATTACCTGACTTAGACTGGACTGTGACTAAGACTTGAAGACTTGACTTTACACGTGAAATATTCCATAACTCGATGAATAATTACAATACTTGACACTGGCTAAATACACTATGTGTGGAGCCAAAATATAAGAAAAAAAAAAAAAAAAAAAAAATGGTTTTGGAATTAATTTTAAATCCTATGCTGCGTAACATACCTATACTTTTTAAGCGCTTCGCTGGCTGCTGCCGCGGCTCGCTCGAATCGCTCGTGCGTTGTGTTGTCGTAGTTCTTGCCCAATATGGTTATGTTAGGTTGGAACTGCAGTATGCATGAAATGAATTTATAAAAATTTAAAGCAAAATCGTTCTGACTAGTTTAAGGACAAATTCTGAGTAGGCCTCGGCCGTGCAAAATTGTTCTGACTAGTTTAAGGACAAGTCTGAGTAGGCCTCGGCCGTGGCTCGCTTCGCTTCGGGCCCGCATTAGCCATCGTGGTTATTTTTTAAGGCACAGAAAACAATACCTACTGCATGTCTCAAAGATAAAACCTAAAATAATTTAAAGAGTTGGTAAATCTTAGGCTGCCCCCATATCGCCGCGATATCACCGCGTTATCACCGCGACATTTTAAAATAGTGCGGCATATGTCGCCGCGATATCGCGGTATCGTGGCGATATCGCGGTGACACCGCAACCGCCCAATGTGGGGGCAGCCTTACCGTTTCCTGGAAGATCTGAGGTAGGCACGGTACCTATCTAGGTAACATAATTGTGAAAAGGTGACAGATACACAAACCGACATTTCGAATTTATGATTATAAGGATGGATGGATGGGTGAATATCAGCAAAAACGATAGTAAAACTTGTAGGCTCCTTCAACCGTATACGTAAATGCATCTCTTGATTCAGCCATCTAGTCAGCACGTTCATTAGAAAATCAAAGCGGAACTGTGGACGCGACTTCCCGGAGACAGTTCTGGAGTTGGGGAACTTTCGAACTGTTGACGTGCACCCGAATACATTAGCCCCTGTTGTTAGTGTTTGCCGCCACATGGCATGCCTCTGTTTATTTTAATACTCAACCATTGTTGCCCGCCACTGTTTGCCGAGGGACTCCGTTAAACTGCCATATGGGTCTGAGTGAGCTGTGCAAAACGCTAAACAAATGTAAAGCAACGGAGTTTGCGACGGACGGATGGATAATTGTTTAAGAAAACAATTATTCTAAACGTGTAATCCTCAAAACAAAGCTTAGCTCTAAATCTGCAGAAATATAACTTTAGGCGACGTTGAGTATTTTTTTTCCATGTTACCAAAGTATAAATAAACTGTTTTTTATTAAATGTAAATGAATGACTTGACGAGTTAGTCGTTCACCTGTGTTAGGCGTCATGGCTGTTTGTTTATCTCACTTAACGTGAAGGCGTGAATTTTAATTTTGTCATGCACAACATTTTGAATAGGTATTACCAAATAAATGAAGTAGGAGGTACTTATAAATATTAATCGGCAGCGGCATTCTCATAATACAAGAGAGTATGATTATTCGACCTACTTCCATTTAATCTTAGTTAATAATCTTCCAGAGATGCCATCTGCAGGGCGCGTGTTTCACATTTAATTACATTTGCCGATGCAGCGACCGAGGCGCCCTCTGCCAGCCAATCGGTTCATTTGCAAAGTGCATTTCGATGCTGCGTCAATTGTTCCGACCCCGCTCTTAATTGGCCGCCCGTTATTTATTATTGTCATTTCTGTGTACATTTCCTCTGTTTATCGAACGCCATTCATTTACGATCCTACTAAACTTTTATGGTAATTAAGATCGGATAGTGTATTCTCGCAAAAGGCGAGTCTCGTCTCGCAACTGGAAAATTTGAGGGAGTGTTTACATCAGAGGCACGCATCGCATTCGATAAACATCGCAACGAATTCTTACAAACACATCGGTGGACGTTTATTTGCCTCGGGCCCACGCTTCGGTTCACTCCGACTTCGCATTCCGCTCGGCATGGTATCGGTACTCATTTGTATTGGCGGCGGATTTTGTATTATTTGTTGGTTTACGGTTGCCGCATACGTTGTGGGAGCTTTGATTTTTCCAATTCGGAAATAATGCGGAATGCGCGGAGCCCGGGGCGATCTCCTCGGGGCTCCGGTTCGTGCCGGCACCAATCAACTGAGGCGGTGTGTTCGTTAGTCGCCTGCGCCCGATGCTCGCTTGGTTAACCAGGGCACGTATCTACGTGGGACCTTTCCACTCGACAGCACTGATTTTCTCCAATGAAATGATAAATTTCAGCAATCTTCAGGTTCCTTTACCGTATGGAACAAATCTTTCGAAAATGATTCACACACGTGAATTTAATATTGCTTTCTTATATAATTAGATAAGTATTTGTATTATCATTGGATTTTTTAATTGTTATATAGAGTATAGTCTGTTTTCCATACAAACATTGTGTTGGCATTAAAGTAGGCATCAATCATAATAAAATTAGGTTAGCTGTAATAGCAACTGGCATTTAGACGCACTTATGTACTTAGGAACGTCTTTCATAACGAAGAAGCGATGCAAAACAAGAAACTAATACCTACCTACTTATAACGGGGAGCAAGGACGTTTTGCCACTTATCATAACTAGCAAACCGATAATTAGGTATTCGTCCATGTATAAAGATGATGTATGACGCGGAAACGCCAAATACGAACTGCCAGGTGCAGCTGTGCCTTGCACTGACATACGACTAACGATGGCCTACACTCAGACAAAAGTAGCATCAATATATCTTCATTTCAATGTCAATGGACACACATGTTCATATTTTAGTCATTGCACAAGTTATTGCGGATATTTGCATAGTTGTGTGAAATATGTCACAGTTATTTCTGGATTGCATCAGAAACATTGTGATCGGCGCCATTCCAGCAATGTGACGTAGCAATAAAGCTTTCGAACATGTTCTAGAATAACTCGGGTCATTAACGTTTGTCATAATCACTGCCAAGGAGATTGTCTCTACGTAGTCACGCGGAACTACCATAGTTACTATGAACCATATTTTAAGGGTTTCGGTGCTATTTTTTCATTAAGGTTAACTTTAGAGCGTATAGGTATAGGCCGTAATTACGAGTTCAAAATTTTACAAACGAAGAAATATGTACGTCGATGAGCAAACATCATCAGCGCACTGCGATGAACAAACAGGACGTGCGTGTGATTGTGCGCGACCTGCTCGGCTCGATCGAGCGTCGATGGACCATTTTTTGTTCACGACCGTGCCCAATCAGCGCCAGTGGCAGTTGCAATTATCTCTCGCAGCAAATCGAATTATGATCAATTCGGATTTGCTCGCATACGAACGAATATAAAACGGTTTGCATTAAAATTTGGCTTGCGATGCACGGGATGCGTTCCCATTAGTCGGGTCGAGCGCTTTGTTTGTTCATCGGAGCCCACGTTCGTTCGACGTTTTCATTATCTTTTTTAACTGAAATGTTGCGTTTTGTTTACGGGGACGTGTTGCGATTTACAGATTTAATTTGTTTCGTTTACGGTTTCAGGTGTGGTTTCAAAACCGGAGGGCGAAGTTTCGCAAGCAAGAGCGGTTGGCGCAGCAGAAGGCGGGCGAGGCGCCGGTGAAGGCGGAGGGCGGCAAGCGCGACAAACCCGCGTCGCCCGCCGTCTCACCGCATCCGCCACCGGCGCCCGCGCCGCAACCGGCGCACCACGCCCTGCCGCACCTTTCCCCGCCAGACCTTAAGCCTATCACTTCTGCAGGTGAATATCGTGACCTGAGATACTTCTGTAAGTCAATAATAACTATTTCTTCTTCAATATTATCGTATAATCATTTTTAGTTAGTAGGATAAGAACGTTGCTAAACCTACATATAAATCAAATTTTCATACGTATTCATGCCCATAAATCCTATTCATAGTCTGTAATTTTTTCGTTTAAATAGTTTTGATTTATTAGATCAATAGAAACGTTAACATAGAAAAAAAACCATAAGCTATGCGATTAGATACATGCTTATATACCTACCTATATATTCAGAAAATAGCGTAAACTAAATCAACAGGTTGCTGTTTAGTTATAAAACTCAGTGAAACTTGTAAACAAAATCCGATCAAATTTAACAAAATTAACCGTGAACGTGTTAAAATTTGGCAATTGAAAATAGAATTAAATATCAGTATGTTATTCAACGCTAATTCATTTGAGCTCTTAGCGATAAGCGCCCACTGCAATTCAACAATAAAATAAATTGCATCATTTTACACTTTTAGCAGACGTTTACAATCTGGCGCGAGATGCAAGGTGGTAAAAGTTTTGTAACACTTTGATTTCGTAACGAAATAGTTTATTTTCAAATTAATGTTTGGCAGCTCGGTCATAAACAATGAAAAATTACTTCTGTTTTTTAACCGACTTCATTATGAAAATGTTTACAGTAAGCCTACGCCTTTAACGCTAATTACTGACAAGACCATAACTAATGACTTGCAATTTGTATTCGAATGTTTGACAATTAGTTAAAGTTATTTAACTTCTTGGAAATCGCAACAACGCGTCTAACTTCTGAGTAGGAGTTTAAAAAAATGCGTCAACTCAAAGAAAAAAGCAACAAAGGTCAACAAAGGTATCAGTTACCCGAGCTTTCAAAAATAGAGTGTATAAATAAGCGTTGCATCGTAAAATTATAATTTAAAAGCTTTTGTAGTATTTTCGTCCGCGCTGTGGTGTCATGAGATAATTTTAAAAGTCATGTATATTTGCAATGCTACATCGATTGACGGAATTACCAATCTGAGGAGTGAGTCATACACTCTGGCCAATGGGAGAATGTTATCTTGTTATTTCTAACGCGTGGTGCGTGGGCGAATACAACAAGGCTCTTTTAGACGATAGAATGGTCTTTTTATTATTAGCAACATATAAATAGATGTTGACGCTGAAGTAAAAGAATGAGTGTGGTTGTATTGCGTCTAAAAGCTCTACACCTACTAGCATCTAGCATACATCTACAAAAAAGGAATTTCTTAATATTCATAGAGGATAGTAGTGTCTATATAATAAATTAATAAATTATATAGACACTACTTTCGCATAGATAGTTACATAACTATCTATGCGAAAGTTTGTTACCAAGATAAGTTTCAGCGCGGATTTTGGTGAAATTCGGTGCGTATGAGTACACAATATAAGATATACTTTTTCACTTCAGTAGTTCGACTTTTGTCGTGAGGAAACGCTAAGCAAAATCGCGTTTTCTCACTGAAGGGTGGCATAGACAAAATAACCGCTTTGAGGGTGGCTTAGTGTTTCGAATTTCGAATATAGCAAATTGACATTACTCGCACCGCCACCTACAAAATTCAAAATTAATTTGGTCTGTCTCTTCTACAGACCGCCATGTCCCCTGATGTACTTATATTATTTAAAAATATGCAAGTATTATCGTAAATGTAAAGCAATATGTAAGCATTATGTAAAGTACTAAGGACGATATTACCGTTGGAGTAAGACCTAATTTGATTTATAGGAGCAAAATGTTATCTAAACACATATATACAAATAAAGGCTTTATGTTTTATACCTACTTAGAGTCATTTTCGTACAAGCCATGTCTGTTCAGATATTTATTGGGTAAGTCTATACCAGGGATGTTGCGAATATTTCCATCCGCATCCACAAATGCGGAGCTTCCGCATAGACTTGGACATCTGCATCCGCATCCGCATCCGCAATAATCATATGCGGATATTCTTGCGGATGCGGATGTAATACAAGTTGCGACAAGAAAGTAAGTGGTAGCACTGAAGCTGTACTCAAAAAGGAATTACTTTCTTACCGCACTTAAAAAAGAGTCAATGTGGATGAATGTCCTCTTAAATGGTGGAGTGTTCATTGAGAGGAATTTAAGATACTATCACCGATAGCATGAAGATTTTTATCCACTCCACCGGGCAGTGTTCCTAGTCAACAAGTATTTAGTAGCGCGGGTTTAATTTACGAACCTGTGCAAAATCGCCTTGAAACAAAGGCGGCAATATTACTCTTTATTAAGTATAATGCTCCTACTTTTAACTTCACTTACTAATATGAAAATTAGACGCGGCGCGAGACTATGTGATATGATGATTAGTTTCACACATCTTTTACAGTCTTAGAATACATTTTTTCTTCAGCCCGTCAGTAGTTAACATAAGGTTTATAATAAAATCTCAACATAAACAGTTTAGACGTGATAGACTGAAACCGTGACTTACGCAAGCATATGGCAAAGAGTTGAGGGGGTAATTTGGTAATATGTCTACGTTTTTGGAAGCATGTCAGTTCGTGTAGAGAAACTAGTTGAGGTTGCGCATAGAGGCTCGGGGCTCACCGGCTAATGGCTCGCGGTCGTATTAATCACATTACCGCCCGCCACTGGCACCGCCACCAGCCGCCACCCGCCAGATTTTCACTTCGGCTCATTTGCGCTAATTCCGCGCGCGATTGTCACTCAGGCTTGAATAAACAACAGAGCCGCGCGGCAAGGATTAGGTGATTAGCGCTTAATTGCGTTACCACGATTATTTCGTGTTCGCCCGTCGACCTGCAGTCTGATTTCGTATTCGGATTTGAATGCGAGTTTTGCTTGTTTGTCTGTGCAATTACGTCTCAATTGTGAGACTGTGCTTAATTAATTATTTAGTATCTATTTCTGTCTGCGTATTGAACATCAAGTCATATTGTTGCTCTGCCATGCATACCTACATCTTCTTTATTGTGGTATAATTTGTTTGCGCAAATAGACAGAATAATAAAGTACATATACCGTGCTTTCCCATAATTAGCAACTGATTTCAAAAACAATTTAGACTGTACTGATTTGCCCAAGATTGATAATAGTTTTATTAATATTTTTGCGTTACGTACTATTGTTATCGTATCTTTTCAGCAAACAAGCTATGTGAAGAATTAAACGGAGTCGGAGGCGGTGGCGGCGGCGTGCCTCCTGTGAGCAGTGCCGGCGGTGGCAAGTGGGCGGGCGGCTGCGGCCTACTGCGTCAACCCTCGGGCTTCCCACTCCTCGGCGTTGCGCCTCCCAACTATCTCCTCTCCGACCACCTCGGCACTCTTGCCAAGACGAACAACCATCTCTTCTAATGGGAGCGATGCCGGCCGTCTCAACGACCGGCCCGTCTTGAGAGTTGGCCACACGACTTATAGGAGAATAACCATTAAAAGTTAAAAGCGTGTCGCACAAGAATTTAGTTACCTCTTTTAAGACGCGTTTCGTCATCAGAAACGATTAACCCATGGCCAGATCCGCAGTTTGTGGATCGCGGTGGCTTCACGATATCCTGCCATCATTCGTGCATTAAATGATAAGGCACCTGCCCAGAACATTCCAGTTCTAGTGAACATTCAGTTGACATTCCAATGATGTATAGTGTACGACCTCAAGAATGTGCGAATTATAAGTGCCAAAATCGTGTCCATTAAAGTGTTATCGCAATAATGAACTTTATAAATAAATTTTAGACATATTTATAATAATTCATGTGCGTACTTCAAGGGTGTATTATAACTAGTTTATGTTTGAGTAAAGTTGAAAGCTTAGGCTAACGAGTTAACATGTTGTGTGATAATATGTCTGTAAATACGAGTAGGTACATTCCAATACACTGTATACGTTTTATCGAAGTATACTTGTAATCTTAAACCAAAAATCAATAGTCTATATTAATATGCAATATTATTGTGATTAATAGAGAAATATTTTAAATCTACCTACGTAAATATAACGTAGTGACTTGATGCGTTGAATAGTGAATATCTACATAATAATGTAGAAGTTTTAGTTTTAGTTTTACTCATGAATTTATGTTTAAACTCTCCCTTTCAACTTGGTCGTATTGAATTAGAATAGTTTGAAATGTGGACTGGTCATTGATGATCTCAGAAACTGTAAATATGTATTAAATATAAGTTATTTGTAAATACAGATAAGTTAGGTAGTGGCGTATTACCAGAGTGTATGTAAGTAATTGCAACTGGTGAAATTGTCGAGGATGTTTTAATAAAGTGAATTATAAAGTGACAAGTGATTTTCATTTTAACCTAGCGGTCTATAGAAAAAAAAAATGGCCTTGTGTACCTCAAGTCATTATCATTTAGCTTATAGTGATTTAGAACTTAAATTTTAGATGATGAAAGTGGTGTGTGATCTGTGATAAAAGATGATAAGCAACTTATTCAATTAACGAGAAGCACTCATAGCAAAGCTCGCCCCCACTCTTGACCAATTGGTAAAGTTAAGGAACGCTCGCTGCAGTCACTACTTAGATGGGTGACCAAGGCAAAAGTAATATGTATTTACAAATTAAGCGCCACCATTGGTTCGGAGGACCGTTACCGTCGATCCTGCCTGGTTGTTGTCGAAAGGTCGCAATAGAAATAGTCAGTTAGCGCCGTAGCCAGTGCGTAGTCAGTTAGTCGGTGGGACCTTTGGGCGGCTTAAAAATTCAGACACCAGGGCTGGCTGATTGCCTATAGGTATACACAAGAAAGAAGGAACTGGAATGGACCAGGAGGCCTAGCAAAGATGCCGGCGTGAGGCGTTAACACGGAAATTACATTGGAAAACTTTTCCGCAGCTAATGTCATTCCCATACATTATAGAGTTAGCGTTTGCCGTTAATGCTAATGCAAAGGCATCTTTGCTAGTCCCCCAGTTTGGCAGGCATATCTAAGTAAGTGCCTAGGTACTACTTATCTGAAATGAAATGATTTATTTATGATGAGTGGCGACCACGAACCTAAAAACACAGACACTTGGTGGACCGACGATCTGGTAAAATCTGCGAAGAGCCGAAGGATGCAGGAGGCGAGGAGCCACTCAAAGTGGCGCTCGCTGAGGGAGGCCTATGTTCAGCTGTGGACGTCTTCAAGCTGTTGATGATGATGATGATGATGATGATTTATTTATATTATATTATTTATACTATAAAAATAAATTCATAAAATATCTCGACCGTTAAATTTTTAAGCAAGTTTTTTTATAAACCGCTCTGTCATTGTTGATTTATAGCCGATATGACCTCCTAAAGGTACTTGCACGGAGTTTTTATGCCCTTGAAGTGTCTTCAGCAGTTTTTATCTCGACCTTGGCGCCGAGAATGTAGGGCCGTCGTACTCTACTCCTTGTCATCGCCACTATTTGTGGAAACGCTATTTGAAGGTAAAAAAATATCTAAATCACAGACCTATGTGTATTTTCGTTACATCCTAAGTCTATGGTCTACCTATATTATTGTGTACAGTTTACAAGCGATAAAAGTTTTATGATCATGTTACGAGAACGTTATTGGATGAGGAATTTTCATCCAAGGAATGTGGTGAGCAAAATTTAGTGTTAGGTTATGTTAGGAAGCAGACCTTATATATCAAACGACAATATTAGGTATATATGAACTGTAGTATAATATGGAAGAAGGTAATGGACCAAAATTAAAATAATAAACGAATGTTCATGCCCTAAATAAACATTCTTGTAATAATGACAAATTGGTTTACAAAATGAGCACACGGTCATTTAGTTTTTTTTAATGTGTAGAAATTAAGACACCTTGACGAGACCGCGGGAGAGAAATGCAAAAATAAACATTCCTGAAATGCTACAGTTTTCCTGTTTTCACGAGTCACCTCATTCTATGCGTTTTCAAAGAAAAGTATATGAAAATGGAGGGAGTTATTTGTTTCTAAATTACGAAGCGTCAAACACGCGTGGGTACCGGCGACAATGATAACTCAGCGGGTATTCATCTCAACGGCGCGGCGCGTGCGCAGCGTGGGCGGGCGGCGTGCGCGACACCTGCCTACGTAACTGCGTAAACTGCGTAGCGCCTGCCGCCCACCCAAAGGTTAAAACCTTTTATGGACTTTCATCTTCAGATTATTTGAACGGATATGTGAGTGTTAAATAAAATAGCTGTGTAACAGATAACTTATATTATAAGTATATACCATATAAGCTTTGTTCACAGCTGAACGGATTTGATGGAACTTGGGTATACAGATAGTTTTGACCTAGAGCGGGAAATAAAATGTGGATTTTATAAGCTACATTTTTATCTTGACTAATACGCAGCCAGTTTAAGAGCTGATACGACATGGCAGTAAACAGGTTGAAAAAATGACGAAGAGTTAGGACATGACTTAATAAAAACCAGGGATAGTATTTTAATTGCATCCAAAACTCTAATGACTCCCAGATTTTTTTAAATATATTAACCTCTTTGACTCTTCTCCCAATTATCATTTTAGTTTAATGAGGTTTTAAAAATCACTTCATACCTAATTTTAAATGATTAAAAAAGATTTTATATACATCACCTTTTAAGTGAGTACCTTTCCACCACAAGGATTACATGAGAATTTAAGCGTCGATAGTAGTTTAGCAGGATGAATGGAAACTAGTAAAAATAATATAATATACTTAATAAATTAATTAAAAAATATATATAGTAACTCTAAGACGTTTCTAGCCCGTTATGTGCAATCAAACACGCAACTTTATACAAATAAGACATAATCTCAAAATATCAGCACAGTAACGCCGTCAGTACCCCAATGCCAAATCAATAAACTGCGCTGTGCTAAATGCAACGAAATTACATCCGGCTGTTTACAGAGAAATTAAAGTATAATTACCTACGCTCGTCATGATTTCCTCCAGTGACTATTCAGTGCGCTTGTTTTATCTACCTACACTAATGACCTAATATATCTAACAAGACATATTATAAATCCAGTTCGTTTTTATTCGTGTAACGAATGATATCCAAAAATACTTCGCATATTTTTTATGATTACTAATGTTGCGCTTCAAATAAACTCCAGACTGCTTTTATAGGACCACGATTCTCGACCATTTCTCTTAGTTTTCTAAATCATCAAGTTACATTTTCAGTAATGTACAAGATAAAATTATTAAAAACTCAACACTCAAATAATTTATTGCAAATAAGCTAATTTAGCACGTTTACAGGTCAAAAAATTTAAAAACTTAAGATAGGTACTCAATTCACGATATTGCTCTAAGTATAAAATTACAAAGTGCTTATTAAAAAAAAAAAAAAAAAAAATCTATTATAATAAATGGGTTTCAAAAACATAACCCTTCCTTGGCAGTCGGGTAAAAAATAAGTCCTCTTCCCCACTACTACGTAAAATTCAGATTAGTACATATGTTACTAAGAATCAGAAGTGTGACTCCAGATGCTGGTCAGTCCTTTCATAGAAATAACAGGAGACTTACTTTGAGTATTAGAATGTTTTCGACGATATTTTTTAAACAAAAAAGGTACCTACAACTCTTTGATTTACACCTGAGCTGACAGTATTTTGATGCGTCCTAGATGTAGTTCAAAGATTGTTTATTTCTAAATAATACGGTGTGTATTTCATTCATTAAAAATTTTTTATGACCGTGGCTATTAGTGCAGAGAAAAATCATAAATTAGACACATAGCACTAAATTCAGTCGCCCAGTTATGATTCGGGAAAGGAAGCATATTACGTGCTACCCAGTTAGTTGCTTAATTAGGAACTGATTTAGCAAGGTGTAATAGCATTTTGTGACGACTAAATGCTTCCTAAACCGGTTTTTAATTAGGCAACTAGCTGGGTAGCATGTAAGCTTCCTTTCCCGAATGAGACAACAACAAGGACAAGGAGACTGAATTTAGTGTAATGTACTTGCGGCAATACTTGGGTATCTAGAAGACCATTGATCGCATAACCTCTATTTATATAGCATTGGGTATTATAGGCATATCTAAAGGTATAAACCGATTATTTCTGTGGGCGATCTTGAGATTACTTGACTATTAATTAGCAAATCTACAGTTACCTAATACATTGTGTTATCCATATTTGCTCACAAAAAAGTTAGTTGTGGCATAAGGTCAATTGAATTTCTGGCAGCCAAGAATAAAACATTTTTTAGATTAATTTATGTATGCCTCTTAAGCCTCTTATGATCGTCTTCAAAACTAAGATCGCTTTTTATGAATGTACGGCCTCAATCTAGATTGGGGTCATCTTCTACGTTTGTAGTCGACGGACGTTAATGAATACCTATATACTTAACCCTCTAATACATACTAATAGGTACTCATACGCTAGTGTTGTGAATAAGTAACGCGTGAACTCGTACTTTTTTGCAGTTCTTGTTATCAGCGTATTAATATTATTAAGATAGTCATATTTAATTAAATAAAAATGTAGCAAATTTTTTAAATAATTCTGGTGTTCCATTGTTGGGGAAAGCTCTGTGAATAAAATATTAAAAAGCAAGTAAGTTAAAGAAATATTTTTCGCAGAATTTTCCTAAGCTTCAGTAAAGCTTTTATATTGTTTATTATGTCTGAAAATAACTCATTTGTTAACGTCTTGAAGCAAATCCATATTTCTTGCAAAAAGACTAATAAACACTTCAATTTTGATAACTTCGAATTTGTGAAGTTTGAGTCAGAGCTTATTTCGCTTGTACAGTCACGTAGTGCGGTGTGCGTGAGAGTTTTCCAGAAGGGCGTAGTCTGGCCAGTCTGCGGCTCTATAAATACCTGGACTCAGTTTCAGGAGTTCAGTTCTACTCGGGATTCCACCGTGCAAGCTCCTCTCAGCCACACACACACTCAAACACAACCATGTCTCTGGAACGCCAAGTCCGCGCTAAGGTCAGATACATTTATTAATACTCACTATAAGTGTTCATCGGTCATGTGGAAATCATTGCGGACAGTACTCAGTATAATTTTAATTAAAATAAGTGACTCTGATCATAAATCAAATTTTATTATACAACTTCCATTACATTTGACATAATGTTAATTGTCTTAATATGAAAGTTAGAAGTACCTACTTATGTATACAAATATTTGTAGATATATTAGTATTATAAATTGTGGCTCCACCAGCGATATCCACTTTCGTCACAGAATAAATGTTTTCGCGGAAATTGTTTGCATATTTTTGACATGTTTTATTTTTATATTGTTGTATTTCATAATTTATATAAAAGTACCAACCGTATAAGTATTAATAATTTCTATTAGTTAGGATTGAGAAAACCCTCAAAATGTTCATAAATCTTTCTGAGTAGTCATCATCTACGGTGCCCTTGGCTGAATCAACAAGTACCTCACAATGATTATCAACTAAATTTATCAATATTATTATTATTTTTATGGTATATCTATTTCAGCTCGCTTCCAAGCGCAGCCCCGAACAAGAGAAGGAGTGCCAGACATGGATCGAGACCGTCCTCGGTGCAAAGTTCCCCCCTGGTGACTTGTTTGAGGATGTTCTCAAGGACGGCACCGTCCTTTGCCAGCTCATCAACAAGATCAAGCCTGGCTCTGTCTCTAAGATTAACACATCTGGTGGACAATTCAAGATGATGGAGAACATCACTAAGTGAGTATTGAAACTATGTTCTTATATCATTATCTGCAGTATAACATAAAAACAAAAACGGCGATTGGTATCTAAAGAAATTCATTAAATACACATTTTTGTCACGTTTGGTGGTCAAACAAACATTCACATATTTACATATTATAAATATTTGGGTAATTAACCCTTTTACACTAACTACACGCTTTACTTTTAGCTATAAAGCTGGTTTTCCTATATCAATCCTAAACAGTGATGACATGATACACGTGACAAACATGATGAAAGGGCCGCAGTAACACCCAGTTTAATTGTCCAACCGCATAAGGTACCTAACCTCAATTTTGTTACAGCTTCCAGGCAGCGATCAAAAACTACGGTGTTGTTGATATAGACGTGTTCCAGACAGTAGACCTTTGGGAGAAGAAGGACATTGCTCAGGTCGTCAGCACACTGTTTGCTCTTGGTCGCGAGGTAAGCATTACCTTGGTTATATGTATTTTTTGGGGTAATATATTCTATATGACTTTAATGTAGTAGCAAGCCACAAATATTCTAAAACGCCCATACAGTATTTATGAAAATTCTAAGTACCTACCTAGATACACATAATAATGCAACTTTAGTATAAAACAAAAATTCTGTAATATAAACAGAAGAATATGTATACATGGTAGGTATATGATGCGGTTACGAAAGCTCAAACCGTTATAATTAGATATTACGAAATATGATTCAAGATGCAAACGATATTTTATTGTGTTTATAATATGAACGTTTTACGTAGCCAATGATGTTTATAAAGTTTACATTTCTCTATTCCTGGACTATAAACAAGTGGGAAGCCAAATCGCGCATTTTCAGTGTAGCCTATAGCTGATCGTTTACAGCTTGTTTAGTTTAAGATCCGTTGTTAGAATTGGCGATGTGCCAAGTTCAACCAAATTTTACGAGCAACGTGCAACATTACCTCAGTTTTCATAAATATCCAAGGCCGCTTCGGGGAGGCCATGCGGGGTCGACATACCTTTCATTTTACATTGATCTGATGTAGGTAATAGTTTTGTTTAAACATGATTGAACTAATACCGAAAGTGCCACTATTTAAATAAAAACTTTTTAAGTAAGGAGATTTATATATTACCACTCGGTGGAGCGACAAGCTGGCGCAAGCCGCGGGGAGCCGTTGGATGCAGGAGGCAAGCAGCCGCTCAAAGTAGCGCTCTCTGGGGGAGGCCTATGTTCAACAGTGGACTTCTTCAGGCTGATGATAATGATGATATAATATAAGGAGCAGCCCGCGGTTTCACTTGCATTTCTTCATTTGACCCTTTAAGGGTTGAGTTAAATAAAAAAAGCATTTATTTAACTCATTTCTTTTTTCACGTCTCTAAATTCGGCACTTTGGGCTCTACCTTACCTGTCAGTCAGTCGCTTATAAGGAGAAAAGTTTTTTTTAATACCTATAGATTAGAGATATTACAAACAAACGCAATTTTATATCGACTTGACATAGCAGATTACATCAACTCGTATTTTTTTCTCATGATGATTTAAATTTTATGTGTTTTGTCTGCAGACCTACAGGCACCCTGAGTGGAGCGGTCCCTACCTCGGCCCCAAGCCCTCTGAAGAGTGCAAGCGCGAGTTCTCAGATGAAGTCTTGCAAGCCGGTAAGACCGTAATCGGTCTCCAAGCCGGGTCCAACAAGGGCGCCACCCAGGCCGGACAGAACATGGGCGCTGGCCGCAAGATCCTCCTCGGCAAGTGAACACCGTAAACACATCCAGTGATATTAATTATAAGTATTCATGTACAAAACTGAGTGGAAGGACGCTAATGCGAGAATGCAGGCTTTTGTGAATATCTAGTCAAGTGATAGTGTCTCTAGGGAACACATGTACCTACCCACTTTTGTATCTATGTGTTTGAATTATCCATTTAGTATTATCTTTTGTCTATTGATGTTCCAAATAGCGCCAAAATGATTTTGTACATAAGCGTTTAGTATTAAGAAATTTATATTTATTTATTTATTTCCCTTTTATTATATCTTTTTATAATAAAATACGAAAATAATATTTACAACTTAATTTGTTTGTTTATTTTATCTGCATTCCTATAGATTTAATCGGTAGGCAAAAGTTATTTAAAATTAGGTACTTATTAATATCTAATTATTTTGACAGAACATAAATGCTGCTCTCATAGTGAAGAACGCAGTAACTAACATTTTTGGCAAAACTGAGTCAGATAAGTACATATTCAGAATCGCCAAAAAAATCTATATTCTGTTCTTTCTTACGTATCAAAACTCCACCTGAAACTCAAATACTCAGGAAGTAAGAATGCAGCAACTCGACTACTCGTAACTTTTGTTTTCGAGTTTTTCTCAAAAACGTGTTTCACTTACTTACTGCATTTTTCACAAAGACGGCAGAATAATAAACCAGAAAATAAATTAAAGGAGGTAGGGTAGGTACCTACTTATAAAAATTAACTCAAGAAATGTATATATAATTTTTTTAGTAGAAAGTAAGTACCTACAATACATTTTAACTGACACAATACAGATGGATAAGAAGAAATTGTGCTCATTTTCTAACAGCTGTTTATACATTTGTTTTTGTCAAAATAACAAATTCTGATCGTCTCTTATCACTTAGGTATATGTTATATGTTATTGTTATACATAGTGATACAGCTACAGACACATCAACTGTGATTACTTACATGATTTTATGTTTCTCGTTTCTATTGTGACTTGTGTTGTGACAACAGCTAATGTACTATTGGTTTATCAGATTTAATTTCTACTCATGCCATCTAGTGAGCCAACAATTGATTAGAGAGTATGAGAGCTCACTAAAATGTTTTCCCGGATTTAGCACTTCAATGGTTTTGATGTCGCTAGTGTAGTAGGCACAGCTAAGCGGTTAATTTCTCTATGGGCACAGCTATGTAGCGTCCATACCATATGGGCACAGCTCATGAGGTACTGCGAAAATAAATACATAATATGATTAACGTCTTTTACACACCTAGTAGGTATATTGATACTAGATTGATATCTGATTGACTGTTAAGATGAGTTTGATTTTTAGCTAAGTCACAAACAAACAGAAGCACAATGCAACTAATGTTTATATATGCAATCTAAGTATGTGATGTGTGTGAAATTTTGTGGGTGATAATACAATCAAAAACACATTAAAAATACTTTGTTTTTAGGTCTAGGTACAATGCCTATGGGTAGAATGTATTTGATTGTAGGAAGAAATAGTCTTAAATCTAGAGACTACCCGAAATTTTGTCAAATCTACGCATTGCTCGTTATACGGTTGGGAATTATAATATAGTCCGGTAATTGTACTGTGGGATAGTTAACCTGATCATGGCAAAAATATTTCTTCAGTGGAACAGTAATGGATTACATATTCACACACTGATAAGGCATGCGGTATTGCGAGGAGCAAATAGTAAAGTACCTGTCTTCTGTTATACACCACATAATTACTTCGATACACACAAGAAATTTTGTGGTACAAATCTTTTATTACCATTATTTTGATAAACTAGTAAACCCGCAACTTTAAAAACAATAACTTTAATTCTAATAACTTTAATTTAATGTAGACCTCAGCGCTACGAACCAGCGTAGCTTACCGTAGCACGCTGTAGACATCAAAGCCAAAGTCAATTGACTTATTGCAAATATGATATTTTGAGTACTTTTACAAATAAAAACTATGGGCTAAGCATATGAAACTATAAAATAGGGGTTTTGGCGGGAACGCGGAAAAGTTCACGTCGTTGCATTGTATTATTTTTCAAAACTTGTGCTTTTCTCCAGTGTTAATGTTTAAAATTGGTGGCTTTTTACGCATTAAGTGCAGAATTAAGAACTGGCCTGTTAGCTCAGTTGGTAGAAGCTCTGCCTTCTGTGGGTTCGATTCCCACTCAGGAGAATCATATGTGTGATGAACATAGGTGTTTGTTCTGTGTCTTATATTGTATTCTATGTATGTATTTACAAACAAAAAAGTATCTAAGTATACTATCAGTTATCTGGCTCCCGTAGTACAGGCTATGCTTAGTTTGAGGCTAGATGGCGCTGTGTGAAATATCCACACGTATTTATTTATTTATTTATTCAATAACGAGCATGAGTGTGGGCAAGTGAGAGAAATGTGGAGAAACGTGGTTTTTGGTGTTGCTTTCAAAGTTTCAAAAGCTTCTAGTAAAGTTGCCACCACTTTACTAGGGCATGACTTAGACTAGCCTATGACTACCTGACTGAGACTGGACTATGACTACCCGGACTGTTACTAAGAATTGACTCTACATGAAATATTCTATAACACAATGAATAATTACAATACTTGACACTGGCTAAATACACTATGTGTGAAGCCAAAATATAAAAAAAACTATAAAATACAGCAAATAACAAAAGAGTTTGATTATAAGCGCTCTTTCCTACTACTGGAGCAAGCAATCAGAAACTCTGGTGCAGAGCATCGAATACATCTGTAAAGAAGAAGCAACAAGAAACATCGTAGCTGAGCGTAGCAGACAGACAGTGGGTGACAACCCTAAACAACACCTGTTGTTCTGTAATTACTCGTGTTGCGACATTGCCAGAGCATAATTAGAATAGTTGGATTTACATTATTTAGTAGCATTGTGTGAAATTCAGATAATAATAGAATGTGTGAAGTAATGAGAAAATTACTCGGCTAATTGACTTGTTAATTGAATTTGCTGAATTACGTTTGAAGTGGTGGTTTATTTTTGGATTCAGGAAGACAAACAAAGATCGATATAGTTAGTAGTACAGTTTATAGCTGTCGCCTACGGGAACGTTTCATGGGATTTACTGACTGGCTATCAGCATGTCTCTGCCTCTCAAGCATTGCTGCCGAAAGCACTGTTCAGATCGCTGTTCTCTTGGAGGCAGAGTCTTCTTGAGAAGGTATAGCAAGCTAGGCGTGTACTGTTAAATGCTCTACTATGATGCAAAGCACGTTGAATACATTTTTCCGTAAGTTACTGATACCGGGTGTTGATTTGCAAACCCGTAATATTTACAGAGGTTGATCTACTGCACTTATATTCAGAACAAGAATCAATGAAAAAATATATAGGTACTTACCTAAAAATTATATTTTATTAAAAGTTGTCTAGAAATAAAACCGTTTCGTGTGTGCGATCTAATTTAAAACATAAGATAGTTTTTGTGAAAATTGTGAAAGGCCTCCTACGGGGTGTTTCATCATAAAAATGATTTATTAAATATTCGGCTAGTTAAGTGTGGAATTAAAATTACAGTAGTAGGTGATTTAGTGTATCACGTTTTTTTATGTAAATGTATGACATGACGAGCTAGTCGTTCGCCTGATGTTAAGCGTCATGGCCCACAACAGACTGCAATATCACTCAGAACTCTAAATTGATAAAGTTTTATGTGACAATGCACTGCGCACGTCATCCTGTGTTTGTGTTTATGATCAAATCATAAAGTCTCATTTTCAAAAATACTCCACAAACTCCCCTACAATACGGAGAGGATGCAAAACAAAACGCTGTATAGAACCCAATGGGTAAAGCTGAACTAATGCTCCACCCTCACTGCTCAACACATAAGGGTCAATTCACATAGAGCGGCAAAATGCTCGAGCAGTTTTTAAGTGCTATTGGAGTATAAACCTTATTCCATTTTGACAAAGCTGAAAACAGTATGCAACATTAAAATCTTACCTATTTTAATGTTGCATACTATTTTCAGCTTTGTCTAAATAGGTTAAGGTTGATATTCGTATAGCACTCAAAAACTCCTCGAGCATTTTGCTGCTCTGTCTGAATTGAGCCTAAAGAAACAACAATAATTGTATAGGAAGGAAAAGGAATAAATAAAAAAAAGTTACTGACATCGAAGACTGGGTAAACTAAGAGTAAAATATCCTTAAGATACTTATCCCTTTAATGCAGATGCCAAGGCGATGATTGTTGATATCTACTGTGGAGTTGGAGTTAGAGGGCTCGCGTCGGTAGAAAGAGCTATAATGGAGAGGTTCTCCGAGCCCGAGGAGTCTTTGGACAAACTGTGGAGTTTAGTGGAGATGGAGTTAGAGTGCTCGCGTCGTCAGAAAGAGCTCTAGTGGAGACGTTCTCGGAGCCCGAGGAATCTTTGGACATACTGTGGAGTTTAGTAGAGTTGGAGTTAAAGTACTATAGAAAGAGCTCTAGTGGAGACGTTCTCGGAGCCCGAGGAATCTTTGGACAAACCGCCGCTCATTACCAGAAGGGAGTGTTTGGACGAGCTTTTGAGTGAGCCCTCGCTGGCCATACAACTCAGCGTGAAAACGGTTGTGTAACTTACTACCGATTCCAGAGCCGTAGGCTCTTTTTGATTTTAATGTTAATTCAATGCTTATGCTAAATTCATTCAATTGAAATCCAAGAAATCTCTATTAAACCCATGTCCTATCAGAAGATTATACGTCATGTGCCAGATTTTAATATAGAGTCAAAACTGATCCTGATTTTATGTTTATTTACTCTATTTATAGGTTAGGAACCTTCCCAGGTCTGACAGAGCCTGATGGTAATGTGGTGAAACGGGCCTTTAGCACCCTCGTTTAATTACGCTGTCTATATAATTGTCATCATCATCATCATCAGCCAGAAGATGCTCGCTACTGAACCCAGTCCGCCCCCATAAAACACCACTTTGGACGCTTTTTGGACATTATTCAACTTATATAGCATATCATTCAACTTCTCATTGTTTACTTGCATAAAATACTCAAGGTCTTTTTTATTAACTTATAATATTGGTCAAGGTTGCTAAGTCTGGCGGAAAAGCTCAGTTGTCTAATTAGAAATAATTTCCATTATCTAATTAGATAATTAGTCTTCTTGTGTTATTTGCATATATATTACATAATTTATATAGTTAATTATTATTGTAGTATGAAATGTTTATATATTCATATATTTTACCTGTCCGCAGTGAGCCGATGGACGCAAGAGGCAATTAGCCACTCAAAGTAGCGCTCTGTGGGGAAGGCCTATGTTTAGCAGTGGACGACTTCAAGCTGTTGATGATGATGATACTTATTTCTTATGTTCGGGAAACAAATACTATATACCAATAAGATATAAAAATAGCTTTAAAACGCCATATTTGCGATCGACCGCTATTGTAATTTTAATATCAATGAATAACTTTTAAAATGCCTTTTCTTAGTCTTGCCTTTGCCTTTTTTTTTCTTTTGATGCTACTACCTATGTAATCTCAATTATCAAAGTCGAATTCTACAACTTACCTATAGTCAGATTGATATCACTACATAACATAACAATTAATTATAATAACCACAGAATTTGCCCTATTTATGTAGATCGATCTAAGATTAATAATAGTCAACAATGCAACTTTAGACACCATTATTCCATTACCCTAATAATAATATTTTTTCTTCAAACAAACAACTGAAATCTAGCAGCGCTATTGCGTCGTTAGCTACCAAAAATAACTCGCCATCTGCCGGGGTAACGGCAAACGGGCGCCGCCCATAAAAGCTAACGCTAACGACCTAACGAAAATAACGACCAACCAGCGCGTAACGACTAGCGGCGTTTAACGGCCGCAAGATCTAAAAAGGTTGCGTCTCGATTACAGTAGGTTTTAAATAGTCGCTGAAGCCTATGTGATTCAGTCGGGTGGAGGCAGCGGAGCCTTTCGCACCGCTCGCAGTTTGGGTAGATGGCGCAAATGTGCATCCAGAGATATTTAGTTCTACGTAGTTCCATTAGATGGAACTGCTAGTATCACGGTTTTCGAAGTATTAATGTAGTTTAAGCTTTAGTTGATAGATAGAGCTAGGTGCAACGATGAGACTGATTAGTAAGTACTTTTGCATTTGTTTTTAACTTTCCCTGTCTTTTTTCTTCCACTTTCTAATGACTAATATTAATAAAATCTCCTTCATTAATTATTAAATGGCCATAGAGTTACGTATACCTATGAACCAAATCTTCAATTATAAGGTCGCATGCCTTTTATTGTTACATATGCATTAGATTTAAGTATTACTCAAGCATGTATGTAATAGACCAACGGTTAATAGACTATAGACCCTACCTGCTTTACTCAGCATTTGACCAACACATAATAGTTTTACCTCTACATGTTATTGTAACCAAGTTTGATGCAGTTTATTAGTGAGAGGGTAGATAATATCGTGTCGTAGGCTAGTCAGAAGTTGGAAAATTTAGAACAGAGTTGCTTAACGAGTTTACCAGATGGCGCTCATAGCTACGTTGATCTCGATTCTCGAGTGCTCTGTTAAGTGCTCTACATCATCATTTCACTGTAAAAGCACGAAAGATAATATGTACCTACTTACCTAACGTTTTTATTAGATACTATATAACAATACCTATCTCTTACCTTTGTATAATAACTTACTGTTGGTAACTTCTGGATTTTACAATTTCTGATTATTCCAAAATCCAAATTTTCCTAATTATTGTATAAAATCTTAATTTTTTTACTGCTGGGTATTATGATTTTTCTTTAATATTTTTAACTCATTATTATGAAAATCTTAGCGAAGAAGAAATACACTTTTAAAATATTTTTGTCAGAACTAATCTCCATCCATCAGATAAAATAAATATGTGTGGACATTTCACACAGCGCCATCTAGCTTCAAACTAAACATACCTTGTACTATGGGAACCAGATAACTGGATAGAACACTTAGATACTTTTTGTTTGTAAATACATACATAGAATACAATATAACACTCAGACACAGAACAAACACCTACGTTCATCACACAAATGTTTGTACCGGGCGGGAATCGAACCCAACACAGCCATACACCATACAGTTCAGAAGGCCGAGCTACTACCAACTGAGCTATGAGGCCAGTCCAATTATTGTATAGTAGTTAGTTTAAAAAATAAAGACACTTTGCCTGTGCCTACACTACATTACTTTATGTTACACATTTTACTGAGCTTTACGGTCTGCTTTTATTCCATCAAACCTTAAAATAGGTACGCTCAATTTATTATTAGGTATAGGTACTTACTATATAGCATACTAGCCTTGGAGAGCACGTTAAGCCGTCGGTCCAGATTGTCATAAGAACACCTATGGCAATCGTTACGGGTACTTAGACGCCTGATAAAATCGGACACCTTTATTTATGAGGGGGGAAATGCGTTTGCGTTTCCCTGCCACCACTGGGGTAATGGTAGGGAGGTATGTGGGACTCGGGTTGAACCATCCTTGTTACTGGTTCCTTATGGGTTGCAAGGTTAGAAGGCAGTAGCTTGTGTAATTCTGGTAGCTCGCCGCTACAAGTTAGATTAGGAGCCGACCCCAATAACAAATGGGAAAAGGCAAAAGAGCGCTCTTTTGCGGTTATACAAACAATTTCTATTTCTTCTAAAAAACTTTATTGATGGTTAGCTACATTGTTGGCTGTACTAAGGCTCACTTGTGTGTTGTCGGGTTAAAATAATAAAAAAGGTCCCAAAAATATAAATATAATAGAGTCCTATCAAAAGAGAACTGAGAATGAGTTCCCAACCCTTATTGGTAACGCATCCTCAGCGCTCTGGTGTTGCAGATGTCAACTTTTACCACCAGTTACCTATTTAAATAAAAAACAAACACACTCAGAGTTCTTAGTAATTTTTGGGTATCCACCTCTCTCTCTGACCTCACCTCTACTATACGTTATCTCACAAAAGAATGTTTTAAAATTAATCGTCAGCACTTAGTCATTTGTTAGAAATAGATAATTCGATATAAACTGTGACTGACGTAGGTTTAGTTGGCAGAAACTCATAGCAGAATAGTTGAGGTATTTGTTACCTACCATACAGCTTAGACAAATTCCCTCTTACATTTACGGCGGCTGAATAGTTAATTAGTGTTTTGTTTCTCTCGATCAAGTTTGGAACAGGCAAAGATGAAAACACTCGAGTAGCTATTCCTCAATAAGCTGGCTTCCCACGGTGCGTGATATTGCGAACGGACGCGGACCAGCCCACACCAACGCACCATGGGAAGAGTATCGTCCGGGGTGACCGTGGTAGCGCAGACAAACCGGTGCGGTGCGTCCGATCCGTGGCGAGTCGGTAACTTCACAGGTCCTGTGCGAGTTCTATTTCACTGTTCATTTTGGAATGACAAAATGGGTTCAAATCTCAAGACACACACAGACCGACACGCACCGTTGAAACAGTGTGTGCAAAACCTTGTGTGCGGTGCGTGGCTGTCCGTGGTCGTCGGCCGTGCGTGAAGTCGTGCGCAGTATCACGCACCGTGGGAAGCCAGCTTTACCTACACAGTGTTTATTAGTAAGGGGGACTATGTTTGCCGGTCACAAATGGGAAGATAAGGACAGGATTAGGTATAATTTGGAAAACTTTTACACCTACGTAGGTAGAAAAAAAAACACCATAAAATGTATTTTTACAGTTTTCAGGTTTTTCATTAACGAGTGGTGGTGGTTTCAATGGTGGGCAACTGCGAATGATACCTACTCGAACAGCTGTGGTGGCACAAAGTGTAGCTAGTCTAGAGGATTATTCCTAGCGTCTACCGCTAAAAACCACTACCATCTCTACTTAAACTTTACTTACTTGAAATTTTTTTTGTGTTCGTCCCGCCCAAAAAATTACATTATAGGTACACGAAAAAATGTTTTCGTATTCTGAGCGGATTAAAAATATCTCATGACATACAGATATCCACAAAAGCCATTAACCAAAAAGCTGAGATATAGATAGGTTAGATAGTGTGAGAGAATGTCATGCATTTCCAAAAGGATCGTCCACTGCAAATTACTGTTTATCCCGCGCCGCCTGTAGGACCACTATAACTTGTACAAGAAAGAAGTTTTAAAAATATTTTTGTTTAGCTTTAGCTTAGATGCTGTTATAAAATAGGCAATAGCAAACTACTTAATGATCTATCTATCCCGCTCTACGCAAAACACTAACCGAGTCATGAGCGTTTTCGTTGTCGGAAGCATTCCTCTTTCAGATGCGACTAAATCGGATAAATATATCCAATCCTATCGATTAATTTCGTTCCTTCCATCAATTTCGATCATTCTTATTCGTAGACCTTCTCTCATAATAATTATGTCAGGACACAGGTAACTCTATAATGTCGATATTCAGAAGTGACAAACTCCCGTGCCCGTCCAGCCATATGCGTCAGCCAGGTGCAGTCAAGCTTAAACCACAGATGAGAGAAAAACTATTCTATGTGGGTTAAACAGAGAACTTTCCATGACAGCTGACAGCTCTATGAGTGGCTATAAGTATACAATAGAGTTTTGGCGGGAACGTGAAAAAGTTCACGTCGTTGCATTGTATTATTTCACAAAACTTATGCTTTTTCTAGTGTTAATGTTTAAAATTAGTGGCATTTTACGCATTAAGTGCTGAATTATGAGTATAAGTGTGGGCAAGTGATATAATGTAGTGAAACGTGGTTTTTCGTGTTGCTTCCAAAATTCCATAGAAGCCTCTAGTAAAGTTGCCACTACTTTACTAGGGCATGATTTAGACTGCATTATGACTACCTGACTTAGACTGGACTATGACTACCCTGACTGACTGTGACTAAGACTTGACTTTACATGAAATATTTCATAATACGACGAAAAACTACAATACTTGACACTGGCTAAATACACTATGTCTGGAGCCAAACTAAGAAAAAAAAAAGTATACAATATGCTCATTATCAGTGCCCGTTACAGAAAGACGTTCAGTCGTCGATGGGCGCTGAAGTCAAGATTTCATTCATAACTCTGAATGAAATTTCACTTGAGCATTGTTTTACGGCTGAATGCAGTTCTGTATACATGCCATAAACATACATACTTTGGCACTGTTTCCATTACCGCTGTTTTATGATCTGTTTACGAGAGTATTACGTAAATATGATCTATATATGTAGCTGTAAATTATTTCTACTAAATTAATACTCATATTAAGTAAGTAGATATTTATTTCATACCTAATTTATATACCTTTTTGATGCTTGCTTTTACCACAGATTACTAAATATGTTACTACTTTTACTGGGCAAGTTAGTACCTATACCTGCATAAAATGTATATGCGTACCTATATCCACAGACACCTACATCCACACATCCTACACATGCTTTTGAATAAAAACCGGCCAAGTGCAAGTCAGACTCACGCACGAAAGGTTTCATACCATTATCAAAGGGAACCCGAGCAAAAAAATCACGTTTGTTGTATCGGATCCACCTTAAATATTTATTTTATTCTGTTTTTTAGTATTTGTTGTTATAGCGGTAATAGAAATACATCATCTGTGATAATTTCAACTGTCTAACTCTCACGGCTTATGAGATACAGCCTGGTGATAGACGGACAGACAGACAGACGACAGACAGCGGAACCTTAGTAATAGGGTCCGTTTACCCTTTGGGCACGGAACCCTAAAAAGGGGTTAAACTGACTTCAATCGCCTTAATGGGGATGGGATTGATTGTATATAATTTCAAAAATAAAAATAACTTCTCATATCGTCGATATAACTTCCGGAGTTCTCTAGTAACGAACATTTAAAAAAGCACTTAAAGTCAGTGAAAATACTAGGTAACTCATTGTCAAATGTCAATCACGTTCTAATTTATTTATAGAGAGAGGGACGTTAATTTAGTTTTGTGTTTATAGTTTTAGAAGAATTAACTCTAGACAAAATATTCTTAGACTCGCCGAGTTATTTTGACTCAGCAATGCGAGAAGTCTGCAAATACATTTTAGACTAATGTTAAAATACGTAACATTTACCTGTGTTTATACTTAGACTAGATATTATGCTCTTACCAAATTAATACGCGGTCTGTGCTGTAATCTGGATTTTCTAAGAAATGATCGGACTCCAGTGGCAGAACGCGCCCGCCCGCGCACTCGCCGCACAGAAATAACACAGTCTGAAAACCAACTCCTCTTATTTTCAACTTTATCTCCAAGCATTAGAGTTTGAATCGGGATGTCATTCTCATATTTTAACTTGTGCACGCATTAGGTATGCCCGCCTCTCCACGGGATGCTTTTTTGACGCACATGCAGGAAGCATGCTTTCTCATTTTCTTTTTGTAGAACCGTTACGGCTGGCCGAAATTCAAATCGAAGGATCTGGTGGCAGAAAGCGGTATCTCTGACATAACCTAATTCCTTTGAAACAAAACATCGATGAAAATCGTCTCCCATCTCTGTAAATAAGATAATAAATAAGTGCGAAAGCAGCTGGCCTCATAATGAAGAGTAGGTAGGCAGTTACCTAACTGGAATCAGGAAATCTTTGTGGCGAATGATCTATTCCAGTAGTAGGCTAAAAATATCTGGTTTTATTACACGCGAGCGCTTGGCAACAGAATGCAAACTTAAATGTTGTATTATTTTAGTAATCTGATGAGATCGAAAACACAATATATCTTTTAACACGTGGTGAACCAGAGATACGTCATATTATAATAATTGATAGACAGCTCAAAATCATTACGAAATAGGTAGCGTATGTGCATTGCGTGTCCTCTAGAAACTTTACAGCAGCAAAATATGTTTTTGTAATACAATAATTAATAAATAAATATCTTTGGACATTTCACACAGCGCCATCTATCCCCAAAATAAGCATAGCTTGTACTATGGGAACCAGATAACTGATAGAATACTTAGATACTTTTTGTTTGTAAATACATACATAGAATACAATATAACACCCAGACACAGAACAAACATCGATGTTCATCACACAAATGTTTGTCCCGGGTGGGAACCGAACCCACAACCTATAGTTCAGAAGGCAGAGCTACTACCAACTGAGCTATCAGGCCAGTAATAAATGTGAAATGGAGATGGGCAGACAGCTTACACTAGAAGACGGTAAACAGGCTATAGGACAGATGGCGGTCAAGAGAATACTAGAAAGCAATAGACGCAAACCATGCACGATACAGCACAATGGCGGATGCCATCGACAGTTAATATACCAACTATACTTAGTAATGAATTTTACTATTATAATACCAATATATTATACCAATGACTACTATAATAATACCATCAGGGTGCAGGAAAATACTTACTTTTAGTAATAATGTGAAATATGCCCACCAAAGACATCAACGTGACCACCAATAAATGCCGTTGGAAAGTATTGGATGTCTAGGTACTTATTACAAGGCTAATAAATTTGGCATGCAAATATAAGTCGAAAAATCAAATACATTTAAAGACCCATACCTACTTAAGTTCCTATAGTAACAGCTGATAACTAAATTGCACACCGAAACAAAAGCAGTCATAATAAAATATGAACAAATCACACTGTAAAATTACCCATTTGATCGCATAAAAGTAATATTGTAAGTCATGCATGTCAAACTGAAAGTCATTGATGGGCCGCATACATTATGAACCGTAGAATAGTGGGCCGCAAAACCCAGAAAAAAATTGTTTGAATTACAATTTCTATTACATCTAATTATATGCAAGCGAGTGGGAACTCAATCGATGTCAATAGAGAAAAGACCCGTAAAGAAGAAAAAATATTTTCTTGGACCTTAAAATCTTGAAAACGCATTTTATATTCTGCCTCAAGTCTTCTCATTTTATCGGTATACTTGTTATTAGAAATTGCGACACTTGGTTTTCCATCGGCATGCATCGGGCCGCAGAAAAATGCGTTGAGTGCCGCATGCGGCCCGCGGACCGCAAGTTTGACATGCTTGTTGTAAGTTATAGATGCGTAGATATAAATATCTAGTACATACGCTCTTGTATAATATCCCGAGATGCATCTGCCAAGTGGGTTATTATTCCGTTGTACTCAACCTGATTTATGCGTCCGTTCTGAAAACAACTTTCATTACGCATATAAAAATGTTTTTACTAACCACGACAGAATCCGTATTTTTACTACAACATTCTCTCTTAAAGGTGATGTAGCTATTTGGGGGTAGTTACAATATATCCTTTGAACTTTATATTATAATCTTCAATCAGGAATGCCTGTAGTACCTGTGCTATATTCCTGATCGAAGATATCCAATAACGAAAACACTATGAAAATAGGTAAACCATTCTACTATACCGATACGCATATAATTATCATGAATTTGTAAGTATGTTAGGTAAATTAAAGGTGCAAAATATCCTGCTAATATTACAAATGAGAGAAATAAAATACTTCCCAACTCGAAAATTGTGTAAACGCGAGAAAAACCTCGTGGTTACTCGAAAACTTGTGTACACGTGGATAAAACCTCGAGGTTACTCGAAAACTGTGTACACGCGTGTAAAACCTCGTGGTTACTCGAAAACTTGTGTACACGTGGTTAAAACCTCGAGGTTACTCGAAAACTGTGTACACGCGGGTAAAACCTCGAGGTTACTCGAAATCTTGTGTACACGTGGATAAAACCTCGAGGTTACTCGAAAAAGTTGATACATGCGTGAAAATCACACGGTTACACGAAGACATGTGTACACGCGGATAAAAACTGAGGATACTCCAAGATTGCGTACACCCGGGTCGACCCTCGAGGCTGCTTGAAAAATTGCGTACATGCGGGTAAAACCTCGAGGTTACTTGAAATATTGCGAACACGCGGGTAAAATTTTATCCGGTCCGGAATTTCTAAAAATGCCACAAATACAACTAGTTAGTTACATTAGCAAGCAACAAAACGCATGAAGAAACTTTTTCCGCAACCTTATAATATAATATTATAGTCTGGCTGACTAAATTCATGAAAGCTCAGTTATTCTAGAAATCTGCTTTACTGTGTTCTTGCTCTATAGGGCTAAATCTGAAACATCATACCTTTAGCACACTTATAAAAATGTATCATCCATAATAAGGCACCAATTTATTTAGTCTTAAGTAATGAAATAAACAACGAAGAGGTAAGCTAGACCATCTAGCTCATAAAGATGTGTTCCACGGCTTAATTTGCAGTAATAAGCGTGGTTTAGCTCACTGAGAACAGAAATAATCTCATCGCCGTAATTTATCTAGTGACTTTTCACCACGCGGTCATTAATTTTGTTTTTTTGTTGATGCTAAGCTTACCCTACTAATTTACTCTATGACCTTCGCTTTTTAAATGTTTGATGTTTTTATTATGTTAAAAAGTGTAAAGTCAAATGTTTTTATTTTGGAAGTATCTAGGTGGATACGTATTGCAATGACGAAGATGAAACGAATGATAATTTACCTACATTATTAGTATTTTTTGTGATGATCCCAAGATGTTACATGAGTTACATAAAATAATTTCCCAAATCAGTTTTCAAATGACGGAGATATGAGGCAACTACCTACATGAAATAAATACAACCCAATTGCGAACTCCTCCTTTATGGAAGGCGGTTGAAAATACTAACAAAATATCTACTTATACTATCGAAAACAAAAGAAATTGCACTAGAAAAAAGTTTGGAGCTCTTACACGGAAACTCTTAATTTTCTGTGATGGAAAGTAAATTTTGCACATAAACATATTAACTAGCGGCGGACTAGCTATAGATAGACGTTTTCATCCACGTGGCCAATGATATCTATCGTCCAAGAGCCACTTTCCCGGGCATAAAAAGGACCAATTCGTGTTTTAATTATACTTAATATACGTATTTCATTAGATAAATCAAGACTAAATCAAAATAACTATAAAATCAAAATAAATATTCACTAGATATTCCCGAAATTAAATTAATGTAGTATTAATAATATCAAAAAATCAAATCGAAGTTCATATTAGAGTCCTAAATTAGCATGTTAAATACCACCAACCTACCAACACAACACAAACAACCAACCTACAACACAACCATCTACCTATACAACATAAATCAGGGTGTATAGGTATAAGGTCTAAGTAGGTACATATTTAATTAAATATTGTACCTATGATTTGCAGTTTCTAACCCACTATTTTATCAATGTGTAGGTGATCTGATGACACGTGAAAAGCCATACTTACCTACTACCCAAACAACATTTTTACACGTGTGCTACCTAATCTGCTAATACGTGCTGAGCTCCGAAAAAATTTAGTGGATTTTGTTGTTTAGTATAATAGGAAATGCATGAACTAAGCTATTATTAGACTACCTTAACGTAGAAATAACACAATACAAGCGTGCGAAGCCGCGGGCAAAAGCTAGTATTTATATATAAGCTGGCTGGCTGGCTGGCTGGTATATAAGCTGTCCCATCTGGAATAACAGTCTACATACCTATACATACAAACACACAAACTTTCACATTTATATTATTATAGGATTACATTGATTGCAACTTGATGTGTGCATCCTGATTTGGTTCAGCCGTTTTGACATGAAAGCTGTACACAACAATTTTGTAGGAAACAAATTGATTAGGGTGAGTGGTATGGTATAAGTAGGTACATGCAAAAAAACAAGAAGATAACCATTGATTTAAAAAAACTCAAACATAAAAACAAAGTCAAACAAATCAATCCTTCATCAATGTACACGGAATCAAACCAAGAGAATAAGCAGATCTTACACAATTCCAGAGGAATTTAACAAATCAATGCTATAAAAGAGACATATTAATAAATAGAAATGGAGCGATAAAATGCAAAGAACCAACCAGGCGAACTGATCTCTTACGCAAAAACTCAGACTGATTTTCATATTGTGTTTCAGCGATGCGTGCGTTCGTCTAAATGTGCTACCTATGAAATTTTGATATAGCGTAGGCGTAACGGCCCACGGCAGCAGCATGAGTAATTCTGGGCCCGATGAGTTTTGTGCAGAGCTGAGTAACTTCGCTCCTCGGCGGTTACCATTTTATTTTTGCTACGGCCCACACGCGCGCCTTGGAGATCTACCACACCTGCAAGAGGATTGAGTCATAAACACGGAACACCTGAATGTTATTCAATACCGAATCTTAAACATTCGTTTAGTAATAACAACTTTACGAACGTATTAATCGAGATCTGTTTGATACAAACAATGTGGTCGAATATTTGGATTAACACATCTCGAGCTTTCTAGTTCATGATACATATATCATATTAATACTTCTGGTATCAAGTTTACATTTTTGGTTAAGCCGGACGCTAGTAAAGAAAAAATCCTTCTTTAAACAGGAGAAGGTATGAACTATAAAAATTGCCACAAATAAGTACAATAAATACACTGTAGAGCTCACGAGAAATATGTCAAAGCCCCGCGAGCACAACTTAACTATTGCGCCCCGAACTCAGATCTCACGACCTTACAACTATGTTGTCAAGCTCTTAACCAATTTTGCTCATATTTGAAATACTTTTAAGTAAGTTGAAGCAGAGGCTTATTCGCTCGCTCGGCCAATAAGAAAATATAAATCAGTAAATCTATCTATATCTACTTATATAAAACAGGTTCAATCCTGCACAGTGTTTTGAAAACATATTTGGAGGGCCTATTATCGATTCTGAAGCGAAATCTATATTTCTTTCATTTTTGTCTGTCTGTCTGTCTGTATCTTGGCTGAGCATCACGCCGCGCCGGAACTACTGAATGGATTCAAAAGAAACTTGGCATGATTTGAGTTCATATTACGAGGTAGGCTATAGGATACTATTAATCCAAAAACTCGGCACGGTACCCTCGGGAGAGGGGATGAAATTAAAAATATGTACTTACGAGTATTTGTAATTCATTAACGCATGGTCCGATTTCTTTCATTATTTTTTTGTTAGAAAGGGGGTGCTTTAAATATTGTCCCATAAATATTTCAAGGTCGTCGGTTTTGTGGCTCAGAAATTACACTCACCCAACCTTCAGTATCAGGTCCAAAACCACTCCTATCGTATACTATGGGAAAGAGAGAAGGTAGAGGGGAAAAGGGTGAATGGGTGAAGGTGAAAGGAGGCAGGTGCCCTAGCACCTCTATTCTCTCTTTCTTTACACTGAGATAAGGCGTAAAACTAGTGCGAACCCGGGGCGGGTCAGCTAGTTAATAAAATAAAGACACAGTATATTTATGACGTGAAAGTGGAAAGAGACAAGGTATTTATGTTTTATCTATTATTTTAAAGAAGAAAATGTTTTCGCCCCCACGTGTTAGATGGTTGGTTGCTATTTTAAATTGTAAACACATCAATGTGAAAAAATCTCTCGTAAGTCGTAACCGCATGACAGATTGATTGAGTCGACTTCACAGAAGATCCATTTATAAAATCACATTCTCCGCTTCAAAAGGATGTGATAATGATCTTTATTGATCTTTCTACTTTACTATTTGCACGATGAACAAGTTTACTTTAGAAGTAGGAAGTGAATCAATCAGCAAAGGCAGCTGAATATTAAAGAAATTCCTGTGATCAGACTAGTGAGGATATTAGTTTTAGGTAGTAACAAAGAAAGTAAAAAATAGCTTATGTACGTCCACACTGCCACGGTTTTCAATCGATCATCATGTAGACACATAGAGGCGCGATCGAAAAGTGGACACAGGACAGGTTTGAAAGCTTGCCAGCATAGAGTTTCACACAAGACATTTTTCTGAAACGATTTCACGGCCATAAAATTTATGTCGCCCGTGAAAAAATATACGACTAAAATAACGATGGTCTCAGACGTTACGTCTAAACGTGCGACAATGTTAGGTTTACCTGGCTCAATTGAGTGTTCTAAATTAGCATTGCGCTGGGTTTAGTTTCACTGGTTTCGGATAACGCCCGCGCTAGGCCTATCAAGGAAAACGAAGAGGACTTGAGGGATGGTGATGAACAGTTGGATGTAAATCACTAACAACCGTTGTAGTGTTAAATTTTAGCTTAAGTTCAATTGTAGACACTTTCCGGCCATTAAACATAAAGTTTGAAGGAACTTCTCGAATTAGGATTAGCTATATAAAATTGTTTAACTTGTACCTACATTAACAGTCTTACTCATTTTATTTAAATGAACTATTTTCAATGAAGTTCTACGCAACACAAAAATATTGTGCGCAATTTTAACTAATGTCATTTAGCTTCAAGAGGTATTTATATAAGGTCATTATGTGTCAACTGTCGTTATCCCACACAAATAGAAAACATTTTTGATGAACCATCTCTGTTCGGACCTCGTTTCTATAAAGAAAAAAGTAATGTTTTTTCTACACTTGTCAATCGGATTCATTCGTGTCATGGAGAAATAAAATATATATTTTTTGCTAATCCTTTATTTGGATGTTTTAATTTAAAGAAACAAAGGGATTTGGGACCTGGGCTGAAGCCCTAACAATCTCCTAACATCAGCTTAGCCTAACGTAACCTAATCACTAACCAGTGCAATCACAAATCAAAGATGAATATTGTTTTGAATCATCAACCCACTACGTTCCCATCTATTAGGACATGGGCTTTCTCTCACAGGAAAAGAGTAAAGGCTTAAACCACCCCACTGGCCAAATGCAGGTTGGATTATATATTATAACACGTGGCCTCAAATTCTGAAATGCCAGTTTTTTCACAAATTTGTTTTAACGTGGTGAGAGCGAGTGCAAATAGGCGCACATAACTAATAATAAGGTCAGTCAGCATGGTACGTGGCCTAGCGGGATTCGCATTAGCATATTTTTTCGGGGGGTGCATGGGAAAATTATACGAACTTTCTCTAATAAGCCACATCTATTGAAAAATGTTTACACCGCAAAAAATGTTATACAAAACGTATACAAACAATCTTAAATGAAGATAAATTAGGAAGCACAGTTCCATCTAACTAAAATGACTTTTTCTTCATATTATATAATTAGGCACCTTACCGACTTATAAACGTTACTTATAAAAATTAACAAGTACATTATTTAAAATGTCTTGTCTCGTTATCACTCGTGATGTATTGTGAAGAGGTATAGGTACATAATATATCATGTCTATCTCTCTAGGTCTATTCTATATCATCTATGGAGGAACCTTTTTCATTGTAATAATAGTTGTATTCATTGCCTTGAATAACCTGTCCCTATTAGGATTGTGGCCATGTACTAGTTACCTTACATCTGATTCATAAACGGTGTATTTTTCTTATAATAGAGAACATTTGTAGACAGGCTGCACATATCAAACATTGATGTTATCTTATAAGGTTATATAAACTCAAAAAGAAATAGCTTATAATAAAGCTTTTAGGACCTGTTTTATTCAACATTTTTATTAACGACATTGTCACGTGCTTTAAAAATTCCTCCCCTTCTCTCTATGCCGATGATCTCAAGTTTTCTAGAATTATAGAAACTGAGGCGGATGCCATCTTGCTTCAAAATGATCTTGATTGCCTTAGTCAATGGTGCATAACGAATTAAATGTCTCTTAACTCTAAAAAATGCTATCATATCAAATTTACAAGGAAAAATAAGCTGATACCCTCTTGCTACTATATTGGCAAGGATCAAATCCAGGAAGTAAGTAACATTCGGGACCTTGGCGTTATTTTCGATCAAAAGTTAACATTTATTCCTCAAGTAGACTTCGTTATTAAAAAAGCGTCCCGCATGCTTGGCTTTTTGATTAGGAATAGTAGGGCATTTAAAAAACACTCGACTAAGATCCTTCTTTTTAACTCTCTGGTACGAAGTGTTCTTGAATATGACTGCGTAGTATGGCGTCCGCATTATGCCACTCATAGCTTAAGGATAGAGAGAGTTCAAAAACGGTTTATGTGGCATCTATGTCGACGCACACACCTTGCTCGAAGATCAATCTCATACCGAGACAGGCTAAGTCATTTTAATATACTATCGCTTGATAAAAGAAGAGATCTCATGGATCTGCAATTCATATACAAAATTCTTAGAAATCAAATTGATTGCAACTTGCTAGTTGAAAAGGTTAAACTGAGAGTGCCGTCTAGATATCCTCGTTATAAAATTAAGTTATTCTCGGCACCATTTAGAAAAACAGTTTTAGGTAGCAACTCCACAATCCCACGTTTAATCAAGCTGGTTAATCTCCACGACAAAATAGATATATTCTCTGACAGCTTGGCACAATTGCGTTCTGACGTCTCAGGTTTTTTGTAATGCAGCTGGGTTGGCATGGACGGTAGGCGGAGTTGTCTTTCCCCTTTTTACGTCACTTTCTTCATACTTGCTTGAAGTAAAACAGGGGAAGGACAGTTTTGTCTGCCGGCCGTGCTAACCCTACTGGATCGTTGAAGTTTCCCCATAGTATTAATGATTTAATAAATAAAGCCCTTTCAGACTGCTATGTTGCGTAATTATTTTTTTTATTGGCAGGTACTTGTGTCAGTTGGTTGTAAAGTGTCGAGGATGAATTATGATATGAGACCACTTTTTAAGGAATTTTGTATAAGGCTCGTTCGGCTTGATGCCCGTACGGTTGTGGTAACAAACTCTGCTCGTGATTTGGTCTATTCTTTTTCTCCTTGGCATTAAATACTATGGGTTATAATGTTACATTTTCTACTTCTTGTTTTTTCACCTTTACCGGTTAACAATAGCGTCATGTACAGTATTATACACACTTTATACAAATTATATTATTGGAACATGCGGTGTTTGCCTGTAATAGGTTGAGCATGTAGTTTAGATATCATAAGCAAGATTCATTAGCGTTAGTTCATGTTTCTACTGTTGGCGGACCTAAATAAATTAAAAAAAAAAAAAAGCTTTTTAAGATAGTTTTGCCTGTTTGACCAACCTGTTTGCTTTTTTGACAGTTTTTAGGGTACCATAACCATTTGTGAAAAATGGACCCTTATAGGGTCACTTTGTTATCCGTCTGCCTTATGAAGGACCTCCACGGAGGCCAAAGCGCAATCCTAAATCAAGTCCAATCAATTAATTATTTGAGAAACTTTACCCATTAAAAAGTCAATGAACGTGTTAAATAACTGATTAGTAAAATGCCGTAGATTTACTAACAGTTTTGTCCAAAAACTTCAGTGGAAAACATTAGGGCTACAGTTAATGCGTTGGACAATACAATGACTATTGTAGTACCTTATGACTCAAACATGTTGTCATTGAAAACGTACGTACCTACTTGTTTATTAGTAAACAGCACAGCTACACAGAACAGGCACTTTATATTGATTGTGCACGAAGTTATTTTTATTAAAAAAATATTAATAGACGGGCAGGTGGGAGCGTGTTGGCAGGAGAGCCAGCACTGCCACAATGTGACACTGCGCTGGACTAAATTGTCAACGCAACGGAAACATTATTCGGTTTATTTTTGTTCGATGAGTGCATAATGCACATCCAGAACAATTTCCACATTCATTCTTTGCTACAAGCTGCTATAGTGGTCCTTGTCGAAATATATGAAATGATTCTGATGTGATAACGATTTCGCATAGTCAATATGAAAATGTCCTCTGACTTAGGCCGACAACAATTGTCAGCGTGTTGTTTGTCTGACAATGATTCACAAGTTATTTTGGCACTTTGCTAACACGACTACCTGCTACCATTTTTATGTCAGCATCAATTCAAATCAGTAAACATTAAAAGTTGCTATTCGGGTATCATTTCTGTGTTCTACGCGGAAATATGTAGATGCAGGAAAAGAATTAGGCCAATCTAATTTAACCTTTCTAATGCATTTTGTTTCTTGTCGTGTGGTCCGTGCGTAAGAAAGAGACCACCCCATCTCTTCCCGATAGCTGGTGTAGTAAGAGCCTGCTACGGGAATATCCAGAGAATGGACAGCCACATTATTTTTGGTCTGCATTAATAAACATCACCAAGACGCCTGTCAAGCGATTATGGTGATAATGGCAACCTCGCCTCATCATGGGGAGGCCTATATTATGGCTTACGGCTGATGATGATGATAAATAAATAAAAAATAAAATATGTGTGGACATTTCTAGCCCCAAACCAAACTAAGGATAGCTTGTACTATGGGAACCAGATAACTAATAGAATACTTACATACTTATTATACATATAATACAATAAATAACACCCAGACACAGAACAAACATCGATGTTCATCACAGAAACGTTTGTCCCGGGTGGGAATCGAAACCACAACCTGTAGTTTAGAAGGCAAAGCTAATTCCATCTGAGCTATCAGGCCAGCCAAAAAGGATGATAATGAACATGTTTCTGAGAGATCTATGCCCATGACCTATATGTTTTCAAGTAAGAGCTTAGGGTCTTCTGCTGACTTTTGTATAAATGATTATATGCAATGATAGGCACTTGCAATAGGACAAGTCGATTCACCCCTATGTAGAAGATTTTCCAACTCGCCACACCAAGCGGTTCGCTGACTTTTTATCATACGAACGTTAGGGAATGGAATTCACTCCCGGCTTCCTTGTTTCTCGACAATATAATTTGCGTCTCTTTAAGACTAGAGATGGAAATATTTCTCAGTAAAAAAATTTCGTTGAGGCAGTTTATTACCTACTAAAATATCGCTTAAACCATCTAAGCAGCGTCCTTGATTCTTATTCCAGGAGTTCTTCTGACCTAGGGTTTAGTTCCATCATCAGCACCAAAGACAATTACTTCTCATATGCCTTTGGTGCTATTGAAGAGCTAGCATAATTTGACCAGAATTTTAACAGGGCATTTTTTCTAAATCTGCAAAATTTGTTGGTGTTTTTGGTTGCACTTAACTCACCGTTCTTCGATACTTTCTACGTATATTGTTATCTTGTTTACAGACTCCCAAAGTTACGATTCGACACGACACGTCCAAATCAAACGACGTTAGCGTACTTTTCAACTATTTGTCTGTTTACACATCACTCTTGGACTGATGTCTGCCTCATGGCTCATGGCCCTGGGTCATTACCGACAGCAATTATGGAAACGATTCTGTTGCCAAGCTCATGATTCAATCTCGTCACTACAAGTATTTTGGTCCATTGCAACCTCATTTGGAATGTATAATAAATTACGGTGAATCTTTTAATAGAAAATTGTTATCTTCCTCGCTTTCTGACGAGCTGTCTGTAATAACGTCAATGGATGCTTATGAAATAGAGTGTGACTCATCCTCGACTCATCGATCTTGTTTCTGTCTCTGAATTGAAATATTGAAACTGTTACAAGATTCTCTTGGCGTGCTTTTTTACCGACGTAAAAAAGGGGTGTTGTAAGTTATACGCTTATGTCTCTCTGCAGCACTGTAGCTCATTAGCGCCTGATTCAATTACAATTGTTTTTATGATGAAGCTAGTTGAATTGGGGTGGCTCATCACCTTTATCATCACCATCGTGGTGAATACAATTTTGATGTATATAAGAAAACTGGTTCAACCGGAATGGTTTTTTGGTCATCCCTGTCATGATCAACATCATAATCCGGTTCTGAAAATTAGGGATAAACATTTGAAATAAGGAATTTTTGCCTTGGAATATCTATACGGCTTACACTAAGTACACTGTTTTTATAGAAGATCTTAAAATATGCATCTGAACAGGTGTCTTCTAGGCATGCACCATCGTAGAATGCGTCATCACTTTCCATCAGGTGAGATAGCGGTCAAAAGCTTTGCCTATAAAGAATTTAAAAAAAAACTCGCCCTTTACCTTTAAAGTTAACTACGTGGGCACACCTCTATTTATTAGTTCTCTAGAGTCTGTACAGTAGGTACCTACCTATTTATATTATAATATTATGTCAATATAATGGAAGGCATGGAGAATGTTGATAACGGGTTTCAATACAACCGTCCAGTTGCTTTTTCCTTAGAAGTACTATTTTGGAAGATAACTAAGTCATAATTTATATTAGCCCATGATCCTATTACAGATTTTCTCATTCTTGAATAATATGCATTATGTAAGTAAGGAATCTCCAGACTACTGGTGACATTGCAATAACATACAACATACCTATAACTACAAAAACAATACATAATTATACAACATAGTTCTACCCATGGAACTAAATATGATATGGATATAAATAGCAAATATTCTAGGTATGTGGTTCTACCACTATTAAAACTTTAGCATGTCGACAAAAATCAGCTAAATATTTTTTCAATAATTTTATTAAGTCGGAAATAGTTTTATGAAAAAGAACTTATCGTTAGTTAGTTATCGTTACCGGTAGTGGTTTATCATACTTCATCATACTTCGTATCATATCATTCATACTTCTTACTTACTCAATGTAAATGCGAAAGTTTGTGTGTGTGAATGTTGGTTACCATTAATCTCCGTAACTACTAAACTTTTGATGAAATTCTGAATGCAGATAGCTTATACGCCGGATTAACACATAGGATGCTTTTCATCCGCGGGTGAAACCACTGGGTGCGAAAATACTAGATTATGTAGAGTCAATAGAATGGCTAAAAGACAGATGGCCAATCTGATGAGATGGGGCAGGGTGGAATGGGTAAGTGACTACGGAGATTATGTATTATGCGCTAAGACGAAGACAAACTAACCATAGCTAAATAAGCTTCATCAAAATTTAAAACAGTGTTTAGTTCCAGAAATACAGACAATTATACATTAGACGTTCGATTTCTTAAATTTGGCAGCACGAATCGGTGATAAAATGTTTATGTAAACATACGATTAGAGGATGGAATATTTACATAGTGTATTATGGAAGATATAGTAAGTTGTGGCGGTTCCTGGGGCTAACTACCCTCAGGTAAGAGGGCGGTGGCGAGGGCGACGCGGCTTCCCCCTCTACTGGGGCCGTGTGCAACCCGCGCATAGACTACGGTCGCGCGCTGCCCTCGCGCATCATTCGAACCTCGCGCACCAGTCTCGGCATCACCGCCTTCGACTGTATACGCGTTCGAGAGCTCGACTCTCGTAGCGACTCGACGAACAGGTCCGTGTCCCGGTGAAATATACGAAAGTGCACATTCCTCTCCCATTCCATAATAACCGTAACCGCGTGTGAATCTGCGGCTTCTTCCTAATGCGAACTATTATTAGCGGTGCAACTGGCTCCAGCGTAACTTTACCTGGACGCCCCAAATTAGGCGCGCAGGCGCATCGGCCTACTCCCGCCCGCCCTACGTTCCATGCGCGTCTATGTTTACATGATCCAACGGTTCAAAGCATTCGGAGGAAGCCCGCGGTGCTAATATAACGTTCGGTAATATGTGGTTGTTGAGCAATAAAGTGTCAGTTCAGATGCAATTGAAGTGGTGCAGGCGACTTGGATCTCGGCCAAACGACGCCGCATTTAGAATTCAATTGATAACAAATTGCAATGATTTATAATCTTGGTGCGAAAATATGTGATAATCGCTCTTGAAAGTGAAATGCGTGGAAAACCAGTGGAAAATGGATTTGCACGTTTTGTCCTCGACCGGCTGGGGCTAGTGCTATGCCAAGTCGCCTGAACTCATTGACCTCTGGTGCATCACGTTTGATGGATTGGTGACATTCAACTGTTAATTTTGTTTCAGGATAAGTTAAGCGAGCACAATGCCTTTCAAACCCGCAGACAACCCTAAGTGCCCGAAATGCGGCAAGTCAGTATATGCGGCCGAGGAGCGAGTCGCCGGTGGACTCAAATGGCACAAAATGTGCTTCAAGTGCGGTAAGTTTGTTGTAACTTTTTATAATCCAAATATAATTAAAATAATTGAGTTCCTGTATATCTCAGCCTTGGCTAGATTTCAATACAAACAAATTGCATAATACAGTTACGTAGTCTAGGAAACAGCAAGTAAACAAACCATAGAAATAAAAACATTGGCACGTATTTAGTACTTTCGCTATAAGATATTGCAAAGTTTCTTGAACCAGAGCAACGGCACAATATAAACAGCTGAGTGTTGTTGTTCCACCGCCGCAAAATATTTTTACTTTCCTAGACTTATTATGTAAACTATAAGTACCTATGCTATTTACCTATTTGTTAAAAAAACACTTTATTACGTATATACCTAGAGAAGAAGACTAGGAAATACCTAAGTTAGATATTTGATGTCTTCCTGAAATAAGTTTTTTCCGTTTAGCGACATTTTCAATAAATAATTATTATATTATTAACAATTTTTATCAGCTACGCCTACGATAGACTCAAGCATGAAAAAATAGGCACTACTTAATTTTAAATACTTATAGAAATTGTACAAATATAATAAACATAAAAATCATCGATTCCAGGTTTGTGCCAGAAGCTGTTGGACTCCACCAACTGCTCAGAACACGAAGGTGAACTGTTCTGCAAAATGTGCCACGCGCGCAAGTTCGGACCTAAAGGCTACGGCTTCGGTGGCGGCGCTGGCTGCCTTTCCATGGACAGCGGTGAACACCTGAAGGATGCGTAAGTAGCGCCCTCTCCGCACTCCCGCCGCCCGCGCCACCGAGGGTCTTTCCTTATCTAAGGTCGCATCGACGACCGGCCTTCGGGCCCGTGCGTAACAACATTAACCGCGTGTACATAAACTCATACCTAAGTAGAGTCGCGCGCGCTCGGCTGTACATTACGCGCCGCCTGACAAATGCATGACCAGTCTCCGTTTATGTCGCAACAGGAATTGAGCGCGAGCAGCCATCCAGCAGAGCTTGCGGGTCGCCGACACACATCTCGGCCAACCAGCGGTGCCTCGCGAACGCACGCCATACTGTAATTTAAAATACCTTAGTTAGGGACATTTATTCGCTATCGCTTAATTTATTTTGTTTATCGGTCTAATTATTTATAATTTATACAAAAAATAAAAAGTCGACTACCAAACTCGAGTTCGTAATACCGACGAGTGGGGAGCGGTCGAGCCGGCGACGAGCCGCAGCGGAGCCGCGCCAGGCACGCGCCGGCTCGAGCGTTTCCCGCCCTGACCTTTCCCTTCCTCCCGAACGGGGCGACCCGAGCACAGAGGAACAACGGTGAGAAACCAATCTGTAAGCCTCAGCACGGCTTCGCATCGCTCCAGACGCACTTAGAAGGCATGCGGCAATTACCCTATGTTTTATAACTTTCTCCGCTACTCACTCACTCTATTTAACAAACAGCTAACGCTTCCGTCTTAGCTCTAACCTTAGTCGGTATATGTGATGGGATAAGGAAAGCGCCCTCTATGTCGATGTTAGTTGTGCTATAGCAAGGCCGGAGCGGAGCGGGCGGCCGGGAGCCCTTACCTTCTCCCATTACGGCGGAGGTGCGCCGCTGTCATCAAGTGCTTCGCCGCGATCATGTGTGGCCGATGTAGACGGGCATTCGGGGCTTGCCGGTGCCTCACAGGCTTTTAACTACTCTTCTGTGATCGCAACGTTGCTGGGTCCTGGAATTGTTATTGATGTGTGTCTGACCGAACTCTGTGTGCAGGAATGGGGTGCACGCCAAAACAAACGGCGCGTGCCTAGAGTCGCGTTCCATCGCGAAGGCCCCGCCCGGCCAGGGCTGCCCGCGCTGTGGCGGTTACGTCTACGCCGCGGAGCAGATGTTGGCGCGTGGCCGGGTAAGTTTACACAACATACAGTTTACCTACACACGGAAACACTACTGACACCAAACTCATATCTAACTTCTTCCACTTGCTGTTTCTTCTTTTAACTCTAATACTCCAGGTATCGTCAAATTAAAATTCTGGAATTAAATTCTAAGACAAGTCTCTGCTGACTATTTCTTTTTTGATTTCTGCTGACATTATCTTGTTTAGTAATGCTTGGATGTAAGTAGTAGTAATTTTCTGACTCCAACTGACTCTATGTTATTATTTAACTCTAGGGCTATCACAGACGCTGCTTCAAATGCTTTAATTGCAACAAGACCCTTGATTCTGTGACGCATTGTGATGGACCAGATAAAGAAATATATTGTCGAGGTATCGCTGTTGTTTCACTATTGCAAGAGATCCGAGTAGTACCTAGTAGAAGTTAGACTATTAGGGTCAATTCACATAGAGCGGCAAAATGCTCGAGCAGTTTTAAGTGCTATTGGAATATAAACCTTATTCCATTTAGACAAAGCTGGAAACAGTATGCAACATTAAAATCTTACCTATTTTAATGTTGCATACCATTTTCAGCTTTGTCTAAATAGATTAAGGTTGATATTCATACAGCACTTAAAATCTGCTCGAGCATTTTGCTGCTCTGTCTGAATTGAGCCTTACTCTGCACTAACCTCATGACCCATTGTGCTAACTGAATGCACCCATACCATAGTCTAGTGTAATGGAATCCTCGCATGCGACACATCCTCACTGTTTGTTATATGTTCAGGGGTGGCACAAGGAGTGTTACAAATGCGGCGAATGTCAGAAACGCCTGGACTCCACGAACTGTTGCGAGGGACCAGACAAAGACATTTACTGCAAAGGTTCGTTAACCTTTCCCATTATTTAACTATTCAATTTGATATTAGGTATTTTATAATTGAATAATCTGATATCACAAGTCCTAATAGTGTCCCACTATAGAATTGTTTTATTCAGCATATTAATAATTCCATGGCATGATACTGATGTTTTTAATGTTTTAACTTGATGTTTCTTTTCTATAGTATGTTATGGCAAGAAGTTTGGTCCTAAGGGATACGGTTACGGCAAAGGTGCTGGTGTCTTGCAGAGTGACCCTTACGCCAACGGGTAAGAACCACTTGTGATCAAATTGAGTTGGATCACTCGTCTGGCGAGGGCACAGCTATATGCAGACATAAATAAGAATTGTAAATAATTTATTCTGAATCGCTGTGTGCTCATCAGATGATTTAATAATGCTTGTTTGCTTCTGCTGTAGGATGCTACGCGATAAAATTTGGTCCTAGAGGTATCGGACACGGAGGCCCATCTTCCCTGGGTCTCATGTGTGATATTAAGGACTTAGAATGGCAAAGGTACTACATTATCTTGTCACCCTGAGCGCCCCAAAGGATTAATTATGTCTATAGGACTGAAAATCCACTACCGTATACATACCTAACAATACCATTTAATTCCTATTATTTGCTTATAGAATGCTTTAGCAAATGGTTTTGTGAATCTTATATATTAATTTCGACTTCTCTAACACCCATCATATTTTATGTGTCCTTTCCGTTTCAAAATATTTTATTATAGTCCATGGTAACAGGTTACGTTCAACTTCTCAGGTTACATGACAGGTTTAGGTTATTTCCATCGCATAGTCACTTTCATAAAAACAGCTTATAATACAAACAAGAGATGGCAACGTGCCAACCTGAAAATAGACCGCGCTCGACGCTCTCGATCGGACTAATTTTAATAACGGCACGACTCGCCACGCGCTAAAGCTTACAACATAATATTATCCACCCATTCAGTATTATTATCCTATTCCGTAATGGGTCACGTAACATTGCGATTTATCGTCTGTACGCGATACTTAACGATGTCACATTCAATTTTACACCTTCCATTTGCACATTTGTCTCTAGGTACTTCTACAATAATTACATAAGTAATTTTATTTGAAACAGCGATCAAGCGCCGAAGACTACGGTGATCGACACTGCCTCCATCATGGCTGCACCCGGAAAGGGTTGCCCCCGCTGCGGCGGCGTTGTTTTTGCCGCAGAACAGGTCCTGGCTAAAGGTCGCGAATGGCATCGCAAGTGCTTCAAATGCAAAGACTGCACTAAGACCTTGGACTCTATCATCGCCTGCGACGGCCCCGACTCGGACGTTTACTGCAAGACTTGCTACGGCAAGAAATGGGGACCTCATGGCTACGGCTTTGCTTGCGGCTCTGGATTCCTGCAGACTGATGGGCTAACGTAAGTTTCTATGCTCTACAATCTACATGTATAATCGAGGCCGTAATCAGCCGGCTATGGGAATATCCAAGGAATGGGCAGCAGCATTTTCCTCGGTTCATTAAAATTTTCTGTGATCACCAAGCCGCCTTGGCAGGCGGCATGGGATTATGGCAAATGATAATCGTCTAAAGTGGCGTTTTATGGGGGAGGCCTGTGTTCAGCAGTGATGAACTTCTTCCGGCTGATGACGGTAAATCAGTAGAAATAGTGGTTAACTACTGTACAATCTACTTCTACGCAATGGCAATAAATTATCAGACAATCAATGCGGCATACGATTATAGTCACGGAAGGCAGCCCCATCATATTGTGTTAATAAGTACTGCATAAGAATGTTTCTGTTCATCCGTAAAAATTCCTGACGATAAATGCTGTTCTCTACTTATTTCAACGTGAACACGTAGTATTATCAAGAGAAGTTTAGCAATGCAAATTACATAATATCTTTGTGTTATTCCTTAACAGTGAGGATGAGATCTCTGCCAGCCGTCCGTTCTATAACCCAGACACCACCTCGATCAAGGCCCCTAAAGGCCAGGGCTGCCCGCGTTGCGGTGGCATGGTCTTCGCGGCTGAGCAGCAGCTGGCTAAAGGCACCGTAAGTATACCCATGCTCCTTCTTGTTCCATGGTATACCTAAGCACAGTACCTATTTATTGAGGCCATGAATGTTCTTTTAAAATAAGTAAGACCATGATGAGAGCCTTACAAAATCTTAGTTTCGTAAAGGGAATTAACGATCTGCTTTATGCTTTAGCTACGTATTATCTACGTAGGTAGGTAACCAAACGATGCCCCGCCCAGGTAGTAGTACTTCTTTGGGGTACTTTGCGACATTTATTTTAACATTTCATCACCACAATAAATCGCTTTTGGATGTGAATAAATTATATTTTTCATTCCCAACGGACACTACTGGGGGTGCTTAGCACCACAGTAATTAAACAATAAGCAGTAACCACCCAAAATACCGCAGAGCCTGAAAACGAAGGTTTTTAATTCAGTGTGTGCTGCCAGTTATGACTTATGGAACTGAGACATGGTCTCTTACTGTTGGTCTCAATAGTAAGCTCAAAGTCGCGCAACGAGCTATGGAGAGAGCTATGCTCGGTGTTTCCCTGCGAGATAAGCTCCGGAACGAGGAGATCAGCAGGAGAAGTAAAGTGACCGATATAGCTCTTAGAATTAACAAGTTGAAATGGTAATGGGCAGGTCACATCGCTCGTAGAACTGATAACCGATGGGGAAGAAAGATTCTCGAGTGGCGACCACGAACCGGAAGACGCAGCGTAGGCCGGCCCCCAACTCGGTGGACCGACGATCTGGTGAAAGCTGCGGGTAGCCGATGGATGCAGGAGGCGAGCAGCCACTCAAAGTGGCGCTCTCTGGGAGAGGCCTATGTTCAGCAGTTCAGGCTGTAGATATGATGAACAACCACCAAAGTGGGGGCCGTTTAGGTGGGGGTCGTTGGGAACAATTCTAGGCGCGGGTGTTCCACCCGCTTAGCGACTCTTTATATATTAGGTCGGAAGCGGAAATCGAAAGAGACCGTCAGCAATTTACGTAATAGATATCAGAGGCAGGGATCTACTACATCAGTTATATCAAGTTATATTTTATTGCTTTGTGTAGGTAGGTACCTACCATAAGTTACATGTCAAAACGGCAGAACCGTTTTTGATGAAATTTTACATACATAATATAATAATAATAATTTATTTGGCCAAAGAAAACAATACAAAAGTTAAAATAGGTACATCGAAGGTTGTTACAGTGTTAAAGGTATTAGGTACTTATAGATAGGTACTGCCTAGACCAAAAATAGGATAGACTTTTTCCCAAAAAAATAAGAATTGTCGCAGAAACACAGGGAATAGATTGAAAGTGAAACCACGGGAACACCTCTTGATATCAATATAAAAACAACTTACCTATAAATTATTTGTCATCAGATGTGGCACAAGAAGTGCTTCAACTGCTCGGAGTGCCACCGACCACTGGACTCCATGTTGGCGTGCGATGGACCCGACAAAGAGATCCACTGTCGAGCCTGCTACGCCAAACTCTTCGGACCCCGGGGCTTCGGTTACGGACACGCTCCCACACTCGTCTCCTGCGACTCAGAGCCAGCTGTCACTTAGTAAGGATATTGAAACTTATTTTATACCATATAAGATAATAATAAATAGGTACTTAATTATAGCGCCTAAAGTCCCTTCAAGTACCTAGTACTATTATTTATTCTGTGATTCGAGTAGAAGAGAAGGTTTAGTAGGTGGATGACATAAATATGTTTACCAATTATTTTGATTCAAGAACTTAAGTACCTAATTAACTGATTTTGGTAAAACTTTTATGGGACTAATCTGAAAATATATTTTTCAAATAAGCAAACGAATTCCAAAATAATTACGGAGTTCTGAGATAACAAACATTTAAAAAATACAACCTAATTGAGAACCACCTCTTTTTTAAAGTTGGTTGAAAACAGCATGAAAGAATCCACTCCATGTTTCATTAATATTGATGTTTTTTTTTTTTGTGAATGACATCTTGACTTGAACACCGATTCATGACTGAGCGTCTTTTCGTAAACCAGCTATAAATATACACTTTTTTTTTTTTTTTTTTTTTTTTTTTTTTTTTTTTTTTTTTTTTATGTGATTGAATGACGTGACGAGCTAGTCGTTCACCTGATGTTAAGTGACACGGCCGCCCATAACAGTTGCAGTGTCACCCGGAACTTTAAAACAATAGTTTCGCGCGACACTGCACTGCGCACGTCATCCTGAGACATATCCCAGACCCAGTCTAATAATCAGATTACTAGACTGAGTGATCAGATCATAAAGTCTCATTTGCCCAGTAATGTCACTAGCTACAATGCCCTTCAAACCGGAACACAGTAGTGCTTGCACACTACTGCTTGGCGGCAGAATAACTGGCAAAGCGGTGGTACCTACCTAGACGAACTTTGCAGAAAAGTCCTACCACCTAGTGAAAAGTCCTACCACCTAGTGACTGAGCGTCTTTTCGTAAACCAGCTATAAATATACACTTATAATTTATTAGGAAATTACTTACTTCTTAGGAATTAATAAATAAATGTGTGGGCATTACACACAGCGCCATCCAGCCCCAAACTAATTGGGGACAAATAATTTACCAGAACTTGAAATTTGCCTATGCACACACTACACTGCTCTCCTGAGACATCCTCCTGCCCGGTGACGCTGTAAAGATCGGTAGAGACCAACAGCATTAGCCCGTTCAAAAAAAAAAAAAAAAATCTCCTGAGACATCACTAATTAGTCATAGGACAAAACCATTAGGAATACAGTCATTGCCAACTCCAATATACTTAATATAAAAAAACATTTACAGCACAGAACAGCTACCCTTCACCGGTCCGAAGGCTGCTAAAGGCCAGGGTTGCCCACGCTGTGGGTTCCCTGTATATGCTGCAGAGCAGATGCACTCCAAGAATGGCACATGGCACAAACGGTGCTTCTCTTGTTCCGACTGCCACAGATCTCTTGTAAGTATAGTGAAAAAATATTTCTAGGCACTTTAAGTTTCTAGACTACTCAAAAGAATATGCTAAGCTATTGTGAGTACTTAATACATGTAGGGGTTTGTACACATGAGTACTTAAATACAATGATAAGGGCACTATCATTCAACTTATCTATCAAATGGACGAAGTTGGTAACCTTGTGAACTAAGCTGCCAATAACACTGGGGATAATTTAGATATGTTTGGGAAAGCCGTTTCATCCAGTATTATTTACTTACTATTATTAGAGTATTATTTTAATCATTTATACAACCTGTATATTTTCATTCATTTGTATTTTAGACCGGTTACTTATTTAGGCCTGCCAGGGTAAACTACAAATAAAACAAGGACATTAAATTCACTTAATGACTAGATTTATTACATTCATATCTCATTAGTTTTTAAATAATGGCGATCGTCATCTTCTTCTTTTTCAAGATGAGTTTTTAAGAACTCCTCCACAGAATCTGTGTTCCATTTCTCAATGGCAACTGTATCCTTCACGATTCCGTCCTTATCTAGCAGCTTGATGATAGGGTCCAATCCACGTACGTATTTGATTTGTAGGTTGGGGATCTTTGCGGGACGGTCGCTCTTGACAAAGGCTTGTATTTGTGGATATGCAGGAAACTTACAAGTACAAACTTCTAATATAGCCCGAGCGTATTTCTTCTCTTTAGGTGAAGAATCATCACGGTGACAACACTCTTTGCAATGATCCACAAGCTGATCTAAACTAAAGTCTTTGAGTTGATCGCAAGATGAGCAGAGGAGGTTAGCTTTTATAAACCCGAGCGATGCGCAATCTTCTGTGGTAAAATCGGCTCCAATATTGTGGCAATTGTATAGTACAATAAATAAAGAATATATCACTGGAATGCCTCTAAAAATAGACATTTTAATAAATTATATTGATCACCAGCAAAGTACACGTACGTAAATAATAAATAAAACACACAAAGTTCAAAAGTTTTTGTTTTTTTTTTTAATGGCCTGGATACTGGTCCTTTTGGCCAGTCGAAAAGTTGATATAAACCAGTGTTGCCAACACTGATTCGCCAAAGGGAGCTAGTGTCCCAAAAAGAGCTAAACCAAGGAAATACCAATTTATGCCACTATGAAAACGGTTCTGCAGCTTTGACATGCTTTTTTTGATTCAATATATCAGCCCTCTCGGGCTTTTACTCCGAGCGATAATAACTACAGTATGTATGCTTTGAGCTTTTCATTAATTACTACTTTCAATCAAACCTGAAAAGGCACCTCTGAAGGCCATTCATCACGGAATTTTTGACTAAAGCGCTTTATTTCAACATTACATCTATAGCAACACATCTCAGGCCACAAGTAAAAATTTTTTTTTTTTTAAATTGGCTAAATAATTTAATTTTAGGAATATTCCCTTTGTAGGAACATCAAGCGTAGGCGCAGCAAGCAAAACCGCGGCGCAAAGTTAACTCGCGCAAAACGTTCTTGCGTGGACCGGTGTACGCGGCTTGAGTATTGTGCCTTATAAAATCGCTGTCGCTCGGTCGCCCGCGCAGTGAGACTCTGATTCCCACGGCGAATGCACGCTCGTTTGCGCTCCGCTCTGGCTATCAAAAATTACGTTTTTCTTTTTGTTGCTTATAATTTCCAACTCTTATTCTACTCTTCACCTTTCCAAACCTACTCTGTCGCGTGTGTGTGTGCATTCTATCATTCCTTTGTGAAATGTAAAATTGTATGTGGACTCGCTATACCTATAAATATACACCTGTGAGTTTAAGTGGACTGAGGACTATTATTTGCTATATATATATATAGGACTTAGGTAGTGGATACCACATAATTGGTGACCCCGAAGAAAGAAGAAAAGGAAGATGGAACGCGGACAGAAACAAGACACAGTTTCGGACGAACCTTCCGGAAGCGGCACGAACCGTACAGTCGGCAGCGCAATGCCAGTTACAAATGTGGAAGTTTTTAAAGTTGGCGTGAAAATTCCTCAGTTCTGGCCAGAAGAACCTTCCCTGTGGTTTGCCCAAATCGAAGGTCAATTTGTCATATCGGGAATTACGTCGGACGCAACGAAGTTTTACCATGTTATTGCGCAGTTGGACCAGCAGTATGCGGCCGAGGTGAAAGATGTTATTACTTCACCACCAGCAGAAAATAAATATATAAAATTAAAAACTGAGTTGATCAAAAGACTTTCTGCGTCACAAGAGAAAAAAGTAAAACAACTTTTGATGCATGAGGAGCTTGGGGACAGAAAGCCGTCGCAGTTTCTTAGACATCTTCAGACGTTAGCTGGACCCAATGTGCCCGACTCATTTTTAAGAACGCTGTGGTCGAGTCGTTTACCTCATAATATACAGACGGTGATAGCGTCACAAGCAGATTCGCCCCTGGAGACTGTAGCGGACCTCGCGGACCGAGTCTATGATATAGTACCAGCGGCGCCAATGGCACCAGTTGTGGCCAGCACCGACTTCAACTTCAGCAACATGGCAAGGCAGATCGCAGAACTGACACGAGAGGTAGCATCATTAAAAGGTCATGTATCACGTTCCAGTAATAATGATTACAATAGGCAAGAAGCGCGTGGGGGTAGATCGCAATATTCTAACCGCAATAGAAGTCGCTCACGCTCTAACCAACGTAACCCTGATTTTTGTTGGTACCATAACCGATTCGGCAACCGAGCTACTAAATGCACGACTCCGTGCAAATTCAGTTCATCGGAAAACAGGAACGGCAGCCGGAAGTAGCGGCTAACGACTGCCCCTCCACACCAGGCCGCTTATTTATTACAGACCATTTCACCAAAATGCTATTCCTCGTTGATACAGGTTCGGACCTATGCGTGTACCCTCGGTCAGCACTCAACCAAACCCGTTCCAAGACGGACTATCAGCTCTACGCTGCAAATGGCTCTGCAATAGCAACATACGGCTGGATTTACCTGCAGCTCAACATAGGTCTACGCCGAGTCTACAGCTGGAGATTCGTTGTAGCTGATGTCTCAAAAGCAATTATTGGTGCAGACTTTCTCAGACATTATAATCTGCTTGTAGATCTGAGGAACCACCGCTTGGTCGACGGCCTGACGTCACTTTCTGCTGCAGCGACACCTGAAAAGGAGGCAACTGACATCGCGTCAATAAAGGCAGTATCCGGAGACTCCGTGTATCACCAGCTGCTGCGTGAGTACCCCGATATTACCCGACCTGCTGGAACCCACCGCGAAGTCAAGCATGGAACGGTGCATCACATCCGGACAACCCCTGGCCCACCTGTCTCAAGTCGTCCCAGGAGACTCCCACCGGATAGGTTGAAGATTGCCCAAAAGGAGTTCGAGGATATGCTCGCGAACGGAACCGCCCGCAGGTCAGAAAGTCCTTGGTCATCGGCTTTACATCTCGCCCCTAAAAAGGACAACGGATGGCGACCCTGCGGGGATTACCGAGCACTGAATTCCCGAACTGTGCCGGACAAATACCCGATTAGGCATATACAAGACTTTTCACACCAGCTGATGGGTACAAAAATCTACTCAAAAATCGATTTGATAAAAGCCTATAACCAAATTCCCGTATTTCCAGATGACATCCCAAAGACGGCAATCACGACACCGTTCGGGTTATTTGAATTCCCGTTTATGACCTTTGGTCTCCGAAATGCGGCGCAGACTTTCCAACGATTCGTCGATGAAATGCTCAAAGGACTGCCATTCTGTTACGGATTTTTGGACGATATTTTGTTGTATTCCCAGGATGAGAACCAGCACCTCCAGCACCTCCGGCAGCTGTTCCAGCGCTTGGCAGACTACGGTATGCTCATAAACACAGCAAAGTGTGAGTTTGGCAAAACGCACATAACGTTTTTGGGCCACGAAGTATCGGCTGATGGCGTTCGACCTCTCCCAGATAAAGTTCAGGCGATTCGAGAGTACCCGACACCAATGACGGTAAAAGAAATGCGCCGATTCTTGGGCATGTACAACTTTTATCGCCGGTTTGTACCAGGAGCGGCCGAATTCCAGGCACCGCTAAATGGTGTACTGTCTGGACCTAAGACAAAAGGATCGCAAAGCATCACGATGACACCGGCAATGCTGGAAGCTTTTAACACCTGCAAAACCAGTCTCTCCGAGGCAGCAATGCTTGCCCACCCCGATCCAGACGCCGAGATGGCAGTATTCACTGACGCATCAGATACCTCGATCGGAGCAGCGCTGCAGCAAAAATGCGGGAACAGCTGGAAACCTCTCGCATTCTTTTCTCGACGCCTCTCATCTGCGCAAAAGAAATATAGCCCCTACGACCGTGAACTGCTGGCTGTATACGACGCAATTCGTCACTTTAGACATATGGTCGAGGCCAGACCGTTTATAGTTTTTACGGACCACAAGCCTCTGACGTTTGTTTTCTCCCACAATCGCGACAAATGCTCACCGAGACAGTTCCGATACCTGGACTATATTTCTCAATTTACGACTGACATCCGCTTCGTGAAGGGAGACCAGAATGTAGTCGCAGACGCGCTTTCGCGGATCGAGGAAGTATATGTAGCCGTGGATTATCAAGCTCTTGCAAAATCTCAAGACACAGATCCAGAACTGCAAGAACTTCTGCAATATGGCTCAGCGCTTGATCTCAAACAAATCAAGGCTCCAGACTCAGATACGCACCTTTACTGCGATGTTTCAACTCCACGTCCTCGTCCGTTTGTGACAGCTGCTTTCCGAAAACCGGTATTTACATCACTGCATCGGCTAAGCCACCCAGGTGTAAAAGCGACTGCAAGATTGGTCACTGAGAGATTTATTTGGCCCGGCGCACAGAAAGATTGCCGACAATGGGCCAAGGAATGCATAGATTGCCAGAAAAATAAAGTTTTCCGGCACACCCATTCTCCCACATCTCCATTCCCAGTTCCTACCGAACGCTTTTCTCATGTCCACATGGACATAGTAGGGCCTTTACCTATTTCGTGTGGTTACAGGTACTGCCTCACGGTCATCGATCGTTACACTCGTTGGCCTGAGGCATATCCTCTGCCCGACATCACGGCGGAGACATGCGCCCGCGCCTTCATCGCTGGCTGGGTGTCTCGCTTCGGCTGCCCGCACAAGATCACCACCGACAGAGCTAAGCAGTTTGTGTGCGAGCTCTTCCGCACCATGACTGCCATCCTTGGTACTCAGCATCGACCTACCACAGCATATCATCCTTCCTGCAATGGCATGGTGGAACGCTTACACCGCCAATTGAAGGCTGCGATCATGTGCAATCAGACCTCCAGCTGGACAGAAGTACTTCCTCTAGTGCTGCTGGGTATCCGCAGCGCCTGGAAAGAAGATGTCAAGGCTTCGGCAGCGGAGCTCGTCTACGGGGAGCCCCTTCGTCTTCCCGGCGAATTCTTCACCCCCTCCAACGCATCCCACGATGTCACCGACTTTGCATCACGACTCCGTCTCCATATGGCAAAAATGTCTCCAGAACCTACAAGCAGACATGCACAAAAAACATTCTACATACCTAAAGATCTGGCCACCGCAGAGTACGTCTTCCTTCGACAGGACGCCGCCCGGCGCTCTCTGGAACCTCCGTACACCGGCCCCTACAGGGTATTAGAAAGAGGAAACAAGACGTTTAAGCTTGCCATTGCTAATCGAGAGTCTACAGTCTCAATAGACCGGTTAAAGTCTGCCCACATGGCTCGTGATGACGCCAAGACTACTTCCAACACCAATCCACCTGCAGCTGATCCTGTTCCTGAGAGGAAGACCAGATCCGGCCGCATCGTCCGTTTCCCAGACTACTATCGCCCTCAGTAACCTTCGGTCTCAGCGGGGGAGTAGTGTAGGAACATCAAGCGTAGGCGCAGCAAGCAAAACCGCGGCGCAAAGTTAACTCGCGCAAAACGTTCTTGCGTGGACCGGTGTACGCGGCTTGAGTATTGTGCCTTATAAAATCGCTGTCGCTCGGTCGCCCGCGCAGTGAGACTCTGATTCCCACGGCGAATGCACGCTCGTTTGCGCTCCGCTCTGGCTATCAAAAATTACGTTTTTCTTTTTGTTGCTTATAATTTCCAACTCTTATTCTACTCTTCACCTTTCCAAACCTACTCTGTCGCGTGTGTGTGTGCATTCTATCATTCCTTTGTGAAATGTAAAATTGTATGTGGACTCGCTATACCTATAAATATACACCTGTGAGTTTAAGTGGACTGAGGACTATTATTTGCTATATATATATATAGGACTTAGGTAGTGGATACCACACCTTTAATATGAGTTCTCAATGTCAAAATTAAGATAATGTCAAAGACAGAAACACTTTTTTGGCCACACCACTTTCGTTTGTATATTCCGAAAGATCACTGGGTAGTGGATGACTATGGCGGTGTTAACGATAAACTCTATATTAAGGATTTTCCACATTCTATATTTTCCGATTTAATACGCAATCTTATTAGTTCATATTCTTAATTTTACAAATTCTTAATTATTCGTATAAGTACCGTTTCATAGACAAAGCGAAAAACAATAATTCAGATGTGTTAATCGAACATACATTCACGAGAAAAATATAAATGCACCTAATGAAATAAGAAGCCAAATATCCCGAAAAAAAGGAGTTGAGGAGCTAAGTACAATTTTTTAGAGCTGCCGATGTGAAAAAAGAGCTAAACTTAGCTCTAAAAGAGCTGATTTGGCAGCACTGTATAAAACAAAATAATAATGTCAATGTCATTCCGTCAGACAATCCAATCGTCAAGTAAAACGTCTCCAACTTGACATGCATGACGTTGACAGACAGCAATTTCTGACGCAGTCATTAGTGCATTTTTTTTAATTACGCCCTGAGCTTGATTTCGGTTGGCTATATCTTTCTCGTTCAAAATGGTGCGAGAGCCCACTGCACAAATACCTACGTCATCGAGTACCCCAATAGGCTATCTTTAGATCGTTAACAGACATCTAAATATGTAAAAAAAATCAGGTCTGCCAGTTTCGATCCAGTCGGGTCATGGAAATAATTGAAATTTTTGGACATATTTTTTTTTGTCATTTACCCGAATGAAAGTTCTGGCAACAGTTAACCATAGATTAGTTATGTAAAAAAAATTGGTCTGCCATTGCGCACCCTGCCAGAAGTACCTGGCAGACCCCTAAGAATGTGCCCTTCACACCCTTTACCTACCTCAGCGAATACCCCGATGAAACCTACGCCTAATAATAGCCAAGGTGACCCTGATAATAGATTAAAAGGTCTGCCAGGTCTAAACTTGGCGAAACTTAGTATTTAAGGCATTTGAAGTAGGTGGAGGTGGATTATTTCCATGACACCCGGCAGGATCGGAACTGGCAGACCTGTTTTTTTTTCACGTTTAAGTGTCGGTTAACGATCTAAAGATAGCCTATTGGGGTACTCGATGACGTAGGTATTTTTGCAGTGGGCTCTCGCACCAAAATCACATTTTATATTCCTCGCGCATCGTTATTTTATTATTTTACCAACATAAATTAAAGAACCAATAAATAAACGTGGTAATTGAAATGTGCGCCTGACTTATACAACATTCTTCGAGCAATGCTCGATGACGCCATTAAACCATGTATATAATACTGCACCGTTTTCAAGACATTCGAGTCCGTAATAGTTATAGGTCAGTTCCAAAACGTTGTTCTACCAATGAAATCTTAGGTACTGCAATGCAACGCCATACTATATGTGCGCCTATGCAAACAAAACTTATTTCTACTTTTGTTTTTCAGGATTCCACCAATTTGAATGACGGTCCCAACGGCGAGATTTACTGCAGAGGTTGCTATGGCAGGAACTATGGCCCTAAGGGTGTAGGTTACGGTCTAGGCGCAGGCACATTAACCATGGCTTAATTTTAACTATGAAGCTGGTCTTTATAGGAACCATTTAGGTATAATGGTAGCATGAAAGGAATCTAATCTAGGTACTTACTTCATGCATTTTGCTACCCGATGATCTTACCATTTATTAAACTGGCTTTAATAGTGGTTGATATACATTCAATGAGACTAATGGACGGTAATAGATTTTTAGATAAATATTATGTAATGAAGATATAAATTAAGGTTACATTCCTTTCATTGATAATGTACAAATTGTGATGAATGTGTCTGGGCCCTTATTTTATAATTTCTTCATAAATTATCGTAGTATTTAAGATACATAGACTTTAATGTAGTTCTAAGAATAAAATAAATAAAAATAATAACAAAAAAAGAAGAAAATTATATTGGTATTTTAAATTTAAAAAAAAAAATTAATGGCATTGTGATTCTACCTCATATTATCGCTTTTGTGAAATGGAGGTAGACGTAAGACTATCCTGTAAAAGCGGAAAAGATTGCATAATTTATAAGCAATCGTTTCGACCGACCAGATCTTTTTTATAAGATCTGAATTGTCTATAAATATTTTTATACATCAAAGTATTTTGTATATAATTTATAGTAATATTACAGACTTTAAGCTGTGCTGAAGTATATTCTTCTAACTATGTTATGCTTTTGGAGCTTTTGCTATACATAAATAACACGCACATTATGAGTAATGTAAAATATTAAGCAGCTTATTGCGAATAAACATTAATAAATATTATATTAAAATATTGGACGACATTTATATAAGTTATAATAATTTTTATTAAATAAATTTATTACTGATTTGGTGTTTTATTTTTGATCAAAATTTATATTTGGGGTTTAATGAGAACTCGTAGTATTTAAATATTAAAAATGACTTTATTATTGGTATACTCAAATTATACAAAACAAAGTTATAGCATAATTATTAATTAAAATTATTTAAGAGTAGGTAGTTATTGCTTTGCAATTATTAAAATAAAACCTGAATAAAAACAATTGAAATGACTGCCTTTTGTTTACGTAAATATATCATCTAAATTAAATACTGTTTCATCCAAGCAAATTTTATAGTTGTACTATTTCAACATGCTGTATGCCTCTTTTTTTAATTAATGTTAGCAGAGTTAAGTAAAGTTTATAATAATCAAGATCGGCAGGTTTCGGCTCCGTAGAGCGTCAGTCGTCTCGTTCTACTATGTATTAGCCAAATTCAAGGTGCAATATTTACTAACATTGCACTGACAGTTGAATCAGCCGATTTTTAGGGTTGTCGCCAGGAAATGGTTGAGCGATATCAGAATTACGATCATTTTATCTATAAATTCTATCAGATTTGTCACATTTTTCAATACTATGAAAATGTAACTACTCGGATTTAAAAATCTTCAATAGGTGATGAGAAACGAAGATTAAAAACACCAGAGATTTATCAGTGCGAACCATAATGAATCTGTTTTGACGTCCTGGGTACAAAACAATTAGTTACTTTTTGACTATGATCTGCCCCTAGCAACCAAGAGGTTTTCTAGAAGCTGGTGTGAAAACTTTTTCATGAGCGCCACAGCCAAAAATGTTTGTAATCCCCACTATCAGCTGATCTTACTGTCAGTGCAATGTTAGTAAATATTGCATCTTGAATTTGGGTGTTATATAGGAGCTGTTAAAACAATTGGATTTTTTAAAATGTTAGTGGAAACCGGACGGTTAATGCTCCGTGCGACCGAGACGATGCTCTACAAAGCCGAAATTAGCTGGTTCTCTCCCTCACTCGATGTGCACAATTTAGCGCCTGTACCTGCATTTACATAAGAAATATTACAATATTGAGTTAGCAAAACTATTAGCCGGTTTGGCAATAACATTCTATAAAAAAAAATATTAGATACGTTTTCAAACCATTGATACATACATAGTGATAAATACAACAGGATCCACTTGCAAACCGGACGCTGATAAGTAGGCGGGACGGCATTTTGAAATATTTTATTTCTAAAACACGCGTTAATTTAAAATAGGTAATTAGTAAAATAATAATAATTCGTGATGCATCACTTGTTCACAGAAAACTTATACTTAACACATTATTATAAACACCTACGCAAACATATTTTTATTATCCTATGATTTATTCAGATTAGAGTCGCGACGCCACGTTGAATAATTCGCCAACGATTCACGCTTTCGACTCCATAGTGAGGTAGTTTGATAGTACAAAATCCACATTGTTCCGCATAAAAAACACATCATTCCTGTGGACTATTCCAGATTCTGCGTTGTAATAGACTGAAGAAAATTTACAAGCCAACATTCTTTTAGGAATGCGTTGCTTTGTGAATTTTCGGCATATCTTAATTCGAGTAATAACGAGAAAACAATAAAATGCTTGACATTCTAGAAAAAAAAAACACGTAACAAAATAACAACTAACATGCAAGAACATTAAGAAAAAAAATCTCACAAAATATCACATTACAATATCTTATACCGAAAAACTTATCCTACAGTTAATATGCAATCATGATTTTTTTTTGACAATTAACCTAGGGCCTTTCTTGGTCTTTTCAGGCTGTGAAGTGCTGGGCTCTTGGAATCCGTACTTATGCTTAAGACGTTCTCGGATTAACAGTCCTTTTATTAGGCGCTTCCAGTTGCCGTACACACGTAGTTCCACCTTTTCAAGTTCCTTGCGTTCCTGCTCCTCTTGATCCTGTAACATAATTATTTGATGAACGAATGACTCCAAAAGTCATTCAATTACCAGTTTGCTTTGGTGCGAGAGCCCACTGCAAAAATACCTACGTCATCGAGTATCCCAATAGGCTATCTTTAGATCGTTAACCGATACTTAAACATGTAAAAAAAAAAACAGGTCTGCCAGTTCCAATCCTGCCGGATCATGGAAATAATCCACCTCCACCAACTTCAAATGCCTTGAATACTAAGTTTCACCAAGTTTAGACCTGGCAGACTTTTTAATCTATTATCAGGGTCACCTTGGCTATTATTAGGCGTAGGTTTCATCGGGGTATTCGCTGAGGTAGGTAAAGGGTGTGAAGGGCACATTCTTAGGGGTCTGCCAGGTACTTCCGGCAGGGTGCGCAATGGCAGACCAATTTTGTTATACATAATTAATCAATGGTTAACTGTTGCCAGAACTTTCATTCGGGTAAATTAAAAAAAAAATAAGTCAAAAAATTTCAATTATTTCCATGACCCGGCAGGATCGGAACTGGCACACCTGATTTTTTTTACATATTTAGATGTCGGTTAACGATCTAAACTAAAGATAGCCTATTGGGGTACCCGATGACGAAGGTATTTGTGCAGTGGGCTCTTGCACCATTTCTCTGTTACAGTAACTATAGTATTTCCTAAATTCTTACGAATTGAAAAGATACTTACCCCCGGTTATTACACCTTGGGTCACATTACTGGAGTTTTAGTAAGGATCCCTAATCTTTTTGAAAATATAATATAGCCTATGCCACCCGGGGGTAGTGTAGCTTCCCAGCAGTGAAAGAATTATTCAAATCGGTTCAGTAGTTTCGGAGCCTACTCAATGCAAACAAACAAACAAACAATCAAATCTTTCCTCCTTATAATATTGGTATAGATAATTATGAATCATCATCATCAACAGCCACAAGATTTGAATGTACAGAAGACAATATTGTTGTCCATTCCCTGGATATTTTTTTTTTATGCGAATGAATGACGTGACGAGCGAGTCGTTCACCAGATGTTAAGTAACACGGCCGCCCATAACAGTTGCAGTATCACTCGGATCTTTAAAACAATAAAGTTTCGCGTGACACTGCACTGCGCACGTCATCCTGAGACATCACAGTCTAGTAATCAGATTACTAAACTGAGTGATCAGGTCATAAAGTCTCATTTGCCCAGTAATTTCACTAGCTACAGAGCCCTTCAAACCGGAACACAGTAGTGCTTGCACACTACTGCTTGGCGGCAGAATAACTGGCAAAGCGGTGGTACCTACCTAGACGAACTTTGCAGAAAAGTCCTACCACCTAGTAAATATTCCCTTAGCCAGCTGTTACGGCACCTGCATAGAGCATACATCTAGTCAAATTCAAGGACTAAGGCATAGAATACTTAATAGTAAGTACAGAGCGAACATTATTTAGGGAGTTTTGGCGGGAACGTGAAAAAGTTCACGTCGTTGCATTGTATTATTTCACAAAACTTATGCTTTTTCTAGTGTTAATGTTTAAAATTAGTGGCATTTTACACATTAAGTGCTGAATTATGAGTATAAGTGTGGGCAAGTGATATAATGTAGTGAAACGTGGTTTTTCGTGTTGCTTCCAAAATTCCATAGAAGCCTCTAGTAAAGTTGCCACTACTTTACTAGGGCATGACTTAGACTGGGTTGTGACTACCTGACTTAGACTGGACTATGACTACCCTGACTGACTGTGACTAAGACTTGACTTTACATGAAATATTTCATAATACGACGAAAAACTACAATACTTGACACTGGCTAAATACACTATGTGTGGAGCCAAACTATAAGAAAAAAAAAAAACAAAAAAAAAAACATTATTTATTACCTTCACCCAAGCTTCCGTAATTATCTCCTCATATTCCTTGCAGACGACAAAACCGTCGTATACAGGATGCGACCAACCACCATTGAAATCAAATCCTGTCATGGCGGGCGCACAGTCGATGTTCAGTTTGCGCGCCACTTTATTCAAACCCGGCACTGGAAATTAAATAAAGTTAATGCTTAAGTTTACTTAGAAGACTGAAGAGGAGCACACCATCTCATAAAACCACGTACTTTTCCTTAGTGGTCAACCCTCCCCCTAATTACCTAACTCGCAACAGGTTTGCGACAGGCGTAAATCTCGCGGTGATTGCTGTCATACAACATTAGTGGTGTCGAGAATGTATGCTTCGCTACTGCTGTCGCGTTGCTACTGCTGTCGCATTGCTGTTGCAAATTTTACGTAATCACCCCGCCGGTCTCACAATTTTTAGGCCGCCCAAAAGCTTCTGACTTGGCTTAACGACTATTGTCTTTCAACAACAGACGGGACCGACGCGGCGACGGCTTAATGTGCCCTCGGAGCACGGTAGGGCTCAGTTGTAAATACCACTTTTTGTAATAACTACGACCGTACTTATCAGTTAATGGCTGACAGAATAATCCTGCATTAAAATAACTACTGTAAGTAGTCAGATTGTGAACCAACTGTTTATGATGGATGTTTATTTTTATTGATTTGCAATCGCAAATAAGTCATGACCAGCTATCCATTTTCCAAGATAGAGAGGGAATGATGGAAGGTCTACCACAGTGTTTGTTTTCTTACAACTTCGTTAACCTGAGGGCTTTTAAGGGAACCATTATCTACTGTTGACACCATCGACGTGGCTTCGTGAACCTTCAGCCACACCGGCGCCTCAAGTGTCGCCAGTGAAGCGTCAAAATCGGCAATTCGGCACCCATCGCTGCCCGGAGACGGCTGCGGGACCAAATAGTTTCGGGTCGCTGCCGCTTCACAAACGCGCCGGTGGGGCCGAAGCTTTAGGTTGTCATTTACCGTCAGTAATTGTAATGTGTGCCAACTTCAGTTTGGGCCTTTAGAGAAGAGGATCGAAAAGGACTAGTGTAATAGTCCACTGGACACTATGGAAAGTCATAGGTATCTATGACTTACCCCCGGTTTCTGGTATATTTGTTAAAATTAAACTCATGTCAAATTTGAAATACTGAACGCTCATTGGTTGCCTGCTGATCATCGACTATCGTCAACCAATGAGCGCACAGTATTTTAAAGTTGACATGACATGAGTTTAACTTTAACAAACGTACCAGAAATCAGGGATTAGAATAATTATTTATTCTAACTTATGGAGGATACTTTTATTATACACAGCTTTGCCTTTTAGACACTTTTGATAAGATTATCCGAAACGCCAAATACAAGTCAAAAGTGGTAATGATTGGACTCCACATCACTGTGGAGGGTAACACACTCAAATCTATGTTCTCTGTAGAGGATGATTGATGTGTGTTTACTTACATTTGACGTGAACGGTTCCCTTAGGCAGCATGCAGTCTTTAAACAGTTCTACGTTGCCATAAGCATTGCGCGGTACAATGCCGTTCTCTGCTGTTGGAGGCTCGTAGTCTTGCACTTGCCACGGACCGAATACTTCCAGCGGTTTGTCTGTTATCAACTTGTTTGATAACTGGAACAATTACAACATGCGGAATTTTAAAATTCAAAATCTTTAGTTGCTCTGTAAGCTGCCGACCTCGCGAGTCGGTCTTTGGGCAGCTTAAAACTTAAAAAAACATGGATCCACCATTTTGAAAAACTGAATATACATAAAAACTCTATAGTCTTTCTCGAAACTACTCACAAAGTTTCACGAGAATACGAGAAATTGGACCTGTAGAGGAGAACAATTGTACATCTGCCGGACATAGGAAATCATTTTTGCCCAAGCTAAAACGGAGATGTTACGCTCGCGCTTCGCGTTGGCTCGTTCAATGATAAGAAAAAAATGAACAACGAGTTGAGGAGCGTCAGGTAACATTGTTCAGCTTGTTTTTGCACCATTGTGATACCAAGCCAGTTGCCTAGTAAATGCTCGATACAACACAAACTTACAAGTATGTACTTAAATTTTTAGAAGGGGTTGGCTGTTTCTGTCAGCCTGACTCACTGGTAGATGAGGACATTACGTTTACGATATATGATGGCTTTTTCTACATACCTTGTCCCATTTAGGTCTTGCTTTGACAATCTTGTACGGAGTCTCGCCCAGTTTGACCACTTTGGCCTCCTTGAGCCAGGTGTCACGTGACCGGCACGTGTAAACGCACTCTCGCGCGTAAACCGGCTCGTTGCGCACAAAGCCAAGAGTCGCCGCGTCGGGAGGGTACAGCGCTTCGTATTTTAGCAGGTGGCGCTTCAGTGCGTACAATGGGTGGTTTTTGTACCTGGCAACCCACCATGTTATGGTAACAGAATCGAACCCAGAACCTACACGGATCAAAAATCAACGTAACTACCAAGTCAGCCATCATTATCATCACCATCATCATCATCATCCGACTGCCTAAAATCAAAGGTTTTCGACCAGGGTGTTGCCAGGCCAGTTATGTCTTAATATGGCACTGAGACACGCATAGTCTTAACTGTTGGCCTCATTATAGTAAGCTCAAAGACGCGCAACGGCTTATGGAGAGGGCTATATTCGGGGTTCCCTAACATCATAAAATTTGGAATGATGCATCTGCAGGAGAACTAAAGTCACAGACACAGATCTGAAAACTAGCAAATTGAAATGATAATGATGTGGCGCCTCATTCTTCGGACCAAAGGTATTATTACTTGAAAAATAATGTCCATGGCAAAGATTATAAAGCCCGTTGATAGCTCGTGAACATAATTTCTCGTACAAACACGACACACCTGCGCGGGCAGGGGACGAGGTAACAAAACGAGACAAAGTCATACGAAATTACAAAGAACAGAGCAGGATGGAACAAAAGACATCAACGGGTTCCGGTGATTTATAGGAAATGAGTAGTTGAAATACACCATTAATTTTCGTATGAGGGGAAGTTCTATCATTGGTCCACTGGATTCATAGTCAATGGTCCATGGACATTTTTGGGATCATGCATGATAATAAAATAGCACTTACTCGCCAATAGTCGTCGGCAGAGGTGCTTCCAGCTGCATTCTATCCAAGTATTCATCTTCCTCTCTATCCCTAGCGTTCTTCGGTCCAAGCCACGGTTGTACCGCAGTCTTCCACCACTCGGGCTCTGCCCGTTGTTTCCGAGTGACAGTGTTCCAGTGTGGCACGTAACGACGCGTCAAGTCTTTCAGATAGTTGTTGTTATCCCAACCTATGATGTAACAAACTGGGTGGGTTGCATGACTCTGCAAATGATAATAATCATTATAAAGAGATTTTCCGGATCTGGAAGGAAATTATTGTGATTATATCATAGGAGGCTATTGGACTAGTAAAAAAATTAACAATGAAAGTATAATGTTGGTACATAATTACATATATTATCAATTCTAATTTAGAATTCCTATATATACTAGGTGGTATGACTTTTCTGCAAAGTTCGTCTAGGTAGGTACCACCACTTTGCCAGTTATTCTGCCGCCAAGCAGTAGTGTGCAAGCACTACTGTGTTCCGGTTTGAAGGGCATTGTAGCTAGTGAAATTACTGGGCCAATGAGACATTATGATCTGATCACACAGTCTAGTAATCTTGTTACTATACTGTGTGATGTCTTAGGATGACATGCGCAGTGCAGTGTCATGCGAAACTATATTAATTTGCGGTTCCGAGTAATACTACAATCTGTTATGGGCAGCCGTGACGCTTCATCAGGCGAACGACTAGCTCGCCACGTCATTCATTTACTTAAATTAAAACACAATAATTACAATTTAAACAGTAGATACATTAATATTAATAATACACCTAAACTAACAAATTCGAATAAAGTTGAAATAAAAATATTTAAATGAAATATATATTTCTTTTCTCAAACTAAGTTAAAAATAACTTAATAACAATAAAAGCTTTATCATCGGTAAATAAGTGGCGGAGTAATATGCATTTAACTGGATCACCACAACCTGTCCCTTTCTTGCAAAACAGAGATCATATGGAGCTACATCATAACTACTATGAAGTTTTTTGGCGGGAACGTGAAAAAGTTCACGTCGTTGCATTGTATTATTTCACAAAATATATGCTTTTTCTGGTGTTAATGTTTAAAATTAGTGGCATTTTACGCATTAAGTGCTGAATTATGAGTATAAGTGTGGGCAAGTGATATAATGTAGTGAAACGTGGTTTTTCATGTTGCTTCCAAAATTCCATAGAAGCCTCTAGTAAAGTTGCCACTACTTTACTAGGGCATGACTTAGACTGGATTATGACTACCTGACTTAGACTGGACTATGACTACCCTGACTGACTGTGACTAAGACTTGACTTTACATGAAATATTTCATAATACGACGAAAAGCTACAAAACTTGACACTGGCTAAATACACTATGTGTGGAGCCAAACTATAAGAAAAAAAAAAAAAAAAAAACTACTATGAAGTTCATTGACCATTCGAGTGGAGCGAGTGAAGTCTCCGCTTCAACTCGCGAAATTGAAATGCAAATTATATCATAATCCCAATTTGACAAGAACGGTAGTTACTGCACTTCTAAGTTAAAACTGAATAATTAAGAAGCAGGATTCAGTATTCAGTAGTTTTAGATATTTGAGTTTTTTTTTCTATTAAGTTTACTTTGTCATACTCACATAAAGATCACCAGGACAATGTGCCTTCCCATTGATAACATCCACTGCTATCCATTGCTCAAGCTCTTCTACATATATTTCACACCAAACATCTATTTTCTTACCATCATCAGGTGATAGAACTCTGCGGTCCAATCGCTTTTTACTTGTACTTGGTTTAACTCCAGGGCTTAATTTAGGAGCTCTAGGACTTATTTTTACTGGTTTGAAGTCTTCATCGCTTTCTGAATTACGACGTTTGGGATCTTCTACCGGTAAATAGTCACTATCATCGCCCGATTCTTCTTTTACCTTTCCTGAAACAAAAGATGAAATAAGTACAGCAGTAATGTTACCTGTATTTTACGTTTGCCCACTTCCCAAAAAAGACTATTCAACTCTAATATCTTCTCTTTACTCATTGCCTTTAATAATGATCTTACCTTTTACAATTCCTTTTTTTGCTTCTTCTTTGGCATTTTTTATTCTACCTTTGATAATATTGACCAATTCACCTGTTACATCATTTTTGGGCTTTGCCCTTGATTTTATCAAATCTTTATGGCTAACCCTTTGTGCATCTTCTACTTTTTTCTGTTTCTTTGGCTGTGGGGTATTCAGTTTAGGTTTTTTAGTTTCACTTTCAGATTTGTCAAAGTATTTACTTGTTTCAATTGCACTCCCTGTGCTTCTGGTTCTAGTATTGGCTTTTGTATCCTTTCGCTTTTCTTCCACATTTTGAGTCCCATTAACAACTGCAGTTGTGGTAGCTCTTTTTCTGGTGGCTCGTGCAAATCTGCCTTCCTTGTTAGTTTCTGAATTTTGAAAGTATTTGCTTTGTGTGATTCCTTTTTGGTTTTCATCTATGACTATAATTTTAGATGGATTTAATTTGTTAGTTTGAGATTCTGATACCTTGGTTTTGTGATTTTCATTAGAGGCAGTTGTTTTATTTGTTAGAGGAGTTGCTTTGCTATTAGTTCTCGTTTTGCGAGGACTTGGAGATTCTTTTAAGAGTTTCTCTTTTTCAGTATTATTTGATTTGTTGTCATTGTTAGCGACTTTTTTCAAAGATAAAGTTTTGGGTGATTTCAGAGGTTGTTTGGTGTTTGATTCAATTTTAGAATCACCTCTTTTGTTATTATTAGTGTTTCTTTGTGGAGACTTTGAAGGCTCTGGCTTTTTTTCAGCCTTAGCTTTTGGAGCTGCTTTTCCTAATGGCTCAACTCCTTTTTTAGATCTTTTAGGCGGTGACACGCCTTCGTCCTCCTTAACATTGTTTTCATTAGTTGCTTCAACTTTTTTAGTTCTTGTCCTCATGCTTCTGGTTTTAGGTGTCGGATCATCATCATTTCCATCTACCTGCATGATATTTTCAAATTCACTTTCACTAAAAACAGTGTCATCAACTCCATCAACCTGTGGGAGCTTTTCCTTAGACTTAGTTTTGGCTGTAATATTTGTTGGTTTAGATTTCGGCTTTGCTGTTTTTGATTTTTCATCTGCCTTGTTACTTGTATCAATTTTTTCATCTTTAGGTTTTGTTGATAATGAACATAATTCAGAACTAGGTGGTCTGAGGGGTACAGTAACAAAGTTGAATATAACACGACATTGTAGGCCTAAAGCTCTCAACATAGCAACAAATATGAATACTAAATATTTCTTTGATGTTGCAACTCTGCTTTTAATTTGATCCAACAGGATACTCTTCAGTGGTGGAGCTTTAGGCCTGTATTTGTTTTCGTATTTATCGTGTTTTATTATAAGCTTATCGGTATACCATGTAGTAATTTGTTCAACATATTTCATATTTAATCTGTCTTCAGGATAACACCCCTTTGGCACCATAGCAAGTGCAGCGGCCATGATTTCTTGATCATTCAAAACACGACTCACAAAACTTCCATGGCCTATCCAGCAAAGTACATGAACTTTGTGCATATATACTTGATGTTCCTTCTTTACCCTGTTCATTTTCCTTTTCATCATCATTTCAATATCAACCTTTTTAGATTTCCTGCAAACATGATCCGGTAGTGCCACTACAAGTTGTAACCCTTGTTGAGGTATGGCCTTAGATTCTGTAAATAGACAGCAATAATAATTAACTTTGTTGACTAATTATCTGTTCCGGCCTTCCTCCATTCTGGTAAAAAAAGACTCAAATTTTAAATGAGAAAGTTTGAGTTTAACAATTATTAAATTGAAAGTTGGTGGTATTAAGTTGGTTGCAAATCGTACATGAGAACACTGGTGATGGTAGCTTACGAAAATCATGTCTTGGCTTAGGGATGGATGGATGCGGGTTCAAATCCCAATTCATTCCCCTTATTCAAATTTTTCCTTTATATCAAAACTCTGTCCATTGATTATGTTAAGTAGTTGATATATAAATCATAAACTTTATGATTATTGAATTATTCAAAGGTAGTTTGCTGATAATTGAACATATTTTGGGAAGTAATAAATATGTATTAATTTAAATTAAAGGTTTTCTCCGACTGCTGGCTGCAACAGTCTCTACTCATTATGTGAATATAATAAATATGATACCTTTCACTTCCTCCCAATCTTCTACTTCAGATTCACTGTCATCTTTCATCTTCCTGGATGTAGTTTTTTTTTTAGAAACGTTTTTATCTGGTACGACTTTTTCACCCAAAGCCAAAAGATCTGTAACATTTGATTCTGCTTCTTTTTCAATACTACATCTGGGTACATAACTTTGTAGGGATGCTTTTGTTTGTTCAATAACAATTTTGTGTTGTTCAAGCTCCATAAAAGTTTTCTTAGCAATGTCTGCACCATTGTCATGGATATTACTGGCCCAAACCTGGAATTATGATAATTCATCAAGTGCACTGTCTGCTTGTTTGCTACTCATAGCATAAAAAGCAAATTTTGTTCAATGAACTTTGAGGTTGAACTTAAACAAACAAAGCTTGGTTGAAAGACTTGGCAGTGCGGTTGAATTACAATTTGTGGGCTGTGTGCTCAAATCTTAGGTTCAAATCCTACAAAACTTGAGCTTTTGAAAAAGGAACATTGTGAACCTTAGATTGGTAGTACTACCACCAAGTATATCTGTTGCCAACATAATTTAGGGTCCAATTGCTATTGCACATAGTTGTCAAACACTTATTGATTTATTTGATAGCCAGTTCTCAATCCATGCATAGTGTGGTGCTTACCTTCAACCATATTATGACTAAATGCCAGGTGAAATGTGATCAAAAGACTGCCTGATATAATTATTGTAGGAAAGTATAACTTACTATATTGTAGTGTCATGTAGTGTAGTGTTGTTTTGTGTGTCATGAATAAATGTATTTTCTTTCTTTCTTTCTTTCTTACTTTTTGTGTATGGTAATAATAAAGAAGTAACTTATTCTTTTATAAAGAGGCAATGAAGTTTTTTTATGTAATTAAAACATTTTTAAATTACTTATTTTTCCACACATTTTTAGTAGTTCCAAATAAAAATACATTAATTGAAAACAAAAAATGTATGAATAACACAAATAGTGCAATAATTTATGTAGATTTTAACTTACATCTGTGTATTCCCCTTTGTCTTCAATATCACTCTCATTTTTTTCTTGAATAGCATAAGCAGTTGAAGGAGATTTCTTCTTCGCTTTTGGTCTTTCATCATCACTGCTATCTGAAAACATTATGCAGTCCACATTAAAGTATAGTTCACAGTCATGATATCAAAGCATTATCAAACTGATGAACCACTACATTTACATAAAAACGTAATTAAATTTCAGTACCTATTTTATAATTAAACACCTCTCTTCAGTATTCAGGAAAATCAGATCATATTTTGTAATCTAGTATTGAATTATCTGTAGGGAAATCTAATTACAGGTGAGGCTGCTTTATGCATGAAGTAATTGAAGTGTTATTTAGTATCTGTTTCTAGGGTCTGTGACTTATAAACACAAAAGAGCAAAATAATCGTAGGTAATTAGAATCATCATCAGTAGTTATAAGCCTGCATCTACTCCTACAAAAAGGTCTCTTCTTATAAAGAAACAAATGCATTCTTAACCCACTGCAAGCATACACATAGTTTACAACTTTTTATTGTCATTCATGGGTGTATACAAATGTTACTGAATGTAGGTAGCCCTACATAACTGTATAAATAAACAGACATTGTTAGTTTTCATGCTTGATTTTTTTATTGAAACATGTTTGAGCATGTATAAGTTGGTACCTACCAAATTTTGATGATGTAATTGTATATAGAGTAATTTTATAAATGAGTCTGATTACTATTACTTATATATTGAATTAGGTGCCTACCTACATATTTAACAAAATATCAACAATTGACAAACATAGTCAACATACCACTTTCAGACAAATTCAGCACTGGAGGTAGCATTTTGTCAGCATCAGATAAGTCTTTAATACTAAATAGTGAAACCGGGATATCGTCATCTTCATTTTCAACGTGAGTTTGTTTGTTTATTTTGCATAACAGCTCTTTATTAAACAAAGGTTTTCTTTTCACCAATTGTTTTTGGCGTTTTCTGCTGGGTTTAGGGTTGAACTCGTCGGCCGACGATCTTTGTTCTTCAACCTCTTCATCATCAGAGGAAGGTGGTTCAGAAATTTGCGCCTCCGAGCCGGAATCACTGAAATCTCCTGTTTCACCCTCACTGTCTTCATCTGCATACACTGTTTTTAATACTTTCTTTCTGGTAGTTGGCATAACTATGGTAACAAGCAAAAGCAATAATAACTGTACTGTTCTTTGTTGTAGTAACCTTGCTCGACTTGGTTTGTTAGGAAGGAAAACTTATCAAAATCTATAATTATTATTTGGGAAAAAAAACTTCAAATCTTCAAAAATATGCGCATGTTCTTCTTCTGTCACAGACTAGTGACTACCAGCAGGCCTGGGTCTAGTAGTGTTCAAAACTGCTTAATGTCAAAAGCGTGGTACAAACTTTGTGCTTTTTCTTAAAAGCACGCTTTTTTAAGTGCTTAAGTTATAACGAGGAGAACTTAAGTCACCGGTAAAAGTTCCATATTGGAAAATCTCCACTAAAAACATGTTTTTTTTTCATTAAATGTTCACTTTATTCACCCTTAAACTAAGGTAGGTCCACTTATTCATAAATCATTATATAAATAATTATTGTATTAAAAATTAAATGATATATTCATTTATTTCAGACATATTGGGTCCATAATACATATAAATTAATAAACATTAAACACTCAATATAAACATCATTGCGTGTCCTATCACAGATTCTAATCAAAAGCACAACAAAAAACATAAAGCGTACCAAAGTAAGCGTAGGTGTATATTACGTGAGCCGGCCTAAGTTCACGTTTTCGCGCGGGAGTCGTAGAAAGCGTGCCGCGTCCAAAAGCAAGCGATGACTGGCTGGTGGCTGCCCGACCGCTCCGCGATAACTTGGTAAGCACAAGCAGCTCCGCTTTAGTAAACGCGGCGCTTTTACCTACAACTCGCTCCTCGCGCTCGCGCCGCATAGTTCCGTACGCAGCGCGTGCGATGCACAACGCTCTAAGTCTAGGCGCTGCGCGATATAAAAAGCGCAAAGTGAGAGCCACGAAAGCGGGCGTTGTACGTTGTGGGCCAAAAGCGGACCCGCTTTGGATGCTTTGTGCTTTTTTAACCACCACTACCTGGGTCAGCTTTAGTACCGATGCCTCCGCGAAGCGCTGGTGACGCACGCATTCCGACATTTTATTTGCATCACGTGACTTCTATAATGTCAAAAGTCATTGTGTTATTGTCATGGAGAAGATGTACATAACGTAACCTAATTACTCGGTATAGTTCGTAGTTTTTCTGGCTTTTTGTGTATAATTTCAAATTAATATATCATTATCACCATCCTCTTTGCCTTTTTCCCATTTCACATTTGTTATTGGGGTCGGCTCCCAAGCTCCCAGTCTAATCTGTAGTGGCAAGCTACCAGAATTATGACGAGCGACTGCAGGATCAGACCGTAAGTTTGTTTACCCTGGGCCTGGGCTAATACTTCTACGGGGCCTACCTATTACCTAATTACCTATATCAACAAATTGCCTAATTCTCAGGTTCTTGTTATTCTTTAATCTTCATAGTTTCAGGTTTCGCACATTTATAAGTAAATCTAGATAAACCCTTAAAATTTCAGTGGGGGCTGGGGGCCCTTTCTATCCACGGCGCGCTGAGCTGAAGCTTGAATTGCCCTTATACAAGATCCGGCCCTGAGCGACTGCCATCTGATCTTGCAACCCATAAGGAACCCGTAACAAGGATGGTTAGACCAGGTGTCAGATTCTATCAGGCGTCTGACTACCCGTAACGATTGCCATAGATGGTCTTATGACAACCGGGACCGACGGCTCTCCGAGACACGGATGGCATCGAAAACTGCACATAACTTACTAGATAAATCATTGGTGCAGGGCCGAGGATCGAACCTGGTGCCTTAAGATTGCGAAGCGCACATGTTACCGCTCTGCCACCATCACTCTAATTTCAAATTATATACCAATAAACTTAATCAGTTGAGCATGGACAGTGACTATGGTTATTGATCAACGCTATGGCGACGCGAAAATATTGTGTTGAAGCTTGCAACTAATAAAACTCATCGCCTGAGGGACGATAAATTACGAGAATTATGGTTGTCTTTTGTGATTCCTACAAATACTGAGCTCAGTGGTCTGTCTTAGTGAACAAACGTGTTTGCTAAAACACATTGATATACCCCCAATTTGATAGGATGGGTAACCGTCTTCTGCATGGAAATCCTTGTTCACTGCAAATTAAGTGTTGCACGGGATTCCCATGAGCTCATCTGGTGAGTAAACTCAATTTAAAAAGCAAAAATAAATAATAAATAATCAAAATAAAAATAAAAATGGTTTCACCCCAAAAAATGGCCTACAATAAAAATACAAAGCTCTTAGGCTAAGAAATAAAAATAAATAAAAGCTATTTTAATCTCATTTGTTTCATTTAATCCATATTAGATATAAACTCATTATAAATTTCATTACATACCGCGGGTGCTTCATCTTCCTGTAGTATTAATATGTAATAGAAGGTTAAAATAATAATAACAACTGCCTAGCTAACTTCCATGTCGATTTTTTTGCCATGACGCGTCACTATGCTATCGATATCGATATTTGAATATAGAGCTAGGTTCATAACTATAGCGACACCAGCGCTTAGCGGAGGCACTGGAACTAATTGTCAATCATATTGAGCTGTCCTGTCTTTGTCTAGAATAGTAAATATCTGTGCAGACTACTATCGTTTAGCGTATACGCTAAACGCTAACGCTTCTGTCCAGCCTGTGTCAGCAGGGCTGCCAGGCTCAATGCTGCCAACACTGATTCACCAAAGGGAGCTAAAGTGTCCCAAAAAAATAAGCTAAAATTATCAGAAAAAAGGCGAAGCTAATCGAAGGAAATTATACCAATTTCTGTCACTATGAAAGCGATTCTTCAACTTTGAAATGCTTTTTACACTTAATGATTCAATAGATCGGCCCTCTCGGGCTTTAACATTGGCCACAACACTTTCGTTTGTACCTATATTCTGAAAGATCATCGAGTAGTGGATGACTATGGCAGTGTTTGCGATAAATTCCATATTCAGGGTTTTCCACGTTCTATATTTTCCAACTTCTTAGTAATACGCAATCTTATTTCATATTCTCAATTTTACAAATTCCTAATTTATTTTCCTAATTAAAAATTGTACAAATTCTTAGTTTTCCGGATAGGTACAGTTTCATACACAAAGCAAAAAACAGTAATTCAGATATGTTAATAGAACACACACACACACACATGACACGAGAAAAATATAATATGCATCTAATGAAATAAGAAGCCAAATATCCCGAAAATAAGAACTAAAGAGCTTAATACAATTTCTAAAGTTTCCGATGTGAAAAAAGAGCTAATTTAGCTCTGTAAGAGCTGAATTGGAAACACTGGCCCAGGCTTAAAAATGCGTGATTGTACAACAGCTACAAAAATATCGTATGCTATATTCTATTCCTGAATCTTAGATATTTTATGTAAACAAAGTAATGTCACGAAAAGTCACTGTCAAAGTGACATGCCAGTTGCTCAAAACATTTTTTACTTGTGAAAAATATTTTTATTAAATGGAGTTAAAGAGTATCAATCTTACTGATTAACAAGCAAAACTTTGCATACACAATATTAGTAGGATATGAAGTAGGATTTTGCAATTCCAAAGTTCTAAAGGTAAAATTTTAGGAAGACGTAAATAAAACATTAACATACATTACTTAAGTTTTTTAACCAACCAGAAACCTTATAAATTATTCTGACAATCATTCTATAATTTTAAATCGAGAGATTTATTAATATTTGATCAATAAATATTTAGTTTGACCTGTTTTTTTATATTTTACATACTTTTCATCATATCTCGAAAAGTGCACGAAAGTAGCACCATGTGTCTTTGAAGAAAATATGGCATATAATGGTATGATACCATCATATAAATCCCAGAACGAAAACGAAAAAATGTTTAGATCCTCTACAGTCTTACCAGTCTATTAAAATATTTTCTACCAAAAATCGATTTCTTTATCATAAAATTTTATATATCAGATATAACGTTAAAATAGATAGTACAAAACGATTTTTATTTTATAATTAAGCAGATTATGACTAGACAAATAATATTTAATATATTTTTGGTCAAATATAGTAACCTACCTTTATAAAAGATATTTTTTGAACTGTTATCCCCTTTGTTTACTTAAATTATCTAAGATTCAGGAACAAGATATAGGCCAATATTGAAATAAAAAAATCGTACAACAAGTTTTAAGGTGGAACGTTTCACTAGCGCGGCAAATTCATATTTTCTTGCGTTCTTTTGCCAATAATAGCTTAATTACTAAACGTGACATACGTACGTACGTTACATTAGTACTGATTTAACGTAAAGATATGGAATGTATCAACAAATTACGATTAAAAGTATCGCCTAGATATCATTGGTTTAGCGACAAATGCCACTATACAAATTTCGTCTTAGTTTTTCAGTCTATTGCCATTTATCGCTAAACTAATGATGTGTACTTTTAATTGTAATTTATTGATACATTAAATTTATTTGCGCAAAGTTAGTTTTCATGTAATCACGTTGAATAATTAAGCTATTATTGGCAAAAGAACGCAAGAAAATTCGAATTCGCCGCGCTAGTGTAACGTTCCATCATAAGATGTTTTTAAATAACACCAGAGTTGCATAATTTTTATCCGACTACAGCCAAGCAAAATGAAAGGTTATAATTGTAACATTATTTTCTTCTATTGACTGAAACTTTTTACAATTTTAGCTTCTTTTTATTAACTGCTTGGCTAGTTCCTTTCAAAGTTTCATTAGATAAACTGTTTCTAAGTTTTGTTTTAGGAGTTTTGGCGGGAACGCGGAAAAGTTCACGTCGTTGCATTGTATTATTTTTCAAAACTCGTGCTTTTTCCAGTGTTAATGTTTAAAGTCGGTGGCGTTTTACGCATTAAGTGCTGAATTACGAGCATGTGTGTGGGCAAGTGATATAATGTGGTGAAACGTGGTTTTTCGTGTTGCTTCCAAAATTCTATAGAAGCTTCTAGTAAAGTTGCCACCACTTTACTAGGGCATGATTTAGACTGGACTGAGACTACCTGACTTAGACTGGACTATGACTACGCAGACTGTGACTAAGTCTTGACTTTACGTGAAATATTCTATCATTGTGAAAAATTACAATACTTGACACTGGCTAAATACACTATGTGTGGAGCCAAAATATAAGAGAAAAAAAAAAAAAGTTTTGTTTTACACTTCACTGAATGCCAGTTCTTAATCTGCACTAGAATGTGGCATTGGCAATCGTAAAATATTTGAAGTGAACTGAGACCGCTGGCAAAAATGTGAAAAACAATTGCCATTAATAAAAAAAAAAAAAAAAAGGGGGATAGCATGAGCTAAATTAATCCACATACCTCTTCTCTCGAGAAAGTATTAGAACAATGAAAACGCAAGAAATGTTTTAAGACGTGATCCGCGTGATCGTTCATTAGTCGAACGAACGCTTTCTCGAGAGAGGAGATAATATTTGCGCGGTTGCGCGGAGTGCGGTTTTTTTTTTCTCTTATATTTTGGCTCCACACATAGTGTATTTAGCCAGTGTCAAGTATTGTAATTTTTCATAATGATAGAATATTTCATGTAAAGTCAAGTCTTAGTCACAGTCTGCGTAGTCATAGTCCAGTCTAAGTCAGGTAGTCTCAGTCCAGTCTAAGTCATGCCCTAGTAAAGTGGTGGCAACTTTACTAGAAGCTTCTATGGAATTTTGGAAGCAACACGAAAACCACGTTTCACCACATTATATCACTTGCCCACACTCATGCTCGTAATTCAGCACTTAATGCGTAAAACGCCACCGATTTTAAACATTAACACTGGAAAAAGCACGAGTTTTGAAAAATAATACAATGCAACGACGTGAACTTTTCCGCGTTCCCGCCAAAACTCCAGTGCGGTTTAAATCGTACATCTGGCAGCCCCACAGATTAGAGAAAAAAACAATACTCTGTGGGCAGCCCTGAGTGTCAGCCTACCGTGGCGTTTGAGCGTTACATAGGTACTGTTTGGTGTCAGCCACAGACCCACCTTTGTTTTTTTCTTTAATCTGTGCACAGACCCAATGTAACAAATTATTGACGAGCCTACCCTAATGTGTAATTCACAGAATTCCCACTAGAAGAAATCTACTTCGCGTGGCCGCCTAGTTGTTTCTTGCTCCCACACGAGGTGCTGCCTGAATAAGAACGTCTCTCAAAATGTTGGGTAGATAATGGGCGATTTCGTTAGCTCTATCTATAGAGTAATTTACCTTGATACCTAGAATTTATGTTTTACCAGTGTTCACTGCTTCTTTATTGTAAAAACTAAAATGTAAGGTCAGGTGGGATAAGTGAAACGAAGGAGTACCTAAGTGAAACCCTATCGTAATCAATAAATTACGCAGTTTAGCTCTATGTTATGTGGCGAAATGGTTTCAATGCTCTAACACACGCGTCACACAATCTTTCTGCTAGGTCATAAAATAAAAAGAAATCAGCTATCTTTAAGTTTACAAAACACAAGTCGGCTAATGCCATGAAGCAATTTAATAGTGTTTATGTACATTTTTACACGAAAATAATGCATGAAACGGCGCGTAATGTGGGGTTAGTATTTGCAGTCACAGACGACACAGGTAATAAAATCAATCAAATACCTACTACATTACAAATATCATTGTAAATGTCCCATGGGCGAAAATCACGTATTTCACATCAACAGCTGGAAAACGTCTAGTGCTGAACACAGGCATGCCCATAAAACGCCATTTTAGACGCTGATTATAGGGAGGTTTGGTATAATCACCTCGCTTAGCAAGAAGCTTGTCATCGCAGAAGAATGTACCAAGGAGAATGCTACTGCCCATTCTCTGGAGAGTCCCTTAGTCTGCTCTTATACGGCACCCAAAGAAAGAGATGGAGATTCTGCGCTAATAAAGTGATACCTGGCAGCTATTATTATATAAGTAGGTACCTAATATAATGACTGCGGGTAACAGATAATAAAAACAAAACTGAATATTGAATCGGAACGTTTCTGTCTAAACCGTGAACCATTTTTGAAGTGATGTTTCGTTCACGCAAATTGAATTTTCAAAAATTATTTTCTTGAAAAGTATTTATTGCCGTCATTTGCAATTTCAGATTTAGGCTTTCTATGTGTAAAAAAAATTAGCGTCCTAGCAGAATTCACAAAGTGGATAGATGTGCAAGCATGTTTCACTTACCTCACCTGACCTTAAATATAAAATGATATATTTTACTAAGTTAAATCAAGCAAATAATTAGCTAATATACCTACAAAAGAATTTTTTCCGACTTATAAACATTTGCAAATCAACATGGTACCTAGCTGGTTTTATGGGAAATTAAAAATCATAAACTGGCAGTACCATGACAACGAATTTTTATGGTTAGGTATGGTTATTTTATCCATTAATTAATCATTTAGTTGTTTTTCTGTTTAGCTGAGGACTTATTATTACATGAAATGTAACGCTGTATTAATATTTTTCACAATAAACACTTCTAAAAAGGGAAAATTGACAAAATAATGGCTACCTACTTGTGAAATGTTATTCCTTCATATTTACGCCTCAGTGCGACTTCTGTTGCTTAAAATGCTGCAACCACCCACTGCACACACATTATTTCTCAAATATTTATTGCCTAGATCACCATTTAATTAGGATTATTTCACAAAAAATAACAATTTCAAAAAATTGTTAACCTGTTTGGCTTAGATCAAACGAAGCCAAATAAAAAAACCCGGTAACGGTGACAAGGACCAAAGATATTACGTTCGTCTTTTTTTTGCTTAGTACCGAATGTATAGCGCTCTCCTTGTTGTCCATGAATGACGTCATATACTACGGTTCTACTCGTACATATTCAAAGGTGTAATTCTTGTTCCTTGATCCTAAAATTGCTTTTTTCTCTAATCTGTGTCCTAAACAGCTGCCACCACTGACCTCTATAATACAAAGAGGTCAGTGATTATAGAGGTCAGTGCCCTGGTCCCATGATCCCTTAGTAATCTGTGGTCCCATGTTCCATGCACTGAATGCACTTGTAGCTCCATATCTAAAGCTTGGAGAGCGCCAGTGTATAAACGATTTTGAACCTTAGCACGTTCACAACTGAAAATCATACAAATAAACCATAGGCGGCGGTCAGCACTTACCATCAGATGAAGGAGTAAGTATACTACTTAGGTAAGCTCCTACACTACAACAAGAAATTATTATTATCTCTAATAGCTTATTTTATTTAAGTCTCTGCTGTAGGTAGGTATCTATATACTTAGGGTCTTCCTGACTGAGCATAGGCTCATCCATTATATGTAACTCCAGTGTACCTACGTAGATACTCGTACAGGCAATAAAGCTCTGAAAAGCACTTAACGGGATTGATTCAGACCATTTACCATTCTATAAACAAACACAACCTTTCCATTATGGTAAATTATAAAACCTTTTAGCAAATCGAAACCGAAGAAAAAGGAGCGGTTTGCATTGACATTATAGAATAGCAATCGATTGAGATATTTTGAGAGAATAACGGAAGCCACCTTGTTATAACGTGACATAAATAAAACCTAGCTTAGTACCTACGACTATCTCCGTGCTAATTTACATAATAAGTATAATATCAAGATCAGGGCCGTCTTTTAGTCATGAAAGGGTACAAACAGACCGAAAGACAGACACAAGCAATTTTAATCAACGGATAAAAAAAAACATAACAGCAAACGTACGATTGTTCCTACGTACCTAACCTACCTACTTAAGCCTTTAACATAGGCCAAACGCGTCTTTTTAACTAATCATACTGAAGAACCTATGAATTCTACAGACATGAAAAAAATATCACCAATAAGATCATTCTGCACCTGTACATAAATATATATATCCTTTTATACGCTATTAATGCTATATTTGCTCCGTTTCAGTATGAAAATGGAACCCATATAGGATTAGTTTGTTGTGTATCTGTTTGTCCATATTAGATGCAACTTTGTAGGGTTACCTCTACGCCCTTGGTGCTTGGTAGCACGCCTTTCTTGCTAGATAATTTCAATGTTCATTAGTATGTTATTTTATGGTATTTAGCTTTCCATGTTGTGTTTTCTTCCATTGTAATATATTCTAGGCGATCGCTGGAGGCCCTTGGAATGATTTAATACATTTATTTTACCTGTAATGATCTACTAGAGACGATAGGTACCTTTTTATGTTTTCTTGGTCGTGCGTAAATATCTCTAGGGATTTCCCTTCTTCTGACCTCTGGATTTGCCCTAAATGTTCTGTCTTGGGAGAATCCTCTACGGCCGTTGATGTACCTTTCAGTAAGGAACCAGAAATGCTGAAGGAACAGAGTTCCCAGACAACTTTTTCTGAACCTTTAATTAATTACAGTTCTGGCCCTCAGGCAAACAATTTTACTGGCCCTCAGCCTAATTTGAATTTTGCTGGCTTTCAGCCAAATAATTTTATTGGCCCTCAGCCTAACGAAATTAATAATTTTGCTGGCCTTGAAACAAATAATTTAAGTGGCCCTCAGCAAAATAATTATTTACCTGGTCCTTCTTTGAACAACAACAATTGTCTTGGTCTTTCACCCAACAATTGGTCAGGCACTCCGCCAAATAAGTATGTCAATGAACTTAAAAAATTTTGCTTTGATGGTAAAACATGTCCTAGAGCATTTTTAGAGAGAATTTCAGAATTCGCAGTTTCTCGGCAGATAAATAAAAATGATCTGATCAATCATGCATTCGAGTTTTTTAAAGATAGTGCATTGCACTGGTTCCGATTTTTGAAAAATCGTTACCCTTACTTAGATTGGGATTTTCTTTGCGAAAAATTACTTAAAGATTTTGGTGATTCAAATCACGACTATAAATTGTTGGAATCGATTCGCGTTCGTACTCAAGCCCGAGACGAACCGATAATCGTTTATATAGCAATAATGTTTGGAATGTTTAACAAGCTTGACTCAAAACTTTCTGAAGCCGAACAACTGCAAATTCTTTTACGTAATATTCGGCCCTGCTATTCTACACACGTTGCGATAAATAAAGTTAGATCAATTGATTCACTAATTGAAACTTGCCAAGAATATGAAAACTTTACAGATAGAGATCGTGATTTCAAGGAGCCACAACGTTTAACATATGCAGGCGCAATTGAATTCAATTGCAAGAACACCAATGTTCCTAATGAAGTTAAATTTAATTCTAGACAGGGAAGTTCCTCTAACGATTACCGATTCAACACTAAACAGAATCACTACCAAAACGCAATTTCTACAAATGTTAGGAAATTTAATTCGTACGAGTTTTGTGTTCGTTGTAGGGTTAACGGCCATACTCTTAACCATTGTTCGGAACCTAGGGTTATACTTTGTTTTCGATGCGGCGAAAAAGGCGTTAGAACGCCAGATTGTCCTAAATGTAATCCAAAAAAAAAAATTAATGACTTGAATAATTCACCAAAAACTGATGTTGATGAATGGAACAATTGGCTTAACACAGTTAGAATTTTTTTCGAATCACATAAAATATCTTCGGTTACGTTTGAAAATGAAAGAGATAACCATCGACCTTTCGTTGAAGTAAAAATTTGTGATAATAACTTTTCTGGTCTTTTAGATAGTGGCAGTTCCATTACTATCTTAGGTAACAAATCTTATTTTGAGATTGAAAAACTAGGATTTGAATTATTCAAGTCAGACTCAACAACAATTCAAACGGCAAGTAGGCAAAAAATTAATTCGCTTGGTTACTTTAATATTCCAATGACGTTTAATAACCAGACTCACGTTATTAAAACGTACGTTTTTCCGGAAATTTCTCCATCTCTTATTTTGGGGATTGATTTCTGGAAAAAATTTAACTTACTCCCAGAAATTCTTTCTCCGTGTTGTAACACTGTAACTAAATCAGTTGAAGAAGCTAAAGTTTTAGCTTATGACCAACTGAATGAAACTCAAAGACGCACTGCGGATAATTTAATTAATCGTTTCAAAAATATATCTTTTGAACAAAGAGGCGAACTCGGTCGCACTCATTTGATTTGTCATAGAATTGATACAGGCGATACTGCACCAATCAAACAACGGTGTTACAGACTCTCACCTGAAAAACAAAAAGCTCTTATTAATGAAGTTGATAAAATGTTAGAATGGAAAGTAATAGAGCAATGTGAAAGCCCTTGGCTGTCTCCAGTCTTGATCACTCCTAAGAAAAATGGAGAATGGAGATTTTGTGTTGATAGTAGGAAATTAAATTCTGTTACGCACAGAGACGCTTATAGTTTACCTTTTATCAATGAAATTTTAGATCAACTTAGGAACGCTAGATTCCTATCCAGTATTGATATTGCTAAAGCTTTTTGGGAAATTCCTTTAAATAATGATGATAAAAACAAGACTGCGTTCTACGTTCCTGGTAGGGGAATGTTTAGATTTGTGGTTATGCCGTTTGGATTGACTAATGCTCCTGCTACTCAACAAAGATTGATGGACATGTTATTTACTCCAGCTCCTGAGTTTGAAAATAAAGTTTTCTGCTATTTAGATGATATAATCATAATAGGTGAATCTTTTGAGGAGCATATTTCACTGTTGAACAAAGTTCTCGCCAAGTTAACTGATGCTAACTTAACAATTAACTTTGATAAAAGTCAATTCTTTAGAAAGGAACTGAAATACTTAGGTTACATTGTCGATATGAATGGCTTGCGAGCAGACCCTGATAAGGTCCAAGCTATTATGGATTATCCGGTTCCTACTTGTGCTAAAGATGTTAGAAGGTTTATAGGTACCTGTAGTTGGTACAGAAGGTTCATACCTAATTTTAGTTCAATAGCTGCTCCATTGAACAAATTAACTTCTTCTGGTAAAAATGCACCTAAGTTTTCTTGGAGTGATTCTGCTAACGTTGCATTTGAAAAATTGAAAAACGCGCTTTCTACAACGCCTGTTCTCGCATGTCCAGACTTTAAACGTCCTTTTTCAGTACACTGTGACGCGTCTAACTTTGGTATTGGCGCAATGCTCACGCAAACACATGATGATAAGGAAATTGTAATTGCGTATATGAGCAAATCTTTAAATAAACATGAACAGAATTATTCAACAACTGAAAGAGAAACTTTAGCGGTAATTACTGCGTTGGAACATTGGCGTTGTTACTTAGATAACGGGAAAGAATTTACTGTCTATACTGATCACGCTGCCTTGAAATGGTTTTTAAATTTGAGTAACCCGTCGGGTAGGTTAGCTCGGTGGACCATTCGTTTGTCTTGCTTCAATTTTGCTCTGAAACATAAAAAGGGTAGAGATAATGTAGTTCCTGATCTACTTTCTAGATCAAATGCTAAACCTCAGAAAATTGCTGCAATTCAATCTAATCCAATTGCTGAGGTTAATAACCGTTATAATGAGCTATTTTCTGGTTGTCAGAACAACCCTGATGCTTTTCCTAAGTACAAAATCGTAAATGATAAATTGTTTCATCATATGACTTCGAAAGATTCTATAAACGAAGATTTTGTTTGGAAGGAAATTCCTTCTCCTGACCTGAGAGAAAACTTAATTAAACAATCTCATGGTCCTACAGATTCACCTCATATAGGAGTTTTCAAAACTTATAAGAATTTATCGGCTCACTACTATTGGCCGGGAATTTTCAAGAACGTAGCTAAATATGTTAATAAATGTGAAAAGTGTTTATCATATAAACATTCTAATCACGCGCTTTATGGTCCAATGGGGAAGCCAAAGATTTGTTCTAGACCATTTCAATGCATCTCCTTGGATCTGATGGGTCCTTTTCCTATGACCCGTCAACGCAATCAGTTTATTTTAGTTGTGAATTGCTGTTTTACGAAATATTCTTTAATTTTTCCTCTTAAACGTGCTACTGCTGCTATAATAACTAATCTTTTGGAAAAAGAAGTATTTCTAGTTCACGGTATTCCACAAACAATTATAATGGATAATGGTTCTCAATTTCAAAGCCGCGAATTTCATGCTTTAATGGATAAATACAAAATTCCTTTTAAGTCCTTCACGCCTCACTATTGCCCTCAAGTTAATCCTACTGAAAGGTACAACAAAACTATTGTCACGGCTTTAGCTTCATTGGTTGGAGAAGATCATAGATCTTGGGATTTACATCTCCAAAAAATTCAATTCGCTATGAACAATTCTGTAAATGTTGTTACTGGTTTTACACCATCTTTTTTGGTATATGGTAGGGAAGTTATTACTTGTGGATCCTTGTACACTAAGACAGATAATTTAGACGAAATTTGCTTTCTACCAAGGGATATTTACGCTAACAATATTGGACTGCTGGCATCAATCTTCGACAAAGTTCAAGCTGCGTTGTACACTGCTCACGTTAAAAATGCCTCGCGTTATAATACCAGGCATCCTTTCAAAGAGTTTAATGTCGGAGATATTGTTTGGCGGAAAAACTATGTCTTAAGTAACGCAGGAAATTATTTTAGCGCTAAATTGGCTCCAAAATTTGTTAAATGCAAAGTTGTCGAAAAACTTTCTCCACTTGTGTACATACTTGAGGACAACAAAGGCGTAAAAGGCAAATGGCATGTTAAGGACTTAAAACTGTAAATAATATATTTTTGGTTTAGCATAATGGTATAGTTAATAATTTCTGTTTTTGTACTTCTTTTTGGGTTATATATATTTCTAAATTGGTAATTTTATTTTTATAAACTGTTATAAAAATATGCAACTTCACATAGTTTTTTTTATAATATTTTAACTTCTTGCGTCAGTTCAAATGCTAAGTTTAGGTCTCCTTCTGGCACTAGTTCTCTTGTTAGCGGTTAGTCGTTATAATGCAGGCGGTTTTGACATGAAAGGGTTGTAGTAGCCATTGATAGTGAGCTCTACCCCACTCTTGTACTGGTTGTGGATGAATGTAGGTTATAAAATATATATTAATTGATATACAATATATGGGATGTTAGGTTTAGCGTGTTAGGGTAATTTGTGTCATTAACGTGTCATTTTCGACTCCCCGTCTTCTTGAAAGCTAGGTTGTCTTACAGGGAATTCAATCTTTGACTGCTCCCATTCTAACAACGTCTATTCTTCTGCTGATCTGGACATCATTCTTAAGGTGTTCTGGGTCATCATCTGTATGATGCTTCGTTATGACATCACTATGATGATGTCATAATGTCTTCTTGTGGACATTAATATTGTTCAGTCTTAGGACACTGTTGTCCTGGGATGTTATCCTTTGACTGAGTCTTTACTCTAATACTATGTTGTTCAACTTACGGACATCATCCTTATTTTGGAATAACATTCTCTTTGAGTTTGATTATTTCCTCGATCGAAGAAACTATTCTTCTATTTTCTTATGTACGTCTGGTGGAGACATACATATGTACCTCTCGGAAAACTGCTTTTCCTGCATCTGAAGAATTATATTCTTCCATTTTTCTTATGTATGAGTAACCTTAGCCATACATATGTTCTATAAAAATTAAAATACTTAGGTATTTTAATTTTTTTCGGGGTTGTTGGGGAAATGTAGGGTTACCTCTACGCCCTTGGTGCTTGGTAGCACGCCTTTCTTGCTAGATAATTTCAATGTTCATTAGTATGTTATTTTATGGTATTTAGCTTTCCATGTTGTGTTTTCTTCCATTGTAATATATTCTAGGCGATCGCTGGAGGCCCTTGGAATGATTTAATACATTTATTTTACCTGTAATGATCTACTAGAGACGATAGGTACCTTTTTATGTTTTCTTGGTTATTGTACATAATATGTTGAGCTCTAAAATTGTGTTTATAGCTTTTATTATGGGTTACTTTGGCAGTGGATCGATGGATACAGATCATAGGAACACGTTACGTGTTGTTTCTCTAGACCTTTCACGCTATTACGAGTGTTTTGAGAGGAAATAACTTTTTCTATTTACCTCACAGATCTTCACCAAATTCGCACATGAGTTGAAGCAGATTTTATTACGAGTTTTCATCGTATTTTCATGCGGATTCTTCCATTAGTTGCTCTAATATATCGATTTTAATGTTTGTTTACTTTTTTGACAAATGTCACTTTTGACTTTGCCAAACCCCTAAAATGAGATTCTTCGCGAAAGGTTACATGATTTTACGCGTATTTGATGCTAGCCGTTCATAAAGTTATGACAGATTTTCAAAATTCCTTCTTTCGTTTTTCAAAGATTGTGACTGATGTCGTGGTGGCCACCGCAGACTATATAAGCGGGACATGGCCACACAAAAATTCAGTTTTCCATCTGGATTCTACCTAGAAACTATCTTCCCCGTGCTCTCGAAAAGAGCGAAACAGTCTTGAAGCCCTATCTGTTAGTGCCCTACCCCTGGGTAATCCGCGAGTCGCTTACAGTAAGCCCTAACAGGCGTCGCGCGTTATCTACTACTAAGAAAACTGACTCCAGAATAACCGGTGAACTCTTTATTGTTTTTTTTTCTAAGAGGTAGTTCAGGCCTCTTTGGGCTTCCCCAAGGGGCCCCACCTCGTATGTTCTCAGTCTTCTGTGCTGCCGTGGCCCTTGTGCAGGCCTGTGCTGCGAAGCGGAAGGTGCTCCGTGGCGGTACGCCAGTCTCCAGGCGTCACCCACCTACGCCGGAAGCGGTATCTACCCACGGTGCCGTCCTCGGATGGCCCTTGTGCAGGCCTGTGCTGCGAAGCGGGAGGTGCTCCGTGGCGGTGCGCCAGTCTCCAGGCGTCGCCCACCTACGCCGTAGACAGCGCCTACCTGCTGTGCTGTCCTCGGCTGAGTCCAGCCAGGACCTGTCTGTGCCTTAGGAAGGCACTCCACGGCCACTCGCCGCTGTCTCCGGGCGTCCCCTACCTACGCCTGAGGCAGCGCCCGCCTGCCGTGCACCCGGCTCTCTGTGGCTGCGTTCTGTCGAAGCCTGTCCCTCGAGGAGGCGGTTCACCGTGTCTCCGATCATCATCGGCGGCCGCTGTTCACCGAGGCGAATGCTTCCCCCGGCGGATCAATCACAAAAGTTACGTTCGTTTCTTTAATAAGTTTGTTGGTGTTCGTGGTCCCATTTAGGAAATTCATTAGGTAAATGTCAATACGGTCAAAGAGTAGTAACTGCCCTAAGGAATACATACCGTTATCATAGATAATCATAGGATATGAAAACAAAGAGTAGGTAGGCTATAAATAATTATGTCAAGTAGGGTTTATCGTAGAGCAAAAGTTTGTATGATAGGGCCAAGTTTCTTCTAGGACGGGCTAGTAAATAAAATTGTTAATCTGTACTAAGTCTTTTATTCTGTTAACTGTAAGTTTCACTACAACTTATAGGGTACCTACCTACTTTACGATGACCTAGAGCTGGTGTGCATTATTTATCGTATAGGCTTAGAGTCAGATGTTGCCAAAAGATTACTAAATTTTTAATCCTAGCGGTAATTTCATGGTGTACGATAGTACGGTGAGCTTCGGCAGTGCAGCCCTTGTAGTTACAGTTATACCTGCGCGATGTAATCCATACACTACGATAAAACATCGTCAGCAACGAAGTTTACGCCACTCCATATTATCCTTTATGCTATAGGGAAGAGGAAGGGAGAGCGAAAAAGATAGGGGAAAAGGATGAATGTATGATGGTAAACAGAGGCGCACCTGCCTCCATTCAGGCTTTTCCTCTCCCATTTCTTTCTTCCTTTGGACAGGGCTAGGGCGTAAAACTAACTAACCGGGTCGGGTCTGCTAGTCAGTCAATAAAACTGTTTATTTCGCACAAAGAATTATAGCCAGGCTTTTGCTGAAAATGTTTTATGAACACATCACTATCGTATTTTTCTACTTTACTTTTGAAATGAAACTTGCATCTTCCATTATGTATATTTGTTATTTCTTATACAAACTTCCAATACTAGTAAGTGTCATATGTCTTGACGCCACTGCTGCTCAACGGGAATTAACTGCTTTTTCGACATTTTCGTAATGGCTGGACTCCCCAGCAAACTCAATTTTTTTTGAGCGGGACAATCCATGATTGGCTGATGGTACCAACACTACCAACCTATCAAGTATCAACCAATCATGGCTCTTCTGACAGTTTGCCAACCAAAAAAGTCAAAAACACGTCTTAATTTTTAAAAGTAAGTATCTATTAATAAATTTCACGACACTTTACTTTTTTTACGTTAAAGAAAACCTGCCCAAATATGCACGATTAGTAGGTCCATTACAGGTAAAATATTTATTAACCTGAAAAAGGCCAACACATGCATAATATGCATAATGGAAATATGCATTTGCATATAGTCAGTTCTCTAATTATGATCAATATATGTGAATAACTTGTATTCGAACACAATTTTTGATTGATTGCATCTCAATAATTTTATCGAAAAAGCAAAAAATTAGTGGAATAATAACAAGCTTACTTGTGAAAAGTGATCCCCTGAGTTTTTTTTATCATACTGCTATGATTCCGACAACTTTTCACAACGCAATACGGCATTTTTTTTTTTTTTTCTAAGCGTCTTGGGCGACGTCCGGAGCAGTAATGGCAGGCGATAGACTTCCTATGATGTGAGTGTGTGCGTGTCCGCTTGTACTTATTAGCGTTCCAACTTCTTAAGGGTACCTCGGTTCGGGATTAATTGGGACTCCGTCCTTCTTTTTTTATTAGGTCCATGTTTTTTGTAGTAAAATTTTAAAATGTATCGAGTTTCTTCATTAGATTCACTCATCTTCACAGTACGAAAAACAAATAAAAATCACACATTTTCCTAATTTGAATATGGAATTATCTTCTTTAAAATTTAAACTTTTAATGATAAAACCAGCCAGATACAAATAGTATAGCCAAAGAGATTTTATTACAAGTTCATACTTACTATAATGCGAAAAGACTTTTTCCCCAACCTAATAATATGAGTTAAAGTCACAAAAGTTTAAAAAGTGTTACGATTGATTGTATTTTGTAAAATATATTTTAAAATCATCTCGCTTAATTTTATTTAATGCAAGCCTCCAAAATAATATTTTTTTATGTATTAAACACAAGCGCAATTTTTAATTGTAAATATTAGCAAAATCAGCAAGAGATTGACGAGATAAATACGTCGCTAGTTCTATTTGTAGTCCAATATATTTTTAACAATTTTGTACTAAGTAGGTACGTCAGACAACTTTGTACTAGCAACTCGTAAAGTACATTTTTCAGCGGGCCGTTGGTTGGACAGCCCTGCTTGTGCTAGAAATTATGTGTTTAGAGTAGGTTGAGTGATTTATCCCTAGCTGATATCAGAGTTTTTAGGCCGACCAAAGTCTCTAACATAACGACGATTGTTTATTTTGATTGTACAAGTTGACGTGTCATCATATCAATCAACTCACGGTAGGTAGGTAATGCCCTATTTTATATGCTACTCACGATTACCTATCCCAGAACGAACCTGCTGTACCTGCGAATGAAGCTAGTCCAAAGGTGGGCTCCCGGTTTTCTAGCTACTAGCTAAACCACCCCAGCTTCGCACGGGTTAATTATTTATTTTTACGCCTTATCTCCTAAGGAAGAGGGAAAAGATAAGGGAACATGATGAATGGATGAAACGCCGAATAGAGGCAGGTGCGCCACCTATCATCTTTCCCCCTCTCTTCTCTCTTTCCCATAGTATAGGATAGGATAGGAGGAGGAATTACAACTAAGTACATATTTTTACTTTTATCCCCTCTCCCGAGGAACCCGTGCTGAATTTCGGGATTAAAAGTAGGTATATGCTATAGCGTACTTCGTAATATAAACTCAAATCATGCCAAGTTTCATTTGAATCCATTCAGTAGTTTCGGCGAAATGCTCAGCCAAGATACAGACAGACAGACGGACAGACAGACTGACAAAAATGAAAAAATGTATACTTAGATACTTTTTTGATTGTAAATACATACACAGAATACAATACAACACCCATCATAGAACAAACATCGATGTACATCACACAAATGTTTGTCCCAGGTGGGAATTGAACTCACAACCTATAGTTCAGAAGGCAAAGCTACTACAAACTGAGCTATCAGGGCAATCATAATGGAGCCCTCAAAAAAAATTCAATACATTATCTTCAATGTACAGATTTGGACCTGTTACAGTTTTATTATAAGTAATATAGATAGATATATTATATAAGTAATAAACCGGGCACTATAATATTATTATAATAGGTAGATATATTTTTCACGGAGTTTCATCTGGAATTGTTTATCTTTGACAAACTCTAGCTCATTGTCAAACCTACGAGTGTGGCGCCCCAGGTGGCTCTTATTAATAACTTTGTGTCCAACGCTCAAGGTCATTGGCGCATGTTAAACTCTTAAAAGGTGGTTTTCGCGCACTGTGGAATCAATTGCTCAAGTAGCCATACGTATTTTATAAAATACAATATGGCAAACACAGTTTCTTCGCGCTCGCTCTGCTCGCGGTCTTAATTTTTGTACTTTTTTTTTAATTTATAACCAGTGGACTGTGACATAATAATTCTACTACAAAGTTTAGTAACACTAATATGATGCCTGCAACAGCAACACTGCTCAGCCTAGAGGCTACTTTAAATAAAATTCCATAAATAAGTGGTGACTTTAAAATGAAAGTTTACTTACGAAATTTGGTAATTAAGTATTATTGATATAACATAAACTGAAATATAAATTATAAGTAAAGGCTGTTTATTGCGCATTGTGGGTGTGCTCAAATGGCCATACGTATCTATTTTCTGAAATACAATGTGGCAAATACATCAATTTTTCAATATTTGAGAGTCTTATTTTAATTTATTACCAGAGCGGACTTGTACCTACTGACATAATAATTTTATTAAAAAGTCTATTACAATCATGTAATGCAGCAGCAGCAGCGGCTCTGCTCAGGCTGGAGGCTAACTTGATTTGCCATTATACTATTTATTGAGAAATACAAATTATGTGATGTGATACAAAATATGTGTCGCGTCCCCAACCAAAGGACTCCGAAATACAATCTTTAATCTTGCTCCACCCAAACCCGGGGCTAGGGCCGGTACCGACTATTTCATGTTTACATTTTTAGCGTTTACACTCGGAAACATGACCTATAAATAAGTCCCTGTGCTTACCTACCTCTTAATCTCGGGTTACCCTATCAGTTATCAGCTTATCACAAACGTTCGTACAAGTATGTATTTTAAGAACTTGTATTAAGCTCAGCCTCAAAGCCATAAAATTAAAATCAGCCCGCTCCATTCCGCAGTGGCAGCGAGAAAATCGCATTTTCCGGCAGAGCAGTGCTCGCCATAAAGCATAAACTAACATAAATAACTTCAATTGTTTGCTGCCTTATTGTTAACTTTAATTACATTTTGAATTAATTTTGTAATTAAAACGGAAGCTAGAGCGCGCCGCGTGAAGTTTAAGTGGCTGGAAACGGATCGACCCCTGGCGGGGTGAAGGGGGGCGGCGCGGGGCTTTTAGATGCAATCTCTGAGTGGATTAATTAATTCTGAGGTGCCGGTTATCTCCTGTTATCATTTAATAAACTTACGTAAGGATTATAGAAATTTCGCTTTAGCGAGTGTCTGGAAGCGTGATGAGTGCCAACTCTGTTGTGTACTGGAAAGCATTGATACCTACGGCTGAGGCGCGGGCGCATACGCTGGGTATCTTTATCTCGTTTTTGTCTTGGAGTTATATTAGTATCCATAAGTATATGGATCAATTCCACTATAATCACCTGGGTTTATACGACTGGAACCTAATGTACTATTATGTTATCATAATGGTAAATCTAAATAAGGTTCTGGAATGACGTATATTTACATACATACGTACGTCATTCCAGGATCTATTATGTTTCCCATGTAATGTAGAAGTGAAATATGTCGCCGACCTTATTTTGCTATATGGGATGCACTAACGCTAATATTAATACCTGTGACGACGTATACAAATATACCCTTGGGGTATCCTTTTTTGAGACTGTAGGTATAGGTAAATCATAATGTAATGTAGGGCACTGAGGGTGGATACATCAACCAACTAGTAGCGCTGTACCTATTGATGCAACCTATAATTTTCCGGCCACAATGAAAATTGTGGCTCCTCCGCAAACCTCATAAGCGTTTCACTACAGGAAAAGATAACGCTGACAAAATCTATTCAGCCCATAACAAGGCACTTTTCGTTTCGAATTACATCAATCTCTCAAAATCAATAAGTGTTTGTAGCTAATGTAGGCGCTTAACGAGCCGCGAGCGGGACTCCTGAGCGGATCACCAAATGGAGTGCTCATACATAATGTAGCGCAGGCTGAGTGTTGTTTTGAAAAGCGTTCTGAATTTGTTATTTTCGTCACACCAGGTGATGCCCAGGCACCTCATGAAACATTTAACGACATGTCATTGTGTAACTTGCACAATGTACCTATTGGTACAGGCACAATACTTATGGAAATTGAACAAATGTAAGTGCCTTGTTGGGAATTCGACAAGCCTAAGTGCACGTCTTTAGGTTTATGAAGTGATGTCATGATGTTAGTGAGCGAGAATGAAGCATATCTTAAATAACCTATATGAGTATATAACTACTATTGCTGATTGAGACCTTCTTCTTCCTTCTCTCAATTAGTTCTGAGATAAGTAGATAACGTATCTAATTAATGGAGTATATATATTCTGTAGCAAGTAGAACTTATAGAAATAATGTCCATCGAGGGTCAAGATCCTGAAGCAGTCGGGGCGAAGGGGAGTTAGAAATGCAATATTAATGCAGTGCCGAGTGGCGGCCAGAGTGCATTTACTTAATGGATCGTAGGCAAAATGTTTACACTGTCGTCGAACATGAAAAAATAAACCAAAGTCGGATAGAGAAGCTCTTTGGCAGGATTATTGCGAGCGAATGGGGCCGCGCCGAGTCACAAATAAAAAACTCACTCGCTTCATCTATATACGCCGTATAAAAACACTTATACACGTCGACTACAGACGTAGGAAAGTGTGGGACACATTACCGGAGTGGAAAAGTTAAAAAGCTTAAATGTATCTCCGGCGCGGCTAAAAGTGTCTGACAAAAGTTCGACTTCCATTTTAAAAAGCTCCATTACAAAACATCGAGATTCGCTTCCGCCACGCCGTTGCGAGCTCGAATTGACGGCGGCTTCAAGACGGAATTAAACTCGAAAACTTTTCAATTTATTTTATATGAAATCGAGCATGGTCGCGTATTCGTGAGCCGTGACATAGAGAAAGGAAAGTTTTTTAGCCGCGGATTTTAAAATTGCCCTTTGTGGTGGCTTGTGTATAGATAGTACGTTATCTTGTGGTAAGGATGTTTGATTTTGCTACTAACAAGAAACCAATCCTGGTTACGGATTGGCCAGCAGGTAGGTACTGCGTAGTCTTGTGCACCGCGGCTTGGAGTTTCGGGCTCTACCCCGAGCGACACTAAACTTGAATTCGTTACGTGTGTTCTGTTCGATAGGTACTACCGACTTCACTCTCTTGACACTTTGGAACCAGCGTAGATAATAGGTAATATTGTATTACCTATCTGTATTTTTGTTTTCAGTAGGTCTATACATTCTCTACTATTTTGGCAACAATAATTCATGGCGATAGATTTAATAATGACGACACAATAGAAGAATGGTTAAGGCGACTGATAAAACGCGGTACCTCTATCGAGTGACGAATATATTTTCTGCAAACAAATAGGCCTCGCGAGTAGGTACAAATGACCTCACGCACGACCTTATCATCTTGACAACCTCTTGACCGATTTTGTGCATAATATTCTACATTTTTGTTTAGAATTGAGTAGGTACCTATCTACCAAACGTTTCTGCCATGAGATTTTATCAAAATGCTGGTAAATGACGCCACAGAAAACTTTTCTCCTATTTAGAGTAAATACCGCAAATACCCCACTAAACAAAAATCATCAAAGATAAAAAATCTATGAAATTATGGGACCTAAACCAAGTTTCGTCAAAATTTGTTTAAAATACGATAGTAACAACATTATGCCTACATAATTATTATACATCCAGACAGATATAAACCAAATTTTATTTTGCCATCATCAGTTGTTGCAGAGACTGCTCGCTTCGCTTGCTCGGTCAAATATGCAGCACTTGGCTTCGTATTTGAAGTACATACAGGGTAATTGGTTCGTAGCCGTAGCTTTCAGGGTGTGATTAAATAGGTTTTAGGCTACCTTCTAAGCGCAAAATTAGTTCAGCGACTTATTTTTATATTGAGTTATTTAAAATTCAGGCAGAATTGAAATTTTCCCCGTTTTGGACCAACCACTGATTTCTGAAAGTAAAGCTATTAACTAATAGGTTTTTTAATTTAATTGCATACAAGAAACCACAATGACTCTACTGACTCTTAAATTTAATCATGATTAAGCACAGTTTTTATGTTATCTTTTAAAAACGGTCATGTAATGTAAAAAACAATTTTTGTTGAAAATGCTGACCCTGGCAGAAAGTTGATTTATTTCAAAAAGTTGACTGAAGTTATTTTTCTGTAAATTATTTTAATAACATGTCTTTTTTGGCTTTCTAATGAGATACCACATTATTATCAGAAAATCTTCATGGATTACCTATAAAGATACTTTTGCCTTAACCTTTCAGTGTGTGTATAACACCCTGAAAGGATACGAATCAATCACCCTGTACTTATAACCTTTTCATCCATATTTCCAAAGTCTTACAAAAAATACACCAAGAAAAAACATCAAGAATTACGACAAGTGCAAAGACCGTTGTGTCGCGTACAACATCCAAGCGGGCACCTACACAGAGCAAAGTAAGTTGAATTTGAGAAGAGTTGTAAGGCTTTGGCTTCGAGATAGTGCTTTTAGGCCCTAACCCCCGGGGTGATGCAGTGGGTCCGTGGAGCTTCTTAAAATGTTTTCACTTATGTATATATGGGAATACATTACTCCTGCCTCCGGGTTACTTGAGGCGCGCACTTACTTTTAACACAAAATTGAAGTGACGTAAAGCCTTCACTGTACTCTCGTGTGAATCTTCACTTAAATTACATTTTATTGAGATCTTGAAACGTCTCACTTTTGTATTACAACCTTATTTTTTTATAAGAGTAAAAGATTTGTTACGGACTGAAAGGGATAATTAAAACTTTAGGTCCGGGTCGTTTATAAAGATGAAGTAAACTGTTCATCTGTCGTCACTTGAGTAGATAACACGCACTTGCTTCTTTCTACTAGTAGTTACTAATAATCACTTAGCTTAATTGCGGCTGTTAATTACCACGGATCTCGACGGTTCAAATTACGTACTCTAAAACGCATTAGCGGCTGACAGCTGGAGATTATCCGTCTAAGCGGCGACGGCCGGTCCACCCCCTCTCTTACCCGCCGCGGGACCATTCCACTAATGAAATTTAATGAGGCTTAATTGTTGACGACTTAATGCAGGAACTGTAGAGATAAGTGCTTACTTACGCCCATCTCTGGCCTGAAACAAAATAAGAACACTCACTTATTACTCCCAAAAAAGCTTTCCGTTCGTAAATTGAAGCACTCATCCGCGGGATTTATTTTTATTTGTTTTGTGTTAAAGCATCTCCTCTCTGGAGGAGTGGATTAACTCGAAAGTGGGACGTTCATGCATTGCTATGTACAATTGTTGTATAGCTAGATATGTAGCGCATAGAAACAACAACTAACAAATAAAAAAAAATAAGAAAGTACTTACTTACCTAATATTTAAAATATAGTATTTATATGTACGTTTTAAAGTAAAATCGATAGAGCTTGAAAAAATATGTTCAATTTTACGTTCAAATAATTAAAATTAATTTAAAAAAAAAATAATATGTTATAACTTAAATTGTTATGTTTACCCACTTACCTGCCCTTTCCGTATCTTGGATTTTTCATTTTCCACTATTTGGTATCTACCTGTCTTATGAACCAATTTTATTATGGAATGGCCAAAGCTTCAAATTTTTCTTTTTTTTATGATTTAAGGGAAAGATTTAAGATCGAAGAATTTGAGGATCTTGGGGCTCCGTGTTGATTGATATTCAAAATAGAACTCAATAAACTGAATTCCCAAGTTATCCCCACTCAAAATTGCCTGTGGAAATATGGCATGTGTTTACGAATCACAATAGGTTGTTCGTAGTGCGTTTCTTGTTAACTGATTAGAGGCAGCCGAGTGGTGTCATCTCAGAACGTTCCAATTACCGGGAACAGAGCCGGGCACAATGTAATAGTACAACAGTGACGTGGACTTGGTCTGATGGAATTGTTCGACTCACGTATTCTGCAGCTCAAAACATCCCATCGGGACGTCAGTGCAGGCCTTTATCGCCCCCATCTATATTACTCATAATAATTACTGTAACAGGTCCAATTCTGTACATTAAAAATCTTATTATGATTTTTTTTTGGAGGTCTCCCTATTGTCGATGCTGAAGCCAAAACTATATTTTTGTTCATTTTTGTCTGTCTGTTTGTACTTTTGCTGAGCATCACGTCGAAACTACTGAATGGATTCAAATGAAACTTGGCATGATTTGAGTTCATATTACACGGTAGGCTATAGAACACTTTTAATCCCGAAATTCAGCACGGTTCCCTCGGGAGAAAGGATGAAAGTAAAAATATGTACATAGTTGTAATTCATTAACGCGTGGTTCGATTTCATTTATTCTCTTTTTGTTTGATTTGAAAGGAGTTACTTTAAATATTCTCCCGTAAATATTTCAAGGTTATTTCAAGGGTGGTTTTGTGGTACAGACATCCAACCTTCAGTATTACGTCCAAAGTCACACTCCTATCCTGTACTACGGGAAAAAGAAAAGGGACGGGGATAAGATAAAGGGAAAAGGATGAATGGACGAAGGTGAAAGGAGGCATGTGCCCAAGCACCTGCCTCCATTCGCCGTTTCATCCATTCATCCTTTTCCCTTATCTTTTTCCCTTTTTCTTCTCTCTTGCTTTAGACTGAGATAAGGCGTAAAACTAATAAACCCGTGCGAAGACGGGGCGGGTCAGCTAGTTCAGAATAAGAATAAGTATTCTTCAGTTCGCGCTTATATGCGTCGGAGTAGGCACGCTTTGCATTACTTAATTTACATTTTTTGCATATTTATGGTACCGTATTTTCTAAGCTTCCCAAGTGGGGGGCTGTAGGCCGTAGGCCATGCCTGATTGCACCTTGAAACATAAACAAATAATGCAGGATTAGACCCAATAAAGCCGCAATTATTTGAACTATTATTTAAATTTATAATACCTATTGGGGGAAGGTTCATCAATCTCACCGACAATGTACGCTATCTGTGGTTGCGCTGCGTTGCATGGTGAGTTCAAAAAGTGGTATCAAAGCAAGAAGAGGGGATTACTCCTACTTTGTGTGAGGCAACCCTAGCGCATCTAGCCGGTATAGTCTATTTCTGAACATTGAGCCCAAACTGGATACACAAACCTGTGTCAATTTAGCCTGATCTGCGTGCACGCGTATAACACTAAACAAGCTCACCAGCTCATTTCGGTTCACTGATGATCCAGACCACTATATCTGCACAATTTTTTCTCCAATTAGGTGAAATTAAAGCTAGGAATCTTAGCGTAGCAGTTATAAACATACTCGTTAGCTATAGCTAACTCCATCCACTGGTCTCCTATTCAGTCCTATAGGACTGAAGTTTAGTGAACGTTAATGGAGACCTATAGGTACCATATGGATGGATTTACCTTATTTTTGAGCTGGGCAATCTTTTCAATGTCACATAGAAAAATAGTGCAACCTATTCTACTGTCTGTATAAATGTTCTGCGGCCGGTAGGGAGGACCGGAGTAAGGGGTAGGGGTGTGAATGATCCATTTCGAAAACTAATTTAGAGTTGGTAACTAAACAAAGAGCACTCCTCACAGATAATAATTAACGCTTGCGGTGGAGTTCCACTCAGTATTGCCTCAACTATATTGCATTGGTAAAGTTAATTAAACGGTTTTTCCATGTTATCCAACTGCTAATTACCGTTTAACGCGCATGCTTCAAGGAAAATGTGTAGGTACTGTGCTTACTTGCAGGAATTAATTAGGCTGTGGTTCGTTTCATTACCTACCTACTAAACTTGTAGGTACCTGCCAAAGGTAAATCAAAATATGTTGTCTCATTAGATGAGTACCTAAGAAGTTATAATATAAATAAAAACTTAGTTATTTAGTCCTATAAAGTGACATTTATTATGATTTAATTAAAGTTAGCGTGCGCTTTAATTTTGTGAGCTTTTATTTACTAACAAACATAAGTATTTGAATCTAAAAATTGTTTGTTTCATACAAAACGAAGGGTAGGCAGAAAGAGTTCCAGATGAAAAGTTTATAGCAAAGATTTCACAAACAATCGTAAGATTGTGTTATGTATAAGTGGATGTCTCTGTCCTTCTGTTTGTGCTGCCATCCGACCGTTGTCCAGATAAAAGCTTCTCTATAGCAAGCAAAAGCACTCACTCCAAATATTGATTTGTTACTTGGTCGCTTCTAAAATGGGAGACATACTTCTTAGCTTTCATGTTACGTTAGTTTATTTAAACTTGATACACAATGTTAGCAGCAGCGAGAAATAACATTAGAATAATCAAGGTAAACGATCTTACCGATATAGAGGTCTTATAATAACTTTTACCATGGAGTCAGGCCGTTTATGCTAAATATTAAATAATTGCTTGACAAGAGCCAGATTAAAAAGCTCGTAATCTTGATTGATACCTATTATTAATCAAACCTCTGAGGAACATCGTCATCCTGATTCATCCTGTTGATGATGAAAGAGAATGAAAGTCTATTGTCTATTTAACTCGAAGAATTTGGTCACAACATATAATGCTGTAAAAATTACAATTGTTTCGTTTTTTAGCCGATTTCCTTAACATAAAACTATTAGGTGATGTTAGATACATCGAGGTATTTAAAAAATATTTAGGTACATAAATAGGTAGCAGACACAAAACCATAACTGATATTGAAGAGAGCCCATCAATCATATAAATTTCAAGTAATGGGAGCCATGATAATTTTTAAACCTGTTATTTAGAATATTTCATTAAAATTTCCCAAATAGTATAATGGAATCTACTTTTTAATAATGAGCCCTCAATATTAATGAATTCATTTTAATAAACTCGGTAAAAGTATGTTGTTAAAACAAATTAAAAAGCAGTGAATGACGTTAATGAATTTCGTTGATACTCCATGGGAATTCGTTTTATTAGGGAAAAGAATCAGGGGATTTCTTCATTTATTTCGTGGAACACTAATTGCTGGGCAGGTACTTACATTTCACCACGAAGCCTGTTATAGAGGTAGCGCAAGGCAGGTTGGTATTTAGGAGCAGTATATTTTGAATTTGACCACTCCTACTTTGTTATTGTTGACCACAACTCATCTGATGGTACCTAAGCCGATGATGAGAGTACGCTTAGCCAAAACTCCTATAGGTATTTCGCATTCCAAATTTGAAACATAGTTAGTATTTTTATTTATTACATGTAGATAAATTTCCTCCTGGTGCCCACCTTATCTCAGTTTTGGGCTTTTGATCATTACACCATCATCATCATCAACAGCCGAAAGACGTCCACTGCTGAGCATAGGCCTCTTCCACAAAACGCCACTTTGGACGCAGTCTTCGTAAGATTAAATGAATATGCATTTGAAAAGAAAAATCTTCAACGAGTAGAACAAGCCGTCCTTAATCCACCTCTGGCAGGCAATTACTATACCTATTACTTATTAACTCAAACCGTTTTTAATGGTTTCCGCATTACGTGTTTATTCGAATGTAGTTTTTTCCTTAAAATCTGATTGGCGTTACTACTAGGTACTGGGTATTGGGTAAGCTTATTTACATCTGAATTTTCTCTTTTGGAACATACTCGAAGAGACACTTACCTATAAACAATCAGCTTGTAGGCTGACTGTACATACTATTTTTAGAGGCACATTCTTCCCCAGTAGTGTATGTGGTCGTCCCGGTCCTCTACTTCCGGCAAGGGGCCAACTAATATTTATAGTATTTTAACAAACCAAAATAAGGTTAAACTGCGTATTACTATAAGAAATTGGAATATATGGAATGTGGAAAACCCTGGAACTTATGCAACTTATCGCCGACATCAATATGCCACGTTCCACTTTTGCACCTAAGTCATTATCAACAGCCTGAAAACGTCCACTGCTGAACATAGACCTCCCACTAACCGCTACCTACCTAAATTGGTAGGGAAATGCGACGTCAAATACGGACTAAGACTAAGTTTTAGCTAAATTTCTAAGCTGCGTCTAAGAAGCGGAGAGATTGTAAAACTAACTGGGTAGCGTAACGTATAGGTAGTTAGGTAGGTATATTTCAATTTATGAGCTAAATAATTACTGAGGTATGAAACTATAAGCGAATTATACTATTTCAAATTCATGGCACAGAATTGCAAAGTGAATGAAGTAACTTCCTGCAGTAAAATTGTGCGTTCGCTAAATTGGCACTAAACGTTAGAAATAGGTACCTAGTTAATTAGTTATGTTTTATGCTAAAGAACGGATTATTATATAGATCTTAAATTAGCATATTACTTAGGTACCTACCTCACCGGGGGTGTTATTAAAGACAGCTGTGCGACAGACTGAGATAGAATTTTTTTGTAAATATCAAAATAATGTGTTACGATTTTCTTATGTTTCTACGAGAGATATAACACCTTACGTAATAAAAATCGAGTAACAAAGGATAGCAACACCATTATAGACTATTATATATTGAAAAAAACTCCAACAATGCATCATATTTCAAAAATGCAGATAAATATCTGAATCTTTGATAAAGGCCTTCAAAATGTTTCCAGAATAAACAATACATGCCAGCTCTAGTAATAGGGCACATGTTTTTTAGCTGGTGCACTGACTGCCCATTTGCAACGAATAGGTATATAAGTTCGATACATCCGCCATCACGCCTTATATATTATCTTTGAATTTGCCTTTTCCTAAATAAACAGAACAATTCTAAAATTAAAACCATCTTACCCTGATGTATACATTAAAATAATGGTGTTCTTATAGCGAAACATAAAATGTAACAAGACAATAGTTATACAAGCAGTTCGAGTTGCAAGCCGTAAGTGGCTACAATAAAGCTCTCGGTACATTAAGCTTCCGCCAGCCAGCGAGATAACGAGACCCACTGCCCGCTCCGCACATAATTTATACCGTCCGAGCTCGTTAAAAACTTATAAAGACGCACATTGTTAGTGCGGCCAATATTCGCGGTTATCCGACGATATACGACCTCCCTAACGACGCTGGTTTCGCGCGAACCGTTGCGCAAACTACCCTCTTCTACTCGACTATTCGATTCCACTTTATAGCTGCAAATACCGAAAACTGTCCAATGCAGCTTTCAAATCGTTTATTCGTCTATCCAGAATTAGATAATGGAAAATCGTTGTGCTGATGCAATCTGCCGTGCCGCGGAGCTTTTAGGCCAGACCAGACCCAAGCTTCGTACACTTAGCTGACAGTAGTAGTGACTATCGACATCGACAACACGAAACTATTTGACTTCTTATTTAATTGACTGTTTGCATTAAATTTATGACTATTTGACCCGCTGTTATTACGTATTATAAACGTTCCCTTTCGCTATATAAATTTACTCCCTCAAATCTTTTCTCAGCAAGCATCTAAGAAGAATGCTGATGCTGCTTGACTAGGTCTTATAGTTTTGGCGATTTCGGGATTGTCAGCAAGTACGATTACGCGTTACTTATAGGTATATTTTATAGAATAATTATTATGATTTATTAAGGCACCGGATAGCAGCATAGTAGATCGCGACTGATATTACTATTATTCAATCAGCTGAAGCTAATATAATACGGCAATAAAGGCATGTCAACAAGTTGTTAGTATCGGGCACGTCAGACAACCACAATCTTTCAATCAAGCCAATCATTACGACCAGACTACGACAACGTCATAAATAATACACTTGAAAGTAATTGGAATTTACTCCGATTCAAATTTTAATGTATATAATAGATGTATTTTATTAATGGGAACATGAGGCACGTCCTCATTAAAACTAGCTATTTTTTACTTTCTTAATTTTGTGTGTTGCCCTTAATTTAGGCTTACTACTGTGTCTTATATTTTTATATCTATTACATCCATGATTGAACCACAGAGTTATCATTAGTTTGTCGAACTGGTTGGGTATCGTACACGTCCGCGCACGGCGCGCTGGCTAAACACAAATCAACACCGATTCTCCATTTGTTAGACACGGGAATGTAATTATGGCCGGAACACTTGCCGGGGGGCGGGGGGCGAATGGTCCACGCGTCATTCAGCTTTTAGTTCGCCGGTCGACACGACAACGATCCTCACTTTGCTATTGCACGATTCGGGAAGCATCCCACATTTTCTGTAAATAGCCGCTCCAGTGGTTTTATTTATGGTCATTGACAGTTTTTTTTTTTCTTATTGTTTGGCTCCACACATAGTGTATTTAGCCAGTGTCAAGTATTGTAGTTTTTCGTCGTATTATGAAATATTTCATGTAAAGTCAAGTCTCAGTCACAGTCAGTCAGGGTAGTCATAGTCCAGTCTAAGTCAGGTAGTCATAATCCAGTCTAAGTCATGCCCTAGTAAAGTAGTGGCAACTTTACTAGAGGCTTCTATGGAATTTTGGAAGCAACACGAAAAACCACGTTTCACTACATTATATCACTTGCCCACACTTATACTAATAATTCAGCACTTAATGCGTAAAATGCCACTAATTTTAAACATTACCACTAGAAAAAGCATAAGTTTTGTGAAATAATACAATGCAACGACGACGTGAACTTTTTCACGTTCCCGCCAAAACTCCGTCATTGACAGTTATACATTTGACAGTTGTTTTTTTAATTAATAATAATAATACTTAATCGATTGGCATTAAATCGCTTTTAAATTAGAAAATCTTAAAAAGGTTGTGGAAGCTGATGACATTTGCTTCCTTAATATTCTTCCTCTGCCTTGCATGTATATTAGGGACATTTGTCTTTTCACCAAGACCCACCCCGAATTTTTCAAAAAACGAAGTGATGTCATTACTAGACAAAAAAGATGTAAGTTCGCGAACCTGCTGTACCAACCTCCTTGCCGCAAAGATATTTATAAGAAAAACGTATATAACATGTGTATAACTATTTTTAACAATTTACCTAATGACCTCAAGTCTTTAGAAGGAAATATGTTTAAAAAACATTTAAGTGACTGGCTTTTAAGTAAATGCTTCTATAGTGTTAAGGAATATGTAACATGTAAGTAGTAACAAAAATAAATATTTTTTTAATATTTGCACGCCTGCTTGCAGGCTGAATGCACGTATCCATTATTTACTCTGTGATCTTGTACCCTTTGTAGTGTATTCTTGCAAATAAATAACTGATTTGATTTGATTTGATTTAAAATTTTAAGGAACTTCGTACACTTAAAATTTTGATTACAGGTAATTTTAATCGAGTTGCCCACGCAAATTACAGTCCGCAGTAGAATTCAACGAAGTATTTCTTATGCTAAAATTCTTTGTGACTGCAATGTTGAGGCTAAGATTTTGCAATAACAACTACTAAGTAAACTGGAAGAGTTTAATGAAAAAGTAGGTTTATAGCGTGCGAGTGCACCACTGGGCTCTACGCCCGGTGCCTTGCCGTGACACGAGTTAAACTAAATTAATAAACTTACACCACTCCCGGCTTTATTAAAAAACACTCATTAAAGCAAAGGAAAAGTAGGTGAAGTCGCCGACGGGGACAGCGCCGCTAATTGCACCGCCTTTATTGCTTAAATAAAGTTTTAGTGGGGGAACAAGTTTTAATTAAAAATGTGAGAATAGTTTTTAATAAAGGACGGTCTCGGTGCGCGTATATTGCAAAACTTTGAGCGATACGCTTAGCTTACAGGAAGCAAGGAAGTCCGGCGATATAGTGAGACGCGCGGGTACACTAGCCGCCGTGACGCGTCACTCATATCTACCCGCCCAAATTGCCTGCCGCCCGCCCAGCGCAACTAACGCATGTTGTTGGCTTAAGTAATAAGAATTTATTGCACTTGCATTGCATTCTGTTTGTTTCGCTTCAATGTACTCCTTCGTGTTGCAATAAAACGACGACTTTAGTTAATTTTCTACTACTCTTTATATACGGTAGCTTATAAAATAGCACACCTACAGCCTACCAATGTATATACATTTAATTAGTATTTTCTCACTGAGCCAGGCGTTCAAATAAGGCATTCCCGCATCAATATAAAGTGACAAATGGTACGAGTAACGGGAGAAACTAATAATGCTAGTGATTTACGCCCGCCCTTGTTATTACGACTCATGTGAAATGTAATTTCGGCATACTGCGTGTGTACACACACACTTGGGAGGTGTGTTGGTGTGCAATAGGTTTAATAAAGGAGGGACGCGAGTAAATCCTTCAATTTCGCCGGCACACAACGGCGTATTCTCGTTAAGCCTTTAACATAGGCCAAACGCGTCTTTTTAACTAATCATACTGAAGAATCTATGAATTCTACAGACATGAAAAAATTATCACCAATAAGATCATTCTGCACCTGTACTTATCAATTGAACAAAATATTCGATTACTAGGTACATTATGAATAAAAAAAATACTTTAAGAACGTCTTTCCAGTCACAAAGTGTACAATGCCGCGTTAAGGAAGATTGCGTCATTAAATATTTTTACACCCTCGGATAGGAAATTTAAAAATAAACAAACTCATTTAATCATTTTATTTTTAGAGCCAAAATTAAGTCTGTTTAGTAATATTTTGCGTTATTTTGCGGCGAGCCAAGGGCGAGGCCTTTGGCGGGGCGTGAATCAGTCTGCCCCGGCATGTGCCAACGGGTGGACGCGCTGCTGTTTTTTATAAAATATTTTACATGTTTTTCTTATTTGCATGAATATTATCAATTAAACAGCCAATAAATAGGTATTGACTATACGAAAAAGTCGGTTTTAGAGCCATTTGATTAGTTCTTAGTGACTTTAATGTCAGTAAAAGTATTTGGAACAATAATAGATCGTATAGTCGTAGAAGGTCAGTATAGGTATTTTAAACTCTTTTGGCAGGGTAGGGTTCCAATCGAACTAAATTAGCGTTAGGCCCCCCCATACACGTTCAATTTTATTGATCAATATTTGTGATTGATCAATGTTATTGATCGTTTAGGTTAGTATTGGTCAATGTTTTTCGGTTTACAGTATGGAGAAAACATTGACGGAAGTGGTCTCGTCAATTTTATCTATACATATAATAAAACTGTAGAGATAAAAAAGTCTATAATTGCAAGATATCAAGAAAAAAATGACACAGGTTGGCTTAAAATTAGCCGCTGATCACGTTAAGCCACTTTTTAAACACTTTGTCTGTTTGTTTGTTATGACTGAACTCCTAAAATTCTGAATGGATTTTCATGCGGTTTTCACTAATATGCTTAGAAATAACCGGCGCTTAAAATAGGATATATTAAAGTTGATATATCGTTAAAAAAAAATGATGACAATTATTGAGATTTCATTACGAAACGAATCGGAGTTTTAAACAACATGGCCGATTTTTTTTTTTTTGCTACTAACGGTAAGTTGTAAGTTACCACATATTGTCACAGATTAGAAAAAAAAACAATCGACTACACTCTGTGCCACAATGACCAAAGAGTAATATTAGTACCTACCGCTACTCTAAGAGAATCAAAACAATATATAGGTTTCTTATTTATATTTTTACAGGTTGTTTAGCATTTTAGAAGTTAAATACATACATATACCAACAAATATTAAATAATGTGAGAGTAGATGTTTTTTTTATTTTGGCATTAGACGACATTTTTATTTAGCCAATGATACGAAATATTTTATGAAAAATGTTTTAAAAAAGTACTTAGATGTAGGTAAGTATAATTATACATTAAGGTAAGATATTAGGGTAAATATTTTAGGTCTGTGGGCTTTTGTTTGTTATATAGGAAATGCATGAACTAAGCTATTATTAGACTACCTAAACGTAGAAATAACACAATACATGCGTGCGAAGCCGCGGGCAAAAGCTAGTTGATCAATAAAATTGAACGTGTATGGGGGCCTTAAATTTTCGTTCACAAACGTCTCAAAATTTTTTCCACGTTCCAGCCTAAGTAAACATTAAAAACGCTACTGAACTACGCCACTTATTAGGGCGATGGGTCAAAATGATTGTTCCAGTCACACATTGGCGTTTAGGTATTTTCAAATTTACCCGTGTCTTGACTAAGTAGTATATTAGATATCTGTGCATCAGTGTCATTAAAAATCTGATTCGAAGATGGGGGGTATCAGTAAAGCAGCTAGGCGTAATAGCAATATTGGACGCCAACTGGTTAAGTGGTAACGTGGCTACCTATTATTATTAGTACCTACATCACAAGACATAATATACCTAGTCGTACCTAATCATAGTTACAATTATTATTTTCTTTTTTATCGGTTTGTATTTGTCGTGTCGGCTGGACTATCTAACCTTAGACTAACCTCATCATCATCATCACCATCATCATCATCACCACCACCACCATCATCATCATCATCATCATCAGCCTGAAGACGTCCATGGCTGAACATAAGCTCCCCATAAAGTGCCACTTTGAGCGGCTGCTTACCTCCTGCATCCATCGGCTTCCCGCGGTTCTGACCAGTGGCAGGTGCGCCACCTATCACCTTTCCCCCTTCCTTCTCTCTTTCCCATAGTATAGGATAGGAGGAGGAATTACAACTAAGTTCATATTTTTACTTTTATCCCCTCTCCCGAGGAACCCGTGCTGAATTTCGGGATTAAAAGTAGGTATATCCTATACCTACTTCGTAATATGAACTAAAATCATGCCAAGTTTCATTTGAATCCATTCAGTAGTTTCGGCGAAATGCTCAGGCAAGATACAGACAGACAAACGGACAGACAGACTGACAAAAATGAAAAAATGTATACTTAGATACTTTTTTGATTGTAAATACATACACAGAATACAATACAACACCCATCATAGAACAAACATCGATGTACATCACACAAATGTTTGTCCCAGGTGGGAATTGAACTCACAACCTATAGTTCAGAAGGCAAAGCTACTACAAACTGAGCTATCAGGGCAATCATAATGGAGCCCTCAAAAAAAATTCAATACATTATCTTCAATGTACAGATTTGGACCTGTTACAGTTTTATTATAAGTAATATAGATAGATATATATTATATAAGTAATAAACCGGGCACCATCATATTATTATAATAGGTAGATATATTTTTCACGGAGTTTCATCTGGAATTGGTTTAATCTTTGACAAACTCTAGCTCATTGTCAAACCTACGAGTGTGGCGCCCCTGGTGGCTCTTATTAATAACTTTGTGTCCAACGCTCAAGGTCATTGGCGTATGTTAAGCTCTTAACCGTGGCAATAAGTTAAACGGGCGGGCGCGCCGAGATGCCCGCTCGCCGCGCCGCGCCGGCCGCCCGCGCCCGCAGCCGCGCTCGCGCTGCTCCACGTTTCAGGAAATTAAAAGGTCTTACAAACTTACGACAACCTTAATATTTGAACTCATATATTTGGCAACCTTGGCGTCGGGAATTTACATCTTTGACGAGACTAAAATGTTTATTTACTTTATCTAATAAAAATTAGAATCGTAGAGTGATTGCTCTACAAAATAGTGTAGGTAAATATCTTATTATAGTTTCAAAACTTTCAAATGTAAATACAAAATGCTAGAAAACTTTTAAACTGAGAAATTAATTTAAAAGCTTTCTTGTTCTACGCCAGCCGCCAGTGCAGCGGTCGATTTTAATCAAAGTTCGTTCATTTCGAACTTAGCGGAGGATGTGGTGGATCGCGGTGTAATATAGGCCGAGTAATATCTCTCGAACAAAGAATACACACGTCGCAAACGCCCGACCCCGGCCCGGCCCGGCCCGGCTAGACTGCACTACTAATTAGATGTTCGATGAAAGTGTAATCAGACGTCGGCCGGATCCGGGACGTAATTAAACGGCGCAAGCGAAGAGTGATTTATTAATAGAAAAGCTGGAGCCGTAATGAAATACTGGGCGGACAATAGTGGCGAGGGCCGGCGGTTCTAGGAAATTAAATTCTCAGGAATGGTGCAGGACACGAACACCGCGGACAGCGGACACTTGCCGTTTCTTTGCGGGTCACCGCTGGACTCGGTTGCTTAATAATTTACGTAGCGGCGACCACCTCGCCGCCACCACTCGGGCTCCTATTAGGGAGGACGTATGGAGGTGTATAAATTTGTCGGCGAGGGAATGTAAAGAAGATTGGTTTCCTACTCGAACGGATGCGGAGAAAAGGGGTGGAATTGAATTTAGGCCCGGAATCCACTAGCGAGGTTGTGTTTGTGATATTTCTTACCTACGTATGGCGGTAGTGGGACGTGATGCTCTTGCCGATTACTTTTATTAGGTATCGATTCCGTGAAGATATTCTGTATGCAGCGTGTAAGGGATGTCTTTCTTGACTGCTCTACATACATTCGTAGCACTTTGCTACGAAATTTACTTTTCGTTTTTTACTAATCTAATATCTTACAAGTCTATATAGAGTATACCAGCATGTTTATTGGTCAATCTATCAGTGGATTGAAAATAGTGTTCAGTAAATGTCTATCTATTATCAGACTATCTTTAAAGCGCATTAGAAACCCGTATATAACTAGATCCTTAATCCCCACAACGTAAAAATCTTAAACCTTTTTGGTTACTCAAAATCGTAACCTTAATTACACTTAAAGGCCGGTGGAGTATACTTTTTCAATTAGAGTATTAAAGTGTTCCGACCCTGTCATTATATTAGAGTGTTGTTCCATTCCACCCCGGTGCCTTCGGGCCGGCTCGGTCGGCGCTCGTCTCACTCCGTCGCGAGCCCTCCTGCAGAGAGCACGCGTCAGTCCGAGCCTCCGACTCGCAAACTTTACACGAGTCGCGGAACCGGTGAATTACCCAAACCTCCCATTGTTCTCAATTAACGGTTACTTCTCAATTTATTTCATAACAACGCGCACAATTAACTCTCGGACATTCAGAAAAGACGTTAATTTTCCTGAAAGTGAAGATTTGCAGTGGACAGTTTCAGTTTCGGTGTTTTGACTGTGGATTTGTTTGTCGTGAATTTAAAGACAATTTTGGAAATTTCATTTGGTGCGCTGCAGGTATCGTGCCGGATATTTTAAAGGTATTTTTAATTAGTATTATGGACATTATTTAAAAAGTGTACGTTTTCCATGATTATTATTTTTACGCTTGTTAACTAGCTTTCATATCTTTATATATTTTATTTGCTTTGAAAAGGATATCCAACAATGAATTGAGGCAGTTTTTGAAAGATGTTAAAAACGTCAGTTTATGACCCGGCAACCATTCCCAAAAATAGATTAATAACTGAGATTAAAGAATAAATAATTTAATTAGACAGTTTATTGTTGGCTTCGTTTCCTCTCTTATTTAATTAATCCTTATTTATTGGGTATCGTATAATAGTCAGTTCATTAAGGGGAAAACGAGCCGGTATGTTTATTACCGTAAAATATATCTAATTAGTTCCCTAGCTCCAATATTGCCTAGCTTGGAACTACTTAATGTATTTTAATGAAAGAGGATGATATTAATTTGTTAATGTTTGGTAGTGTAACCATCATATTAACAACAGATGTACGTCACGTAATGCATTAACATTAAAAATGTTAAAATGTATAGTAGATGAGAGGTTCATAACTTTTTCGGTTAAAAAAGTAGGTTCACCTTTTTTATATGTATATATACACACATTAAAAAGTGTAAACACTTTAGATAGAGCTTTATATAATTACATTGTTGAGCAAAACGGGAAATCTCCACGCTAAGGGTGCGTGTACACGGCTAGTAATTGAGAAAATTCGATGATTGCCGCATGTAATTGCTTAATTACGTTGTAAACGTGACCGGCCGGTTTTGGTGGGAACTTGCGAAATTGCAAAAGCAGTAGTGTAGACTCACCATAAAAACATGTTGTGAACTTTCGATTCAACGATCGAAACGATCGGTCGTTTTCGTTTTCTTTCGATTTCCGTTTATAATTTTTTTACTTCTATTTAAACTTGTAGTAAGTAAAAAAATGTCTTAAATATAAATTAATACTTGAGTAGTAGTTTTAGATTTATAGAGTAGTTAGTTTTTGAGTTTAGTTTACTATAATATTATTTTATGTTTTGTAATGGTAATGTTTGAAATAAATAAAATACTTCATACTTAAATTGGCAGTTAATATGTTATGTTATGATTTATCGTAACACTTTAAGTATTCATGACGACAGTAAGCTGCGTATTAAAAACTTTTAACGAGTGCTACTATTATGTTATTTTATTTTCTTCAGATGTTAGCACTATAATAGGAACATTTATGTACTTTATATAAACAGACAAGTTAGACCCTGTTATACCTATTCCATAAATAAATAAATATGTGTGGAAATATACCTATTATAGGTCTTGTTTTCGTGGTTTTCACGACAAAACGTCTGAGGAGCCGTATGCCATGAAAACCTAAAACTACAGAGAGCAAAATAGGACAATTAATTGTCTTGAAAAATCAAAAGCTTATTCGGGAAAACAACGCTTCTAAGATAACATTGATTGCTTAACATAAAAACAAAAAACTTATTTTGCAAGAAAACATGCGGCCATAATATTTTGTATACCTAGCTGTTATTTAAGCTGTTTTTTCTTCCAGCCAGATATGTAAAAACATACATTGCTTTACAGCTCACTTTCTAGGCGATCATGAAACTTGATTGCAACCGACAAAACATAAATTTGTATGGATAAAAATAAATACGTGTGGACATTTCACAGTTATGGTTATCGCTTAGTATGGATTTGACAGTTTCAACTACCCAGTTTATATTCATAGATACTATGCACATTTTCACATTAGGAATGAAAATTCTCCTAATGCATTGCAGTCTACGTTCTATGATCACTCCCTGATCATTATCTGTTTTCCATTAAAATTTTTAATTTTCCTGTAAAACACCCAAAATTATACCTACAGGATGTCAAAACCAGTGTTTTTAATTAGTATTAGTATAGATTAAATAAATAACGGCCAATGATCACATACATAGATCCGAGACCCTAACTAGGATTCCCTGTATCTAGGGACCCAGGTACTACCGGAGCCATGGTCCCACAACAGAACAAGTATTTGCGCTTTTTTTCTGTGCACAAATATTTGTCCTGTTGCGGGAATCGAACCCGCCACCTCCGGGTTATGAGCCGACCTGCTGAACACCCACACCACAGAGACAAAGTGTAGATACAGAAGTGTTTGTTGATATATTATACATTTTTATATTCATGCACACGATTGTACCTTGCGGTACAGAGGACGACGGCAGCAGATTAGTTTCGGCGTATGCGTCCCCACGATCCCGCATACAGATACCCCTTCACGCTTGCCGGCTCACACTTGCCGCTTATTTTAATTATTGTGTCTTAATTAATGTTTGACGCACTACAACGCCGACCGGCGTCGCCTTTAAAATATTTTTCAACGTGAGTAAAAAACAACAATGTTATTTGATCTGAAGCTATAATGTTGCGTGCTGTCGAATAAGGATCAAAATTGGTTGTGAATTGTGATTAATACCAACGTTCCATGGTAAGAAACCTTTTTTTTTTAACCTTTTTTGTCCCACTGCTGGGCCAAGGTCTCCCCCCTTTTTTCCATTCGTCTCTGTTCGTGGCGAGTTCATCCCATCCGGGTTGAAAGCCATTCAGATCATCGCACCATCTCTTTCTAGGCCGGCCACGGTGGCGCCGGCGCCGTCCCTCTGTGGCTAAATCCTTTGCTTATCAGCAATGAAAAAAAAGCTTGGTGCAGAATAATAATAGTTTGTCTGTTGGTGTCACTGTAGCTCTCAAACAAATGGAACGACATCAACAACAATGAAATTAAATAAACAAATACGTTATGTAAATCAGTTTAAACCATGATGGATAACATCGTCATCAACATTATCATCAGTCAGAGGTTTTTTACTCTACTAAATCTTATATCATCACGATCATCACCGTCACCGTTCCACTTGTACCTAATTGTATTTTTAAATTAGATTTTAAGTAAAGCAGTCACTTATTTCAATTAACAAAGGGTGGGATTTTTGATCCATAGTTAAGGTAACCAATGTGTTAAAATCTCTAAGAAATGTTGACCATTGGTTAGAATTTGTTAGAGTTTTTAACCATTGGTTGCCTTAACTACGGATAAAAACCCACCATAACTACCTATACCTACTTAGAGGTTTTGTATACTTATATACCTACTGCTGATAACACCGCCCTGCTGTATAGCACGTTACGCTAATTAAGTGTATCAACATTGATTTATTTATTATATCACTTAGGTCAGTAGGGTAATTAGTTATAATTATAAAAAAAATATTTACATGAATATCTACTCAAAACCACTTATTTGCCTAATTAATGCAACCGTAGTTCAATTTATCTCCAAATTAATACAGCATTTTTATACTTATGCCTTTTAAAGAAGCCATTATATTATTCAGATATAAAAACCTGTCCTTTTATTATTATAGCTAATGTGTTTTTTATATTAATACTGTAATTTATTTTAATATTACCCTAAAACTTAATGGCATTATATGCTTGATAAATAATGATTAAACGTGGCATTAGTTCGCAGTCTCAGGGCGATAAAAAAACAAATGTGATTATAAACCTCCCTGAGAACTGAATTTGACGTGGTAAGTAATAATAATGTCTTGTTTTGTGAAGGACACATTTTTATACTGTAAAAACTTAAATAACATATACAGGATGCAATTGAATTCATTATCATAAATTGAGTACATGATAGTACATCATTTATTGATGATTAATAAAGAGTAAAGAGTGCAAATGACAATATTTTTTAATGAAAATTATAAAGATTACCGCGGCGCCTAACGTAGTTGAAACGAATGATTTTGATACTTTTAAAAGTTTTTTTTAACCTTGTATGTAATAATTAGAATTTAGAAACAGTAGTTGATTATTTTAACTTAATTTTGTACAGTAGCAGTTAATTAAGTTAGGTATCCCATTTTTGGAGTTATTATCAATACCAAATCGATGTGTTAGATTGCATAAATTTTGATCCACACGTGACCAGTGTCAAGAGTAGGTAAGTACTTAGCTTCAAAGGATGCTAATGAATTCAACTACACCCAGTATATACTAATAACTAAACCTGCTTCGTTATTTTCAGGAGATTTTATATTCGCTCGTTTTGATAAGCTCAATGATTATTAGGTAGGTACGGGAGTCGTTCATTAGCGGCACGTAATGATCTGCCGACTGGCTGCGTAATGGCAATTCCGCTGTAATGAAGACAGCAATACCCACTCAACTTAGAGCACTGAAATGAACACCGAAACCACCTCCGCGCGCTCTTACAGATTTATGTTTAGATACGCCAAATATTAATTTAATTAATTCAGACGTTCTAATTAGTAAGAAACAAGAATAAATTAATTAGCGTCAGCATTGTAATCGACTGTGCGGATGCGAAACGGCTTCACATTGTGTCCCAATTATAATTGATTTCATTAACAAAGCTCGGCCTTTAATTGAAAGTAGTAGACAGTTTCAGCTAAAGGGAGGGTAAGGTAATTACAAGATCCAATTTAGAATTGCCAAGTCTACACTTTGCTGTTAGTTTGAAACAAAAGCTTAATTAATTAAGTCGAGAACAATTAAGTTCAGTGCCGTAATATTCTCAGCAATTACGCGGAATTCGACGTGTTTTGTAGTCGTCGGTAATTGCCGACGAGCCTCGACTCGAATCAGATTGTATCCGGCTCGGAGGCTAATACGGCACACGTTCATTAATTATACTACATACACTAATTGGAAAATCTATTAATTAATTTACCTATTAAATCGACGCGGAATCTCTGCGAGATTAACGATGAGTTCATTGTGTTTTAAATTAATATATTGTTATGAGGCGTGGCATCATTAGACCAACAACTGTTTTAATTGAATCAGAATGAGCTGAATAGTTTATTATAATTTTTATTAATAGAGTTCGGTATTGATAATAATTATAATATGCCATATCGAATTAATAAAATGTAGGCACACTTGTATATATTGAGAGCTCAATATTACAACGTGTTGTTTGCTGCTTATGTGGTGTTATTTTATTTCTAACTAAAGAGTCGCCCCGGATTTATTTTACTATAATTTAAGTAGGTATAGGTACTATCCGCACGCTTTCCACAGAAAATATAAAAAGGTACTATGTGTTGATTTCGGTATAATTGGCAATCTGTGTGCAAATTGCAATCGAATCTGTCTAGCCGATTTCTAAACAAATACCTAAACAAACAATGGAAGATATTACTGTTCTGACATAAATAGGTAAAATATGCTATGTAAACCGTGGATTCAATAATTGGTAGCGTTTAACTTATCTTATCAAAGCATAATAATTATGATTTAATTACAGTAGTAATTAGCGATAGTAATAAAAAATCCAACACAGATTACTGCAGGTAAAGAATTCAAGCTAGAATTCTTTACCTGCAGTAATACAGAATGCAAGCCAGCCACAGCATCCAGCCATGGCAGCTGGTATTTGTTTTTCATCTTCTTTGACACGTTAAAAAATCTTGATATTTTCAATGAATTTATCTTTGTGACACTCATATTAGGGCAAATACTACGTTATGGTGAAACTCAGTCAATAACATTGATTATGTTTATGCCAAGCGATGTTTCGTCGTCATCCCGTCGTCAGCTATATGAGCGCGCACACTAGTTGGGCTCCACGTTTCGGCTGTCAATTTGAATGTATAGGCTCTAATAAATCAGGAGTGTCGTTAGAGCGACGACACGAGTTCAGGCAGGCAGGTAGGCGCCTCCGCCGCGTGTAACGAGACACATTTCCGGACGTATCCTTCCAATTAGGCTGTGCCGGAGCCGCGCCGCGCGGCCGGGCCGGGCTGGTGCTCTGGGAGCCGGCGCGGCGCCCGCTGGTCACCCGCGCCGCTCCGCACCCGACCTCGTTACGCTCCCGCCTCGTTAGGAGAATTGTTTGTTCGAGTATGTAAAAATGTGTTTATTTGCACGTACGCTCCGGGGTAAAAAATATATGAAAAGACCCTTTTAAGACTTTTAATGATTTCCCGGCAAAGGGAAATTGGGTTAGTTATTTTCCCCGGGGTTGCCCCTCGTTAAGTTTTAATGGGGTAGCTAGCTACGACGTAATCAAACGTACTTATTTAAGTTAACGACGTTTACCGAGCCTTGTGTACTTTGTTGTCAATAAGAGTTATTTTAAAGGCCAACTGTCAGGCGCTTTGCTCTACTCTAGACGTATAGCGATGCTATCGTATAAAAAGGTTTTTGATTTGTAGTACTCATGTAGATGGCGTGCATAATAATGCTTAAGTAAATGAGTAACTTTGTAACGCTGCCTGTGTTTTACTAAGAAAAATGCTAAGCAACGACTAACAAGTTAGAAACAAGGCCTTCCGGCACAACCGGGACTCCCAAGTTGGCGTATAGGTAAAGGCCTAATTAATCTCCAGTAAAATGTCGACGTCGCTGTTTTTGCCAGGAACTCGGCTCATTAGACCGACAAGGCATGTTGATTACATTCTGCAGCGCTTATTAGCGCAAAGTCTCATTAGGGGCCACTATTGTTGTAATTAAACAAGAAGCTATACCGATACCAGCGGCGGCCAAACATTACTGGCGCCGAAACCACCTCTATAACCCAGCAATAGCGTCCCCGCTGCGCTCTAGTACCAGCTGGCGATTATGTTGCACGAATTTAATTAACAACTCAATAGTAAACTCTGCGGTAGAAGAATAGAATGAAGGGGGGTTCTTGTGGTGTCTGACATGATTCCATTGTTAGCGGTGCTGTAAAAAGTGGAGGTTTGTTTTGAAGTGGCTTACGCAATTATGAGGTGGTGGTGGATTCCGGCGTTGACGACGTCGGCGAGTGAGTTTAATTGGACAGCCGAGGACCGCCAGCGGCGGGCGCGGGTGGCTACGGCTGCCGGGAGGGTGCTTCACCTCCCAGCACTTCTAATTGGCTCGGCTCCACTAGCAGGAGCTTTTCTCTAAAACGTATACTCATCGTCGTTACTTATAATAGGCTCCGGATTCTCGTGAACACCTGCCGCTATTTCAATTTCTTTACCCAAATAGCTAAGAAAATATCTTCGTTCTTAGAATGGAACCTCACGTGTCACTTCTGAGACAGTTTTTCCAATCGTCTTGGGGACTGAGAAGCTTATTGAGAAGTTTCGATTCTTATTAATAACAAAATGATCTGTATTCTGCCAACTCAAATAGTATATACCTAAGAAGATATCTCATTACAGGTCATCTGTTATAAATTGCAAATAATTATATGCATTCATAAAACATCAATGGTTTAAAAACGTCGTAAACAAAAACACATTGGGTGTAGCTGTGTAAAAAATTTTTTTTTCGTGGCCATTTGCCTTTTATCGTTGTTTACAGTCATACACTACTACCTACACTTCATCACACCAGATATAATTGGGAAAGCGCTAATTAGCTCAATTAAGAAAAAATGTCTTTGATTGGTGTGCGGTTGGAATTGATTGGTGGTACTTAATGACTGATTGGCATCTCACGCTCTATGCGCATGCGCATGCTTCGTCATTAGCGATTATGCACAAGTAATGAACGGACCAGTGCAAGTTGCTATTAAAACTGATTGCCTTTATACGTGAGTCTCTTGATTTTCATAGTAGTGTGTGTAGATTTATTTAACGTATTCCATTGACATTTTATTTTTACGACTGTTGGATTTTTATGGGATAGTCTTAAATGACGAATGATGTCTTTGGTCAATTTAACGCATCATGTGTGCAATAATTCGATATAGGTATCTGATTTAAGCTTTTCAAGTTATATTGAGTTAATTCATTATGTAAAGTGTGATTCAAAGTCAATGAAGTTCGCTGCAAGTCCCTCGCACGCTGCGCTCACCGCTTACCTCTGCCCACGCACATCTAATTTTGCTACTGAACAGAGTTTCGCGCAGACTTAACAGTCGCCATTGAGTTTGAATCGCACTATAGGATAGGTATGCCCCATTCTTTTCATCACCACTCGTATCGCTCGTAGCACCCGCCGTAGCCCGTAGCTAATTAACTCATGCATGTCTATAATAATATTTATTTATTATTAGGAAGACTAACAGCTTTTCTTACATAATGGAAATTTAAAGTAAGCACTAGGAAGCCAATTACAGTCCTCACGTCTAGCAATATGGATGGGTGTTTGTTTTACACAGTAGTATAGTAGGTATTTAATAAAACACCTTCCTTATTAGAACAAGAGCCATGTCGGAAACATTCGGGCAGCAACAGCAAGCGATACACGAATTCTGATAGCGATTCATGTAGAGATCATGTAGGTACTTTATAAATAGTGACACAGACCGCAGATATAGATTTTTTATGTTGAATATTATACAATAAAAAAGCAGAACGGTTTACCAATCTAAAATAAGTTTAACTCGAGTAGATAACTAGCATTTATTACCTACTCATTATTTTTAATTAAGTCAATTATAATTCGACAACCCAATTAAAATGTTATCTGTTTCCTGGCAGTAAGCAAAAGTGTTAATTTTTATAGGATTGCGATCACTGAACTAAATTTCAAAGAAATATTTAATTAAAAAGATAAGGGGGTCTTACAAAAACAATCAACATCGTATTTTTTAAGTATAGGCTACGTATGGAGTATTAGAAGCGCTCTTCATTGCAGTTTCACCTGCGTTTTACCGGTATTACGGTGGAATGTTTTAATTTTGCCAGGGTGAAAATCCCATATTGGTACCTAGTGTCTGCAACCTAAAATTTTATTCAAATTGGTTTAACTGCTTTGACGTGAAAACGACACATTTCGATGCTACCAATAAGAGACTATTACAAAATACAAAAGTAACTTTAACGTAAAAATTGCGAGCTACAAGTTCCAAACATCCTGACATCAACACTATAAACCGATAATTCTAAAAACCTCCATAAATGCTCCTACAAAGAGTTGATTTTCGCCTGTTAACCAGACGGGGACGACGCGACGAGAGCGATCGACTTGCCTTCACCGCCCGGATATGAGTGGCTATTTAATATCCGTGCTTTCAATTATCGTTTCATATTCAACCGTGCACTGATCAGCTCCTGGCAATATCCTATATGCCGGCTAAACTAATAACTGTTTAGCTTCAGCTTTTATAAGGTTGATTTACAGTAAAGAGGCATTTTAAACACTTACGTTTTACTGACGAGTCTTATTTACTAGTGTAGTGAGGCATACGTTTTCTGATATTTTTGGTGTTCCATGTTTCAGAGTTAAACTTTTCTGGCAAAAGTTTTTTGCCGTGAAGTTGTTTCGATGCGAAAATGAAATATATTATGTGTGGACTGTGGACATTTCACACAGTGCCATCTAGCTCCAAACTAAGCATAGCTTGTACTATTATACAGGCTTTGGGAACCAGATAACTGACAGAATACTTATATACTTTTTGTAAATAAATAGGTACTTGTAATACAATATAGCACCGGGACACAGAACAAACATTGATGTTTCATCACAAAAATGTTTGTCCTTGATATTGGAACTGTAGGTATACTTATGCAATTTCAAACTGGCTTTGGATCCTGTTGTTTTTTTAGCACTAGGGGACCAAATCCTCGTAAAATGTCGACCTCGACATGAAATTACAAGTTAAATGACACCTACACAAAAGTGTTACCTATATTTTCCTGCGAATTGGTCTCATTTTAAAGGACTTAACTGAAACAAAAACCGATAAGAGATAAACAATTGACTACCATTTAATTTAAAAAAATGACTTGTTCGTTTCATTTTTCATTGTCAGCTCTTCGTGTTCAACTCCTTTCACTGAGAACTCCCAATTATTTGAGCAATTATCTCATTCGCTACAACTTCGTTTGCGCGCCGCGGCCGTTGATTGTACGAGTTGATAACATTGTTTTTGTTTTTTTATCCATCTAGTTAGAACTGTAGAAACTTAATTTACCTATACCTCGCTAGTTGATTATAATTAACTTCAATTTATATTGTTTTGTCTTTGCTATTTAAATGAACGGCTGTGTAAATGGGCAGGTAATTAAGTTTTTAGTGGCAGTATAATTACTTATGATTGTTTGTCGACTATTGTCCTTAAGGTCTCCGACGTTAATTGAATGATTCGTTGGTTTTGTAAGAGTATGCCTATCTTGCTAGATTACAATTTTAGTAAGAATTATTGCCTATAATTATGTATAGATGGTATACTGAATATGGTATATATGAAATTACTGGGCAAATGAGACTTAAGAACTGGTCTCACAGTCTAGAATTCTTTTTTAGGCTGTGTGATGTCTCAGGATGACGTGCGCAGTGCACAGTGTCACGCGAAAGTTTAATTTAGATTTCCGAGTGACACTGCAATCTGTAATGGGCGGCCGTGACGCTTACCACCAGGCGAACGACTAGCTCGTCACGTCAACCGTTTACATATATATATATATAAAATATTCTACCTATTTTCTACCTTTTTTAAATAGATTGAACTTTAGTTCACCCATTTACAATCGCAATCTTTCATCGAAATCTTCGTCTCTGCATGAGAAAGTATTAGGTTTTGAGCAAATACGCGTAAGATTGGGGTTCGAGTAGCGTATAGCAACGTGCGGTCGCTGCACGCTGGAGATAGCACTGTGTCATCAGTGGCACCGCTAGTAGCAGCTAGTACCTATCTGTTCTGTGCCGCTATCCCAGTTCCGAGCCACCCTCACCCCGCAAGTAAACACTACGACAGGTTACCCCACGTGGGGCTAATCATTCTGTTCAATATGTAAATTGACGTTTTTCCATTGCAATATTTTACAAAACATAATGCTTTTTTATTTTATCATCAAAAACACTTCCAGTGTCACATTTCTTTACAACACAAAATAAAGAATAGTACAAGGCTATAGATACAATTCTTTCTACGTTCATTGATACATTTTAATGAAGCCATTTGTGAACTGGTTATAAAAGAGCTGGGTTTATCAAGTATGAGTTGTTCGCGCGCAGAATGTTTATTAAAAATGATTGAACACTTTATCGGGTTTGAAGATAGGTAGATAACCTTATGTTTTGAGTGACAAACCAATTTTATTCTTGACTGCCCCTCTCAGCCCGCGCCGCCCCGCGCCCTGCGGACCGATCAGACCTTATCCAAATTGGATCTTGAATAATAAAGAATCGGGGCGATTGGATTTTATTCCTTAAATTCAATTAGCACACGAGGGTCGTGTGTGTGACTGCAGACGATAGATAGAGGCATATTATCGTATTAAAAGGGATTGTAAGGATATTTGGACGGAAAGACTGTAATAATATGTGCTATCCAGCTTAAAATCAAACTACCTACTATTTCACAGTGCCTTGCTTCTAATAACATTGTAAATTATGTCTTTGAGACTGGTAATGTGTACCTGGTAGGTGAGTAAACAAGATTACAATGGATTCGAGGGATTACAAGCATTTTTCTTTGCTCTTAATATAACGGTGTGGTTGCCTGGAATAAGTCACCGCATAGGTCGTGATATATATATATATATTTATTCATAAAATCTCGATAGTTCATGGCTGAAACCATGACAATAATTATAACGAGATTCTAGGATATTAAATTATGAATAACTTTCCATAAAATATTAGTAGATTAGAAGGAAGTATGTATGGGTTGGCTAATCAAACTGTAATATTATATTAATATATAAATTTATTATAATTTATATTCATGTTTCTTACCTAATCTCAATAATAAAGAATATTTTAAATGTCTTAAAATGGATTAGGTCGATGTTTTTAAAATAACTTGTAAGCATTTTGGTGAAACTTAATGGTTTATTCATTATAATTTTAGTTTTTTTTGTAACCTTAACTAATGATTGGTTGATTAGATACATATCATATTCAATATGCATAATAATATAGATCTTTTTCATTAGTTCGGTTATAACAGGTAGGTATTTCTTGGAATTAATAGGTTTTTTATTTGCATAATGCATTAGCATTAGCATTCAAACGACTTAAACACATTAATAACAAGCTATTAATAAATACATTGTTATGTTTCGTGTACGAACAGTTAATATATCTGCCTTTAATTAAATTATAATAATATATTTTTACATACCTATACTAAACAAGTGACCTATTATTCAGGGGATTATTTCATGTAGGTACATAAATATTAGTGTTTCCCTACGAGAATCTACATCTCTAGAATGTATACGATATGATTTTGTTATACTTTACTTATATCTCTTATTCGATTCATTCGACATACGTTTTATAAACAATAGATTAGAGTATAATTCTAGTAGATTGCTTTTGTAATGGGAATTAAATTGACAGAGTAAAAGGCTATAAAGAACAAGAATAGGGTCGTCATTGGCTTACTTACAGTACAGTGGCTTGCATCTTTGAATCTTGAATGTATATTTTTTTAAACTAAATTGATTGTCTTTAGCATTGCTTAATTCCCAATGATAAACCTAAATCTCGGTTACAATAAACGATAAAATCGAGATTAAGCATGTAATGTGATGATTAATTGTGCGTTGTTATGATCTTAGGAAGAGAGTATCCGTACTCTTGTACATATAAAAAGCAGCGTTTTACTACCACTAAATATTATCCAATTTCGAGGATTTTTTTAAATGTGTTGTTTACTCAGTGAAAAACTATGCCTATACGTCTTTTTTCTCGAGGTTTTGATATATTCTCTTCGTAGTTATACCTAGTCACCTAAAATGACGAACTTTTTGCGTCTAACTTTATACATAGAAAAGTAGTTGTGATAAGAATGCAAAACAGGTATCAGTAGGTTTTAATATTTTGAAAATTAGTTTTAGCTATTCAAGCGATTGACCTAAAACTAAAGCTATTGTTAAGATTTAGAGGGTGAAAACCATTTTCCCCAAAATGCCAATATGTAGGTAAATTCACTCACGGGCTCTATTGTTTCTATCACACGTGAAGATAGCAGAGCAACGGCAATAACATTTTCAAATACTAGGACCTTAATATTACTTACCAAGCTAGAATAGACGTGTTAGGTATATACTACCTATGTATCGGGTCTAAAATTGACACATTGCTGACCCTGCCTCCATTAGAAATAAATGTGTTAATAAAATAAATTGCGATATTATCGCTGCCACGTTTGACATAAACATCGAATTCTACTTAAAGTAATGGAAACGATTTAATGCCTCTGAATCAGGCTGGGCCGATAACATCTTCGCTTATACAATTTAATATACTTACTATTACAGTATTATTTTAAAGTATTTCCCTTTTACTTATTCTAAGGTATTACCTAACGTATAAACCAAATTCGCCCCATTTACAAACCTTCTAATTTGATAACAAAAGAGAATAAGTTAATCATAGGCATTTTTTTGTCATATATTACACTAGTTTCAGGGCGTCTTAATATATCCTTCCTACCTGTAATAATTTTCGATTTTTATGTTATTGTGTATAGCTAAGTAACTCTAATAGATTTCTTCTTAACTCTACAGGTAAACTTATTGCTCCATCTCCACGATACTGAGGTCTGAGCTATCGGTCATTCATTTATTATAACTCCAGAAAAAGCCACATAAATTTATCTGATTATGGTAAAAATTACAAATCAAAATCTTTGACAACAACGATAGAATGAAGAAAAATCACTTCAAATGGCTTTCTTTCCTGTAAAGTTAGTTGGCTTTTTTGACATACGATAGTTTACCTAGGAGCCATCGATTTCTCCAACAACAATAACTAGCTTTTAATATTTCTGATATTTCGAAGTTTACTATTCAACATTAGATATAATTATATAGCAGTATTCGAATGTATAGCCCTGCTACAGTCGAGACACGTTACCTACGACTTCGCACGTGTATTTGGCTGAGTGGTCCCGGTTTGCGAATAGGACCACCCCATCTCTTCCCGTGGGTGCCGTAAGAACCGGCTAAGGAAATATCCTGGGAATGGGCAGCAGCATTCTCTTCGGTACGTTGAAATCTTCTGCGATCACCAAGCCACATATCAAGCATGGTGATTATGGCAAATCCCCTATGATAAGCGTCCGTAGTGGCGTTTTATGGGGGTGCCCTGTATTCAGCAGTGGACGTCTTCGAACTGTTGATGTATTTGAATATTTAATCTACTCGCAGAGCGCACCATTGAATATTCAACAAATTGATTCGGAATATTTTGTTAATTAGGTGATTTAGATGAGATAATCGTATAGATCTATACGCTGGAATATACCTAATACTTAAAATCATATCTTATCGACTTTCTACGCATGACGTCAGTATTTTACTTATGATATGGGATGTCCCTAGCATACCTAATACTTATTGTAGGTACTTTACAATTGTATATATATGAATTAATCTTAATTAGGTGTCAGTTATCCATCAGAAGTCACAAATAGGTATCTAATTACTAACACTAAAAAAATATTAATACACTTAAGTACATTTTGTTAAATTTGCGCATACGCACGAGTCATCCTTAAAGAAGCAAGTATAAACAAATAAAAACTATTTGCATGTGTGTGTATGTCCCATCGCAAATTGAAACCGCATGTTTCTTTCTGGTCACATTACTTTTTTATAGTTTTTATTGTCTATTAAAATGACGCCATAAATACACAGCATATGGTAATCGTTAAGAGTGGGAAAAACTTAACAACAAGAAATAAGCATTAGGTGGCATTAGTCACTTATGTTATTCACACGTCACACTTAAATTATATTGGATATTTTTGAATCTAATTATGTTGACAATCGTATGGAACTGTTCATTTTATGTTTCTCAAAGCTGCATCTAAAGCAAATAAAATACGTAATTTAAATAGTGTTGTGTAGAAATACTTAGTGTAAAACTAAAGATTCGTGATTTATTGTTCATTAAACATTTTAATGTAAAAGATAAAATAAAAACAGTACTCAAAACAGCATCTTACTAATCCTACTATTTGACAAAATATGACCCTAAAACTTGTGTATTATTTTATTATGTATTAGGTTTCTTGCCACTCAGTGCTAAAACAGCAGAGTGGATTTTGATAAAATTTTATATGTAGGTAGATACTGTAGATCCTGTAATAATCAGGATGGTTTTTTCCTGGAAAATTGGTTGATTTCTGTGGTGTAGTACATACTTAGTGTGATTACCTATTATCCGCTTAGGTAAAAAAGCTCGGAGTGTTGCTAGTAGGTAAAATACATCTACTTACATTATCAATATATTATCATCGCTTTAGATTACAGCGTGAAACCAGGGTACCCGATTAGAAACTGACAGGTTTACAAAACTAGCTCTACGGCAACTGTAAATTAAGAGGGTGTAAGTGCACTCCTACACTGCACTCATGCACTCGTTATTCGCGTGAACATTAAAGTGCATGTACTTGGTATTGCTCTTAAATTGACTGCCCATCAAATCGCGCTCCGCTGAAAGACCTCCCCGCTCGCACTTGCGCCCGCCCCGCCTTGCACTCGCGTGATGTTACTTAATTAAACTTTAAGCTTAAGGGCAAATTTAATTTCCGGACCAGCTCAAAGAGATTAAGTTTCCCGTATTTTTATTTGTAGCAAAGCAACTGTGTGTTATCCGACTTCAGTGAAGCTTCCGCAGTTTACTTTGTAAACGTTAGTGTGGGATATTGCATTCAATAAAGATAACGTACTTACTTAATTAATGCAGTTCGTAAGTTAAGAACAAATCTTAAAACATTACGACCTTAATACCTCCGTACAAAAAGGCAAACTAATTTATATAATGCGACAGAGCTTAAGCGCAAATGCAGATTAATGTCAGTCAATGAATAAAACAGTCTCCGGCTCGGTTGCTAGCGGCAAGCGGGTAGCGAGTGTACGGCGCGGCGGGCAGTATACACGAATGTATTGTGAACCGATGGTGATAGCGTGCGGCGCAACCTTAAAAGCAATATCCGGCGCCGCGCGCGCCGCCCGGAAATGAACCGGAAACGGCGGTGTATTAAGCCGCAGGTACCAGCCCTTCAATTTATAAACGCTTGCGGCGCGCGGCGCACTCATTGCCATCGTCGCTGCTCTCCGCTCGCAGATATCCGGCCCGGTTAATTTGTAACGTGCACTCTGCGCTCTCAACTAGAAACGTGATTATTCTCCACTTTCAGAGTTGACTTTTCATCTCATATATTATGTGAGTGCACTCTTAATAAAATCTCGTAAGCGGAAAATATGTATGAGAAGACTTATTCAAAACATAGAGCGGGGTACAATATCTAAAATTACATTCTCTCGGCCTGAACTAACAGAGAAATGAAATAAAGTCCGCAAACAAAAGTTTTGCAAATCCAATATGATTTGGCGCGTCGGTAAACATCGGCAGCATCCCGGTGATATCGCGAACGAATAACATTAAACTTTGTATGGATTGAATGTAGAAAACCAATTTCGGTGCTCGGCGAGTGCGAGCCGATGGGATGAGGGTGTCAGAATGCTTTGACAGCTCTCTGATTGAAAAATACGGAAGCCTGTTTATAGAGCAAGTGAGCTACCGGAGTGCGAGGCGCTGCGTTCCATCTCAAGTCTAGGTATGAGGAACCTACTTCGATAACGCCGTTATTTTCAAACTTTTGTAACGTTTTTATAAGATTGATAGATCCACAATACAATAGTCAATCAACACACAGCAAAGTCTCTGGATTGAACAGAATAGACAGGATAATATCCCACAGGAAGACGGCCATCTTCTCAGTGCCAATGCGCGTCATTCTTCACCCTCGTCGTTCTCACATCTTTTAAGGTCAGATTGAATTCATACTAACAATCGAGGATGTATTTATTTTATAAATAACACACTACTTCAGCAATTTTCACATGAATGTCAAAACCGACAACTATACGGTTCGTACTTACGTTTGTATTTTGCCTAATGGTGTTCCCATTAGCGACACCTTAACGTAATAGGGTACCATTAGCACGTTATTGAAAAATCTCCTTGATTGTGCTAATAGCTAAATATGGGTATATATGTTGTGCTACTAGGCAAACCCGATTTTAGAGTAGTTAGCTTAGAATAGACTACTAGTTTAACTTTGAAAAATAATGATATACTGTTTAAAGGGACTACAAAAGCTTTCTCTATGATTTCAGTTATATGGGTCTCTTGTGCCACGCCAGAGGCATGGCACAAGAGCGTGGTGGTGCTCTTCTTCAAAAAAGGCGATAACACCTTATTGAAGAACTATAGGCCCATCTCGCTCTTGAGTCATGTGTATAAGCTGTTTTCGAGAGTCATTACGAATCGTCTCGCACGTAGGTTTGATGAATTCCAGCCTCCCGAACAAGCCGGTTTCCGAAAAGGCTTTAGCACCATAGACCACATCCATACGCTGCGCCAGATTATACAGAAGACCGAAGAGTATAATCGGCCGTTATGCCTAGCGTTTGTGGACTATGAGAAAGCCTTCGATTCAATCGAGACTTGGGCGGTGCTGCAGTCCTTGCAGCGATGCCAAATTGACTATAGGTATATCGAAGTTTTGAAGTGTTTGTACAGTAAGGCCACTATGTCAGTCCGACTACAGGACCAGAGTACGGAACAAATTCCATTGCAAAGAGGCGTGAGACAGGGAGACGTTATTTCTCCGAAACTGTTCACAAACGCATTGGAGGATGTTTTCAAGCTCTTGGAGTGGAAAAGATCTGGCATCAACATAAATGGCGAGTACATCACTAACCTTCGTTTTGCCGATGATATAGTCATAATGGCGGAATCGCTCGAGGACCTTAGCACCATGCTCAACGACCTCAGTAGAGTCTCCCAGCAGGTTGGTCTTAAGATGAATATGGACAAGACAAAGATCATGTCTAATGCTCATGTTCCACCTATACCGGTAATTGTTGGGAACGATACTCTCGAAGTTGTCGACAAGTATGTCTACCTAGGACAGATTGTCCAATTAGGTAGGTCCAACTTCGACAAAGAGGTGGCGCGAAGAATCCAACTCGGCTGGGCAGCGTTCGGGAAGCTTCGTCCTATCTTTTCGTCCAAAATACCGCAGAGCCTGAAAACGAAAGTTTTCAATCAGTGTGTGTTGCCAGTGATGACTTATGGAACTGAGACATGGTCTCTTACTGTTGGCCTCATTAGTAAGCTCAAAGTCGCGCAGCGAGCTATGGAGCGAGCTATGCTCGGTGTTTCCCTGCGAGATAAGCTCCGGAACGAGGAGATCCGCAGGAGAACTAAAGTGACCGATATAGCTCTTAGAGTTAGTAAGTTGAAGTGGCAATGGGCAGGCCACATCGCTCGTAGAACTGACAACCGATGGGGAAGAAAGGTTCTCGAGTGGCGACCACGAACCGGAAGACGCAGCGTGGGCCGGCCCCCCACTCGGTGGACCGACGACCTGGTGAAAGCCGCGGGGAGCCGATGGATGCAGGAGGCGAGCAGCCGCTCAAGGTGGCGTGCTCTGGGGGAGGCCTATGTTCAGCAGTGGACGTCTTCAGGCTGTTAATGATGATGATGATGATGGGTTTCATATACTACTGTTACCTAAATATCGATTTTTAAAATTTGTATTGTGTTCTGACAGCAAATCTAACATCCATTTTGAAGAGGAACTACTAGGTACGTGAAGTAGGTACTTCAAATTTATGTTGTGTAGTGTTTCAACTAAACTCGTTTTTCGTGGCTTCAGTGGAAAGTTGCCACAATTTTACGTCTAACACAATCATTTTCAATTCCATCAGTCTTTGTTTTTGTCACACGTATTAAGTATTGTCATACCTACTTTATTTAAGCTAAAGTATATCCAAAAAACGTATTATTAACCATATATTTTATCTGCATTACTTTTAACAGCACTAACATATTATTTACATACTTATTTCTTATAATCTATTTTTATTGGTCCACATCTCCGTATACACATTCCAGATTGAAGATAAATGATGCAAGGATTACCCAAGTTATGAAATATTTTGTGAATATAGTACCCAACAGAAACTCTAGACGATCTTCGCGTCGATATATCATGAATATGGACATCACCACTCTGCTATTGGAATTCTATTGATGGGTTTGTTTCCTTCTTGAAAAATGCGCATCTACAGTATTGCAATATCAAGGTTCCAGATTAGGCGATAGAACTAAATAATCGTCGTATACGAAGGGTTTTGGGATATGAGACCGGCGATTCATTTAAAACGACGAAATTAAACGTCTGCGAGATTACCAGCCGGTCGTTCGGGGATTACACAGAGATAACTAAGACGTTTATTGAACTACTTTGAGAAACTTTTATTAAATTTCATATCTTATCAAACCCGTTAGAAATACGAATGTAATTTACTACTAAAGTTTTTTGAAAAGACAAACCAAACCGGCTTTTGTTTTGTTAGCAATGAGAAATCAATTAAAGCAGTGAAAGGTTGTTATTTGCCTGCAAATTAAGAAACCTATACTTGTGTAAAAACTGGAAATTTCGAACCACAAGCACAGTGCTACAAGTCACAAATTAACGTCGACAACCTTTTAAAATTCAAAGAGGTAAAGATTGTGAAGCATTTATTATTAAAAACAACTCTCGGTGACTTCAGCGTGGTAATAAAGGTATTTATAATAAATTAAGGTACCTATTGTACGGCGCGACTACACGAGTAATGTGTATGCATTTAAATTACACTCAAGTGCGACACAGTGGTAGAGCGAGTGCATGGTAGAGTTGGTAGTGTTCATGTAGAGAAAAGCGGATATGATTTGCATTGCGATTTTTGTACTTGTATGCAATTATAATATGTATACTATAAGTAGGTACCTATTATAGATATATTTTAAAAGTACTTTTTCATCAAGATAAACTCTTTGGCGGTAATGATAGAGTGCTTAGCAAATTAAAGTAGGTATCATGATCTTTTCTCGTAGCGGATATAGGTAAAATGAAAACGTTAAGCCATCTCGGGTTTCTTTCGAAGGCGCCTCACAAAACTCCATACTCTATTGTACTCAATTGTATCGCGTCTTAATTACAAAACGGGTGAATATTTAATTAAAAAGTTTCCGCACGCGAGTAATTCCTTATTCCATGTATACGAGATTGAGTCAGTCGATTCCTCTTTTCTGCGAAGCCGTCGACATTCGACAAGGGTTTTTAATTGAACGCCAGCCCATTGTGCTCGTTAAACCGATTCTGAGTTAATCACCGAGTTTTTCGTTCGGCGTAATGGAAGAAAGTAATTATCAATTAACTGGTCGGTAATGGATTGCGGCTGCTTATCCGCCGGCTTATCTCGACGTGTAACGACCCACTCCCCAGCTTTATCTTTCCAATAATGAATTTAAAATCATCAATCATTCGCGCAGTTCGCGTCACTCTGATACTGTTTGACGTAAAAAGGTGCGATGCAAAATTTGCCTATTAGGTACATCGCGTCGCGTCGCAGAGTAGTTTTTAACGCTATTATCTGATCGTACGACAGTGGGCGATGGTAAATATTTTGAGCGAGGTGCTAAGTAGTTTTGGTGTGTGTTAATAGTATTGTGAAAACGAGTAGCTCAGTCCGCGTGGTGAGGCGGTGACGCGGCGATTTTGTGCCGCGAATTAGCATTGTAAATGCAATCACAGGTGTCAGCCGCCACTCGCTCGTCGAATTTATACGCCTTCCGCTCCACCACTATGAATATAACAATTTATTGTCCATAAATAACGATTACCTTCTCATGTCTAATGAAGCTATTAAATTGCAAGCTCACTTCAGATGGTTCAGTGTGATACAACATCGTTGATTCTCGGAATTTAAATTAATACTCGCGAGATATTATGATAAGGAAATTATTTCGTGATATGAATTAGCGTTTTCATTCATTTATGTTTATGTTACATTGGGTTTTTTTTTTTTTTTTAAATCGGTACATTTTTAATTACATCTTACATTTTATTGCAAAGAGTTACATATAAGCTACACACTATATTTAATCAAACATTGTTAACTCGATAAGATATCTACCGTATAGTATAATAATATAACCGTTTTGTAACTCATTTCTGTTGAGAAATAAACTTATTCTTATTCTTATTCTTATTATTTAATAAATAGCAAAATATTACAAGTTTATAACATCCTAGATCAATCGGAATTAGTTACGATATGAAACCGGATTTAGTTATTGTGGGTCCGGCAAAACAGCCATTAAGAGGATTAAACATGTAAGAAACCAATTAAGGTCTTAAAAGCCGTCAGTGTAGGCTATGAGGCGGTTGGTGCGGTCAGCAACGACTATTAAACCTCATTAAAATAGCTAGCCAACGATCACAAACACTTATTTACGGCAGCCGAGCTAAGTTATTGCAGCTAAAGTCAACGTAACAACGCCGTAATAAGCGTTCTTCGGTGACCGTTAATTAAGCTACATTATCGCAGGATCTATCGCGACAAGTCGGCGGCAATAATTATCATGGAACTGTATGGAACAAAGAGCAAGCCAAGTCGACGACTCACGTTTCAAACCATTTTATTTTACGGCAGCACTTTGGGAATTCTAGAAACAAAAGCAAATTACAGAGGTAATTGAAGGTATAGATTTGGTTAATTGGGGTTTTAACAAACTATTGTTAAAGTTATTACTGATTGGTTCCGCATATAACTTCTTATTGCTCAGTGAATTTTGGCAATCTATATTGTATCCGTAAAAGGCAAGAGTATGCTACAAACAATTCTTATAATTTTTCACGGCGTATTTTATTCGCAAAATGTGGTCATATTTTTTTATATTGACAGCACTATAAGGAAACAGAAAAAAAGAGTCTATTGAGTACATCAAAGCATTTTAAATGGTGACAATAAAGTACATAATTAAAATAAATACTAACCAATTCGCATTGTTTCTTTTAATCTGTCATTTATTCAATGAAGCATTATTTATAAATAATTAGTAGAACCGGCGCGGCGGCGGCGGCGGCGCGGGTGCATAGCCTTACTTACCTCATGCCGTTACAGTCATCGTCGGGTAAAATTATTCAAGTTATTCAAACTGCGCCATTCATAATTACAGGCACTTTGTTACAAACACATTTCAATAAGACGGCAACTTTGACCAACAAATTGCCTATTTGCCGAGTCATTTTCGCAAATTGTACTTTTAATAAATCTGCCTTTAGGTACATCGTATTAAATTATCTAAAAATAAACCTGTAAAATATTTATCTACCTATCTATATTGATGAAAAGCCCTGGCCTGAGTGAACGAGTGACTGACAGACAAACGTAGAGCCCCAACCGCTGGATACACCTATATGTATACAGACTTGATTTTTGGAGGGTGTTTTCTTTTATGGCGTGCGTACTGTGTACTATGAGAGTTTTTGAAAGTTCAATCTCTAATGATGGGGGACACCCCCCATAAACTGTCAAGTGGTCTGTTCGCAGCTTGCCCCTTTCTGATTTTGGCTTTTATTTGTGACATCTATAAAAATCGTGAATCTTCGCCCCCCTTTTAAATTGTATTAATAAACGCGGGTGAAACCGTGGGCTACCCTTAGTCTGCTATAAATTTGGTAATGTATGATGAGTGAAACAAATTATCCTCGTTAAAATAATTTTTGGTTAGTTATTATCATACATCATCAGCTCTACATTATTAGTTATAAGGTTTTAAAATAAAGCTGATAAATTGTAGAAACAACTAAGTATATATTATTTATCCACACTTTCTTAAATATGCATACCCTAAGACCTATAAATAATGTCATCAGATTACCTAAATTAGAATTATCAGAATGTTAATCTGATAATTCTTATTTAGCATGCTGCGCCCGCGCACTAGGTTAGGTAGGTAAGGCTCTGTAGGGCGACCTTGCGACCGTTGCCACAGAGAAGGTGAGAGCTTCTTGAACTATACGTGGTACTACTATATATTCTGTGGCTATACTGCGGTACGCCTTTTATAAAGGCCAGGGCGTGTAATCTGTAAGTAATTGCAAATGTATCTTATTTATTTGTTGCCTTGTTTTCCCATGAGTTTTTTTATAGTTTGTATTTAAAATTCGTGTCATAGTGTCAATACACCAACATAATAACAAAAAAATGTTTAAAATTTTCGCTGTAATTTGGTATATTTGTTTGAAACCTCTCTCACAGTCCAATTCAACTTAAACTGATCAGCTGACATTGTAGACTATGCTGACAAAGGAGAAGTAAAAGCTAGTCAATAAACAAAAGTAGGAACCAACCAAGCCGATAAAGAATACAAATCAGTATTTAAATCTGTGCCTGTCGCTATGAATAAAGAACCGTAATGGAATTACATTGAGAAACATTGAATAATACGGGAATTATCGTAGATAGGATCAAATCGGGCACGCAACGTCGCGAGGCAATAAAGGTAATGTAAGCAAGGTATTTGCCAATATCTCCACGAGTGGCCCTCCCAAATATCTTGAGATTGTACTCCCCCTACATAAAAATTGTTCCGGAATAGAGATACTGCCCGGATAAATATTCAATTTCACTACGGACGAAAAAGATTTGATACCTTTGGTACACGTACCTACCAGGTTTATTGGATGATAGCCTTTGGAATCGTGTGGATAATCATATTCATAGTTTTTCGGCAAAATATAGATGAGCTTTTCGTTGAAAATGTTTTGTGCGGCTTTGGTGACCTCCTATATAAATCCAATCACGGGATTTTTTTCGTCAAACAAATTTTTGTAGGACATTATATTGTCGTTTTATTTCCTACCCACAAAAATAGTTACGGTGAAATTTTGTTTTGATCAAACTGGCTGGCCCTCTGCAACCCTTGTATAATTTCCATGAATATTTTACAGAAAAGATCCATTGGGATGTAGGTATTATGAATAAAAATATTAAATATGTGTGCTGGCATGACAACTTATCAAATGGCAGCGAACCGGTTTCCTCCGCATAAGTATATATATATACCTCAGGTATACAATTGTCAAACCCTGAATACGACAAACCTCAAATATTAAAGATCAGTTTTATTGGCACTCACTGTGTAGTGATATCAAAAAGGGCAATTACTGTAATGTCCACTCAGCGATCGGTCATAGCGCACGGAGGCGTATCCACCAGTCTCGACCCTCGAACGACATGTAGATGAAAAGGGCAGCTGAATCTAATACAATCGAGAAAGCGATACGAGTTCTGAGCTAGGGTTGGCAGGAAAATCTTAAGACTGTTTCCGATTTATTAATTTTAGCAAATGTACGATGATGACATTTTATGCCCTAAAGCCAGAAGTTTGGCAAAATTTTAAAGTATCTAGCTAATTATTGATGACATTTTATGATTTACGATTTCCTGCATGTAGCAAACAGCTATCTATGGATCTGTGAATGTTCCTATGGAATATGATGGATGACCATTAAGAAGAAATAAATATATATTGAATTTGTTTATTTATTTACCTATATTATGACATGACAGTTTAATTAATTAATTAATATTGTATGACATAGTAATATCTCGCATCTACTTAAAAATACATACATCTACGTAAGCCTTGAACGAATGATGATTCGTCCAAGCTGTCTAAACTAAAAAACAGAATAGAGTGAGTAATAAAAGGTTACTATGAAAAATTTACATAAATAATTATGATTAAGATATTATTTTTAATATAAAGATTTTTTTTAAATCACAGGTTGAACAAATTTAATTGAACACGAACATAAATTGATTGAATTATTGAGTGTTTTTCCTTCACTTTAAAAATGATTCTATTGATTACGCTGATGTGAAATTGCTATACCTACCAAAGTCACACTTTCTTTATATAATTAGCTCTAACCAAACCACTTAACTTTTAATAGGTACCTAAATCCAATAATACTAGTTAGGTACATGGAAACTTCTTTAACTGACCTAGGTGCTTAGCAGAATAGTCAGGTGCTAACGAATCCTCCGTAATACCCCTTCGGTATCAGACGCTGATAACTACGGGGAAGTAGTTAAAAAGGAATGTAAAGTTTTATTGCGTTCCGTGATACGGCGCGCACAAAGTATTGCATTGTTAGCGAGTGGCAACCCTAGCCGCGCGGGGTTGCGGAGCGGGAGGGGCCGTATTGAATGAGATTGCTTCTTACTTCGGCAAATGGATCACGTAGTGGATGAGATGTCACAGTGTTTTAAGATCCCAATTCGAACGATTCGTTAGATAGTTATTGGCTTTACTCGATATTGTCTTCATCTGAGTTACGTTGTTGTATTGAAGCCATTAATTTGTAATGAGTTCTTGTAATGGTCATGTGCCCTTGACCGTATCTACGTTATACAACCAAGTAGAATACTGAAAGATAGTTCAATATCCTTTAAAAATATGTAAGCAACAAGAAACTTAGATAATGTGCGTAGTTATACAAAAACAAGTTAAACAGTTAAGCTGTTTAAAGTATCCATTACGTAATCAAGTGGATACATTCGCACCCAGTAATTGGGAAATTCCCGAGCCGGGCCGCCATCGCCGCGCCGCGTCGTCGGCGGTGGGCGGGCGCTGAAAAACAATTTCACGCCAAATCTTAGCTTGTGTTTTCCTATTTCCTTTTTATTTATCTTTTAGTCTTTCCTTTCTCGGGAATCAATTTCACGGATGAGCGTCGCGATGATCTCAGCTCAAAAAGCGCGAGGGATCGAGCTCGAGTTCACGTGCCGCGTGCAGTCCGGTGAGCGTCCGGCCCGGTCCGGCTCTCGTCCGAGCCGGCTCCTCATTACCCGGGTGACGCAACACCACGTCCCGATAATAAGCTTTCTGCTCGGTGCTCCTTGTGATTGGATGGGTTATGCGTGTGTTATCTGCGTGTGCTGCTTGCGATAATATCTAACCCAATTTACTTTTACATGATTTCGTAAACGTGTTTAGCTCCTTTTCAATCTGCTTCTTGTTTCGGCAAAAATCTTATATGAATGTAACGCCAGACAATGTTAGCGTTGTACAGAAAGTAATTTACTGTATGGAAGCTAAGTAGTGAATAACAGTGATTGTTTTGGCGCCGACCCAGATGGCAATGCGCATATTGCCGACGTGTATCGCTCGAATTGCGCTCTACGCTCGTTTTATTTAAATAAGTCTTTTTAACTTACAGTTGCATATGAGAATTCAGTTTATGCGTTTGTTTTTAAAGCTCGAGGGACGTGGAATTCTGAATAAAGTGTTGACATGCGTTGGCCGTTAAACATTGAGTGGATGGACGGGACGGAGGCTGGCGCGGGCCGGTAGGAGGCACGTTTCAAAATTGTAAACCCAGGCGCCGGCGCTCCCTCGGAATTGACAATTTTACGGGCGGTTTATTTCCGGACACCGAACTTCCTTGGTCAGGGCGCGCACCCTCCACCTCCCAGCTCCACAACCCCTTCGTTTAGCGCTGTTTGTCCGCACTAATGTCATCTATTACAGACGCTGAATAAACTTCATTACATGAGACATTTAACATTCTATACTTTGGTATGTGTGTAACTGAAAATATCCTTAGTTTTAATTAAAGTGGTGTACCAGCACGTTTTAGAACAGACACTGAAATACATTAACAAGATTGTAGTATCTACATAAAATTTACATTGTATGTAAGTATCTTAAGCGAAAGCTTCCCACTTAAAAGCTCTACAAATGCACTGAAAGCTCTTTCGCGCACTAATCCAAACCTTTTAGCTGCAATCAAAAGCCCCGAGCGCTCGCGCGGGCCGTCGGCTGATGCTTGTGGAAGCGCCTAGGAATTTAATTTACATTTTTAATTAAGTTAAATTTTGTTCGGAAAGCTTTCACGGAATAGGAGTTTTCTTGATTAGAGTTCAGTTCGCCCTGAAGTTTGAGATTGATTAGTGGAGCTTTAATTGCTCTCTGCCGGTGAATAATGAATTCGATCAGCGAGGAGTCAAAGGGTGTCTGACGGGTTCTATTAACTTTGTTACTATGAAAAGAATGATCAAAATGTTTGTTTTGCTTGTTTAATGCATTTAAATGATTGCTTAACAATCGCCCTTGCACGAACAGCTTGCAGCGTAACCGATGATTTATTTAGTGATTATAACTGATAGGGTATGTCCATGTTTGCCTAGCGTCGTGTTAGACGAGGCCCGGCTGCTACGTAATTGATGGAGGGGCGAATTTTAACCTAATGCTGCTTAATTGATCGCACTGATATCATAGTAATAATAGAGATACCTGCGATAGTCACCACTGGCTGCCCTACCCTGATAGTGCCCAAATGGGTTTCAACCGCACTCCCCCAATTACCTAAATACTTACTTTAAATATAATGGACTACTCACGTTCCATTAGTGATGCATCAATCACGTCGGTGAAGTGTACTAATCCATGAAGCTTTATAAGTGACCGGTGAATTTATGTAGGTTTCACGCTGAGCTCGTGAAGATCAACTCGAACTAACCACGAACAAGCGAATAAAATTAACATTATCACGCACTCTCGCATTATAAAACAACCTAATGGGCGCTTGTAAATCGGAAAGGGCACAAAAAAGCCGTGCTATAGCTGACATAAAAGCGAATAAATAAGAGAGTTCGGCGAAGCACTCTCACCGAGAACAAGTCGAGAGTCAGTGACGTACGATTTGACGTGGAATATTTTATCCGGGACTGCGTCGCCCGCCATCCATTCCACTTATCCCGGTGCTCTGTTGAATTTTTGACACGTCGTCGTCGTCGTCGGAGGCAGTGTCCTTTCTGCGGCAGGTTTAGTGTAGCTTGGCCCTTTAAATTCGCATTATCCGGTGGGGCTCGTTCGTCACTCCGCCTTAACACGTAGCGACAGATTACTGTGGGGACTCTCCGCCATTGTCCCGTGATCCAGAGCATAGGCCACACTTATTGTTTGCCGCTGTAATAAACTCTGCAGGAATTTAATAACAAATGTACCTATAACATCACCTAAATAAACTTTTTCGCGTATAGGTATTTATTTTATGGAAAGTACCAGAAGCTGTATATATCACACACATCACAGGGTATAGAGTTAATTTTCCAGGTGAATCTAACCTCTTTCTTCCATTCGTTGGCTGGGCGAGCACAGCTGTTGGCTCGTCCGCCAATCTGACCGAATCCGGCGCACAGCAATCCATATTAGATTTGCCCGTTCTCTCATATCCATTCTGAGATGTTCATATTTTATTGGGGCCAATAAAACGGATTCATGAATATGAGAAATGCATAACGAATACCGTATTTATGGATGGAGGCGCGCCGCCGCGGATATGTCGCGAGTAATTTGATAGCCGCCTTTGTAACAGGTGCTGATGGGAATTTCGATGCGGTTATAAAAAAATTCATTCCGTTTGAGTTTGATAGCATATTTTGTTTTATACCGCTACAATTTTAACTAAATCAAAATATTTTATCACGTCGGAATTGCCACAGACACGCGTAATTTTACTTATTTATGGTTCAGCATATTTGTTTTTATAAATAAGGTATGTGATGAGGTGTGGCTATAAAATAAATATTAATGGTTATTGCATAGTTATATGATCGAATGAATTTTTAAGATTAATGCATACCATTAATATTTATTAGCAATCAAGTTTTAGATGTTTATTTAAAAATAACATATATTTCAAATGCAATTATTAATTTGTCTCTGCTTTAAAAAAAAGAATTAATTTTATATTGTAGACTGCTAAAGACCAACCAGAATTCATATAAAAAAATATTGCCAAGTCAGTGGTGAAGTGGGTGTGCTATAAATTGATATAAAAATATCTAGAGATCGGTGCATTGCAGTAGGTATCTAAAAGCCGGCGGCATGCACACAAATAAGGATAATTCTTGACCTCTGTTCTTAAAGTCGGCTTATTTACGAGCCTCGCTTCGAAACATCGAATGTCTTCTTTGGTGGTCCATTCATATCCTTGAAATGTTGAATATAAATATAATCCAAACAACTTTAAAAAAAAATCCGTAAACTGTTATTGTATCGGTTTTTTGGTAAGTAATATACCCCTACAATTTCTGTTAAAAAGTCATATTATTCGTTGCCTTTTCCAAGTTTTATAGCAGGAACCATATAAAAGACAATCATTAAGTTAAATATGTCGAATATGGAGTCTTCGGATATGTTACTGTACTGTTTCCACTGTTTCAATTTACAGCTTTTCATGGACGTCTCAGCTCAACCTTCAAGTAATACCGTCTGATAGTGCGTTTCTAGTTGGCTCTACGTTTGAAATTCGACTCTAAATCCTATATTTTGCAAGACAGAAAATTATTAGGAGGATCTCCGGAAGAGAGGAAATATTTTAAAAGATCTTAAAGCCAACGTTCAAGGCTCAAAATGGGTTGCTTTGAACTTAGTTGGTGCCGTTTGACGGTAGTTTGTCGGAGTAATAAGGTCTCGCGCGGAGTGGACGTAAGGAGAGGATATCGTTTATTCTAATGAGGTTTCGTTGCGAGACGCATGCTGCCACTGTCCGCCGTATTACCTTCAGCTTTCCAGGATCATTTCTGAAAAATAAATTGATTTGGAATTTACGATGATTCGGCTACGGATTGCTTTTGCAAATGGTAGCCGAATCATCGCTTAAAAGATGCCATCCAATTTTGAACGCATATTATCGTTATGTTATTTCCATTTTGAGTACAGCCTTTAACCGTATTGAGAACTGAATTACTTGAGTCAAGCTACATTATCATTTACCATGTCTTCATTTCTTGAATTATTAGTCTTCTTCTTTTCTCGTGTAGGCAAGTGGTCAGCCCTGGTGTCAGAATGATTAGGCTGCCCAAAGGCTTCTGACTTGGCTTAACGACTATTGTCTTACGACAACAGCCGGGACCGACGGTTGACGTGCCCTCCGCAGCACGGTAGGGCTCAGTTTTAAATACCACTATTATATATATGCTGTAGCGGTCACCCATCAAAGTAGTGACCGCAGTGAACGTTGATTAACTTTACCGATCGTAAATTCGTGACTAATTATTAGTAAATGACTATAATTTCTGTAGGTTTGTTAAATGAGATGAAGCAAGTCTAAAAAAATAACCTACGCCACCGCGGGCGCTCGCTTGGCTATGAATTATGCATACCTACCGCTGGAGTTAACATTTTTTTAATAAATAAACCTACATATTCAATCTCGTATTTATTCAAATAGCGTAACAAATATGTCTAACTTTCGTAACTAAATTAAGAAACGTACGAGCTTATCTCGATGTTAATTTACAGTAACTTTGAATGGAAGAGATACTACATCTTGTTGCCTTCTTTAATGCTAATCTGTCTTTAATAGGAAACTCCCATTTAAAAAAATAATATAAGAAATAAAAAAAAAAATAACATAATGTATATCCATCAAATAGTACTGGGTGGCGCAAAAGTAAAGACCCTATTTGGTTCAGCTATAACATTTTTTCTAAATTAGAAAACTAGATTTAGGTTTTTTTAAATGTATATTTGTGCCATTAAATTTCGTACCATTAGGATTTAAAGATGATGTCTTTTAAATGGTGACCTCCAGAGTTGATACACATTTGAGCCCTATTTATGACATTTTGCATAACTTGCCGTAACACTTCCTGCGATATGTTCGTTATTTCTTGACGAATGTTTTCTTTTAGAGCTGCGAGAGTCTGTGGCTTGTTCACATACACCCGAGATTTCAAAAAACCCCAAAGAAAGAAGTCTGGACTGGTCAGATCGGGTGATCTTGCAGGCCAAGGCAAATCGCCAAAACGAGAGATAACTCGGCTTGGAAAAGCGTCCCTCACTAAGTCCATAGTGTCGCGCGCTGTGTGTGCCGTAGCGCCGTCTTGTTGAAACCAGATGTGCTCCAGCCCCAATTCGTCCAAACTGGGTATCAAAAACTCACGTAACATGGTTCTGTAGCGTTCTCCAGTGACAGTTATCGCATTGCCTCCAGCGTCTTCGAAAAAATAGGGTCCGATCACTCTGTCAACACAGATGCCACACCATACAGTAACTTTTAGTGGGTGTAGAGGTGTTTCTTGAATAATGCGCGGATTATCAGTGCCCCAGAACCGAGTATTCTGCTTATTGACATGCCCTGAGAGATGGAAATGCGCTTCGTCACTCATAACCAATTTTGAAGGAAAATCATCTTGCAAAATGTCATAAATAGGGCTCAAATGTGTATCAACTCTGGAGGTCACCATTTAAAAGACATCATCTTTAAATCCTAATGGTACGAAATTTAATGGCACAAATATACATTAAAAAAAACCTAAATCTAGTTTTCTAATTTAGAAAAAATGTTATAGCTGAACCAAATAGGGTCTTTACTTTTGCGCCACCCGGTATAACCTTAATTAAATTTTTATTCGCTTTATATAATAAAAAATAAGAAATAAAAAATATACATTGCGTGATTATTAATCCTGTTGATTATAAATATAAAATTCTATAGTCCTATTTCCCAACGCTGATAAGTATCTACTTAGGTTTGTTTTATTCACATATGGTTTCCGATTAATGATTTCCTAAAATAATCACAATTAATTATAATTATATCCTATTCGTTACTAGCTTATTAGGTTTGGCAAACTGATATGAACCATAATTATATTTAGGGGCGTGTATTAACTGCGTTCAGAAGGTTTTTAATATAAAGAAAGAAAAGAAAGAAAGAAAATACATTTATTCATGACACACAACACAACATTACACTACATGACATTACAATACCCTGATACACACAATAACAACACAAGTAAAATGATAAACATGTAAACACAAGCAGTGCAATGTTGCGCGGTGTCACGAATAGGCCCCGACTCAGCATAAGGTCCTAAGCAAGACCCTAATTACTGATTTTCAGTCGGAACCCATTTGTGGCACCACGAACGTCAGGACAATATGAACATTAAAATAATATGAACATTAAATAATATGAACATTAAAAACCATGAAACTTATTAAATACATTATTATTTTTAATGAGTTTATCTATTTATAATGTAAACAACATTCTTACGTAGCCCCTTTTTAATTAGTAGTACAGCATAATTATGTTTCCCTAAGCGTGACCAATTGCTACGAGACCTTCCTTAATACCAATTTAATGGAAATTCATGACAAACTTGTTTGTAATGTTGTTTTCAGTGGTTATTTCTATTGTTTTCAGGAACAAATAAACGCGGTGTGATGCGAGAGTGACGGTCTCGCCATGATTCGCGATCCACCGGCCATGCACAAACCTGAAAATGCAACCAGTAAGTCAAAAGATAACTAAAAATTACCTACACTTATTATAGGTACCTATAACCCACCTGTATATCACCATAACGACGATTCTATCTACGTTTAGGCACGCAAAAAACAACAGTGCACATAGATACATAATTATTGAGGTAAACTGAGAGATTTTTTAATCGCATTTGACCACTTGGAAAGTGACGACGCGCGACGTGGTCGAGGTATGGTTATGGTGCGAGAGCCCATTGCACAAATACCTACGTCATCGGGTACCCCAATAGGCTATCTTTAGATCGTTAACCGATATCTAAATATGTAAAAAAAATCAGGTCTGCCAGTTCCAATCCTGCCGGGTCATGGAAATAATTGAAATTTTTTGACGTATTTTTTTTGTCAAAATGTCCCCGAATGAAAGTTCTGCCAACAGTTAACCATTGATTAATTATATAAAAAAAATTGGTCTGCTATTGCGCACCCTGCCGGAAGTACCTAGACCCCTAAGAATGTGCCCTTCACACTCTTTACCTACCTCAGCAAATACCCCAATGAAACCTACGCCCAATAATAGCCAAGATGCTCCTGATAATAGATTAAAAGGTCTGCCAGGTCTAAACTTGGCGAAACTTAGTATCCAAGGCATTTGAAGTTGGTGGAGGTGGATTATTTCCATGACCCGGCAGGATCGGAACTGGCAGACCTGTTTTTTTACATGTTTAAGTGTCGGTTAACGATGTAAAGATAGCCTATTGGGGTACAATACAATACAATACAATACCTCTTTATTGACACCAAAATAATAATAACATAGAAATAAGAATCGCATAATAAGATAGGTACAATGGGCGGTCTTACGCGTGGCGTGGCGTGGTGGGGTACCCGACGACGAAGTTATTTTTGCAGTGGGCTCTCGCACCATTACAGTATTTCATTAAATTCGTCCAAAATATTTACATTTATTATCCTTAGGTTGCGTGGTATGAAGGACTGAGTAAAAGGGATCATTTTAAAGGGTTCCAGTAAAAAGTAAATCAGAGCACAACTTTATGACACAAAAAATGTAAGCAGCCGACATTTTCGTTTTGCTGACGTCAATTTTTTCATAATATTAGGACAAACAGGTCGCGAAATAAAACGTTGGAAGGGTTGCGCCATAAACCGCCCGCCAGCGTCCGTCGCGATATTAAAAAGGGGACGAACGATATTGCAATATCACATTTATGCGAAATGTCCAACACCCAGATCGTATTGATAAAAATAAGCGATTTTTTATTGTGCTCCGCAATGTCTACCTACGAACAAATAAAGCGTCGAACTTAAAAGGGATCTTGTTGAATCACGGAACCCGCCCAATTACAATAAATCTGAAGGCTTCTACCTCACCCCGTCTTCTGCGCAACATTTCATAAGCCTTTATCGTAATCAAAATCGTATTTTACGTTGTTACGGCTATTAAGCTATTCGACGTGATGGAAAATCGAATATCCTTTTACTGCATCGGATAGATATTTCGCTTTTAGATTAAGCTCAATATGGAAACTTTATGCATTGCAATAAGCTGCCGCAGAAAAACTCCGTGGTCTTTCAGTTACTTATTATAACGTTTACTAGTGTTATAGGAACTGAGTTACTTTGGCAATAATAGCCTCGAGAAAGAGCAGTTTTATTCGCATTTTGGTCACGTGTTTAACCACTAGAACGGTTTAAATTTCGGTAAGAATAACACAACAAATTCACATGAGCATCGAATGCAGCAGGAGCAAAGGCGGAAAATTGCGGCGACAGTGTGGGTGCCGCGCCGGGCGGCAGTGGCGTGGCGTGGCGTGGCGAGAGCGGCGTGGTGCTGCTCTGGGCCGCCCTGATAAAATTTATGGCCACTTCCCCTTTAAAACAATATTGAGGGCTCAGTTGGGATTTATGTCTCGCCGCTGCTGCAGCGACTCAATTTATTCTTCAATTTTTCATACAATAACTCACACACGTATTACGAGTGATGGATGAAAAGGACTAACTTTCGGGCTTTAATAAGAGCCTCCAGATGCGAATCTCCAAATTGGCTGAAGTTTATTGCCCACTTATGTCAGGCTTAAGTTTCGCCCGGAGCCTTTCTCTGAGAAAATAAATTATGACGTAGATTGTCTCGACTTGTGTAAGTTTGATTGTCGTTTGGGAGCTTTTAATGGCGCGGAAACGTACCGGGCCATGTAAACAATAACAAAAACGGTTAATTTAATGATGTAAACAATTAATTAACTGTCTGATCTTATCGGACATGCGATTTATTTTTAATTCATAAAATAAATAAAGGCAAATAACATTTGAAATGAAACTACTATGTAGCTTGATGATACGTCTCTAAACCATGATTTGGATTTAAAAAAACTTTGAAAAGCAATTTCTTCCAATTATAACTGCCTAATTGAAATTTTAATTACTAAAAACTCTTTTCTTAGGAATCGTTTACCACTGCCATTAGGCTTAATTCAAAAATTAATTTAAACTTTCACAAGGTTGAGTCGGGAAGCGAGCACCGGCGTAAAAGCAATATCAATTTCATAATTTTAATTAAAAAAAACTAACTTCCCTGATGACAAAGTCTCGTACTTTTTTAATAACGAAATGTTAACAGGGAGGGGATATTGTAAGGGTAGAATCAGATATGGTCCGGCGGAGTTACTCATAATAATATAAGTTCCATTATGCCTTACGGTATGAAGAGTATGATGGTTGACACCATTGAATTATTGACTTCTGTATTTATTTATTTCTAACTATAAAGCCCATGTTAGCATTGGAAAAGCCCGCGATTCATAGATTTACATCTCAGGATATGCCTGAACTAAAATGTTTAATCTTAAGAGGTTGGAAATAAAACCAACGCCTTCTTTTAGGGTTCGTATGAACTACGTTGAGTTGGAAACAAGCCACCAAGGTGACGCCGCCGTGCACCATGATGTCTTGTCATTGTTTATGCTTACAATGATATTACAAATAGAAAATACAATATTTTGTTACAAAACAAAGTACGATATTCCAAACATTGGTATTGGTATTATGATAAGAAATGCTGACTTTCTTTTTAATACGCTTTTGGAAGTAGTTCGTACAACCTTTCTCAGCTCATAGTTTGAAGTACCGTTGTACCCTGTTGTTAGGCCCGTCCTTACGAAGTAATAATTAATTATATATGTCAATGCAGCGATCTTTAAAAAAACAGCCATTTCGGTTCGGCCATTTCCGTGTAAAATTCAAATCACACAAACAAACATACAAACAGACAAATAACGTTTCACTTGTATTATATTAGTAGGAATATAATTACTCATCATCATCATTATCAGTCTACTGCTGAAGAAGCGTCTCCCAAGGCACGCCCCTGAGCCCGGTCATCGGCTCGAAGATGGTACGCTTCCAGTTTCTGCCAGCTACTTTGCGTATGTCATCGCTTCATCTCACACTAAGCCATTCGCGGTCTCCACTTCAGAACACATAATGCTTATGATATAATTAAAAGGGGCAGGGATATTAGTTTCTAAACTAATATACGAATTTAAATCTATATAACTAAAGTTTCTGATAGTCCGCTCGAATACGATCCCCTTCCTTCCTCTCGTGTAAGCAAGTGGTCAGCCCTGCTGGGTTAGCATGGACGGTAGAAAAAATTGTCTTTCCCCGTTTTACGTCAGTTTCTTAATACTTGCTTGGAGTAAAACAGGGGAAAGACAGTTTTGTCTACCGGCCGTGCTAACCCTACTGGTGTCAGAATTTTTAGGCCGCCCAAAGGCTTCTGACTATTGTCTAAGACAACAGCCGGGACCGACGGCTTAACGTGCCCTCCGAAGCACGGTAGCGCTCATTTGCAAATACCACTTTTATAAGAATACGATAAAGTAGGTATACCTCCATAGCTTCGCTGTCGCACCTCTTTTCAACCACTGATACCCGCTGAAAACTGTCTTATTAATAATGCTGCTTTTCGCCTACATTCTTTTAAGCTAATTTGTGTCATGTTGTAAACAGCTTTGCATGTTATTATCGTTATTCAGGGCGAGCATCCTGCCTGTAAGGTTTTCTACATTTTATACGTTTTACTGCTAAAGGGTTACCATTCGCCCGCATTGGAAAACTAGTAATCACAAGAAATTTCAGTTGCATATAAAAAAGCTACTGTTGAAGTTTAAAACGTTAACATTGCTTATTTAACAAGGTATATGATAACTCAGTTGGTAGAGTCTGCGACGTCGACTGGTCTTGTCGACGACGTACACGAGCTTTCGTTAAGGTAAAGGTTGTCATAAAATTATACCTTGATGGTAAGACTGGTAAGACATTGAGTCTATCATCTTATATTTGTTTAGCTACCTTCAAGTATCTATTAAAGGATCTGTCGACGAGTACTGCATCAGCTTCACTTGAGAGTCGGTAAAAGTTTCATAATCCAATGATGATGATGATGATGGTTCAGGAACCATCATCATTATCATCACTAGCCTGGAGACAAAACGAACCGTAGTCATAATTTAACGGTACATACTTAAGTTGTGGTGAAACGACACCGTCTATCTGTGAGTGCTAATATTTTAGTTTGTTCATCTAAATTCTAGAACGTAGTGGCAACCCTAGCCCGCATTTGGTTCAATCTAATTACTGCCCGCATAATGGATATCGCGAGTGCGCAATCAACTCCATTGTTTAATGAGTGACCGGCGCGACTAAACTAGTAGTCTGGGAGCCTGTGCTAGGTTTAATAACGAGCCATGGCGACGAAAACTTACTATGTGTATTAATTGCAATACAAGTGTATCATTTTTACAAGGCATGGTTTCAGGAGTTAATAATTAATGATTCTAATTTCAGCACCAAAATCAAAATAATACCTACAATAGGTATAAGTAGGTACCTAATTGGCTATTTTTAGCACTTTTAATGCCTATTCAAACCGGTGCGTTATTCGCTACCGCTGTGGGTAGCGGTATACCGCGCGGGATTCCGCCTGTGTATTTTGTATGAAGTTTCGCTCAAGTTATACTCTAGTCGCGGAACTTCATACAAAATACGAGCGGTCCCGCGCGGTATTTACGGCTGCCAGCAGCGGTATATAGCGAATAACGCGCTGGTTCAAATAGGGCTTACGAGTCAAAATCAACATAAATTAAATTAATGTTCTAGTCAAATAAGATTATAAAGTGCTTATTTCACCAATTCAAAGAGCGCCAAGAGGGTTTTCCATCCGATTCTAATGATTAGAGCATCGATATATTTTTGATAGTTGCCCAATTAGGAATAGCTAAAGGCAAAATAATCACGATAGAAAACTAATAAGTAAAATAAACAAATAAACATAAGCATACGTTTTGATTTTGGTTTATATATTATATAATTACCTATATTCACTTTCCTTTTACTTACGTCCAGCCCAGCCATCATCATCATCATTAACAGCCTGAAGACGTCCACTGCTGAACATAGGCCTCCCCCAGAGCACGCCACCTTGAGCGGCTGCTCGCCTCCTGCATCCATCGGCTCCCCGCGGCTTTCACCAGGTCGTCGGTCCACCGAGTGGGGGGCCGGCCTACGCTGCGTCTTCCGGTTCGTGGTCGCCACTCGAGAACCTTTCTTCCCCATCGATTGTCAGTTCTACGAGCGATGTGGCCTGCCCATTGCCACTTCAACTTACTAACTCTAAGAGCTATATCGGTCACTTTAGTTCTCCTGCGGATCTCCTCGTTCCGGAGCTTATCTCGCAGGGAGACACCGAGCATAGCTCGCTCCATAGCTCGCTGCGCGACTTTGAGCTTACTAATGAGGCCAACAGTAAGAGACCATGTCTCAGTTCCATAAGTCAGTAAGTTTGTCGAAGTTGGACCTACCTAATTGGACAATCTGTCCTAGGTAGACATACTTGTCGACAACTTCGAGAGTATCGTTCCCAACAATTACCGGTATAGGTGGAACATGAGCATTAGACATGATCTTTGTCTTGTCCATATTCATCTTAAGACCAACCTGCTGGGAGACTCTACTGAGGTCGTTGAGCATGGTGCTAAGGTCCTCGAGCGATTCCGCCATTATGACTATATCATCGGCAAAACGAAGGTTAGTGAAGGTGAAGGTTAGTGCCCAGTACCTACCCTAATTAGATTCCACGTTAGCTCTCATACTATTTACTATAATTTATTCCTATACGTACAATCATTTAGAACAGCTGCAACCACAATCATTATACAAATCCATTAGTATCGCACTTTAGATTATACGTGTGATTATTTGCTTTAATAATGAAAATTAATAAACGTCCGCTTAATGGTATTTACTCGGAACTTTTTAAATAAAATGTAAGCAGCGCCATCGTATAAGAACACTTTGAGATAGCTTGTGTATATACATATACTTACACCAGTTTGCTTTTGTAAGAGCATAATTATAATTATAATTATAATGAATCAAGATGCACGCAGTAGGGTTACTAGGCAGGCGTTGATGGATATTTACAAATGAAAGATGCTCACCGGTTGTGCAACATTTTGAAGTAAATCTGAATGGAATGAGGCAATCCTACATCTTCAACTAATCCTATCATTCCATATTCAGAAATTAATTTTGAGGGTAACTGCCAGTTTATCTCTCTGGTTTTGTTAGTTTTCAGAAAAGTGCCTGTGACATTTAACGACGTAAGGCATCGATACCTACTTCAAAATTTGCTAAAATAAACTATATAAGTTGACGTACATAATATAAGTAGATTTGTAAAGCTAACATGAATAAAGTGTAAGTAAATACAGTATATTTAACTGGATACTCTTTAATGGCGACGGCAAGCAAAAACTCATAAGCCCGTAAATAGAGTTTCCAGCGATCATTTACAACTCAGACAAGGCTCGATAGAGATCGACTCTAACAAGAACTATGAATAGTCAATGTAGACGTTACAAAATGAGGGAAGGCTTTAACGGAACTAATAATGCAGATCCGAGAAATTGACTTGCCCAACACGGCTAATCATGTTTGTAACTACTTTACGGCAGCCCTCAAAAAACTGGATATTATTATAAGTTCTATCTGACAGGTACAAAATAATTTCGTAAGCTAACAACGATTTCAGAAATTGTGTGTTGCAAGGTGTGGATCAAATCTCGCTGGTATCTAAAAATGTTAAGTAACTTTAATGCAATTCTATATATTTTTTTAATGAGGCAATGTGTCTTTATTCTTTAAACTAACTTCCTGCATGTATAGGTACCTTAAGTGTAGTTTGAACTTAAATGATAACAATTACAGATTCCAATTAGATACAATGCTTAAAAGTAATTTTACGAAGAAATTAGAAAATGAATATTACAAAACATTGGGTGCAAAGCAAAAGCGCGAGCGGGGGCGGGCGGATTACGAACTTCCGGCGTAACAGCGATATATGCCATTGCCGCCCCCACTCACGCCAAAATAAATTACTTTTCATCCATTTCCTGGTTTCTTTTCATTTCGGCGCCTTAATACGTTGGCGGCGGCCGATCGGCTGTGTCGGCGAAATTATACTGCCGCCCAGTGCGGTAGCCAAGTCTCTATCAAACTCTCTACCCGGCGGTAATAAAATGAAAATAATACCGAGTGCCTTCGCCCGCCAAAAGATATTTATGTGCAGGGTCGTGTTATTAGCGCACCTTTTGTTGACTTTACACGGACGGAAAATTAAGAGATGACTAGAAGTTAGCGGCTATACCGTAGATGGTGCTGGTGTATAAAAAGGACCAGTTTAGCTGTGGGCAGGCGCAGTGTGTGAATCGATGCACTTAATCGATGAGACTATTAGAACGGAGCTGCACGTAATTACGGCATTAACGACATGCGCGCCTGAAATGGACAAAACACGCCAGCGGGAGAACGCTCGCCTTAGTGAGCCGCGGGCCTTTCCGCGGAAAATATACCATTCTTGTACACACAACATTTTTTCTAACACGTAGAAGAAACTCCGCACCCGTACTCATACGTTCCTAGAATATTAAAGAAACCTTAGTGAATCGATTAACTTTCAACATTTCGCGCGAACACCCGACACGGAGCTAAACGGATATTATCTAATTAGATTAATTGCTTCTCTGTAGCTTTGATGATTGCTATTCCCCGTAACGTAATTATGGATTTGGATCATAAAGTAGGAGGAAGTGTTAATTATGCTCGACTCTATTTTAAGAGCTTTTGGAATTCATTTTATATGGTTTGTCATCGTATTTACAATCTCCTTCAGCTTGTGCCATGCCAGATACCTAGACAACTCACATAAGAACAGATTATATGCGCGCTGTTGATATTTACCCGTTCTCATCTGCCTGATTATAACTATCAGAATGTCTATATCATTTTAAAGCTAGAGTAGGTTGTAATATAGTTGATGAACTTCGTATACTTACAGTGTACCACCAAAGTGGTATTAATCCCCCGCGAGCGGTCGGTCGCTTCTACCACTTCATCCCCGCGGCGTTTTTACTAATTGTGAGTTGTGATGCGACGCCTGGCGGTCGGTCGTACGTCGTCTTTGTTATTTTATAAACGAAGCAAAGAACAGTCATTTCGAATACTCCAATTATATTTATTCTCGTAATATCGGGACCAATAAAACAGACGTATCATACCAGCCGAACGCGGCGACGATGCGTAACGATCGATAGCGATGAGTTATGTCCACCTAGTTACCCCTTCAATTGTACCCCTGATTGTTTTGACGTACGCGCTATTATTACGGACCGTGCGCTTCAATTGAAACTTATTGTTTACTAAATGGCCGTCGGCATATTTATTCATGCCCATTCCGACGCTCTCACAAATTGTCTACTCGTTCACGCGATGTCGTATAAAAGGAAATAAGAATCGTAGTTTAGCCTTTTAGAGCGTGAATGTTCCATAAAGTTTTATTGGGTGCTGTTAATGCACTTAATGAGTCCGCGCGTGTTTCAATGTTGCTAGTTCTTTCTTGTGTGAGAAAAATGCGTATGCGCATCTTAATGACGTAAGCCAGTAGCAAGCAACGACTACGTGTCACGCGGCTCGGCTTTACTCGAATTAATTGACGTAATTACGTAGTAGTAAAGAAAACAATTGAAACCAGCTTGAGGCCATAATGAGAGGAGCATTACGAGAAATTATGCCGCTCATGTTTAGCGTAGCTGAATCCATTAGCATTACATACATCAAAGCCTTAAATTTAAATTAACTTTTCTATTTATTCTTTTCGTAAATTAATAGTACTTATGTATACATGTTGTGGAATAAGAAATGTTAAGTGGTTTAATTATTCCTGCATTCTTGTGCAGCTACCCTGCGATTCGTGATTTTTATTAAAATAAAACAATAGACTGTGCCAGGTAAGGACATTAGTTATTTTATTATTCGTTTCACAACCTTTGTATTATCAAGAAATCCGCGACCTTTTTCCACATAAACCTGGTGGGTACCTAATTACAGAAAACAGTGACTTTATTGCTTTTAAAATGAACCGTTAATATATCGTTTTGTGAATTTTACATTCACTGTAAGTATTTAACGACAAGCGTTACGAGTTATAAATACTTCAACCTTTAAAATATAAATGGAAGTTTAATAATTGTACACGATCAAAAGGAAATTATGGTTTATCGGTCAAGTAAAAGTCAATTTATAATCATAAGTCAGTAAATTGAGGACCTGTCATAACTGATGTTTCAGTGTGATGAATAGACTTTGAAAGTTTACATAGTTTATAAAACCCACTTTATAAAATAACGTATATTTGTTATGTAGGTATTTTATTTAATACCCATCTATAAAAGACGAACAGTTCCTTAGAACCCTTATGTTTCATATTCAATATTTTAAATGAATTGCAAAATACACGCTCTAAAATACCCATTAGACGCCCATTTTACCACTTTCTCCCTTGACTCCATACGCTTGGTCTATTCACTATTCCGGTATGATGCCCCAAAACGATTCACTGCTATTAATGTTTTAAACGAGATTCCTGTTTCTGGCCCCAATCATTTACTTATATAATATCTCATATTTTTTAAACTATCTTCCTAGATCAGCAAGATGAGAGCAAATATGGCCTCAACGCAAGCGTGACGGGGAACACAGGCAGCGCCAGACTGTGTGCACAATGCGGGAAGGTCATCACGGAGCGGTTTCTCCTGAAGGCGATGGAGAGGTTCTGGCACGAGGATTGCTTGAAGTGCGGCTGCTGCGACTGCCGGCTTGGAGAAGTTGGCTCAAAACTCTATTATAAAGCAGACCTAATGCTATGCAAGAGGGATTACCTTAGGTTAGTATTTTGAGGCTGTTTGCTGTTAAATTGCTACTCTCTTTGGAAATAAGGAAGAGGAGAATGTTTGGTCAAGTGTGTGATTATTTATTTATTTAAGAATAGGTCGCGATACTAAATACATGATTATATGAAAGAGACACATTCAGCAGCAGCATTGATTATAATAATTGTTATTACTTAATCATTTTATTTCATGGACTGGCTGAGCATAATGGGTGAAGCTTTTTTATATGAAAAGAATATATTTATGAATCCAATAGGTACATAGATTTGCTGTGAAATGTTTTTATGAATTGTTCTGTATCAGAACAACCCTAATTAAATCAGAACTTCTGATTTAATTAGGGTTGGCGCCCCCGCATGATACTGTTACAAACACGACTATAAAGGCTTTTATAAATATGATACGACAAGATTTAGGTTACATTCAGTTACGGGTATATTTTTATGCTGTCGTTAAAATATTTAAAAGCTTTAAATCTGATGGATTCCAACTATAATTTAAGTTTTTAAGACTTAAAATATTTTACAACCGATTTACTCGGTTAAAAAGTAATATGGCGTGCGTCTTAAGTGGTCGTGGTATTTATAAGTCGTAAGTATTTCATTTTTATAACCCTGTTATTTTTTTAACAGGTTATTTGGTGCCACGGGCAACTGTGTGGCGTGCAACAAAGTCATTCCCGCCTTCGAAATGGTAATGCGAGCCAAGAGTTTCGTTTACCATTTAGAGTGTTTTGCCTGTCAACAGTGCAATCACAGGTACGGATTTTACACCATGTTCTTCAAGACATTGTTAGCATGTAGCATTGAAATCACTAAAATAAAAAGTATACATAACAGTATTGGGCATTTGGTACAAAAGGTCAAGATATTAACTAATATTGTCAATTTATATACGTCTTATCACGTTATTTATATATTTTTTCATGATAACAACGGTAAATTAGTACTTTCGTCCCGTAGGTTCTGCGTAGGCGACAGATTCTACCTATGCGACAACAAGATCCTCTGCGAGTATGACTACGAAGAGAGGCTAGTGTTCGCAAGTATGGCTGCCAACCCTAGTGGCCTGGCACATATCCGGAGGCAGGTCAGCGGATTACAGGTACCTATATATTTTGAGCTTTTGAGCTATTTCAGATATGTCTAGACAGCGTCATTATATCACAGATATTATGAAAAGATCGATTAAAGACTGTATCAGAAAAGAGTTTCTATATATGAATAGCTCCTAATTGATGCCTTGTCTATTATTACGTTGAAGAAATTGTTGTTTTGTGGAACGACATGCGGTCCTTAATTATGACAACTTCACATTGCGGGTTCTCACAGTTCATACAAACGGAATATTGAAGTGAACTTTATACTAAGTGCCACGTAGCCTAGTCCGAGGAACTGACGTGGCCTAATACTTGCCGTGGGACCGTAAACCTGTCTCGAAAAACGGCTATTGCCGATCCTATACTTTCAAACGAATTACTGACAACTTTAATAACCACAAAACTGCAATTTCTTGCTTTTAGAGAGTAACGAGCGTTATGATTGGTTTATCGATTTTGTACGGTCCAGTCTTCATGTCTAGCAGTGGTTTTCGAAAAAAGAATTTAAATAAATTTTCGCGCAAAATTCAGTCTTAATTCACGGTATGTATGTTTTCTATATGATAGACATAAAAGCGTCTTACTTTTCGAGTTTTTCGAATGTCTCCGGCCAAAATAAAGGGCATGTGAAAAAGTCGACTCAGTGGAGTAAATAACTCCCACAAGGACACTGTTAGTGGGAGATTCTATCTCCACTTTATTATGTTTCTTTTGTGATCATTAATCTTTCTCGTACGAACGCTTGTCGGAATGCGAATGTGGGGGAATCTATTTCATTTTATGAGTTGCGCGAGTGGAGGGACCCGTTCAGCCGCACGACATTTCTAATCGACTTTTTGATTGCGCTCACGGTCTACTGTTAGAGCTTGATATCGGAACTGAACGCCGAATTTAAATTAGTTATTTAGTTTCGATTCTTTTATCGGTCAGTCTCGTGATAAATTGTTTAATGAAATTAATGTAGGCATGTTATGTATCTAATGCCTCACGGTAGCCTCAAGTTTTGTTGACAAAGTATTGCAAGCGTGTAAAAAAATTAACTCCAAAAGCTGCTGTCCAAAATTTTGACAAGTTATTATTTAAAGTAGAAATGAACATTTTTGAACCACGAGTGGTCTTTTTCTAACATTCGGATTATTCTTATTCTCATACGGCTCCTCAGCCCGCCTCATTGAGAAGCCATTTGCAATGGGACTAACTTTAATGTGATTCCTTGGATTTCTTCAGGGGCCGTCCCTGCAGTTAACTTTAACATATTCTGTTTGTTGCAGTCGCCAAGCGGCGGTGGATACGTGGGTGGCGTGAGCGGATGCGCCGTTGGTCCGGTCGGCCCGGCTCTAGATAAAGATGGCAACGGTTGCGCCGGCGCAGATGACGCCTCCAGCGGATACGGCAGCCCGCCCGACCCTGATGTTTGCGACGCTGGGCGATGACCACAGGTGTCGCGCCGACTTACTGCCTCGGTGAGTCATACAGAGGAGAGAGTCAGAGAGAAAGATAGAGTGATGGAGAGAAAAAATAAGAGTGGGAGTGAGTGGAAGTTAAACTGAATGATAAAACTGAACGTTTTGGACTTGATACCAAATAAAAAGGATACTAGTAGGTCATTCCTTAAAACCTCGTTAAGTAATATTGCTTCCTTTTCTCTAGGTGAAGCCCCACTGAGTGTTGGTGAGGCGCTTCGGCCCGCAGGCCTCCGCTCCTGGCTCCTCACGCACACATACACATTATAGAACTCTCACCGGCATTGAATCATCAGGGCCCTGGTTCTCGCCAATCCAACTTGTCTGAAGTCTTTATCGTTCAACTCGATTTTGGAATATGAACGAAAAGGATGGAGTATAAGGCAATTGGCGAATATTGGAGAATATGGCCTCACCTCTACATCACGTTATTACTATGTATACTGGGGAATCTGATAATGGTGCACAGATATGCTTGCATTGAGTATTAGCTGATGAATTTCAAACGCCGCTTAATCTTAAGAGTGTTTTCAATATTTAATAGTAAAACAAACTGACCTAAATAAATCTTTCATAAGTATTTGCCCAAGAGTCTCAGTGTATTTGAGTTTGTTTAAAATTGTCATTCTCTTCGTGACTAAATTGGTACGTTTATTTGTGCATTATCATTGGACAACTCTACACCTATAGAATCGTCTGAAGGCTTTATTTTTGTAATAAGTTCTCGATAAGGTCTGTTAATAGAATCTCAAAGATATCGAGGGCGCAGTGTGCGCCGCGGTCAGGTATCGAGTGTAAAACCGGCTAAGTGCAAAATTACGTCGGGAGAATTTACATTACGAGAGGAGCAATAGGACGCACACAGACGACGCGATATTCAGCTAAACTATTCTTGATGTAAAATGAAAATGCTAGGCTACAGTAACACCACACAGCTATGTCATCCTTATGTTACAAAAATATCGCCAGGATGGTACCTAAATTCTCTTATAAAGTACTCGAGAGTATAGCCAGATAATTACGATATCGTAATTCATATCCCACCGTCTGTGCACTCCCTTAGTGAGGCGGGCCGCGGATGGCGGGCCACTTTACAAAGTGTCCGGGATGAGCCGCGATAACGTTGTTAGAACACGATATTTCCATTATGTATACGATTTGAGCACTTGTTTACATGTTAAGATACCGCGCCGCGTGGGTAGGGCGTGCTCTCGCTACTCTACCACGTCTTGCGCTTAGCCAATTTAGACACGCCCTGTATGTTAAAATAAACAATAGAACGCTATCAATATTCACCTCCGCATTTACATACTTTGATATTTTGGTCAGTTCCGTTGTGACAGCCTTTAGAAAGTTGACATTAATTGTTTCACAAGATTAACATGATATTCTCATCATCGGGAAATTTCGATAGCAAGTTACGTGTAAAACACCTGTGGCCTAAATGCTTGGCAGACTGGATAATGTGTTTCATTTGACAGGTAGCTCATACATTATCTGTGAATGAAAATAAATGAAATGAGATTACCAATTCCAATGCCCAAAGCCAATTAAACTGGTGTTCTAATTTTTTGTTCGTAAAGTTAAGGGTCAAAACTTACTGAGCTTCCAGGAAAATGAGTGTAAATGAGCATTTATCTATTTTCATTAATAATTTTAAAATTTCTAGGCGTATTTAATTTTGTGGAAAGGTTTCAGTTCAATTGGTACTAGTGGAACCACGGTTGGTATGACAGCAACGTGTTTGTTCTATCAAACGCGTCGTAGGGTTTTGACCCTGATTTTCCAATTCAAACTCTGGTCATAAAACGATTGAAAACACAGATAAAAAATTGTAATTTAAAATGGATCTCATTGTTATGAAGTTGTACGTACGTACAGTATGTACGTGGCGTGCACCTTATGTAGGAGTCGTATATTGTTATCATACAAGGTATGAAGTTATATGCATGATTTAGTTTAATATTTTACTTTTATTATTTCGTTTTTACCAAAGATAAGTTTCATTGGTTTTTTTTATGGAAATGAAATCGATGTAAGTTGCTGCTTTCAGTAAGAAGACTGATAAGTGCTGTCCGTTAAAGCACTTAATGGTTTTCCCTACGACGGCAAAAAGTAATATAATGGGTGTAAACTTGATCATACCTAGTTATATACTTACATATAGGTACCTAATTACTAACCTAACTACACAGACAAAAATAATCCATTGTAGCTGCATAGATTGTGCTATAACGGCTACATAAGAACTCGCTGATATTTATGCAAGCTGTATATTTTTGTACATTACTTTTATTACACTTCTTTAAGTCAAATTTCTAAATCAAAGTGTTTATACTTATTTAGGTATAAGAACTAAATTGTTAATGTTTTTGTTTACACCCTGTATATGGTATTCTGGAGCGGTGCAATGGCTAGTTATTTAAGTACTGTATAAATAATTTGTTAACTCTTCTAAAGCGTTTTTATCACCTCTTAATATTTTTTGACTGTCAAATCAAATATCGATACAAAAAAAAACGTATACTTGGGTTCATTTACGAATAAATGAGATGATTCTTTTTTAAACAAATAAATTGCAATAAGCACATAAAATAACATGAAATTTAATTATGTAAAGCTACGTTATTGTGTTGTGCTACTTTTATTAAAACATCTGAAGTCTAGGTAGGTACTTACCTACATATAGAAAATAAAATACCTCAAAAAATATAAGAATATTTGTGTCAAATTTTACGATTAAAATTTATTCAGAGGTGGTTTAGAGCACGGGATGACGCAATTATTGTAAATTATCCTATTTTGTTTTCTGCTACAGCTTTGGTAAGTGTTTGCTCATAACTTTTAAAATATTGTAATAAGTCACAGATCCGCTATTAATTACTGTTCCGTTACTAATAAACATAGGAAATAATTGAATAGTTTTTAGTTTCAAAATTTTACAAATCACGTAACGAATAAATGAAAACACAGTAAGTGAAACACAGTTTTCAGGAGTCTTTCAATATATTGTTATGTGACCGACACTTGTCGGTTATAGTTGTGAAACAAAGGCTAACAACTTTAATAACGCTACAAAAACATTTTATGAATAAAATTAAATAAAAGATTTTTAAATTATAAAATTGTATTTATATGTAAAAAGTTTGACTGTCGTTATTATTACTTAGATGTGTTGGCGTCTAAATAAATGTTTAAACGAATACAATAGAGCTGATAGAATAATGTTTCTAAACGTTCGTAAACATCGACAGACTATGTTTTATTTCATTTGCCGTTATTATTGTAAATAAATATATTTATTTAATGATTACATCACTGTGTTTTATTCATTCTTACACAATCATAAGGTATTAAATGGCGTACGTACCATTGCATTGAATGTATCATTTTGGGTCAGCCGTTAATTGGACCCTACCCTACACAGCAAGGCACTCAACCAAAATACGTGAGCACTAAGTATTTATTTTATTCTGTGCCAAAAATGTGCCAGCCCATTTTATATGTAAACTTGTTTATAAGAAAATCTCATAAAAGAAGATTGAGCCATCCCTTAGGGTGGGTTTCTTAATCCGTAGTTAAGGTCAGAAATCTTTTTTAGACTGTGTGATGTCTCAGGATGATGTGCACAGTGCGCAGTGTCACGCGAAACTTTAATTTAGATTTCCGAGTGACACTGCAATCTGCAATGGGCGGCCGTAGCGCTTAACACCAGGCGAACGACTAGCTCGTCACGTCATTCGTTTACATAAAAAAAGGTAACCAATGGTGAAGAACTCTCAAATTGTAACCAATGGTCAAAATTGGTTAGAGTTTTTAACCATTGCTTACCTTAACTACGCATCAACCCACCCTGTTACCAAGTATTATAGTTTTACAAGTGGGAATAATGTTCCCAGTAAGCACGTACCAGAACTATACCTAATAGACTTTAACTGATACAATCATAAGTAACAATTAACCTACGCAAGGTCTTATTTTTCCCCAGTAATTTTACCAAATGTTTATAATAGGGTCACCTTGTCAGTATTTTTGACCTGCATGGTACCTTAATATAGGTAATAGGTATCTAGGTACCTACACATAGGTACCTGTTTTATGGTCAATACAATAACATTGGTCAATAACGTAATTATTATGTTGGAACTTATTTGTTTCATCATCAGCCCGAAATACGTCCACTGCTGAACATAAGTCTTCCCCGTAAAACGTCACTTTAGACGCTTATCATAGGGAAGATTTGGCATAATTACCATGCACGCTTTGGCAGGCAGCTTGGTGATCACAGAAGATTTTAGTGTAAGTACCGAGGAAAATGCTGCTGCCCATTCCCTGGATATTCCCTTAGCTTGGCTCTTACGGCACCCATGGGAAGAGATGGGGCGGTGCTATTCGCAAACCAGGACCACACTGCCGTACGGATATTTATTTGTTTAGAAAGATATGTAATACCCGTAAAGTGCGTAAGTTATTCTTAATTGAAATTTTATATATTTGATGATAGGTGTCATAAAGTATCCAGTAAAGTGAAATCTGTAGCAAGTCTAGTATTACTTGCTGATTCTAAGAGCTATATCGGTTACTTTAGTTTTTTTTCTAACTAAATAGGCCCGCATTTGACCGCAATCTCACCTGATGGAAAGTCACTTTAGTTCTCCAGTGGATCTCCTCATTACGGGTCTCATTTCTTACTGACAAGTGATAACCGATGGGGAAGAAAGGTTCTCGAGTGGCAACCACGAACCGGAAGACGCAGCGTAGGCCAGCCCACAAGGCCGATTCATGATCTGGTGAAAACCGCAGGGAGCCGATGGATGCAGGAGGTGAGCAGCCGCTCAAAGTGGCGCTCTGTGGGGGAGGCCTATGTTCATACCAGGGGACGTCTTCAGGCTGTTGCTTATGATGCTGATGATGAATGGTACGGTACCTATCCTCGCACCAAGAGGGCTGTATAAGACGCTTTATACTACTTATAGCACAAAAAAATATGAAAAAGATTACTACAAAATATGTGCCGCTAAAAGCAGTGTTCGACACTAATTGGCAAGCAAAAGAACTGAGCACGTATACAAGAATCTTTTTAAAACCATTTAAAAATACATTACTATGTCAAACAAAACTGTCTCTCTTTGCTGAGTGATTCTGAATGTAAAAAAACTATGGATATGACTGGCATGGAAGTTTTGGTAAATACACATAACTAGAATTTAGAAAGGCGTGCTGCGTGCTGCGTAAATCTCTATTCTACATAGAGTTGGCACACCATATAATTAAGTATAGTAATGATGCTATGGAATGTTACGTATTCAAGTGTGTATTTTACTCATATAAACACATATACATAATTATTATCATGCAAATTAAACACATATTAATGCCTCTATACAAGTCCACACGCATCACATCCGCCCCGAGCATGCCCTTTTTCCGTACTATGAGTAGCAGCAGAAATTTAAAGCCACATGTAGTCTACGTTCTGATACAACATGTAAGGTACTACAATTAAAGTAGCCCTTTGTTCGGCTTAGTTTTTTATACTTTTATAACAAACTCGTTCGCGATGCGAGTCGAGGGCAGGGGCTGTCCATAAAATTCCCAACGGCGAGACGCATTAACGAGCGTCGTTTAGTTGTTTGCTGTTTAAATAAGAGTTGTAATGTAATTTTAATGAGCTCACAAAAATGTGTGCGCGTTTCGGAGTAACTAAAGCGACGGCAGGCTCAGCGCAGGCGCGTTCACATCGTGTCTCTGACGTTGTTTTGACTACCCGCTTTATAAGGATCAGGATTATCGCACTTTATAGCTGGCCTAAAATATTTCAGGACCATTAAGCCACCGCCAGCCACAGCTATTTTGATAGTTTGCATCAGATAACACTTTACAGTCGTGTCACTCAATACTTTTTTACTCGATCAGTATTAATTACTTTTAGAATTGGTTAATTTTAGTTAACGAAAATAGGCACAGTGTCAGCATCGAAATTAAAAGAAGCTAATTAATGTTTACGGTCGATTTAAAAATTTTGGCAAGAAAGAATAGAATTTGCGTGAGTTATTGGAAGCCGCGGCGCACGCTCCGTGAAAACTCACTTAAACTTTTTTAATTAAATTTCTGATTTTTCGTCTGCGCCCCGTGCCCGTGAGGAATCTTATCCGGTGGTTTTATTCAAAACGCTGTATTAATTAGTCCGCGCAGTGAAGACTAATGACCATCGTAATCGACTTTCACGGAGTGCTGCACCGCTCTGGAGCCGCAAACTTTGCGAAAGGTAATGGATGTGCTGCCACAGAAACTTACTTTGAACTTTTACGTTTTATGTCAAGTGCGTTCATTGACAAGTTAATTTAGTTATCGGCGCGCGAGGCGAGTGCTTTTCATTAGGAAGCTTTCCCTTTTTGTGTTGGCGCACTTTGTGGCCCTTTGTGGAGATGTCGAGAAACGGATGGCTTGATGGAAGTTACCGAGCTTCAGATCACAACTTCAAGTAGGTATTTCAATTTGATTAAATGGAATGAAACTTACAATAGGTGCCTAGCTACTAAATGGTACTTCTCTACTTAATTCAAGGAGCTATACATTTGATCTATCTTGATATCTATATTGATCTCATCATATAAAGTTTTAGGTACATTTAGTAAAACAAAGTTTTCATCCAAGTAACATTAGTAACACCACTGCACGTTAATCAGCCTACAATTTGTAACATACATGATCGACTATCGATCGACAGGAATCTTAAATATCTAAAAAAGTCAGCTCTTGTTTCTATTTACCGATTCATTTGGTTGCACTTAAGTTTTTACGATGTATACAGCAAAAACATTAAGTGCATGCCATATAAAGCGGCAGTGCCAAGGAAGTAGCATTAACTGGCAGCGAATCTTCACTAATGTGTTTGATCACAACGAAGTGGCAGCCGTCTTTGTTTGCGTTTAATTAACGAAAATGCCGCAGACGGCCATTAAGAAAGTCGATGGATTCAGCCCATTCAATGAACTTCATTACTGTGCTCATTATGTAGGTTATTAGTCATTCCAATACAAGCTAAGGTATTTTAATGGAGCTTTAAATAGAAAAGCAGAAACGATATACCGTGCGAAAATTGTCTGAATGGAGCGGTGGATACAGAATAATACATAGAAGATACTACATGGCAGCAAAATTATTCTGCGTCTCGTACCTTTGAAACCTTCGCTACGCTCAGGATTCTTCATTCCTAGAATCCTTCGCTTGCTCAGGTTTCAATTTAAGTACTAGCGCCAAAAACCACCTTTGCAGCCTTGCATAACAAATTACTATTTCTATGGCATTGTGCGAAGCAGCTATAAGACCTCTATTCACAATGGTATTTGATATAGTTAGTGACATAGTCGATGTCGCCTCAAAGCACAAATAAATTTTAAAAAATTGTCTGTATTGGAGAGGCTTACTTACCTATGTTCAGCAGTGAATTTCTTTAGGCTGTGATGATGGTGATGATTAGGTATGTGTTACTAGTAATTTAAACGCCACGTCGGAAGCTTGGGTACATTTTTGACACACGTTTATTTTCACGATGCATTTTATAATTTGCTCATTACAATATAGTTTTTAAATTTTCGTTACCGCAGGCTGTTTATACTGCCATTTAAAATTAATAAACTCTACCAAAGTGAAATAAACGACTCACTTAAATCGGGCTCAAACTAGTAATTAAGAGCAGTTTTGTAAATTATCGTTCAAGTATATACGACCTTTATGTAACTACGTTCAATTTAAACCACTTATGTAAATATCAAAAATAACCAAGCATGCAATTAAGCCGGTAACAAACAAACTTCAGCCTTCGGAAGACTTGTAAATGGACCATTACAAATCCTTGATTTACAATATAAAGAGATATTATTGTATGTACCTTTTAATAACTGACGTGGTATTGGGATGTTATATTAAAGCTTTTTTATCTCCGCCAAACATGGACATTAGCGCCCGTAGATAGATTCGTTAATTAATTTTCAACAGAGATGCTGATTGGGCCGAGTGGTGGTATGGTATCATTATTAACGAGTGTTGCAGTCATCTGCTTTTTCTTCTTGTTCTTCTTCTCGTGTAGGCGAGTGGTCAGTCCTGGTACCAGAATTTTTAGGCCGCCCAAAGTAAGTCATCTGCTTATAAGATCCATTAAAATATCCGCATTTGGGACTCTGTTTTACCCGAATGCCAAAGTTTTTATAACGTAATCTTAGTTTGAAAAGGTGCTAAACCGTTAACACGAAGTTGACAGTACACGAGGCGGAACTTTCCGTCGAATCATTTAAATAAATGAACTCGCATCATTATGTCGGATCTAAGGATCGAACAAATTGCCAATTAGTGGTGGCTCGAGTTCAACAGGACGGGGATCGAGGGAAGACGTGACGGGACGGCACTATCCGGAAAAGGGAACTAGACACCCGTGCTCCATAAGGTTAGACATCCTAAAAAGTTAAATCCATTTTGCCACGGAAATTCTTTATTTTTGTTAGATATAAGTATGAGTTAAACCAACTTGATAACGCACCGGCAATGCACTGTGTTGCAAATGTCCGTAGGCGGTGGTGACTACAAGTAGGTACTTAACCATGTGCTTATTTTACTTATTTCATAAAAATCTTACCCCATGCATTTAGCTCTTCTTAATGTAAGAAAAGCAGTTAACAAAAATATTTAAAACAAATTGTAACGTACTCAAAAAGAATAACAAAGCACGAAAGCAGATGCCGTCAACGATATTCTAAAACACCTCTAATCACTATCTATTTACTAGGTGGTAGGACTTTTCTGCAAAGTTCGTCTAGGTAGGTACCACCGCTTTGCCAGTTATTCTGCCGCCAAGCAGTAGTGTGCAGGCACTACTGTGTTCCGGTTTGAAGGGCATTGTAGCTAGTGAAATTACTGGGCAAATGAGACTTTATGACCTGATCATTCAATCTAGTAATCTGATTACTAGACTGTTTGATGTCTCAAGATGACGTGCGCAGTGCAGTGTCACGCGAAACTTTATTGTTTTAAAGATCCGAGTGATACTGCAACTGTTATGGGCGGCCGTGTTGCTTAACATCAGGTGAACGACTAGCTCGTCACGTCATTCAATCGCATAAAAAAAACAATATCTCAAGGTGATCATCGCAAAATACTTACTGCTCCCGTTATGACAGCAACAACGCTGCACTCTCACCCATCAACAGGCAATCTCTACATCTCTACTTATTAGTAGAGACAGACAGTGACAGCGCACGTCCTTAGTTGTGCAAGCTGCGAGCTAACGAATGAAGTCACGTCGTCACGCGACCGCTCAGAAGTATAGTCACGCCAATATAAGAGCATTATGGATACATAGTACTAACAACAACGTTGTAGAGAGTATGAGCAACGGGTAGTTTTTAGTGCTTCCCGTCAGACACTCGATCACAAGTCTTGCCACAATCTCCATAGGTGGCACCACAGATTTAGTAAAGAATATTTATTATAGAAATCGTGATCGATTTTGTGATCATAATTGTGATAAAAATTGTGATCAAAATTGTAATCGAAATTGTGATCCAAAATTGTATTCGAAATTGTGATCGAGGTTGTGATCAAAATGGTGATCGAGATTGTGGCTGGAATCGCTTTGTTGAAATTAGACATCGACCTAAATACAGAGTTGACTTGGGAGTTAAAACAAAACCTCTACAGACATATTGGATGTACCTAATTGAAATTGTGGTCGAAATTATGGTCGAGTCTGTGATCGCAATTAATGATCGTAACTGTGATCGAGGTTGTGGCTGGAATCGCTATGCTGAAATTAGACACCGATTTAAACAGAGAGTTGACTTGGGAGTCACAACAAAACTTCTATAGATTGGATTTGTTGAGTAGGTTATATCTATACGTAATAAAATGACTTCCTGCTGTCACGCAACCATTAAGTAGTTCAGTCACGGCACTATGAGGGTATCACAACAACGTTGCACTCTAAGATCGCTCTTAACACAGCGACCATTAATGCCTTAATTTTCTTGAAAGCAGTTTTAAAAGACTTTTCCGTTCTAAAACTTTCACATGAAAGGCGGTGACAAAGGAACAGAAAATCTATTGAGTAGCCGCGAGTCTTTGGCTCTCAGAATATGAGTTTTAGCCATAAACACACTAGTTAGATAAAAAATCATTAAGCTCTAGCACAAAACAATACCACACAAGCTCATCACGTCATTCATTTCACATAAAAAAATGCGCAAATATAGGTAAGGTAGTGATAACTAAAATTTCTACTACACGATAGACTAGAGATACCTACGTCTAAGTACAATCTACAGATTGTATTAAATCTATTATGTAGGTAATTTAATACTATACAAGAAATATTACATTATTTTTGAATTCATGTGTCATCAGTTTATTCTACGTAGAAATCATAATTATAATACCTATTAAGATAATACCTATTATCTTGGGCACCTGTGAAAAGACTACCTAGTAATATTTAGTAATCTGTGCAGGTGGATAGTTTCTGATATAGTTAAGTAGTTATTAGGTTATAGGTACCTTGCTTTTTCGACCTGACTATTCAACCTATTAAGTCTCAAAGAGCACAATACGACTACTAAATCAAGTAGGTAGATAAAGTACAAAGCGTTTTAGACAATCTTTACCAACAATGTTACGAGGTTACAACGTAAATATAAGATAATAGGTACTTATTACAAAACTGTAATTAAAGCGACTGCATCGCTTCCTCTATTCCGAGGGGGAAGTGGGGTGGTGACGTCCAAGAGCGTTCAGTATTCAGAGTATCGCAAATGTAACTTTCGGTTCTTTTCATGGCTAAAGTATGTTGGCGGCAATCCATAATGGGATCGCCATTATTCCTGCCATTAATTCACTGCCGGCTCCATGCATTAGCGGGCTGTGGGGCAACTGCCAGTCTGGGCTGCGGATGGGGAGATGACTACACAATACAACACTCACTTACGCGCCAGTATATAATTAACTACCTACCTACTTGTTTAGATTGTCATGCCATACTTTACCTATGTTTTGTGATTAATAGGGTGTTAGTGGAAGGAATCTGAAAAGGTTTAAATGGCACAAATGGACGCATATTACTTTTCAAAAAATGTAGTGCCTAATTTTCTCTAACAAACTTACTTATATGTAGCAAAAAAGGATAAAATGAGCTTATCGTTTTAGATATGACTAAACATAATAAAATACTTAAACATGACTCAGAATAAATAATATTTATAATATTTATAGTTCGCCTTCAATCATCATATTATGATGATTGAAGGCGAACTTAAGAGGTACCTACTTATAGTGCCTATATTAAAATCACCAAAACAGAGTCCATAACTGACCACTAGCAAATGAGTGTACACAAATGATCTCCCTGAGGAAAACATAATACCAATGTGGCTATACCTATAAAGTTTCACATGCAGCCCTAATTCATGGTTAAATTGGAGTTTGAAACTGTTAATGAAGTCCGTACAAAAGCATCAGAAAAAATTAATTAACAACAGTATGGTGGAAATAAATCCTTCATTTTCCTGCGCAGATTGCATAAAAATAATCAAATAAGAGTCATAGACATTACTCAAAGCTTACACTGCATCCGCGCGCCAGACAAAGACGACGATGTGGCATCTCACTCGCACGCGCCTCCACCCTCCCCCTTCCTGAAAGAAAAACTCTCGAAAAACTAATTACAAGTTGTAATTGAAATTTTGCGTGTTATATAATCGGATACTTGAGCCGTGAGTAATGTATAAATGCGCCGGGGAGATGAATGGTCGCCCACCACGGCGGCGGCGGCCGGCCGACGAGATAGGCGGCCTCCTCAATTTTTGGATTAAGCAACTTTGATACAATAATTCTCAACAAGACATTACAATTTCCTAACTTTTTAAACTCCTAATTTTATAATGACAAAACAAGCTCAAGGCAAGTTTTTCAATTACGTTGCCAATTTCGTATTCAATCAACGAACGGTCTCGTATTCGAATCGTTTTCAGTTATCGTACTCGACTCGATATATTCACATTTTCTTATATTAATAGACACAGAATTTTACCTATACTGAATTGAAAGTGTCTCTTCAACAATAATTGAAACACGGTCATTAACAAAAAGTAAAGCGTAATACATTATAGCAATAGAAAAAATAGCTAATGTAAACTTCAGTAGAGATAATTTATCCAATGGTTAGTTTGTTCGAGATAAAAAAAAATATGCCGAAAAGTGTCACTCTACTAGAGTGGTAGCTACTACCGTAGTAGTAACCATACCATAGTACCAATTCCATCTCTATAAACAAGCATTTTTAATTAAAGCCCCCTTCAGCTTACAAAAAAGGTATCACAATAGCAACAATCTAGAAAGCGATCTAACTGTATAAACACGCAAATAATGCGCAATCAAAAGGGCAGCGGGCAACCACTGGAGGGCTATGCAACATGGGCAGGAAGCTGATGCGAGAGTTTATTACTTCTGAAAATCTGATTTGACGTTGAGTTGTTTAGATCCAAAAAACTATTTTTATTAATATGGTGAGTGAGGCGTCGTTTTATACAAAATAACAACGAATTATACTGAATGCGCGTAACTGTTTGAACGTAAATAGTCAAGGACTGAGAATTTAGCCACTTAGTTGGTTTACCAAGAACATTGATTATTCACAATCAATCACATGTAATTAATAAAATCAAGAAAATGTCAATAAACTACAAAGAAAACTATATCAGTGTGAAGAAAGAGCATCGCGCACGTGACAACGACGCGAGCCGGCCAGTGTTTTACTACTCCTACTATAAGCTGTGGTAGGTATATACGGGTTACTGTTCTACGCGCTATTGACCACACTGTGTTTTTACTAGATAATTAGGTCAAATGATCGTGTATTTTTTTTTTTACTTATTTAGAACGAGAATTGAAGCATCCCGATCAGAAAGTCTTATTTGTAAAATATCTAATAGGCAAAATGTCTAGAATTTAGAACGCTTACAATTCTATTACGCCTAAAATACAATTTGCTTTAAACTGGAATATCCTACAGGAATAGTCTAAAATAAAAATAACTCCTCCGCGGCTACCAAGAGCGTCACGATACCAATTATTAAGAAATAGCTTCTGTAAGTCAGACTTGGATCTCAATGCACCTCTTAATAGACTTATAAGAGAGTTTAATGATTACGCGAAGTCGAACAACATAGACCTTTTTGTCAATAACATCAGTAGGTTTAAACAATGCTTAACTTATGACTACAATTTACCTAGGTTAGTTCCTAGGTTGTAGTTAGGTTAATCAAGTGTTATTTTTAAAATTTTGTTTAATTTGTACTTAAGCGATAATAATTATTGTGCACGGATTTTTTGGTTTTCTTTATCTTTTTACTTTATGTTTGTAGTTAGGAAATGTAATAAATGAATTGAGTTTTATTTGCAGTAGGGTAGACCTACCCTACCGCAAATAAAACACAAGGTAGTACTTACCTACTTACGTTAAACTAATGTTATATATTGAACCCTTTTTTACATTTTTATATGTCTACGGATTGTTATTATTATTTATTCTTAAATTTTTATGATTACGTATTTTAAAGTGTAAATTATATTCAAAATTAATGAAAAGTAAATTTTGTAACGTTCTTTTGTAATTACAATATTTCTGCATGCATTCTATACTGTTTTTTTTAATATTATATTTGTAACTTTTAGTACTCGCTTTTCAGGTGTTTTCTAATATCACCTGAGACTCGCCATAGTTACGATAGTTGTGTAAGCAGTATGCGCCTATAATTGCGATGACATTAACCATGTTACTCTTAGTATTTAGTCACATTTAATAGTAATAATGTACATTGTGTTGGTGTTCAATAAATAAATAAATAAAATAAATAAATAAAATAAACTTATATATTACAGGATGATTCGATAGTTATGAAATGAGTACCCGTATAAATATCTATCAAGGAGACCAAACCTCCAATTCCATGACCTCTATAAATACCTATGTTTAGATACCTACTGTTCAACCTGTCAGCCTACATTGCATTATTATTTGCGATGCACATTGTTATACTGTACCTATTTTTCACATTGGTACAAATTGCTGTTCCATTTTTGTCATAAATTATTCTAGTTGTATAGTAAAATAAGAGACGAGAAAAGACTCTCTATATTTCTAAAATGGATATTGATGGTCGAATGAATCAAATTAATTTAGATAAATAAATAATCCTCGCAGTATCTTCCTGTCTATATAACTTGGAAGGGTACCCTCTCCCTCGATATTTTCGTGGCCGTTTTGCGAATTACAGTTTTGATTGCATCGCTTGGAAACAACTACCCTCCGTTTTGGTAATTATCGCTCGGTACCTGCAATGAATGCCGACACTGAGGGGGTGGCAATATTTCAAATTATAATCATTGTGGTGTTTCATTCATACAAAAACTATGATTTAAATGCGGTAGCAAATATTATACCTTGTGTAAAATAAGGATTATAAAGTGTAATAGAGCAGCGCTGAAAAAAAACTTAATAATATAGTAATGTAAGACTAGTTAAAAGTTTACCAATTATTATTGTCACAGAGAAAACGTTAGAAATTCGGTCAAGCCATCATAACACGCTCTGCCGAGGGGAGAGTGGGGGCGTATAGTGACGGAAATGGAAAAGCATTAACGGATATGTCAGTGCCGCATCAGAAGTGAGTGCTCCGTCTCTACCAATGCTGAGTAAATACATCCCCACTTATAGCCGTCAGATATAACTTGGTTATAGATAGGTGAAGTTACGTTGTATGAACAGTTAGATGTAAACTCAAGTTACGATACCTCAGAGAGTTATGGTCACTACTGGAAAAATAATAACAAATGAATGTAGAATTTGATGAAATCAGGATTTCATGAATGAACCTATACAATTTGACGAATCAAGCATTTGACCAAAAACTATTGTGACGAATGTCGTGGCTACCATGAATACCTCTATAATAGGCCCATACTTTCTTATTCTGATGGGAGAATTCTTGAGTTTTTTTTTATGAGTAATTTTTGACGTTTTTCTCTATCAATTTTTACTACGTTACCACGAATAGAAAGCAACTAACATAAAGAATGCTTAAAAATTGTAGGAGTCTTGGCTTGAAAAGGGAGAAAGGATCGGGAAGAAAGATATTGAATGCATGTACTAACTATAGGTTGTGATGAAGTTCTTAGGAAAATTAGTGCAATAATAATAAATTTTATTTCTGAATAGCAAAAAAACTAGCACACAAAAACTTTCAAGAAACAAGTAAAAGGCGTGCTTTTTAGTACCTAGATTTAATTTCGATATATTTTCTGAGCATATTCATTTAGCATATAGATAAGTGATCATAGTTGGTATTTCCCAAGTAAAACATCGACGTATAGTTAAATCAGCCATCTCCTAGCCTAGCTTATCGAAGCAATAGACTTATGGGGTAGAGTACCTAAACCAAACAATCACGTGATTGGTGGTAATCCACTTAACCCCAGCGGCATGCCGTTAGAAAAACAACCCGATTGGATGTTTTAAATGGTGTTTGATTTATGAATATGTGGCCGTTCCAACATACACAAAGAAAAACCAGTCAAATTAGAACGATTTAGTAATAACTGTTCACAACACAGATACTTTTTTATAGGATCTGGTGGTTCACAAACGCATTTGGAGGTTTTGTGGTGTTTTGTGTTGGAGTGGAAAGGATCTGCATTCACATAAATGGCGAGTATCACTAACCTTCGTTTTGTCGATGATACCTACTTAGTCATAAGGGCGGAGTCGCTCAAGGACCTTAGCGCCATGCTCATCGACCTCAGTAGAGTAATTCACATGGATAAGACGAAAATCATGTCTAATGCCCATGTTCCACCTATACCGGTAATTGTCGGGAACGACACTCCCGAAGTTGTTGACAGATATGTCTACCTAGGACAGACCGATGGATGCAGGAGGCGAGCAGCCGCTCAAAGTGGCGCTCTCTGGGGGAGGCCTATGTTCAGCAGCAGACGTCTTCAGGCTGTTGATGATGAAGATGATGATGAGTAATTAAGCAACGTTATACTGTATAATATAACGGTGGTTGGTAAGCATTTATTCAGAAATTAAAACACGGACTTTAAAAGGTCTTGTTTCGGGAACCATGGTTCCACGTCGTTGTACCAAATCTATAGCCTTATAGGTATGTTATATTTTATTTTTATATAAAATTATTAAATTATGTGTTGTTCTAGCGAAAATATTCTACATCTGTGGTTGTTATCATAGTTACTTATTTAAACTATTTTTATTCTATTCTAACAGGTATAGGTCTGTGTATTCTAATTCCAAACAAAATCTGAGATAACGATATTTTCAAGTGTTCATGTGACATTTCATTTGTTATTGTTATCCTACATATTATTATTTACAGATAATTGAATCACCTAATACCTACTGTTGTTACCCTTACTTGTTTATAGAATTTATGTACCTACCTAACCATAGTTATAGGTAAATGTCATATTAATTCTCCTCTGCACCTCCCCTGCCCCCTGCACCTTCAATAATAATTGAATTTGCGTAAAGATGACGCATTAATTTGAATGTTTTTATAATACCAGTTTTATTTTATAATCGGGCACGTATTGGTAGGTCTACATTAAAAAGCTGACCATACAAGGCACCACATTTTTTTAAGTGCTGTCTAGTCTGAGTGCTTACCTAACCACTGAAATATTTTATCTAGACTGACCTCGAGCACGGCTAAGAAGGATATTTTTAAAGCATCGCCTCGCTTCATCCATTAGTGGAATCTCATAAACCCCTCAGCGATCAAAAACTTGGTTCCTTTTAAAACGCCTTTACTCCACGTTATTATCGCATTAAAGTTTAACTTTTAAGTTAGATAATTAAGATAATAAAAGTATTGCATTTCAACGGGGTCAAAGCTGCTAACAAACTGATAATAATGGATAATAACTATAGAAACTAACGTGAGTGGTATTCATAACTACAACTAGAAAACGGCTAGCATACAGCATATGAGTGCTAGCCGTTTTCTAGTAGTAGTATAGAATAATACTGTTAATTTTTTTGGGATACTATTATAAAGTATGCTGCCAACAGGAACATCAGTCAAAAGGTACCTAGTCTTGCTTAGTTTTGTAGTAATAAACTAGTTAATGTAGTGTACATAGGTAAGTAGGTAGTAAAGGCTGTCTCAGTAAGAATGAATGTTTTAATTTTAAAATAAAAAAAACACGCGTATTTTGAGATAGTTTTGATTTTTTTATTGGATTGTAAAGAAGTATGTTTATTCGCATTTTTCTTTATGGGAATTTGTGAAATCTCGGGTTTATGCGAATGAACCAGAAATAATTCCTGAGCTCGAATCCGAGATCCAACGCGTCATCGGTGAGATCCACAACCACAATCACAACCACAACCACACCACAACCACATCTCTGTGAAAAAGTCATGGAAAATTTCATAAAAAGAATAATGGCCTGTCATCAGAGCCGTGGGGCCATTTGACTGATATTTTATTCCATACTTAATCGGAACATGACTTCTTTACAATCCAATAAAAAATCACAACTATCTCAAAAGATACGTGTTTTTATTTTAAAATGAAAAAGTGCATTCTTACTGAGACTCTCCTTATTATTATGGCAGTATAGTGTTCTGTAGTATAGGTATGTATACTGAGGAGTTATTTATGGTACCTTTTGAATTAGGTATCATAAATTGAGTCATTAACTTGAAATCGCAATTGACGGCATGTGGTCATACCACTAAACTGTAAGACACCGATTACTTCGTTTAATTTGAGATGTGGCAGCACTTGAATAATTATCGTCTTAGATAATAACCGCAAAAATATATTGGCTTTCAAATGTTTTTATTTTGAATCTTATTTATTACCAAACTTACGTTATTAAACGCTTTAACATTAAGTTGGTATTTGGCGTAATTACGGGAGCCTTTGTAAAGGTCTACACATATTGGAGCCTTTGTAATAAACATAAGCTGAAGTACTGGTTTTACGAGTATTCATTATGAAAGCTCCCAGGGCTTGAATTTTTGATTAACCCACATAATTATGGATCGTAATGGATTGTATCACATCACCAGCCGGATGATGTCCACTGCCTCCCCCGTAAAACGCCACTTAGGACGCTTATTGTGACGGGACGGGACTGCCATAATCACCACGCTTGGAAGGTGGCTTGGCGCAGAAGATGTACCGAGTGTGTGTGTTCTTTAATGTACAGAGGAGAATGCTGATGCTGCCCATTCTCTGGATATTCCCTTAGCCGGCTCTTACTTATGGCACCCACGGAAGGAGATGGCGTGGTCCTATTTTCATAACTACATTAAGCCAGTAAAAAAATAATTAATAAGTGTGATATGACGTTTTTGTGAGCGACAATAAAAGCTACAATAATCGGTCAATTACTTGAAAGCACCTAAATCTATTCAAATTCTGTCTGAAACCGTGTCAAGCAAAAGGTTTTCAACAATTTATTGTTTCATCTCCGACGTTTATTCTGAAACTAAAATATACTTAAAGCAAAAAAAGAGCAAGAAAATATCTCTACAAGAAGCCTTCATAATCTCAATTCAGGTTACATCTGCAACAAACCATTGCTCGTGTCTCGCACAGTGTGCACACACCCTTCGGGTCCTCGGAATTTATACAGAGCGGCGGCAGCGGGCTGCCAAGTGCCAACTTGTGATATTAACTCACTAGTTTCACGCCTACTTTCACTGTCCTGTTGCCGCATTACTGCGAATTGTTTGGAATATTCTATCACAGTGGATGGGAATTTTTATAGCAGTTGACTACATTTTCACCTGATGTTAAGTGCAATGACGATTATGGCTGAAGGTGGCACCACAACACTGTTGGCTATACATATTTTATGGAGAGACTGTAATAATAATAACAACTTCTATTATAATAACTTCTATATATTTTACATCTCAATTATCGTTACAAATTCTTTTTGATTGCATCATTGTTTTCTATACCTAAGCCAAAATCTAAAGCAAATAATTCCGTTAAAAGCGAATCCAATACTTACGAATCCAATAATACTAATGAACTTAATTTCGTAGAACATAATGATAAATAAATAAAATATTTCATGGGTTACCAATCCCAACCTCTAAATTGAACGTAACTGTTAAACTTCATAAACCTACGGAACAGTAATTAAAACAGTGCGTACAAAACTCAATAAACCATTGGCGCTCAGAGCAAACAATACGTCTATAACAAGAATGGATTGTTGTTACTGACTTAGCTTAATTAAACAAGCCAGAGTCGACACTCAGACGCATAATACTGCTAATTAAATGGGGGTTTACAGAGATCCGAAAAAGAGCCACTCAAACACGCTTAGCTGGTATTATTACAGTGTATTCAGGAGGCTTGGCGCTCGGCAAACAGGCCCTCGTCGCGAGGGTGCTGCTCTCAAGTTTCGCGTTTAATTAGACAGATAGAGGCACGGACGGGCCTTATTAGTATTGTCTACGGGAGCCCAATTAACACCCGCCGCCCGCCCCGGGAGGTACACTTCGTTTTAATAATCAGGGGATGCTTCGTTAGCTGAATAACAGGATCGGGTGACGCCGATCATTCTCACCGGCTCTATCAATACGCACGCAGTGCCACTCGCGAACCGGCGGCGGCGGCGGCGCGGCTCTCGACTCGAGTCTCGAGCTACAGGTGTGGCAGATTGTTGGCTCGCTAATTAAAAGGTTTATGAATACCTTCATTAGCACCGCACTTACGTAAGCCACTGATGGATTACAACAATATTTACCTACACTGGGGGTATTCATTTAGTATAGGTACAATTATTTCATCATTCATGAGGTAAACTACTGACTATTCATTTAAAGTTTTCATTTCATTTAGCGTGTAGAGAAGCAAAATAATGGGCAATTAATTTGTGTGTTGGTCGGTATGAGGATATTAATTAATTAGTAACGAGCTCAGACGCGAGCAAATTGCGCTATGAGTCTTGGTGGGTGCGGGGAGCATCCCTGCCATAAAACTCTCATTACAGCAGAGGCCATTTCTCTCGCTTATTAACTCGCCACTACCACGGTGTCAATTAACGGTCAAGCCGCTTATGTTAGCCTTCTTAACTGCTTATTTGCTTTTTCTGCAATAACTTTATTTCTTCATTAACTAGAGGTATAATTTAACAGTCACATTTATTTTGCCTAACATGGTTAGCATCCGTTAATAAAACGATGTTCGTTAAACACAAATTACAAATTTTCTTGGACACGCCATACTCATGTCCAGACAGAAGATAAACTTATGTCTCCGTCTTTCGTTGCCGTCGTTAATTTACACGCTGTTGAATAACCATGTCTTTTTGACCCAGTAATTTGCGCACCAAAATGCAAACGCATGCGCAAGCCTCCACCTCGCATGATTTCACGGCACTAATAACTTTTCTCAAAACACTAATGAATAGGTTGCACCTTATTACGGGGCACGTTCTGCTACTCGAGCTCAGGAGGGAAAAGGGGGTCGCTGCCGGCGCCAATCTTACAACTTACCAGTAAGTAATTTTCATTAAGATTCATGTTATATTTAATGAACTTTTGCCGTCAAAATGCACTTCAAAATTTTTGCATCGTTTTGCAGCATGTTTTTAACTGTGCTAGGAATTTGTTTCTTGAAAACAGTTTCCTTATTGTTACCATATATAAGAATATTATAACACAAAACAGTGGGCTTGATAAGTTTAATGATTTAGCAAAGTCGAGTGTAAGTATTAGGTACCTAATCACAGTCGTATGTTATTGCGTCTAACCCGAACCGCGAATAGAGAAAATTCTAATCGATAGACACGTCACATACCCATCATTATCACCTATTACCATATTCTCCGCCATCATCGGTTTTTATTCCTGTTTTCTAACGAAGCAAACGTCGTTCTTGATTCTTCGTACTAAGCCGTTGCTCACATTCTACAAGATTGTTTATACGGGAAATGTTATGCACATGACATTTAATTAGAGAACGCTGCCAGAACGAGTAACATTATATGTTTGAGTTGAGACGTATAAGGAATTAATGTAATTGACGCCAGTTTTAATGGAGCATTTATACGGGGCCGGTGATTACTGCGGCCATAAGAAGTGCAATTCCGCGGACTAGGGCGTAGTGAGGAGCCAATTTAATTTACAAAGTTGTCGGTCAAGACCGGATTAAGGCCGCCCGATCGGCTGCTTGCTCTTAATGATGACATGGTCGCGGACATCTGTCACGGATTACGCACACAAACCATTGCGGTACATTCTTATTTCTCTCGGCTTAGGGCTCAACGGGACTTGACATTCATCGTAGACTTTTTACACTGCTTTGTCTAAAATTAATCATACTCATTTTAAAATAATCTTATTAATAGCCATGCAGTTATTAACCTCTTAATCATCTGTTCATGTTCATTATTCTAGCCGCCATGCAACTAATTAGGGTATCGTGTACATTGCGTGGTTACGCCAGATATTCCCAGTGTCTCACAGCTCTTCCGCTCTCGATCCTAATTACAGATATAACGTGACTTGCCAGACTTCTCTGCTCTCGTTTATTTCCCTGTGTGTTGGCCCCTCAGTGATATATTTATAATGATCACGTATTGTAAATTATGACAAAGATATATACCACCGGTACCGATATAACTTGTATTCATAATGTTCTCATTAACAACCAATTTCGATTATATTAACGTTAAAACACAAAACAGCTTTTAAAATATAACACCATTCGATGAACAAAAGCTATAATTCTACTCTAAAATAAGCTAATCGCATTTACGACTTTAGTAATTAATTTATCTGTTAATAGGCATCAGAAAGCTTTCTGTCTGATTTAATTGGGAGTGAATAAATCTTTTCAAAGTAAAGTAATATAAATAGGTGTATTTAATAGGCGTAGAATTTTAATTAATGTAATATCAATGGTCATTGCCCGTTGTAAAACATTTATAGGAACTGATCCGGGCGCAGCCGGCTCGGAGCCGTCACTGGGCCGTCGAGTGTTGTGTAAGCGCGCCTCAGGCGTGACCAGCCGATTGCACTCCGCTATATAATTCCAATCAGTATTCAAATCGATGCAAATCGAAAGATTAATCGATGTTTGCATCGACAGGCAGGGCTGCACGGCCAGCAAGATTGTAATTACGCGATATTTGTTTGTTCATGCATTTTTCACTTCACTCAGCTCCCAGCTATGAAATAGGAAAACAAGAACACGAACTAAAAGCTCTGAGCCAATAAAAATAACACATCGCAACAATTTAAATTCCGCTTCGCTGTAATTACATAAATAACGCAATTAGTGAGATACATCCAATCAAAAATAAATCCAGTTTATTTCAGTCGCGAGACATTCAGTGGACATTGTGAAATAATTAAATGTCCACGCCAAAATGTTTCGCAAAACAAGCTGATCAATCACTTGTGAGTACACACAGAACACAGATACGACGAAGTAAATTAATCTGGCTGAACTAGACACTATTGCGTTTTGTTAGCTTCTTAATAAGCCAATTGCTGTCAACGGTGCCTCGTCCGCCCACACGGAGTGATTTCAGAATAGAGTCGGACGCAATCCCACGATTGATTCTAATTAACGATAGCAGTATTTATTGGAGCAGTTCGCAAACGAACCTAATTGATTTCGCTGGTGTGTCGACGGCTGACATGTTATACAGGGCCGACAGTCGACACAGGTACACACTAGCCAGTCTCTACGGACGCCAGAGACTAGTGTTTATTACCACTAATGCTAATGCTGCGATACACCCGCACATCCGCTATCCGCTACAGATTGCCGATAGCCGATTAGACGCCGATAGATGCCCGCTTTTATTAAATGCCGAGCTGCTTCATGATACGTGTCCAAATTAATTTGTAAGTATTTATATATAACTCTCCAGCTCATGCCTCCTGTCCATACTTCTCAGTTCTATGATAAGTCCTTCACAGTGCAAGCTGTTCGTCTGTGGAATGACCTTCCTACTGAAGTTAGACATGCCAAGTCCCTGTCAATATTTAAAAGTATGGTGCAAAGACATTATTTACTTTCATAACTGCTGCATTACTTTATAACACAATTCCTTGATTTGTTTTATAAGTAGATATTGTAAAATATATATTAGTTTATTATATTATGATTATTGATATTATAAGTATTAGAATGTAAATATATTCATTGCTAGGATTTAGGTATTTACCGTTTGATTATTATTATTGTTTTTCTTTTAGATTGTTACACACCACCGTCTACTCTTTTGCGTGTGATACTGTCCATCCAAAGGTTGTCTGGAAGAGATCGCTGTCAGCGATAAGACCGCCCATTGTAACACTAGATCATAAGGTTTCCTTTGTACTTTTTATATTTAATTGGTGGGACAATAAAGTGTTTTCTATCTATCTATCTATCTATCTATATTAGTAATATGAAATGCAAGATCAACATTTGATTTGAAGTCAATTTTGATCGACCTTGCGATCGATTAATCTGTCACAATTAAGCCTCAAATATAATTATCGGCCTATGATTGGGAACTCTGATGAAGAAATAAAAATAATTCAGATTAATTCAGCGAGCATAGATTCATAGAATTAACTCGGAAAACTTTTACTTTTAATTTTAAATTATATTTAATAACTAGCTGACCCACTCCAGCTTCGCACACGTTAATTAGTTTTACGCACTAACCCTGTTCTGTTCATAAGAAGAGGGAAGCAAAAGGGAAAAAGTTATGAATGGCAGGCAAAGCCTGCCTTCCTTCCGGCGGAGCCGGCGCTCCAGTTTTTTCCCTTTCACTTCCCTCTTCGCTTCGATATGATGAGTATAGTGGCTTCATCGTCGTTGTTGGCTGTTTTATCGCAGCGTATAAATAATACCATGAAAATGACGCAAGGATGAATTTGAATAACTTATACCAAGATATTGAAATAAGTAATTACTTTTCATCACATTTGCTCGTAAAGTGGATGTTATCCTACCGCTTTTAGGATCATAATCCAAGAAATTTCCAACACGTGCTTTTTACTTTACCACACGATTCAGTTAAGTTTGTATCTCACTGCAAGTTATACGTAGGTACAATTTTCGTCTTTTCGTTTCGTTTCGTTCTAGTTTCAGTTCCAGTTCACGTTCCAGTTCATGTTCCTGTTTACGTTCTAGTTCACGTTCCAGTTCACGTTCCAGTTCACGTTCCAGTTCACGTTCCAGTTCACGTTCCAGTTCACGTTCCAGTTCACGTTCCAGTTCACGTTCCAGTTCACGTTCCAGTTCACGTTCCAGTTAACGTTCCAGTTCACGTTCCAGTTCACGTTCTAGTTGTTCACGTTCCAGTTCACGTTCCAGTTCACGTTCCAATTCACGTTCCAGGTCACGTTCCAGTTCCAGTTCACGTTCACCTTCCAGTTGCCGTTCTAGTTCCAGTTTCAGTTCTAGTTCCAGTTCCAGTTTTCGTTTCGTTTCATTTTAGTCATGTCGATTTTGTTCGCGCCATCAACATGGTTTTTCTCTGACGGCGCGTGAAAATAAAAGCCTGGACGACATTTTTCACCAAGTTAATTAACAGTACAACTCTGGTTTTTTCCTCGCAACTGTGATGGAAAACGTCGTATGACATGCGTGTGCATTGGTCATTACAGTCTTGGCTCCCATATTGCGCTCGCCTGCGGCTCGCGCGCATATATATATCATAACTAGCTTCTACCCCGCGGCTTCGCCCGCGTGGACTACTTATCTCTCAGGAACCGTTTATATTGCCGGGATAAAATTATCTTATAACTAACCTTTTTGGGAGGCGTTTGAAGAGTCCTATAGGTAGGTACCTAAGAGTCCTATAGGTAAGTACCGTTTTTAGATAGGTATCTAAAAACGTTACTTTTAAATCCTTTTAATCTTAAGTGCCCTCGTGCAGTGATTTTTCATGGTAGCATTATGAGATGCAGGAATGAAATATGTAATTTTTGAGATATCTGGTAGTAATTGACATCAATATTTTATGTAGGTATAGTTTGACACTAAAGCAAAAAATGTTAAAATACACCACGCATTTTTGTTCCTTTTCAACCCACCTACCTAACAACCGGTTTTACGAACGTGACTTTGAAAATGAAGAAACAAAACTTCCTTCCCTTTTTACCCCTTCAAATCAACCCTGGCAAAAAGTATTACTGTAGCACGATTATGTTTTAAAAAGAATATATACAATGCCAATTTTCATCACTATAATTTAAAATACAAAGTTTCGTCCCATCTTTCAACCACGTAAGTGATTCCTCTCAAAACAAATTTAAAGCAACATTTTTATATTTAAGGAACTATCTAAGTTTGAATACATTACGATAATTTTTGTTATTTATAAAGCTCAACCAATGGTTTTGGGGTTGAACTCAAAAAAACAAAAACAACCCATTTCATTTTAACACGTTTGTATGGTTCAAGTTTAAAAACGATAAGTACCTACGATAAGAAATAAAGGTTTTCTCACAAATACTTTTTACTCTTTCCAACCCCTTAAGAGCTGAATTTTTATGAATTCCATTTCATTGCACCCCTATGTAATGAACGTATTCAAAATTTCAAGATTTTAGCTTCAGCGCTTAGGCCGTGCGAGCGTCTTACCATGAGACCTTTTCCTGTATTTTTTAACCCCACAGGGGATGAAATTTAAGAAACGCCGCGACCCTTATCTATTTATTTTGTATGATTTTTACAAATTCCAAATTTCAGTATGGTACTGTCATTTTTTTTTAATTTTCCATACAAATTTTAACAATTTTTTTAACCCTCTTATATATCGAATTTCGAAAAACTAAAAGGTATCATTTCTTTTATTTTTATACTTGTTTGTATGTTTTAAGTTTCAAAACGATTCGTCACGAAATGTGGGTTTTCATACAAACGTTTTTTACCTCTTTCGCCCACTTAGGGGTTGAATTTTCAAAAATGCGTTCTTAGTACGCGCTTACATTATAAAAGGAAGCCACCCTCCAAATTTCAAGTCTATACGTCCAGCGGTTTGGGCTGTGCGTTGTCTGTCAGTCAGTCAGGACAAAGCCTTTTATATAATAGATGTACTATTAAGAAATAAATATCGTTAATTATCTTTTACTGTCTTTTAAATAATACTTATACAAACAAAAAAAATCTTGCATAAAATTGCTTGCTTATTGCTTGGTGCAACCCGCCCATGGCCGTTTTTGTGAACGTAAAGTATACTAAATGTCCGTTTAAAAATAGTAAAAAATATTCAATGTACAGATTTAGCCCAGTTCCAGTTTTATTATATGTATAGAAGATTTACGGTTATAAAAAAACGTTGATTGGTATGGTAATACTCGGTTGCCAACCAACTTTATTCAGGACTCGCCCCGGCTTCGCACGGGTTAATTAGTTTTACGCACTTTGATTATTTATCTCGTCAATAATTAAAGTTTACACCCCAACTCTATCGAAAGGAGGCAGGTATAAAAGGGAGAGAAAAAGATAGGGCGAAGGAAGGTAGGACGACGAAGAGAAGCATATGAAAACCTGCCTCCCTTCATCACCGTCCCTTCCGTTCATCCTTTTCCCCTACCTTTTTCCCTCTCCCTTCTAACTGCCTCTCTTCTTCCCATTAGTGGCTTCACCTTCATTGCTGGCAATGTTTTAACTTAAAATAAAATAAAATCAATGTGTAGATTTAGCCCAGTTACAGTTTCATTATACACTAGCTGACCCGCCCCGGCTTTTTACGGGTTAATTCGTTTAACGCCCTAATTCTGTTCATGGGAACAGGGAAGCAAGGCGGAAAAAGAGAGGGGAAAGGATGAATGAATGGGGTGGTAATAGAAGGGAGACAGGTGGTGCCTGCCTTCCTTTGCCGTCTTTGCCACCGTCTGTCAATGTCATATTATTATATTAATTAGCATTATTAATTTAAACTCTATGTTTCCTTTAATTGTCTTATTCTCTAATCTGTGAGTATTCGACATGTTCCTATTAGGTCTTATAATTTACTCTTTTGATTTTTTGTTCTTATATTTTGATTTTATTTTCTTTTCCTATCCTACTTGTGATTCCTAACGTAATCGTGTTTGAATTGATGAGAGGCTTTCTATTAACTTTTTTCTCCCATCTTCTACAACAATGGTCCAATTTACTATGTAAATATATTTCATTTATACTTGTGATACGTACAACTATGATTCATGTACATGGCTTTTTTCTGCTAGGCTGAAAATGCATATAGGATCTGCCATCCTTCCTTCAATTTCAAAACACCATTTAATCTCTTAAGCGCTACAAAAACGTTATTTTATTTGCACGATTCACAATATTACGCTAATGAAACAGGCCCTTTAACCTTTTAAATGTTACTGGAGATTTGCTCTAACCTTTATCCAACAGTACCTAAACTTAGTCGTGTTTGTTTAGGTCCGTCCTATTTCTGCACACAAAATTTCGGGTAATAAAATGATGATAACCTAAATTATGTAAAACATTTTTTCATCTTCTATATAGCTTCTTTCGGCTTTAATTAATAATCATCAAATGATAAGTAAGTATAATAACGTATTAATTTATTTTCTTCTGAAAGCCTGATGGAAAAACACCGTTAAAACTGACCTGAATGTTTTGCGCTCGCGTTGCTTACACTACAGAGTAGGTAGTACGTAGAGTACTACGTACTACCTACTCTGTAGTTATATAGAAATATACTATAATGATGTCTATTCTATGGTAGTGTACAGTACAGACCCACATCATGCAAAGTAGCTTTCTACATCCCATCTCTACTATTCATCCCTTCTTTGTACACGTTTCCCTCATTCTCCACCTCTTCCCTATAGCTTTTCCTACCCCCTTCTTTTCGTCCTTACGCCCTTATTTCCCTATTCAACCCTTAGCTAACAACTGTACCTTCCTATTCGCGCTGTCTTCTGGCGGTATGGTGTGCGTGGACGCCGTTGTTCAAAAATGTCTCGTAATCCTTTTCGGATTAACCGATTTTGATGAAACAAACGTAAAAACCTGCTCAGAACTAAAGAAAAACACATTAAAGAAAACTGCATCAAATTCCAGTGGTTGTTTATTTATGATGATTTTCTCTTTTATCAGTTATCTGGTTCTTATACGTATAGTGCCTACTTCATAGACATGAGTAAAGAAAAAATTGTAGGTCTGTAACCTACCTACTTACAAGCTTTTCTTAGTTATAGGGACACTGTGTCTAAAAACAGTCTCCACTGCTATTTGTTACATGCTGGAACAAATAACATATTACAACATTTTATTTGAGTTGATTTGCTATCATTTCTTATATTTCGCCAGTGGTAGCATTATATCCGAAATATCATAAACCTAATGTAACAATAATATAACCTAATCACACTAATAATAACCTGTGGGTGTACATAATAAGGGTTGTATTACGTACACAGAATTGTTAATCTCCGCGGCACTGGCGGTTGTTTATTCAGCTGTATTAATTAACAGTCAGGTGGATTACAGGGCAGGAGCGTGCCCTAATTAGAGGACCAGCCACTCTAACATCCCGTTTCCACTACATAGAATGTTGTTAGAATGAATACGATAAGGCATTAGGTTGATAGTACTTTCCTACTTGTTTATTAAAAAATTCAGGAGTTTCAGGTTGGTCCCATGCCCGCTGTCTCCGCTGTCTGTCTGTCTGTCAACAGGCTGTCTCATAAACCGTGATAGTAAGACAGTTGAAATTTTCACAGATGATGTATTTCTGTTGCCGTTACAAAAACAAATACTAAAAATATAATAAAATAAATCTTTAAGGGGGTTCCCATACAACAAACGTGATTTTGTTGCTCTTTTTATAGATAATGATACGGAACCCTTCGTGCGCGAGTCCGACTCGCACTTGACCAGTTATTTAAATATAGTTATTTATGATATTAGGGCGGTAAGTTGGTTTTTACTAACGAGTAGACAAATGTAACTTACCATAGTCACGAGTTTGTAGAAACCAATTTCCGCACGTGTATCATACAACGTTTTTCAACACATTCGCGAGAAAACAGAACAATAGGTAATGAAACAAACTTTTGTTTATTAGTGAGAAAGTCACAACAAACAATCTTTGATGTTTCTAATCTAATATGAAAATGGACTAAAATGGCGCGCATTTACAATTCAAATGGCGCCACGTGCGTGTGGTGAAAATTAGAACTACATCTTTGGTTTCATTTTCTCTTTAGTATTAAAGTGAGACAAACGTATTGAGCAAAAACGCTTCCAAAGAGTTTCGATCGTTCAGCTTATTTATTCTCGTTATGTGAAACTCTTTGGTGTAATTCTTATATATTTTTATGGAAATTAAAAATAAACCGTAAAAGTTACGCACGGTGCAATACAACGGAGGATGCGGTAAAATAGGTACTTAGGTGAGAGTACCTATTTTAACGCACGCTTCGTTGTATGGCGCGTAATGTTTAACTTTCGAACAATGTATACAGGCTTTGTAAATGCATTTTTTGAGCAAATGTGTTGAAAATATTATTTATCGTATTTTCTTGTTCGTTATTGTGTGGCAGTTATAACTTCTTATATCGTAGGTTGAACAATGAAGATCTTCATTGCGCCTTTTATATTTAAATAATCTGTGCCCCACTCCTTTATACTAGTAATGTACCTATAACAAGTACACTATAAGTAAGTATAAAAAGTTTTGTATAGGATATAATGTTCTATTGTAAGTAGCATGATGATAAACATAAAACAAAACACCTACTTTCATCAAACGCCACAGTTAATTCGTGCGAGTAGGTAATTAAAAGCGAGGTAATGAGAACTCACGAATACTAATTAGGTACAGCGCTTCAGAAAACTGAATAACTAAATAACAGTCCCAATTATAAGTAACTGCCTACGCTATGTGATCTCTCTGACTCCAACTCGATAAACCATTAGTTTAAGGACCTATTTCGAAAGTCTTAATAGATAGTTCCGGTTATAACAGCAAAATAAATTAACTGGTAGATTTTAACTTTCCATTTTCCTGCTAATGTCGTATGGCATTGGTTCATATGTATATATTAAACATTTTATCGAATACTAGCTATGGTAGCACTAGATTTAAAGTTTATCTGATAGTTGCCTATTTAATACGCGCGCAAACGACCATAACATGTATATATTTTATATTTACCTTTATTACTCAAGCTAAATACTAAAAACTAAACTAAACTAAACTAGCTACACTACCTACTACATAGAACACTTATGGACTGTATAAAAGCCGCGATGACCTATAGACAGTCCAAGTGCTCCAGCCCACTACCGGTAGGTAGCGTACCCAACATGCTGGCAGCATTGCCACGTTGAATTGCAATGCTGATGCGTCGGGCCAAATAAGTAATGTATATATTTATATTCATTACAATTTTGCCATTGCGCTGATGGTCACGTACTGCCTTTTTATATACCTACGGTTGAACTTTTTCACCGAAACTATGTCGTAACTTAAATCGAAAAATCTGAAACAGGCTCTAATACTGTATGAGTATTAAGACGGATGTGGTTTATAGATACAGTTGATGGCATAATAAACTTAACGTATTACTTCCGATTGTAAAGTTCCTAATAACAAACCTGCGAGCATTAATTTAGCTTGATTGTCTATTGTTTTGTATGATACGTTGCATTGATTGTTTGCTTACTTGCTTATGACAAAATGTTTTTTTTATGTACAGAGATAACCACATCATTTTTTAAATCATCATCAATAGCCTGAAGACTTCCACTGTATCGCATCGGCTCCCGCGGATTCCACCACAGGCCACCGAGGGGGGGGGGGGTCGACCTACGCTGGGTCTTCCAATTCGCGGTCGCCACTCGAGAACCTTTCTTCCCCATCGGTCGTCAGTTCTACGAGCGATGTGGGCTGCCCATTGCCATTTCATTTGCTAATTTTAAGAGCTATATCGGTCACATTATTTCTCCTGCGGATCTTCTCATTTCGGATCTTATCTCGCAGGGAAACACAGAGCATAGCTCTCTCCATAGCTCGCTGGGCGACTTTGGGCTTCCTAATCATGCCAACAGCGAGACACAGCAACAGCTCAGTTCCATAAGTCATCACTGGCAATACACACTGATTGAAAACCTTTGTTTTCAGGCTCTGCGGTATTTTAGACGAAAAGATAGGTCGGAGCTTCCCGAACGCTACCCAGCCGAGTTGGATTCTTCGTTGCGACCTCTTTGTCGAAGTTGGACCTACCTAACTGGACAATCTGTCCTAGGTAGACATATTTGTCGAAAAATTCGAGAGTAGGTAGGTATCGTTCCTAACAATTACCGGTATATGTGGAACATGGGCATTAGACATGATTTTCGTCTTGTCCATGTTCATCTTAAGACCAACCTTTGCAGACTCTACCGAGACATTTTTCAAATAGGCCTATTATAATATGCAATTTGTTTGTAGGTATCGTCAAATCATCAGCTGTTAGCATACCTATCATGTTAGTAGGTAGATAGGTGCCTATATTATATTTGGCTCCACTGCAACAAGATCACCAACCAATTTGTTAGTATCAATGGTATCACTTACGTAGGTTAGGTACCTACCTACAATATCTATTATGTTATTAAGGCTTTGTTCTGACTGGGTGACAGACAACGTACAGCCCAAATCACTGGACATAGACTTCAAATTTAGAGGGTGGCTGTCTTTTATGACGTAAACGCCTGCTAATAAACGATTTTGAAAATTCAACCCCTGAGTGGGTAAAAAGGGTAAAAAACGTTTGTATGAAAAACCTACATTTCGTGACGTATCGTTTTGAAACTTATCACATATAAACATGTACAAAAATAAAAGAAATGGTGCCATTTAGTTTTTGTGAAATTCGACCTTTAAGGGTGTGAAATAATTAGATAAAGTTTGTATGGAAAATGAAAAAAATACCGTATCATATTGAAATTTAACACGTGTAAAGAATGTACAAAATAAATAAACAAGAGTCACGGTAATTTGCCAATTTCATCCCCTAAAGTGGTAAAAAGTACAAAACAAAGTTCCGTCGTAAGATGCTCGCCACAGCCAAACCGCCTAAGCTGCATCTTGAAAATTTGAAGATACATTTATTATATAGCAGAGTGTACTAAGAAAGGGATTTTGTTAACCCCCAAGGGGACAAAATATGGATAAGATCAATAAAAAACGTTTGTTTGCAAACCCTACATTTCTTCACGTAATTAATACATGAGGTCACTTTAAAAAGATTAATAAAAAAAAATTAAAAGTAACATATTTAATTATGACGCTTTTTATACAGCTCCCAAAATAGGAGAGTTAATTACGTTAATTTTATCCGAAAAATAAACGGTTCCTGAGGCTTAGTCCACGCGGGCGAAGCCGCGCGGGACTAAGTTAATATGTATATAGTAATAGCAGTAGTGTAGTAATAGCGGTAAATACTGATTTGTATTGGTTCCTATCCTACAGTTCTTATGATAAGACTGCCGCACAGTAATTCAATAAATATATAAGTATGAGTGCGGGAACGTAGGTACCCTCATTAGGTAAAACGCCTACATACAATATCTTCATGAAAATGATACTTCGCTAAATTAGTTTCCTAACCATTCCTCCTCCATAAATATAATTGCGTTCCACTTATTGCCCATAAAAGCAAGGGAACGTGCGAACGGCCCTGTTGCAAAATTGTACAAAAGGAAAGTAATATTAGGTAGGAGCAGACGCAATGCTACCCGCGCCTCGGCGTGTTTCGGTGACTGGGGCGGGCTTTCAGATAAATTATTTATCAACTGTATAGCAATTTTCTTTATGACTCCTCCGACGGAGCAGAGCAATTTACTCGTGAAAGAGATGCGTAAACTTGCAAGGACGCCCAAATTGAGAATGGAACAATGAAGCCAGTAAAGATTTCAATAAGATACGCTCCCTCGAGCTACTCAACTATAACAAAAAGAGCGCGACAAATAACTGGTTCCAATGTGTACTCCATATGCTTCTCATTAGCCTTTGAAACGCGATCCTTGTCATAAGAGTTTAATTGACATCGAGTCGACGCGACGGAGCGTTGTAAAATTTAATTATATTTTTGGTATGGCGTGCGTTATGAGATATGTATTTTTTTTGTTTAAATGAAGTCACGAAGATCGTAAAACGTTATTTGGGTGCGCGGTAAATCAGAGTAAACCATGTTTCGAGGTAGGAGGCGCGTAAAGACCAGCCGATGCGGGTGGCGCCACCGGGCGGTGGTGGTGGCGGTGGCAGCACTTCCAATTTCCGTAATTGTGAGTTCATCAAGGAAATTGACTGGCAGACAACACAACGCAATCCACTCTTTATTTATATCACGTTCGCCATACAGCGGTTGCTTCGCGTGTTCGCAAACGGAGTGACAATATCACGTCATTCAAGTGGTTTTACCGAACATTTCATAATTTTCATACAAAAAGTTTAAAAGAAGCAAGCACTGTTTCAACAATTGAATGATGAACAATTGTTGATTCATTGAGTTTTTTTTAAATACCTTTTAGATATGCAACAATTTATAACATACCTATCACCGGAATAAAGCTTTTCTTTTTAAAATTAAATGAAAGTAATAGGTAACGTTTATGGACTTAGACAATAGTAGGTACTTACACCAAAACGAATTATTTCCACTATTGGTAAACGGCAATAGCAAATCAGAAGAACAAACAATCTACGAGAAAAATAAAGTTGTTCGGAACAATCGCAATAAATCGTAGTGTTTGATAAATAATCGAAAAGTCAAGGAGCGGGGGCTATTCTGGAAAACTGAAGGTAAATAAAAAGCTACAGCGGAGTGAGGTGGAGAGAGGAAATTGATGGCAAGCGGCAATCAAATTAGGCTCGCGTCGCGCGTAATCGGCTGAAAGCTGCCCGACACAGAGGGCTTTGTGGGACGCGTCGTCCCGGACACGGCCCGGCCGTCCCACTGCCCGTAGAGCCGAAATTAAATTTGTGGTGTTTTTTTACCTTAATTAGTTTCATTTTTTCTATTGAACACATAATTATAGCTACATTTAATCAAGATACATGAGTATATAAAACATGGAAACACTTCCATAATGAGACAAAAAGTATAAGAACTCAACATATAATAAAAATAATGTAATGTTAGAAGCAATTAGGTACTTATTGGGAATTAAAATTATCACATATAATTATCACTTTGACATAATGTTGTAGTACCTATTCCTATTATTTATTCTGTGATTGTGATAGAGTCAGTAGAGCGGCATTCACAACACATATTCGAGGAGCCGTCGCCGTCTAGCCGTCATTAGCGAAGCAATGGCCAGCATCCGCCGCGAGCTCTTTAGCTTTTATCATAATTTAAGTTTTCCATTAGCCGTAATTGACGCGAACATCGTTCGTCGCTTACGGCCGCGAATCATCGCACAATCGTTATTCTCCCGGATAGATAAACATTTCCTATTCACAGGTCTTCCAAAACGCTATTTCGTCTTAATTGACAATCCTATTAATAATTAATAAGAATTATGGCGCGCAGCTTTTATCTTAATGTACCTTTTAACGGTGCATTTGTATTCAGAGACCATTTCGATGTAATTTCCAACGGCACGGCTGTCGTGCTAATGGATAAATATCTACTATAGTTGTTTAATATTAATTTATGAATAATTCAGTACCTGTGTGCGGCTTAAAAATGTCGTTTGAGTAAGATTATGGATATCGATTTAATTGCGGGATGATTAAACCGTGTGTCCATTAGCGTAATTGGCTACTCGGAGATATCTGTACGGATTGTGGCGATGCGGGAGCGCAAGTTCCGGGACGGGGTAAAACGACCATCACTACACAATACAAATTATTAAGAGTGCTCGGCATCACGGGAACGCTTTCAGAAGTAATGAATTAGAAAAGTTGCGCAGCACTCACGCGGATTGAGGCTCGCGCGGCGTCGGCGCTCGCTGTAACATTACTTTAATTAAATCTATTTGAACAACAAACTTTAATTAAATTTCATCCAGCAGTTAGGCGTCGCGGAGGAATAATCGCGCAATTAGAGCGGCCGTGAGCGTCGCCTTACACGCTCCCAGTTAATTAACTCACTTGGGCCGACCTATCCGACTGTACTGTATCAACACACTGCCGGCCGTATACACACTAACCTGTTATGTGACTTTGTCTACTGTTTAATTTACATTTCTGAAGTTGCTTTACTTTGAACGAAGCTGATAGAATACAAATTACAAACTGGCAAAAGCTCTACTTATATTTAAAAGTGTTTGCCCATGAGAAAGTAGGTATAGCAGAACGGTAATACGCAAGCAATCTTTGATAGGCTCCCAAGCTGATTATTGTGAGTGTGATATTATCGTAACTAGCAAAATGCAAAGTTCGATATTAACCTTTAAAAACCTCAATCCTAAAACACAGTATGGCGAGCATTTAGGCATACATTACACAGATTAACACACACTAACACACCCTGGGACTTATTCGATTAAACTGTCGGCACAACAGCTTAGCTCTGCAGTAACTAACAACGGATCTGTGGCGTACTCTGCAGTAACTGTCACATTATCTGTGGTTATGTGAGCTTTCATTGTACAAGTTTAATTGTTTTTACACGCGACATGCTCGCTTTACATCAAATAACACTGCCGCAGCGTAGTGACGTCATTTTATTGCCTGAAACAAAGCAACTTGGCAATAAATGTGTGCTATTTTTACGCAGGCCTAAAAAATAGAGCAAAAAAGGTCTCGAATAATTTTTTCGTGATTTACTACAATTTTCAGGATATGCTCAAGCATCCAACATCTTTTGATGCAGATACCGCTAATAATAACTGCATGCATCTCCTTTTGTTTTCTGTAACAAAAACAATGCCAAATTAGCTTAAAATTGTGGATGAGACCTATACATAAGAGGTTAAAAAGAAATTAACATAGTATAATTAATTATACAGGGTTATTTTTAATTTACCAAAAACCTTTTCGGGCATAACTCACATCGTTTAAACAAACAACTTTTGTTCTACCGTTTTTTTCTAATCTTAATATTTTCGCCAATGTAATGGATTACATAAAACTTCGCTTAAAACTGTTATTTCCTCTTTTCGCGTGTGAGGCAATAATACAGGTTACAGAGCTTATTATTCTGTTTCATTGACCAGTATTATGATTATTTTTTTGGTATTTATTAATGTAGGTAGGTTAAAAAAATTGTGAAAAAAATCTTAAATTTTTAAAGTTGTAGAACAAAAGTTGTTTGTCTCAGTGATGTGAGTTATAATTATGCCCTAAAAGGTCTTTGGTAAATTTTAAAAATCCCAGTGTTCAGGATACTTTTGAAATTAATATGCACAAGATTTTATAGTAGGAAAATGCCTTTATTTCGGCTTTTACAATAAAGTTTAAAATAAATAATTTTTGAGGTTAGAGTTGCCGGTCACTGTCGATGGCTAACGTGGAGTCACAGACGCAGATGTACCTAGTTATAAGCACGCGGGAAATTCAAAACGTTGTCTGAAGTTGGGTAGTATTTGTTTGCATATACGCCCAGTAAGTATAAGATTTCCTTTAGGCACTATTATTGTTCACTCAATGAATGAGGAGATCAGCAGGAGAACTAAAGTGACTGATATAGCTCTTAGAAGTAGCAAGTTCAAATGGCAATGGGCAGGCCACATCGCTCGCAGAACTGACAATCGATGGGGAGGAAAGGTCTCGAGTGGCGACCACGAACCGGAAGACGCAGTGTATACCATCCCCACACACGGTGGAACGACGATCTGGTGAAAGCCGCGGGGAGCCGATGGTTGCAGAAGGCGAGCAGCCGCTTAAAGTGGCGCTCTCTAGGGGAGGCATATGTTCAGCAGTGGACGACTTCAGGCTGTTTATGATGATGATGATGATGAATATTCACAGTGGTAGGTACAAGTAATTATACTAAGGGTTTTTCAGTCTGCTAATGTATGAATAGTGAATACTGTACATCTATACAAAGTGTTCGTCTACTGATCCATTATGCGCACATCGTAACGTATAAATAAAGGCAAAAACTCACAAGATCCATTAAAAGTATTGCTGTGATACGACGAGCGTAATATGGATATTTCTCGGGTTTCCTAGAGCCCAATTAGAAACCAACTTTGCGGCGAAGCTATGACGTGAATTGTAATCAGTAATGCTAAAGTGAAAAAACAAATACCCCCTGAGGTGTTTCCGTTGAGCTACAACATGGGCACTTCAAACGTCGGGTAAATAGAGTCTTAAAAGGTAGGCAACGCATCGGCAGCGCCCCTGGTGTTGCAGGTGTCTATAGGCGACGGTAACTGCTTACCATCAGGCGGGCCGTCAGCTTGTTTGTCTGTCCGTGTTATAAAAAAAACATATGTAGATATTAATTAACTACTTAGTTGCATTTGGGTAGTTGGTATAAATGGTATCAATTTAGTAATTTTTGAAAATTAAGGCAATATTCATTCCTATTTTTTTAAATAGCAATTAAAGGAAACAGATGATTTAGGTACCTATAGTCCAAGACCAAGTCCAATTTTATTAGGCACTAATATAACGTAAATGAGCCAATAATTTTTTTTTGGGGCGGTGAGTTTTTGTATATTAAAGATCAGAATATATCAGCCTTTGTCTCTTAATTGTATAGACACAGCATGCTAATATTCTGTTGTCAACGTTACACATATTTTAACCATTTGGGTGGCGAGGGCGAGCAACCCTATATTGGACAAATAACACAATTGAATTCTTGCAAAATTGTATACATAAATTATATTAAATTAATAATAGTATAGTTTACTAGGTGGTAGGACTTTTCTGCATAGTTCAACTAGGTAGGTACCACCGCTTTGCCAGTTATTCTGCCGCCAAGCAGTAGTGTGCAAGCACTACTGTGTTCCGGTTTGAAGGGCATTGTAGCTAGTGAAATTACTGGGCAAATGAGACTTAAGAACTGATCTCACAGTCTAGAAATCTTTTTTAGACTGTTTGATGTCTCAGGATGACGTGCGCAGTGCGCGGTGTCACGCGAAACTTTAATTTAGAGTTCCAAGTGACACTGCAATCTGTAATGGGCGGCCGTGACGCTTAACACCAGGCGAACGACTAGCTCGTCACGTCATTCCTTTACATTAAAAAAAAAAAAAAAAAAATAGTTTCTATAGAACTCCAAGAAACGGTTGCTCAGTGAGTTAATTATAATCACTTAGGACCTTATACTATAAACGCCTCTTAAAGTTCAACGACGCCAATTAAAATTATTACTTATATTATTTTTGTATTACGCAGGACTTAATTGACATTTGTTTATTTAAACAGTGTTTATAAGTAAGGCCGCTAAATTAAACAGTCATTGTATTGTTCAAAATAATAAATAGCGGGCGTATCCACTCTATTGATATTGTGCCAAAGCACTTCCGTAAGAGAGTGAGCCCATAAAGGAGCAGAGACGGGTTGACCGGTGCCCAGCGCCGACATTGATTTCCACTGGTCTATACATACACCTACCACCTAGTAAGTATAAATCTACATTATTAGGTAGTTTTATATTAATAACAATAACAATAAACAACACCAATTGAGAAAATGTTAATGATGCCATTAATATCAAAAGCTACTCTATCATCACCATCATCCTCTTTGCCTTTTCCCATTTGTTATTGGGGCTGGCTCCCAATCTAACCTGTAGCGGTGAGCTACCAGAATTACACGAGCGACTGCCATCTGACCTCGCAACCCATAAGGGACCAGTAACAGGGATGGTTAGGCCAGGCGTCAGATTCTATCAGGCTTTTGACTACCCGTAACGATTGCCATAGATGTTCTTATGACAACCGGGACCGACGGCTTAACGTTCTCTCCGAGGCATGGAGCGGTGGCATCGAAAACTGCACATAACTTACTAGATAAGTCATTGGTGCAGGGCTGAGGATCGAACCCGGTGCCTAAGATTGCAATGCGCACATGCTACCGTTCGGCCACCATCTCTCCAGATATCAAAAGCTATTCCATATGGAAGAATATTTATAAGTATGTAAAAAGCGTATAGATAGCTTATGTTACTTCTTAGTCAGTCATTAAAACACTCATCATTGTTATGAAACTTAAAAGGAACACAAATTTATTCCAACAGCTTCTCACAAAACAAAACCGTTGAATACAACTCGACAATAAAATATTTTGTTATACCTTCATCGACGAACATAAAACAAACTATTATTGTGAATTTATAGTTAATTAATTCAGTCGTATTATTACGTACCCAGAAGTGCACATGAAATCATTAAAATCGTAAGAACGAGTTCGAAATATGTCCTCGTATATTTTTATTTTATACTTAAATTTGTTAGTCGTAAAATACCCTTACTGTATATGTATTTTTAATGATATGGTCGAACTCATTTTCTGATAGCTATCACTTCGATTCAGATTACTTTATGTAAGTATGTAAGTATTCTTTAATATGTATACATAATACTATATTAGAAATATGCTCTTGATTTCTCTTCGTAATTCTGCCTGAGGAATCTGGTCTACGCCAATGCGATCAATCTATTTAGAAAGACTCAGTGTAGTTCATAAATGCATAATTTTCAATTATATCTACATCTATATAACTGTATATAATTTATGTATGTATGCAGGTATGTTGGTTACTACTCACTGAATGAAAAGTGTCTGTTATACTGTAATTTAGTTTTTAGAGTACCATATAAAATACGTTTTACCTCAAAACATTTCGTTGTTTTGTTCCTGTAGGCAACTTTAAAATGTTTATAACAAAGTTCAGCACGGAGGCTTTAAAAGAACTAGAGGGTATAGGGATGTGCAAGTAATTCTGGTTGATTACAAGCCACGGGGTGACGTCTCTGTCGGTCTCATTAGGCTGCCTTCACGTCTGCGCCAAGCTATGCACATAATATTGCACATGCATGTCGATTGTAGGGTTGCCATGTTTGTTTTCAAACGCAAAACCTAAAAGCCTAATATGTTTCCTTTTTCAGAAAAACGATGATATCACAATGTTGGTGATTTTACATGTACAATGTAATTTACCACTCGGTATACCTATACCTATAGTCAATGGTGTAAAGAACACTAAAGTTGGACTGCAAAATGTAGGTATTCAAGTATTTTATTTATCATGTAACTAATTACAATCCTAGAAAAATGTGAAATATTAATAATCAAGCGCACGGTGCATGCACAGCCGTCAAGCACATCTTTACCCAACACTGAAGTTTGTGGATGAGTGGAAAATGAACGTGCAACCCATGTTACTGGCAGTTTTTGAGCAACTGTGAATGAAATCGTTAAGGCAGCTGTTATAACATTCCTCTATGGTTATAAATAAACTGAAGCATCATTCAAATTTTATATCTAAAACATGTTTTCCATTAAATTTATTTGTTCAATAAATAAAGTACCTATTCTTCTCCGAGCGAGTTGCCCTGATGACGAAGTAAGTATTCTTCTTTTCTATTTTATTCAATATCTTCAGTGGATGCCTCACACAAATCTTAATGTGAACTGGCTCGTGCACATACGTCATTCAGTCCACACGCAATGCGTAAATCAAGGTGCTGGAGATCCGTCGTTCAATCCAGTTCACGTGAAATTTATAGCTGGCGAATCAGCGTACTTAATCCTTTTAACATAAGAATAAAAATAAGAAAAAATGATTTCCAGAAATATAGAAGTGTTTATCGTTATTACAAAAACATTAGATTACATTTACCTATTGTTATACATGCGATTAGGGGCTGAAATAGTTTATACAGAGTATAGACTGTCCGGAGAAAAGAAGCAGTTATGGTAACACTACTGTTACATGCTTGCAATAATTGCGCCGGTCACACACTTGACCACAAATGCTGTGCTGATCAATGCGGAAAGTATTTTTAATATAGCGTAATTTCTTGATGTTATGCCGTTCATTACAAAGAAATGCAAAATACGTATACTAATGGGTTCATGCTTATGTATACTCTAAGAATGAGTTATTCTACTAATTAAGTTTATTGTTTATACAATTAAAATTAATGTTTTTTTAGCTTTTCTTGAGAACAAAGTATTTCTATGTTTAAGGTGGAACGTTACACTAGCGTGGCAAATTCCAATTTTCTTGCGTTCTTTTGCCAATAATAGCTTAATTACTCAACGTGATTACATGAAAATTAATTTTGCGCAAATAAACAGAATGTATCAATAAATTACAAATAAAAAGTATCACCTACTTATCTTTGGTTTAGCGACAAATGGCAATAGACTGAAAAACTAAGAAGAAAATTGTTTATTGCCATTTGTCGCTAAGCCAATAATATCTAAGAGATACTTTTAATCGTAATATGTTGATACATTCTATTTATTACCGCAAAATTAGTTTTCATGTAGTCAGGTTGAGTAATTAAGCTATTATTGGCAAAAGAACGCAATAAAATTTGAATTTGCTGCGCTAGTGTAACGTTCCACCTTAAACTAGCTAAATAAGCTAAGTTTTTTTAAATAAAGCAATTACCTACCGTAAGCTCTAGGTTATTTGGCATTTCTAGGTATTATGTAGAATGTTATTAAAATAATTCAATATATATCCCGCTCTCCTAAATATAAATTAAATAATATACCTACGGGTTTTAGGTACCTAATCCTGTAAAAGTGAGTTGTAGAAAGTGAGTTGAGAAAAATACAATTATAGGGTGTAATTCTTGAAGAAAAATAATTAATATAATCTGGGAAATTTTAAAGCTATCTTCTAGGCAAGCATGCTTAAGCGTCGACTGCGTCGTCACTTATCATCAGGTGAGCCCGTGGTCAAATGCTGGCCTATCGGTGAAAAAAAATGCAAGTTTTCATACTTACGTATTTGATTAACAGCATCTCTGGTTCAAGTGAACGAACATGCTAGTATAATCTAAGTAAGACTCGTTACTTAATTAACACGCAATAAAAACCGCCAATTATCTTATTCCGACAATATTGGAAGCACAATAAAATGCACGTGAAAAGGCAAAACAAACCGGGGAGATTTCTAATTAAAACCGACGTTAAAGAATTACGACGTTTCTGTTTCAAGCCCTGTGAATGCAGCGACAAAACCCGATCGCATATCTGCGCAGGCGCACCTAACATGGGAATGGCGATAAAAACACTGCATCTGTAATAAGTGGGTGCTTCAATAAAATAAACGGCCCCTAATCGCGTGGACAGGTTCCACGTTGATGTGCTGGGGTAAAACTGGTAGCTTAACAAGGATGCTGTTCAGAAAGGTAAGCTTTTATAGCTCTCTACAAGCAAATAGCTATGGTGTGAATTTGATTTACAGAAGAATGTTTTATATGTTTAGGAGCTTATTTTGGTATCCCCCTTGTGTGCCCTTATTAAACGCTATTTATAAGTTCCTAAAGGCAAAAAAATGAGTACTAAGTACTTATGAAAATGGTCATGCTTTTCACCATTACAAAAAAAAGGTCACAGGTTATTTTATACGATTGATATCATCCATCATGATGAATATGCTATCATGATGTTAATCAATTGTACATGACGGAGGAGCGGCTCCAGGGTTTTATTTTTGAAAACGATGACGTCATCAATGGTGACGTCACTATTATCTTAATAGTGATCACGGCTATAGCCGTCAGTAAACTATTAACATTTACTGAGCACTTCATTAATACAGTATTTGAACGGGAGCACATCGGCAATTATTAGATAGGTACTTTCACAATTTAGAGTTTACTATACGATTTTATGAAAATAAACTATTTAATGCAAACTCTTTATGACTGTGTGATTTAATGATGCTACAACAAAGCACAAAGAACAAAAGCGGTGATTAAAATTCTTTGATTGCTTTGATGCAATAACAATATGATTGTAGTTGCAGCAGAAGATAGAATACGTTCATAAACATTCCGGACTTCAAAGCTGATATTTTGCATCATGCGTCTTTCAACCTCGCAGTCTTGTTTTATTCTCCGAAGCAATCAAGCAAGCCCCTTGTCAAAGCCATTGGGCTATGCGACGTTAGACAGTGCGGCGCGCAAAAAGCCTGGTATGCAAGACTCGCGCGCGACATTCGACGCAGGCGCATGCTTCACTGGCATGAACGTGCAAGCTCTCTGATGAATTTAGATCAATGGAAGAACTCCATCCTGGTAGCCGATAAAATCATTACGACATTATGACAAAAACATCTTTGGAAAAAAGTAAGCATGTCTGGAAATGGCAGTGCATGCTGCACATAAATACCTAGGTACCTACTAGCTGGCACGATGATTCACTGTTTAGGTTGTAAACAATAATACTTACCTATTTTTATAAATTAGGGATTGTTAAATTGAGTGCTGACCTAGGCAGGAACAGTATATACATACCTATACCTATGGTGTAGGTAGATAGTTTGTTTCATGACCTAAACGATTTAAAACACCGATTCCATTGTCAAATATGTTGTATTATTAATCTTATGAGGAATTTGAAAATAATCAATACTCATGTTGTGTTGAGGTTATATTAACTACTTAAAACTGAAGACTCCTAAATATTAAACTTCGCTAAGTTTATAAACACGTTGCACTGTATTTATACATAGTAGGTATCATCATCATCATCATTAACAACAGCCTAAAGATGTTTCACCAGATCTTCGAACCACCGAGTGGGGGGCCGGCCTACGCTGCGTCTTCCGGTTCGTAGTCGCCACACGAGAACCTTTCTTCCCCATCGGTTGTCAGTTCTACGAGCGATGTGGCCTGCCCATTGCCATTTCAACTTGCTAATTCTAAGAGCTATATCGCTCACTTTAGTTCTCCTGCGAATCTCCTCGTTCCGAAGCTTATCTCGCAGGGAAACCCGAGCATAGCTGTCTCCATGGCTCGTTGCGCGACTTTGAGCTTACTAATGAGGCCAACAGTAGAGACCATGTCTCAGTTCCATAATAGGTATATCTGTATTAAATTTACAATTTTACATGTTTATAAGGTTCTTGCTTTTTGTGTATTATGCAGGCATATAACGCGGCATCTAAGTTTCAACGCACTCCCTCCGGTACCAATGCACCTCAAGCAAGTGCGGGGTTGTTTTTGTCCGTCTCGATTTGCAGCGCTTTGTGCAAGCCGCACGTTTCTGGCGATGGCAAACATTCGAATACTTTTAGTTAGTCTTTCATTTGTATTTTTTTATCTCACATACGAATCTGGAACTTTAACGTCTGAGCCATCCAATTTGATGTAAGAACGAGAATACGCAGAATCCACAATTATGCAGTTTAACTTTCAAAGATGTTTGCGAAAGAATGTTCTTAAATTATTTTATTTATGTTCAGGGTCCACCCACCCCAAACGATATAATTATGTAAAGATACAAATTCCTATTTTTAATAGGTAAACATTTATAGCGAAATATTTTATGTTTCACCATATTAGGCATAAATGCAAATTAAAATTATATAAATTATGATTATTGATATTTTTATGGTTTTTTAAGGTTTTTGATTATGATTATTGAATAGATTGAAAAACTTGAATTTTTATAATTAAGATTATTTTATTTGTTGTCATGTAAGCTTTATAAATTCAGCTGTTCCCGAGAAAAAAGACTGTGGGCAAAATGAACCAGAACGGGTTCGTTTATTTTTAAATTTGTATGGGACTCTAAAATGCTGCAATTATTACCAAGTATTAATAAGTACTTATACCTACTTATTAATACAAGTCGACTACAACTCAGAGTTACAAAAAGGTTGTGTTCAAATAAAGTGGCCCGCATCGCAACTCGCATGATTAGCGGCGGCGCGCGGCGAGGCGGCGAGGTTGGCGAGCGAGCGCCAGCGAGAGCGGGCGAAGGGGGGCTGATTGCCGGCCCAATTGGGCTTTATCCGCCCGCACATGGGAAATATTTTTAATCAACACCTCCATTGAACTTACGAGCGGTCGTACGTGAGCTCAGCGAGCAGGGCCGCACTCACTGTTCAAGCATTTTTACCTGTGAATGTTTTGATTGTTTATGTCATCGGAACTTACATGCAACCCTATTTGTAGGTGTTCAGGATTAGGTATTGTCACAATCTGTCGAAATGAAATGTGTCGGTGATTGAGACATTTTACATTTGGGCGTCCCCTGAGTGGACACGGGGTCGCCGGTCTGCCGCATCGCGTAGCGTCGCTTCGGTGGCGGGCTGCCCGCTCGTCATAATTGGCAGCGAGCTGACTCCTCGCCCCGCATCGGAACCGCACTTCTCTCGTATTATTAACGACGTGTATTGTAATCACGCGGCGGGCGATCGCCTCCGCCGAAGGTAGGGCGGTATTAAATTCCGACAGCTACGTGATAAATCGAAATTGGAAAAGTTTAATAATGTTCGGTTGCTCCGAAAGCAATAAAACCGTTTATAAACGGGCACGAGCGAACGAGACGGGCGGCAGGGACGCCCGCCTTCGGGAGTTTTAGGGACTCTTAGGTGAGTCCACTCGGCCTTACGGGGTCTAAATTGATTTCACTGGTATCTTGATGAAGTGATAAAACCGTCACTTGGGGAGCATATTGACCGTTGCGGATGATCCACGTGACAGCTGAGCCAAATGCTTCCCCATCAGCTTTGTCAATGCTTTTACCGATATCGTAAAGTCCAGATCCATTTCCGGATACTTAAAGATTTTTCGACAAATTTTATATGTGCGTATGGACGAGGGACAACCCTGCTAGCTGTTGAAGTCTTCAGAAAATTTAATTGAAAGCTCCACAATGTGGTGACGCTTGAAAAATGTACTGGGGCTTGATCTCGATACCTAAAAATAATTCCAGCAGACACAATTTTCCTATGTGGTAGTTATATCCAGCACCAGATGATAGGCAAATTATATTTATTTTAGTATCTATACAGGGAGGATAGCGATTGATTAATCAGGAGTTTATCATTATTTGCGCAGCTAATGGAATAATTACGTCGCTGAGAGAAAGATAATTGAGGAGGCGGCGCGCGCCCTCTCCACTACACCATTATGGAGCCCCCGCTAACCCACACGAGCTTTCTTAATTTCTTTTAGATAATATCTCCAAACAATAGATAGAAACGTTATTACAACAAACATCGTCTTACTTGTATTAATCCAGCCTTCAGATTAATTCGTTTTGTGCGACTATTTTTTTAGGCAAAAACATTTACCTACAATGAGCAATAAGCGGAATAATATTATTTACATATTCAAATTAAGTCTATACAAAAGTCCTGTTTTTAATTATAAACTTAATTTGCTTATGATAAATCTATGGAAATTTTACCTCGGGCTCCAACCCTCTATAGCGCTAAGGGCAGAGTAATTACTTCTTTTCTTCGTAATAAAAACGGATTAAACTTTGCTTAGGGCGGCCCATTCATTTTGTTTACTATTCAGAAAGGCTTGTGTTTTAAAAAACTAATTTGCTTAGCTGTTTTTGTGTAAGGACTGTAAGTACTTATCTGATCTTTGAAATGGATTCAGGTAATTTCAATTTTCTTTTGATAAAAGTAGGTAAGCTTCGGGATGAAATAGTACCTAGATGATATGGCAAAAAACGGCACATAGTCGTCCGGTTAATTTTGCCGTCGGACTGCGGACATTGATATCAATTATCAAGAAGCTAGGTGCCGTATTCTGTACGAATTGTTCCATAAAGCCGCTAATCCGGGCCCGAGCGAGCCACAATTTGTCCAAACGGTTATGTTATTGCGGTCCGTAAGCTCGACCGCGATCGCGCGACTCCCAACATGATTTTCCTCATAAAATTGCCTTCACGAGTCGTTTTATTAATTCTGTGTAATTTTGTTTTCATACAGCTCGTTTTATTAAATAAGTTTTGGTGTTATAATGAGTGCTTGGTGGAAGTTGTTATAATTAATACACATTATTAGTTTGAGATTTAACACGTTGTAAATATTTATTATCTCCTCCAATAGTACTTAAATTCCTCAACTCAAATTGAACTGCCCCATAATAGAAATTATCATTGCCTATAGAAATAGCCAATGATATTTTCAACAGAGACGAGATGTGGTCAGTGGTCGCGTGCTAAATACTACTAGTAGGTACTAGTAGTAATAGTAATATTATTAGAGTCACTTTGAAATCAGCCACAATTCCACAAAGTAAAAAGATAAAAAAGATAAACGTAGTAGGTACTTACGAGATAGGTACATGAAGAGACCAAAGAAAGACGTAATGAAAACGCAATCAATTAATGAAACTAATAAAGTAAACGTCCGTTATTTAAACGCAGCGAACGAGCAATAAAGAAGACAACTAATATCGCAGGCCGATGTCACATGTAGTTGCAAAATAAAGCGACACAAGTATCTTAATCAAGTGTCCATTCTGCGGAGTTAGAGCTCGGAGTCTTCGTTATGGCCGATTCCGTATAAACTGGCCGGGCAGGCTAGCCTGGCTGCCCGCGCAATAACAGTTTCGACAAATTGACTCCACTGACATTGGAGTTCAAACGACACCGTAACCGGACATTCCACTACTTACCTGATAAAATTAATCGGCGTGTCTAACTGACTCCGGAATGCTATTGGCAACTGATTGAGGAATGCAAATGAATAGGTTAGTCACAAGACACCATGCCAATTGTGATAGGTACAAATCGCATGTTCTAATGAGCCATAAAATTATGGGGTTTGAAGCGTAAAACTACCCAGCCAGCATCATACAATGCTGAGGCTAAAAGATTAGTCTACACAAAAAATAGTTTCCCTACCCGATAACTGAAAGACAAGTATAATTTTCAATATAGTTTATACTTTAATTACATAGCTACATAGGTACGTGCTTAGTTGCATTGAAAATAATTATTACTTACATTAGAAATAATAATTGATACTGAATGTTATTCAATAAAAAAGTGGCCTCCCAGAAGCCCGCTGTCCGCTGGAACGTCAGCGTCATGTAATCGAAGTCGGAATCCAACATTAGCCGGATGTATGGGTATTCGAAATTGGATCGAAGATTGTAAGAGGGATTGAAGGACAAAGACGGCGAGTGAGGAGGGGTGGGGGGTGCTGGGTAGGCTGCCCACGCACCACGTCCGACCCGTAATGAGTTGAAAGCGGATACTTGTAGCGCACTCAGGCCGCGCGTGTCCGGTTACCCGCCTAATGTTGCCCGGATAAACAATGACGTCCAGCCTTTTAGCGACATTTGTGGACCCACTCAACACCGAACATAAGCCTAAAAAGATTTTTACTATTTGAGATTCCATCGGATGTACGCATTAGGAGACGTGGAGAAACGTGAAAGGTTTCTTTTACAGGGACAGGGCTTTTAAGCTTGTTTGTGTCTACTTAAGTAAGTTTCATAATGTGCTTGTGCATGGCATCATGGAATATCAACCTTATTTTGAAAGAAACAGAACTTACCTATATATTTAACTTTTTCTCGCGTACGTATAATGTATAAGTAGCTTCATCTTTTCAATAAATAAATGCCAATTTTCTCAAAAGAAAGCTGTGCCAATTTCTACTGGCCGTCATTTTGGTAATTTTTCTAGTTTGCCGAAAATCTCTTTTATATTAAAAATATAGAATTTATTACAATGAAAGGCTCCATCCAGTAGCCTAGTATGTAAGTGCACAAGCATTAGGTAAGTGGCGAGTCCCGATGTGAAAGCCGGCTAGTCAAATGTAGAGTGACGGACCATCACCGCTCCATTAGGCTGAGAGTGCGACGGGGTAGGTAGGGGGTGTTTGATACGCTGTTACTTCATTAGTAGCTTACGACAACTTGGTATATTGAAACACTATCAGAACTGGCTGTTTGTATATTGTTTCAGAATCTCAATTCGAATTTAGAAAATATAATCAATAAAAAAAGCAATGTTAGAGGACATTTTATAGAGTTACAAAAACATAAATGAACCATCACCGGTGTAGCTTTTTACTAGATTTAGAGACAGAGAGACCAAAGTCCATTTTACAAATATAAATATTAAATGAGAGTATAAGTGATCCCTAAATTAGTTCATATTGTTTTGTAAAACACCTTATTATTATCGTAGCGCCATCAAAAACGTATTAGGCTGACCCCACATTGGATGGCAGCGATCCTCGAGCGACTTCGTGCAATATCGCGATATCGCCGCGACACACGCCGCACGATAGTAAAATGTCGCGGCGATCACGCGGCGATATCGCTGCCGCCCAATGTGGGGGCAGCCTTAGTATAGGACCTAGGGTATCTACGTACCTAGATACCCTACACCTGTTCAATAACGAATGTCTTAAAAAGATCATCGCATTTTCTTTTCAATCTCTCAACAATAGACTGTTGAACGTCGCCTGAAGATTAATTTTAATGTAAAGGAAACTATTTCGCAAACGGGATTTGAACCCGGACTTCCGTCCATAATAATATGTACTTTAGTTACCTACCGTGACAAGTGATCTATCCAAAATCCTCCACCTTTTGCAAACAAGTTACAGGGCTGGTAGCGTCATCTGTTGAGAGATTCTTGAGGATTACCCCAACCAGCATGGTCACATTACATCAACACAAAACAATAGTCGAATTAAGTTCAAATATAGTGATGCAGAGGGCTGTAACTAATGATAAATAGAAACAGCAACAATGACAGCCTTAATACTGAGTGGATTTATGCAAACTAAACCTATTTCACTCCCCTTTTGTGGTTTAAAATTTTGTCAATTCGCGGCTGAAGCGTGGAGGGAGCGAGGGAGGTAGAGCACTCAGGGCTACCACAATTGATACTTTGCAACAGATTCTCTTTGGATATAGGATTTATGTACCTATGTTAAATAAATGTAGTGTAATGATGAATGTTTGCATTATGTTTAAAATACTTTTACTTAGGACTTTTTCATTTGATTTTGGGTTAGTCTTTTCTTTTAATGGTTTTCTTTTGAGGTTTCTATGCAGCTTCCATTTGTGGATCAAGAGCCAACCCTAAAAGTGTTGTCCATTATGCGAGGTGAGGGCAACGCAACAGCAAAGACGTTAGTCCGGCTCTGCGCTTGGGCGACTTTATGACGTTATCTCTAACAGGTTCTGTCGACTACCCCCAGTAGGTGTTCGGCTCTGAACCACGGATCACAACGTACTGACAGTATGGGCTCTCGCTTAGTAATGTAGGCGCTGTCATGAAAGTACCTCTCGTTGGGATGGGCATGATACGCATAGTCACAACTCACAACTCACATCGAAACTCTGTAGCTGCCAGCTCTACAGTTGGTTTGCTAGCTTCTGTAGCCTAGATTGTTTTAAGTACCTACTTAGGTTTATTAAGTACTTATACGTACTTGTACATATATCATAATTTGTAAGTGGCTATTAGAATTAACTATGTGACAAATTGTCGCATATCTGCATGCAAGAATAAATTATAAAGTTAAATAGTCAAACAGAAATGAAAAGATAAATATCATTTATTGTCTTATATGGGTACCTACTTACATTTTTGAAAATGAAGATTATAATTGTAGCGCACATGTTTGGCCTGGTTTGGCATATACAAAAGCATTGGTCAATATGCCCATGCAAAAATAAAATAACAATCATTGTGGTAATTTAAATCACAGATTAGAGAAAATAATTAAATAAGTACATGCAAATTCATTTTTTGCATTAAAAAACTGCTCTGCAAAGGGTTTTTTAAAATAACAAAACATCAATATTTATTGTTAGTGTGAGTGCGACGTGTGTAGTGTTTCTTTCTGAGTGTCCTTACTATCTATATGGTGTAACCAAGGATCCTCTGTTGTGCCTGATAATTGCCCTTAATGGAAAAGTCTAGTCACTTCGAAGTGCATTCCAAGTTTTCGCTACTGCCAGATAGAAGTTATTACTTAAGCCCTATGCAGACAACAACTTATAGGTTGAGATAAGTAATGCTTTTAAGTGACGTTCATATTCTTGCTGTTTTCTTGCAAATAATAATATGCAACTGCAAAGTGTCGATGGTTTGGGGCTTGTTGGCTTATATTTACAGTAGGTACGTTCCTGTGATATAATTATAAGTGTTCTTTAGAATAAGAACAAGTAACTACCTAGTAATTTTAGTGAAATTTTACTCTCATAAATCATTTTAGTGATCAACCTTAGATACCCACTACTTATATAAGTCATGTTTTCGGTTCACATTCCAAATATTTGTATATCTAAGGCATTTGGATATGGATGACCTCGTCTTGAGATAAATCCTTGCGTGAGCCGCATGCGTAAGCAAATTGGTTAGACCTCTTTATGTCCACGCAGACTAATATACCGTCGTATCCACTTGACAGAATGAAAAAGCAAGCAAAATCTAATACACTTACGAGCATCTTACAGCGCATACATATTTAACACGCATATTTACCGATTGGCGTGGATCAGATGGGGTGTGGGCTGATCTCAGTGGAGGCAAGGGGGAGAGACGGTCATTCAATGAGATTGCTTCTTGCTACTCTCGGAGTAATGGATCTCAACGAAATAGAATGGATCAAGGAAGCCTGTGCACTGTTAGTGCTCGCCTCACTTCCTGGGTTCTTGGACTAAGGGGTAAGGTCTTGTGAAATAGTATTTCAGATACGTTTTACCCGACAACTACTCTCATCTGTGGGCAACCACAGGTGAGAGTGAACTCAGCAGTAATCATAATTTCATTTAAAAGGATAGACAAGACATTGAAACTTGCCAAATCGGTTTTCGAATAGGTACTTATTCATTAGATTATACAATACTAGCGGCCTGCCCCGGCTTCGCACGTTTATATAATAGTTTTCGCGATGTAAATAATCTAAATATAACCTATGTTACTCAGGGTGAATGTAGCTTTCCAATGGTGAAAGAATCTTTGAAATCGGCACAGTAGTTTTTGAGTTTATTCATTACAAACATACAAAAATACAAATCTTTCCTCTTTATAATAGTAGTGTAGATAGTGTAGAAGTGTAGATTATCCTATATATATCATCATCATCATCATTAACAGCCTGAAGATGACCACTGCTGAACATAGGCCTCCCCCAGAGCACGCCACCTTGAGCGGCTGCTCGCCTCCTGCATCCATCGGCTCCCCGCGACTTTCACCAGGTCGTCGGTCCACCTATATATATACTTATATTATATATTCTTTTACTCGCGGACATAAGCTTGTCTCAAAATAAAACAATGTATTATTATTATTTTCAGCTAGATAAACATTTTAACATGAAGCTATTAGAATATTTGTTTCCACCAGTGTTCCCTATCAGGCAGTTATAATGGGAATTGTCACGAGACCGCAGACGGTCAAAGCAAAGTGCATATCGATGTTACATTCACGATAGTCATCTTAAAATAGTGAATACCAAACTACAGCATAGCTACATAATACTTTGGAGATATATGCTTATGTTTACGTACCTACGATCGATTGGGAATCTGTCTGATCTACGTAATATATATACCTACTTAATTATTTATTAGTCATAAGTTAGACCTATACTATGCCTACTATATACTGTTTTAGTAGGTATAACTAACACACCTACTTGATATACTTTAGGATAACTCCAGATATACATTTGAAATTAATTAAAAACCAACCTCACTTAGAAAAGACATCATTGCAACGTCAATCCACGAAAAAAGTGTGTAGGTATTAACCTACAAATCCGCCAATTTCACAGCTAAGTGCCACCTAAAACAAAAGAAAGCTTCCAACTGAACCATTATTGAGTGGGTAGTGTATCGCACAATGGATTCGGTCTGGATTGAATTATGGAAGACGCGAAACTGGGCCGTCCGGGAGGCAGGGGAAATGGAAAATGTGTGTCGCTAAGTTGCCGGCCTAACAGCTAACAGCCTGGGCAGCACTGGGCCCGTAGTGACTGTTGCATAGACTGTGACGAACGACGATAATGGATTGATCAGATACCACTTTGGGTACACGGCGCAACGGTATGGTGGTGTTAGTAGTGTGCATTCTATCTGGAGTGTTTGTTGCGTAGTAGTAACCACTTACCGAGCTATTTCATAAATATGTTGTTACATAACTCTAAATTTCATTTTAAAAGTAGGGATTTTTTAATGATAGTGATAGCAAAGTAGAAAGAAAGAGAGCACTATATATGCTCTACGCTAGTCTACATGGAAAAACAAAACACGATAGCTTTTTACCTGCTCTGTTATCGTAACCATTTTTTCATTATAAACGACAATTTTATTGGTAGGTACCTAATTAAATGTACCGAAAGAAATTACATACTATTTCTTAAGTACCTACCTATAGCCATATCTATACTATTAAAGGAATGTACTAGGTAGGTAAGTGTGTATTTAATCCTAAGCATAATCGTAAATTCAGTACCAAAGTAACAACGATACAGGCAGTAAAAAAATCACAAGTCAGTTCTATGAACACCAATTAAAGAAATTGGTGAAACCTGAAATCCATTCAATTAAGTACCTTCCATTTTAATTTAGCAAATGTCTTGATTTAAATGGATATATTAGTTTTATCAGCGGGCGTACAATAAAAGAATTCAACGGAGCTACACAGTCGTCAGTTCATTATCCAAATGGACTACAGCTATTTGATCCACTTATGTGATTGCCTGCAAGCATTATCTCTCCTTTGATACAGAGCTTTAGCAGTAGAACATCTACGTTCAAACATAATCGACATCAGTATGTATATTAAAGACAAGCAACTGGACATGAATCTAAACAGCTTTGATGTAATAGCATATTACACGCAACTGCCTCAAACGGCAAACAACTGATGTTGTTTTTTAATTCAAAACCGTTACATCAAAGCGGTGTTATGTATTTGTTTAGAAACTCATACTACTCACATCTATCGTCAGTTCGTTTTTAAGGAATGTATTACTGTATTGTATTAAGTTATGTATTTGTTTAGAAACTCATACTACTCACATCTATCGTCAGTTCGTTTTTAAGGAATGTATTACTGTATTGTATTAAGTAGTAGTATTAAGTAATACTGTTGAGGATCCTTACTGTTATTCAAATGTTCTCTGCCTCTAGTGAATTGAAGCCATAAGTCTACATCGTAACTCTCTCGCTTCTTACAATATTTCTACCTACTTATACCGTATAAATATGTATGCACATAAATTAACGATGAACTTATAAGTAGTGCGCTCATTTAGATAGTGCTATTGATTTAGGAGAGCCAAGCCAATATTGGGGAAATAGAATACCTACGTAAAAATAAATGTATCGGCAACTAGAAGGGACACAATAACACTGTCTCTTTTTTTCTAGGCCAATTAATCACAATAGATTCAACAGGAAAACACTTTAAACGGCTACTTGCCTCTTGCATCCAATTCCAACGGCATGGTCATCGGTTCACCTAGGTACCTATAGTGAGACTTGTCGAGAGGCTGGCCTACAGCACTATACTGTACGTCTTCCAGTTCGTAGTCACCACTCGAGAACCGTTCATTCACATCGGTTTTGCGAGTGATGTGGGCTGGCCTGCTATTACGATTTCAAATTACTAATTTTAAAATTAAAGTGTTTACAACAAGGTACCCACCTATGCCCCAGGTGCCTACCTATTACCTACTACTACAAAACATTTTTTCGGTTCGATGAAGTGTTTATGTAGTCTATGTTAACATTTACATAAGTGTAAAAAAAATCAGAAATCTTACAAACGACAGACTCACATTAATTCTGTTGAGTGAATCAAAAGAGCTGGACATCGTAGATATCAGGAGATACAACATAATGGACTGATCCAATCTCTTAGCTGGATCCCGCCTACTTTAACTGAATACATGGCGTATATTTGCCAGAATATACAGCTACCTATCTAGTTTCACTTAAGGATATTGTTTTTTATTAAATGTTAATGAAATGTTCCGCTTTTTATGTCAATAATAAAAGTCAGGTTGATGCTTTTTCATCGAGTTAGTTTTGCTAAAAGCAATTATTATGAAACTAAAATTCCGGTAGTTACAATCAATTATTGAATATACCTAAAAATATTTTAGTAACTACATATTTTTATATTACCTTTGCTCAAGGTATAAGTACCTTTGTAATCTCATAAAGTAACAAGCAGACCCCAGTACAAAATTAACAATTATAGGGTTCCTCAAGGAAGTATCTTAGGCCCTCATCTACTCATTATACTGGGTGGCGCAAAAGTACTGGCACTAAAGAAAATACTTTTATTTTTTTTATATGACATTTTCTGTCATTCTGTTGTTGAAAATTGTGTAGTGAACAAATGTAAAATACACTGAAAATAAACATGGACCGTTTTACTCCCCAAGAACGTGGAATAATTGTGTCAATGTTCTTACGGAATAATTCATCAGTGATAAGAACACAACGTGAATTTCGTCGACGATTTCCCCACCGTCCGGCACCGATTGGTCGCACAATTCGACGCTTTGCCACACGCCTTGAAGCAACTGGCTCAACATTGGATAGACCTAAGTCTGGGAGACCAAGAACAGGCCGTTCAGCTGAAAATATCGATGCTGTGCGCGAAGATGTGGAAGAGTGTCCAGAAACATCAACGAGGCGACGTGCCACGCAATTGGGCATTTCCAGACGGACCCTGCAGCGTATTTTGGTGAAAGACTTAAAGATGTTCCCGTATAAAACTCAAATGACTCATCAACTGCTGCCTGCTGACCACCGAGCTCGTCTAGATTACTGCCAGCGCGTCATAAACCTCAACCTTGAAGAGGATGATTTTCCTTCAAAATTGGTTATGAGTGACGAAGCGCATTTCCATCTCTCAGGGCATGTCAATAAGCAGAATACTCGGTTCTGGGGCACTGATAATCCGCGCATTATTCAAGAAACACCTCTACACCCACTAAAAGTTACTGTATGGTGTGGCATCTGTGTTGACAGAGTGATCGGACCCTATTTTTTCGAAGACGCTGGAGGCAATGCGATAACTGTCACTGGAGAACGCTACAGAACCATGTTACGTGAGTTTTTGATACCCAGTTTGGACGAATTGGGGCTGGAGCACATCTGGTTTCAACAAGACGGCGCTACGGCACACACAGCGCGCGACACTATGGACTTAGTGAGGGACGCTTTTCCAAGCCGAGTTATCTCTCGTTTTGGCGATTTGCCTTGGCCTGCAAGATCACCCGATCTGACCAGTCCAGACTTCTTTCTTTGGGGTTTTTTGAAATCTCGGGTGTATGTGAACAAGCCACAGACTCTCGCAGCTCTAAAAGAAAACATTCGTCAAGAAATAACGAACATATCGCAGGAAGTGTTACGGCAAGTTATGCAAAATGTCATAAATAGGGCTCAAATGTGTATCAACTCTGGAGGTCACCATTTAAAAGACATCTACAATAATCTACAGGTAAATAATAGGTAAAAAATAAACAAAACAAAAATGATCCAATAACTCATAATAGCAAGCCTATAAAATGAAACGTTAAATATGATCAAAACCGCGTGGAAGAAGTGGATTCAACAACCTTTTTAGGTATTCAAATAGACAAAAGTTCCAACTGGAAGGAGCGCATTAAGGCGGCGGGTAGACCAAACAAGGTGTTTTTTGGGACGTTTCCTGGCGTAATTACAACACGTGGAGCTTTGAATTTAATATATCATGTAATTCACTTCATTAACTCGTTTGTGATGACCGCAAATACAAGATTAATAAATATAGCTCTATAGAAAAAAATCGCAAAACTCCCTCGATAAATTTGAATGTTCCCATTTTGCTGAGCTTCTACCGAACATATTTTTACAAAAAATAAATTAGTGTATTCGCAACAAACAATCAGATGTCGTGACGACTTAATAACTTTGAAAAATACTATATACAAATAGGTATTAACTAATATAAGATTTTAAACTGTCATGGTCACTAACACTACTACAATATTGTTTATTAACGGGATATTTACCGGGTGTCTACAAAGTTGACTGCAGTTGTGGCAGTTCGTACATTGGTCAAACCAAGCGCACAGTGTCATGCCGAATAAAGGAGCATATAAGGGCTGTCAAAAACAATGACTCACAGAAATCAGCCATTGCTCAACATCTTTTGGAATCGGGCACGAATCATTGGATAGAGTTGCATAACCCTCAGATACTTTCGACAGAACGCCACTACATACCGAGAATGGTTAGGGAAGCGATTGAAATTACAAAGTTTAAAAATTTCAATCGTGAGGACGGGTTTAAACTGTCAAGTATCTGGAATCCAGTGGTACGTTTATGTAAACGCCGAAATGTTTCCGTTCCAAGCGCAAAAAGTGATACTGTGAGTGTTGTGTGTCGAGATCGAGTGTATAGTGAGAATAGGGACAGTGGTACTGGTGCGACTCGTAATAAACGTGTACGAAGGAGGGTAGACCGTTACGGTTGCCCATAACTTATTATCATCCACCCGCAAGTTCTTCAGTCCGTCCGTGATCATGGTGCTTGCAACAGCATCGAAATATCGGCAACTCAAAACAAATAATATACATGGTAAATATCCCGTTAATAAACAATATTGTAGTAGTGTTAGTGACCATGACAGTTTAAAATCTTATATTAAACACCGGTACGGGCCGGAATGTGTTATATTAGTGAAACAACTTGAACGTCTGCGGAAAAGAAGTGAATGTTTATGTGAGTCACTTAGTTTCTTAGTGAAGTGTCGGGACGCGGGAGTTATTCCCGTGTGTGTGCGCATAAAACCGCGTGATGACATTTACGGTTCCGCAGGTATTCTACGAAATGCGAGTATAAAATTATTACGAAAGACCATCAGTAATACCAGATACCTTTTAGACAAAGTTCAGTGTGACCTTTACAACATACACCTGAAATGCAGTGGCGTGTTGACAATAGACGATTTTGAGACTTGTGATCGGATTACTTACTTACAAGCTCAACGTTCGCGTGAGTTAAGTTCCATAAAACAACATCGGAAGTTAGAATCGTTATTGCAGAAACAAAAACTGAATGTCCCCTACCACGATGTTTCACAGTGCACTCGAACAGTGGTTAATCTTTCTGAAAAAGAGTTGAGTGAGTCTGCACTCGTTGTCCTTGAGAAAGGAATGAATTTTGCGGCAACACCCAATCGTATTCCGTACGAGAAGATAGTAGGTACAGTCGAGGAGGTCATTCGACGGAATAGAATCCCAGTGCCTGACGCGGAGGTATTAAGACAAGACGTCGCGGTCTCGTTACGTCTGGCTAAGATTCCCGAGCCCAACATTACTGCATCTGAGCTTGCCGCGCTGAAAGAACTCCGCAATGATAAAAGTCTACTTGTATTAAAAGCGGACAAAGGTAACTCTACTGTGGTATTAAACACTACTGATTACGAGGCGAAAATTCAGGAATTATTAAGTGATGAGCAGACTTACAAAAAAGTGAGTTACAACCCGACGGCGAGGACGAACCGGAGCACCCAGAAACTGGTCCAGGAGTGCAAACATGCAATTGGAGAGGAAACCACGAAGTACTTACTTCGACCACGCATTTTACAGCCTCCGAAACTTTATGGCTTACCGAAGGTTCACAAACCAAACATCCCGTTACGACCTATTGTGAGCCAGATCGACTCGCCAACGTATGATCTTGCAAAACATGTAGCCAGTGTCCTGCAGCCTTTGGTCGGTGGTACTTCTTCTTTTGTGAAGGACTCGCGACATTTTGTTGATATCCTGCAGCTCAACAAGATAAACGTGAATGAAGTGTTGGTCAGTTTTGACGTAGATTCGCTGTTCACGAATGTCCCTATAGCGGATTGCATGGAGGTCATTAAGTCCAAGATCCAGCAACAGGATGTCCCCATAGAGTATGTAGGTTTAGTACTTCATTGTTTGTCCACCAACTACTTTATATACCAAAATGAATACTACCTTCAAATTGATGGCGTGGCCATGGGTAGTCCCGTAGCTCCAGTGGTTGCCAACTTATGGATGGAACATTTTGAGCAAATAGCTATTACTACTGCACCTTGTTCGATTAAACTATGGAAGAGATACGTGGATGATGTTTTTGCAATATTTGAAGGTAACGAGCATGACGTGAAAGCATGTGTAGAACATCTAAACAGTATTCATACTAAAATAAACTTCACATACGAAATGGAAAGGAACAGATGTATTGCGTTCCTGGATGTAAAGATCAGAGTTCGAAATGATGGTTCCCTCAGCCACTCTGTTTATAGGAAGCCCACTCACACGGACCGATACCTGCATGCTAATTCTCATCATCACCCACGTCAGTTGAACTCTGTAGTGGTGTCGCTAACCAACCGCGCATACGACTTATGTGACGAGGAGCATTTACAGGAAGAACTACAACACCTGAGTGGCGTTCTACAGAGAAATGGATACACACGACACAAAAAGCCACCACGACGTACGGGGAAGCAGCTCCAGTATAAGGTAGAACGACATCCAGCATATCTACCTTACGTGAAAGGAGTAACAGATAAGATTGGTAATATTTTGCACAAGTATGCTGTAAAAACTATCTTTACTCCTTTTAAGAAGATTGCGCAGTTCTTGCGTTCACCAAAAGATTGTTTTCCCTTGGAAAAACCGGGTGTCTACAAAGTTGACTGCAGTTGTGGCAGTTCGTACATTGGTCAAACCAAGCGCACAGTGTCATGCCGAATAAAGGAGCATATAAGGGCTGTCAAAAACAATGACTCACAGAAATCAGCCATTGCTCAACATCTTTTGGAATCGGGCACGAATCATTGGATAGAGTTGCATAACCCTCAGATACTTTCGACAGAACGCCACTACATACCGAGAATGGTTAGGGAAGCGATTGAAATTACAAAGTTTAAAAATTTCAATCGTGAGGACGGGTTTAAACTGTCAAGTATCTGGAATCCAGTGGTACGTTTATGTAAACGCCGAAATGTTTCCGTTCCAAGCGCAAAAAGTGATACTGTGAGTGTTGTGTGTCGAGATCGAGTGTATAGTGAGAATAGGGACAGTGGTACTGGTGCGACTCGTAATAAACGTGTACGAAGGAGGGTAGACCGTTACGGTTGCCCATAACTTATTATCATCCACCCGCAAGTTCTTCAGTCCGTCCGTGATCATGGTGCTTGCAACAGCATCGAAATATCGGCAACTCAAAACAAATAATATACATGGTAAATATCCCGTTAATAAACAATATTGTAGTAGGTATTAACTAAAAACCGTCAAAATCAGTAATTTCGTGCGTTGTCTTTGTCGTAAGCGCCGCGCTGAAGTGCAGACTGAATTGATATTTAAGACTATGATGTTAAGGTTGATGTTTCTTTGAACGGATTTGGACCTGCTCATCTGGCTCTACTCGTCACTTAATAAATTGTGTGGGATATTAGATCGTTTTGTCTACGTAGGTACTCGATAAGAAGAGAAGCCGCCTATGCGCCTATATCATGGCTGTATTCACAATATTTTTATAAATAAACGCTCATTCATTCATTCATAAGTATAATTAAGTATTATTATTTTACTGGCAACAAAACGCACACATTACAGCACTTCGAAGCTTTTCAATATCTTAATACTTATAATAATATCTAAAACTTAAGTTAACTTTGCTCCGTGGATTTAATATAAATTATAATTCTTTGCCAGGTATAAGTATATATAGTATAGGATATTTATAGCTTTAAGATATTTTCAAAATAACAGTTTCTTTCTAATTGGACGCTACGAAGGGGCGCTCTATCTCCTTCGGAAATGAGATTTCGGATTAGGCTTGGTCGCTGATGAAGACTCTCCAAGACGGATGGAACGAAAAACAATTAAGATTTTTTATTATACAGTTGCATCTGTCAGTAAAACCGACATTTTTATTTCGATTATTATTTTTGGAGAGGGATTAGGTTTAGTAATATTTCAATTAAGGGGCGGGAAGCTAGCACAATATAATCTCGAATATTAATAATAGGTACTTATTATAAGTAGGCAGATACACAGGCAGGAGCTCAAATTATTTGAATGAATAATCAAAAACCTAAATTAACATAGCCTACCACAGATTAGGAAAAATCCATTTTAGACGTACTACGAAGAGATGTAAAAATAAAATATAAAGTAGGTACCTATATACCTATATGAATAATATGGAGGGTGTCATGTGGAAGAGTCAGATATTGAAGAAAAATTACTAAGTTCAGTGATTACATGGTGTAAGATGATACGGCTGGCCTACGCAGAGCGTACATACAATACATACGTTCCGGTTTGAAGGGCATTGTAGCTAGTGAAATTACTGGGCAAATGAGACTTAAGAACTGATCTCACAGTCTAGAAATCTTTTTTAGACTGTGTGATGTCTCAGGATGACGTGCGCAGTGCAGTGTCACGCAAACTTTATTGTTTTAAAGATCCGAGTGATACTGCAACTGTTATGGGCGGCCGTGTTGCTTAACATCAGGTGAACGACTCCCTCGTCACGTCATTCAATCGCATTAAAAAAAAAAAAAAAACAAAACAAAAAAAAAAAAAAAACATGTAGATACTTACGAGACGTGATCCATACGCTACGATAAGACATCGTTGGCAACGAGGGAGAATACCCTACTTATAGAAAAGAGAAGGGAAAGGGAAAACGATAAGGGACAAAATAAACAGATGAAGGCGAAAGGACCTGCGCACCTATCTGCCTTCTTTTGCCTTCATCCTGCCCCTTCACCTGCACCTTCTTCTTTCTCTCTTCCTTTGGCCTGGGATAAGGCGTAAAATAACTACCACGTGATAAGCCGGGGTGGGTAAGCTTGTAAAAAATAAACAAGTATCTGACCCTCCTGGAAAGATCACGCTTATGTTTGGACATCTATGTAACTCTAGAATACAAGTTTACAGCAAGAAAGTGCGCTTAAATCGAGTCGTATGTGATTCGCATGACTCGATTTGGATGAGCTTTTCTTCACGGTAGCAAGCTGATGCAAATGGTAGGTATAGTATAGATCGAATACCTTATTCTTGAAAACATTCCCCACTGTAGACACGGTAGAAAATATAGGTAAAGAGACAATATTATGTACTCTGCGTAGGTATTTTGGCTCTAGATCCGCGGGGTAATTACGTAAAATTTGCAACAGCAATGCAACAGCAGCAGCAAAGCAACAGCAGTAGCGAAGCATACATGCTCGACACCACTAATGATGTATGACAGCAATCATCGCGCAATTTACGCCTGTTGCAAACCAGGGGGCGTACCGTGAGCTCTTAGCGCGATTCAAAACAGAGCCTATATTGGATCGCTTTGTTTTTTTTGTATGGAGATTTTGACAAGCGATCCAGTATAGGCTCTGTTTTGAATCGCGCTAAGAGCTCACGGTACGCCCCCTGTTGCGAGTTAGGAAATACGCCCGCCGATAAGTTTAAACCTACCTAAACAGGTACCTATTCATTAACTATTTAGGTGGTATACTTCTACGTAAAACTAAACAGAATCAGTTATGGTGTTTTACTGGTTCGGGGTACAACCGCAAATCATTTATGTAATAAGCAACAAATCTTTCCCAAACATTCAGCCAAAAGACCAATATGAAATGGTTTGTGAGAAGTTTCCTAAATTGCATACAAAATGTCTCCAGCGGCTCCTGACGGCTATTACTTACAACGCAATATCAAATTGCTTTCAATTTATTTCGCAATTGCCGTCTTTGAGTTTCGCTTTGTAGGGGCCTCTGACGTCGGTCCGAGGCAACAATAAAATGTATTCGTCTCCGGAATGTTTAATATGGGGAAAAGTTTAATAACGCGTCCGGGCGGGCGGCCGCCCAGCCGCGCTCGGCCACTGGGCGGCTTGCGCGGCACTTGGGCGGTCAGCGCGCCTTATAGCCAACGACGATAAATCAAATCTTTTACCTTTTAGAACGCTAAGAAAATACTTATTACATTTGCAAAAATGTTTTTTGAGTTCCTGAAAAGTCTCTGTCCAATTATGTATTTGGACAATGTAGGTATTATGTACATTTGCGAAATTAGGACCCCTTGTTACAAACCGCAATGCTTAGTTCAGGAGGAATTATTAATTAAGCTCAAAGTATTAATTTTAATAATTGCAGCGTTTATCTACTTGCAATTTTATATCTATTTGTTAAGTATTTTTGCTATAGAGGCGGTAAGGTATCGTATCATTAGCGAGCAACACACTACGCTAAGTGCTAGAACGGGGCCATGCAACCCTTATCGAAATTGTACAAATACTTCTAACCAACGCTGGTTAATATAAACATTGGCATCCTATAACCAAAACAATAGCAGCAATGTACGCTGACCGCCTGTTGGGCTACGTTTTTTGTCTCATGTCTGCGTATATGGAACCTTTCGTGAATGTGCCGCAGGAGTGTAACTCATCAAGACGCAGCAGAGCTCAAACTTGGTAGGTCGGTACTTACCTACTCGGAGCCTGACGACGCCGACACAATGGTTCCCTGACGTTAATTAAATGTTAACAAACGCCCTCGTCGCCTAATTGGAACTGTTGCCTATTATGCTTACCTTTCGACGGGGAGAATAACTTCCAAGCATAAGAACCTCTACAGACTTGACTCGAATCAAGATTCTTCTTATTGGATATGGGGTTGGGGACTCGTACTTTGTTTTTGTATTTTGTTATGTAGCCAGTGTCAAGCATTGTACGTACCTACCCACCTAATTTTTCATCGTGTTATTAAATATTTCATGTAAAGTTAAGCCTTAAATAGTATTATATTATCTGAGGCCTTAGTCACAGTCTGGGTATCATAGTCCCGTCTAAGTCATGCCCTAGCAAAATGGTGGCAACTTTACTATTAGAAGCTTCTATGGAATGTGGTGAAACGTGGTGGTAAAATCAAAATATTGCAGACAAAATGCCAGAAATCTGCCACAAATGGTCACACTGGTTAGTGAAGTGAGAACAAGCTACTAGCGCACAGACATCTAATACTGTGTAGTATTAGATATCTGTGTACTAGCGTTATAATATTTGGCTACGCCTTTGGAACTAAGTAACAGTGAATAGGCATGGATCATTGCACAAGGAGCATGTGAAAAATCCTATGATTTATCTTTTCATAATTCACGCCTGCTACTTTATGTTACATACTCTGCTACAAATCACAGTACCTATATGATAATCACACCTAATGGATCAAGGCTTCAGATTTCGTAATACGAGAGTAACATCAGCGGTGAATATCAAAACATAATTATTTTGTTTAGATATGCTTCAGTAAACAAACTAAGATCTGTAAGGTAAGTATAATAATTTAAAAAAAAACTGGTGCCTGTGATGTAACGGTGAACTTTGATCTTGTTTATCTAAAGATCCGAGAGTAGCATTATATTTCTTATTAATCATTAGTAGCAGGTCACAGCTTCACTAGGTTGCTCCTAAATCACATATCTCTTCTATTTCATACAGGACCACCAGTCTTTTTTTTTTTTTTGAACGGGCTATTGCTGTTGGTCTCTACCGACCTTTACAGCGTCACCGGGCGGGAGGGCAGGCGCTTAAGGCGCCCAACCGTCAAAAGTGGGAGGCAACTAGCACAAGGGCACCCCTGGGGTGCGAGCCTCGGCTTGGGCCGTTGCCGGGATAAGAGGATCGAGAAGGCTACGTCCACTGGAAGAGTGGACCCTATGGAAAGTCGCGACCGTTCTAGCTGACCTACGGGGGGTACGTCGACCTCGCCGGCGGGGTCGGTGTCTGATTGTGTTACGCTGGTATCCTATACCGGTGCCGAAAGCGGTACCTGAGCCAGAAGGGCTAGACTGATCCGGTGATCCTAGCGCAGCCGACACAACGGCTGCTATAGGATCATCCGGATCGCTCAAGACGTGTCTTGGGCGGCGACGACGGGGTGGCGGGTCTGTCATGTCTGTAGAGTAACTTGATGCTTGGACTACGAGAGGGTTGGGGTGATGGGGCGCCGCGTCAAAATAGCGGCGGGATGCATCCTTCATAAACTGACGGATGGATGGGAGTTCGAAATCGCAATGGAGGTCGGAGTTACGCTGGTACCAGCGAGCTCCGACCACCTTGCGAATAAAGCGGTTCTGGATAACCTGAAGTCGATCCAGGTGGACTGAGGATGTATGAGCAAACGCGACAGATGCGTAGGTCATAATCGGGCGAACGCAAGTTTTGTAAAGTGTCACCTTATTTCTAAGGGACATTTTACTACCCTTGCAGAGGAGAGGGTGGAGGCGGCATAAGACGAAGGCCGCCCTATCGCGCACTCGCTTAATATGGTCTCTGAAGTTGAGCTTGGTGTCAAGGGTAACCCCCAGGTATTTGGCAGACGGAACCCAAGGGATGGGCTTGTCGAACAAGGACAGTGGTCGCAATGGCGGACCACGCTTATAGTCAGAAAAGTACATCGCTGCACTTTTATCTGGGTTAACCGTGATCCGCCATTTCCTGAACCACGCACCGATCTCGGTGAGGGCTCGTTGGAGACGACCACGCATATGGACTCTCTGCCATCCGGAGCAGTAGATGGCGGTATCATCCGCAAAGAGTGCAAGCTGCACACTGTGATGAAATGACCGCGGAATGTCGCTGGTGTACAACGAGAATAGCAAGGGGGAGAGCGCGGAGCCCTGGGGTACTCCGGCTCTGATAGGATGGGGAGAGGATCGCTCCCCCTCAACGCGGTAGCGAAAGCTTCGATCCCTAAGGAAGTCTTGTATGATGTGCACAAGACGGTCCGGCACGCCGATGTGGTACAGCTTGAATATCAAGCCGTCGTGCCAGACTTTATCGAAGGCTTTCGCTACGTCTAAGAAGACTGCGAGAGTGCCTTTGGGTTTTGGCTTCGAGTTGAAGCCATCAAGGATGTGCTCCGTGATGCGGTGCACTTGTTGGACGCAAGAGTGTCTGGCTCTAAAGCCGAACTGCTCGTCGGGAAGGAGTTTATGTTCGTGAACATGGGACCAGAGACGCTTCCGAATGAGACGCTCGTAGATCTTCCCCAGAGTACTGAGGAGGCTAATAGGCCGGTAGCTAGAGGGCTCGGTAGCCTTCTTGCCTGGCTTGTGGATGCCGATGACGTCGGCGGACTTCCACGCAACGGGAAAAGAGCAATTACTCATAGCCGCATTGAAGATGCTGACTAGGAGATAGACCAAGGGGACCGAAAAGTGCTTGACCACTTTGTTGCTGATACCATCAGCGCCGGGGGCTTTATGGGTAATGAGATCCTTGATGACAGACTCAACCTCAGCGGCCCTAAAAAGCTCGAGAGAGGGGTCGGAGGGCGTCAGGGAGCTACGACGTTCAACTTCACTGACCACCGTATGGAGGTGGACAGGGTCAACGTGATCGGGGGAAAGGTTACACTGGGCCTCGAGGCTCTCAGCTAAACACTCAGCTTTTTCCTCATCATCGAACGCAGGGACTTGGTTCAGCCTATCAAGAGGGGGCATCGTTCTAAGTGTGTCACTTTTCACTCGAGCCAGATGCCTGGTGGGTTGGCTCGAGCCCCGAAAGTAGGTCTGTCCAGTTCTGAGCGCGAAGATCACCTATGCGTTTCTTAACAGCACGCTGTAAGAAATTCAAGGTGGATTTGTTATCTTGGGTCGGGGCCGCGTCGTATGCCCTAGTGGCGGCGTTCTTTTCTGTCATCAGCCTCCTCACATCCTCGGGCAGATCCCAGCGGTGGTCCACCACTGGTACCTGCTTCGAGGACTCACCGACTACGGTGGTGAGGTGACTGGTGAGAGCGTCGATCGCGGAGGAAACGTCGTCTAGTGTCTGTATGTCGTCGGGTATCTTGTCTAAGTCGGGTGAACTGATAGCTTTCAGGGATTCCCCCAGTCGCTTCCAGTCCAGTCTGTCTTTGTCTGAGGTAAAAGCTCGGTAGAATCCGAGCCTAGTCTCATGAGAACAGGGCGATGGTCAGAGTCAAGTTCGTGGAGCACTTCTATCGAGCCTAACCTGAGGGTAACGCCTTTTAAAAGTGCTATGTCGAGTATGTCTGGTCGTTGGTTGAGATTCCCGGGGAACTTGGTCGGAGTCATGGGTGCGATAATGTCAAAGGTGTGGTGGTCTACGTCTGGTCGTGGGTCAGTTAGTTGTTCGAGTATCCTACCGTTGGTATTGGAAGTGTGGCAATTCCACATGACATGTTTGCTGTTGAAGTCTCCCGCCAGTATGACGGAGCTTCCCAGAGAAAGTAGTGCGTTGATATCACTACTGAGCAAACGTTTGTCGGGAGGGAGGTAACAAGACGCTAGTATGATCGGCTGATGGCCGTTCATAGCTAAGCGGCAGCAAGAGGCTTCTAAGTTAACTAAGGATGAGGGAGTATCAATTGGGATGCAGTGAAAAGACCTTCTGTAATAGATAAGCGTACCGCGGGGACCACCAGTCGCCATTGATCTAATTCATAAGCAAATGAAAAATCACAGTCTGTGACAAATCACAGGTGAAATCACTGTGATAAAAATTGATCATATGATCAAATGACAATGAATTAAAAGTAGCAATCATTTCCATACCTAACACTGAGCGTGAGCACTGCGTTAGGAAAGGGGGAGGCCAACGCTTGGCAAAGCCACCTTGCGGTAACAAAATTGGCATATCTCGACAGCGCCATCTATCTTTGGCTCTATAACTAACTACGTTTCGTTAGCTGTCAGAAAATCCCCTTACGTTATCTGTGGCGTGTGGGCTCAGCCGGCTCAGCCCCTGGAGCACGAACAGGTCAGCTTTAGTACCGATGTCTCCACGAAACGCTCGTGTCACACGCATTCCGACATTTTCTTTGCATCAAGTGACTTCTATAATGTCAAAAGTCAATTGTGTTGTTGTCATGGAAATTATGTACATAACACAACCTAATTAATCGGTATAATTCGTAGTTTTTCTGGCTTTTTGTGTATAATTTCAAATTAATATAGGTATCATTATCATCATCTTCTTTGCCTTTTTCCCATTTCGCATTTGTTATTGGGGTCGGCTCCCAAGCTCCCAGTCTAATCTGTAGCGGCAAGCTATCAGAATTACACGAGCGACTACAGGATCGGACCGTGAGTTTGCCTAATTCTCAGCTGTTCTTGTTTTTCGTTAATCCTGATAGTTTCAGGTTTCGCACATTTATAAGTAAATCTAGATAAGACCCGTTAAACTTCAGTGGGGGCTGGGGGCCCTTTATCTCCACGGCGCGCTGGGCTGAAGCTCAAATTGCCCTTATACAAGATCTGGCCCTGAGCGACTGCCATCTGATCTCACAACCCATAAGGAACCAGTAACAAGGATGGTTAGACCTGGTATCAGATTCTATCAGGCGTCTGACTACCCGTAACGATTGCCATAGATGGTCTTATGACAACCGGGACCGACGGCTCTCGGAGGCACGGATGGCATCGAAAACTGCACATAACTTACTAGATAAATCATCGGTGCAAGGCCGAGGATCGAACCTGGTGCCGTAAGATTGCGAAATGCACATGTTACTGCTCTGCTACCATCGCTCTAACTTCAAATTATATACCAATTATCTTAATCAGTTGAGCATGGGCAGTGACTATGGTTATTGATCAACACTATGGCGACGCGAAAATGTCATGTTGAAGCTTGCAACTAATAAAACTCATCGCCTGTTAAATATCCCAAGGGACGATAAATTACGAGAATCATGGTTGTCTTTTCTGATTCCTACAAATACTGAGCTCAGTGGCCTGTCTTAGTGAACAAACGTGTTCGCCAAAATCACTTTGATATACCCCCAATTTGATGGGATGGGTAACCGTCTTCTGCATGGATATCCTTGTTCACTGCAAATGAAGTGTTGCACGGGATTCCCTTGAGCTTATCTGGTGAGTAAACTCAATTTGAATAGCAAAAATAAATAATTAAAATAAAAATGGTTTCAACCCAAAAAATGGCCTAAAAATGGCAGTAAAAATACAAAGCTTAGGCTAAGAAATAAAAATAAATAAAAGCTATTTCAGTCTCATTTGTTTCATTTAATCCTTATTAGCGGGTGCTTCATCTTCCTGTAGTATTAAAATGTAATAGGTTAAAATAATAATAACTTCCTATGTAACTTCCATGTCGATATTTTTTTGGCGTGGCGCGTCACTATGGTATCGATATCGATATTTGAATATGGAGCTAGGTACATCACTATGGTGACACCAGTGTTTCGTGGAGACACGGGAACAGGCCCGGGTCAGCTTTAGTACCGATGTCTCCACGAAACGCTCGTGTCACACGCATTCCGACATTTTCTTTGCATCAAGTGACTTCTATAATGTCAAAAGTCAATTGTGTTGTTGTCATGGAAATTATGTACATAACACAACCTAATTAATCGGTATAATTCGTAGTTTTTCTGGCTTTTTGTGTATAATTTCAAATTAATATATCATTATCATCATCTTCTTTACCTTTTTCCCATTTCGCATTTGTTATTGGGGTCGGCTCCCAAGCTCCCAGTCTAATCTATAGCGGCAAGCTATCAGAATTACACGAGCGACTACAGGATCGGACCGTGAGTTTGCCTAATTCTCAGCTGTTCTTGTTTTTCGTTAATCCTGATAGTTTCAGGTTTCGCACATTTATAAGTAAATCTAGATAAGACCCGTTAAATTTCAGTGGGGGCTGGGGGCCCTTTATCTCCACGGCGCGCTGGGCTGAAGCTCAAATTGCCCTTATACAAGATCTGGCCCTGAGCGACTGCCATCTGATCTCACAACCCATAAGGAACCAGTAACAAGGATGGTTAGACCTGGTATCAGATTCTATCAGGCGTCTGACTACCCGTAACGATTGCCATAGATGGTCTTATGACAACCGGGACCGACGGCTCTCGGAGGCACGGATGGCATCGAAAACTGCACATAACTTACTAGATAAATCATCGGTGCAAGGCCGAGGATCGAACCTGGTGCCGTAAGATTGCGAAGTGCACATGTTACTGCTCTGCTACCATCGCTCTAACTTCAAATTATATACCAATTATCTTAATCAGTTGAGCATGGGCAGTGACTATGGTTATTGATCAACACTATGGCGACGCGAAAATGTCATGTTGAAGCTTGCAACTAATAAAACTCATCGCCTGTTAAGTATCCCAAGGGACGATAAATTACGAGAATCATGGTTGTCTTTTCTGATTCCTACAAATACTGAGCTCAGTGGCCTGTCTTAGTGAACAAACGTGTTCGCCAAAATCACTTTGATATACCCCCAATTTGATGGGATGGGTAACCGTCTTCTGCATGGATATTCTTGTTCACTGCAAATGAAGTGTTGCACGGGATTCCTTTGAGCTTATCTGGTGAGTAAACTCAATTTGAATAGCAAAAATAAATAATTAAAATAAAAATGGTTTCAACCCAAAAAATGGCCTAAAAATGGCAGTAAAAATACAAAGCTTAGGCTAAGAAATAAAAATAAATAAAAGCTATCTCATTTGTTTCATTTAATCCTTATTAGCGGATGCTTCATCTTCCTATAGTATTAAAATGTAATAGGTTAAAATAATAATAATAACTTCCTATGTAACTTCCATGTCGATATTTTTTTGGCGTGGCGCGTCACTATGGTATCGATATCGATATTTGAATATGGAGCTAGGTACATCACTATGGCGACACCAGCGTTTCGTGGAGACACGGGAACTAATTGTCGATCATATAGAGCTGTCCTATCTGTCTTTGACTAGTATAGTAGATATCTGTGCACGGGAACTAATTGTCGATCATATAGAGCTGTCCTATCTGTCTTTGACTAGTATAGTAGATATCTGTGGAACAGATTAGCAGCTCTGCTGCAGCGCGTCTGCCGGTCAAGTGATGTCAAAATTGTATGAACTTTGACATCACTTGAGCGACAGCCGCGCTGCAGCAACGCTACTAATCTGTCCGTGCCGTGCTCGACCCCCAACCACGATGTGCCACCACAGAATTCCCATCATCACGATCATAATGTATTCAAAAGCCACGATCACAGAATGAACACATTCTGTCGCCACAATTCTTTTTCATTCTTTAATCTGTGGCTCAAACCCACAGAGAGAAAAACAGACCATAAACTAAGACCAAAGAGTAAAGTAAAAAAGAGGTTTATGTATGGTAAAGCCGCGCGTCCACTGGGTCGGAATCGGAGCGTACGGAGCGTACGAGGCGTCGTCGGTATTTACAAAATGCCGATAGGGTGCGTCTACTGCATTCGGATTTTGCATCGGCAATATCGTTATTTTCAAAGCAATCGAGTTCGCCTGCGCACGTATTCACATTATGGAAGATAGTGACGAGGATATTGTAATCATTAGTTGTTTATTATCAGCAGATGAAAAGAAAAACAAAAGTAAACGAAAGATGTGGGTTCATAACATACACATAAAAAGGCCTATTTTCGGAAAATTTTATACATTATATTTTGATTTATTAGAAGATATTGTTGATGTTTTAGATTGTAAAGTTCTGCATATCTTTCCACTAAAGTAATTAAAACTATATAGTAATATAGTATAAGTATATATTTACAAATATAGTAATCTCGGTAGTGGTTACATATTTCGTCGCTTGTTTGACTAAGTGACGTATCTGACATTTTTTTCTACAAGTACGTTGATTAGACAGTTCGACGCGTCTTTGAAAGTAGATAAAAGCTACATATAAAATTTCAGATACGTAAAAATGTCAGATAAATCACTTAGGCTGACATTCACAAACGAGTTCGAGTTCGATCTCAAACTTCATTATGTCAGAATTTGAGTCTAGACTCAAACTCCAATCGTATCGGCATTCACAGTCGAGCTTAGCATATTGGAGTACGAGTATAAGCTCAGCTAAGAATGAGACGAGCTGAGCCGCGAAATCGGTGACTCGAGCCGTGCTTAGACACCGCCATCTTTTCTATCACGCCTGTTATTTAAAAACAAAGCTGATTAGAATTAATTTTTAAGATGGTTATTGTGAAGAAATGTATTTTGTATTAAAATAAAATGAACAAATTACGAAATAAAATTGAGTAGGTCAAAAAAGGTGTAGGTAAATTGGGTAGGTTGTTATAATCAAAATAACAATGAAACACCCTAAAATAAATATACCAGTTACTCATTGTTGGCAGATAAGTTACTGTATGTTTTCTTTGTTGTAGATATTCATTGACATAAATATATAAATTTACTTCATAGTTTTATTATATAAAACTGCTGTATACACGTTAAATTTAACTCGTTTCTTTAATATTTAGGTACATAACATCGCAATTTAGAATAATTTTAACATTGAAAAAAAAACAAAGAGAACGGCGCGCTTTCCTGAATAGGTACGTACCTACAGAATAATAATCTGAAATGGCGCGCTTTTTGAAGTTTCCTGCAAAGAGTATATCACTACTAAATTTGGTCTCCTGTTTCAGTTTTTCATGCAATATTTGCTATTTTTTCTCTCGTTTTAGCATAATACTGCCAGATAAAAAAGAAAACGTGAATAAAGCATTGCTCACTAATGTCAAACTACGCTTGTCTATGGCTGGAGTCGAACTTCACGGAGTTATCGTTTGATCTCGTCTCTGAATTTAACGACGCGGAGTATACTCACCGAGTCCGGAGTTCGGTCTCACGTGAGACCGGTGGGAGTAAACTCGATGCATTGACTCTGAATGTCAGCCTTAGTCAAACAAGCGACGATTTGAGCCGTTTGGTGTTGAGACCCTGGGTCCGTGGGGACCGGGAGGTCATCGCGTTTTCCAAAGTCTATCAGAGCGCTTGGTTGATGCGACGCGTGACCAAAATGCTGGCCAAAAGTATAAAAAGCCAAATAAGTATTTGGCCTAACGCATCAGCATTGCAATTCAACGTTGCAATGCTGCCAGCATGTTGGGTAGGCTACCTACCGGTAGTGGACTGCAGCACTTGAACTGTCTATAGGTCATCGCGGCTATCATACAGTCCATAAATGTTCCTTGTAGTAGGTAGTGTAGCTAGTTTGGTTTAGTCTAGTGTTTATTATTGTAGTAGTTAGCTTGAGTAATAAAGGCACATTGCCCGTTAAAAAATAGTTAAAACGTCTTCGTTCATTGTGAATGTAAATGTAGGTAGGTATGCACAGTAGTGAGCGTCGCAAACACGTCAGAACTCAAAGTGATCGGGATTCGAATGGTGCGTTCACTGCGGAGGACGTCATCGGCAGAAATACCGATCTCTGGCGCAGTTATGCTGATCCAGTGCACGCTACACCATACAAATCAATACAAAGCAACGAATCCTTCCGCTCCGTACGCTCCGATTCCGATCCAGTGGACGCGCGGCTTAACGCCTTCTTTCTCATTTGGACGGGTTATGAAGAAGTCCTCATCTCATACACATTATTTTTTTCTCTAATCTGTGTCATACACTCATTTTTACAGTGTGGACATTGGACAGTTGAGCTTTGAGCTGTTGTAGTATACAAAGAGTATGTAACGTATATATTATTATAGTACGAAACGCGAGCCAAAACGAAAAAATAAAAATATAAATGTCAGCAGAGTTCAGCTACCTCAGAATGGCAACCTAACGCACAGCTGGAAGGGTATTAGATATTAGTACTACCAACCTAAAGAAGATAATAGTGATACACCATACATAAATATTATCGATATCGATAAATGACTGCCTTTACTAGTCTTAAAACGAATATCACATAATTATCACCTTGCGTCACTAGTTTTGTTTTAGTGGTTAAAACCTGGTGGTAAAGACACAGGTTTAGTTTAGTGAAGTTATGAACAATAAAAACGCCATAATTATGTTAAAGTAAAGATTTACTCCTACATGCTACAATACAAAATATCAATTATACATATTATACAGACCGGCAAACCTTAAGTTAAAAAAACTGAAATATTCTTCCAAATTAAGATATTTACACCGATTAATATTAGTAAAAGAATAATTTTTATCACGAACTGAATTTCAACCCGCATCCATCCGTTCCTAAGGCCGGGACGTGTTTACTAAAGCTACCGTGACAATTATCTCATGTCCAAACGCACATATTTTGTTTAGGCTAAGCAGGCAAGACTGCTACAAAAATCATATATATTAAGAGATTTATGATTTGATCTTTGTTGTAATCTTGCAATAGTACATAAATAGTACATTTTGAATTGATACAAGTGAGCTTGGTTGATCATTTCACTGGAGTCGGCATTACTTCGGTTTCACTGACGAGTCTGTTGATTTTTTATTGAAAATGAAAGTGAGATTGTGTGCTTACAGATTATTAGCACGTGGTATTGCTTCTGAAAGCATGTGATTATGAATCAATTAAGACATAACAAATAGAAAATGCGAAATATGTGGTTTCAAATCCCATCTTAAAGACGACAAATCACGGTATTTTATGGACAGATTTCCTCTGGATGAATTTCGGTGAGTAGAATAACTATTCATAATCTAACAATACTAATACATTTATAGCGTAATAATAACATAAATTCATTAAATTCCCAACCATAACCTGTTTGCATTGCTAAAAATAGTATGGGGCAACAATGTGTTTATCTTTATGTTTTAGGTGTAAAAAAATGGATGAAAATGACTGGAAATGAAGACTTACCTTGTGTATCTATCGGAAACTTCATGAGCTATTTATATGTGGAAAACATTTCGAGCGTAGCTCAATGGCGGCGGCGCGCCAACATGAACTCTCGGCGACGACGACACGTGGCGCGCCGCCGCGGTGCGTCGCGGCGCTCATATCTAAATGGTACGTTCATGGTAGCCATTTCTCATATATCGTTTTCGTATCGTATTGCCCATCCTAGTGGTGACAGACTGCCTCAGACTGATATTATAGTATCGTAGTATCCTGACCCTTATTAGTGTGGGTTCCAGTAGCTGCTAAAAACGCCAAGAACGCTACGAAATTATGCCACTATTTACCCAGACAAGGCCAAATCACATATGATCGTTCCAGTCAATGTGAACGAAAAAAAACGAAAATAACGATAATTTAGTTCAAGTGGAACCCGCTATTAGTTAGAATCTAGTGATTATATTTTTGAGATATACGTAGTATCCCTTAGTAGTCTGTGATTAGTCTGTGAGTTGCGCTAGATGATACATACTCTTTGGTTAAATGAAAACAAAAACAATTTGATTACATGATCTTTGACAAATTCAAGCGTATACCGTATATAATTAACCAAGAGAGTTTTGGCGGGAACGTGAAAAAGTTCACGTCGTTGCATTGTATTATTTCACAAAACTTATGCTTTTTCTAGTGTTAATGTTTAAAATTAGTGGCATTTTACGCATTAAGTGCTGAATTATGAGTATAAGTGTGGGCAAGTGATATAATGTAGTGAAACGTGGTTTTTCGTGTTGCTTCCAAAATTCCATAGAAGCCTCTAGTAAAGTTGCCACTACTTTACTAGGGCATGACTTAGACTGGATTATGACTACCTGACTTAGACTGGACTATGACTACCCTGACTGACTGTGACTAAGACTTGACTTTACATGAAATATTTCATAATACGACGAAAAACTACAATACTTGACACTAGCTAAATACACTATGTGTGGAGCCAAACTATAAGAAAAAAAAAAAAAAAAATTAACCAAGAGAGTTTTGGCGGGAACGCGGAAAAGTTCACGTCGGTGCATTGTATTATTTTACAAAACTTATGCTTTTTCCAGTGTTAATGTTTAAAATTGTTGGTGTTTTACGCATTAAGTGCTGAATTACGAGCATGAGTGTGGGCAAGTGATATAATGTGGTGAAACGTGGTTTTTCGTGTTGCTTCCAAAATTCCATAGAAGCCTCTAGTAAAGTTGCCACCACTTTACTAGGGCATGCCTTAGACTGGATTATGACTTAGACTAGACTATGACTACTCTGACTGTGACTATGACTTGACTTTAAGTGAAAATTTCCATAATACGATGAAAAATTACAAATCTTGACACTGGCTAAATACACTATGTGTGGAGCCAAAATATAAAGAAAAAAAAAAAATTTACCAAGAGTTGAAGGTTGAAGGTTGAGATTTGTTCCTAGAATAATATTATTATAGGTATACCTAATTACTGTACTTTCGTTGGTAATTAGATCTAAGTGCATGGAACACGTTTCAACTACAACAAACAAATGTCGAACTTTAGACCAGCTGGGCTGTCTGACGACGAATCAGGCAGCGATGATGACTTCTACGACCAGCCGGTAAATGTATTCCATAACACTTATTTTTATATAATTACTCGTGAAAATACGTTGTATAAACCTAAAACGGGCGAAGTTCTGCAGTTAATCGTTATTTGGTCTGTTGTAATTAGGGCGAACTCTGTGGTTTGTTACATGTCCACTATTGTAATTGTACTACAGGTAGTTACATAAATAATAGGTAACACATTTGTAAGTTGCAACAGAAAGTAATCAAACATAATGAAATCCAGATTCAATTTCTGAAATGTAGGTATAAAGACTCGCAACAAATTGAGCATGTACATAGTGTGCACCAAAAATAAGTACCCATCTAGTTATAAAGGTAACTCACCTGCCACCTTTGATCTGGTAAACAACTGATTGAAGCCGGCCACAGTAACTCTGCACAACATTTAGAAAGGCAGTTCCAGCATATCTTGCACATCCTTGGAAACCTCATAGTTTCTTCAAGAAAAAATCATAATTATGTTGTTAATTATGTTGTTGTTGTTGGATTTATAAATATAAGCAACCTGTGCAAAACCCATCCAATTCGGTTCAGATGTTGATTTGTGAATGCCACACAGACCATGTTTTACTTTTATATTGGCTAATCTGAGAAATATTGTCCTTTCCTGCCATAAAAATCCCAAATAAGTAAATATTTATATTCAGTTTTTCCTGAATTTGTCAATTTTTCTGGAGTCTCATGATTTTTCTTTCCTTAAGAATCCCATATAAACTACTTACAAAAAAAAAAACAAAAAAATGCGAAATCAGATCAGCCATCCTTAAGTGATGAACTTACAAACCAACATATTTTTATTGTTGATGGTTTTATTTAGCTTGCCATGTTTGTTTTTTGGGCAAAATTTAGTAATTGATTTTTAATTTAATAATGATGGATGACTCGGTGGGTGGAGGCCTATGTTCAGCATTGGATGTCTTCAGGCTGTTGATGATGATGAATAATGTAACAAGCCTGTTCATAGATTTCCTAGAATTCAGACTTGCATTATGACCCATAATTATTGATATGTAGGTATGCACTGACTGCAGGTTAAACAAGTGTGTATTTACCTATGTAAACTATGTTTTAATATGTAATCCTTATATTCTAGAGGAGGCAGTACTATCCTCCTCCTCAAAATGCAAAAAAGAAGATAGAGAATACACTCCAAGATGCAATCATTAACAGCAATATTGATGAAGTTGAAGAGATCATAACTAATGGTATGTATCTATCATTTATTATATATCCACAAACAATTTGATTAAAGTAATTAAGCTTTATAATAAATAATAAGTGCCAGCACAAGAAAAATGAAGCCCAGCCCTAACACCTAAATGTTGGTGAAGCTATAAAAAAAGGATAAAACACCATTTTGGAAATATGGTACAAGTAACATATTATATTTTTTCTGGCTTAATTCAAAAACTTTTAACTCATAAGTGTAGCACTCATTGTTTTTATTGTTGTGCAAATTAAATCATACAGCAGGTTAACCAAACCCATTTTGTCTTCTTCAGAATAGTTTCTTTATCTGCTCAAGTTTAACTTCTGGAAAACCAGTATTTTTCATAACAATGTATGCCGGCTCGATATTGAGCCACTGGAAGTCCAAGGGTTAATTGTCATTAATCTTTTATGATTAATATTGCAGAATTAAATGGAAATGTGAACATACATTTGGACAGTGGCTGGACTCCGCTCATGCATGCTTGCTTCCATGCTCAAGAAAAAATTGTAAAGCTACTGCTTGAGAGCAATGCGGATCCTAATTTAAGTTCAGGTTGGTAAAAATGGTTCCACATAACAAAGTTTGGTATTACAAACTTAATGCCTACAATAATTTAGTATAAACCCACACCTCTAAAAAAGAAAGGCTCTATAGAAGGAAGGATGCTTCCATCAAAAAAACTTGTAGATTTTTGTTTAGAAAAGTGTTTTATATATATAAAAAAAATTGTTGTAAAAACATCATCACCGTTAGCCAGAAGATGTCCACTGCTGAACATAGACCTCAGGTAGTATGCCACTTTGTATTGTACGGCTGCTTGCCTCCTGCACCTGTGCAGTTTTGAAAACGCGGCATCACCCAATGCTAAGTGACAATATAACCAAAGGTTGGCACTATTCACTACCGTTACATCATTAACAGTATATTATACAAGCAGTAAAGTTTAAATTATTTTGTACCCTTTCAATTTTGGAATTTTGAAAGCTTATTCTATGTTAGTCTTGGTAGTGTAGGCAACATCTATGCGATTTTTTAAACAACTTAGTTCAGCCATTTTGCCTTGATAACCCACAAACACTACAAACACAACGTAATGGGCTAGTGTCCTGCTATTTTAATTGCATATTCCTCAAAAAATAAACAGTTGTGTAAACAAGAATTAAATATCTCAAAGAATGACAAAGCTACAAGCATTTTAAAGTACAGGATTAGAAAGAGACAGCTCAAACATGCAGTGACGTCACTCTTGCTCCTTCATAGTACTTCATTACTAAGCTGTGGCAGCTTTACATACAGTCTCATTGGCATGTGACTTCACAACATGCATTTTCATAGTAACTGTGATAATCTCCTGTTTTGCGAGAAAGGGACAAGCGATGCCTCTCCAGAATCTTTAAAAGCTTATTACTCCTTGATTTATTTACCGATTTTACTTATTTTTTTCAATTATCGCATTTATTTTTGACCTACTGAATGAAAATAATTCAAATTCAATTAAAGGTGGATTTATCCGAGTTTGAAGTTGAGCAACTCTAATAAAATTCCCAAAAATATCACAAACGAAAATAAAGACACCACTTTTCACAGCAAACTCAAAACTTTTTTAATAGAAAAATGTTATTATACTCTAGATGATTTCTTAAATGAAAAACATACATCAATCTCATAAAGCAGCAATATTATTGTTACTAACTCTTTTACTGTTGTTTTTACTGTTACGTACCTCTATCATTTGCAGAAATTGAAATTATTGTTCTAAAAAATAGAAATGGAGAATATTTTGTTTGAGTTTATTTAGTAAAAAATAATTAATATTACTATTATTAATAGCCTAATAACTTCCGACAACTACAATGTCTTGTAAGTTAAATAAACTTAAGTAGGTAGGTATAGCAATACTAGTTTATCAACAGTGTAATATACTACAAGTAGGTTTACTTAATCTTATTTCATTAACTTTGTAATTATTAGCTTAAATTAAGACGCTTCTCACCTTGCATATATACAAAACTATTTGAATAACACCCATATATGAAAATGTACCTCATATATTATAATACCTACTTAAGAAGGAGGTACCTCTAGAGTTAAGTTACATAAGTTAGTGTTTAATTCCTATGTTACTGTCTGCTTTAAATCGATATTGCAACACTCTTGTCAGAGTTCATTGATTTAGATTACTTTATTTTAAGTAGTATAAGTCTGTGTAATGCAATTGATTAAATAAATAAATAAATATTCCATTACACATTTAACACACATGACTTATAACATTCCAGATCAGGTGACAGCAGTAATGGTAGCATGTTCAAACAGTAGTGCAAACAACGACACAATAGATAGTATTGTCACATACCTCATAGAGAAAGACTGTTTACTAAATTTAGGAGATAAGTACGGTCAGACGCCGCTAATGCGCGCTATAAGTAGCGGGCGAGTGGCGCTGGTGCAGAAACTGTTAGATACTAATGTTAATATTGAAATGAGGGATAAACAGGGATGGACGGTGAGTAAAGTTATCGGTATCTAACATAAACTACTTAACTGCTAATGCAATTTCCCCATCTGTGGTCGAAAACACAATATTTATAGCATTAGTGCGGACACCAGGGGCCGAACTGTGACCTCTTAGCGCGATTCAAATGACGACCTAAACTGAACCGCTACCGTAAAAATTGTATTGTAGCGGTTCAGTTTAGGTCGTCATTTGAATCGCGCTAAGAGGTCACTACAGTATGGCCCCTGAACCAACAATCGAGTGGTAAAAAGGTCCTCGATTGGTGACCACGAACCGGAAGACGCTAATAATAATAAGCTGGCTGGCTTTTCATTATGTGAACATATTATACCCTAATCAAAACCGCGGGAAGCCATTTAAGAGGCAATTAGTTGTTCAAAATGGCATTTTATGGGGGATATTCAGCAGTGGAAATTGACTAGCTGATGATGAAGATACCTCGTATATACCCATTTTTTATATAATTTATATTAGTGGTGAAAACACATATAATTATTACCGCCAATCGTAACGAAGAAATTCTACTTTGCAACCATTTAGTTGACCAATAACAGCAGTGCATGGACCAATCACAACAGCTCATTTTTCTCTGCTCTCTGCTGATTTGAGTTTAACCGTTACAGGCTGTTTTCTGGGCTGCTCATCACAACCAACCTGAAATACTAGAAATGCTCATATCAAGAGGCGCGCGCCTTCTAGAAGTGGATAACAGCAACCGTAAAGTCATGGAAATTGCTAGCTCACATGACTATGAAAACATAATAGAAATACTGAAACAACATATCGAGGAAGATGAAAATGTGGATACATATTTTGAGCAGACAATGAGCTCCTGGCATGACTTTTATCCTGGCGTCACTAAAGGCGGGAAGTAAGTATTGTTTGTGTGACTCAATCCTGATTTTCTGCTTTAATTTTAAAGTGCAATCCTTACATCTCAAACTCAAAGATGATATACTATTATACCTGAAAATATGCCTATATATGCCTGTAGTTTAAACGTTGACGTGTAACGTTGAACATTCAACATTTAGAAAAATGTAGGTGGTACTTACTCCAATGGTGCAGTGACCCAAAGGGTCTTGGGCCTTGGCCTCCAACATCAGATAATGCCTGGTTCCTTCCCCGCGGTGTCTCTCGCCAGTCTGACTCTGTCGTCTGTTGTGGCTGAAAAACGTCTTGCTGAACATAGGCCTCTCCCTGCCATAGAGCGCCACTTTGAGCGGCTGCTTGCCTCCTGCTTCCACCGGCTCCCCGCGGTTCAGACCACCTAGTAGGGGCATTTTAAGATACAAGAATAGAAAGAGACAGTACGAACACGTAGGGACGTCCCAGATTAATTCACAGTACTTACCCCATTACTAAAATTTGACCTCTAAGATGGTGCTCCATAAAAAGATCTATTTGGTATGTGTCATGAAATTGATTTTAGAGTGTAAAACACACTTGAGATATATCATTAAAGATATTGTAGTTCTTAAAATTTTACTAACCAGCTGGATTTGAACCTGCGCCTTCCAACTCACCGGATTAGACGCTCTGCCAACTGAGCTATGGTCACATGACCGCTGACTGCGAAAATCTTTAGGACTATGTGTTCACCGCTGGTTGCTAAAATTTTAAGAACTATAATATCCTTATTTGGTATTTGATGTTACGATTTAGTAATTTCATAGTAGCTGCGAAGTGGCGCCACACGATCTCTGTGAGAAAGGCACAGATGACTCTCCAGGAACTTTAAAAGTGTACCCCTCACTATTTATTACTCCACTAATTATATTAATTATCGATTTTACTTCTTATTCTTATTCTGAATGGGCGCGCTAAAGGGTTGCACTGACATCCCGCTTGGGGTGTCTTTTCTTTTAACAACAAAATAGGCCCGCATTTGACCGCAATCTCACCTATGGGAAGTGACGATGCGATCTACGATGGTACATGCTTGCCTAGAAGATACCTATTCACTCGCGACTTGAAGAGCTCCAGATTGTACTTATCGGGAAACAAAGACGCAAAGACGCTTGTTTGTTTTTGCATATCCACCTGCCAGCTCAGTGCACTTTATAGTCCGAACAGCCAATGAGTGGAACACCTTGCCGGCGTCCTTGTTTCCAGCTAACAAAAACATCTGCACAAAGGGACGTGCTCATACACATTTGTCTACTTTTTGGCTTCCGAGGTGCTTAGAATTATACATACTCTTTGGATGTTTTTGTGTAATGTTCCGAAAAAACACGAGGAGGAGACACGGCTTCAAGAGTTGTAACTAGGCCTGTGCGGGCGGTAAGACATCTGGGTGTCTTCAAGTCACGAGTGAACAGGTATCTTCTAGGCAAGCATGTACCATCGTAGGCTGCGTCATCACTTTCCACCAGGTGAGCCGGTGCTCAAATGCTTTGCCTATAAACAGTAAAAAAAAAAGTTACCCTAGCCAAACTAAAACTCAAATTCTTTATTGCAAATAGGCTATTTTTAGCACTTTTACAAGTCAAAACTAGATAATGTATTTATATATATATATTATTTTATAAATTTTATTATATATATATTATTTTATCTTTTTTATTTTATTTATTTTTATTAATTTTATTTGTATTTTTTTTAATAAAAATTAAGTTATTGTACATATTAAGCAAGCATAATTAAACAAAATCACAGTGCTTAATGTCAAATTGTCAAAATAAATGTTAAAATTATAACAAGCCTATTACATTACGAGTTTGAAGAAAAAAAAGTTCTCTGTCTCACTACAGGTGCAAGCAATCCGGCACAATGTAGCATAGAAAACTCCAAACCGTAGCTTCGATACTTTAAGATAACCGATTTCACTTGTTTTGTAACACTTTACCTATCACTCTATATGTTAATTTTGAATAGTATTAGTCAGATGCATATTATTGTTTCGTAACCTTCCAGGCTATCATACACTAACGAAATCCCACATCTTCTGTATGGCATGAGTTGCGAAAAACTTGGAGCAGTCATCCAGCAAAGCGGGATCGATCTGCGGACATTCCTCATGCTCGAAGAGAAGGATATGATCAAACTAGGAATCGATTTGCCGTTTCAGCGGCAAAGGCTGATGACTGGGCTGCGGAATTTCCATAAGAGGGCTTGGAAATTGAAATCTGTACCTGGGCTTTCGGCTTCTAAATCGGACAATTTCACGTAAGATGTTATATTTTGTGTTTAAGGCCGGTACCGTGTGCCGTGTACGCCCTCCAGCTTATACGTAAAGTTTTTTCTTCTTTTTTTTTCTTGTATTTTGGCTCCACACATAGTGTATTTAGCCAGTGTCAAGTATTGTAATTTTCATCGTGCATGTGAATATTTCACGTAATGTCAAGTCTTAGTCACAGTCATAGTCGAGTCTAAGTCAAGTAATCATAGTCCAGTCTAAGTCATGCCCCAGTAAAGTGGTGGCAACTTTACTAGAAGCTTCTATGGAGTTTTTGAAGCAACACGAAAAACCACGTTTCACCACATTATATCACTTGCCCACACTCATGCTCGTAGTTCAGCACTTAATGCGTAAAATGCCACCAATTTTAAACATTAACACTAGAAAAAGCACAAGTTTTGAAAAATATTACAATGCAACGACGTGAACTTTTCCGCGTTCCCGCCAAAAGTATACGTAAAGTTTGCAACAGGCGTAAATTTCGCAATCATTACTGTCAAAGCTGTCAAACGTCACTTTGGCAGAGCAGAAAGCGATCGAGCGCTAGATCACCGACTGTCGGACAATCGATGAACTAAAAAGTGCATTATTTTGTTTCCGTCTATTGCTGTTCTATTGCTAGTGGCGCTAGTATGAAAGACCAAATTGCATTCAGCGACAGGCGACTGCAACTGATTGCTAAGTGTTTGCTGTCGCTTTGCTACTAATGTTGCTTTGCTGTTGCAATTTTTACATAATGCGGGTGCCGGTGTGCTTATAGGACCACCCCATTTCGTTACCGTCAGAATAGCGGGTCGCCTGGAGCATCTGGTACTGATTGTATATTCAAAAATGGCTACCTATTTACGACTATTTGCTACCTTTGCTAAATAATTGCTTCCTATGATAAATTCTGAGAAACTAGAAAAACAAATTGACCCGCCATTCTGATATCAGAATGGCGGGTCTCCACTTTGTTTAGCATGAAGGGTGCAGATTTTCCATAAGGTTGTATCACCAATAATTGCTACTTATTTGCTACTTTCACGAATTAAAAGTTCCGGTTTGTGTTTTACATTCGCCCCGCGGCTTTGCCCTTGAAGTCATGGTCACATACGGTCTTACTTATTAACTTAACTAATGTAGATTAAGTTTTGCGCAATACAATTATTATGAAGTGCGCAATTTATTTATTTTACTAACCGACTTAAAAAAATGAGGAGGTTCTCAAATCGGTTGTATTTTTTTCAATTATTTTTTATTGATGCACAAAACAAATTGTACTTAATCGTAGCAAAGTATGAAATCTATGATGGCATCATTTAGACCATCGAATAGGATGTCCCCATCTCTTCCCGTGGGTGCCCTAAGCCGGCTAAGGTAATAAATATCCAGGGAACGGGCAGCAGCATTCTCCTCGGTACATTAAAATCTTCTGCGACCACCAAGCCACCTGCCTGCCAAGCGTGGTGATTATGGCAAACCCCCTACGATAAGCGTCCAAAGTGGCGTTTAAAAGGGGAGGCCTATGTTCAGCAATGGACGTGTGTTATTCTATTCTATGTATTAGTATAGTACTTAAAACTAATTTCCACTTTGCAGTGTGGTAGATGGTTTGACATCTCTGGGCTCGCATCTCCAACAAGTGTACATATTAGAAACAACACTTCAGTATGCAGTGAGGGAATACTGTAGGACTTACAAGGACGAAATGAAGTCCAAGCCACCCGACTCGGCAATGGTCGCTGCAGCGAAAATGCATGCGACCATCAAAAAGGATAAGAAACAACTTAAAAGGATGGGATTGAAGCTCTCTAAGGTAATAATTGCACTAATTTATTTGTTTATACACAAAACAAATGACTAATCTTCTATATATATAAATAATTATCAAATATGTTTGTTTATATATTATATCATAGATATTTTTTTTTGGTAAGCGCAGCGCCTAACCTGCTAAGAACCGGCTTTTGGTTTTCTTTTAAAATTTTTGTAATAGTCCGTCCGAAACAGGTTTCTATGGGAAAAAAATTGGAAAAGCTTTTAATTAAAATTTCAAATAAAAGAAACTGAACTTACCATTTTAATGGAATGACTGAAAACTTTAAAAAGTTATTGTAGGGACACAGAATGCTAACGCGGCAGAAATTAAGGCACGCGGCGACCGCGCCGCTCTGGCCTCTTCAGTCGTCTCTCCACCACTACCGCGTCATGTTCATAGTATATATTATTTAGCTATAACAGTATGTATTTTAACGTTTCAATTATATATTTATTTGTTCCTGAAAATCGTGGTTTCCTTGGGGTCCCCCGCACCATAGATAGGAACACGCGCATGAATACAGAACGTATTACTTAACAGTTATAGTTATCATTATCGCCTGAACACGTCTTACTGAACATAGGCCTCCCCCAAAGAGCGCCACTTTTAGCGGCTGATTGCGTCCTGCATCTATCGGCTCTCCGCAATTCTGACCAGGTCATCGGTCCACCTAGTGGGGGGCTGGCCTACGCTGCGTCTTCCGGTTCCTGGTCGCCACTTAAGAACCGTTCTTCCCCATCGGTTGTCAGTTCTACGAGCGATGCGGCCGGCCCACTACAACTTCAACATGCTAATTCTCAAAGCACACCGCCCAAGTCTCGATTGAATCGAAGGCTTTCTCATAGTCCACAAACGCTAGGCATAGCGGCAGATTATACTCTTCGGTTTTCTGTATAATCTGGCGCAGCGTATGGATGTGGTCTATGGTGCTAAATCCTTTCCGGAAACCGGCTTGTTCGGGAGGCTGGAATTCATCAAACCTGCGTGCGAGACGATTCGTAATGACTTTCGAAATCAGCTTGTACACATGTACACTTCAGTAAGGTTTTATCACCTTTTTTGAAGGAAAGCACCACCACGCTCTCATGCTCTCACGCGGTGTTTCCCTGCGAGATAAGATCCGAAACGAGGAGATCCGCAGGAGAACTAAAGTCACCGATATAGCTCTTAGAATTAGCAAGTTGAAATGGCAATGGGCAGGCCACATCGCTCATAGAACTGACAACCGATGGGGAAGAAAGGTTCTCGAGTGGCGACCACGAACTGGAAGACACAGCGTAGGCCAGCCTCCCACTCGGCGGACTGACGACCTGGTGAAAACCGCGGGGAGCTGATGGATGCAGGAGGGAAGCAGCTGCTCCAAGTGGCGCTCTTTGGGGGAGACCTATGTTCATCAGTGGACGTCTTCAGGCTGTTGATGATGATGATAACTTATTTTTTAAATTATTATGTTATTTATTAACGTATTTTAAGAAAATAATATTTACTCGTTCTTTTTCAAACCTATTGTATGATTTAAGAGTCTTGAATGAAACTGCAACTGTTGACGGCTGATGATGTTTAACATGAAGCGTACAATTAACTCGCCACGTCATCCATTCATTTATTTAATTAAATAACATTTTAAATAATAAGCATTTTTTTTCTTTCCTAAATATTTTTTGTATTTGTTACAGATTAGTAGAAATAATCCACAGCCGGTAGACCTGCTCAAGGAAAAGTCATTCCACGACGTGGCAATGAACTACATGACTGAAGCGTTCCTTGTCTGTTCTTTAGGTTTCCTAGTGTACCAAGCCAAAAACTACTTTATTAATATGTCGACCAAATAAATAAATGTTCTATTATTGTTTGAAATACCAAATTTTTATTAATTTTATTAAGAATCAAGTTTATAAAATAGTGGCAATTTGAAGATTTTGAGTTGTAGGTACCTGTACATTCAGAAGGAAAATAGGGATAAGTTCTTCAATTGGAGTTAATCGCAATTCGGATGTTGCTGGTAAGTAATTTGAACTATCATAAATAGATATACAAATTATTATTTTTTTCTTATGTTTTGGCTCCACACAGTGTATTTAGCCAGTGTCAAGTATTGTAATTTTTCATCGTATTATGGAATATTTCACGTAAAGTCAAGTATTAGTCACAGTCAGTCAGGGTAGTCAGAGACCAGTCTAAGTCAGGTAGTCATAATCCAGTCTAAGTCTTGCCCTAGTAAAGTGGTGGCAACTTTACTTAGAGGCTTCTATGGAATTTTGGAAGCAACACGAAAAACCACCTTTCACTACATTATATCACTTGCCCACACTCATGCTCGTAATTCAGCACTTAATGCGTAAAACGCCACTAATTTTAAACATTAACACTGGAAAAAGCATAAACTTTGTGAAATAATGCAATGCAACGACGTGAACTTTCTCGCGTTCCCGCCAAAACTCCCAAATTAATTTTTTTTTTTTTTCTTGTATTTTGGCTCCACACATAGTGTATTTAGCCAGTGTCAAGTATTGTAATTTTTCATCGTGTTATGGAATATTCCACGTATAAGTCTTTGTCACAGTCTGGGTAGTCATAGTCTAGTCTAAGTCATGCCCTAGTAATGTGATGGCAACTTTACTAGAAGCTTCTATGGAATTTTGGAAGCAACACGAAAAACCACGTTTCACCACATTATATAACTTGCCCACACTCATGCTCGTACATTCAGCACTTAATGCGTAAACCGCCACCAATTTTAAACATTAACACTGGAAAAAGCACAAGTTTAGAAAAATAATACAATGAAACGACGTGAACTTTTTCGAGTTCCCGCCAAAACTCCCAAATTAATTATTGAATTGAATTGAATCTTAGTGGCTTCTGCGGCAATTGCACCACAATTTCGCCAATGTCATGTACTAGGATAGACCATCAAACGAAGCAGATTGTACGGTAATTTAAAAAATTGGCCGGTGAAAATGAGAAGGTACTATGATGACTTTTACACTGAAACAAATACAAAAATACACTAAACTAAATTACAATTATCAACATGAGTTAGCTAAACAATAATAAGAATCTACACATAGGTATTTATTACTTAATTTTATTTACCCTAATATATCTGGCCTGATAGCTCAGTTGGTAGTAGCTCTGCCTTCTGAACTATAGGTTGTGGGTTCGATTCCCACCTGGGACAAACATTTGTGTGATGAACATCGATGTTTGTTCTGTGTCTGGGTGTTATATTGTATTCTATGTATGTATTTACAAACAAAAAGTATCTAAGTATTGTATCAGTTATCTGGTTTCCATAGTACAAGCTATGCTTAGTTTGGGGCTAGATGGCGCTGTGTGAAATGTCCACACATATTTATTTATTTATTTATTATTTATCTACACAAAATACTTACAAAAGGAGAAAAAACCAAGGAGAGGAGGCACTTAAAAGAGACAGGACGAGGGATTTCAGAAAGAATCACACTTAATATTATAAAGGCGAAAGTTTGTGCGTATGTGTGTATGTTTGTTACTCTTTCACGCTGTAACAGCTGGACGGATTTGGATGAAATTTGGTGTGGAGGTAGCTTATACCCTGGATTACAACATAGGCTACTTTTTAACCCAAAAACGGGAACGATTCCTGTAGGAACGCGGGTGGAACCGCGGGGCGCTGCTAGTAACATCATAAAGAGAAAACTGCATTTTAGGACAACTGAAAAAATGTGGTCTACGTTTCCAAGATCTAAACCGCACTCACAAACTGAGGGATACCTTAATTTGTGAGTGCGGTTATCCAAATTAATTATGTGAGAGGTGAATCCAAATTAATTCTAAATAGTTTATTACTTAAAGCACCACAGTTTAGTTAAAATTTGAGTTGTCACTGTAAATTACCTATCACTTTTATGTCAGTCTTTTTATTGACATAGGTACTACTTGTACGAATTTGGTTTTACACGTCGATATCGTACGTATCACCTCACAAATCATTATTTGGTTCGTATACATCTATATGATTTGTGAGGAGATACGTACGATATCGACGTGTAAAACCAAATTCGTACAAGTAGTACCTATTCAGGTTATTATCTATATAATAACATCATCACATCGACACAAACTTTATTTTCTTTCAAAAAAAAACTAAAAAACTGGCTCATCGATAAGACATTCTATAGTTTTGACGAATACGTAGATTGTACCACAGATGCATGATGACGTACCTACCACGACAAGGTACTAAATACTTTATTGTCAACCGCTCTTCATTATTACATATATTATTACATATATTATTATTATTATTATGTGCACATTTTATATTGAATAATTTAATTGAATTTTGTGATAGTACTTTAACTAAAATTATTAATAGTATTAAATTTAATTGTTTTATCTATATTTTTACATAACTATTTATGACTTAATTAAAAAAGCAATGTTTGACGTATAATTCTAAGACAAATTATCAATAAATGTTTATATGGTTTATATGGTTTATAACCTGAGAAATATTTTTTTTTACTTTCGCGACGTTGTCGTATTATAAAAGTTAAAAATGGGCCTGTTCGCGAACATGACGTATCAAAACCTAAATTCATCACTTTAAAAATGTACTAATAGATGTGTTATTTGTAGGTACTATTGTTTAGCCTATATGCTTAAGAATTATACCATTAATTAATCATCCTGGGCTCGGACAATAAGACGAATGTCGTCACTACTCAACTACCGTCCATCATTCAATTTACAGTCCTCGCCATTTCCTAAACTTATGCTAACTGCCAAGATGACCTACATACTGAACAGTCATTCATTACCCCACTGGACATAACTCACTCATATAGGCCATACAACACATAATGTATAACCAAAACTTGCTACTTTGAAAATTATTGCAGTCGCGTGCAATCTTGGAACTCATCGCGACTATTTCTGTTGCATTTGGCTCAGAGGATGCTATGTGAGTTAATTAGGGCTGATTCTTAATTGATGGTCATCATTACCATTCATTACGCCCGTTATTTATGTTAAGCTTACGATATATGGCTGTGACATCAATCCGCTCAACATGACTTGGATTACAAGTAACCAAGCACGTAATCTCCGCCTAAATACGTTATGACTGAACGTGATGCACCGTGGTTGTGATGACTCGTATTGACCGATGATTAACGGCATGGTAATTAATCATAACTATGTTTCTCTTGACCCATTAATTTGCATTGTCAAGTTTAATTAGTTACGAGTTAGTACCTTATTTACAGTTTCTGTACCAGGAATTATACTATTTTCGGTTTTCGTAGGTTTAACAAGAACCAAAGAATTTAACGTTGAAATAATAACTGCGACAAGTTTTTAAGTTGAATCTCAAACGTATACCTATGATGCTGCTATAAAATACTATTCACGTTGACCCAGTTCTGCTGGTTGGTATCATCAGAGACACACATCTAACATGCCCTTGAGTTTTCTGGTACTTGATAGTTCTTGATTCTTAGAAACGTTGGCTTCCTCACAACGTTTTACTCATTTTGTTATTCACCGTATATTTAAACGATGGGAACACCGTACGAAAAGACGGTAATTGTTGCAGGGTCAAGATGGGGTTTGAACTGTGTAAGTATCAGCTTAGCTAGGTAAATGCGTTCGAACACCTATTGATTGCCAATGTCATACGGAAAGGCTTTGGAAATATATTCTGTATTTTTTAGATACAGCCCTACTAACTTTTAATACTGGTTGTACCTACTCACCAAAATTAACACAGTTTTGTATCAGAAGTATCTACAATGATATATCTTTTAACCGACACACCATCGGGAGCGCTTACGATTATAGTCAATCATTACCATATGTGTAATAAAGTATTTACTACACATATGCCATTACTGTGTTGTAATTATTTAGCCACAGTGACTGTAATTTTATGGCAAAATCAGGGAATAAATTGGAAATGGTAAAAATGATCGTAGCTCCCAAACTATACAAAAATCGGGCAATATAATACATACATGTATAGGGGTTGAATCGATAGATACTGAGGTCCCCACCATCTGACTTCCGTTGATCTTATAAATAAAATAAATGCATAACAACTTTATTAGTTCACACAGGTAGTAAGGGAGGTACATCAACTTGTAGTATATTAAAACAAAAAATTTGGTTATCTTTGGTATCTTATTATAATACATCGTAAAAAAACATACTAATTTCTTTTTTTTTTTTTTTTTTTTTTTTTTTTTTTTCTTTTTTTTTAATGTGATTGAATGACGTGACGAGCTAGTCGTTCACCTGATGTTAAGTGACACGGCCGCCCATAACATAACACATTTCTACGGAAAAGTAATCCATATAGCTTTACCATGATCCAGCAAGAATTTTTTGACGACAAGAATAAAACGGAAACCTTTCGATCAGTTGAATTGTAAAATTGGTAGGTATGTGTCTAAATCTCAAGCTATACTTAATTTTAGTAATCCTACCCTCACAATATAATCTGTAGTGCCCAGCAGGGTCCATGTTGTTACCTTATAATATAATTAGGACTTATTTCTAATGTAAGATCAATATGCACATGTGGAAACAGAATAAATGAATATGAATAAGAGGGCCGTCCTGGTATTTGAAAATGTTATTGCCGTTGCTCTGTTACCTGCACGTACACGTATGATAGAGACAATAGAGAGCCCGTGAGTGAATTTACATACATTTGAGCGTTTCGGGCGAAAACGGTTTTCACCCTCTAAATCTTCACTTTAACTTTTGATTTTGGTGTCAATCGTTTGGATAGATTATATTCTAGCACCCCGGTTCAAATCGGCCACACCAATGACTTTTCAAGTTATGTGTGTATTTGCACTCGCTCGGGGAAGGAAACAATCGTGAAGAAACCGGCATGTTTTTTTTTATTCTACGCATGAAAGCCTTGTTTTTTTTTTAAAACATGTTACGTGACCTCTAAAACTACTTTTCTTCGTCAGAATTTTGACGCCAAAAATTCGTACCTTTAGGTGGCTACAACTACAAAGATTGGAAAAACTTTAATAAGGGAGACGTACGAGCATAGTTTTTTCCTGTGTAGACAACATATAAAAACATTGAAATCGGATAACATTCAAGGGGTAGAAAAGCGTTGGCACTTTTTGTATGGACAAGAACGGGTTTACCTACTCTTCTCTTAAATCACAATCTTGAGATATGCGTATATAGTTCTATGCATGCATGCAATGTGATTGCGAGGTACCTATTTATATACATTGTGCAAAAAATTGTACACATTATAATAACATTGACTGTCGTGCCTTCTCGTGTCGTGATCAAAACTATCCATCTTCGGTCACGTGATTTGTTTAGTAACATCATTTACCGATTACTCATACGTCATGCCCAGTGATTCTATAAAAAAGACAAGACTCACGACTGATTTCCATATTCCATTCCATATTTACGAAAAGATCTATTACCATCATCATCAACAGCCTGAAGCCACAGCTGAACATCGGCCTCTAGAGCGCCACTTTGAGCGGCTGCTTGCCTCTTGCATCCAGCGGCTCCCCGCGGTTTTGACCGGTCGTTGGTCCAACTAGTGGGGGGATGGCGTACGTTGTGTCTACCGGTTCGTGGTCAGCGCTCGAGAACCTTTCTTCTCTATCGATTGTCGGCGGGGTAATTACGTAAAATTTGCAACAGCAATACGACAGCAGTAGCAATGCGACAGCAGTAGCGAAGCATACATTCTCGACACCACTAATGATGTATGACAGCAATCACCGCGAGATTTACGCCTGTCGCAAACCTGTTGCGAGTTAGGTAATTAGGGGGCCGTTCTGCGAGCGATGTGGCCTGGCCACTGCCACTTCAACTTGCTAATTCTAAGAGCTAAGTATATCGGTGATTTTAGTGCTGCAGACCTTTTTATTTCGATCTTGTCTCGCAGGAAACCCCACGCATAGACCACTTCATAGCACGTTGCACTATTGAAATGATCTATAATTTACACATTTATATCCAGCAGTACCTACTTATGTAAACACCAAAGCTTAAACGTAAATTGTCAGCATTAAGTCTTTAACAGAACTCACTGCATATAAATTCGTCACCCAGACGCAAGAGCTGATGTCTATCATTAGTGGAATCGACTCACAACTTATGAATTAATGAATGGTGTACAAAAATAGGTCTTCTTCGAATTAAATTGTTATTTCAGTTGTGTTCGCATGTTTCATCCTTAAAGATGACACCATCCCGCATTTAGTCATTTCATGAATTTAGCATTTCGTTTACACTACTCACTGAAACAATGGTGGTTGTTTGTCGTATTAGTCATCGTTCCAGTTTGGAACTCCTGTTATATAGCTTAACAGTTTCGGTTTTATTACACATACACGAAAGAATCATAAAACAGAAAGAACACAGGAATAAATTACGTTTAGGTTTTCTTTTTTCAGTAAGTATACCTATTTTTAGTATCTGAAGTTTCAGGTAAGCCGTTTTTTGAGCAATGTGTAAGTACACTCTAAGGCTCAATTCAGACAGAGCAGCAAAATGCTCGATCAGTTTTTAAGCGCTATATGAATATCAACCTTAACCTATTTAGACAAAGCTGAAAGTATGCAACATTAAAATAGATAAGATTGTAATGTTGTATACTATTTTCAGCTTTGTCTAAATAGATTAAGGTTGATATTTATATAGCACTTAAAAACTGCTCGAGCATTTTGCAGCTCTGTCTGAATTGACCCTAAGGGAAAAAGTGCCTACTATAGACTACGCAAACCGTGTACCACAGAATAAATTATAGCTGCCAAGATCGGGTCAATTTACTGCAGTGTAAGATAAATAAATAATAGGTAGTTTTATAAGATTTACTCATTGTAAAATTATGTACTTCTAATACAAAGTTCCTGTGACCTATAATGTTATAAAATGTAGCCTAATCTGCGGTTGCAAAGGTAACTGAGAAATTGAGAATGATTCAGCAAGATGTGGTATCGGTTAATTCCATTTCCTTTGTTTAGCGTTGCATAACATCGTGCCGCGCGTTAAATACCGTGTGATGCCATAGGAGTTACGTAACTTTGGCCATTAGTTGACCCGGCTTAAGTGATCTAAGTTTCTTTGGTGTGTGGATGGAAAGGTCGAAAGCAGAAATTTTGACTTCGGGCCTTTGTTTGGTCTATTGAGGAGACAAAACATACTAAAAGTGTCCCCTCGGAGGTAAATACTAGGAAGGGGGCCACAAGGAAAGTCCCGTTTTTAGGTTTTTTGTTTACATTTCGAAAGCGATGCGTCATAGTAAAACGATAGACAATGATTAGGAATAGGCAGTAAATCAAAGTTGAAAGGTTTTTTTTAAGTTTTCAAAATGCAGTAATAACATAAAGTCCCAAAGTCCCAACTTTCTGCTTTCGACTTTTCCATCCACAATTATTCGTTGCTATGTACAAAGTGTAACTTGCTGGTATGAGAATTTTTAGGGGATTATTTTTGGGGTTGGTGCAGGCTGCATTGGGAAAGTGTACCTATCTTACTTTACTAAAATATCGTTCTAGCGGATGTTATCCTGTTGTAGGTATTCATGTTCTTTATACAAGGTGAGTTTGAATTGGAGTATTATCCCGAAAGGGGGTAAATCTACTCCCCAAGGTAGACAAGGTGTTTCTTCTACGACCTTTCTAAATTATAGATTATATAATATTATACGGGACCTCATATATATTCATTTCCGTCGTATTCTACAATGGTATTACTTACCTACTACTAGGTTTTTACTAGGTGGTAGGACTTTAATGCAAAGTTCGTCCGTAGGTACCCCCCTACCCCGCTTTGCCAGATATTCTGCCGCCAAGCATTAGCGTGCAAGCACTACTGTGTTCCGGTTTGAAGGGCACTGTAGCTAGTGAAATTACTGGGCAATGAGACTTTATGATCTGATCTCACAGTCTAGTAATCTGATTACTAGACATGCGTGCTGATGTCTCAGGATTACGTGCGCAGTGTAGCGTGTCACGTAGTGTCACGTGAATCTTTATATTTTAAAGTTCCGAGTGATACTGCAACTGGGCGGCCATGTCGCTTAACATCAGGTGAACGACAAGCTCGTCACGTTATTCATTATCATTAAAAAACCTCAGAAAGGGTCATAGAATTTCTCCTAAGAAATTGAAAACTAATGACTTCAGGTTTATAAGTAAAAAATTAATAATAGACTTTTTAAATTTTTATTGACATCTAAAACATTCGTAACAACTGTTTGTACTAAAATATAAATGTGTATCAAGTGAAGCTGTTATCTTGGTGTTTTTATTTTAACATGCTTGTTATAGCTGCTAACTGCAGACAGTGTTAAGCAAAAAAGTACTCTATGCGTATAAATATTAAGACACTTTTCAATCGTCGTTGTCATAGCCCTTGCATTCCAACATCGAGTTCTAAAAAGTACTATTTTAATATCATTGAATGAACACGTGTGAAGCTCCTTCCAATGCAATCATCATCCTTTAATGTTCAATGTTCTTACACATTGGGTTATCAAAATGAATTAACTCATAGAAATTACCAATCGAGCCAAATATGTAATAAACAATTTGGAACTTTCACAATCACCTCCAAAGCAAATGCCAACAAAACATGTAAACATGCAAACTGTGCCTCAAAATAGATCAGAACATCTGTGAAGACTAATCGATCCAATCACAATGATTAATGTGTTAATAATTTTGAGATTCCCTAAAAGATTCGAAATAAATATCGCCAATTTATCTTAGAGTAAATTTTAAGACGTAAATTAAAATAAATTATTAACAGTATGGAATAGCTGCTCGTGCGAGGCCGCTAGCGACTCGCGCTCAGTGTTTCTGCTGGATCGGGATGTTCCTGTCGGTGATAGCGAGCTGCGGCAGAGGGGCTTCTACTGTGAGGACGCCGTCCCGGGACAAGGAAGACTTGATGGCTTCAGGATTAGTGCCCTTAGGCAGCAAGAACTCCCTGTTGTATTCTCTGTACACTGACTTTGTATCGGACTTCTCTTCGTGCTTCGCGTGGACCTGCAACGATACCAACATAATTAAGTACTTACTCGAGCAACTTCAGCCGAATTTAAAAGATAACGCACCGAATTTCTCAAAATCTTACAAGAGAGATTGGAGTCAAAAGCCAATTCACAGAAAACAAGCTGGCTTCATCAATGTCATCGTGTTCTCTTCAGGGTAAGTACACAGTCAGTCGTATAAGTTTATGCGTTATCCTTGCATTGATACCTCATTCGCTTCATTCGTATTTATGTACTTCAATCATCGTAAATGTAATATTCATCAATCGTTTTATACACTTCCGTCATTAACGTGTCCTCCTATGTATACAGAAAACTAGAAAGAGTGTATAGACGTATATATTAGGTACTGCTAGATCCATGAAAGACTGCCAATATGTAAAATGACGTTTCTATTAGTAATTAAACAATGTCTCCGATTTGTTACGTGGATTGCGCGAACGCTTTGTCTCCTATAACCCCGATAAAATACGATACGAAACGTTAGTTTACCGTTGGCATATTGCCTGCGGTGAAATTTCCGAGCCAATGTTTTTACGTAAATAAACATTCTTGAAAAATCATTAGCCATGGCGCGACGCGTCGTGATATCGCTGAAAATTCTTGTCACTTAGCGCCAGCGGTCTAATGACTATAAGTGAGTTTTGTTGCACAATCTGCCAATGCTGAGCGGTTGCTACCTAATATTCTAGATTTTATAGCCAAAATGACGCCAGTATAGATTACGTAATCGATCGTTCATTCTGTCTGCGTCAACCGCTGCAAGTATAGATAGGTGCCATATAATATAGTCGCCGTTTAATGTCATATAACAACCCGTTGTTTATAGCCATCAGAAATATTTTACCGCTATCTCACCCGATACCTACTGTCATCTAACTTATATCGTATAGTGGTTCCCCGTTTAAAAAAATACAGGTTGCTTCCCCGAATTTATTTATTGCATCAGAGATGTTACGACACGGTGTAGGTACCTTGTTCACTATTTCAAAAGCATAAGGTATAAAATTGATTGATGTAATTATACGTTTGAGTTTTTATCAAAATCGGTATCTAGACTCCTGATGAGCTTATTTTTCGCTATTCCCTGTAGTAGCATAGGTATTTGTTCTACCCCGCCCACTTGAAAAATTCTTAGATTAGAAGCTAGGTTCCTACATATTACCTACATACCTGCCTTGCTCCCACGTTAAAAATATTTAACCCGTTAGTCTTATTTTCCTTCTGACCATGTAGCGGTCATCGGCTTCCATTATTTTCTGCCATTTTAAATATGACGTACTACAATAGTTCTAGGGTTCCCAATATTTGTTAGAGTTACCACATCTGTAATTTTATGGTGTTTTTGGATTTCCGGTTTCTATTAGGTATTCCTTTACCGTTTTAAACGGTCACACTTAATATGCGCATATTTAAAAGTATATATAATATAATGGTCCCGGCTAGACGAATACGGTATCAAAGGAGTCGAAGAATGTTGAAAAACTTGCTATATAGTTTAAATAGTTGTGATCTTACCAATAATTTGTTGTCTACTGTCTTGACGACGATTTCCTCAGGGGTGTACTGGCTGACGTCGAAACGGAGCTTCAGGGATTTGCCATCGCCCTCATCCTGAATCAAAGGCGAGTTTAGACTGTCCCAGTGGCTAGGCTCGGCCAGCTGTCTGTTGTCGCTGTTATGTGATGAGGTCGTTGTGCTGTAAAAATGGTAAAATGATTCTTAAGTATCTTGAAATAAGATTGATCACACCCGGCATGTTAGACACATCTGCATACTGCCTCGTCTAGACTTGGACAATGTTCAACGGGTTTAAAATGTATTAATACTAGTAAAAGGATTTGACAGTCCTCTTACCCCCGGCATCGCACCCGTGCCAAAGGTGATTGCAGATTAATTTAAAAATGTTAACCAGCAAAAACTTAATTTAAAATGTAGTATAATATAAACAATGTTATGCTTTGTTCTAGACGAGCCTGTACATTCTATAGGCATACATTACTCAGTGGTCTATTGTGCAAATGTTAGTACGTACTACGTATTACCGGTTGCTACTTAATATACCACACTGTTAAAACCACCACTAAAACCGATAACATTCAATAACTATGTGTTATTGATTGAACAAGAGTGTCTGTTGATGAACTAACAAATGTCATGGAAAAGCCACTTCATTATAATTTATAAGATAATAATACTACGTAATATGAAAAGAATGCTTTATGCCATCAACAAAATGAAATATGTATATCGATAACCTATTACGAATTGCACAGTTATAAATTCCATGACCTAATATGCTGGCTACTTCATTCCTTTACCCGTATCGAGCTAGCATGCCTGGGGAAATACTCATTATGTATACCACAGAATATAAAAATAATAGCATGCAACATCTAAAAATAAATTAAACTCTATTTAATAACAGTAGATTGAATCAAATGATACCAAAATACTACCAACATGACTCGTTTCTAACATGCAGAATTCCATCACGTTAGATTTGAATTCTATTAATCCATTTTAAAGGCACAAAAAGTTAATCATTCATTTATTTAATGTACTGGGTGGCGCAAAAGTAAAGACCCTATTTGGTTCAGCTATAACATTTTTTCTAAATTAGAAAACTAGATTTAGGTTTTTTTAAATGTATATTTGTGCCATTAAATTTCGTACCATTAGGATTTAAAGATGATGTCTTTTAAATGGTGACCTCCAGAGTTGATACACATTTGAGCCCTATTTATGACATTTTGCATAACTTGCCGTAACACTTCCTGCGATATGTTCGTTATTTCTTGACGAATGTTTTCTTTTAGAGCTGCGAGAGTCTGTGGCTTGTTCACATACACCCGAGATTTCAAAAAACCCCAAAGAAAGAAGTCTGGACTGGTCAGATCGGGTGATCTTGCAGGCCAAGGCAAATCGCCAAAACGAGAGATAACTCGGCTTGGAAAAGCGTCCCTCACTAAGTCCATAGTGTCGCGCGCTGTGTGTGCCGTAGCGCCGTCTTGTTGAAACCAGATGTGCTCCAGCCCCAATTCGTCCAAACTGGGTATCAAAAACTCACGTAACATGGTTCTGTAGCGTTCTCCAGTGACAGTTATCGCATTGCCTCCAGCGTCTTCGAAAAAATAGGGTCCGATCACTCTGTCAACACAGATGCCACACCATACAGTAACTTTTAGTGGGTGTAGAGGTGTTTCTTGAATAATGCGCGGATTATCAGTGCCCCAGAACCGAGTATTCTGCTTATTGACATGCCCTGAGAGATGGAAATGCGCTTCGTCACTCATAACCAATTTTGAAGGAAAATCATCTTGCAAAATGTCATAAATAGGGCTCAAATGTGTATCAACTCTGGAGGTCACCATTTAAAAGACATCATCTTTAAATCCTAATGGTACGAAATTTAATGGCACAAATATACATTTAAAAAAACCTAAATCTAGTTTTCTAATTTAGAAAAAATGTTATAGCTGAACCAAATAGGGTCTTTACTTTTGCGCCACCCAGTACATTCGTTCTAAATAGGATTTTGCGCAAGCCACGTAGACTGAATGAAGTAGACTAATTTACGGTAGGTACTCTAGTTAAGTGAACCCAATTAAAATGATAGTATTCATTGGAATTGTCAATATTCATTCTTTAAAGTTTAGTATTTTCAAATGAGTCGACTACTACAGCTACGCAAATCTATTATTTATCACATGCATCATCTTCCTAGTATTTGTTTTTATATCTATGAATTGCATTCAGCATCGTGCCAAGTCTGCCAACTTTCCCTGTAAAGTTCCTGCTAGTTTCTGTCGTACAGATTTTTTCGCAACCACGTCTAGCGTCGAGTTCGGCTGGGAAGTAGGAATGCTAAATTATATTAAAAGATAGAAAAATATTGATGTACTTATATATAACTGATTACGATTCCATAATTCATTAATTTTACTTGTAGGTAGAACGAATTTAGAATTTACCAATTCATCTAGGTACTTATTTAAACGTATGCAAAACATTCCAAATTTTAAGTTTTAACAGCTGGTACTGTTATTTTTAATATTATAAATGCGAAAGTTTGTATGCTTGTTACCTTCTATCTCCGTAACTACTAAACTGATTTTGATGAAATATTGGAATGCAGATAGCTTATACGCTGGATTAACACATTACGTATGGTACTTTTTATCCGCGGGTGAAACCGCGGCGTGAAACTAGTATACATTCTGGAAACAGTTTGGTTCATAGTTGAATTTAAAAATACAGTAGTTACCTCCAAGCCATTTTTATTAATGTTCAAATGTTTACGAACTTACGGTCTAGTCGACGCATAACTAATTTTTTCCGCTTTTGTAGTTGATTTTATCACGGCAACTGATGTCATGTCCGTGTCACCAGTGCAGATACAAGGTCAGTGTCAACATAATAATGATCTCATCGATACTGGCGTGGGCAGATACAGGTTATCAATGTATTTTGTGTTCAATTGTGTAGGTGCCTTGCCCCGTATTGCCATTTGTGCGCAATACGTCACGTCATGGGAACCTGGCTTGATATTGACGCTGTTTGCATTTTTGCTGTCTTCTAACTACATATACAGGGTGCCGCAGTTCACCGTGGTTATTGTTTCATCATAATCATCAACAGCCTGAAGACGTCCACTGCTGAACATAGGCCTCTCCCAGAGTGCGCCTTGAGCACCTGCTCGCCTCCTGCATCCATCGGCTCCCCGCGGCTTTCACCAGATCGTCAGTCCACCAACTGGGTTATTGTTTAGTTTATGCATAATCGTAGGCACTTGCATAGTTTTCTGTATTAGGGCAGGACTTGTCTGGAGGAGTTCGTTGCAACTACAATGTTTTGAAAACATCAGTCCCTCTCAATATATCCCTGCTATTACCACTGAGTTTTATACTCGCATCCGTCGTCACCGCTCTTACAGTACCTATTTTTATTCAAGCAGACAATTATTGTCTGCTTGAATAAAATAGGTACTGTAAGAGCTATTGTTATCTACACCCTGTATAGTAATAAATTAACTTCATAATGTAGATTGTGTAGCCACGATTGGTCTCGGCCAAGGTTACTTTTAACCAAACGATTACGTCTAGAAACAACACTTTTTCACTTTAGATAGACCGCTGTAGTCAAACACTATCTCACTTTATGTTTATTCAATTGGTATGAATAATTTAGATTTCAAGCCTTTGTAGGGTTACGTCACGTCATTACTTTTTTTTATTAAGTACTTTAGTATAGTAGCTAGTACTTTAGTATATATTTTATTTATTAAGTAAGTATAGTACTTTTTTGTGGCCGTTGAAAAAATATGTGTGGTAACTACCTATAAGGTTATCTTTAGTAGGTATGGTGCTTTATTTAGTGAATAGTAATTATTCTAATAGGGTGCTACTATACATATTATTATTATTACACATATAGGTACTAAGACAAATGTAGATATTTATTTAAAATTAGTAAAAATATTCGTATCGATAACATGTATCAAGCATCTAATCTACTGAATATAAACAATAGTTAAATAGTCGAGCACTACACAGATACATGCATAGAATAATAATATTAAAACTCATACAATATGGAAGGAGTGTTGATATTTTTTTTAATATTTCACCTCTCTGATGACTTCGTTACTCCTCCGGAGGAAACAGATTCGAAATTGTAAGACATGCAAAAAGCAATATTATTTGTTAGTTTATTAGGTTTATTTCATACGATCTGTGGAAAGTGTTGAGGTTGATCGACAAAAAAATTACAATATTTTTATGGTAAAACTACTATTATAATAGTTATGAAAAACATATAGGAGTAATCAGTATCTATAGAGGTTAATGAATGAAGATTGATAATATTAGTGGTCAAAAGAAAAAAAAAACAAATTAACTCAAGTTAACCTCAATATTTATAATACGTGGGCACAGATAATCTAACTATACTAGACGTAGTTAAGTAATATTCGACCTGATTATTTACTAAGTTATATCGTCACAGTAGCTTTCGCGATTGTTCAACATAACCATTTTATAAATTGAATCGGCGCATGTTACATAGTTTGTAGATATCCCTGATGCGAACTTTGCGGACGGTTGGTGCTAAACTAAACTAAGTAATGAAATGCACGCGATAAATTAAGTGCTTAGGTATATTATATGAGTGCTACTGTGCTAGGGATATTTTATTTACCCCTAGAGCACAAGGCTTTAAACCAAACAATACCAATAATGAAAAATTACCTATTTTGTCGGAAATAGACTGACTACTATTTCATTAGACTATTTTGTCGGTTTTGTCAGATTGCGACGCAATTATTGATTTTGTATTAGTCAACAGCTCAAGCCATTTATCCAATACTTTAGGATATTATAAGTTAAGCTCTAATTACTTATTGCTATTTTTACCGGAACAATAATAATTTCAAGTAGATAATTGCATTGATACATAATCAAACTTAATAATAGTTTTGTCGATGATTATAACTTGTCGATGATTATAACTTGTCGATAATTTAGGATTGGTATTCAAACAGCTATAAACTGCTGCCACTTGGTTAGGTAAGATCGAAAAAGGAGCTGAGGACCAATGAATTTAGAGGAATTCCACTTATTTTTGCTATTAAAAAGATATCCTTTTATGTCCTTGGCATAGGAAAAAAAATACTAATGATGCGTATTAATTTTAAATTATTGATTTTTGTCGAGTGGTCACCGTGAATGTTATTGATTGGATTCGTAATGAAGGTGTTTGGTTGTGACGTCATTACTTATTACAGGTATTAGGTAGACCTACACAATATAGGAGCTACTATGCACAGTATTGTATAAAACACAAGATATAAGCAATATAAAATATACAGGTACTTACATAAATAACTGTATAAGTAAATAGTCACTCGATCGAATTGCAATAAAATAAATCATAAATATTAATCGGTGAGTCTACCTACATTACAAATAATGCATTGGACCATGTCCATAGATTTTATGGTAGGTAATATTTGCTGAAGAAATATAAGTAAATTAAAAAGCATATAATTTATATAATCGAGTATTGTACAGGTGATGTAGACACAGCAAACAATACCGCATGCGACTACGTCAGTAGCCAACCGCGCCACCTTGTCGCCAACAAAGTTAAGAATGTCAATGCTCTTAGCTCGCACCGCCTTCTTGTTTTTGTTAACTGATTTAACACGTGGCCAAATAAGTCCAATCACTTCTTGCTGTTCCACCCACACGGTTACGAGTCATATTCAGTACTATGGGCGGACCAGATAGTTAGGTGCAAATTTCATGTTAGTTTCAATCCCACACTTAACAGCCCCTTGTGCAAACCGAGAACCTAAATATATTCGTGACTTCATGTAGTGAAATGGAATCGCGATGTTTACTTTGCTCGTTTAGCTGCGCGATTTGATTTACCTCAGTTGAGTTTACATTACTCCTATACAAACTTAGAAAATGTAGATTTGTGTTTGTGTCGACAGCGAATACAGCATTAACGTTCGCTTTGCTCAAGACTCAAGTTCTACCTACGCAGTTATTTGAACTGTCGAGTACCTAACATTATGTGTGAAGGCTGGCATTGCATCACCAGATCCGTGCCTGAAACAGCACCAACTCGGTCCAACTGGGTCATGTATTCATGCCGTAAACATAATTTCAGTGCATTTCGCGCCGATAAAACTGCCAACCGGTCTGCGTCTACCCAATGTTGATAAAATAACCGTAAACCGGTTCCACAAAAGCGTCCAAGTTTTCGTCATTGGCGAAAATTACAAATAAGATGCACGCGTACTTATATATCATTAGGCATCTTGAGAAACATATTAATTTCCTTTCAAATCTTGGTCGGTTCTATCTGTTTTACTTTACAACTTTTAGACTATTCTCTTCCGAAAATTTGTAGTAGGTAGGTCTTACAATATAAGATGTAACATAGTTTCAAGTAAGGTTCGTCTAAAGCTTATAAGTAATATTATATTATCATGTTGCGGAACCTTTGACTACGGAACTTATTATTCCGCTAATGTTTCCATAATTATGTCCCCCGACATGTTTGCTTTGCATTTCCAAGAACACTGCATATATTGTATGCATGCATGAAATTCCAGAGTAACTTGCTCGGCAACAGCTAACATCTCATGTTTTACATCCAACTTCTATCTACCTACAATGTCATAGGTACTTACGTATAACATATTCATGAATGTTAAAGTTCTACATCCTAAAATGGTATGATGATATTTACAAGAAAATTTTAGACATCTTTCATTTAAGTAACAATATTCTCTCGTTTCTCTTCGGTTGTGCCGGTGCTATTTCTATTTATGACATCATCCCGCGTCGGGCTTACGTATCGCTGCACGCTTTAAATGGAGGCGACTCAGACGTCTGCAGCTCAAGCCATGCCGTTCCGGGCCCTGATCCCGAATAATGCCTTTTGTATACTTGTATCTACTTTCTTGTAATTGTCGCGATTGCCCGAGGCGGCCGCTCTTGCGAAACCGATCAACTCTTTCAAGATTCCCTTTATGGATAAGGCCGGCAACGTAACCTACGGAGTGGAATAATAATGCGAACATACGAGTACCTATCCGATGTTGTCACAGAGCATGACATTTGAGCTCACTAAATATTTTCAATTGTACTCTTAAATGTTATCCATAAAGTTATGCCGCAATGATTTATATTAATTTTATTAGGTTTTAATGTTTGAGTACCTACCTACTTGTGATCAAAAACTAAAGATTAGGTAGCAATAAATCAAAATTTAAATAAATAGGTACCTTGAAGTGCTCTTGAAGTAGTTGTTGCTTTCTCTGTTCATAAGTTCTGATCTGAATTTGCTCATTTCTTCTTCCATCTTTCTCATTTCGGCGTCGAAGCGTTCCCTGATGCTCGAAAACTCGGTGTCGATGACAGAAAAGTCACCAAGCCTGATGGGAATATTCCTCTTCAAACTACTATCAGCCATTTTCACGATGTGTTATGTGGAAAACTAAACAAACACTGAAACGTTCTTGTGTAAACACGGTCGAATCGCAATGCACTCAACGGCAGACAAGGCAGCACTGATCATTAGTCGTCGACTCGGCGCCAGGGGGCCTGCGCACAGTTTTAAATAGCCTCATGTTCGAACGGCATCGCGTAGTCGCTCGCCGCCACTCGGCCCACACTTTGTTTCTCGCTCATTCCACCTCTACACGATGCCGTGAGCTAACACCCTCGTCTTGCGACGACGATGCTAAGGCGCCACGGTGAGATGGCGGTCATCACTACGTAATGTTATTCATGAATCATTTCATCTGGATTCGTCTTTTCTGTTTATGGCAAGCTACGCCAATCCTAAATAAGACAATCTTATTCGCAGTCGTATATTTCTGTAGTCTGTCTCATCATCTTCATGTGGGTAATCTATGAATGACCTACCAGTGCCAACTGATGCATTTGCACAAGAAGAAGGTACTTACCGATCTGTTCAGCAAAAGTCATAGGCACAAATAAGTAGAGTGCCTAAGCAAGCACTGACTGTAGGTTTAGCTAGTTAGCCTACCTACTCATGTGTTATGCTTACCTATTAACTCTAGTTCTGTAAATTCGTTGGAATTTCCTTTTTCGTCGTCGTCGTCTGGGTTATGATGAGTCGACCAATGATATTTTTACTATTGTGATTACGACCCATATTAGTAGTACGGGATATGTCAATTTGTTTTTTTTCTTGTTCATTCTGGGCTGTTTTGGTGTACTAGGTGGCAGGACTTTACTGAAAAGTTCGTCTAGGTAGGTACCACCTCTTTGCCAGTTATTCTGCCGCCAAGCAGTAGGGTGCAAGCACTACTGTGTTCCGGTTTGAACGGCATTGTAGCTAGTGAAATTACTGGGCAAATGAGACTATGATGTGATCACATATTCTAGGTATACTGTGTGAAATCTCAGTCTCAGGATGACGTGCGCAGTGCAGTGTTACGCAAAGCTAAAAATTTTGAGTCCCGAGTGATACTGCAATCTGATTTAGGCAGCCGTGACGCTTAACATCAGGCGAACGACTAGCTCGTCACGTCATTCACTTACCTACATAAAAATACATTTTTATAGTTAGTAGGTAAGTACTAAGTACCTACATATTTTCATGCTTTCAAGTTTCAACTAGCGTACACGTTTGGCCCAGTTTACCACAAGGAGATCTAGGGTGTGTATTTATAGGTAAAGGGTAGATAAAGTCTCCCCACGCCAAAGAGGTCTATGTACATAAAGAAGTCTTTGCCCCACGCCGCCGGTTCCGAGACGAAGTTTACCCCGAACCGAAGGGGTTATAAGTACCTACAATTACATTACTTCATAGAGCAAGGGATTTTTATTGTTATTATTGCACTTGTAAACCATTTAATTGACCGCTTGGATGCCCCCGTGAACATAAAACTATGAACGTAGTGGATGATATAGTAGGTATATACATAAGTACAATACGTCTCCCAATTCCGATAAAAGTTCATTCAGGGGTGTCAACCGCATACTTTGCTACTAAGGCCCGATTTCACCAACGTTTATTCCAAGTATACGGCTATTCCTTACTCCTGGATACAGCTAATTGACAAATGAAATTACACAAAAAAGACGCCATTTTGATTGTATCCTAGGAATAAGTCTTATTCCTTCACAAAATTGGTGATATAAGGGCTACATTCGCGTAACTCGGTTGTTCTCGGAAAGTTATACCTGGAATAAGATTTATTCTTGTTTGGTGAAATCGGGCCTAAGAGTACTAAGTACGTAGTATACCCGTAGCCTGTATACCTACTTTACAATTTTTTTTTAATGGCCTGGATACTGGTCCTTTTGGCCATGTCAATTTTATGCTAATGTCATTGCTATTGTCTTGTTTTAACTCTCAGACCAATTTTAACTTCATATTTCACGTAACACGACAGTAGGCCCGATTTTGAAGGCTTTAGTTGACAGTCCTTAAAATACTAAAAATATATCCGTCTCTTACATTGCCGTCTATTTGACAAGGACAGCAACAGTTTTAGAAGTTTTAGATCTGTCAACTAAAGCCTGTAAAATTGGCCCCAATGACTCATTACGTTGCCATGCTGAAGATAAGAAGATATAAATATGTACATCTGTGACTCTGTAAGGTATAATACGTCTATGGGGTCATCCATTACCTAAACGTCCTCTTAATTTAATTTTTCTTTGAACGCGCGGTTTAACAGTAGGAGTGGCATGTTGGCAACGTGATTTGACTCGCCGCGTAGCCAGGCAGCGATGTCCCCCGCCTTAACTTTCCAGAATTAAATTACATTATACCTGTATACAGGGTTACTGGCTAAGTCGACCTAGATCCTCAAGGGGGTTTAGTATGTATCACATAAATCAAATCAAATAATAAATTCGACCGAACGGTAACTATTTATTTGTAACTTCCATAATCGATTTTAAATTTAAGTATATCAGTATAAATTGTAATAACACCCTAGAATGTTATATCTTGTTGGATAGCTGAAACAACGTAGATATTTTTAAGCACATCTGCAAAACAAGCAACATACATAAATTTTCAGATAATCTCAAAAGAAAAAAAAGTTTGGATTAAATCAATTCACTTTTTCAACAATCAACCCTCTATTACGACCCATTTTGTTCAGTTACATAGGTTTTTCAGGATGGCAACTATAAAATAACTCAACTACTACACAAAATCCACAAAAGAAATAAAAAAAGAGATGTCATTTTAGAAAAAAATTATATCAATATCTAAGAACATAAAATCGGCATTTTTAAAAAAAACCTTAATAGTTCAATACCTTAAACATGATCAAGTATGGGTATGGGGTGTCTTAAGCAAATCGGTCAGTGATGATGTGTACTAAAACCCTTTTAAAGATCTAGGTCGACTTAACCAGTAACCCTGTATTTCATTGATCAATGATCACTCACGGATTGGAGGGAGGTAGTCCAAAACCTCACCATGTATCACAAAGGGGGAGAGGGGGTCAAAAAGCAGCCAAAAAAACATCACGTGATTAATGGACTACCCCATCTACGCTGTTGCAGGTAATTTCGCCATAACTCTACCATAAACAAAATCGCTACCATTTTTCTATGATGGGAAAAAGTCCTGGTCGGGGAGGAGATTTGTCGATAAAACTAACCATATTTTACCCCCCTCAAGGCTCTGACACCGGTAACCGGGCACATTGTATACTATATCATATATCTAACTGTTTATTTTCCGGAATAAAACCTTTTTTTAGAGCCGTGTAAAAACTAAAAATCGTTTTTGAAGTGTTTCGCGCGATAATCTCTCATGGTGGCATTGTGAAAGGTAAGGATGAAAATGGAGATTATATGCAAATATGCCAGCCGGCATCTCCTCACTCATACGATGCTCAGCACTCAAAGCGACTGCACGTGCAGCAGTGAATAGCAGTAATAATTATGATCCGAATGTTCCATTGCACTAGCGCTGCGTGTTGGGATCGTTGGTTAGACGATTTAATCTCGTAAAGCGCTGTAGCGGATTTTAGTTTTTTTATACAAAAAATGGCAACTATTTGTGCTTCGAATAGCTTCTCCAGTACGTAGTACATATACCTCTTTGCCTTTGCCACACAATTCGCCCTAAGCATTTGATGCTAAGGGTGGGTTTTTTGATCCGTAGTTAAGGTAACCAATGGTTAAAAATGCTAACAAATTCTAACCAATGGTTAAAATTTGTTTGAGTTGTTGACCATTGGTTACCTTAACTACGGAACATAAAACCCACCCTTCTGTTACAGTCTGGGTAGTCATAGTCCAGTCTAAGTGCCCTAGTAAAGTGGTGGCAACTTTAGTATAGGAGCTTCTATGGAATTTTGTAAGCAACACGAGAAACCACTTTCACCACATTATATCACTTGCCCACACTCATGCTTGTTCAGCATTTACCGCGTAAAACGCCACCAATTTTAAACATTAACACTGGAAAAAGCATAAACTTTGTGAAATAATGCAATGCAACGACGTGAACATTTCCGCGTACCCGCCAAAACCACAAAACCTTTTAGTTAAATAGTGTTCCAAATTCAAAAGTCATTGTGTCACTTAATAACAGTGACACAATTACTTTTGAATTTGTGCGCGAAAATGACCCATTTTCTCGCACTTACCTATCGACGAACCATTCGACTTTTTTGGATAGTCTAACTTATAGCAATGACGATCTAAGGTATTTAGATTGTCACTGCTTATAGGTAATAATAGTTGGTTTTATGAATGTAACTTCGAAATTAAAGAATTTTTGAAGAACTTTAAAAGTTTCAGCTCCTATTTCAATCACCCTTGTCAAGAAATATTGAAAGCAACTGTTATTTTTATTTTGAATTAGGTATCCTAGTTTGAATACGTAACGATCATATTTTTTTTAAATTTATTTCTCATGCAATCTTGGTTTTTTCAAAACAAGATTAAAGTGGTACCTTCTGGGTAAGCGTTAGGTATTCATCATCGACCTCATCTCCACTTTCCATCATGTGAAATGCAGTCAAACGCAAACCCATTTAACGTAATAAAACAAAATGTACAAACTATAACTACTTACTCATTTTACTCCCTTAGGGGTTCAATTTCAAAAAACCAAGTAAACCTTGTCATTTATTTTTACACTTGTAATGTAATACAAAACGCGTGCGCGTGTGTTTATTGTAGTGTATGCTCTAAGTTTAAAAACGATAAGTAAAGAAATACTTATGTAAGCTTTTTCATACAACATTTTTATCCTTTTCACCCCCTTAGGGGTTTAATTTTCACAAATTTCGTCTTAGTGCACGTGCATCCCAACGCTATGTAGTAGGTAGGGTAATGAATGTATCTTCGAAATTTCAAGTTTTTAGCTTTGGTGGTGTTGGCTGTGTCGAGAGTCTTATGACGGGACCTTGTTCTGTATTTTTACCCTTTTAATAGGGGATGAAAATCAAAAATTGCTGAGATCCGCAACTATTTGTTCGGTATATTATATTATTATTCCTTATACATGTCAAGGTCAACCTTCAATATAATACGATCGTTTTTTTCTTGTTTAAGTGTATTATTATATGTGCCAAAAGTTCTAAAACGATAGGTACGTTACGAAATGTATGTTTTCATAGTTTTTTTACCCTTTTCATTCCTTTAGGGTTGAATTTTCAAAAGTTTTTATTAGTACCTACTAGTGACTCATGTCATGACTCAAGGTACCATTATGTCCTACTTTTACCTAGACTCACTATCTTAATTGCTATCCTATTAAAACTTTACGGCCACACTACGCTCTCTATCCAAGGAACGTATGGCTTAACACGCGTATACATGCCAGCCTGTTTAACAAATCCACACCCGCCACCGTATGACGTCACGCCAATCACAGTCTTTTGGCAAGCGGAAGCTTGTCCGGATATTTGAAGCGGTCCGCCGCTATCTCCCTTGCACGTATCTCTAGGCAGTATCTCATCACCGGCACCGTAGCACATTTGGGTGGAGTGGTCGTATCCTTGCTTCAATTGGTTTTGTGGGTACAACTGCGAGCATCTTGTACGGTTGAATTTTGTCAGTCTTACGGTCTGTAAAGTATTTGCCAAAGGCTTCGTATGTCCTAAAGCCCCCCAACCAGCAGCATCTGCTTCATAGTCAGAAGCAGTCATATTGAGATGTGGAAGACATGCTGGCAACACGTTCTTATCGAACCTAATAGGTAGTGCAGTCTTTAACAGCGCAATGTCGTGGTACTTGGAAGTCCGCTTATACTTAGGATAAGGGACAATTTTTTGAATCTCATAAATTCTCCAGAACTTCACGGGGTGTGATCGCTTCAGAATGCCCAAAGCAGCGTATTTGACTGGTCCAAGACCGGATGCGATAGTGCAATGTGCAGCTGTTAATATAAACCGTTCGGTGATTATGGTTCCACCGCAAAGCCAATCTGCTAAGTCTTTTGATGACCCATAGCCAAGTAACGCCATATGTGGGAACTCGAACCTTCTAGCGTCTCTACCTCCTACTGTATGCCCTGTCAAATTATACGTTTCGCTATAGTTTTCAGGCTCTACAGATGTTGCAAAACATTGCTTTTTGGCGATCCATACTTTTTTTACAGTGTACGGCTTGTGGTGTTTCTTGCAATCATACGGAGCAGTTACAACATATTCTAGGCATTGATTCCAAGATTTCTGACTGGTCTTCCAAAGCACTGGGCCCGTTGGATCTAACACCACTTTTGATACGTCATCCACTATACGACAACTTGTGCAGCAGATAACAGGATCCATTTCTTTGTAGGAGCACACTGTAGGATAGTAATTGCTGTTGTGGTCTGCGATGATGCTGTAGCACTTCTTCCAAAGCATACATGTTCCCGGATAATTATCATAGGTGAAGCAAGCGGCACCTTCTGGCAAATTCAATAGCGATTGGACGTTTAATATCTTTGCAAATAAAATAATTATTATTACTGCTCTAGCCATTTGCTCTGACAGTTTCTGTATCTCTAGTTGAGCTTTAGGTAAGTAAGTATGTCACTAAACACAAAATCGGACATGAGGCAAATTATGTTTCTGGAGTTTACGAACTTGATTAATTAAATATGAACGGTACTAGCGACACGTTCTTAGCTCCGTGTGAGCACCCTCTCATCGGAACTGCCACTATGGAGGATAAAATTGGCCATCAAATTTATACATAAACAACGACAAGGAAGGTAAATTGCTTATATAATTTGAATTTACTTACGCAAAATCTGGCTAAACTATATGATCATGAATAACATTACAACTGTTTAACAAAAATATCATATTAATCCAAACAAGATTTCATAAATACAACGGTAACAAAGTTTTTTTTCATTCGTAACCGTTTTTATTTATGAAAACTTATTTGGATTAATATGATATTTTTGTTGAACAATTGTAATGTTATTCATAATCATATAGTTTAGCCAGATTTTGCGTAAGTAATTTCAGTCATTTAATATCTTCAAAAACGTCGCAATGCGCGAGCGAGACAGTGGATCTGCGTATATAGCAGCCTTAACTGGGACATTCTTGGAAAGTCGAACCCATCGGCGACAAAAATATTGGTACCTACCTACCTACTATACAAGCGAATAGGAATGTGCATCTTCGTGGAAACATGGTTTTGATTATTTTTACAGTGAGATATCAATTTCATTTATTCCAGACTAGTGGCTCGCCCCGGCTTCGCACGGGTACCTATAATAGTTTTCGCAGCGCACACGATGTGAAGAATATTTAAAAAAAAAAATTACCCTTGGTTGGTTACATTATTGGAATTATAGTAAGGAACCCTAATTTTTTGAAAATATAATATAGCCTATGCCATCCGGGGATAGTGTAGCTTTCCAACAGTGAAAGAATTTTTCAAATCGGTTCAGTAGTTTTGGAGCTTATTCAATGCAAACAAACAAACAATCAAATCTTTTCTCTTTTTTTTTCTTATATTTTGGCTCCATACATAGTGTATTTAGCCAGTATCAAGTATTCTAGTTTTTCATCGTATTATGAAATATTTCATGTAAAGTCAAGTCTTAGTCACAGTCAGTCAGGGTAGTCATAGTCCAGTCTAAGTCTGGTAGTCATAATCCAGTCTAAGTCATGTCCTAGTAAAGTAGTGGCAACTTTACTAGAGGCTTCTATGGAATTTTGGAAGCAACACGAAAAACCACGTTTCACTACATTATATCACTTGCCAACACTTATACTCGTAATTCAGCACTTAATGCGTAAAATGCCACTAATTTTAAATATTAACACTAGAAAAAGCATAAGTTTTGTGAAATAATACAATGCAACGACGTGAACTTTTTCACGTTCCCGCCAAAACTCATCTTTTCTCTTTATAATATTGTTATAGATTATAGATAATACAATATATAAGTAATTTAACACAGACCTAAAATAATTTCGTTATATTATAGTTAAGTACATAATGATATCCATAAGTACTTATAATAAAACTGTAACAGGGCCAATCCTGTACATTGAAGATATTTTGATAAATTTTTTTGGAGGGCTCTTTATTATCGATGCTGAAGCCAAAACTATACTTTTTTCATTTTTGACCGTCTATCTGTCTGTATCTTGGGTGAGCATCACGCCGAAACTACTGAATGGATTCAAATAAAATTTGGCATGATCTGAGTTCATATTACGAGGTAGGCTATAGCAAAAGCCGGTACCTACCACTAGTGATCTCTACTATCATCCTGTAACCCTGTAAGTATAGGTACGTACGGTACCTACTATTTAAGCACCCGTTTTTGAATTTTTTTTCAGTAGGCTTTAGTCATAGACCTTATAAAAAAAAGCAGGACTGAGTCCCAATTGATCCCGAACCGAGGTACCCATAGGAAGTCGGAACGCTAATAAGTACGAGCGGACACGCACACACTCACATCATAGGAAGTCTATCACCTGCCATTACTGCTCCGAACCTCGCCCAAGACGCATAGAAAAAAATATTATAAAATGCCGTCTTGCGTTGTGAAAAGTTGTCGGAATCATAGTGGTTTGATAAAAAAAGTCAGTGGATCACTTTTCACAAGTAAGCTTGTTAATATTTCACTAATTTCTTGCTTTTTCGATAAAACTATTGAGATGCAATCAATACACAAAACCAGCTAGTGTTACCAACAATCAAACTTGCAAATTACCCGGAAGTGTGGGAGAATGACCAAATTATGTTCGAGTACAACTTATTCACCTATATTGATCATAATTAGAGATCTGACTATATGCAAATGCATATTTCCATTATGCATATGCATGTGCTGGTCTTTGCAGGTTAATAAATATTGTACCGGTAATGGACCTACTAATCGTGCATATTTGTGCAGGTTTTCTATAATGTAGAAAAAGTAAAGTAACGTAGAAAAATACGATTTATGTGTTCATAAAACATTTTAAGCAACACCCTGGCTATAAATCTTTGTGCCAAATAAACAGTTTTATTAACTGACTGGCTGACCCGAGCCGGTTAGTTATTTTTATGCCCTAACCCTATCCAAAGGAAAAAAGAACTGGGAGGGGAAAAGGATGAATGGAGGCAGGTGCGCCTCTTTTCACCGTCATACATTCATCCTTTTTCCCTATCTTTTTCGCTCTCCCTTCTCTCTTCGCTTTAGCGTACAGGGTATATTCCCAGTTCCCCCGGGTGGCAACTGGGAATAAAAATTCCCAGTTGCCACCCGGTGGAGACTGGGAAGCTTTTGCTCCCACTTCATTCGCCGTACATTGCTGGGTAGATCGCCAACCCCTTCATTACTGTCCAAATGTAATCTATACATGGTTCTTGGGGGGAGGGGGGCAAGTGCGGGGGAAGGCAGGGCAAGTAGGGGGGGGCGGACTAAGTGAGGGGGAGGTGGTGGCAAGTGCAGGGGTGGGGAGGAAAGTGAGGGGGAGGTGGGGGCAAGTGTGGGGGAGGGGAGATTGCAGATTCCTTTATTGTGCGTGCGGCTAGGGAATGGAACTCACTCCCGGCGTCGGTATTTCCATCCACTTACAACTTAGGGTGTCTTCAAATCAAAAGTAAATAGGTTAATTCTAGGTAGGCGTGCTCCACGTTCGACCTCATCAACACTTACCATCAGGTGAGATGTAGTCAAACGCTAACCTATCGAAAGTAAAAAAAAATAAGCCATTCAATTTTGACTACTCTGTTACGCTCACGTAGCTTTTTGGTCATACGAAAAGTCACACCAACAATAGATTTTTTTTGTGGGATTCGGGTAATTTTCTTCACATGGCAATCCTTTAATCAGTCACACATATTTATGCGGCCGCCATTGCTGTACGTCAGTTCGATGTCAATCAAGATTCATTCCTGCTATTTTTTTATAATTCTATGGCTTTAGTATACTATTCTATTATTAAACTGCCATGCAAAGTAGACGGAACGAACACTATGGGTTGTAATTGTAATGCTGATGAAAACGAGAAATTATAACTAACGGTCATGGATTCACATTCCGACGTCATGGGATGGGAAGTAGGAGGTTTCTATAATAAACCTTAGAGATAAGCCCCAAGTAAATTACTTGTTTTGATCATTGTTCCAACTTCAATATTACCTATCGCATTTGGAAGGCGCGACGTTCATAAAATAGGTATTATAGGTACCTACCTATTAATAGGAACGGGTGAATGACACGCACTTTATCGGATTAGAACCGAGTCGTGACGTCATCGCCAGTAACGCAGCCTTTATTAGGATAGGAATGACTGGAGATACAAAAAAAGGCGCGATCAAAAGATAAGTACTTCTTCACCTACTTAATAATAATAATGCAGGTACCCTAAACCTAGCTACTACCTACCTATAATGTTATACCTATAATAAATATATCATGGTGGACTAGGTAGTGACTTAAGTAGTACCTAACCGTAAATGTATTCAATAGGAAGCAGACGGTGAGTACCTAGATTTTTGATAAGGTTTAAAGGCCGCGCCTACAAATAATTGGAAATTAACCTTTCCGAGCGATAGAGATGTAGATCGGGATTTGCAGTAGGTACCTACCTAAGTAGACTCCTTTTAGTTTACCTAGAGGTAGCTTCAAGGTTCCAACTAACAGCGATTGTGACAATCACAAAGCAAAGCAGCAGGTGGTAAGCAGAGCGGAAAGCGGAACCGAGTCGCCTCCATCCGCATTTTTACTCCCATGCCTCCTAAAGTTTCGTTGAAATTTTATATGCCCACACGCATGATCTCATTTTTGTACCTTCATACGCACACGCAGCGATGACGCTTTCATACCTACACTACATTCCTATTATTATTCTTACAGACTTCGACTTATAAGGAGCTATCATAGTACAACATAGCACAGGTTGGTTGGTACAGTCTTTTTACTTGACGACCTACATTTTTGGGCTTCGTCAAACCAAGGTGAACGAGATGACTCTTGTAAATGAATGACGACGTAGGTAGTGTTGCTCATGTAAACATGCCTACATTATTTGAAATAAACAATTTCTATTATATAAAAGGCTTTGTTCTGACTGACTGACAGACAACGCACAGCTCAAACCACTGGACAACTTGAACTTGAAATTTGGAGGGTGGCTTCCTTTTATGGCGTAGGCGCGTGTTAAGAAAGGATTTTTGAAAATTCAACCCCTAAGTGCGTGAAAACGCTCAAAACCTTTGTATGAAAAACCCACATTTCATGACGTATCGTTTTGAAACTTGATACGTACAAACAAGTATAAAAATAAAAGAAACGGCATTTTTCAGGTTTGTGAAATTCAACCTTTAAGGGGTTGAAATAAGTATGTACCTAGTTGCAGTTTGTACATATGATTATTTTAAAAAATTTGACTGTATCATACTGAGATTTTGAATTTGTATAGCATACAAAATAAACGGATATGGGTCTCGGCAATTTTTTAATTTCATCCCTTAAAGGGGTAAAAAATACAGGACAAGGTCCCATCGTAAGACGCTCGCACAGCCTAAACCGATGAAGCTCAAATCTTGAAATTTAGAAGATAGGTACATTGATTACATAGTGTAGGGGTGCGCTAAAAGGGAAGTTTTATCCCGAAAAAATAAACGGTTCCTGAGGGATATTCCACGCGGGCGAAGCCGCGGGCGTAAGCTAGTTTGCTATATAGGTAAGGATACCACAACAATATGCTACCACCTTTCCCGTGGTGGTCCCCGTCCTTTACTTCGTAATAGGTATAACTTAGTCAGGTGGTAGGTGTAGGGTACCAGGCAACTACGAGTATTTAAGTATTGACAATAACAACTCGGTAGGCTGACTTGGTTGGAGAACCCAGACCACAGAATCGATAATTGACCGAGCGAACGGAAGTGTGCAAGTCTGCTATTCGGATGTACCTACCTACGTACCTACTCGCGTATAGGTACCTACAGGCCGCATTTTTCAAGGAAACTTGGTACAGGTTCTACAAGTTCAGAACTTTTTATTGTCGTCGGCGATTTTTGGTTGGAGGTGTAAATCGCCCAAAATGAGGGGAAGTTTGATGCGGCGCCACCAATGGGTCTATTTTGATAATACTCGATGCCAAACAAGTATTTCAAATTTGAGAAAAATCGGTCTAGAGTCTGGTCTGTCTGGTCTGGTGAGGTCTGAGTTCGGGACATAAACTAGGTAACTAGGCTGCACCCTACCCATCCATAGCGCTGTCGCTATGGATGGGTATATAGGGTGTGCAGCAGTGAACGTCTTGGTGCAGCTATTGACGTGCGATGATTATGCACAGATAACTATAATTGTTATTCATCATCATCATCATCAACAGCTTGAAGACGTCCACTGCTGAACATAGGCCATAGCTCTTAGCTCTTAGAATTAGCAAGTTGAAATGGCAATAAGCAGGCCACATCGCTCGCAGAACTGACAACCGATGGGGAAGAAAGGTTCTCGAGTGGCGACCATGAACCGGAAGACGCAGCGTAGGCCGGCCCCCCACTCGGTGGGCCGACGATCTGCTGAAAACCGCGGGGAGCCAATGGATGCAGGAGACGAGAAGCCGCTCAAGGTGGCGCTCTCTGGAGGAATTATTATTATTGTTGCAAAATTGTTGTGCTCGCGAGGTCTACCGTTCGCAGAACTACTAGTATGCCCGCCTGCACTAAATTTTCACAGCTTCAAGTGTGTCTTATCCCTCGATGAACTGCAACGCATTTGCGAAGGTACTATCCTAAAACGCGCTTTACGAGATTAATTAAATCGTCTGACCAACGATCCCAACACGCAGCGCTAATGCTTGTACTCTTGTAGGTTGTACTTGTATTGTTCGGTCAGTGTTCGCTCACTCTGCCAATATGGCTGCCGCCAGAGAGAGATCAGTGATCTCTCTCTGAGATGTGCTGACTGCTGTCTAGTGTATCATAGAAGTCTTTGGTGTAAATCGCGTTTTAAATTAACTGCTGCCGCGTTAGTTATTTTTAGAAATTAACATCAATGTTATGTTCGACGAAAACGCAACCGCGGGGCATTCTCAATAAAAATTACGTCGGTTGAAGATAACAAAATTATTATGAAGCGATGATAATTATTGCTTGATTATTTTTGACTAATCGGTCTCTTCGCACACTGCTGGGTTGTGGATTATGTATTGTTAAAAAAAACTCCTACCAAATTAAGGCTCTATCTATGCTATCTCATTAGAAAGCCATTGAAACGGACATGTTTTTAAAATAGTTAAAAAAAAAATGCAACTTTTTGAGATAAATCCACTTTTTTGCCAGTGTCATCATTTTCAGAAAAAAAAATGTTTCGCATTTAAGCACTTTTTTGAAGAACTATGGTTAATTATGATTAAATTTAAGTGTCAGTAGAGTTATTCGTGTTTATTTTATGTAATTAAAATCAAAAATTTATTCGTTAATACTTTTACTTTCAGGAATCAGTGAATTAAGGTCGAAAACGGGGAGTTTTTTCAATTTTAACAAAACGTATAACTCAAAAATAAAATCGCTGAAGTAATGTTACAAGACCTGTATAAACACACCCTGAAAGGATACGGTTTACAAGCTGTATATTATAATTTTTAATATGATTATTATGTTAGTGGGGCCCAACAGGAATTTTTCCTGTTGGCCCTCATGGGGCCGAAGACGTGGGGGACAACGGGAACAACCCAAAAATTCCTGTTGTCCCCCATGGGGCCGAAAATGTGGGGGACAACAGGAACAACCCGAAATGCTTGGACCAATAGCTTAGTAGGTATATAAGTAGTTCTACTACCTCTGACTGGCTATTTTTAGGTACCTATAACGGATATAGGTTCCTACTATTATTCATTATGTGCTACTGTTTAGCTTATGTTCCACTTAATTTTATAGTATTATCCACAACTAGGTAACTCCGCCTTCTTCATCATGAACAATGTAGGAAACGAAAAAGTATGTAGGACGAAAATCAACTTGATTAAATATAAATGAAATATATCAATAACGCCAGTTCACAAACCTCGGCCACAACTTTGATAACTGCGACTATGTAAGGAAAAGTTGATATTTAATGTAGGTGTTGCAATTTTAATAAGCACCTACATACTTCGTTATTAACACCTACGCTGGTATTCATGCCTTGTTTTGTAGTATTAGATGGTATTAGTTACTGTTTAAATTAAAACAAGTTAAGGTGTTGCATGATGAAACAAACAGGTCCTACCAAGCACAGAAACTTTTTGAATTAAGTATGTACATAGGTAGCTACCCTAACTTGATACTAGCACTGCTAGATAATGCTCCATGGAGGCAGGCAAAGATTCAACTTGTATACCTCTAGTGCAAAACTATAAATACAAACATGAGACTTAAGTATGCTAAACCATACAATATCTGTGAAATAGTAGGTAGGTACCCACATTTTTGTTTTCGTTTTAAAAAAGGAAAGTACATTTCTTGACCTGGATCCTACACAACTGATATAGCAGATGTACTAGTGGGAATGAGCAAATACAATTATATCGTTTCTACAAAACTGCTGCCACAAATAATACAATACTAGCATGGCCGTAGGCAGGGAGGGGGTTTTGGGGGTTCAAACCCCCCCGAAATCTGCGCTGGTCTAAGGGCAGAGCAAGAATGTTTGAATTGCCATACATATTTTCTGAAAAACAATAAGGCAAATATAAAAAATTTCGCGCTCGCTGCGCTCGGGCTTTTTATTTTTATCTGATATGTAATTCATGTTTGAATTGCCATACGTGTTTTCTGATATACAATACAGTGAATATAAAAAAATTTGCGCTCGCTTCGCTCGCGCTTTTCATATTTCTGCTGTGCTTTGTTATATAGCAAGCGCGTTTGTACTGACAGATATGCAATTCATGTTTGAATTACCATACGCGCTTTCTGAAATACAATACGGCAAATATGAAATTTTTTGCTCTTTGGGGGAGGTCTATGTTGAGCAGTGGACGTCTTCAGGCTGATGATGATGATGATGATGATGATAAGAAGCAAATTTTTTTTAACTGTGTGTGCAGGTATATAATTATGGTAATCAAGCTGAACCCCCCCCCCCCCCAAAGTGAATTCCTGGCTACGACCCTGAATACTAGTACCTATGCACTACTGTTCAGTAGCTTAATGAGAGGCTTGTCTTAAATAATCAGGGTTAAGATATGCTTATCTCAACCTATATCATATTTATTGGTGTTGGTTCTTATAATAAACCATACAAACATCTGAAGAATACATATTTTAATTCTTAAAGTACAAAAACAAGACGATGTGCCTATTGTAATTATTATAACAAAGTAATTTAAACTGTAAAGCAAGGCCCATACAAAGAATAATAGACCATCATTGCTGTATAAGCAAGGTCAAGCATTGGTCCCAATCAACACTCAATACAAAACAGAAATGCAAGAGAATGCGGTGACAATGTATTGACTAATTGAATAAGTATGAATCATAAAATACAAGTAGCTAACATACCCTTAACACCAACTAATAAGTGTACTAATAATTACATCAATGTGAATGGATAAACAGTACAATTGTTATATATTATACATATTAATATTACTAAATACAAAAATATAAAAATTTGTGCTTCAGAACTCCTTTCACATCACTTATAATTTCAACATACAATAGAATTTATATAGAATGGTAATATGGAATAGGCACAACATAATATGTGAGAGAAGTCCTGATTTTGTACAAATTGTTAGTGCTTACATTGAATGCCACATAATATGAAACCTTAAAGGTATGTTTCCAACATCAAGAATATATAGAGTCATTTTCTTTTAACAATTAACATTAGGCAATAGATTAATAATTGTGTAAAATATCAGTTCTGCTCCATTCTGGCCATATAGGTATCAATATAAATATTAAAATTAATACTATAGACAAGATCACCATGTGATTACAAGTTGGCCACTTCAATCATAGAGAAACTGGTAAATGTTATAAAAATACAAATATTACAGCTATATAATATGTAGGTATATTGTTACTGGTTTTCAATAGGAAACCGTAGACTGTTCTAGAACATTTGTAGACAATAGGTATATCAAAAACTTTTATATAGATGAGACTTATTTTAAATGTGCACTTTGAATGTAATACCTATGTTGTAATAAAATATATAATTCAGACAAGTTCTATCGTTTTTAGTTATATAGATCATACTCATCTTTGAAAGGTGTTGATCGCTATCATATTGTTTAAAAATCAGGTAATCCTGTCAATCAGATAAAGTGGCTTATAACTATCGTCCTGAATCAGCAGGAGCGGGAGCAGCAGCAGGTATGGGAGCAGGAGTGGGTGCGGGAGCTTCAGTGACCGCTGCGGGAGAACTACCAGACGAGGCCCACACAATTATTATGATAAGCAGGACAGCTCCAATAGCACCAATTATCAACATCATCTTCAAATTCTGCCACCAATACTTCCGCTTTAGTTTTCCTGCCTGCTGCTCAAACTGAGCCGCCCCATGCTGCAAGGCATCTGCCCGATTATCAAGCTCTGACAACTTTTGGTCCCTCTCCAAAACTTTCTCAACATTTACGCGCATAATGCCGACGACTTCATCTACTTTAGCTTGAGTTTGTGCCAAGCGTTTGTCGCTTACTCTGGGCGCTGAACTTCCTTGGTCTTCCATTCTCCTGGACGTTCGATTTAGTTTTATATAATCTGATAAAGTAAACAAATAAGACTAGGCCAGTAGTTGATATTTTGAAAAAATAAAAAACCTTACTATTTCACCGATTTACGTCTAAAATATGGCGATTTATATTTTTCTGAATTTCTGTGCCTTTTCGTTCGTTCGATGACAATGTGAATACCAGGGATGTTCCGATACTAGTAAATACGAGTACTTTTCTTTCGATATCAAGTACTTTTAGCATCAAATCATTCTTTCGATACCTACTTGATATCGGATAGAGAGTACTAGTATTGAAACGAATCAGTGCTGCCAAGTCGAAACCGGATAATCGCTAAAAATTCAATGCGAAGCAGCCTTAATTCGCCATAATATATTTTTATTTAGTCTAATATTGCCTAATTTTAAGTCAGGTAGCCTAAAAGGTGAGTTTTAATGTATATTTTAGATCTAAAACAACCCCTTTTTTAATTTTAGTAGGATTGAATTGGTTCCAAAGTTAATTTTAAGCATTGAATACAATTAAAATATATGTTATTATAATAGATAAAATAAATTAAAAACGATTTTTTCTTATTAAGTCTACTTGGTAAGAAAGTACGTATATTGGAAAGAAAATAATTGTATCGGCCTGAAAATATGTGTATCGGAAAAAAAGTACTTGTACTTAAAATAATGTAAACACAAAAATGACATATAAACTATATCATGAACGCATGTGCTTGAATATCTGATTCTTCGCGCCAAAATGTATCGATATGAGTAGGCATCAATACTTTTAGGGTATTCATATGAGTAGTATCGAATAATGATTAGAGTACTACTCACATAATACTTTGGTGGTATTGGGACATCCCTACTGAATACTGATTCTTCTGATTGATGAGTAATAAAAAAAACTAAACTTCACTCCTCCATTGCTCTTGCTTGACGTTTCGGTAACAAATAAGGGACATTCTTTAAATTGGATCACCAATCGAAAAGCATCATGTGATTATTAGAATCATGTTTGGGATTGGTTAAAAATGTGAGCACAGATCACTAAATGTCGTCGGTGTCTGTTGTATTGACCAAAGAGTATGTAACGCTACGCTAAGAGTATTGACATGACATGGTAATGTGTGACTTTAACCTTAGATGCAGCCCCATGCCCATCAGTATCCTGAAGATGTTATTGTATTGAATGTAATGTGCTGAAATATGTGTTTTATCTAGATTAACCTACTTATAAACGGGCAAAATTTTGGCGCTACCCCACTCGCGCTTTTACATGTTATGCCATTTGTTATAATCGGATTCCTACATGTATTTATTAACTAATGAAGTTTCGGCGCTGGCTTCGCCTGCTTTTTCGTGTCAGTCATTTCATAAAAATTGGGAGAAGTCCAATTATCAAAATTTATTAATTTATTTGTTGGAAACTAACACCTTACTTTAACAAAATTAGCTGAACGATGTGTTTTATCTAGATTTATAACACTTGAAAAAAAATTTAAGTTCAACTTTTCAGCCCCTAACTTTATTTCTGTATTTACTTTGGCCTCTTTGGGGTGACTAAATCTCTCACTTTGTTTTATTTGGGTTCAGCACTAAATTATTGGATGTGAACGAGTTACGAACTATTTCCAGTACACTAATATCAGCTAATCCTCTTTTGGTTTGAAACACTAATGATGTATCATCCGCAAAAAGTACAATATCAATATCGGCTCGTTTTCCTACCATGAATGTCAAGTCATTCATGTAAACAAAAAATAAGAATGGCCCCAAAGTTGAACCCTGGGGAATGCCTGAGCTAACAAGACTTCCAGTTGATTTAATTCCGTCAATTGCTTACGCCCTTTAAGATATGATCCTATAAGATCGATCGCCCGATCCCCGATTCCGTAATATTTTAATCTGAGAATTAAAATATTGTGATCAACACAATCGAATGCCTTGGTAAGGTCTCAAAACACACAAATATAGCCATGGAAATCGTTCCAAGCTTTCAGAATAAATGACATCAATTGAGATCCCGCATCTAATGTCAATCTCCCTTTAGTAAAACCAAATTGCCGCTGATGCAAGAGTTTATTTAAATTAAAATAAGACTAGTTGATTCAACATCAACTTTTTAAATACCTTACTTAAACATGGTAAATGGATATAGGTATATAGTTTTCAGGATTGCTTTTGCATGCAGATTTGAAGAGAGGTTATTTTGCCCGATTTCATTAAAGTGGGAAACACATCATAATCTACACATGAATTAAATATTGCAGCTCGATGAGGAGCAATGGAAACTATAATATAATAAACGGGGATTACTAGCAATGTGTCATTTACTGTACATTTTTTGGTAAATAAAATATTTTGTATTTTGTATTTGTATTTTTTACTACTTTACTACCTACTACTTTACTTTACTACTTTAACAGATAAACCCCATAAGTCTTCAGTTTTTTTTCATGTTTAACGATTTAAATACTTTTACGACCGTAGCTAATGAAATGTGATGAAAATTGAAGGTTTGTGATTTATACTCAACATTTTTTTTTAATATTATTTCTGCAGTTATAGATAACTTAAGGAATGAGTTAACTGTGTTGGAATATTGGAAAAATATTGATCAAACGCATTAGCGATGTCTCATTTATTTTTTAGCGTGTTATTATTTATATGAAGTGTGTTTCTGTCGTTCCTACTTTTAGTTTTGCCAGTTGCATTCTTAATAAACCATGTTATTATAGTTTTATCATCGGAATTCGTTATTTTATCTCGAATAAACATTGATTTGGCCTGAGCACATACTTGTATGAATATTTTCCAGTAAGCTTTAACATATTCATGAAACTCGTTTATCGTTCGTTGATTGTCTACCTATTATGTTCGTTATAATTGAATACCTACATAATAAATATTTTTAAATTACTGAAGTTTTTATGCTGGATTTACAATGCGTTTTCATGTCAGTGACTTCAATAAGATTGATCTGATTTTGAAAGTAGCTGAAAACTAGTTTCTTTTATAAACCTGCAAATTTTTGGCGCTCGCTTCGCTCGTGCTTTTATATCGACTGTGCCCTTCGTCATGTACGTATTGCAATTTTCGCGCTCGCTTTTTAATAAAGTGAAAGTAATTTATTCTACATTAATTTTTTATCAAATTTACTGTTTGCGAACTATGAGCCGCCAAAGTGACCCCTCCCTGACTCTCTTTAAAAAGCTATTTCGAACAAAATCGCATAATGATTTATATGATAATGGGGAAAACGACATCCTTCAAAATTTTAAAGGCCTATGTGACCTTATTAAATACTAAGCATGGCCTGACACGCTCATGATATATTTTTTTTCTTGTATCCCTCTGATATTAAAGCCGGGCTACGCCCGTGAAGCGTGCTTTCTAGTAGCATGCATGTGTACCTATTCAATACCTAATGGTGTAGCTATACTATCGGGTTTTGCTAAACAATCGGGTTCGTGACAACGCGACCCGAATAATCGCGCAGTATTGGGTTAAGTAGGTATTAAATAAAAAATAAACAAATTTTATTTATTATTATGTTATCAAGCAGTAGGTATATTATATTGTGTTTCTGTCGGTTCCAATCAAGTTCCATGTCATGTTCCATTCAAGTTCACCCTACAGATATTATTTATCCGGCATTTTGTTCAATTTCATCTCGTACGGTAAAACTCTGTGCGTCAATCAGTCTTGGACGAATAGTGGATGAGTAGATCAGAGTCCATTGATGCCTACATAAAACGTTTAAATTCCTGTTTGACCTCGCGTGGGGACAGGACGTGGGCACAGACAGGAATAACTCCACAAATATTTACATTAGTAGGTACGAAACATTAGCAACAAAGTTAGAAATAAGTAGTTTTTTACAGTTTTAGGTACTCTTTGGTATGTTAGCCGGACGTAGCCCACACAATAATAATGATAAGCACGACTGCTCCGATAACACCCATGATGATCATCATTTTTGCGTTCTGCCACACTTGTTGCCGCTTCAATTTTCCAGCTGTAGTTGTAAACCCAGCCGCTCCACTTTCCAAGGCCTCTGCGCGGTTATGAAGCTCTGACAGTTTTTGATCCCTTTCCAAGATTTTCTCAACATTATCGCGCATAATTTCGACGACCTCATCAACTTTTGCTTGAGTTTGTGCCAATTGCATGGTGTTGGCTCTGGGTACAGAATCGTTTCCGTTGTTCATTATTTTGATGATGCGTTAGGTAGTATCAAAATGTTATTAACTCTGTTATTATTCTTTATATTTAAGAAACTTCACCCACATAAACACCAATTAAACTAACTCGGACACCGACAATAGCAATTACAATCAAGTTATTGTTAAAGTGTTAAGTTAGCTAAATTATTTTATTTTAAAACTTTATGCATTGATCATGTATGGTATGATGCAAAGTTTCTTTACGTTACTGATATGAGAGCGTTGACTAATCTAATACGTACCTAAAATGATAGACTATTATCTTATCTAGATACAGTATACATAGTTACATACCACACGATACCACTGAAAGCAAATCAGAGGACAGCTTATCTATAAATTGTTTATATTTCACCAATCAGGATAATCTAGGTACCTTAGGTTAGGTATATAATAAGTACCCAAAGATCTAACTCTGTTTATTGAACGATTAGCTATCAATAACATTGAATATTTAAATAAGCAAAATTCTTCATTCTATATCATTTATCAAAAAGAAAAACGCTTCTTTTTAGGTTTGTGGCGTTTTGTTTGGCCAGTGACAGTGACACTGACATCAATATTTGTTCATTCATTTTGGCTTGCTTGACGAGTCCATTCATTCATTCCACAAATTATATAGTTCATTCATTTCATTATCTTTCGTCTTTCATAGATTTTGATCGTCAAGAAATAAAGCGATTTAAAATAAATCCAAGGAATATCATCAAAATGGTAAGAAGTGAAGGCTAATTTGCAAGTAGCATAATCGGAATTGCGGTTACATTTACTCATGCATGGCCAACTTTTAGAGTAATACAAAAGAACCGTACCCGGTGTTGGATCACAGTTTAGACACGCACATGTGATGATTCCTTTAAATTTTATTTTCAGGTGTCATTAAATCCTACGAGAATTTTAAAAAATGAGGCTGAAGAAGAGAAGGGTGAGGTGGCTCGCATGTCGAGTTTTATTGGTGCTATTGCCATTGGCGATTTAGTGAAAAGTACTTTGGGGCCAAAAGGCATGGACAAAATATTAGTTTCTATGGGCAGGAACGCAGGTCAGGTGAGTAATCACATTCATTTTCTTGTAATTCGTGTATTATTTGTAGCTTTGTTGTCAGCTATTGTTATTCTATAAAGTTAACCTCTTTTTGGTTTGATCAAAGACTTCTATGTATATATACCTCCTTACCTCCTTGGGTTTGATGGAGTTTATGTATTTTATATGTTTTATTTTTAACTCACAAATTTTTACTGTTCCATCATATTGTGATTTATTTCATGATGTAGGAAACAAGATGCAATTTTATAAATAAAACCTGGCTCCTTTTTTCAATTTCATGTTTATGGTACCTGCCAGTAACCTAACACCTCTTGATTCACTTATCAGTTATCATACCTACATGATGCCCTAGACTAGTAAATAAAAAGTTTTTTGTTAACACACTAGCTGCTAAATTCGCGCATTGCATGGTCTATAAAACATACTGGAAAACACACATACCATGCGAAAAATCTTAAATCCCAGCTGAAAATGTGTAGATTAATTAAAACATATAATGGAAGTTGATATCCTGCACCATGTAACGTGTTGAAAGAAATGTTATATGAGTTATAAAGAAGCAATTAGTAGTTAAATATAATTTGAAATAGGCTTAGTGTTATACAGGTGGAATTGCAGCTAGTGGCTATTTTTTGTAAAAAGGTATCTTAGCTGAGTGTTTTTTTTTGTATCTCTACTATGAGGTCATCTGTGGCTGAAAGTAACTCAATCTGTAAACTAAATATATTCTAGGTTGAAGTCACAAATGACGGTGCTACAATTCTCAAATCAATAGGTGTTGACAATCCGGCTGCAAAAATTTTAGTAGATATGGCTAAAGTGCAGGATGATGAGGTTGGTGATGGAACTACATCAGTTACAGTTTTGGGTAAGGGAGAGTATCTATTTATTTATTTCATATATTCATTTCATTTTAACCTTAATTTGCCCATTTTATGTGAGAACTCATTATTTTCCAGGATACAAGTAGGTATCCTATGATCCCTATCTTGGTAATATTAATAAAAAATTTAGGAGCTATAATGTCTTTGTATTCAACAATCTGTGTGTAAAATTTCATCCAAATAAGTGTTGGCATGAAATCCACACAAACAAACACACAATCTTCCACTTATTAGGAGAAAAAGTAGAGATGCTTGTTTATTCACTAGGCAATCAATGTACAAGTAATTCTTGAATAATAAAGGATTAAATTGAACTAACTAAGCTTATTTTATTTTATTGTAAAATCAGTACAGGTTTAGTGTCTATATTTTTCATTCTGTTATTACTTATATATTTTAATTGCTAATGAATTATATTCTAGCTGCAGAATTACTCCGTGAGGCTGAGAAGTTGGTGGAACAGAAACTGCACCCTCAGACCATCATTGCTGGTTGGCGTATAGCTGCTGAAGCTGCTAAGCAAGCTTTGTCTGATGCCAGCTTTGACCATGATAAGAATTTCAATGAGGCTGCTCTCCGAGCTGATTTGGAAAATATTGCCCGCACTACTCTAAGCTCCAAAATCCTTTCGAATCATAAAGAGTAAGTTATTTATTTTTACCTATATTATAAATGAAAAAAAAAGGTATTGTATAGATACAAAAATAACAATTTATGAAGACATTGAGCTTGTCTACAGAAGTGGTAGTATCACATGGCAGATTACATATAAACTAAAATATCGAAAATCAGCTAGATAATCAATATTAATTTTATTTTTGTATATTTATTTCATTTATTTGAGTAAATGAGTTTATGAACCATGAGTTAGTATGACTTATTGTGCTGTGCTCGATGGAGGTCAGTACATCACGCCAAGACCACTAATAACAAAATTGCTCATAGCCTGGATGTGATTGCAGATAAAAATGAGAAAAAAATCACTAAAACTTTAACTAATCATTTGCAGGCATTTCACAAAGCTGGCAGTGGATGCAGTACTCCGTCTCAAAGGTTCAGGTAACCTGAAAGCCATACAGATTATTAAAATATCTGGTGGTCTCTTAGAAGAATCATTTTTAGATGAAGGTTTCCTTCTCAACAAAAAGGTAAGTGTTTGTGTGTAGTCCAAAAGAGAATCTCTTTTGTTTTCAACCTAATTTATTATAATAGCTTGCTGTAATATTTTGACTTGCACTTTGTAGTTTTATTGGTTTTATATGCTCAGAACAATAATTAAAGTTTGTAGTATTCTGTTTTTTTTGTAAACACATAAAAAAGAAAACAAAAATTGCTTATTAGCAGTAAATTTTTGTGTTTTTGTGATTTATGAAGCGGCGAGCAGCCACTCAAGGTGGCGCGCTCTGGGGGAGGCCTATATTCAGCAGTTGATGTCTTCAGGCTGATGATGATGATGATGAATAAATTTTTGATTTTAACTTTGGCTTTATAAAAACGAAAAAAGCATAACTGCACAGTAATAGTTTCTATACAACTTTTAACGATACAATTCAAGACATTTCTCTTTGGAGTTTCTGTGTTATTGATGCATCCTAACACCTTGCTAAAGCTTTGTTAATAATTGTAGGTGGGTGTACATCAACCTAAACGTCTTGAGAATGCTAACATTCTCATTGCTAACACACCGATGGACACAGACAAAATCAAAGTGTTTGGCTCCACAATTAAAGTTGATTCAATGGCCAAAATAGCTGAACTGGAAGTCGCGGAAAAGGAAAAGATGAAGGACAAAGTCAACAAGATCTTGGGTCACAAATGCAATGTCTTCATCAACAGGTAAATCAGCAGCTTAAAATCTAATTCCTTTTTTAAACCTTTATAAATTAAACATTTGTATCTACATAATTATCTGTCTGTGGTATTGTAGCTCCGCATGATCCGCATTGATGATGTTTGCATTTATTTTTGAGGCTTTCATTAGACTGATTTTTCATAAGTAAATCCAGTTGTGTATCTTCAAAAATTTCACAATGCCAGAGTGAGATTGACGATCCAGCATAAGTAGCATGAGCGGTAGAAATCCACATTATTTAAAAGTATGTTGAAGACACATTACCTCTCCAACCACAGCTAGTATTATGATAATATTTATGTCAGTATATTTATTTATTTAATAGTAAGTTTATACTATGTATCATAGAAGTTGAGGTAAGTTTATGTAAGTATATGCTATTTATAGTATGTATGTGTGTGTATTCGTAATTTATGATTATATAGATAGTAAGTATTAAGTGTCATACTCCATAAGTCTTAGATACGTACTGTGCATGACTGGCCTCTCTAGTTTACCTATGTATTTCTGTCCATTTAAAGGTTGTCTGGAAGAGATCGCTTTAAGCGATAAGACCGTACGTTGTACTACCTTTTGTAAATATTTTTGTTCGTTAGGTACTTAGTATCTTTTGCACATAATTATTTTGGTGTGCAATAAAGTATTATTCTATTCTATTCTTCTGTTCTATTATTATCTCTTTTCTCGAGAAAGTGATTGACCAATGAATGATTACACGGATCACGTCTTATACCTTTTGCTGCATTGTCGTTATATCTCGATTTCGATAGCTCATGCTACCCATGGCAGGTGTACATCCTTAAAATTTTGCTTATCACAACTGTTCTGAAACACTACACTTAACAAGATGATTTTGTTTTCTGCCAGACAACTGATCTACAACTACCCGGAACAACTGTTTGCTGATGCCGGAGTGATGGCCATCGAACACGCTGACTTCGACGGCATTGAGCGGCTTGCTCTCGTCACAGGCGGTGAAATCGTATCCACCTTTGACTCGCCTGATAAAGTTAAGCTTGGGCACTGCAAGCTCATTGAACAGGTATTCTTTTTACTATTAGCCATATGATAATAAAATTTTCCATTTAAGTAGTAAACAATATGGTATTTTAAGCATAAATCATAAATTTTTTCACATCAGAAAGAGTAACATAGTTTGGTTGGTATTCTTTTATGTAGATATAATACAGTATGTCATTCAAAGGTAGGCAACGCATCAGCAGCGCCCCTGGTGTTGCAGGTGTCTATAGGCGACGGTAACTGCTTACGATCAGGCGGGCCGTCAGCTTGTTTGTCTGTCCGTGTTATAAAAAAAAAAAAATGTCATTCTCTAATGATTGGTATTTACTGTACACCACCAACCTCTCAATGCATAGACAATATTTCTATCCATTCAAAGTGTGTCTGAAAGAGATCGGTGTAAGCGATAAGACCGCCCATTGTAAATTTTTGTAGAATATTTTGTATATCTATGTATCCCTGTGTGTATTTGGCTGTGTGGTCAAGGAAGTGTGAAAATAGGATCACCCCTCTTCTCCTGGATGCCGTAAGAGCCTTATAAGGGAATATCCAGGGAATGGGAAGCAGCATTCTCCTTGGTTCATTGAAATTTTCTGTGATCACCAAGCCACCGGTCAAGTGTGGTGATTATGGCAACCCCCCTGATGATATCCAAACTGACGTTTCATGGGGGGAGGCCTGTGTTCAGCAGTGGACATCTTCTGGTTATTGATGTGTTTGTATTTTTTTTTCTTTGTATTTTGGCTCCACACATAGTGTATTTAGCCAGTGTCAAGTATTGTCATTTTCATCGTGCTATAGAATGTTTCACGTAATGTCAAGTCTTAGTCACAGTCATAGTCGAGTCTAAGTCAGGTAGTCATAGTCCAGTCTAAGTCATGCCCCAGTTAAGTGGTGGCAACTTTACTAGAAGCTTCTATGGAATTTTGGGAGCAACACGAAAATCCACGTTTCACCACATTATATAACTTGCCCATACTCATGCTCGTAATTCAGCACTTAATCCGTAAAACGCCACCAATTTTAGGCTTGGTCTCATCCTCCCCGGTAGCGCTGCCCCGGTACCGGGGACGATGACACAAAAAGTGTCATCCTCCCCGGTAGCCTCAACAATGGCGCTCACCGGGGCCGATGAAACAGTAAAAGTGTCATCTGCCCCGTTATAGTCGGATCGATGAATTCATCTCGGTGACAGCGGGGCCGATGAGAATTAAAGTCTCATCATCCCCGGTACGGCCAGCGCTGGTGCTTTTAAAGGGAAGGATTACAAAAATCTAGTTTCATCAAGCCCAGCATGTAAGGTAGGGTGCTATGATAAAGAATTTGCCTAATAATCTATAAATGTTTGTTTATAATGAATATAAATGTAATAGAGCAATAATAATATACTAAGGTTAAAATTAAAACAACGATGATTTAGTAGATAGAACCAGACATCGTAGTTCACAGAACAAAACTATAACTAAATAGCTTCTAGTAAAATAAACGTGTTATTTACCTCTTACTTTTGTAATTCAAACTCAAACTTAAATTCTTTATTGCAAATAGGCTATTTTTAGCACTCTTACAAGTCAAAACTAGAGAACGTATTTATAAATAATAAAAATTAAATTATTGTACATATTAAGCAAGCAATTACAAATAATTATTACCTTACCTTTTTTTGTACCTATCTACATTGACCCATCTTTATTTAACATTATTTACATTCAATAAATAAATAAATAAATAAATATGTGTGGACATTTCACACAGCGCCATCTAGCCCCAAACCAAGCATTATAGCTTGTACTATGGAAACCAGATAACTGATACATTACTTATATACTTTTGTTTGTAAATACATACATAGAATACAATATGACACCCAGACTCAGAACAAACACCTATGTTCATCACACAAATCTTTGTCCCGGGTGGGAATCGAACCCACAGCCTACAGTTCAGAAGGCAGAGCTACTACCAACTGAGCTATCAGGCCAGTCAAGTAACACAGCCAGTTGTTTTTTGTGGTAGCTGTTAGTAGTCAAAACTCATATATATATTTAGCTTACGATTCTTAAAATATAACCATTTTTTTCATCTTTTTCCATTTAAATATTACACATACATACGCTCACCCCTACACTTCACACTTCACAATTACTCATTCGCTAGAGAGATGAACATAATTAATAACATGTATAAGTAATAAGGAAGTTCTATTATTGTCCTTTTTTGTAATTTAACTTTGTATAATATCTATTGTATTAGCTGATGATCTTCTCTTCAATAAATAAATAAATAAATATTACTCACCTATATAACAGTGAAGTGCTAAAAATAAATGCAAATTGAACTTTTATGACTGTGTATTGTTAAGCACCTGGGTACTTATTCCCTTTTTTAAATGCCGCACTGACAAACAAGTTTTTATGGAACAACGAAAGAATAACAAGAGAAACAAAGAAGCACCATACTTAGATTCACTTATTACATAACTGTATGGTATAATTGTTTAATCCGATTATAAAATTTGTACAGTGCGGGTATAAATATAAACACCCGAAGAGATTTTATATGTAGACCACAAATTATAAATTCCGTTATTATTTTTAGCAGAGCATAGCAAATATCATACAGAAAATCTATTTTCTACTTACTTTCAAAGTTAATACGAGTTTTGACTACTAACAGAACAGCTACCACAAAAAACAACTATCTGTGTTATTAAATGTGAACAATGTTAAATAAAGAAGGGTCAATGTAGATAGGTACATAATAATTATTTGTAATTATAAAAATAAGAGGTAAATAACACGTTTATTTTAATAAAAGCTATTTAGTTATCGTTTTGTTCTGTGTCTTACGTCTCCCTACTAAATCATCGTTATTTTAATTTTGACCATAGTATATTTATATTGCTCTATTACATTTATATTCATTATAAACAGACTCGTTTCATTTATACATTATCAGGCAAATTCTTTATCTTAGCACCCTACCTTCCATGCTGGGCTTAATGAAACTAGAATTGTGTAATCCTCCCCGTTAAAAGCACCAGCACTGGCCGTACCGGGGATGATCAGACTATAACTCCCTATCGGCCCCGCTGTCACCGAGATGAATTCATCGATCCGACTATAACGGGGCAGATGACACTTTTATTGTTTCATCGGCCCCGGTGAGCGCCATTGTTGAGGCTACCGGGGAGGATGAGACTTTTTGTGTCATCGTCCCCGGTACCGGGGCAGCGCCACCGGGGAGGATGAGACCAAGCCCAATTTTATACATTAACACTAGAAAAAGCACAAGTTTTGAAAAATAATATAATGCAACGGACGTGTACTTTCCAGTGTTCCTGCCAAAAAACGGTGTGTGTATTTGGTGTACAATAAAGTATTCTATTCTTACACTACTACAATCCCGTTAATGAACAATATTGTAGAAGTATTCTATTCGATTGTCTCCAGGTGTTGATCGGCGACGAGTGCCTGATTCGTTTCTCCGGCGTGGAGCTAGGCTCGGCGTGCACCGTAGTGATTCGTGGCGCGACGCAGCAAGTGATCGACGAGGCGGAGCGGTCGCTGCACGACGCGCTCTGCGTACTCGCTGCCACGGTTAAGGAACCCAAAGTCGTTTATGGTGGAGGTGAGACAAACTTAGGTTATCAGAGTGGTGTATTTGATAAAAGAGCTCCTTCTTTATCGTGAAAGCGACACAGAGAGAGAAAGAGAGAGAGAGGGAGAGAGAGGAGAGCGTGCGCTGTTTTGCAAACATAATTATCTACGAGTTTTTTAATGCTTCCTTTTTTATTTTATTGGTATGTGAGTTTTTATATAACTGATTTTTGTAGTATAGAAAATTTATTGTTTTTTAAAATAAAATAGAACTGTTTATTGTCATAAAAACAGCACAAAGTTGTGACTTTTTTGATCGAAATGATGAGTTTTTTAGTCTGTGCTAAAACCTCACAGTTAGAGATACTAGTTTCCAGATTATGTGCGAGCACGTTTATTGCAGCAGTCGAACATAGAACGTATACTGTAGTGTATAGGGTCGCATTTGCGTAGCAAAAATATGGCGATTACGTTGCGTTGCGCGTCGACTTTTCTATTTTTCGGAACAAATAATTAAAAAAAGAAATAAGTCATTAGTTGGATGCATTGAAACATAACTTATCACTGTGATTTATTTCAACGGGATGTCTTATTATAAATATAAATAAATAAATAAAAAATGAGTTGGAAAGAAGATTTGGCCAGTATATACATGCATTTTTTTCAATTCTGAAAATGATATACATTTTGAGAAAATTGCAGTCAAGTTAGAACGATTGGGAGCCTTCACCGTATAAGGTATGACTACAAAGATATTATAGATAATAAAAAAAAAAAACTCTTATAATTATTTTACATGTTGTCAGGCGCCAGTGAGATGCTAATGGCTGAAGCGGCATCCCGCGTCGCAGCCCGCACGGCCGGTAAAGAGGCCGCGGCGGCTGAAGCGTTCGCGATCGCACTTCGCCGTCTGCCTTCCGCTGTCGCTGACAACGCGGGCTACGACAGCGCTGACCTCATCGCCAGGCTCAGAGCTCATCACGCTCAAGGCGAGAACACTATGGGACTCGGTGAGTTAAGACCGCAGAGATTACAGCAATTAAAGATAACAAGAAAATACATTTAAATAAATGTGTGGATATTTCACATAGGGCCATCTAGCCTCAAACTAGGTAAAGCTTGTACTGTGGGAGCCAGATAACACGTGTAATATAGAAACAATAATAATATCATTACAAAATGTTATGCTGTGTGCCAATCAATAAACACTATAATACACTATTTAAATACTATCAAAAAAAAAACATAGTTTGTGGTACACTTTGGGGAAGTTATATGTTTTATTTCTCCGGCCCAGTGTACTTTTTATTTAATACAATTTATATAAATAATCTTACAGTCATAAATTATCAAAAAGACCCTTGGCGGAGGGGAATGTTCCCAGAACGCTGGCTGCATTGCCACGCTGGATGGCAATGCTGATTGTTTGTGCAAAATAAGAGGCGTATGGTACACTTTTAACAATTTGTCAGAGAACTAATAAACATGGTCAAGAGACATATCACTAAATAAATATTTCTCTGCGAGAGAAATATTTATTTAGTGATATGTCTCTTTCTAGTTTGAAATTGGTAAAAACTGCACTTTTTACTGTTTTCATTATAATTACACAATGGGCCTGCTTCCTTATGCATTTTAATATGTGGTAAGATTTTCCTGCAAAGTTCATCTAGGTAGGTACCACCGCTTTGCCAGTTATTCTGCCGCCAAGCAGTAGTGTGCAAGCACTACTGTTTTCCGGTTTGAAGGGCACTGTAGATCTCACAGTCTAGTGATCTTATTAATAGATTGACTGTGTGATGTCGTGAAACTTTATAAATTTGAGTTCCGAGTGATACTGCAACTGTTATGATGGGCAGCCGTGACGGTTAACATCACGCGAACGAGTAGCTCGTCATTGGTTTACATTAAAAAAAAACCCGCGACATTTCAGATCCCATACATGTTTTCCAAATTAATAGCTTACGAAAAAAAGTCCCTAAAATTTTCTTTTAATGCTTTCAATACCATTATTATAACCAACACTTCTTTTTTGCAGACATGCAAAACGGCCGCGTCGGCGACATGAAGACACTCGGAATAACAGAATCGTACGTCGTGAAGCGTCAAGTGTTGCTCTCTTCTTCCGAAGCCGCTGAAATGATCCTCCGTGTAGACAACATTCTGAAGGCAGCGCCGCGTCGCCGCGGGCCCGACCGTCGCCCTTGTTAAGTGCACGTGCACTTAATAAAGTACGGTGCAACTATCGACGCGATACTATCTTACCACAAAACATTAACAAAGCTGATGTTTAATGTGTGTTTAAGCATACAAAACTGCAGTATAACACTTGTTTAATATATAGTTTTTTTTGTGATAAAACCGTGATTTTTCTGAAACAAGCTAACGGTAGGTGGCGTAATCTAGTTGTTTTTCGAAAATAATTTCGGGATAGTTGCGTCGGTCTATACGCGTACTTTTAAAATACTAAAATAACAGATCAAACAAGAGGTGTGTAAGTTACGCAATTCTTAATTTTGGATTTAGTTAAGCTTTACATTCACAACTTCTAGATAGTGTTGAGATTTATCTCACAGATAACATTTATCGAGAGTTGGTGAATTGTATTAATATGGTTTTCTCCAGTGTTTACTTAAATTTTTATTCGCAGTTATGATGATGAATCAAAATTAAGAAATGTGTGCTATAACTCTAGCTTGGTAAGTTGTATTTATCTAAAAATGCTTAATTTGCGTTCACAGCGTTTTAACTTCGTGTTCCGATCTTCAGTGATTCTAGAACAAACCCAGGCTTTTTCTTTTAAATGATAATAGTTTTAATTCTTTGTATTAAGCACATAATTCAACAAGGTAACAGAGCACTGTGCGACATTTTGTTTTGATCTAGCATTTATTATTGTGTATTTACGGCCTTGTATTATTCCAAATGTAGTTACAGAACTACTAGTAATAATAAACATACGAAATTAAGTATTGTTTTAGTTTATACCATAGAGATCTAGTAAAGGTGTGACCGCGATGTAGCTAATTCCGTTTTACTACATGATAATTACACTATCTTGGGTTTTTAGCGGGAACTCGAAAAAGTTCACGTAGTTTCATTGTATTATTTTTCTAAACTTGTGCTTTTTCCAGTGTTAATGGTTAAAATTGGTGGTGTTTTACGCATTAAGTGCTGAATTACGAGCATGAGTGTGGGCAAGTGATATAATGTAGTGAAACGTGGTTTTTCGTGTTGCTTCCAAAATTCCATAGAAGCTTCTAGTAAAGTCGCCACCACTTTACTAGGGTATGACTTAGACTGGACTAAATACACTGTGTGGAGCCAAAATATAAGAAAAAAAAAAATTACACTATCTTCTTCGTTTAATGGCTGTCTATCGCTTGTCTTCGTTACTAGAAACTCCATGGTTCATACGGTCACAGTATCATATTTTGTCCTCTAGTAATGCTAGAAATACACGTAAGATGGCGCCGCTAGTTTCATTACAAATATCTTTAGTTTTATTGGCCGCCGATGCCTTAATGGATGTATTAACAATTTACTATTTAATTGAATAAATAATAATAAACTCGTAATATCTTGTTTATGTTTATCTACTACAAGGATAACTGACAACACAATCATAGGAAATTCATTTACGATTATTATACGTAAACACTAGGTACAGGTAACAAGGTACTTAAAGGTCTTATACTATTATAATTATTATCTGTGACATATCACACTAATATTATAAAGGCGAAAGTTTGTATGTGTGTATGTTTGATACTCCTTCACGCTTAAATGTCTGGACAGATTTGGATGAAATTTAGAATACATAGCTTATATACTGGATTAACACAAGGTATTTTTTAGCTGCGGGTGAAACCGCGGGGTACAGCTAGTAAATAATAAATATATTCATACATATTATATTATTCTATTGCTTAGCTGGATTGCTAGTAGGTATCCAGCAGCCATCGGAGGGAGAGCAGTGTTTGATCATCATTTTTGATCACAGATGACAACATAATCCTATACTTAACTAGATGCAGAGTAGATAATTGAGTAGCTATATAGGTAACTGTTTGAACTAGTTCCATTGAAGCGTATTTATATTATGTTCCTTGATTGAAACCACAGACCTGAGAACAACGAAAATATTCTAGGTCTGTGATTGAATCGTTTCATGGAAGTGATGAGAAAAAGTCTTACTAGTTCGATGGTACATAAATGCGGATAAGAGTGTAATAGCATATACCTACAGGGTGATTGGTTCGTAGACTGTGTGCTTAAACAGGGGGCGTACCGTGAGCTCTTAGCGCGATTCAATACTGAGCCTATATTGGATCGCTTTGCTTTTTTTGTATGAGGATTTTGACAAGCGATCCAGTATAGGCTCTGTTTTGAATCGCGCTAGGAGCTCACGGTACGCCCCCAGGTCTTGGGCTATCTTTTAAGCGTAACATTAGTTCCTACTAAGGTTTTAGTTCAGCGATTTTTTTATTTTCAAGGTATTCATAGTTTTGTGAAAATTGGAAAAGCTCCCCGTTTTTAACCTTAAATCACTGATTTCTGAAAGTACAAGTACTAACCAATAAGTTTTTGATTTTAATTACATAAAATAAACCTGAATGACTCTACTGACACTTAAATTTAATCATAATTAACCATAGCTTTTTTAAAAAGTGCTTAAACGTGAACATTTTTTTCCCTGAAAATGATGACCCTCGCAAAAAAAGTTGATTTACCTCAAAAAGTTGACTGAATATTTTTTCTGTAAACTATTTTAAAACATGCCCATTTTAACGGCTTTCTAATGAACAAAAAAAAAAACAAAAAATATTGATGGGTTCTAAAGATACTCGCAGCCAAAGATGTCAACCCCCCCTCTTCGACACACGAAACCAGCCATGAATACTTGGTATCACGATCAAAGTTAAGCCATAAAGCGAGAGTTAGAGCAACCAAGTAGTCACAAACTTATTTTTATATATCAATTGACTCTCATTGATACATAAAACCCGTATCTATAAGACCTGTATATACCGAAACAATTAGAAAAATATATCCAGTGCGAAATCGACTTACATTAGGCACGTTCATCTTTTAAATGTTAGTTCGTAAAGCTAGGCGACGTTATTAATAAATTTATTTACTTACACTTTTTACAGTCATTTAAGCACAAAATTTTGTGCTTATGCACCACTGTACGGTAGAAGGATATCATAAACCCAAGGAAAACCTTAAAACTTTAAGACTTATATACAATATAAAATGTACAAATATGTGCTCAGGGGCGGGTCGGGGATATAAACTTTGTTACAGCCAAAACGAAATTCTTTTTCACAATTGTTCGGCTATCTCTGAACGGGCCTGTAATAGAATTGTTCCTTTATTATTTGATTTACCTCCTTCAATTTTATGTCGGTGCAATAGTTTTATTCACTTTTATTGTAGGTATATAGCTCTGAACCTTTTGTTAGGTAGGTATATATACCCATCTACCTATATTGGTAAATTTAGAATTGGTTAGGTCATTTTAGAGTTATAATAGCTAGGTAACTTGAGTAGGTATACATAGGTAAGTTTGTACCTACTTAGTACTTATGTTTATAGGAGCGTTTTCTTTTGGTTTAAGGCCTATTCAGACCGGAGCGTTATTTACTACCGCGGTTGGTCGGGATCCCGCCGGGTATTTTGTATGAAGTTCCGCAGCTATTAGAGTGAAACTTTGCGTGAAAAAGTATAACAAAAGGATTAGGCGGTAGCGAATAACGATCCGGTCTGAATAGGCCTTTATGCGAACCACTATATTGATTTTAATATGTATTCTTTACCTACCTATTTCCAATTAAAAATATAGGGTAGGTGGGTACCTACCTACTTACATAATAGGTACCTATTAACCAATATGCAGGCGTGCACCTATAAAGACAGTTTCCAAAATAGTTCCCTGCAGTTCGTTACAATACCCATTTAGGTCTATGATACCAAATTCGACCAATGGATGAAGCGAAGATGAATGAGTCCTCCATGAAGCTTGATTAGAATGATTCTAATAACTTATTGTAACCACTATCAGCTACTAAAACGTTACCTATACCTACCTACCTACTTCTTGGAGGTAGGTAAATAGGTAAACAGATAAACTAACAAAAAAATAATTTGACCGCATGCCTACAAATAGTTTCAGAACATGCGATTGTAGTAGTTTATGGAAATGGCAATTCAAATATTGCTATAATTATGGGCCATTTCGTTTCCATTGTGGCTAATAAAGCTCACGTATCCGCGACTATTTTTCAAGAAAACTGTTAATTTGGCCGAGTTAGTGGTTACCGTAACAAGTTACGGAAATATAAATATTCGTCTAATTAATGCGTCCTAAATTCTATTTAGGTAAATCTGCCCAATATTTTTTAAGGTTAGGTACTAGTATGCGTTCATTAGGGGATTTACAACCTAACCCCTATTTCATAAAGCGACAAATCAGCAGGCGGACCACGGGCAATGCCCGATTATAATAAAACTACATTGTCAGTCAAAAATAACTGACAATTATTACTTAGTCTCGTATGGCCTATGTTCAGCAGTGGACGTCTTCAGGCTGTTGATGAACCATAACCATGTCGATGTCTGTATCTACGCCATAATGAAACTTCTCCCGAAGTGAAGGAAAGGACAGCTTTGGGGCCATAGAATTTCTCTAATTTTTCTCTCTATTCCCTGCATTAGAGTTGGGTTGGTTATGATTAGGAGCGATTATACCTACCTGTGGTAGTACCTGTACTTATTAGTTAAAAAAAATAACAGAGGACCTATGTCTGATATATACCTACAGGAGATATTTCAGGCCCATCTCGTCTGGATCCTCCAGTCATCATCCAGTTTTAAGCCTTCAGGCTTAAAACTGGATGGGATCCAGACGAGAACAATGTTATTAGAGTAGAATAAAAGCATATAAAAGTAAGATATTAAACAGTGTGTCACAATGACATCGTTTATTTTTGAAAAATAAAGAAAAAATAAAGGAAAAATTTCGATGGTACCTACTTAATCTAAAATGGAAACACCGTTCTGGCCGTACCGTTCGTCGCGGAGACCGGATGCGACAATTTGGATAAATGGTACATCCGTCGACGGCTGAATAAATTATTCAGGCTCGCTTTCTGCCCTCCACTCTTCACGTGACAAGGAGAGGATTGCACGATAAAGTGGAATATTTAAGGAGTAATCACGTACCATACGCCGGTATAAAGTGGCTCACTGAGCCTCCAAGACGCCTATTTTGCGAAATGACATTTCTATTCCCGTTTCCCCAATGCATAGCGCTTTAGATGTGAATATACCTACCGCATTAAAGTATGTATACTGGAAATCTGACAATGGCCAGATGATGTTACCTACAGAAGGAAAGAGTGACCGACGTTGTGACCTCGCGTCTTCATTCTGTAAAGAAACTACGTAGGTACCTAATGATCTGGACCAGTAGTTTCTTTACATATACCTATCGTCTTTCTATTATCGGAACTTATAGAACAACTAATAAATCTCTACTTCCCTAGCACATCCCACGCAAAATGGTTGAACTAATCTGAATGAATAGCACTATGCAATATTTATAAAAAAAATTGATTGATTGAAATGCGCAGGATGTAGCTATATTTTCTACTTTGAACGTGTTCGAGGCCCGGCTTTGTCAAGTTATATAAAAAATTTTTGAGTGAGTTAAATGTGTTTATTTGTAGGTACTACGGGAGATATTAGGTACGGGGCATTGGTTTGATCCATCCTGTTTAATATTGTAGACAGGAGACACCCCCCGGTATCAACCGCAAACTTACGACTTTTTTCCGCGGGAATTCTTGATTTTCCGGGATAAAAAGTATCCTATGGTAATATTAACAATCCAAATGAAATACAATTGTATTCATTTGTTCCCGCCTGTATTTGCAGCACAATATACTTACTCAGTTTTAATAAGCATTAGATACCTACCTAGTATCTTACGTAAGTCAGTTACCTATATATCTTTTCTAAGCATCAATCCTAGAGCTCCATTTATAAATCTCCCATGCACTGGCTAATTACCAGACTATTGTGATAAGTCGGAGTTACAAGTTTCCCAGAATGGTTTTCCTCTCCTCTCGTTTATCTTTCTTAAACAGTGGAATTGGCCGGGGATTCAGTGGGATAATTACGTTGCCTATTTAGTTGGTAAATAAGGTAGCACCTTATTTTTCTTTCGGTTTTGTGCTCATCTATATTAAAGAGGTGGGGAAGGTTAGCCGGTGGGGCGGCGGCGGTAAGTAGGCACTTTTTGTTAGGAAAGGGTGTTTGTTTGTCTATTAGTGTAATATTCTTTGTTGGAGCCTTTTTAGAAAGATTTTAGACAAGATGTTATTTTTAAAAACAGTTTGGTGACACATTTTTTATTAACTTATATTGCTCTAGGTAGATAGAGATGTACCTTGATACCGGTCCAGTTATATTTTGATGTTTGATAAAGACAATTACAATGAGTAAGTATTGTGTATTCGTTTAAAAGCATCTGTTCAGCCCATCTACTATGGAGAAGTCAGAGTCAGGCTAACCAGCCAACATCCATTATATTTAACGTAACCGCAAATGCGATCGACACATCTCTAGCGCGGGAGGTTATCGATACAATAGCGCGGATATTATCGATACAGCACCACCACTAGCATCGATATTCTGATTAGTGCGAGTAAGCTCTAATTGGCTTGGTTTGGGCGAGCACAGATCGCGGCACTAAAACAGAGATTTGCGGGATTAATCCGCGTTGATACCATGGATTCCCGATGTAGGTATACCTTACATAATGGGTTTAATGGGTTTACTATATTCGCTACGATAAACGTTGCTTCTACTGCTTTTTGACTCTACTGCTTCAGCGCACGAAAAATGTAGAATACCTACCTCCGTAATACCTACATATATACCCGTCCAGAGTTTGACGTTCAACAAATAGGTACTTGAGTATTAACTTAATAAGCATTGATTAAACAGCGAAAAAGATATTTAAGGTGGAACGTTTCACTAGCACGGCAAATTCAAATTTTCTTGCGTTCTTTTGCCAATAATAGCTCAATTACTAAACGTGATTACATTAAAACTAATTTAACGTAAAGAAATAGAATGTATCAACAAATTACGATTAAAATTATCTCCTAGATATCATTGGTTTAGCGACAAATGGCAATAAACAAATTTCGTCTTAATTTTTCAGTCTATTGCTATTTGACGCTAAACCAACGATATGTAGGTGATAATTTTAATTGTAATTTATTGATACATTCTATTTATTTGCGCAAAATTAGTTTTCATATTATCACGTTGAGTAATTATTGGCAAACGACCGCAAAAAAAAAATTGAATTTGCCGCGCTAGTGAAACATTCCACCTTAATATACAAGTTTAGCCTAGTCACAGTTCTACGTCTCCTCCCCTGAGTGCCACCAGGTTCGATATTCTCAAATTCAGACTCAATCCTGAATTACAATTTCGTTTTGCACTGTTAATGAACCGAATCCATTTAATTAACTTTACTCATGGGGTCACGTAACGAACCGTTTAAATCTCCTTAGATAATGCGAGTGCATACTTGTCAGATATGCAAAAAAGTAAAAGGTTTTCTTAAAGTTGCTCTGGAGAATAGAGACCGATATGTATGTAGAAGGTTAAATTGAAATTTATATTTGTAGGTACTTAATAATGACATACCAATACTTATCTACCTACCTTTATTTAAAAAATATAGTTAGACCTTCGCGCCGGTGGCGTTCTATGGCGTAGAGGCCTTCCCCATATATAGACCGCCACTTTGACTGGCTACTTGCCTCTTGAATAATACGGTTCCCCGTGGTTTTGACCAGATCGTTGTCACGTTGGTTCACCTAGTGCGAGATTCACGTCCTTCGGTGTGTCTTCAATTTCGTTGCACCACCCGATAAACTTTCTTCTCCATCGGCTGTCGGTTTTGCGTGCACAGCGTTCATCATCATCATCATCATCATCATTAACAGCCTGAAGCCGTCCACTGCTAAACATAGGCCTCCCCCAGAGCGCGCCACCTTGAGCGGCTGCTCGCCTCCTGCATTTTTTTTATGCGATTGAATGACGTGACGAGCTAGTCGTTCACCAGATGTTAAGCGACACGTCCGCCCATAACAGTTGCATCCATCGGCTCCCCGCGGCTTTCACCAGATCGTCGGTCCACTGAGTGGGGGGCCGGCTTAGGCTGCGTCTTTCGGTTCGTGGTCGCCACTCGAGAACCTTTCTTCCCCATCGGTTGTTAGTTCTACGAGCGATGTGGCCTGCCCATTGCCATTTCAACTTGTTAATTCTAAGAGCTATATCGGTCACTTTAGTTCTTCCGCGGATCTCCTCGTTCTGGAGCTTATCTCGCAGGGAAACACCGAGCATAGCTCTCTCCATAGCTCGCTGCGCGACTTTGAGCTTGCACACACACAACACAGTGCACAGTGAACAGCGTTGCCCACTGCCATTTGCTTATACTAGTTTTTAGTAACTACCTATGTAAGTTTTTATTAGGTATGTAAGTATGTAGTACTTGCCTATAAATTTACTGGTTTTTTCTACTGTCAATGAAAATGAAAATGCGTTTAGTTCATATTCTCCATAGAACCACAAAGCATTTTCTCGCAGCTAAAGCTGCCAGTTCGAGCTGCTAAGTGAAAAACGAATACCTTAATATATTACTAATATTTTGCGTCTTATAAGTGAATGGATATAGATATCAAGACGTGACAGATTAATGATATGACCGGCCGGCACTATGTCCATCCTTCGCTCATGGGATAGTAAGTATATATTCACACAGACAATAAATGATCGCAAAGTTGTTGCCGACACCATCGGAAAACTGAGTCCGCTTTCAGCCTGAGTTACACGACTAAGTAATATTGTTTTAGTTAGTAAGTAGTGCGGGACCACTGGCAGACAGTTTGGCATCCTCAGCACATGATCTATGTTAATGTCACGTAAGAGATTATTTCTTGGCACTGAACGCGGTTCAAACAATTGCACACTTTGCATTGTAGATTTTTACTTTGGTACTTATAAGTTTATTTTAGAAACTTTATGATAAGAGTCTGAATTCTCTATCGTCATTAGGGCAGGCGCGGATACAGAAATTTCTTAAGGGGGGGGGGGGCGCACAAATCATTATAGTAGAGGAGTGCAAGAGGGAAATTTGGGGATATGGCGGTAAAACACATAAGCATATGATAATACAGGACCACAACTACAATTTGTGCTCTTTTCTTGCATTAGGGGAGGGTCGTACTAGGTGAATCGAGATACTAGGTGACTCTGTGACTGTGAGTTCGTGTCTCTAGAAAGATACTGAAGTCTATGTGAAAAATGGTTGCAACTATTACTTTTGACTCGCAGCCGGCACAACATGTTACTGTCACAGTTCCTGTGAAAAAATAATAGGTGTGTCCCTCTCTGGTACGATACTGACGTCTTTGTTAGAATAGGATGCACCTATTACTTGTGAAAAAATAATAGATGTGTCCCCCTCTCTGGAACGCTACAGACGCCTACAAAGCCTTTTATTTAATAGAAGATTTACCTATTTATTTTACTACACAATTAATTCGGCTAAAATTTTATCCATGTAGAAGAATATTTGACAATGGCTAATATGAAAAGCTTTTTCAGTTTTTCTTTTTCCGCCCCGTGATTTAATACTGATTTTAATCGTTTTCCCGGAGATCATTTCCATTTGCGGGAAAATCTGGTCTTGACAGTGTAAACTAGGTATCTATCTGTGTGAAATCATCAAAATAGATTCCGTTTAGAATTGAAACCCACGCATACAAAAAGATAGCGTATCACTTTTTCTTAAAATTACTCACGTTATCGATTTTACTAAAAAAATATACTTACATTATTTCACCTTTTTATTTTTGTACCTACCTTTGGGTTGGGTATAACAATACCGACGCATATGTTATAATATTATAAATATAAACATCCATCACATTTCTCTTTATTTTTTATGTGAACTCCAGTGACGTATTGGCTTACGTTGTTAGGTATTTCTAGGTACATAGCAAGTCAATACACCTTTGCAAGTGGGAGTTTTCCGCAACAGAGAACTATTCGATTCGGCGTATCTCTACAAATTCGTATAAGTGCAACACTTGGAAAAAGAAAACAATTGTGTAAAGTTCCCGTCTCCCAGCGCTGGAACTCACAAGTTTAAAGTGTGTTATTTCTTTCGCGCGTAACTTTGTTGTTGAACGGAACTGACAGTTATGTGTATTGACTTCACAATACGTGCTCTTTCTGTGTCTTTATACACACGAATAACATCTTGGAAATGTACAAAGATCCTTACCTATAAGGGTGAAAGTGGTATGAGAGTCAGCCGGGCATGGTGCGCTTCTGGGCCAATTGTTTAAATTTTTGTATATTACTTAATTTTTCTGTTGTATTATTCTAAATATTTGGAGCACAAAAATTGTGTTATCTTAAGCACAATATTGTAACAAATAAATTATTTTCTATTTTGTTTGCATTTGAATACTTATTATAACAAAATCTAACGAATAATATTGTATTTCTTATAGATACATTTATGTAAGGTATTTCGATATTAATGTTTTAAAATATGAATGTGGGTAATCGTTTTTCCAGTCAGTCTGTCTAACGAATAAATGGTGATGGTTTGATCGCGCCTCGTTTTATTATATTCCGCAAGTATTTTACAGTGGCGACGAGTAAAGTCACGAATCCAGGTGCTACAGAGTGTGTAAAACAGTTTTAAATATAAAACAATGTCGATCGGCAAGATTTCAGAGTTTAATGTGGGAACGGATAACTGGCGGATGTACGTGGAACGGCTGGAACAATATTTCATTGTGAATAATATTGCGCCCGAGTTACAAGTGCCCACATTAGTGACCGTGATGGGGTCAGCGGGCTACGAGCTGCTGGTAAACTTGTGCACGCCAGAAAAACCAACCAAAAAATCGTTCAAAGAGTTGGCGGACATTTTGGAAAAACATCTACAGCCGCGGCCGAGTGTATTAGCCGAGCGGTTTAAGTTTCACCACCGTAAACAAAATAGCGGTGAGAAAATATCAGACTACGTTGCGGAATTAAAGAAAATGTCTAAAACATGTGAATTTGGACAGTGGCTAAATGAAAGTTTGCGCGATCAGCTGGTTTGTGGGTTGGCGAGTGAGACGATACGTCAACGTCTATTCGCGGAAGATAACCTCGATTTTCAAAAAGCTAGCAGCCTAGCTTTAAGTATGGAAGCAGCAGAAATAGATGCGGCCCTGGTGGAGACGCAAGTAGGCGGCAGGAACGTGTCAGCGGACTGTCAAGCAATGGTCAGGGTGCAGCGAGATACAGGGGTGATGACGACACCCGGTCGAGGTGTATGGCGCGGCGCCGGCGCGGGTGCTCGAGACTTCGTGGCGGCCCGGCGCGCGGCTGGTAACGCCGCCGGCCCGGGATGGAGCGGTGGTGCCGGCCCACGGGCCGAGTGCCGGGTGTGCGGCGGAAACCATGACCCAATCTCGTGCAAGTTTAGGCGTTACGTGTGCAGAATGTGCAACCGAGAGGGCCATCTGCGCCGAATGTGCCCAAGTGCAAATAATAAGAGCTACAACGTTAGTCGTCATAACCACAACTACGTTGAGGAGGCAGCAGAGTTGAGTAGTTGCAGCAGCGAAGAGGTAACTACAATTAATCAATTATCATTAGATAAGTGTCCGCCGATTTTAATGTCAGTGAATATTGACAATAAAGTTTTGGAAATGGAGTGTGATACAGGGAGTGCAGTGTCATGCATCAACTATGAAATATATCAGAAATATTTTAAGCATATGAATATACAGGAATGTAAATTAATACTCAGGTACTATACCGGTGAAACTATGCGACCGGTAGGAGTAATAAAACCGCTCGTTAGGTATAAAGATAAGGAGAGATATTTGGATCTGTACATTGTCAACAACGGGAAAACTATGTTACTGGGGAGGCAGTGGTTAATGGAACTAGGAATTAAAATACCTAGTGCGATTCACAATGTAAACAATGTAACGGATGATGGTTTTAATTTTGAAAATTTCAGTTCCAGATATTGTAAGGTGTTCTCGGAGGGCTTGGGACGGTTCACCGGCGACAAGGTCAGCATCCACCTGCGACCGGAGGCGCGGCCGGTGTACATGCGCGCGCGGCCGCTGGCGTACGCGCTGCGTGAGCCGGTGGGGCGGGCGCTGGACGAGCTGGTGCGCGACGGCGTGCTCACCCCCGTTGACCGCTCCGACTGGGCAACACCGATCGTGCCCGTTGTTAAAAAAGACGGTAACATTAGGATATGCGCTGACTATAAAATCACTTTAAACAAGGTGCTAGATGTCGACCGTTATCCTCTGCCGAGGGTGGAGGACCTGTTAGCTCGGCTACACGGGGGGGAACGATTTACAAAAATTGATCTTTCGCAAGCATACGCACAATTGGAGCTGGATGATACTCGGAAATACACTGTTATCAATACTCATAAAGGAATGTTCCGTTATAATCGCTTAGTTTATGGTCTTGCTTCTGCCCCGGGAATTTTCCAAAAAATATTAGAGCAACTTTTTGCCCATTTGCCATGCGTAGGAGTATTTTTGGACGATATTATAATAACTGGTAAGGATAGCTCCTCACATTTGGACAATTTAAATAAGGTTTTTGACATCTTACAGTCAAACGGTCTTAAAGTAAAAAGGGAAAAGTGCACGTTTTTTGCAAAATCGGTCACATACTTGGGGTACGTTATTTCTAAAGAAGGGGTACACACATGCGCCGATAAGGTCAAGGCTATTACGGAAACACCAGCACCAACGAACGTTTCAGAATTACGGTCGTTCCTTGGTATGGTTATGTATTATGCAAAGTTTGTGGGTAACGTTAGCTCTATCCTGGCTCCTTTGTATTATTTATTACGAACAGGCGTTGCATTTGCATGGAGTGACGAGTGCCAGGTGGCGTTTGATGAGATAAAGCGTTTATTGTCTTCTAGCAAGGTTCTCATGCATTATTCACCTGACTTGCCGTTGATCTTGACCGCAGACGCCAGCAGCGTGGGCGTGGGCGCGGTTATCTCCCACTTGACAGACCAAGGCGAGAAACCTATAGCATATGCGTCGCGAGCGTTAAACAAAGCGGAGCGCGCTTATTCACAAATAGAAAGAGAAGCCCTTGCCATTATTTTTGGTATTAGGAAGTTTCACCAGTATTTATACGGCAGGAAGTTTAAGTTACGAACTGATCATAAACCTTTGACATCCATATTTGGCAGCAAGGTCGGTATACCAGTCATGGCAGCTAGCCGAATGCAGAGGTGGGGGGTTTTACTTTCAGGATATAACTATGACATAGAATATGTATCATCAGGAAAAAATAGCGCCGATGCCTTATCACGCTTACCATCGAAGAAAAGTCATAATAGTGAAACCGCAGAATTTACTTACATCAATTTCGTAGAAAAGTTTCTACCAATCACACACAACGACGTGCAAAAAGCGACAGCTACAGATGCACAATTAAGTAGAATACTTCTATATGTCCAATCAGGCTGGCCGGCGTGTAGTACTGATGACGATTTAAAACCATACTTTTGCAGACGAAACGAGCTGTATGCCGAGTCCAACTGTGTCATGTGGGGCTACCGTATGGTAATACCGTTGTCTTTACGACCTCAAATATTAAAACAGTTGCACAACAGTCATATGGGTATAGTCAAAACTAAATCGTGTGCACGAAGTTACGTATGGTGGCCCAATATTGACGCAGATATAGAAAACATGTGCCGGAGCTGTAACACCTGCGCACTGGAGATGCCTGCACCACCGCGTGCACAGCCTCAGCCGTGGCCCTACACTACTCAGCCATGGTCTAGGTTACATATAGACTTCCTAGGTCCCTACCACGGGTTGACTTTCTTTGTAGTCATCGACTCAACGTCCAAGTGGATTGAGGTATTCGAAATGGCACGCACCACAGCTTCAGCTGTAATAAAAATCCTGCGTAGCTTGTTCGCTAGGTTTGGCCTTCCGCTAGAAGTCGTGTCCGACCAGGGTACGTCGTTCACCAGTGAAGAGTTTGGGCAATTTCTTAAAAACAACGGCATCCGACAAACATTCTCTCCTGCGTATCATCCAGCATCTAACGGTGCGGCTGAGAACGCCGTAAAATTATGTAAAAGGGCAATTAAAAAAGCGATGACGGATAAGATTGAAGTTGATGCGGCCTTGCAAACGTTCCTTCTAGCTTATCGAAACTCGGTCCACAGCACTACGGGTGTGACCCCAGCGTCCATTCTACAAAGACGCCCGCTGCGTACTCGGCTAGATCTCCTACGTCCCGATAGGGCGGTCCTCAGTCGAGTGAGCGAGGCACAAAGTAGGCAGGTGGAGTACGCAGGTGGTAGGTCATACCAGTCATTTGAACCAGGTGAACCGGTGTGGTATAGGAGCTACAGAGGACGTGATAAATGGGAAACAGGTACGGTGGTTAGAGAAACAGGATCCCGTAGGCTACATATTAAGGAGGATAGTGGTCGACATAACATCAAACATGTAGATCAAATACGTCGTCGGTCACGCATGTCTGATGTTCCATGCCCGGGTGAGGTTAGTGTGGAGCCGACTGTTAAGGATCATTTAACTGAGGAGGGTGAACCAGGGTGTAAAAACTCTGTAAAAATAAATGATACGCCTAAAGTCACTCCCCCTCGAACCGGTTCAGCCCATTCGGGTGGTGAGCACGACGACGAAATCTATAGCACTCCAGCGCCCGTTCCGCCATCCTCGGGGTCGCCTCGGCCAATACGACATCAACCCAAAGCTAAACCAGAGTCGCCTGTGAACCGTTCCAAGAGAGTACGGAAACCAGTTATTAGGTTGCAATTGTCATAAAACTTAAATATAAGGTAATTAGCTGATAATCTAGGTTTACTCCCTTAGCTTAGGTGCCTACCTAAATTGTTATTAGTTTAAAGCGATTCGTTCGCTACCTAACTATATATACCTACCTACTTATTATAACGCCACTATGCGTGGAATTTCAATTGTGTCCTATTACTTTTTTCAATTCAATATTTTTGTCATATATTATGCTTATTTAAGAGTAGAGGTGTAAGGTATTTCGATATTAATGTTTTAAAATATGAATGTGGGTAATCGTTTTTCCAGTCAGTCTGTCTAACGAATAAATGGTGATGGTTTGATCGCGCCTCGTTTTATTATATTCCGCAAGTATTTTACATGTTTGTTTTATATGCTTGTTTATGTGTCTTTTATTGCCGCTTTCCTATCCTATTTCATTATTATAACCTAACCTAACATGACAACTGAAAATTTTGAAACACTGAAAGATGCCTGTGTACCTAAAGCTACCTATAATAACGACGTTACAGACCTAATAGCAATGGATACAATAGTTATGTATCGAATATCTTTTATTTTTCGTACTTCAATGCTATTTGGTACCTATTAGACAAAGAGGTTATTTATTTCTACAAAGATTGGCTGCGGGGAAATCAAAAGTTCCATACAATTTTCCTAGTTTCTTTGGCCATAGCGGCGACCGCACCGTCATAAACCAAAAGCACAAAGGTTTTACGAGACACATTAAGTTAATGGAAGTGATCAGACATGTGCCACCAGTTTGACTAAGCTCTATTAGGATATACATCAGCTTCAAGAATTATGTTATGATCTTATGAGGAGGAGATTGGTAGAAGCTCCATTTCTGAAAAAATGCACCATCGTCCTATTTTATTATTTAACTGGTTCAGCGGCGTAAGCTCGATATCGGCAATAACACCTATTGATGTTTACGAATCTGATCCTCAATAAATGAAAATGTGTGGACAATTTTTGTATGTTAATGGACTGTCGTAACGAGCTGGGCGTTCGCCTGATGTCAAGCAACACGACCAACCGTAAAAGCTGCAGTAAAATCTTCATAGTTTTTAGGGTTCCGTACCCAAAGGGTAAAACGGGCCCTATTACTAAAGCTCCAGGCTGTATCTCATGACCCTGATAGTTAGACAGTTGAATTTTTTACAGATAATGTATTTCTGTTGCCGCTATAAAAAGAAATACTAAAAAAACAGAATAAAATAAACATTTAAGGGGGCTCCCATAAAACAAACGTGTTTTTTTGCTCGTTTTTATAGATAATACTACGGAACCCTTCGTGCGCGAGTCCGACTCGCACTTGGCCGGTTATTTAATTATAAGTACTACTTATAAGTACGTATTGTGTATTCTGTGACTATACTTAAAAAAAGTCTTCTGTGGTACTAACGCTGTATGACGCTACCAAGTCGGGTTTGGGAATTCCCGACAATTTCAAAGCCCCGGGACACGAGAGAGCCTACAATCAAAGTCCCGGGAATTCCCGGGACTTCGAGACTTTTAAGAAAAACATTTATTTGTTTTGTGTTTAAATAATTAACAGGAGTAAGCCTTTTTTGGAGAATTTTAATTGAGTAAATTTCTGGTGAAACGTATTAAAAAACGGCAATTTTTTTGTGAATATCAACATTTATTAAACAGAATATTAAATCTTAATAACTATAACGTTAAACGTGAGTCGTTCGAGGACATTAGCACCATGCTCACCGACCTCATAATAGAGTCTCCCAACAGGTCGGCCTTTAGATGAATGTGAACAAGACGAAAATCATGTCTAATGTTCATGCTCCACCTATACCGGTAATTGTTGGGAATGATACTCTCAAAGTTGTCGACAAATATGTCTACCTAGGACAGACTGTCCAATTAGGTAGGTCCAACTTCGACAAAGAGGTGGCGCGAAGAATCCAACTAGGCGGGGCAGCGTTCGGGAACCTTCGACCTATCTTTTCGTCTAAAATAACGCAACGACTGAAACGAAGGTTTTCAATCAGTGTGTGTTGCCAGTGATGACTTATGGAACTGAGACATGGTCTTTTACTGTTAGCCTCATTAGTAAGCTCAAAGTCACGCAACGAGCTATAGAGAGAGTTATGTTTGGTGTTTCCCTGCAAGATAAGCTCCGGAACGAGAAGATCCGCAGGAAAACTTAAGTGACCGATATAGCTCTTAGAATTAGCAAGTTGAAATGGGCAGGCTACATCGCTCGTAGAACTGACAGCCGATGCCGGCCGCCCACTCGGTGGACCGACGATCTGGTGAATGCCGCGGGAAGCCGATGGATGCAGCATTCGCGCAGCTGCTCAAAGTAGCACTCTCTGGGGGAGGCCTATGTTCAGCAGTGGACGTCTTCAGGCTGTGAACTTTGACGTTAATTTCAGTCTTAATAATTGCTTTGTTTATTTCTTTTAATCACACACAGATTGACTTTTAAGCAGTTAAATCTCGTTATCTAGTTGTAAATCGTACTAATTCTTAATAGCTTTACTATTATCTAGTAACTCTAGTCCCACCAAAACTCCGGCCAAACGCATTTATTGTGTTGTGTACTCAGTAGTTACGTAGTAGACCAAGTAATTATTCATTAAAGTAACATATGGCGCTAGGCTACTTCAATTATTTGAAAATAAAATTATTACACAACAATTTCGACAATCTTGCCTCGTCTCGAGTCTCGACCCGAAAGTCCCGGGACTCGAGACAGCTAAAATTACGAAAAGTCCCGGGACTTTGAGATACGGGAAGTCCCGGGACGCAAACCCTATACCAAGTTACTTTTCCAAGTTACTCGCACTTTGCATGCTTCGATTATATTGAAACATTCGTTCAGATTTACCTAGTAGGTATAAAATTTTTATGCACGTTGAGGAGTATTCACATGTGACTAATATATTAAATTAAATTCTCATGAATGAGAGTTAAGCTATTGCACAGCATGGGAGCTTATTGTGAAGGGCGCTTTATGTTGTGTTTTTTTTTTATAAGAATGAATGACTTGATGGGACGTGGTTCACCTGATGTTAAGCGACACGGCCGCCCATAATAGTTGCAGTGCCACTCGGAACTTTAAAATAATAAAGTTTCGCGTGACACTGCACTGCGCACGTCATCCTGAGACATCACACAGTCTAGTAATCAGATTACTAGACTGCGAAATCAATTCATAAAGTCTCATTTGCCTAGTAATTTCACTAGCTACAATGCCCTTCAAACCGGAACACAGTAGTGCTTGCACACTACTGCTTGGCGGCAGAATAACTGGCAAAGTGGTGGTACCTACCTAGACGAACTTTGCAGAAAAGTCCTACCACCTAGTACTTGTGATGTATGCAGCGGGAATTTTCCTAATTTCTATTCTACGCTTTACACGCGTAGTTAGTGGGTAGGTACCTAAACACCTACACCTACTCCCGCCGCCGGCGCCGCTCGGCAGTTCTGCGCTGCGTCCGTGAAATTGAATTAGCAACTCATTAGTGACGCCAATAAAACGGGCCGACTGCTCCCCGCTCGTAGGGTTGTCAGTAAGATTTGCCAGACCTGAAAACATGAAAGCGAAACATTTACTAGATGGTAGGTACGACTTTTCTGTAAGAGTTCGCCTAGGTAGAACCCTATATTTACTTTGCCGGATATTCTGCCGCCAAGCAAGTGTGCAAGCACTACTGTGCTCCGGTTTGAAAGGCACTGTATTAGCTAGTGAAATTGCTGGGCAAATGAGACTTTAGGTATGCACAGAATTCATCCTATACTTATAGCAGAATACTCCCGCGGTGATTACACGTAAAAAAGTAAAAGAAGTCAGTTTGTAGATATACGACCCCTGACCCCGATCCCGGGGAGATGTTGGGTCAAGTATCCATAGGTATCTATTTAGCCAGGGCGAGATAGTTAATGCTAGCGCGGCCATCTCGCTCCATCCCGGCCGCGGACGGATCACGGAGGGTTTTAGTGGGTTTGAGTCCCACATATATACCCTCGGCCATCACACCGGTGGTGGCAGGGAAGTACTAGGACATCTCCCCCTTCAAAAAAAAGTGTGTAAGTATTTATTACATTGTCCAGATACTAAAAGTACATATCCCTAATTTATCGATAAACAATACTAGATACGTTTTGAACTGCGTACCCACCTACTAAGTACCTACCTATTATTTTCAGAAAACCTCCAAAGATTTTGTTCCCTTTGTTCTTATTTAGGTGCAGGTATTTATTCTTAAGTTTTCGTTCACTAAATTGTGCTATTCAAGACCATAAATATTCAACTTTTTGATCAACTTAATTTAGTAGCCGGACAACCCTCACCGTCATACCGGACCCTACCTACCCCTAGTCAGATAACCTACGCGCTGAACCGGTATATCTACCTATGTGTAAATATATACTAACCTACAAGTTAATAAAATTATTAGATGGGTAAAGTTACACGCAAGTACCTAGAATAAAAGTAGAAATACCACGAAAACATCGCGGGATCAACTTGCTAAATATTCATAAGGGTAGTCTTATTGTGCCAGCTAGAGCATAATTTTTGCTACGTTGTGGTGTCTACCACTACTATTATAGTTGGCTTTTATGAGCATACAGGTGTAGCACGAACTGCATAATATGTTCTCGTTTATACATGTGTGTGTCAGAAATATTTCAGCGCGGCGGAGCGCGATTCCCAATGGACGCGAGAGGGCAAACTCTTGCGAATTATAGGCACTTAGTTTAAACGATAGCCCTTTGGGAATTCGTCTGTTTTGCACTCACTAATCTTCAAGCAGCGTTCGATTTTTAAACACGAATATTTTGGGTTGGTCCTCCCTCATTAATAAAATACGTATACCGAACACACGCTAACTCGATTCCCCTGACGTAAGCAGGCCAATCAAGGAAATTCGTGTCAAAAGAGAAAACTGAGTCGAGCGTTAATTTTCTTAATGTACCTTGTTAAGGTTGGGGCAAATTCTGTTCCGGTTCTGAATAAATTAAGACAACATTAGCTGCAAAAACGCAATCGCGATACCTGACTAACGAACTTACTAAAGATTACTAAAGATTTAACGACAACTTTGTCGCGAAGAGTCGCTCAGTTTTCCATCAACCCTTCGATTCGGTGTCATTAGATATACATACATATATAAGTTTCATAACTTGCGGACTTGACTGACCACACTTTGACTGTGGATGTATGCTGTGTGTGACTAATGTAAAGTAAAGCGCTCCTCTGGAAATCGGAATTGAGTAGGTAATTATGATATAGCTCCACAGAATTCACCATATTTTACATTCTATGATAGCGAGTATATTGCGAGTGGACATCTAAATAAATACGTTATTTGAGAAACAAGAAATTAAATTTAAAAATATGTAATTGTAAGCTAAATTCTGCAAACGCTCTCCTTGCTTTGTTTAAGGCAATAAATAAATGGTCCAATAGGTTTAGTTACAGCCTGTTAGGCAGTTTGAAACTATTCCACTAAATTATTTCGACCACTACAATTCTTTGATTGTAGGTATCTACCAAAGTTGTTAAACAATTTCAACTTTAAACAATTAACCACTGGGTACTCCAGTGAAAGTTGTGTTTTGAACTATAGCCGCCGCCATTTGTGGGTAAAATAGTAATTTCTGAGTTTGTAAAGTGGGCAGATATTAGAACAAAATATACAGGGTTGTGCAACATTTCAATGATAAGAAAAACTGGAAGGTTATATATACCTAAACAGGAGTATGTTTATATTATATACCTAAATATTTACTTCCTCAATCAATGACAAAATGTTTTTGTATGAAACTTACCTATGTAAGTATTTATTTTACGTTTATCTCTTTGTATAGGTGATGGATAATATAATACATAATTATAAACTATTTATACTGAACCTAAATATGGACGGATCGAGCTAAGAACACTAAGCCAGAGTGAAAACTACAATTTTTTTTTTACAAAAAATTGTGTCTTTTCTGTCGTATAGATCCTTGTGAGAGCACATCGCGACAGCGTCCCAAGTTAATGTTGCGTGTGAAGTTATGGCCCAGTCCCACTCCATGTGCTTGCTTCGCGGCGGCCGCAGCCATCATCTTCTGGAGACGTTCGCGATACGCCGCGTTAATTCCATGCACACAGTTTTGTGCTAGACTTAAAACTACGAGTAGGTATACTTAGTTATTACTTGTTTTCCGCACTGATTACTAATACTAAGTTTTATATCAGTGTTAAACTTAACGCTGCCTAGCTAAATTACTCTAACGATAGTTAACCAAAAAAGTTTTACGTGTGTAGGTATAATAAGCACAGATACAACTTGAAATGTTTTTATTATTTAATATCTTTTTTAACTTTGTTTGAGTAAATTCGGTTAGCTTTGCTATAGTATTGCTATACCTACTATTAACCAGGAAGCTTCATTTATGCATTAAGGCTGCTATATACGCGGAACCACCATCGCTCGCACATTGCGACATTTTTGAATATATTAAATAACTGAATTTACTTATGAAAAATCTGGCCGAACTATGTTTTTATGAATGACATTACAAATGTTCAACAAAAATATCATATTAATCCAAACAAACTTTTACACATAAAAACGGTATAGAAGAAAAAAATTAGAGACCGTTTTATTTATGAAATCTTGTTTGGATTAATATAATATTTTGTTGAATATTTGTAATATTAGTCATGATAACATTGTTTAGCCAGATTTTTCGTATGTAAATTCAGTTATTTATTATCTTAAAAAAAGAAGCAATGCGCGAGCGAGATAGTGGATCCGCGTATACTATAATCATAGCAGCCATAAAAACATAAGTATTTAGAGAAAAAAACTCTATATAGTCGTTTTGTTTTGTCAGGCTTTAAATTCACCTCATGTGGAAAAGGGGTTTCCGAGTGGTGGCCACGAACCGGAAGACGCAGCGTATTAGGCTGGCTCCACTAGATGAACCGACGATCTGGCCAAAACCGCGGAGACCCAAGGGGTGCAGGATGCAAGCAGCCGCTCAATGATGATGAAAATGATGACACTTGCCTGAGAGTTACATTAAAAGCCGGTCATCACAGTCCGGTTTGTACCCGATGCCGGCCCCGCGCTGGCTATATATAGCGAGAGCCGCCATCTAGCACCGGCTTCGTATTAATGTTAAGGCTCCATAGTGATCAAAGATTATAAAGCCAGTTGATAGCTCGTGAACATAATTTCTCGTACAAACACGACTCACCTGCACGGGCAGGGGACGAGGTAACAAAACGAGACAAAGTCATACGAAATTACAAAGAACAGAGCAGGATGGAACAAGTTCCCGTGATCTATTAGAAATTCATAGGATTTATTAGAAGTTAGTGGTTGAAATACACCATTAATTTTCGTATGAGGGGAATTATATCATTGGCCAACTGGATTTATAGACAATGGTAGTGATCTATAAAAGACTGATCACTACTGGACAGAACCCGTCTCGTGTGAAGTAGTGGGATAGGCTTGCGTTCGACCACTGTCTCGCCTGATGGTAAGAGACGATTCGGTCTAGGATGCACTAACATGCTTGCTTTGTATAGCTATAGATATTAACATCTTCCTAGTAACAACACAGCTAGAAATTCTATGGTTTCGTATGGTTGGTAATTCCAACTCTGTGTGTGTTGAGCCTAAAACGTACCCCAAAGACACTCGTAAACAGTTTATTTGCACAAAAACGTTAGAAGTAGGTAAGTAAGAAAATAGCAGCTAGAGGCACGTGACTGTTTTTCTTTGCTACCTCCAAGGTTCTAACCCTTTAACTGGGCTCGTTAATTGCTTTGTGAGAACCCTTCCACCTGCACTCTGAACTTCTGAAGAGACTAATAAGTAAACACAATAAGGACCAGTTTCAAAACTGTCTGATAAGCATTTATGTAACAATTAACCAGTGAACTTGTATTAGACAGATATTTAGGTAAAAGTATAAGTATATAAATAGGAGGCGTGACGTTATTTTTGTTGTATGCCACTATAACCTAGAATATATAGTACCTATATCAGTAACTTGCGGTAAGTATCAGTAGTACACCTTAATTTGTTCAGTACCTAACGATGTCTGCTGAAATCAGGTACAGATATGTGGCTGAAATGGATCAGCAAAAAGATACCTATACCAAAAAAGATCTTACTTAATTTACGGATGTAGGTAAGCAACAATGCTCTGCTGTGATAGAGATAGATGTACTCATACTATCTCGTTCTAACTCTTTGTAAGCTTCCCATTTTCAAATACTTGGGAACTCCATTTTTCATTTTTCATTTTTTTTTGTTTATATTAGAGTCTATATAGAGTCACAGATAGGTACTTTTCTTGAATCAGTAGTGGTAAAACAGGATACGTAAGTTAACGTAAGAAATATGAAACGCGCTTTGATATAAGAAAGAGGTTACTCACGAATAGATACACATTAGTAATGTATAAGATTCTTATTAAGATAATTCTTGATGATCACATAAAGAATTAGCAGCCACTTAAAGTGGCGCTCTGGGAGGCCTATGTTCAGCAGTGGACGTTTTCAGACTGTTGATGATGACATAAATAATTATAAAGGGTGGTGCATTGGGGTAACATCAATACACATGATATTCGTCTTGCATGAAATCTCTTTTCAAAGGGACTCTATAGACTCACAAGCACTTTATTTACTTACAAACAAACAAAGTGATTTTAATAGAAATAATGAATCATGTAAAAAGCACATTAATGAAAAATCCGGTATATATACCTACATGAGCGCACAATAAATCAGGAATTCGTTGAACATTATCCAGATTATGATATCCAGTCGGAATTGTGTAATGCCACCTACGGGACGCATAAAGTGAAATATTTAAAGCAGATTTGACAATATTTTAAAAGAAATAGCTTTATTTTTAAAACGAGTGGTGTCGTAAATCCCACCCCGCTGCAATAACGCGCACGAGGATAGAATATTAAACATTCATCACATTAAAACATTCACTTTGCATATTGACAAATAACGTGACTTTTGTCATGATACGTGACATTTTCAATAAATTATTTAAACATACCTACATCTTTGTAACATCAATTTAAATAGTGCTTATGCTTTTTATTTGGTATCAGCAACCTCAAACAGCTTTTTATGTTGGTAGAGATAAAAGTAGTACTACAAAAAAAGCAAAAATAAAAGCAAAATAAGCTTGACAAAAAGCAAAAAAGCTTGGAAAGCTTGTAGTAATTATCTCAAAATGAAATAAGGATTTCTGTCTGCATTCAAACAAGTTCATCATTATCATCATCAGCTTGAAGACGTCCACTGCTGAACATAGACCTCCCCCAGAGCGCGCCACCTTGAGCGGCTGCTCGCCTCCTGCATCCATTGGCTCCCTGCGGCTTTCACCAGGTCGTCGGTCTACCGAGTGGGGGGCCGGCCTACGCTGCATTCAAACAAGTTATTATTTGTTAAAGGTGTCATTCACCATCCCGCACTTGACCTGCGTGGTGGATTATGGCCAACACTTTCTCCATACGAGAAAAGGCTCATTTCCCAGCAGTAGGAACGTGTTGAGCTGATGTGGATATATTACGCAGGTTGTCATTGACATATGGCTTATTATAATATGTTTTTTAACGGGCAGTGTGCCTTTATTCTTTAAACTAACTACTACAATAATAAAAACTAACTATATATATACTTTGTACTAAATAGTACTAGCTACACTACCTACTACAAAGAACATAATTTGGTACTGGCCGCGATGGCCTATAGACAGTCCACATGTTCCAGCCTACTACTGGTAGGTAGCGTACCCAACATGCTGGCAGCATGGCGTCGTTGAATTTCAATGCTAATTCGTAGAGTCAAATAAGTGCCAGCATAATATGATTGCAAATTATATATTAGATGAATCTTGCATATCGTTATCATAATAAACGAATTAGGTTAAGTAGGTACCTATAAAACACAGCCAAAATGATCTAATAAAGCTAATATCAAAGTTTTTGCAGCATTCTCCAAGTTTTTACGGTTATTAATAATAAAAAGTTTTAAAAGCTTTAGAATCAGTTTATAATAGAAAGAAAGCGCTAAGAACAGTTATATTATACTTACTGTGAAAAAAATAAAAAACGACGCACGTTATTGTTATTACATTGGGTTCTAAAAAGGAAGGATTTGTTTTAAGGTAGATTTATGTTGTAATTAGTCGGAGTGGGATGGTGCAGACTTGCGTTTAACGAATTTACGCGACCGCGTCTTTGTTGGTACAAATTGTTCTACATGTATGATTTAGAAGCGGCAGTAAAACGAAAATGATGTGCAGTAAAATATTATATTAATATAAATGTATATTTATATTAATAAAATATTATACTGGCCTGTTAGCTCAGTTGGTAGTAGCTCTGCTTTCTGAACTACAGGTTGTGGGTTCGATTCCCACCTGTCACAAACATTTGTGTGATGAACATCGATGTTTGTTCTGTGTCTGGGTGTAACATATTGTATTCTATGTATGTATTTACAAACAAAAAGTATGTAAGTATTCTATCAGTTATCTGGTTCCCATAGTACAAGCTATGTTTAGTTTGGGGCTAGATGGCGCTGTGTGATATGTCCACACATAATAATTATATTATATTTATTTATAAGGGGGGTATGTTTTAATTCCGGTTGATTTTAGTGTGCAAAATTAAAGTTCACTGTTTTTACTTATTAGAATCTAATAGCTATGTTTCTTTTGAAACGGCTCTTAATGGTAAATTATTATAGGAACAAGTTATACTGTAGACTAAGTAAGTATACATTTTTTATATGTTGAGCACCATATTGTTTGTCTGATGGTAGGCAACGGTGTGGTCAAGGATGGAACATATATACGTGAATCAAGAAGGTACCTACTTATTCACTCTGGTCTTGAAGACACCCATCAGGATAAAAGTTTCACCAGGAAACATTATAGAAGATGGCAACCAATTCTTTTATAGTACTACAAGTAAAAAAAAATATCTTAATTAGACCATGATTAATGAATTATAGAGCCACCCAAGGTGACTTTACTTACACTAGAAATGTTTTATGCTTAAATAGTCAGGAAACCGAAGTTCTTTTCTTCTTTATAATACCTTTGGACAGGTTAATTTTAATCTTCATAGTGAAACACTAACTGGAAGACGCAGCGTAGGCCTGCCCCTCACTACGTAGAACGACCAGACAGAACCGCGTGGAGCCGATGGACGCAAGAAGCAAGCAGCCGCTCAAAGTGGCGCTCTATGGGGGAGGCCTATGTTCAGCAGTGGTCGTCTTCAGGTTGATGATGATGAGTGAAACACTAATCAGAGTTGTTTTTCGCAGCTTTGTATTAGGTATATTTTACGCATGAAGTAACTAAGTACTGCGTTCGCTGGTTCGCTATTATCAAAATCACACGCCAGTAAATCACCGATCGCGGTGACATTACCTACTCTTGCTGAGGCTCGTGGGCTGTTAGCGCCACAGGACAAAACAAATACACACAACCATTATCAATTCACAGTCGGTGGCTTACAACAAAAGGCCCGGTCATGTATTCGCTTTTCTCTCGTCTCGCAAGCTCCCAACAAAGCCTGTTTCTATTCTAACCTCAAAAAGTTACCGACTGTCACAACATGAACACAATAAATGACCAAAAAGAATGGAAGTCATTCGTTTCATATTTAAAGCCCTTTTAAGCATAGAATTAACCCTTTTACATAGGTCTTTTAAGGTTATAATTACTTGGACGCCCTTAAAAATTGAGGAGTAAAACTTCAATCAGGTATATATCGAAGGAGTAAAACATTAAAACTTCTCATATATAGATATATTATGCTTATTTTCTAACATTTTCAAATTTTTTCACCATTGATAATCAATGATTTATAAATTTACTTAGATGAGTTTTCTTTATTGTTTTTAAAATATATGTTGAAAATATGAGGCTTATATAAGCAATAGGTAAGTTATGAATAATGAACAACAATAAATTTTACATAAGTATATAAATAAATATTTGACTTTTTACTACTTATTTTATGTGTCGTCTGAACTTGCGAATCCTGAAAATAAATAAATACATACATAAATATTTGTGAACATTTCACGCAGTGACATCTAGTCCCAAACTAAGCAAAGCTTGTACTATAGAAACCCGATAACTGATAGGTACTTAGAATACTTAGATACTTTTTGTTCTGTAGTTAAATACATACATACAGAATACAATATAACAACTCAGACACAGAACAAACATCTATATGTTCGTCACACAAATGTTTGTCCAGGGTAGGAATCAAACCCACAACCTACAGTCCAGAAAGCAGGGCTAGGGCTACTACCAACTGAGCTATCAGGTCAGTCTATGAATAAAAGGAGAACGAATGAAATAAAGGTGCGAGAATAACAACAGATACTGACACATTCAGTTATGAGTTATTTTAAGCAGTACATAAGCCTATCAATATGTTAGAAGTCAGAAACATTCTACAAAACTTTCCTTTTACATTTCAATTGCAAAGTGCTAATGATGTTATTGTCATATGGGTACACACAGAAAGCCCTGTAACAAATGTTCGGCCTTGGCACCAGCGGAAACCTGTTTTGAAGTTAAATTACCAAAGTTTGACAAGCGGTCCGACTCACTGAACTACGCTGGCAATAATTCTGCATAGCGAGCTACGAAGACAATCACCTCGCACTAGTGCCGTTTACATTATAACTGAAATTGAGCATCAGGTAATATAGAACGTCAACGATGAGTTTGTTGACTGAAACTAATAACATATTATATTTATATTTATCTATTATATGAAAGTCTTTGTCCTTACTGGGTGACAGACAACGTACAGCCCAAACCGTTGGACGTAGATACTGGAACTTGGAGTGTGGCTTTATTTTATGACGTAGGCGCGTGCTAAGAATTGAAAATTCAACCCCTAAGTGGATGGAAAAAAACAAAAACCTACATTTCGTGACGTATCGTTTTGAAATTTGGTATAAGTATACAAGCAAGTATAAAAAAAAAATAGTATTTCGAAATTCGACCTTTAAGACCGTTAAGTAAAAAATACACAACAAGGTCTCATCGTAAGCCGCTCGCACAGCCTAAACAGCTGAAGCTAAAATCTTGAAATTTTGAAGATACATTTATTACTATTGTGGGGATGCACAAAACAGAAGTTTTACCCCGAAAAAATAAACGGTTCCTGCGAGATAGATATGCACGCGGGCGAAGCCGCGGGCATAAGCTAGTAGTTTATATTTCATGGTCTTAATTAGTCAATCAATTTTTAAACTTATAACTGTTAGTTAAGCTTATTTTCACACAAAATAATGGAATAGAAAAATAAACCTAACATACCGTGCATTCGACACAGGTGCTTGTCTGATCCTGGCGATAGCTTTGCGGCCGTTTAATGAAATATGTCTCCCAAGACACCCTGTAACGTTGCTCCACAAATTGATACAGCAGATTATTTCGTCTGGGCGAATTTGTCCTGGCTTTTATACTTTTCATTAAATCGAACAGACTGCGCGAGACTAATCGCCTTACTCGCTTAATCGGTGGCTTTTCGTATTTGAAGCTCTTGTCGCTTGAGTAGAGTACATTACATTTTAGAGAACGTCGATAGGATAGCATTACTAGTTTTAACGTTTCCGAGTTGGAATAAAAAACAGTGCCTCTGCTTTACTTAAGAGTAGTGGCAAACAAGTCAGGCCAAGGTGAGGGCGAGAGACTGCGCTCTGCCGGCCGACCCACACAATATTAATTCCGAGTCGAGTTCTGGCCCACCAACAGGCTTATAAGATTAGAATAATTTTCTCATTCCGAGGACTCCCGCGAGCGCAACCAGCAGTTTAATTAAAACTAACAGTTGTCTCACACAGTCTTATCCGGCAATTTGCGAGGTATTACAGGCCGAAGTTCGCCCACAAATTATCTTGACTCCATTTAACAAAGCGGTTATGTTAATACAATCCAACCAGATTTAGAAGAATCTTTTTGTTATTAGAGGCCTGCGGCAAATTACGACATTAAGGTAAAATATTATATTTAATTTTAGGTTTATAATAATGCAGCCATTGTTGTTTACGGGTGCTTCAGTGTGGCGGGAGTGATCATTAAAGCCGCGCTCAAAATGAGCTTTTTATAGGTATCATAACACTTACAGATGCTGGAACGAACTATTGAATTAGTTATAGCGTTTAATACAGTCGCTTTACTGCATGTTCGGATGGTGGCTCTAAACATTTCGCTACCATTAAATATTTTAACTATCCTAAAAGCACTTGTACAGCAATCAACATCAGAGAAGAAACTGCGCGTAAAATTAATCGCCGTAAATAATTAGAGTTTTGTACGTAATGCTGACAATTTTCCATGAACATCATGGATTATTATGCCCATAGAGATATCGTAGCTATATATCTGCACAAATAAAATAAAGTGATTCCCATATATGTCCGAATGAAATCCTGTTGTCTTCATGCATATAAAATTCAGTCGCACTCGTCGTGAAATATTATGTGACGCAAATGCCAGAGAATGAATCTGTAAGAGGCCGGAATCCAGCGAGGGCCCCTACCAACATAACTTTAGCATAATATAGTGACTACTGTGACGTCACTTGAAGTGTTGGTTAAAATGCAATAGGTACGCAGTTTGCTTTCAATTAAATTTTGTTGAATTTTTTGCCAAGTAATTCAGATTGTTTGACGACAAACCCTCAGCTCATTGCTAACCTAAGTTGGCATCCTCATAGACTTGAGTTTAATCTATCACTGATTTTCAAGTGCTTTGAAGAGTGTCTAGAATTAGGTATACAAGTTTAGACGCGTTTAAGTAGTTCAAATAGCTTTCTAAAATTGTTGATATACGATAGAGCTAATTATATGAATTGTGAAGCTTTTATATATTTGCTGCGCTCCTATACCTACACCATTTTTGTTTTTCGTGAAAGCATGAAAAGTATATTTATTAAACCTATGACAAAACGTTGAACACATTCTCTTAAATCAATGGTAGGCCCCCATGACAAGCCGACTTCGAGCCAGTTAGCCCCCTCTTCGTATCTGGTACCCTTTATCTTTACTACGAATAAAGGGAAAAAGCACCACTTTCGCCTGTAATATCTTATGCGTACGAGTGCTTATGAAATATGAATTCTATCTCACAAAACATATTATTTCGTTATTACTGAATATATTGCTACACGTTTCGGAGTTATATGAGATAGTACAGTTTTCTTTATAAGCCATAATAAATGGCTTCGTGAGCGCATCGGTGCGCTCGGTGTGTTGAAATGGGAATAGGTACTTACTATTTTTTTAAATTTGTTTCGGTGGATTATATTAATGCTACATTCCATTTTCTTTTGATAAAGACGTACGCACGTTGGTACTTACTTATTTATACGTAAATAATGTAGCTCTACTTCTAAACTTTTATAATGATATTGAAAAACCGTAATTTAATATGAGATATATACAGTCCTTCTAAAAGCTATAAAGTACTTACTTTAAGTAATTTAGAATTTGTTATTAAATCATCCGCGTTTGAACTAGACCTACATACTAAGTAGGTACTTATTTGTATTTTTCGGCACTGCCATAACACACAGACAGGTTTAAAAAAACTTTAAATAGAGCAGTATAATTATTTAATTTATTTTTCCATGTCACTAGGATCTTTATTTACAACATACTTGAAAATACATCTAAAATCACGTGTACAGAAAAATTAAAAATAGAATAGTAACAATAAGTGAAAATGTATCCATATACGCAGTTGTAAAGTTTTTGCATCACGCTGTGCCCCCAGCGGTCGACAGTGAGTCAACTTGTGATGGTGACCGGCCCATGACAAGAGTAGCGTCGCCGAGACGCCGGGGAGCACAATGGGATTCAGATGTTTGGGCGAAAATAAAACAGAAATAGTTCTTGCTACTTGTAAACAAGCCCATGTAAATACGTCTCGGTATTATACTATAGATAAGTATACTTACCCGATAAGTATACATACCTAAGTATTGTTATCTACTAGGTAGGTACTACTAATTTTTTGATTGAGTTAACTAGCACGGGCCTATAAGCTATTTTTCAAGTTCATCATTATCATTAACAGCCTGAAGACGTCCACTGCTGAACATAGGCCTCCCCCAGAGCACGCCATCTTGAGCGGCTGCTCGCTTCCTGCATCCATCGGCTCCCCGCGGCTTTCACCAGGTCGTCGGTCCACCGAGTGGGGGGCCGGCCTACGCTGCATCTTCCGTTTCGTGGTCGCCACTCGAGAACCTTTCTTCCCCATCGGTTGTCAGTTCTACGAGCGATGTGGCCTGCCCATTGCCACTTCAGCTTACTAACTCTAAGAGCTATATCGGTCACTTTAGTTCTCCTGCGGATCTCCTCGTTCCGGAGCTTACTCGTAGGGAAACACCAAGCATAGCTCGCTCCATAGTTAGCTGCGCGACTTTGAGCTTACTAATGAGGCCAACAGTAAGAAACCATGTCTCAGTTCCATAAGTCATCACTGGCAACACACACTGATTGAAAACTTTCGTTTTCAGGCTCTGCGGTATTTTGAACGAAAAGATAGGACGAAGCTACCCGAACGCTGCCCAGCCGAGTTGGATTCTTCGTACCACCTCTTTGTCGAAGTTGGACCTACCTAATTGGACAGTCTGTCCTAGGTAGACATACTTGTCGACAACTTCGAGAGTATCGTTCCTAACAATTACCGGTGTAGGTGGAACATGAGCATTAGACATGATCTTTGTCATTCATTCATTTGATCATGTATTTTTCAAGTTACAAGAATAAAATTTATATACACCTAGTTTAAAAAAAACAGGGTCTGGCACGGTGACTGAAGAAAAGTATTCAGAAACCTATCACGCTACCAAATCGTATGCATATTCTTGATCTACATTTAACCAAATTAAAATATGTATAAAAAGAAGACAGATTAGAGAAAAAAACAGTTATAAAACATAGAAAAGAAAAGGCAAGCGATCGTGCCAATGTTTAAAAAACAACACAGAAAGTCAACTCGTACCATTTTACTTCCGAGTGAAAATTTGCGGCGCCAGCGGTGATCCCCAGCAATCTGTCCCGAACAATAAGTCGCTCTTTAACAAAGGCCGGCCATTTGAACAAGTCGGGAACTTTTGTAAGTTTAGCTCTTTCTTCGCGGGTCTTGGCAGCGGCCACCCTGTAGCTACTTTCGCGTGATGCAGAGACGGAAGTACAGGCAAAGGTCAAAAGTTTTAGTTACTAACACAGATGTTTATCAAAATGTGTATGTTAGTATAGTATAGACTAACGCTTAAAACAGGTCTTAATTGTATCTAGAGCAATAAGTATAGGAACCTGTTACCTGCGTATCATCTAGGTATTAAAACTACTGGAAAAAAATTGTGTGATCTATGTGCGAACTGTCATATAAAAAGGCCGCGTGGCCTATCACGCCAGTTTGCATATATCAAGTTAGAGTATCTACATACTGTCCTTTTTCGTCAAATATTTAATATATTTATGAAAGGAGATCCATTTAAACCATCGTTGCGTAAAATTTCATGCATGTACATTTACAACTTTAGAAGTTTTAAGGTTGTTATGGATTCAGACGGACAGACAAAAAGATACAACGAACTTAAAGGGGTTTCTTCTAGTACTACGGAACCCCAAAAAATAGCAAAGATAAAATATATCCAAAAGGAAATCAGCCAAGTAAGGCTTGAGAAATTATTATCGCAAAAAGAAAACAGTGTAAAGAGCATAATCTGTGGTACTGTCAAAGAATTTCCTGTGCAGCTACCCACATCACAATAGAGGAAATAATCGTTAGGGCTAGTCATAAGAAAACGCATTACAAAAACAACGACGCACTTCAACCCGTATTACTCAATGGTTTGTCAGCGCCAACTTTTGCCAACTTCTTAATTTTGGTCCTCGATGGTTATGGTTATGTATAGGTACGGGTATAAAGGCGCGTGTGTGTAATGGATTAGAATTTCTTTTGTTATCCGAGTATGGCCATAACTCGGATAACTCAGATTAGCTGAATAACAGCCGTCGATGTCAGTTTATGGGAAATATTTTTGGCAGTGTAGAAGTGAAATGAATTTTTTAAAGGTTTGCTTCTGTAAATCGCTTTCAAAACGGAACTGTTATTTATAGGACCACTTTGTCATCAGTCTGAATGTCATCAAGTTTTTTTTTTCAGGAATCATAATTCAAGTTTACAAACTCATTGGAATAAAAAGATATACCCAAAAATTGATTGTATTAATTTGTTAGTATTCTACGTGACATCATAATCTAAAGGATATTTCCGTTGATTTATAAAATGAAGGCATAAAATTGAAGGATTTTTATGGCAAAGAAAATTTCTAAACATAAGTTACAACTTACCTATACTTGATTATTTTCCACCTGCTGCTGCTGGATAATGGTATAGTAAATAAAATGGAAAGGGTATTTGGGTGCAAAATTAAATTACTTTATAAGCTTCATTATGACAAATACGAACTAACAAACTCAGCTGCGGCGTTACATTTGGTAATTTTGGCATTTAAAATATGTTTCCATTTCAAGGTACATAGAACATAAGCCAAGGTTTATGGCCTGAAAGTATAGCCTCTAAGGTGGTGTGTTACTTAATTACCGCCGTGCTATGCAACGTAATATAATTTTAGTGTACATAAATACTACATGAGTAAATGCATAAAGCAAGTAACTCGTAAACACTTTTACGAGTAGCAGCGCTCCAGTAAAATCTAGCTGAGACGTGTAAAGCGTCTGCGAGGCGGGTAAAAGACTTCTAGTGATGGTGAGGCGACATAACGAAGGAACGCGATCCGGCGTTACTTCCGGCGTCCGTCATGCGGGAACGACTTCCGGCGAGGCGCCAGTCGCCTCACTTACAATCACTTAGCTAGTCACTGAGCTCTCGACACCCGATCCCATGTAAACATGTTATAAACCTGTGTTTTAGCGTCGTAAATTGATTTATTCATCGCTACTCCATCCTTTGCAGCTGTGCTCTTCTCTTTGTCTTCGATATGGGTACGTATGAGCATAAACAGGTATGGCCCCTTCAACCAAAGACTTCTATGTATGTAAACACTAGACAGGACATCTCTAACTTGTACTGTCAACCACTGCAAATATGCCTATGAGCATCTTCTCGCTCATACGATGCTCAGTATTCAAAGCGACTGCACGTGCAGTAGTGAATAGCAGTAAAAATTATGATCCGAATGTGCCATTGCACTAGCGCTGCGTGTTGTGATCGTTGGTTGGTTAGACGATTTTATCTCGTAAAGCGCTGTAGCGGATTTTAGTTTAATTATACAAAAAATGACAACTATTTGTGCTTCGAATAGCTTCTCTAGTACGTAGTACATATACCTCTTTGCCTTCAACCGATTCTACCTATAAGATTGGCAAACTCAATTAAAGAAAAGTCTTTGTTTGGCTTTTACTATAGATGAACAATAGAATCCATTTGAATTGATTAAAAATCTTTCCGCGTATACCCAAAACACACATAAATATACGTCCATTTGAAGATCTCAGTTATATATATTTTCATACGTCGGTTTAATTTCCGTTTTGGCATTGTTTTCAAAGGGAAATTCGATTGAGAGAGGCAACGTCGATACGGCCTATGTAATTTCCTTTCATATTCAATTTAATTCTTTGAGGGATGCACGTCAAACGACCCTATGTGAAAACGAACTCTTTATAACGGGACCAAAAACGAAATTTACTCGCGGAAAACGTTTTTTGATATTGAATTTTTTGTTTTGGCAATTTTCGAGTCGCGATATCCAAGGAATACTGACTTATCTTAGCTTTTCAAACATTTGAAAGATGATAGATTTGATTTTCACGTTTTACAATAAAAGTTTTCTTATAAGTTTCTGGCGAAATATAATAATATAATGTATGTATGGACATAGTTTGTAAACTACATCTAGTCTTTACGATTTCAGTACTGAAGAATCTCAATAGGCTATGCATTTCTCATAAAAAACAATTTTTAGTATTCGTAGCAAAACGCTACGCCGTAGCCACAGCCTACGCCACGAGTTAATAATATCGTACTCGTTTCCCATTCGCATCCAATATCGCAATAGGTACTCGGATTACTAATGTAATGGTTAAATAACAATGTAATAAGTAACGAAGAATTCATTTGACTATTGTACCGTGTTTAGTGATGTCTGAATCGGCGCGTGCGTGCCTCGCTCAGTGCGACTGGTCACGCGACCTCGCCTGTCGCACTATCGACTTACACCCTGTTAAATCTGCCCCAATATTTGTACAGCCTATTCATTTGCCCGCTTTGTTTTATTGTTTCTTGTTACGAACGCTCATTGGCTACTTTTCGTGCGCTTATTAAAATTTGTTCAATGAAATTATACAACATTTTAATTGCGGCCTGTTTGTTGTTTTTTGTTTACTTTGTAGTTAATCAGACGTACCGTTAACATTTTTGGTAAAAACTGATATACACACGCAGTTGTACTAGCGTGCGTTTTTTACATGCACTTCGATCAATAACTTGCTGATAACTCAATAAACCAGACTCGTATATAACCTGCTTGGTAGGGAGTGGTTGTTATCTAATCATTTACTGAGACAGTTACTTTTTTATGTATACGAATGACGTGACGAGCTAGTCGTTTGCCTGATGTTAAGCGTCACGGCCGCCCATTACAGATTGCAGTGTCACTCACAAATCTAAATTAAAGATTCGCGTGACACTGCGCACTGTGCACGTCATCCTGAGACATCACATAGTCTAAAAGATTTCTAGGTTGTGAGAGCAGTTCTTAATTCTCATTTGCTCAGTAATTTCACTAGCGACAATGCCCTTCAAACCGGAAGACAGTAGTGCTTGCATACTACTGCTTAGCGGCAGAATAACTGGCAAAGTGGTGGACCTAGACAAACTTTGCAGAAAAGTCGTACCACCTAGTAAACTTGGAACATTTAAACGTAAACTTAGACAGACTTGTATATTTTTATAAGGAATAAACAGATCTAAAAAGCGGCTCTAATGTCAAAGCGCTAAGTTAAACACGATGGAAAGAGACTACAAAATACGTCTTACGTCTGTTCTTTTTCCAATTAGGTGGGGGATAAAGATTGAGCTAGGAACGGAGCGGCGCGACGTGGAGCTTCGCGGCTTCGAGCGCGATGCCGGAAACCTGTCAATAGTGAGAGGCAGTGAAAGAAAATCTAATTTGGATTTGAGGGATTACAGCGAGACTTGTTTCGGCCTAGTGTTGCCCTCCTCCGGCTCAAATTGAATAAGAAGCGAGAAGGCTTCGATGCGCCTAACATTTCCGAAATAGTCGATCCCACCTCTCTCATTTATATCCTGTTATGTTGAATTCCGGGTGAGATAGGATAGACATTAGTGTGCAATCATGCTTCAATTTAATTTTGATTGAACAATTATTTTGTTAATTTAATAGTTTTATCCGGATTGTAGAGGATAAACCGCTTAAGTGGTTAAGGAATATAACTATAAAGGCCTGGTGCTTATGTGGAGTAATAGAGTGTATGGAGTCTCGGGAGATTTCTTTAGAGTATATTCCAAATGCCATCAAAGATTTGTGGGCATTTTTGGAGCTTTTGTCCAGAAATCCCCACTCCCCACCCACAGACTATGCTTCGAGACACACTTAATGGACAAAAAGTTTATACTTATCTTTAAATTATATTATAATATCTTAGCTTAGGTATATAGTATTATATTATCTGTGCTTAGGCCATGCTACAAGCTTCGAGTGACCATTTTTGAAAAAATTAAACTTTTATTTCCACGAAGAAGATTGGTTTTTTTGTTTTTTTTTGTTTATTAAATTGTAAGTACACCTTCTCAACCATCAATCTAAAGTAAACTAATTTGAAAAGAAATATAATATAATTAATATTCTTTCTTCGTCTTCATTAGGTTTTGGTAAAATAATGTTGCAATCGGAGAAACTCTTTCAATTATTGTTATATTACACTTAACAGTTTAGAAGGCTAATCTGCTCGTTTAAAACCTATCAAACCGATCAATTTATTTTCATCATCGCTTAATAAATCATCGTCACACGCGATAAAAACTAATATCACGCTATATGCTTTCGTTCGACAAAATGCAATTATTTACATATCACGTTGACTTTCGCGTACATGTAACCTACGATCGGTAATATTCAGTAATTAACGACGTGACGCAGCTAAAATCTGAGTTCACGAGTCACTGTCATTGTCTCGACTTTTTGATCGACGACGGTTAACGATGACCGCATGTTTCATACTGACCCTGAGCAAAGTCCGCACTATTATTACGTAAATATATAGCGGTACGAAAAATACCCCTTTACATTGAACGGAATTTGATACCCAAAAGCCTAGCTGTTGTCAAAAGGTATTGACTTTCTACAAGTGCAGTTACAGTAGTAGATCAATGTATCCGATGTAACATAACTTTTCTTTGCTATGGTAGGAACCACCATTAGCAGTAGTGTTTAGTAACTGTAAATAATAGCGGTAAAACTAAGTTAAATCTGAAATGTTTAATTAAGCACCATCGCAAATCAGTTTCCACACTAATAAGAATTTATTTCTGATATAAATAAAACCAAATCTATAAGCTATTATAATCTGTAACAGTCAGTGTTGAATCTATCGGCGAAGTGAGTAACGCGCCAAGAATCCGAGTTCGAACAGTTAGCTGCATATTTCATATTGGCCTCTGAACAACCTCTTTTATTTCTGTCTGCTCGGTGACATATGGGTCTTTCTGTCGCTTTACTGGTTTTATTAAAATTGTCGAAATGTGATCGGCTATTCGTCATCGATAGGAATGGAGTTGAGCCAAAAAAAAAAAGAAACGAACATTGAAAATGTCTTTAAAATACTTGTATGATATTTAGTGGTTAGTATATATACAACCCCATTTTGTACTAATTCCGAAGCCATTCATTTGTTTTACAATAGATGTGAAAAAAGCCACTTCGTGGATGATTGTTGTTAACTATTCAAAGAAAATAACAAATTAATGATTACCTAATCCTATCCTACTAATATTATAAATGTGAAAGTTTGTGTGGTGAATGTTTGTTACCTTATATCTCCGTATCTACTAAACCAATTTCGATGAAATTTAGAATGTAGATAGCTTATACGCTGGATCAATATACAGGATACTTTTTATCCGTGGGTAACACCGCGGGCGCAACTAGTGATAAATAAGTAATAATCAAATCGTTGATTAAACAACGGGTTTGTAAAATAATTAGGTACTCGCAAGAGCTTAAATATATATTTAAAACTATTTATTGTTTTACCTAATGTGGTGTAATTCTTTTTTAGGGTTCCGTACCCAAAGGGTAAAACGGTTGAAATTTACACAGACAATGTATTTCTGTTGCCGCTATAACAACAAAAAATATAAATATTTAAGGGGGCCCCATCAACAAACGTGATTTATTTGCTCGTTTTTTCTTCGTGCGCGAGTTCGACTCTCGCTTGGCCGGTTATTTATAAATAGTTTGTAACTTTTCACCAATATAAAAGACAATACTAACATTTATAGATAAGATTTTCTTAAATAATCAGTTGTCACCTTATTAAGCCTCATTAGGTCGAACAATAATACGTCCACTACAAAATAGCGCTGTCATCACAACAGCCACGTATAACGTAACAAAATAATTAAATAGATACCCAACTACCAACATCTGCGGATCAGGAAAAGTCACGTTTCATTTTCTTGCGTTTCTCCCGCGGCAGCATATTGTGCCGGCAACGAGATGACGAGGGGAGCAAAGATTGAATTAAGTTATCGACGGCTCGGAACGGAACCAACCCGGCTCGGTTATTTATGGCAGAAAGAATACTGACCTTATCTCCTAACTATTAATTCCGGTAATAATTAAAGCTTACCACCTCATTTATATCTGCCTCCGTTTCGCTTAAGAAATTATTTCTATTATAGCTTTGGGATTAGTATTAGAATGGCTATACCTATAGATCGCAAAATGACTTCATCTCACTTAGGAGGCCATATCTCAATATATCCGAGTCGCTAGACAGAAATAGGCATGATATAGGTAAAAACCTGTTTACTGTTTTTACTTATTTTTTATGATTTACACACAGAGTACTTAATTGTTTTTTTTTCTAATCTGTGGATTTACATTAAGTTTTCTTTTTTGCTTTTTATTTGGCTCCACACATAGTATATTTAGCCAGTGTCAAGTATTGTAATTTTCATGTAGTCACAGTCTGGGTCAAATATTCTAGTCATAGTCCAGTCAAAGTCATACCTTACAGCCCTAGTAAAGTGGTGGCAACTCTATTAGAAGCTTCTATGGAATTTTGGAAACAACACGAAAAACCACGTTTCACCCACATTATATCACTTGCCCACACTCATGCTCGTAATTTAGCACTTAATGCGTAAAACGCCACCAATTTTAAACATTAACACTAGAGAAAGCACGAGTTTTGAAAAATAATACAATGCAAAGACGTGAACTTTTCCGCGTTCCCGCCAAAACCTCTACATCATACTTAGCTAGTTATTCTAGAATTAAAACAAAAACAAAAGAAACTAGAATCTTAATTCTGTTGTTTCATACGTGTATTTTAAAACATGGAATAAAGATTAAACAAGTATATATTTTAAATAAATATGTATCCGACTGCTACTCACGAAAACACGACGTGACGACGTGTGTCATTTAAAATGAATCACACTCATGAGTATTTCAATACTAAAAAGTAAATATTTGAGAAATAGTCAGCAAATTCTCGAAGAGACGTGTTAGTACTCACATTGTAACGAAACACGAAACCTAAGAGATTGGATAGAACGAGATCGGATCACTAACTTACCTACCATTGTGCAATGACATCACGCTTTGATAAGATCGCCTTTTGCCACTGTGCTACTTTGTAAATGCTTCCTATTAAGGAGTCACTTTGGAATATTTCTAATATAAATTTCCATTTAGTAGGCATAAGTTGGTAAACAAAATAACGTTTAAAAGATGAAACCGAATAGATAAAAACGTTTTCGAGAGTTTTTAGTCACTTTTCTGAGTAAATCCGCCCCAATTACCGCTAATGGAAAATTAATGGGATCGGTAATTTGCGAAATGTCACCCCCTATAAATATCATACTCGCGATTTGCGACATTTTAGATAGGTACCTTTTTATGTCTGTTCATAAAAGTTATCTCTGAGCCTACTCTGACAAATTACTCTACTTATGAGGTTAATTGAGTTCGTTGAACTTCAAACCCCCATGGTTTTATGGCAAACGTACTTCCAAATATAAGTTAAATTGAGTTGTCCCAATGAGTTCCCTACTGATAAGTAATAGCAGTTTTGTTCTAATTTTTTTGAAATTAATAGTTGGTGTAGGTATAATAATATTATTTGTTTGCATAGGCTACTGTAATGTTTCTCATTTCAAAAATAGGATGTCTATATATTGGATAACGCCAGGTAGGTAGATAAAAGTTCGCTCACTAGTTCAATCAAAAATGTTTTACTGATACTAGAGTTTACAAGTAAACTTTCATTTAGAATTAGGTGTAGTAATATGTAACGGTGGTCTCCAACATCTAATGGAATGCCTAAAATGTTCTCAAAACTAACTTAGAAGCTAGATAATCAAACATATCTACCAAAACGAATCCAAATTAGAAAAAAGCAGAAGTCATTGCACTGCATCGTTTAACATCTTATCCTGCGTAATACATTTTTGTGCACATGCTCGCTTTCCGGCTGCCGTCGGTCCGGAGATAGATAACTTCCCGATGATTTAGTTTTATTGTTATCCGACATCGGAATGTCGTTGAACCACGGTGAACTTCAGCTCACCCATGCGTGCCTTCAGAATTAATCAAACATCTTTATGCTCTGCTCTAAATTCAAAGCTTGGTTTCAAAATGAATAAACAAATAGAGAAAAACAGGCATTTTGAAGGTGAAGAAGCAGTATGAAATCGTTTCATGTATGTAGGCTCATATAAAAGCACTTGCCCGTGCTAGTGTCAGTCATTCTCATTATACTCGCTCCACGGAACGGAATCAAGGATAGTGTTGCTATTCGTAGTGACACGGTGACGCTTTGCAGCGGTCTCAGCGCCCTTGTCACGTCCTACAATTTTTACAGCCTCGGACGGCGGCCCCGGACCGATCGGCAAAGATTTTATTGGCTCCTTCGGTCACGTCTCGGCAAAAGATCGTCCCCGGACGAAGTGTGGCCGTTCCACGCGATATGGGTTAACACTGTCGATTCATCGCCGGAACAGATCGTTTTATGATTTAGCTCGCACAGTTTTTACGCCGATCCTATACGCGATAGCTTTTATAAAAACTATTTAAGTTACGAAATCACTAAAACCAATTTGCATTTAGATAGTTTACAAACAGAATATCAGCTGTAATAAGGAGATATCTCAGAAAACAATAGCTCGAAACGACTGCAATGCACAAAGCGTCTAATTTAGAGGTTCCCGTCTGTTTAACCCGCTGCTGAGACGGCGACTGCCAGTCGGGTGTATACTACCCCTAATAACAGGGGTGGCTTCTATGAAATTGCTATTCAAAGCAGTTGGCCAGTGGAGGGCATATATTACAATGCAAGGTAAACCGCTCTCACTCACGTGAAGGTTGCGTCGTGACCTCTTTATCATCCCTTGTCACAGTCCACTGCCGCGAACACTTATTACGAATATACCAGCACGGCTTCAGAACACATCGCCTTTATGTATGTCGAGGAAGTTATGCTGTGACATTGTTTACAGTTGGGGTGGCTTTCAAAAAAACTTAAATACCCTGAATGTACTGTGTCTAAACTTCCATAACTATTTGAATATCTCTCATCATCAAAAGCCTGAAGACGTCCACTGCTGAACATAGGCTTCCCCCTCCATATATCTCTGTATATGACATGCTAATTTCAGAGATGGGTAGATATACGCAGTAAAAATTCTTAAATTAATGTTAGATAGCAATTACCTCATAGCCGTGTAGATAAAAGTATGTAAGTAATAAAAAGCGTGTTCTTTAATTAGATTAGGTCGTGATAAAATTTTCTAACTTATCTAGGAACGTAAACATCTTGAATAATCTGGTTGAGTGAATAGGGGGGTGCATAACAATAAAGCTAAATCACTAAGGCTCTTCCTATTGTGCCGCTCCGGCGCCGGCGGAAAACGAGCATATGTGGGGGACAACTTGTTTCACGCAGGAAATAAAATAAACTATAGTACTATAGTATCAGGTATGTTGAAACCATGTAGGTATTGACTCTTAAATCATTAAGGTAACTGAATGTTCTAGCTAGAAATCGCTAGAACCAATTTGGATGAAGTTGTGCACAAGTTCACAGAGATTGCTTACTTACACTACCGAAATCAACATAGAGTATTTTTTACGCCGAAAAATTCAAAACTCTTTATTAGGTAATTTTGGGTGAAATAGTATACATATTTTGAACAAGTTTTTTTTACTTATCTTGTTAACCCCGTAAATTGGCAAGCCGTAAATTGAAGTCCACGCTGAGATTTAATAATGTCGTCAATTACAATCTTATATACTTACCTACCGGAAGGCCGAACCCCAGCTTGTAAATTGCAGTACATTAATATATTACGAGATTATGTACGCAAAACCACTGAAAGAAGTAAGAACAGTAAAAAGATTTTTACTGTATAAAAGCTTAGGGTCCTATGAAAACAAATCGTGGCCAGAATTCTTATGCCTCTTAATGCTGAATCTAGAGAGTTCTTTGTTTTCGGTAAGAGATTTGTATCTAAATGGAAACTTCCCTGAAAGTTTGTTATAGAGAGCCGTTGAATCGATAAATAGCAAATGCATTCTATTCCCAAAGAACTAGGTATACGACTTGTATTAAAGACTGCAAAACTGTGAGTGTACCGTTTGTGACCGGAATATAGAAACAATCAATGGATGGAGTTTGCCGCGGGTAGGGTAAATTGAATCGCCCGTGTTCGGGCCGGGACGCGGCCTGCCCGGACCGGAAACCGGACGCCTGTCTCGAGCCTCTATCTTAACATTTACCGCCTGTCGAGGGTTCCAAGGTGCTTTCAAATAGTGCGATTTTAGGAGTCGTAAGTTTGGAGTGCTCTAGTGATTTCCTGTGAACCGCTTTTATTAGCTTTAATTGGTTATTAGTTCCATTATGGTCATTACTTCTATTAAAAATTAAAATGAATATTATTATAATATTATTTTCATAAAGTAGATTAAAAAGAGTTTATTTGATTACTTAATTAAGAAATAAGTAAGTTCGGTATAACAACAAAGACTTCTATGTATACACCAGACAGGACATCTCTAACTTGCATTGTCAACCACTGCAAATATGCCAATGAGCATCTTCTCGCTCATACGATGCTCAGCTCTCAAAGCGACTGCACGTGCAGCAGTGAACAGCAGTAAAAATTATGATCCGAATGTGCCACGGCACTAGCGCTGCGTGTTGTGATCGTTGGTTAGACGATTTAATCTCGTAAAGCGCTGTAGCGGATTTTAGTTTAATTATACAAAAAATGACAACTATTTGTGCTTTGTATAGCTTCTCTAGTAAGTAGTACATATACCTCTTTGTATAACAATTGCGGAGTAGGTAATATGGTTTTGAAGTTTCTGGAAGGGGCATGACATGTTCCTATCTTCCAAAACAGAGATTTTGCAGCTATCAGCCTACCGCACAACTACCTGCATTTTATAATTTGAACAAAAAAATTGCATGTAGCCACAGCACTAGTAGGTACTATGAAGTAATAATTTATGTCGTCACTGCTCTCTTTCTATTCTCGTATCTTGCTAACAGTTTTATTATTTTTTCTTTATTCTGTGATCTTGCTTGGGAATTTGGTAATTTTTTTTAAATAGGTATTTGTCTATTTTTTGTACGACTGTAACATTTTATAATTTAAAAGTCTTCCGCGTTGTATATGTCACCGTCTTTTTGTAAGAACCGATTGTTTATAAAAAATCGCGGTTGTTTATAAACCGTCGAATTATTGTAAAGGAACAATTTGTCTTGCAATAAAACGGTCGATTTTTCGGTTATTTATAATTAATCAATAATCACTTCGTTATATGTATAATACTTCTAGTGTGGTCAAAACTAACCTAACACTCCTCCTCGCTTCGCTCGTCATCATAACCTACTGGTTAGCCACTAGTGACTAAAAAAAACAATAAATTACAGGAAAAATTGGTGCATTAATACGGGTTTATTCACAATTAAACGCTACTGAAATCGTTTGTTTATAAATTCACCGCTGGGCAACAACTGATTATAAATAATCGAAAAATCATCCGTTTTATTGCAAGACAAATTGTCCGTTTACAATAATTCAACGGTTTATAAATAACCGAGATTTTTTATAAACAATCGGTTCTTACAAAAAGACGGTGATATATATAAAGTCTACCTACAATAAAGTAGATAGAAAGGCTTTGTTGTACATGTGTAAAAGTTTAGGGTAGCTAGAAAAGCGTGCTTTCTTTTTCTCTTTTGAATATCAAGAAAAGGTTAATAGAAACACAATAAAAAATAAGAACCAGGTGGTATTATATATATTATATAGTATACTTTTCTGTGAAGTTCGTCTAGATTGGTACCACCACGCTTTGCCAGATATATTCTGCCGCCAAGCAGTAGTTTGCAAGCAATACTGGGTTCCGGTTTGAAGGGCCTGTAGCTAGTGAAATTACTGGGCAAATGAGACTGTATGTCGATCTCACAGTCTAGTAATCTGATTACTAGGCGTCTCAGGATGACGTGCGCAGTTGCAGTGTCATGCAAAACTTTATTATTTTAAAGTTCCGAGTGACACTGCAACTGTTATGGGCGGCCGTGTCACTTAAACATCAGGCGAACGACTACCTCGTTACTTCTTTTATTACCATAATGAAATAACTATATTTTCCAAACTTGCCAAAGGTTACATATACAATACACACGTTCATTGCGAAAAAACTAAAATTTCTAAATTTTTTAATTTGTCCACTTCACATTTTCTTTACATCTTACAATAATCATACATAATATTGATGGAGCCATACGACAAGTATGGCTCTGCACTGATAAGTGTTCTGAATCTGGTTTCTACCCAATTTTTGTTCCACTTGTAGCTCAAGCAATTTTTTATGATTAAACTCTTGTCCCATTTGATGCTCCAAAGTAGGCCTGTTTTTAAGGTATACAGTCTATAAATATGACGTCCACTGCTGAACATAGGTCACTTTGAGCGGCTGCTTGCCTCCTGCATTCATCGGCTCCCTCCCCACGGTTTGACCACATCGTTGGTCCACCTGGTGGAGAATTTGCCTTTACACGCTACCTCTTCCGGTTCGTGGTCACCACTCGAAACCATTTCTTCCATCAAAATATTGCATGTCCGTCATGGGCAAACTGTTGACTCTATTGTGCTAATATTAGTTATTCTTAAGACCTATAGGTACACAGTTTCTGCAATTATTAATTAATTAATTCATCCATTCATTTATTCATTCAACGGAAAACATATGAATCGTAAAATCGAATATTACTCGAAGCCGAATATTATTTTAACCACTGCCTGAAAATCAGCTACTTATCCGCAAAGCTCGGCGCGCCGATGTCTAAAATCGGTACGATAAAGTCGCGTTATCTCAACTAGAAACAGTCACATAACTTCGGCAACAGGTTGAAGTTTCCTAACTCAGATACCTGACTTCCTCTTGACTTCTCTTTATACGGTAGAGTGTTTAACTTATATACCTACCTTCTTGTAATAATCGTAACAATGTCTAGTGATATCATATTCTATTTTTATTTCGACGTAGGTACCTAATATTTTTAATCTTTTATATCTGATAGTATTTCTTACAAATGCTTTCAATCCCCTATACTTATCCCTTTTTTACTTCTTTAACACCCTGATTCACAAACTCAATGGTTCCGTTACGAAATCTAACGCTACTCCTACGTTATTTTTCAAAGTTCAATGACCCTGCTGAAGTATTTAGTCAGTGATTATCAAAACCACTTGCAAGGGTTAATTATGGAGACACCGAAGTCCACAAAGACCAATATATTCATTGATATTTATTTTTTTCTCTTTTTTCACAAATCTCATAATTTGCTAGACTGTGTTGAGCGGTGTTGAGCGATGTTCCTTTTACAATTTTATTTCAACTTGTATATACTTCCGACGGATAGTAAGAAGGGTTGTAAAGTTTTACGAGAACCCAAACTTCATAAATAATTACATTATATTTTATTTAATGGGCTCTAATAGTCAGCAGTTGGACTAGCATAAACATTTATGAAGGTCCTTACCTGCCATTAAAGCGATATCTAAATGCGAAGGCAAACATTTCCTTTTGGGAAAAATATTTGTTCTCTTATTCCGGGGCGACCTATGACCCATGTTCAGGTTGTTTAAACTTTTGATCTTTGCCTACACGACAAGAAAAGAAAAAAGAGATGACCTATACTTACTACAAGCGTGGAACAAGGAGGAGAGGAATGCCAATACAACAAGAAAACAGCGTAGATCAGAAATATGCCGAAAATCGTTTTAAACCTAGATGGCGCTACAAAATGAGCACTTGAGCAGGCTATAAGTTGAGCGTAGATCAGACATATGCCAAAAAACCGTGTTTCATGCTACAAGAAAGAGTATTTTAGAAAGATATGTAAATATTTGATGACCCTTTCAATGGGTCTTATTAAACCACGTATACATAACATAACTAACATCATCATCATCATCATCATCATCATCATCATCATCATCAACAGCCTCATAACTAACATAAAGGAGTTTAATGAAGACCATAAATGAATATTGGAAACTTTCACATAGCGCGAAAAGAAACACCAAGCGTAATGTTTTCAATGCTCTGTGGAAACTTATCAACCATGAATCAGACAAGAAGCTTAATATTAGCTATCCAAAGCGCAGACGGGACAAATCGTTTTCTTCACAGATTTATTAGACAAGGAAATCCTCTATACGTCTCAATTCAATTCTCTGGCAAGACGATGGAAAGAAGTAACTTGAGACATCTAAAGAAACTAGTCGCTGTGCCTTGGTAACGGTAGAGGTAGTAAGAGTAAATGTTTTGACTCCTTCAGCGGAAATAGTTTTAGTTTTGAATTTATGTACTTACTCATACGAATTCGAGGTATATGCAGTGTGTACTCTATGACTAGGTGACTCTAGGACTATGACCTAAGGTCAATATTAAAAAAAATTGTTATTTGTTATGCATGGCTGGAAAGTTGGTTTTTGGCGCGAGTACTTCAATTAAAACCTGAGCAAGCAAAGGAGTCTAGGATTGAACCACGAGCGTAGTGGTTCAAATGAAGAATCCTGAGCGTAGCGAAGGTTTCAAAGGTACGACGCGCTGGTTGCTGCCGAGCGAAACACACAACTTCATGAAACAGGGCCATCAGGTGAACGAAATAGTCATTTAGTAATTCATTGCTTACGTTTAAAAAAAACACTCGACATTCAATTTCAATTGTTTGTTTGCATTCCACAACACACACATTTGACATTTGGCGGTTATCATGCACGAATATCCAAGAGATTACATGTAATTAAACGCCAAGGTTGCCTGGAAGAGATCGCTCTAAGCGATAAGACCGCCCATTGTACTAGAATTATAAGTCAATTAAGTTTCTTTGTATATTTAAGTTTATTTGGTGTACAATAAAGAGTTTATCTATCATCTACACGCCTTTACTGATATGTTTCTAAAGTTGTCAAAGGAACGAATATTGCATAGCTAATTAGGCTATGTGCCCATTTATTACGCGTTTCGGACACCGGGTGGTGTTTCTTTTTAAAAAACACTCCTTTTTTCCACATTATTTCAGTTATAATTATGTTTATTGACACTGACGGAGGTTTAGCGAGACAGTGTCGTTTTTTCACAAAAAGAAAACACAGGATAAAAATGTTACTTCGAGATTTGTCTCTGACAACGTAACCCGGAATTCGACTCTATGTCTCGTCTGTAATTTGTTATTTAATGGCGGGGCTTTACAGCGAAGATAAAAGATTGTGAAGCAATTACAATCTAATCTCGAATCGTAGGTATTTGTGCGGTTTCTTTGGTGGCTTCGTAATTTATGCATACCTTTCTAATTTAAGGCGTCACTATAAACAAGTTACGACCGACATCAAGGGGTTACAGCTTACAGCTTCGCGTAGCCTTAATGACAGTAGCACCCGAAAAATAAAGTAGGTTTATTGCACACATTATCACACGTATCACTTTATGAGTATGTGATCTAGTCATAGGTAATATGCAATAATAATAATATATAATATATAATAGTATACCTATTTGCTAAAGATATTCATTTTTTGAAGTTATATTGTCAACGACAGACGATTTATACAATTTTTCGTAGGAACACCTGGGACCTTTTATTTTCAGTGGCAATTTTTTATTGCTGCTAACGGAGCCGTTAATACGGCGTCCCTGTGTAACCTTGCTTTGAAAACTGATTCTAAATAAATTGGCGCTTTGACGGCAAAATTCTTTATATTCGCTGTATATAGCTTTTATAGGTATACCTTAGGTATATCTATGTTTTTTCTTTTTTTCTATTTATTTTATACAGGGTTTATTCTAACAGAATATGCCACCCTTATATCTAACCTTAATTAATATAATTATATAATTATTATTTAACTTAATCTAATTTTAACGGCTGCTTGGTACAGATCGTATAGATTTTTGGCATCATCAGATTCTGGATGAGCTAATATCTGGTTACAGCCACCAACCTGCCAGAAAACGTGATCAGCGGGGAACAGTTGCCGACGCAAACCCCCGTTTCTGGTACATTCCATAATAATATTAAACACGTCCTCCAATGTGTAATATACATCACAATTTTGAGTATTTGTCTTGCCCATCATATAACCAAATTTAATAAGAAAAACATCCCCAGATCTAAGCCTTGCAGCCGTCACTAACTCGTTCCTTTCAATATTGGTCCTCAAAAACCATGGGCGGCGAAGAAGTGAAGGTTGAACCGTTTTAAGGTATATCTATGTTACTAGAGAGATAATAAAGCTAATTTAATAAAGCCATAAATTAGGTAGCAAATAGCTATGTAATAATAACATAGTTGGTTGTAATTAGTGGTGTTCCATGATTCAGCGTGATTTAATTGTCGCGTCTCTGGCACGGCTAAGGCGTCCACGGATTTATAGCTTCAATTATATGCGCCGCCCTCCGTCGTGCCCGCCCAGGTTACACCTGGTATCCTGAGGCCAACAGCTTATTATGCAGCGAGTCTGAAAATGCAGCTATCACTACCTACTCCCTAGACCTGCTCTTCTTTCCTTTGTCTGGTTTTGTGGTCTGTCAAATATATAATTTACTTACGTACACTTCCTACCTTATACAATTTGTCGTTTTTGCTCTGAAAAAAAAAACATACGTAAATACACACACAATAAAAACACATAGGTATTAGCCCCGGTTTCTTGTAGGTTTAAAGTTAAACTCATGTCAATTTAAAAATACTGAACGCTCATTGGTTGCCTGTTGATCATCGGTCATCTTCCGAAACCGGGTTACTCCCTGAGTACCCCAATCCCCGAGGCCCCCGTCCCGGAGAACCACGATTTATTTTTACGGGGGTAAGAAGTATATTTTTTAAATAATAGTAGGTCAGTACCTGTCATGAAAACCACAAATGTTGTTTGCATGCTTTATCTTCTTGACACGAGTAATTTTCTTGTCACATAATTAATTACATATTCTAGCTGGGTGTATCAAACATCTAATGGGATTCAGCAATTGGGATTAAGCTAAGAAGCGCCTAGTTACCTAAGTACCCGTACATCAAAGTGTTCAATACAAATGCATGAGGACGTTAACAGATCTTAACTCAAGTGCGACCTATTTAGACTCGGTTTACGTGTTTGACGTACCTACAATCGAGAGCAGATTTAATTGCTCGAGTGGGAAGTGGCAATAAGTCGTGATTTGCAGGGACCCTTGGGATTTATTACTCCAATTAAAGACTAAGCTCGCAGGTGGCAGCTAAACTATTTGTAAGGGCGATACGTAAAGTGTGTAGTTACCGCTTTTATTACACACTGATATTATATATTTCGTCTAGTTATAATAATAGGGTCAAAATAAAAGAACGTTTAAGGATTAGCCAGGGTTCAGAAGAAATTTCCTTGACCTTATAATAACTCACACGAAACTTTAAGTAACAGCTCAATCTGTGCTAATGAAGTATTTTTGCGTTTCTATTGCTATGACTTATACTGAAGACTTCAATACCAAATCAGTACAAACATAATATAGTGAGTACTTATGATATGACAGGGAGACGTTATTTCTCCGAAACTGTTCACAAACGCATTGGAGGATGTTTTCAAGCTCTTGGAGTGGAAAAGATCTGGCATCAACATAAATGGCGAGTACATCACTAACCTTCGTTTTGCCGATGATATAGTCATAATGGCGGAATCGCTCGAGGACCTTAGCACCATGCTCAACGACCTCAGTAGAGTCTCCCAGCAGGTTGGTCTTAAGATGAATATGGACAAGACAAAGATCATGTCTAATGCTCATGTTCCACCTATACCGGTAATTGTTGGGAACGATACTCTCGAAGTTGTCGACAAGTATGTCTACCTAGGACAGATTGTCCAATTAGGTAGGTCCAACTTCGACAAAGAGGTGGCGCGAAGAATCCAACTCGGCTGGGCAGCGTTCGGGAAGCTTCGTCCTATCTTTTCGTCCAAAATACCGCAGAGCCTGAAAACGAAAGTTTTCAATCAGTGTGTGTTGCCAGTGATGACTTATGGAACTGAGACATGGTCTCTTACTGTTGGCCTCATTAGTAAGCTCAAAGTCGCGCAGCGAGCTATGGAGCGAGCTATGCTCGGTGTCTCCCTGCGAGATAAGCTCCGGAACGAGGAGATCCGCAGGAGAACTAAAGTGACCGATATAGCTCTTAGAGTTAGTAAGCTGAAGTGGCAATGGGCAGGCCACATCGCTCGTAGAACTGACAACCGATGGGGAAGAAAGGTTCTCGAGTGGCGACCACGAACCGGAAGACGCAGCGTAGGCCGGCCCCCCACTCGGTGGACCGACGACCTGGTGAAAGCCGCGGGGAGCCGATGGATGCAGGAGGCGAGCAGCCGCTCAAGGTGGCGTGCTCTGGGGGAGGCCTATGTTCAGCAGTGGACGTCTTCAGGCTGTTAATGATGATGATGGTACTTATGATAAATGGAGAGTATCTTTCATCCAAATATTTGGATATCTTACATGTTATAGGTATCCGCTAATTAATTTTATAAGTATAGACGGCTATTTGCGAAAAGTGCGCTAGATACCTAAAGCTTCAAAGAAAATAGACACCAAGATAAAAACAACTCCATAATAAAATTAAACCTACGATTTTATTTTCTTAAGCACTCTTCACTTTTTATTGCTAAATGCCTCGTCTACTCATACGATCGAAAAGAAAATTCAATATGTTTAAATCTCATGAACTTTATATTATAACAACAAGCACTCAGAACTACAGCTGAACTGAATCTTTAAGTGGCAAAGTAGACAATAGACCTATAAAATCTCTTTGTGATGTCTTGAAACGTACGTCGTATAGTCCGCCCTGTGCCAAGATATAATCTGTTATGGTGACATTATCTGATCTTCTGCCAACTGCCCGGGTGGAGCTTAAACATTCTGCTTTTGGAACTGCCTTTGCTTTACACATTTTAATAATATCTGAGAGAATCTTTTATTGGGATATTTCGTAACAAAAGCTAATTTGAGTTTAGTAAATTTTTTTTTTCTGATTGTATTTATTACAGAGTTTCATTTCTTAATTAACAGTTCGTTATCACAAATTATCAAAAAGATCCTTGGTGGAGCTGGAGAGGAATGTTTCCAGAACGCTGGATGCATTGCCGCGCTGTATGGTAATGCTGATTTATTGTGCAAAATAAGAGCCAGCTTTCTGGTCACTGATCGCATTCATCAAAAGTTAAAACTTTACAGGGACTTGGTAAACCAAGTCCCTGTATATTTTAAAAGCATGGTCCCCACGGTCTCATGGTTTCTACACCAAACGGCACAAACATGTATTCTCTGTCAAGGCTTCCATATTTACGGCGTTTGAGGTTTTCAGCTTTAGCAGCAGCGTTACCTGCCTAATTTTTAGTTTCGGGAAGATGGGACGGTGCTATCGACGCAAGTTGCATCCCATACTAATGTCATTTTTTAAGTTTTGCTGGAAATAGTTTGAAATTATTAATATTGTATCTATTAATGATGCTATTTAATAACAATTGGAAGAAAATAGCATACCTAAAGCACTAAAGCCAGGACTACATTTTAAAGTAAATATATAAATATAAACGGACATTTACTTTTATCTAGTAAGAAATAGATTTAATTTAATGAATGTTTGTCAATAATTTTTTAATAGGTACCTACTGCAATGGTCATTGGTTGTCCATAAGTCTATAAACCTAGAATGTTTATATAACTAAGTAATTTATTAATTACATTTTTCTTGATTTTGTAGTGTAGTCATGACATGGATTTACTTGCAACCATGTCAAAATAAAATATTCCATATCAATGGCAAAATTTTAAAGCAGTTTTTTCATCTTGGTACATAATACATATACATATCTATTCTCAATTTGGTTAAACATACATAAAAGAAGCAATTTGTCGAAGACAATGTTTAACAAACGGGTTACGAAAGCAACCTCCTGTGACGCAATACCTATTATTTCCCGGGAGAGTAATCACGGTTCGGCTAATGAAGATGTGTCGGCGAGGTCACGCGGGTTCCACAACAAGCGAAACCTGAAACTCCGTCATAATATAAAACGAAACTTTCATTTTGTCTCACACGTGTCGCATAAATATGTAAGTGACTTCCAGCTTTCGTACTGCATTTTCAACTTTTTTGACTCAAGATAAAGCTGAAAATATGGCAGCAATTTTCTAAAATTATTTTATTTTTTTCTGTTATTTTTATTTTATACCAGCTGACCCGCCCCGCACGAGTTTTTAGGGTTTTCCCGGCAATTAATCGAATTTTTCTCACCTTTGAAACCTTCCCTAGACCTCCGCGAACATTTCAAGACCAAGATAAGATACATCCGTTCAGCCGTTTTCGAGTTTTAGCGAGACTAACGAACAGGAATTGATTTATATATATATATATATATATATATATATATATATATATATAGATAGATATTATATTATTCGGTCCTATTGAGCTTATATGTACATTTGGGGTCTATAATTTTATGGACTTATGATCCTCTATATGTGCCATAAAAACTCACTGAACAACTTTATCTGACTGAGTTAATACGTTATCTGCCTTCTTTATTTTAAAATATCTATTTTTGAGACTGACTGCCAACGAGGCGTATCTACTTAACCTTTTTAAGGAGAAATGTACCTACTGGGTATAGTAGTAAATGGATAAACTACTACTATAACTACCAAGATTGTCAACTCATCATCAGCTTTGCTTTACGAATACAGAGATAATATATCTATTATCCATATCCATATTATTATACATACTTAATATACCACATAGGTAGGTACTTAAATATCTATATTACTTACCTTTTATTTTTATTTATTTCTTATTTATTTACTGTTATTTTTATTATTTAACATTGCGCTATAATAAATAGTAGTAACTAGTTAATTCAACTGTTGTAGTACAAATTAAGTTTTCCAATCTCAAGATGTACCTAATTACGAATTTTCTACATGACCTACCCGCATATAACTTTGAAAATCTTTTAGTTAAAAAGTTCTGCGGCCATGTTTTGGTTAATTTTGTGACCAATAAAAACTTTGTTTTGAGGCCTTTGTCATTGTAGGTTTACGATACAACAGCGAGGGCGGCTCGGATCGTGGTCCTGACAGTTTTGAGTTACAGTACACTGTACCGGGCTATCCGAGCCTCTCGACCGTACCTCCCGTCCTACCCATTTACACGGATGACGTTTTGACCTCAATGGGCCTATTGACCTGCCAACGCTGAGCGAAATACAACCGCCCATCTATAGCTCAATCTACGACGCACAAAGAGTACTTATCTGCCTACTCTACACCTGCATTCTAACTACAGCCTAATCCGTATATATCCGCGATAATAGGTAACCGATTTCTATAGAGAGCACAGCATCATGCTGGTATATGAGTCAATTCGCGTAGTTGGCAAACTAGACAAAACTGGCTCGTTTATCACATGAGAGTATTAAAGCCGTATATATCTCTAGCACAGTAATAACTTGTCGCGCGAATTACCTCTGCGATTTTTTTATTAAAGCACGCACTGCGCGGCGCCCTATAAATCTGGTGTTGGCGCTCCCACTTTACTGCTGTACCTATCAATTCGGGGGAAATTATTTGGGTTTTAGCACTTTTTATGTTTTCTTTTATTAGAAAGTAACTGCTCTGTTATGGATTGTGGAAATAAAAAAGCAGCAATCCGAACTGATTTATTTGAACAGTTCACACCCGAAAAACTTCGATTGATGTCTCGTATAGTTGGCAAAAATAATTTATTATTAATTTTTTACTTAAGTAGGTACCTAGTGAAGTACGTCTATATGTGCCTAAAATACTTCTTTCAATTGGAGATAATTCTATTTTCTTGTATTTTCTTTAAGTGCAATTCCAACTCCACTCAGACAAATCACTCGAGGGTGCAGGTTAATTTAAAAAGTTAATTTCTCCGTCTGGCTGCGTCCCTTTTCAATTCAGGTGATGTCCTATAATGCTAAAAGCTAGCTAACACCACCGGAGTGGAATATTAATGTGTAGTTTTTCCAAGAGTGTTATCCGGAGTACTCGAGGCCCCGGGGACACTCGGGTGTGCTGTTGTGTCATCTTTCCTGCGTCTCGGCTCGGACAGCATCCATTAGTTTCAAATTCGCATGATGTATAAACTACGCCTTATTTTTTCCTTAGCTACTTTCCTTATATGATTTTGTCATGCGAGTAATGGTTTTGTATTTTGTTATATACATATTTAAAAGTAATCGGCAAATTGTTTTGTTTATTCCTTTTTATATTTACTTCATACATTTTATTTAACAAGCTTTTTTTCAATACATATACAGGGTGCAATTGAATTCATTAGCATAAATTGAGTGCATGATAGTACATCATTTATTGATGATTATTAAAGAGTAAAGAGTGCAAATGATAATATTTTTTATTGAAAATTATGAAGATTGCCGCAGTGCCTAACGTAGTCGGCACGATTGATTTTGATAGGTACTTTAAAAGTTTCTGTACCTCGTATGTCATAATTAACAGCAGTACTTAATTATTTTAATTTACCAGTTGGTTAAGTAAATTATTCCATTTTTTAAGAGTTATTATCAATACCATACCAATCGATGCGTTAGATTTCATAAATTTTGGTCCACACGTGACCGGTGTCGGGAGTGGGTACCTACTTTCAAAGGATGCTTGTTAATTAAATTACACCCAGTAGATAGGTATATACCTACATTTATGAGTGGCAACTTAGATTTAATTTTTGTTTATTTCATATCGTAATTTTTAGGCACACAAACATAAATTTTATTAACCCTGTGCAGACAAAACTATTTCAACAGCAATATATCATTTCCACAACAAGTGAAACGTTGATTTAGACCGGTTTGTGTTCCCTCTCCCAAACTCGCGCATACATTCAATTAACACTTTTTCGTAGCGGAAGCTACGGGGCCGCCGGAAATTAAAAAACTGTCTACATTAATGTTTACTGAAACCCAAAGGGTACGTGCAGTTATTTTCTAATATTTCATGTCCACAAACATGTAATAAAGAGCCTATTGAAAAATATAGGCTTCAGTTTCGGTAACATGAAAAATTCAGGCGGCACGAACGAATCGGACGGGAAATGACGACAATTAAAGGCGGCCGGCTCAATAAAACTTAATTGTGGACATTACAGACCTTCATCCCTCCGCAACAATGCACAGCAGATAGGTAGTGAGTACATCGATGGGTGCGCGATAAGCATGCCCTACGCATTATAATCCGGCCGCAATAAAAGGCCGGCAAATGGCAGGGCTCGTCCTATTGGACTTGTTATCATTACGCATAAATAAAGCGGCAGTTAATGTGGTCCACCGAGAATCCAATCCCGGTTACATTGTGGCCCCAGAGATTAGATAGGCGTGATGATTGCCAAACTTTGATTGAGCCTCGACGGAACCCTTTCGCGGATCTCCTTGATTACGGTATAGGTAATTGGTCTGCAGATTGGATACACAGTTCACGGACCCCCAATCTGGGTAAATAATGGTTGTGAAGAGCTGTTCACTTCGCCAGTTCGTTAGTTCGTTTAGGCTGGCTGTTTATCGGGGTAATATTTACTTTTCTATAGGGTTTGGAAAAGTTTTGCAGCTTCAATAGATAGTAATAATTCAAAACAACAGTTACCGTATGAATAGTTTACTATAGCAGAAATGTGCTACCTAAATATTGGCATTAAAGATTCAAGTAACCTTATTTTCTTGAGAATAATATGTGATTCATACAACATCATCATCATCCTCTTTGCCTTTTCCCATTTGTTATTGGGGTCGGCTCCCAATCTAACCTGTAGCGGCGAGCAACCAGTATTACACGAGCGACTGCCATCTGACCTCGCAACCCATAAGGAACCAGTAACAGGGATGGTTAGATCAGGCGTCAGATTCTATCAGGCGTCTGACTACCCGTAACGATTGCCATAGATGTTCTTATGACAACCGGGACCGACAGCTTAACGTGCTTTCCGAGGCACGGAGCGATGGCATCACAAACTGCACATAACTTACTAGATAAGTCAATGGTGCAGGGCCGAGGATCGAACCCGGTGCCGTAAGTTTGCGAAGCACACATGCTACCGCTCGGCCACCATCGCTCACCATTCATACAACATGAATACCTAAAATAATAAAACCGAGTATAAAGTTCAAAAGATAAGCATGCTTAACAGTCCGCCTGTCCGCACGGCTCCCCCGTGTGCACGCCCTATTACCCACAAGTGGCCAGCCATCCTTATTCTTGGAACCCTGGTGTCAGTGCAGTCAACGAGCACCTCACAGCGTTGTCTTTTGTTCTACTGTGTGAAATGTAAATTAGAGAATGCGTAAACATTTTCATACAATGGTTGATTCGGAAGTTAAATGTATTTATTTACATGTGCCGCCGCGTAAGTGGTGATTTATGTAGGTTATAATGCGTTCATGTTTAAAAGAAACAGATGTTTGAACAAATCAGTTTTTTAGACATGTTTGTATGTTTTTGTTATAAATATTCACTTATCGCAAATATACAATAGACACATCAAACAAACAAGGTGATATTATTTACTTAATCACTTCTTCAAAGTGATTAGGTGGTAGGACTTTTCAGCAAAGTTCATCTATTTAGGTACCACTGCGTTGCCAGTTATTCTGCTGCCAAGATGTGTTCCGGCTTAAAGAGCACTATAGGTAGTGAAATTACTGGGCAAATGAGACTTTATGACACAATTTCAGTCACTAGCACAAGCATATTACTAAAAAAAAATCTAAGTATGTTGTCTTTTATGTAGGTATTGATTTTATCTTGGTTACAGTTTTATTATACTACTTGGATAATTATATTATGCAATTCTCTTCATTACATTCGATGGTATGATCTACCTGGTAATTAAATCATATCTACAGAATGAAGTGAAGAAGTACCTATATAAGTAATAATAATTATAAGTATAATATGCTACTCAAACTTGGCGAGATCTTGGAATTCTAAATATCTAAATATCTTGCTAATAAATATATTTCTATACGATGTTTGTGTTACAAAACAAATATGAAAGGATCAGGCAAACATGATATAAACACCCCTGTTTTCTTACACATCATAATCTTGTGTTTGCCAGCTTCCAGCTTCCGGTTCTGTGAAACTCGAAATAGCTTTGTTTTGCTTGTTTCCGTGGTGCATCAAAATATTGTGATGGCAAGTCTGTTAGAGGCAATACCATAAATACCTTAATATTAATATTGTATTCTTCTGTTTTTTTTTAACATAGGTACACTTTGCAATCGGCTACTTATCGAAAAAATGTTTTGTACGATATTTGATAGAGACATACATATTGGACATTTTCTAATAAGAAACGGTTTAAACTTTCACGGTTGTAGGTACAGTTTTATAATCGAAAATTAAATTCACTACACAAAATTATAAACCACAGTAAATATCCCGTAAGTAGGCCATATATAATTTATTTACATGTGGACATTTCACACAGCGCCATCTAGCCCCAAACTAAGCATAGCTTGTACTATAGGAACCAGACAACTGATACAATACATAGATACTTTTTTGTTTGTAAATACATACATAGAATACAATATAACATCCAGACACAGAACAAACATTCATGTTCATCACAAAATGTTTGTCCCGGGTGGGAATCGAACCCACAACCATTCAGAAGGCAGAGCTACTACCAACGGAACCATCAGGCCAGTAAAATAATTAAGTACTGCTGTTGTATACACATATATAATGATGATACGTTATTAATAGACCTTTTTTATGATTACGAATGACGTGACGAGTTAGTCTTTCGACAGATGTTGAGTATCACGGAGCTCTAAAATATGAAGAATTATAACTTGCCGGCTTCGACGTGATACTCCCTCCCTGTCAGTCCCTGATTAGAATGCACTAACAATAAATTAAAAACAGAAAATTGTATACCTGAGTATATAATACCTACACTATAGAGACTGGGAATTTGAGCTTGTCTGTCATTCGAAGTAGACGTTCCATTAGGTGCCTATTTTTTATCATGATTAGATCTAGTGATGCCATTCGATACGATTCATCTTTCAAGTGTCTTTTGACGTTATAAAGTTTGCTGTTCTTTCACCTGCAATTTTTTATGTAAAGAAATGAATAAACATTAAAGTGAAGAATAAACTAAAGTAAATCTATTATCTCAACTGAAATTTTGTATGTAAAGAAATCAATAAACATGTAAAGTGAAGAATAAACTAAAATAAATTTATTATTTCACTAAAAGCAGCAAGCGGTTAGATATAGCTCATAGAATTAGCAAATTGAAATGGCAATGGGCAGGTCACATCGCTCGCAGAACTGACAACCGATGGGGAAGAAAGGTTCTCGAGTGGCGACCACGAACCGGCCCCCTAATAACTAACCTAACTCGCAACAGGTTTGCGACAGGCGTAAATCTCGCGGTGATTGCTGTCATACATCATTAGTGGTGTCGAGAATGCATGCTTCGCTACTGCTGTCGCATTGCTACTGCTGTCGCATTGCTGTTGCAAATTTTACGTAATTACCCGCGGAAGATGCAGCGTAGGCCGGCCCCCTAATCGGTAGACCGACGAAATCCCTCAGTCTCATCTTGTAGTCAGAATTTTTAGTTTTCAGACATGCTTACCAACTGTTGTATTACGACAAGGACTAGGCGACGCGCGACGAGTTCGAGTGCCCTCCGAAACACGGTAGCGCTCAGTTACTACTTTTTGTCATCCTCAAGGGATGACCGCAACGAACATTGCCTAACTTTACCGATAGGTTAAGAACTTTTCCAGCTACGCTGTGTCACAGAATAGATATATAGTACTACGTACAGAAGACTCACTCTGCAAAATCATTTAAATAAATAGAGACTCTTACTCTGACACAATAAAGTTCAATTCCGGTCGCATAGCGCTTATAACAAACTGTTATATTTACCTAGAGGTTTCCTTTCTTCCTGTCTCGTAGCTCTTTTCTCTTCTAAGGACGCCAATGTGGAATTAAATAGAGAAAAAGCTAGTCCTCTTTACAAAAGTTCAAGACATATTTTCATACATCTGCTACATATAACATATTGATGGCGGCCCCGATTATCACATTTCACCGTTGGCAGTTTCACTTCAGTCTGTTTACGATGGTTCACACACGTCGTTTACTGCTCTTTTAAGCTATTTTCTTATCTAAATTACATACCTGAGAATCTATTACACATACATTTATTTAGATAGAGTATTCGTACGCTCCGATCTGGTTTTTATGGTTTAAGCATCTGCTCCTTTCTCCTAAAGGCAATTTATCTAGAACCTAAGCTTTTTATTTCTAAACTTTTTGATGATGCCAGACGAAAGAAAATAGCACTTGTTTTAGTAAATGGTCTAACTTTAGAGGGTTGAAAGAATAGAATACTTGAATCAAATGTGTTAGAAGTATCGATATAGTATTATTCAATTTTCTAGAGTAGAGACATTACATACCACTGTAAATATTTCTATTGTAGATATTATGAGTCAAGGAGAAGTAGAATAGGTACATCCTATAAGTTTTTATTAGACAATCAACCAAAATCACAATACATACACTACATACAATCTTTAATGTATAATATAATACAAAAACCAAACTACTAGCAATTTTTATGATTTTTATAGCAGTATCGCCTGCTCAGCGTAATCTACAGATTAATTTGTAAAGGAAAAATTCGAATCACGAGCGGGACCACTTGTCACGGTAGCTTAAGTAAAGCATGTCCCGGCTTTAGGGACGGATGGATGCGGGTTCATGTCCCGCTCGTGATTCGAATTTTTCCTTTACAAATTAATCTACTAGCAATTTATACATAAACTGTAGGTATAATATAACAAACCAGTAGTACCTACCTGTAGGCATTCTGCCCAAATTGCTGACAGCATTGCACGTTGAATGGCAATGCTCAAGCTATGAACCGGGTAGAGGCCAGCATTTAGATCACGAGTTGCTTCGGCCAGACACTTAAAATGCGTGAACTCGGTCCGGAATGCCACAGTAGCGTCTGGACTCGACACCAAAAAGCGCAAATATCGCGAATACTATTAATATTAGCGCCTTTTTATTGCTCAAGGAGAATAACATTATTGTATCAACTTTAAAGTGCACAGTGCAAAGTTATTGGTTATATTGATCGCTTTTTACGCACTATTTATATATGTAAAAAAATGTGATTTTTAAGTAATCATTGATGTAAAATCATCATAATATCATATAACTATTTCACCTGAATCTACAAGCACCAGTATAAACTAAACCATTTGTAAACAAAGAGAGACAGGCCATTCCTATAGTAGGTATAGCCAATAGGCACGACGTATCATGCACGAGTACGTGCATGATACGTGACTGTACTGACTGTATACCCATAGAGTATGTAGATTACTACAGTGATCCAGTTTTGCCTCGAGCCAAACCTAATCCCACGAAATTACCGTTAATATGCCCAAAAGCAGTGCTAGTCAATTTCTAGTATGAATTTGCATCCGTGACTGGCCTTAGTCCAGCTGCCTGCGGCGATGACAGGTGCATCAGTCAGCGAACATAAGCTGGGTTTCTGCGGCTACCCGCTGGCCTTAATTTTACATCAGCTTGCCTAATGTATGTATGGGCGAATCACAAAATTTATACTGTACAGTTCTAAACAATTTTAAAGTGTTTTACTGTTTTAGTAAAATGAAAACAACGTTTTTATAACTATGGCATAAAGTAATGTCATCCAGTTCGTGGGGTACCCACAAACTTTAGGGTATTTTCGTTGCATCAAGTCTGTGGGTGTACCGCCTATGTTTGATTATCGAAATAACGTAGAAATATTTTTGGTGCAGTTTAAATAAGTATTATTACGCCGCCAAAATCTCAAATTGTGTATATATTAAACATGAATAGAAAAACTTTGTTGGCCTCTACCTAACTTACCGGTCTGTTTCACAGGACAAGTCAGTGAGATGCATTTTTCATACAGACTATAATTCGATGTAGTTGAAAGAACTCACGGCATTCAGTGAATTGAATAATAGGAAAGAAATGTTTTTGTTTATGGTGTTGATTTATTTTAACACTATTTTAATTTTCATCCATCACAGAATAAATAATAAGTGTAACTTTGTCACTCAAAATTACATTCTAAAAAGTGATTCACAATATGCAAACCTATACGATGTGTACAAACCATAGGTTAACCAACGATCCGAAATGACCAAAATGAATTCCCAGTCGTTAATAATTATTTATTTTCATTTGCCAGTTGGCAACGTTACCGAGAATGGGGGAAATAAATAAACTTTCAGCGACTACTGACAGAAGTAATAAGTAGAGTACATTGAAATCGCTAGGGCGAAGAAAGTTCTAATCTCGACTGAGACACAGCAAGAGGGCGTAGTGCTCGGTATACTCGAGCCAAATGCAAGGCTTTATTTAGTTTAAGGCGCCATTACACGGGTCATATAAACTGTCAAAGTTGGCGGGCGGGCATAGCGTCGTCGCGTCGGTCGCTTCCACCCGCGCGTCCCGTTCGCCTTTCGCCTTTACGCGCTGTGATCGGGAATCTTCGGTTTTATCTTACAACCCTTACTCACGCGTGATAGACACAATTTAAAAAATACTTTTATATCGACGACTATCGCATTGAGTTCTTTGGAATGTACTTTTAATTTGATTCTTAATTTTAATTAGGTAAAATATTTCACCCCCAACTAGGTGGACTGACGACCTGGTCAGAACCGTGGGGAGCCGATGGATGCAGGAGTCGAGCAGCCGCTCAAAGTGGCGCTCTTTGGGGGAGGCCAATGTTCAGCAGTAGACGTCTTCATGCTGATGATGATGATGTGTAAGTTCCCTCAAACTACTATGGAAATGATGGATACAGGTCTCTAAAAAGGTAAAACAAACACGCTCTAAACACTTACCTGTAAAAGATTCCCCCAAGATCCGGGTATTATAACCCAGTTTGGTGTGGTTAGAGCCGTATCAATGTTGTACATTAAACGAAATAAACAATTTTGAATTTGACATTTTTGAATTTTGAAAGATCAATAGATTTTTTATGCAGTTCTGTGTATCTAAAACTTTCCTACTAATCAGTTTATTTTGAGATTATAGAGTGAATTTTATCTTTTGCCATGCAGCTTTTGTAAATATATGCATGAAGATACCTTTAAGCTGGAGCCACACAACACCGTATTAAAACATTACGTGAATATTTTCAAACGTGTGCTGAAATATGCCACGTTGTAAAATAAGATGCCACCCGCTAAAAATGGCGCGACGGGGAAGAAAGATTAGTTATTGCGGGGACATGCCCGTGTTGCAATTATTGCGTCTAGCGTGGCAGTCGGGGTCTTTACGTCACACACCTTTATTTATTTTACGCGCCGTTTGAGTACCTAATTTGTTTTACTTACACGGCGCTCCTGAAAAAATCCATTATTCTTTTCGACGACATTTCCAGTTATCTTGACAATTTATTTATTTAGGAAAGTCGTATCGCCCTCTTGTAAAGAATTTATTCCGGGGATTTGAGTAAGTAACAGTGCAAACAACTTCTTTTTCCCGCTGATTTTTCTTTCGCTGTTTGTTGTTTCTTTCAATTCCGTAATCAAGTTTGCAGTTTGTCTGTGTATTGGATCTTTTTAGTTGCTCGTTCTAATGCCAATAACATTGCACAGAGAAACGTGTTGGTTCTAAGGAAATATATAAACGGACGAGGGAAGAAGTAAAGAAAAGTTAGTTTAAGTTCTCATAAGTTGTAGGTAAAGATTGGGTCGCATTTGCATACACACACAAGAAAAATTCTCTTCCAAAGCACAGAATAATATAAACCAGACCAATTAAAATAGCATATACTAAGTATAAGAATGTACCTACAATGCGCTCTAGCTCTATATCTAATTAGAATTAATTTGATGTTACTATTTATTTTTAAAGAGCACCCATCCATTTATTGGTTCACTGCTAAGCTCTTAAAAATTGGCGCTCTTTTGAGAATACCAGTTTTAAACACTTAATAGGCGGTTTCCATCCCTATAGAACTAAATTCACAACGAAAAGGCGAAAACCGCATCATCATTAATTCTGGGCCCGTCATTGTCACGCCATGTATTCCAATATTTAAATGAGGTGTCCCTCGGCTAAAAACAATCAACACGGCCTTGAAGGGTGTTGTCTTAATAGTTTGTCACCACACCGCACAGGGGTGAATAACAATAAGACCCTTTGTCCCAAGCTTGAGATGTATTCAATCTGCTCGAGACATGACCACAGTGTAGGCAGATATTTAAGTGGGTTTGATTCATTACATGGTCACACACACAAACGTAAAGCTTCAAGACGTGTAAGTTTTATTGTGCTTTAGTAGGTATATAAGTACTAGTACTAGTATACTTATACATGGCAAGACGCTGTCTTTATGTTGACGGAAGGTTAATTTAGTAAACACTGCCATAATCTAACGCCATAAGCTATATGGCATTTTAAGTAACAGACTGGTCAACTCCTAGTGCGTGATCTCAGTATCTTACCATATTAGTCTATCTACTGATTTGAAAATTATACCTATATATGACGTGCGCAGTGCAGTGTCACGCGAAACTTTATTGTTTTTAAGTTCCGAGTGACACTGTAACTGTTATGGGCGGTCGTGTCGCTTAACATCAGGTGAACGACTAGCTCGTCACGTCATTCCATCGCATTAAAAAAAATATACCTATAGGGCCGGCCTACGCTTGTTCTTCTGCGAAATATCTTTACTGTGAAATAACTGAGACGTTGTAGGTAGGGTGTCCGTCCGAATGGCATAAGTTTCCAACCGGAACTATTTTAATGTCTTCCAGAGATTTATGTTTAGTGTTTTCATTTGTAAAGCGTCGCGTCGGTGCAGTTTGTTTTATGTTTATTTTAATATGCAATTGAATATTGTGCGAAGTTGAAATGCTCCAGATTTAACAACCAAATCTTGCAGGCATGTCAAGACAATTAAAACTAAGAAGTGCAATAAAAATAAAGCAGAACGCACAGTTAGAAAACGGTAAACAATGGCTAAATTATGTCTCTGATGTTGAACGAACAAGCCACAACATTAGGTTTCATCGTCATCGGGTACTGAAATATTAATAATTCTACTCTATAAAAATTACCTTCTTAGAGAGTTCTAGATCATCATACATCATTAGCGTATTTGAGTGTTTGGAAAGTTGCGAAAGCCATCGTCACCATGCGAAAAATGTCTTGACCGACGTGGGTGGGCCATAATATCATAGCCGTCAGCATACCGGCTGCGCTAGAATCGCCTAAGAGTCTTTGCCCTTTTGCCTCAGGTTAGCACTAACCACCGTTTTTAGCACCAATATAGAAAACTAACGTACTACAATTTAATAAACGCAGCCATAAGGTTTGAACTACCACGCTCCATAGAATTTTGCCTATTTATATAATATTTTATGGTGATATAGTCTATGGTTGCCTCCCACTTTTGCCCACACTACTGGCCGTTTGCTCTTCCAAACTGAAGCTTCAATGATGCTGAAAGTCATTCAAAGAAAAGGTAAATAGCAAAAACACTAGTAAATCAATGACCATTTATTCTTGAGTCTGTATAAAAAAACATAATCAGTAGATCCAATATACTTATGACCAATGCATTGCCATATACGCCATAGCACTTTGGTATCACGGTTAGACATCTAATTGATTGCAAAGTGCTCTTAACGCCCCATCATTTATGTATTAAAATCACTCAAAAACATCATCAGTGATCGGCGTAAAATAATGCTACCCCAAATAACGTGGCGGGCAGTAATTAACAGTCATCGGCAAAACCGCCGGCATCGATCCCGAAATGATTGGCTTTGGAGTGAGATACGAATGCGCTTAAACACTCATCTGATATTCACATTTGGTTCGGAACGGTCGTCAGGAGAGCAAATTGCTACTAATTTGCCCATATTCAATAGCTCTGTCGGTACGTCATTATGTTTTGGTCCCAATATTATCCACAGAATACGTTATGATGACACAGGTAACGTCTTCGTACAGCTTTTAATTACGATAATTATTTTTTTGGATTTACTTTTAGCGTTCATTTATGTACCTACATTTGAAACCTAAATTCTGAAACGCCCTTCTACTTCTTATCCTATCATATCCTATATACCTAAGATAAAATTAAATATGCGTTACTTATTCTGTAACGTAGTAGTATGCTATGTAGGCATGTTTATTTATTACATACAACTCAAGGCTAAGGAGTCGAACTCTATAGCGTCTGTGTTTCCAAATAAGTGCGTCGAGTGGCTGTCGCGGGAATTGCACCCGCCGCCTCCGGGTAATGAGCCAAACTGCTCAACCACCACACCACAGAGGCTGTCAAATAGAAATAGATAGTTCTGTGAATAGAATAGCCATGTCCACGCCGGCCGATACGCCGCGCTTCAATCGCGCGCGGCATCAGCGTGATAGATCGTCCAATATGGACACGGCTAATGAGCATAAATTAAGAGCGTCAATTGCTAAAACATATATAATTATAGTAAATACTAACATAAAACTAAAAAACGAATAAATTGGGCTATCCTCTCCTTAATCATTCATAAAATAATTGACCACATAATCAACAGCCTGAAGTCGGCCACTGCTAAACATAAGCCTCCCCCAGCGAGCGCCGCGTTGAGTGGCTGCTCGCTTCCTGCATCCATCGGCTCCCCGCAGTTATCACCAGACATAGATAATAATAAAAAAAATTACCACAGTTCCTCATAAATAAATTATTGTTGCGCTTTCTAACATTTCCCAAAAAAAGGAACCTCTAACCCGTGCGAAATATGTGAAAGCAGCGAAACAAGAACATACATAAGGTTTAAAGTAAGATGAGTTTATCCAGTTCATTTCATAGTTTAAAGCGTTTGCCGCGAGCACTGCACCTGCACCCGGGTTCGCCTACATTTTGGCGCAAGCCAAATCCTTTGACCTACATCGGGACCGACATCAGATTCTTGGCTCTGTTATAGCATACATTGTTTGTAAGTATATTATATTATGAGTAGGTAAGTACCTATCTTTCATTTGCTATCATCGCCATGTACCTATTGTTTTGGTGATATTATTTCCTCTGTGGGCGATTGTTTTGATGCTGAAATAATCTGTTTGTAAATGCACGTGCTTATTTGCACGTATTTTATCTTTTAATTCAAGATGGCATTAATTATGCCACGTATTATAATAATTATTAACTTCATCATCATCATCATCAACAGCCTGAAGACGTCCACTGCTGAACATAGATCTCCCCCACAGAGCGCCACTTTGAGCGACTGCTCGCCTCGTTTATCCATCGGCTCCCCGTGGTTTTCACCAGATCGTTGGTCCACCTAGTGGGGAGCTGGCCTACGCTGCGTCTTCCGGTTCGCGGTCGCCACTCGAGAACCTTTCTTCCCCATCGGTTGTCAGTTCTACGAGCGATGTGGCCTGCCCATTGCCACTTCAACTTGCTAATTCTAAGAGCTATATCGGTCACTTATTATTAACTTATGATATTTAAATTAGTGTTTATCATCATAGAAGAGTAGTTTTACCTATTAAGATAAGAATTCGTTCCATTCGTGATTCCAATTTTTCGTATACAAATTATTCTGTAAATCAATGAATTCTAATGCTAGAACGTTATAATATTATGATACATCAACAGCTGGAAAACGTCTACTGCTGGACTCAGGAGTTTTCCATAAATCGCCACTTTGGGCACTTATCATAGGGTTTGCCATAATCACGCTTGGCAGGCAGCTTAATGATCACAGAAAACTTCGAAGAATGCTGCAACCCATTCTCTGGGTATTCTCTTAGCCGGCTGTTACAAGGTGGAAGAGATGGGGTGGTCCTATTCTTACACTGCCGGGGGCTGGGGCTACATGCACGGCTAATAATAATATCATATCATTTTGTTATAATTTTCCTGACTTGTCAATAAAAACGTAAAATTCATATACTATATACGTAAGTACCTACTGATTAACTTTTTAACTTCTAGATGTCTATCGACACAATGTTATTGTACCCATTCGCCACAATGTTTATTTTACGTTATCGTTACAAAGTACCTACATCGTAAAATATAAATATACATCATTAAAACTTGTAAACGTGAGCAATCAGCGCTATACAATACTCGTACAAATACATTTACAACTCACTTCGTTATTTATGTTTATCTCTCAACAATCGTTAGGTGTTTTCACGCAACGTTCTAAAACTTGTTAATTAAAACTCATTAAAAGCTTAAATTCAACATTGTTGGTAATTAAGAAGATTCACGATCTGCGAACGCTATTATCTTCGTGGAGAACTTTTACGAATTATTAACATAAAAACCAACCGTATTAGGATTGCTGTTTTGGCTAATTTGCTTTTGGTTTGTGGTTTTTAATACAACACAGTTACTAAAAACTGAGCAATATTAGGGTTTTGAGAAGATTCTCGAGAGGCCAACACTAGGACTGGGAGACGCAGCGTAGGACCACTGGGTGGACCGATGGCCGAAACCGACTGAAAAGCATGCTTTTTATTTTTAAAAGTTTCTTTCTAGGGTTTTAGTTCTCATAAAGTTTATCATTCTTAACATTCGTATATAGCAACGGTGTATAGTACAGGGTCAGTGCGGCCTACGTCAATTGCGGCTATGATGGTACCTAACCCATTACCCTGGCAGTTCTGGCACCATCTGCCATCGTGCCACTGCCCTTCGCAATTGTGTGAATCTCCGACGTTTCAGTGCAATATCTGTATTTAAACGTTGATTAGTTAAAACATTCATCATTATCAACCTGCATGAAAACATCCACCGCTGAACAAGAACATAAGCCTCTCCCATAAAGCGCCACTTTGAGCGATTGCTAGCCTTTCATTTCTTGCATGTAAAACATTACTGGTATATTCATTTCAGTATTTTCTCACTTTGATTCCATATCTGCTTTTCGTGAAGAGAGCCAAAGCTCCCACTGGCCTCGAGACATACGCCCGTCGTATCTCCAAGGCCCGTTCCTAATTACGTGCGTGTCACAGACACACCAGTGATTGATTGTAACGTTAATATCCGAGACAATGTCCCAACAATGGGCGACATGTGGGACGCGACGTTTCGCTTCCCGCCTTTCGCGGCGCGGGATCTTTGTTATTGTTATCGCTTATTTGGGATCATAATGTTGATTGGAAACATGTCTTTCTACGTATTTTCTCTTCTGGTGCTACACTTACGGCTTATTTATCTTATAGGTTGTGATCTTATAGATGTATGTATGCCGTGAGAGGATGCTGAAGACACAAATAAACCTATCTGCATGAACACATATATATGCACATTCAAAAGTTTTGCTGACGTTTTGTGATCTAGCTTCACTGACTTGTGCCTTACTCTATTTTCAACCAACTTCAAAGTAGAGTAGTAGCTCAAAACATTACAAATACTATACAGCTTGGTTACGTACAGAATATGGGAACGGGTTTTTTTTCTGTGGTAGCTTTAAAACATTAAAACATTGTACTTGTGCTTTTTAAAACATTGTATATTTGACTTGCCTAGTGTAACGTGTTTGTTATAAGGCCAAATAAATAAATAAATAAATAAATAAATAACATTTAACACTTTAGATTTTTATATCAGAAATGGCTTCACGTCAAGTTTTGACATTGAAATTCCCTTTTCCATTACGTCGGTTATACGTACACCGTCTCGTCGACGAGACTGACACGAGAGTGCTTTGGAAAGCGGCAGATAGGATCATACACAGGACTATTAAATTTTGCCTTGCGACCGCCGGACGCGGCTCGGTCAGACGGCTCGGTTGGACGGTTCGGTCAGACCGCAGACCGGGCGGGTGGTTTGACGTATTATCCTTGCGCTGTACCTCTTAGTGTCTACATGTGCATTGTCTGACAGAACTGCTGTCTGAATACATTGACACAATAAGCATTAGCCCGCCCGTCCTTACCTACTGCTATTGCTATGCTATATATTACCAACATCTTGGTGTCATTAATTTCACAACTATTTTAAAATTATAGCTCTATTGTAGCATCGCTTTACATGCCACAGAACACTAAAAATTGTTTATTGACAAAGTCTGTCTACAGCCACCAGATGTTTACAACCGAGATCTTATAAAGGATTCAAGAGTTTGCATCACAAACGATAAAAACAAACATATTCCGAGTACCATAAAAAGCTTCGCATATTTACGTAGGTTTTTGTTTGTAACAAAAAGTGTTTGGAGGATCGAAGCTATCGAAGCGAATTTACAGATTGCATACAAAAGAATATAAGGGTGTATGAAGCCGGGATACAAGGAATCTGGAGATCCGGCGGGCGCGTGCTTGTACAATATTCATGAGAGTGATGCCGGCCGGTGGCGGCGGATACTATGCGGACACTATCTCGCCTGGTGTTACCATCGCTAACTTGGTTTTGTTACCATTTTTTTGCAATTTGAAGTATTAAAAACCATTTTTAATCAAGAATTCTGCTTTATCCTTAGGATAAACGTAAGTGCAATTTAATCAAATTTTACCTCATAATAATATTGTGAAACTTAAGACATTATGACGGGCCTGATAGCTCAGTTGGTAGCAGCTCTGCCTTCTGAACTGGGTTCGATTCCCACCCGGGACAAACATTTGTGTGATGAACATAGGTGTTTGTTCTGTGTCTGGGTGCTGTATATTATGTATGTATATACAAACAAAAAGTATCTGAGTATTCTATCAGTTATCTGGTCCCATAGTACAAGCTATGCTTAGTTTGGGGCTTGTTGGCGCTGTGTAGGTAATGACCTCACATATTTATTTATTTATATTAAATTCTAAAATAAGTACTTTTTTCAGCTACTAGAAAACATCCATTATGTAAGCTCATCTTATAATGAGAAGCTTGATAGATTCCTCAAAACCATTCCCACCATGGGATTCTTAGTTCCGTTCTGCACTCAGTTATTTCCATCACCTTAATGTAATATCTTATCACTAATAAGTAACTCTACTATTATTAATTTGCCTTGATCAAATACTTTAGGCGCCCTGCGTCTTAGCCTGAGTATCCTATGTTGGTCTCTGTTGTGCAAGAAATTTGTGGGCAAATTTTAACCCAAATCGGTTCAACTCTTTTTGCGTAAAAGCAAAAAATACAAATAAAGAGATTGATAGGGACATTCTACTTTGCACACAAATTGGTAATGGGGCGTTTCACACCGTGATTGGTTCACACCGCGGTGTGAATCGCCCAAGTGCTCTAAATGAATAGGCTCTTTCGGAACGCAGTGTGAATCACCCTCTGCTATTAGAACACTTGGGCGATTCGCACCGCGGTGTGAACCGCCCATGTATTTATTTTCGTTTGGCTCATTCACATCACTGATGTCCTGAAATCAACAATTATATCTTCAAACCGTTTTAAAAGTCCTTAAGTCCATAAGCCAGCAAGAGTGGCAACACCGACTCCCACTCGAACTCGTTCCTTTCTCGTTCCATCAATATAACGAGATGCTGACCTGAATTGTTTAGTGACCACCTTTGCACATACATCTCGGCTGAACGATATACGATCACCTACACCTTGAGAGTTGGCTTCAGCTGTGCGTTTGTGTTAGAAAAATAAGTTATTAATGAAATATGTTAACGTTAAACGTTGGGTTCTGTTTTAGTTTCTGTTCTGGCATATAAAATGGGACTACACTGCTATCATCACAAAGTCGTCTTTGGCTTCTTGGCTCTAACTTGCATTTTTTTAAATAACAGCAAATCGGCTCATAACTCGGAGGTGGTGGGTTCGATTCCCGCGACAAAAGAAGTATTTGCGCAAAGAAAAAAACGCAAATACTTGTTCTAAGACTGGGTGTTGTGGGACCATGCTCCTCGTTCCTGGGTCCTTAGATACTGGGAATCCTCGGATCTACATAATTATGGGACCGTTGGGCGTTATTTATTTATTTATCATGATGCTCGCTGGCGTACCTGCGTCAATATCGTATTTAAAAAGATAACTAAGACCGATAACCGATATGGCCTTCAATATCTTGTGGTTAGTACATAGGGTGGGCCAAAATATAGGAATCTAAAGGGTTTATTTCAAATAAAATGTATGGAAAACGTTTTTTACTGAGACTATTTTTGGAATCTAACTGTACTTTTTTCCAAGTTGCAAAACGCATCTTTATTTCTACAAATTAGATATAATTAATATTAATGAGAACAAAACCTTCTACCTGCAAAAGAAAAGGTATGCCTACCCTTGATGGTGTTCCATTATTTTCGCAATACTTTATGTAGATATATAATATACACAAAACAAAAGTTCTGAAAGTAATTCATGTCGTCTTGGTGGGATAGAAAAAGGATCACTTTAAATATAATAGGGACCATGAAACTTTAATTTAGAATTCCGAGTGACACTGCAATCTGGGCGGCCGTGTCGCTTAACACTGGGCGAACGACTAGCTCGTCACGTCATTCGTTTAAAAAAAAAAGAATAATTAGACCAGCTCTAGTAATGCGTTCTTACACCTAACAATGTAGGTAATTAGTATGTAGCAACGAGTATGAGTGTAGCAGAGAAAGCGCCAAACCACAAATTTGAAAGTTGGCCAACAGCAGGGGTGATGCGGCCGCCTGGCGCATCCGCCCTACCTCACTCCGTTTGTCGCTATCAACCACGATTACTTCTCCAATTTTAACGATAAACTAGTACTTATATTCTAAAAGAAGGCACGAGCGTAAAAAATATTATAAAATGCTTAATATATTTTGTTAAAGCCATTATTTAAAATTACTTATTTGGCTCAACGAATTAGCATTGCAATTCAACGAGGCAATGCTGCCAGCATGTTGGCTACGCTACTTACCGGTAGTGGGCTGGAGCTTTGGACTGTCTATAGGCCATCGCGGCTACTATACGGTCCAAATGTTCTTTGTAGTAGGTAGTGTAGCTACTTTATTAGTTTTTATTATCGTAGTACTTAGTTTAAAGAATAAAAGAGTAGTTTAAGTTTAAAGAACAGTTATTTGTTATATATGCAAGGCTGCAAAGTTGGTTTTTGGCGCGAGTACTTGAATTGAAACTTGAGCAAGCGAAGGATCCTAGGATTGGACCACGAGCGTAGCGAAGGTTTCAAAGGTACGAGACACAGAATAACTTTGCTGCCGAGCGAAACATACAACTTTTCGCCTCACTACAGCGAGGAAAATGGAAGAAAAACAGCTTAAAAACTTAGTTTCAGCTTATTAATTTAGTAATGGGTGGCGGTAACGCTTAACATCAGATATACGACTAACTCTTCACGTCATTCATTGAGCATTAAAGAAATAGTGTTTTTCATGCATTTTTCATGCAGTCGCCATGCTGGATCATCATCATCATCACAGGCCTTATAACATATATTTCAGATAATTAAAACAGCGTCAAGAGTTAGAGCGACACTTCCGCTCATGACTAAATAAGCCTATGCGGGAGCCGCTGCAGCGTCCGCACGATCGGCATACAAAATGAGAGTCTATGGGTGCTGAGTTGTTATTCAAGTTATGCCTACGTGCACGTTTTTGGGCCAGCACCTCCAACCATGCATCACCATGGGTTTTTAGACCATCTGCGGTAGTTTTCCTCCACTGGTCGCGATCTTCGGCAAGATCTTCCCAGTTGGTGAAGTTTATGTCAAAGCTGCTGGGTAGCGTATTGGTTATTATACTCTTTGGTGCTGGGGCAGTGCGATTATTCTAAAAATGAGGTTGGCGAACGAGAAAAAGAAGAAATATTAATCTCTTTTATAGGTAGTCTGTGGTATTAATGAATTTTCAGTGAACTGGCCACATATCAAGAAGGTGGTTAAATCCTCAATTCTCGACGAGAAAATTATTGAATAGAAAGGTTCTAATTTTAAAAACACTTTCCACGCTAGCAATTAAAATGCGTTTTGCACCCAGATTCGAGATTTCAAATGTCAAAGAGAACCTTTCCGAGCTAGTGAGGTGAAAAAAAAATTACAGGTGTTTTAAATCTACCCGGCGCTAACGTTATTGCTTGCACGTTCAGTAAAAGGACCAAAAAATAAGGGGAGTGTTGCAACCTGAGCGAAATTTAGTTGTTGGCGTCTGCGTGCAAGCAAGCGAAGCGGAGAACAGGACCTAGGTAATTGAACTAATAAATCTACCCGTGTTACTGCACTCCGCTCGCTCCGGGCGCTCAGCCTGCTCAGCTCTCAGGATCAAGGCAAACCCATTAAACCTACGCTTTGATTTCAAGTTCACTTTACAAGTATTAAAACACGCGACACTTCTTAAAACTGCTAACGGATTTTGCAGATCTGCATTCTTTTCCATTTTGTAACATTAAACTGCCATATACAAAAAGTAAGAAAATTATACCTCGGTCTACGTAAGGTCCGTTAAATATAAGAAAACGTTATTTTATATTGATTATACTTCTGTTCTTTTAGTTACCGATTATTAGAAACATCAGCTTTCATATCATCCATTCATAGCCTATCCATTGTTTTCAGTAATCCTCTCGTCTACATCAGAACAATACACAAAACTGAAAATAAAATGTAAAAGTGTTGTTATACCTACCTATGCTTAGTTCTCAATGCTACATTCCGTCGATCGATCACTTATCGCGCAATTGCCAGTTTTCATGATCGTGTTATTGTGCCCGCAATACCTTAGATGTGTATTTATAATAACAATATCTTCTTCCATCTTTGAATTGACGATGAGTTATCAAGTAAGTGTTAAGTTCTTTTTAAGTCACAACATTAACATATACAAGTTTAAAACAATATTTTTTTATTAAAAAGATTCTGTCCCGTTCGTGATAATTTTTTTTCCTTGTCATTAATTTTTTTTTACCTATACAGTATACCACATTGCCTGGATCAACTACATCTCAATTTTCGGGTGATTTCGAGAATTTTCTGCAAGGCTTGGGATCAATGGTATACAAATATAAGAAACCGACAATAATCGGTGACGGCAGGCAACGATTTTTATTCACTACAACTACAACCAACAAACCTTCCTCTAGAAACGATGTTAGTAAGTTTTACTTTCAATTGTATCTTACGACGTAAACACTAGTGTAAAATTATAATCAATTCATACTTATTCCAGAAAATGTCGAAAACACGAAAAGCAGTTTTGAGTGATATCCTTATGATGAAGCTAGTGTCATACTACGAGGATAAATATAAAATTACTCATGTTGATAATCAAGATGTATTGTCGGCAACGGCTTCTCCTGCCCTCCTTAGGTCAATTTATACATCCAGTAAAACTAAAACAAGTCAAAAGGTTAAAACCACATCGTCGGCGGACCGAAACAGTGTACGTAATATAAACTGCAATAGCACAAAAGAATTCTTAAAATATAATTATTTCATCACTAGCCTGAAGACGTCCAGTGCTGAACGTAATAGGGTTTTCCATAGAGTGCCACTCTGAGCAGTTTTCACCAGATTGTCGGTCTACCTAGTGAGAGGCCGGCCTATGTAATTATGCATTTCATGAGTCATGACCATGACTTATTTTTTTCCTTGTAGGCGCTTTGGGTAATTTAGAAATTTAAAAAAATACTAGATGATCGATAGCTTAACGATTATTGTTACACTTATAGGTGCTCTGTCATAGTTACGTGCATTTAGTGGCGATTTTGCAATAGCTGGATAAAGGTTATCCGAACTGAAAACGGACTATAAAACAAAAGCATCATTTTTTCAGTAATTCAGCTTACTAAATTTTGTTTTCAGTATTTTTTGCTATCAAAGCAATAGGTGATGAACGAATTTTGCTTTATGGCAAGAATAACGTTCATCTGATCATTGTAAAATCGCACAGTAACACGAATAATAAGTTTTTCTCATGGGAAGTTCCAAATATACTTAAAGATATAAAAAAAATATTTTGGTACCATTGCATAGGCAACAGGTTACGTAGAGGTACGTATAGTAGAACCAACGATACAGCTGTTAGAAAATATAATACCCAGTTAATTTATTTTATAAATATATATTCATATTGATTTGTTTTCAGATATATAACGACGTAGCCGAAGTTATAGTTATATAAATAGTAACGCCAAAAAACAAAATACGAGCTCTAAGCATTTTTACTGGTATTCGGAGAAAATCAAGCAATCAGACACAAATAAAGCAAACACCACAGCTGCATACAATGGCTAATCAAATATCAAATTATCTGAACCACGGCTGTATACAGCTGCGGAGCTGTTTATACCTTATTCAGTATTTATAGGTGTGCAAATTCAGCCGAGTAGCATTAAGCAGAGCTCTTTTATTTTTGCAAATTTTCCCGAAGATTGGCTCTCATTGGCACTTGTTCAACGGCGCGAAGAAAAGACACTCTTGGGGACAACTCCATCTGCACTAAATGCCATCTATCACCAGAGTATGCCGGATTTTAGCAAAAACGTGCTCCAAGCGACTCGGGATTAAACGATTCCAATTATTCCTTTAAAGTCGTTTGGCTGAAAGTGAGAAAGATTTACGATAATTTGAAGTTTAAGCGATGCCATGCGACACAATAAATATGAGTTAATTTATTAAAAGAGTGTACGATGAGAAGACGTAGATTCAGCGCCGTGTGACAGTTTCATTAAATCGAGTGGCGTTGTGTTGCCAACAACATCGCACCACGCATTACATCTACAACTTCGCCCACAAATTATGTTTACACCATTCAAATAGACGTTGCCTGCGTAAATACTTGTGTAACTAAGTCCATTAAAGAAACTCAGCACAAGTAATTACCATAACACAAAGTGGTTTGTTTAATGTTTTGCCTGACGATGAAAGAGATGCTCGTGCCCATAACTTTGTACCTATTTGGAAAAATGAGCCCTCTCGCCCATTATATTGACGAGCCTATTTAGTACAAATGTTCTAAGTTTTCTGCTGGCAATAACGTTTATTTTAGTTGTGCTGTAAACCCTGCGTGAGTACCATAAACCGTAGAGTCGCGTGTTTGACCGAGAGGCCATCGTAAAATGCATCATAAACTTGCGCACATAAATTTAGAAAATCGAAGTAACTACGTTACTTGAAAAACTGATTTGAAAACATTTGTGCAAGTATCGTAAAGTTGGCAGTGAAAGAAAATATGTGAAGCTTAATACCTTGCAATGCTTTCAGAAATTATTTTATTTTTTAATCAAAAAAGATGAAAATCGTTGTAATGGTCGTGTATAGCTTTGGCAACGTGCCGGGTTGCAATAAAGTTAAAGCTTGGTCACAGAATAATTAATAGTACAAGGCTTGGTGAAGAATTATCATACTCAATGAATATAAATGGAACGGCAACGCTTTCACAGAATTTGAAACCTTAGATTATTTTCAAGATAGTCAGAACATTAAGCATAAAGGCAAAATACGTATGTCTAAGTCCCAATAGTTTGTTTATCAGGTATAGTACGTAATATCAATTGCTTTTTAATTAATTTTTTGATGTAATCGTCTGACTAAAATTGAACGACTTTAATTATTTCATAAGTTACGATCTAAATACCCAACTGTTACTGGACTAACTTTTTTTTGTAAACTAAATAAATTTATTGGATGTAAAAACTTAAATAACATGTATATAAAAAACTAAACTAGATCTAAAAACTAAGCTATACCTAAAAACCTTAAAACTAAAATATTTTTTGAGTTATGTTCGTTTTTATACTCAAACTGCTATACAACCAGTTATTCTGCCGCCAAGCAGTAGTGTGCAAGCACTACTGTGTTCCGGTTTGAAGGGCATTGTAGCTAGTGAAATTACTGGGCAAATGAGACTTTATGATCTGATTACTCAGTCTAGTAATCTGATTACTAGACTGTGCGATGTCTCAGGATGACGTGCGCAGTGCAGGTTCACGCGAAACTTTATTGTTTTAAAGTTCCGAGTGACACTGCAACTGTTATGGGCGGCCATGTCGCTTAACATCAGGTGAATGACTAGCTCGTCACGTCATTCAAGAGCATAAAAAAAAAAAACAATCTTCTGTCTGCTAGTAAATAAGTGATAAAAACAGTTAAAATAACCCTGAATTATGGCACTGAATAGAATTTTATACTACGGCCTTCCTCCTGTAACTACTTTGTATAATAATACCTAATTTTTATCATAATGTTAAATTATATGAAAATATTTATACTGTCACTGTTTCAACTATTTTTACTTGTTGATAAGATAACCCTTCCGATGATAAATGAATATTAAATGGAAAATCGAGGGTAGGTTTCCCGTTCCCCGTCGCATACACTTTGTTCCAATCGCATTTCCTCTATAGAGTGATCTCTCGCAGGAAATAAATCCATCCGGCAAATGAATAGACTGCAATTGTGGGGGAGGGTGATGGATCATAAATGACTGGTGTTTTAATAACTTTGAAATTGAAGTGACCAAATGGACAGACATTTTAGATGCTATTTCACTATTTAATATCTACAAAATATTTTTTACACGAAAAGTATTATGATACCTTATATGTTACTTCATCATCATCATCAATAGCCTGAAGAAGTCCACTGCTGAACATAGACCTCCCCCAGAGCACGCATCCATCGGCTCCCCGCGGCTTTACCCAAATCGTCGGTCCACCGAGTGGGAGGCCGGCCTACGCTGCGTCCTCCGGTTCGTGGTCGCCACTCGAGAACCTTTCTTCCCCATCGGTTGTCAGTTCTACGAACGATGTGGCCTGCCCATTGTCATTTCAACTTGCTAATTCTAAGAGCTATATCGGCTTATATGTTAACAACATGTGAAAAAGAAATCTGAACTGTATTTTGTAACTTAGCCTAGCAGTTTTTTATGTTGTAGTAGCTGACCCGCCCCGGCTTCTCAAGGGCTATCTAAATCACACAGGGACCCGCTCAAATGCACCCAAAAAAATCATCAAAACTGGCTCTGCTGTTTAGGAGGAGTTCATTGGTGTGATTGGATAAGCACGGATTAAGATTACCTAAATAGAATATAACACTTAATTTGTATATAAATTAACCTAGGCTTATACCACAGTCCAATTATATTATATGCTAGCTGACCCGTCCCAGCTTTGCACGGATTAATTAGTTTTATGCCTTATCTTAGTCTAAGTAAGACATCTAAGTTACCCATAGTACAGGATAGGAGTGGCTTTGGACCTAATACTGAAGGTTGGGTGTCTGTAATTTCTGAACCACAAAACCGACGACCTTGAAATATTTCGTGACAATATTTAAAAGTACCATCTTTCTAACAAAAAAAGAATGAATTAAATCGGACCACGCGTTAATGAATTAAAACTAAGTACATACTTTTACTTTTATCCCCTTTCCCGAGAGAACCGTGCTGAATTTCGGGATTAAAAGTATCCTATAGCCTACCTCGTAATAGTTATGAACTCAAATCATGCCAAGTTTCATTTGAATTCATTCAGTAATTTTGGCGTGATGCTCAGCCAAGATACAGACTGACAGAAAGACAAAATTGAAATAAAAATAGTTTAAGCTTCAGTATATCGATAATAAATTCAAATTCAAATTCAAATATTTTTATTTCAGTCTATAACACACAAAATTATATTATAGTCCATATTCTTATTAATACATTAAAAATAAGAAGAAGCCCTCTAAAAAAATTTTTCCAAATTTCTTCAATGTACAGAATTGGACCTGTTATAGTTTTATTATAAGTATAGATAAATACTCAAGCCTTAAGGTGGAATATTTCACTAGCGCAGCAAATTCAAATTTTCTTGCGTTCTTTTGCCAATAATAGCTTAATTACTAAACGTGATTACATTAAAACTGGTTTAACGTAAAGAAATAGAATGTAACAACAAATTACAATTAAAAGTATCTCCTCGATAACATTGGTTTAGCGACAAATGGCAATAAACAAACGTACAAAATTTTGAATTTGCCGCGCTAGTGAAACGTTTCACCTTAAGTTAAATTATGCGTGTCGTGTTGGCATAATATGACAATGAAAATAATGACAGTATGATTGTTTGTTGCACGCGAGCTAGCCTGATATGTGACATAGAGTAAATAAACCAACCACAAATCTGTCTACGTCTAAAGTAACTTTAAAAATAAACATAGTTGAATTTACAACTTCCTCTACCTACTAACTTTGCGATAACGGTATAAATATGTTCGTGTTTAAGCGGGTCTAATCGATCAAATACCATTGTTAACCTTGTCATAGTTCATGTAGAAGCAATTTGTTATTTCTTTTAAGCATTACTTTTCTCAATCGCTACAAGCTTGCGCTAATCGACCTAAGCACGGTTATAAAAGCCTCTAATTAATAACGCCCACATTAAAACAAGTTTTATTATTTTTTCCTATTCCTATCAAGAAAAGAAAAGAGAAATTCAGAGTCTGTATATGACAAGCAAAAAGTAGTTTGCTATTTAAGGGTACAAAACTGGCGCTTAAACGTTTTAGTTCGGTGTGATCGTAGTGGAGCTAGTCTAAGTAATAAATGGTAGAAACAGCGATTCAAAACATGAGACCACCAAAATTATAGAATACAGTATCAAGAATTTATCTGGTATTATACACTTTGGTCATTATAGTACCTAAAACTCACCTAAATTCACCTCTATCACGTCTTATATCTTCTATTGACTATATTAGATTCTAGTATATATTAGTCCCTATTATCACTAATACTTTGTCCCTAGTCCCTGGTCTCTAGTCCCTAGACCCTAGTCTCTAGTTCCTAGTTCCTATAGTCCCTATAAACTCTATTGTTTGTACCTATGTTAAGCTCCATAATATACGCCTGAACCGATTATGGTTGAAATTTTGCAAACGGACAACACTACCTATATACCAATATAGAGCACTTTTTATCTCAGAAAAGATTGGTTCCTTCAAGAAAATGTGTAGGTATCACCAATGTACACTTGACAATTGGTATAAGGTTTGTTCATAAATCCTTAACTGGTGATCTATGGAGTGTTTTCCGAAACTCTCCATTATTGAAAAGATTAGATTAGGTCAAGAGATTGTTTCAGCTGCAAAATAGTTTGAAGTAGGTAAATGATCGGCATGCTAGGTGCTGGCGTAGAGGAAACTGCTATATTTGTCCGGTGCATTAGTGGGATTAGCAATCTCATACCCGCACAGCTCATATTTCTGGTGTTCCTCCAACAGCTGAGAATTAATCAGTTTTCGGTGGCCAATGCCCGGAGAATGAACCATTTCTCTTTGGGTTATGCCAGGCACGAACCAAGTAACTAAGCTTTGGCCTTCTTGCTTACTAGGGTGTTTTTTGTAAAGTAAGAGTATTTTACTGATTCTAATGATTATTCACTGAAGAACCGATTTAAGTATTCCGTTTGTTATTTTAAGCAATAAAGTAGGTATAGAGTGTTATGTTTATTACATTTGTTTTTTATTTTCAACGACTTGATGTCTTGTCTTGTTGTTGTGTGTATCTTTTGAGCAAAGTGATAACAATCTAATAATAAAGAAAACATTATTGATATCTAGAGTATTTTCTCGAGACTGAAGAATTTAGAGTGAATGTGCTTTATTGGGATAGAATTTGAAAGTTCTCTAAATACTTCTTTAAAGAGTGAATACTAAAATTGGCCCTTTTATGAAAAGCGTTTGACGCTATTTTAATAAGGACTTTTTAGGATGTTTTCCGTTTAGCTAGAACTGCAAACTCATAAATTCCTATTGAAATATATGATGCATTCTTATAAAGAACTTGTGCTAGGATCCCCTTATGACGGCCCTGTATTTATACAATTCCTATACCTACGCATCTAACTAGGTATCCACTGGCTGATCCAGCGGAAAACACTTGATTAAGCATTCGGATTTTATCTTAGCACCTTTCATGGTTTAATTAAGTTTGCTGCTTTCTTATTAAAATTTTAATACAGATGTTATTAAATGAAAAAGGCTGCGGAAGATTGCAAATACACCTAAAAAAGGAGTACCGGAAAATGACGTATAATTTCTTCATTTACATAAATATAACTAAGTATATAACTATTAGCGTAGCGCTCATAACGAAGCAGGACTAGCCGTTTCTAACCGATAGCAAAATGTGGTATTTACAACTGAGCGCTACCGTACTTCGGAGGGCACGTTATGCTGTCGATCCCGGCTGTTGTCTTAAGACGATAGCCGTAAGCCAAATCAGAAGCCTTTGGGCGGCTTGAATATTCTAACACCAGTGCTGACCACTCGTCTACACGAAAAGAAGAAGAAGCGTAGCATGGATAAGTGTAGACTACAAAAAACAAGAACGGCTTTACCTACAGACAACCATAATACAGGACACCATGACTTCCACTTACACTTACTATTCTTCACCCAGGGCACATTGTGGAGTAAACCTTCTTTAGAATAGGTACCTATACTTGGTAATACACAATGTACAATTATATATAGGATTATTTTGATGTCTGACGTAATTTATCACACAGTACAGCTTCTTATGCTGCGTAATTATGCAAACCAAAGAATTCTCTACGTAGTCATGTCGATGTAGCAAACTAGCAAGCACATATTACAAAAAGCTACACGCACTGCTCACAGAGTTTACAAAACAATAGGTGGAAAGTCAGGTGAAATTGGGACTTTGTAACTGTTTTATGTCATTTCACATTTGTATATTAAATGTGATAAAACACACTCATCACTAAAACTCCTTTCTACTATCCTACTGTTACTATTTGTTTCTGTTTTTAAACTTAATCAATCGCGTATCAAGCTTCGATTGCTCATTGTGTTTAATATTAAGTAATTTAATTGTAATTTCTCATGCAGTGAAATGTTAATTTCTTTTGAGAAAATAAAGTTTCTTTAAACACATAAATATATTTTTAAGAGCTTAACTATTTTTAAGTCCTGTTAGAACTCAATTGCTCAAATCTCAACTGTATATAATCTCTAAGAATATCCTCCTACAATATAACCGATGACTTATAGATGTGCTTTTATTCATTGTTCTGTAAAGGACTCGGTGGATTTGTGATTTGAAGCGTTGATTCGCACCATCAACTGTGATAATCCGAAATGTAAACATAGCTTAACGGAATTATCGATTCATAACGCGAACGAACGCCGGGATCCGATAGTCGCGTTGTGTATCGGGTGCTAAATCATGACTCATTTGTATCCATTCAGTTAACGAACAATACTCGATGATGCCCCATCTCGCTGGACGGCTCTGAACAGATTATTGGGATTTAGTGCGCTTGTTTTGACTTTGATGGAATTTTATCCATTTTCATAATCGCAGAGAGAATATTTAAGAAGTATATTGACTTATTATTAAGCTCCCAAGATTTGGTCCACTGTTAGGTCTGTTAGTGATAGACAGGAAAAACTGCTGATGTCTACGAGTCACCTACATTGTGATTGCGTTGTTCTATATTAGTTACTGGCTGCGCCCTGCGGTTTTACCCGCGGATAAAAAGTAGCCTATGTGTTAATCCAGTACATAAGCTATCTATATTCCAAGTTTCATCCAAATCCGTCCAGCCGTTTGAGCGCGAAGGTGTAACAAACATACAAACATACACACATACAAACTTTCAGCTTTTTTTTTTTTTTTTTTCTCTTATAGTTTGGCTCCACACATCGTGTATTTAGCCAGTGTCAAGTATTGTAGTTTTTCGTCGTATTATGAAATATTTCATGTAAAGTCAAGTCTTAGTCACAGTCAGTCAGGGTAGTCATAGTCCAGTCTAAGTCAGGTAGTCATAATCCAGTCTAAGTCATGCCCTAGTAAAGTAGTGGCAACTTTACTAGAGGCTTCTATGGAATTTTGGAAGCAACACGAAAAACCACGTTTCACTACATTATATCACTTGCCCACACTTATACTCAAAATTCAGCACTTAATGCGTAAAATGCCACTAATTTTAAACATTAACACTAGAAAAAGCATAAGTTTTGTGAAATAATACAATGCAACGACGTGAACTTTTTCACGTTCCCGCCAAAACTCACTTTCAGCTTTATAATATTAGTGTGAAGTGTGATGTAAAGTGTGATGACAGATATAACAAAAAAATCTGTCAAAAATTGGTGACAATTGTAAAGCTATGCAAAGTAGACTTGGGGTTCTGGATACAGAAAGCTTTACTTACCTAAACGAAGCGAATATAGTTTAATTAAAACTAAACGAAACTCCTTCATTGTCTTGAAACTCTCCATAAGACAGATTATATTTAATTGTCACCAATAATAATTTTCACCGCAGAATTACCAGGACAGATTTTAAAGTGAAGAAATTAGGCGTAATATCAATGAAATCTTTAATTCTCGAGTAAAGTCCGGTTGTAATCCCAAGTTCCCAATTATTTCCGTCGAGGGCGGTAATTAAGCAGTATAAAGTGCTTGGCAGCCGTAATCCAACCACTTTTGTGATATTTAAACGAGTTTCATTACGTTTTTGGTTATAAAAGCAGTGCTATTACGAGAAATGGACTGGAAACACCGCGCTCGACTTCGAATTACCGTAATTGTCGACGCATGGACATAAACACGAGTCCGTGCGACGAGGGAAGTTTCACGATGGAATATTGTTTCTTCCTATAGGTAAATCAATTGTTTAAACTGCTGCCGTATTAGATACTTAACCAATTTAAAAAAAACCGTCCATGGCCTGAATAAAAATATTACGAAGCTTATCACAAGTCGAGGGCTTACCATAGTCACAAGTTTGTAGAAACCAACTGCCGCGCGTGTATCATACAACGTTTTTCAACACATTTGCGAGAAAACAGTACAATAGGTAATGAAACAAACTTTTGTTTATTAGTGGGAAAGTCGCAACAAACAATCCTTGACATTTCTAATCTAATATGAAAATGGGCTAAAATGGCGCGCATTTACAATTAAAATGGCGCTACGTGCGTGTGGTAAAAATTTGAACTATATCTCTAGTTACATTTTCTCTTTAGTATTAAAGTGAGACAAACGTATTGAACAAAAACTTTTCCAAGGAGTTTCGATCATTTAGCTTTTTTATTCTCGTAATGTGAAACGCAAGGGGTTGCATTGCCTATTCCTGCCATAGAAATTTGGGTTAAGGTGTCGGCCGCTGCATCAGTCATATCGCAAGCTAACTTCACAACAGATTATGGGGAAAGCTTATAATGTCATTCTCTCTAGAATCTCTTGTTTTGTGATATAATCAGAAAAGGAAGTCGAATCCACAGATAGATCCAAAGCTGAACAAGAGGCTGATAGTTGAAGAGTCCATCATATCTCGCAGAACTGTTAGCAACGACAAAAATAGTAGGTAAACCTCAGCAGTGAATTGGTTTGCACCTAGGTAAGTATGCACCAATTGCACCATTTTCGCACTAACACTAAAAGTGGAATAAATCAACAAACCTTTGTGTCCTAAATTTATTGCTATATGTTTCGAAACTCGTGGCTTGTGGCACTTTTAGTTCTTTATATGGAATACTGTAGAATGAAGAATTAATAGAAATTTACATGTTTTGCTCCTGGGTTTATATTCAATACTAAACTTGTTGTCCATAATCTAGTAAAGCTATGTGTGTAACCTTGGGTACTGTTTGCGTAAGTTATTTCATGTTTGGGCCCCTCTTCGCGTCGGTTGGAGTGCGGTCTCATTCAGGCATTAGCTCGACAATAAACATAAATATTTTTGCGTCGTTACGCGGCCCGCTTCCAAAGTAATTAAATTCCATTGAATCGCACAAATCTTCACCCTCCGTTTGCGTACCTATGTACCAGTTACCCATTTAACCTCACGTAGTAATAGGTCAGCTATCTAAAAAAAATTAGACATTTATCTCTCATATCATAATTCAGTTTTATTAATAAATTAAAATAAATGATCATTGTTCGTAGAAATATTAATGCCTGGTCTAGAAGATAAATCCTCTAGGGGGTGCATGAAATTGTTGTTACAGTTTGGTTTTATATCTATATAAACATCTAGTAGGTAAATATAATACATTTTTTAAAGTGTTTATTATTACGGGGATTGATTATCGATGCAATCCGGCCGGTGTGACCACGAGTCTGATGTGGCAAACGTAATATTGGCAACTCTTGTTTCATCGTTATCTGAAAACATAACTCTGTAGATTTTAATCACTCTTGAAAACTCGTCTTGCCTCCCCACACGTTTTCTTTTTTAAAAGTTGCCGTCTTGAGCTCGTTAGCGGGCCTTCCTTATTATTTCCTCCCCGACTGTAATCTGGCCTTTCAGCTACTTCAAACGACTTGTTCTTTTTCTTATGTGTAATTGAAATATATTGCCGTAATATCCGCCGGACCGGAGCACTGCCTCTCGAGCGCATCAGCCTGAGTTTTCATTACTTGGGGAAGTGATTTTTTCCATGCGACAGTATAATAACTCATTTTGGTGCCCTACGCAAGGAGACGCTCGGAAACTTCTTGAAAAGTGAAGATTTCGTATTTTTGGGGTTGTTCAAGGGTTTGATGGTTAAGTGCTTTTTCTATACCTACTTCATCCCGTGAAATTTCTAATACTGCCTGAAAATAAACGTACAAATAACGTACAAATCGCAGGAATACGGAGCAAGAAATACTGAGCAGTCTTGTATAAGTATGTAAATGTCGACAGCGAGTAATAGGTACAATAATACAGAATGTATTTTTTTCGAAAAATAATTCAGTTCCATTTCCGTCAAAAGTAAAAGATTGAAAAAATGCTGTTATTGTTTTTTTTATAAATTGAGGGAATTTTTTTCTTAAGGCTACTGTGTACGCAATCCACTATCTCGCTCGCGCATTGCGACAATTTTGAAGATATTAAATAACTGAATTTACTTACGCAAAATCTGGCTAAACTATATTATTATGAATAACGTTACAAATGTTCAACAAAAATATTATATTAATCCAAATAAGTTTTCATACATATAAACGGTTACGAATGAAAAAAAACTTTGTTACCGTTGTCCCCATTATACTTTAGCATAATTTATTTGTAAAATATTGACTGCTATTTAGTAACTATGTATATTGTTATACAATATGATATTACTTACGAATCTCATTATAATTATTGTAAGAATGTAGACCTTTATCACACTGTTATCAAGAAATAAATACTAATAATAATATTTTTTGATATTCAAAAGTTCACGACAATAGCCCAGATTTATTTTTTAACCTTTAAATATACAAAATATTTTATAATATGCCATACCATGCCTGGTCATAGTTATTTATTTTTATATTAAACAGGACCTCTTGGTGTTAGCTTCGGCCCCATCAATGCCTCTCAAATGACCGGCCTAGACCCGCGAGTCATAAAAATTAGAAGAATAATAATTTAACAATTTTCCTACACTTGCCGGCTGATTTATTGCAGGAAATGCCACTAACTATATACGTACAAACACTCGCTTCTGCAGCCTCTGCTAGTCAAATACTGGTAAATTCTTTACGACCAACCCAATATTTTATTATAAATCGATACCGTTAACTTTCTGCTTCGTTACAAATACGAAAGCTATGAGAAAAGTCTCTCAATAATGCTGCAAATACATTTTTGGAGAATAATGTATGCTAAACCGTAAGAATGTCACGTATCAGCATTTATTTCTCATTATAAAATATTACGGAAAAGCAAAATCGGAACAGAATGTCGTGTAGGTATTTCGTGAGCTCAAGTATTTCGAGGCTTTTGAATAAATACAACTGTAACTGTAACAGCTATTAATTACGCATTATGAACGCATATAGGTACCTACCACAGACTGATTGCTTGTATCTATTTTATAGAAGTTGACATCGTGCATGCATCAACGCCCCATTTAATACAGAGCCTGGATCAGAGAATTCTCCTTCCCTTACGCCACAGTAGAGAACGGAGGTTTTCACTAATACTAATTAAACTTTCAAGTTTTGTTTTAGTAAACACATACAAAGGACACGTTTAAAAGCTCAGACTCATTCAAACTATTTCGGAACATGTATCCGTGCAACTAAATGTTAGGGTAGAGCACACGGTTAACGGCAGTTATCCACGCTCGAGTGCACGTAACGTCACGTGACTGTCACCCTCACGAGAGCTTTTGCTACCTACTGTATAACAAAAGTTCTATAATAACTGCTGAGCTAAACTGTAAGCCATGTCGGCCCTTACCTAATTGTTTTGAGATTCCAGGACTAAAAGTTAAAGGTTAAACTAATGCGATTATCCCTTGCTCATATCCACCTGTTTTATCTGTTTATACTTTCGAGCTGGGCTATAGCAGTAAACTTAACATTAAAAATTAGTAGTGGCAACTCGCGGTTCCACCCGCGTTTTTTAATTCAATCTTTAACATATCATTTGACCAATTTAAGGGATTGATCCAAAACACTTTCTTTATACACCTATATGCCACAATTGAAAGAAAAAGATACTTTCCAAATATCAAGTAGGTACCGATCTCTATGTCCAGCGGTTTGAGTTCTACATTATCTGGAAGTTAGCCCAAAACATTTTAATATAAATTTTATAGGACCGATTAAATATTAAAAAGGTAACAACGCACTGTTTTATTTATCGATCTGTATTTTTTGCTGAACGCGTCATTACCAACAAAAGTCAGTGAAAATATTTAGAAACGAAAAAATTAAAACACCAAGCTAGGTTATTGACAAGCAGTGTGGCGAAAAGGAAAAATGATTCCTCTTAGCCAAATCAGTTCCGCAGCATATTTTGCCCCAAAGAAACCTCTTATACGTATTGTATTCAGCACATCGCAAAACTTATATGTGCCAAAATAAATCAGGGTATCTTTGAACATCGATGTTTGTGAATCAAAGCCAATCTGTGCGAGTCGAATATCGTCAATATGCAATATACTCGGTTCGCAAGCGACGTGACACGTCAGCAGGGCCGACGGGAATGACGGGGACGACGGGACAGACTAGCCCCGGGGCCAAACTATCATTGTTACCCGCGTAGGCGGTGTACCGAAATGATACATTTACCTCGCCTTAAATGCCGCAAGTTTACTGAAGTAGTTTGAACATTGAAGTTCTAAATACTGACGGGTTCAGATCAGAAAATTGTTACGTTTGACAGGTTTTGTTAAGTTTGATGGCAAAGGGTACTTTGGCAGCTAATAGTGTTCTTGAAGCATGGACGCTCTATCAACAATTACTTGTCAAAATATTAAGTTTTAACTATAAATTGTTTGTAAAAACCTTATAGCCATGCCATCATAAATGTAATCTATAACAATATTATAAAGACGAAAGATTTGATTGTTTGTTTGTTTGCTTTGAATAGGCTCCGAAACTACTGAACCGATTTGAAAAATTATTTCACTGTTGGGAAGCTACACTATCCCCGGGTAACATAGGCCATCTTATATTTTCAAAAAAATTAGGGATCCTTACTAAAACTCCAATAATGTAGCCCAAGGTGTAAAAAAATTACCTAAAATATTCTTAATAACATCGCGTGCGCTGCGCAAACTATTATACCCGTGCGAAGCCGGGACGAGCCGCTAGTAAGTTACAAATTGACTTCACCGATGTTCTGTAATCTTGCCAATAAAGTATAATCGAAATGAAACGTTTTTACAGGGGAATCGATATATAACGTAATAAAATATAAAATACTGGAGTTTATTGTGTTATTGGTACATTTAGGTGTTCTGCTGGAGCACTTGGACTGTCTATAGGCCATCGCGGCTATTATACAGTCCATAAGTGTTCTTTGTAGTAGGTAGTGTAGCTAGTTTAGTTTAGTTTAGCTTAGTTTAGCTTAGTTTAGCTTAGTTTAGCTTAGTTTAGTTTAGTTTAGTTTTTATTATTGTAGTAGTTAGCTTGAGTAATAAAGGCAATTTGCCCTTTAGGTGTAAGTGGTGATAACAGTAGCTTATATTATACTTTGAGGTAAACTACTTTCATCACGATATCGACGATAAAAAAACCTAAATTAAAACTTGGGAGGTTTTTACGCCTTAAAGTTACATCACCCAGATCCCAACAAAGAAAATAATCCCTTTCCAGAACAGTCAGAACATCTTCCCTAACCAGATAAGTACGTATAGTTTATCGGAGAGAAGGGTTGATGTATGAGGTTGTCGGTGACAGCCCAGGGCGCGCCGTGACTCGCATCCCAAACAGTGACGTGACCGAGTAGGTACATGCGGAAAAATCTGTCGGTCAATCGGGTGGAAGACGACCGTGTTGTTCGGAAACTTTGTTGTTCTCCTTACGTAGGCTCTCCGTTGTTAATATGTGTGTAGTTGGAGTTGGGAAATTGTACACAAAGCTTGAAGTCGATACAAAGCCGAGACAGCCAAATATAAAGCTTATATAGGTTCGAATCTACTCTACATCTATATCGCTATGGATGTGTAAAGCAAACAAAATTTTCAAAAAATATTCAATGTTTGTATTTAGTCCAGTTACAGTATTATTATATAATAAATATAATATATGTATAATAAATATAAGGATTACCATTTTGTAGTTCTTTATTGTATATACTAGCTAATGTTCCAGACATTTTTATGAATATTCTACCTCTGTGTCTTTATTCTTTAAACTAACTACTACAATAATATAAACTAGCTACACTATCTACTACAAAGAACATTTGGACTGTATACTTGCCGTGATGGCCTATAACTAGATAGTCCAAATGTGCCAGCCCACTACTGGTAGGTATCGTACCCAACATGCTGGCAGCATTGCCTCATTGAATTGCAATGCTGATTGATTCGTTGAGTCAAATAAGTGCCAGCATTTTGGTCATGAAAGAAATACCTCTATATATATCTATATCTAATTAATCTACCTCTTGACCTACCACATTAAAATTTTTAATTTAATATAAAATTTCATTTGATTCAGAGCGCAGCAGTGTAACTAAACGTAAGTTACTGCACAGTGGGAATGTCTGAAATGCCGGGATCTCCGAGACAATTCATGGTTTCCGTACAGGTATTTAATTAGATCTATAAATCAGGTAAGCGCCCAGATTGGCCACTTACATCCGAATAATAACGCGATTTCTCACAATCACATGCCTGAAGCTGTGCAGGTAATATAGAGATTTAGTTACCTACATTGCGGATTATGCGAGCGATATTATTCTTTATTACAGAATCAGTTGTACAAGCTGCAGGTTCATACGAACAGTTCTACGAGCGATGTGGCCTACCCATTGCCATTTCATTTCATTTTTCATTTTGGTATTGTATCGGTATAATGTTATTGATCAAATTCCCATTGGCAAAATAATTAGAGACATAAAAACTCTCCTAAAACACGTTAACCTACAAACGAATTTTCTTCTTGCAAATAAGACTTAGGTAAGAATTTCCACAATCAACGTACCTCACACTTCATTACAGAAGTAAATAACAACCCAAAAGAGCCACGCCAAGTTTTATTGTCTTCACAACTTGGAAAGTAAATTACACGAACAAATTCGCTCAGCGCTAAATCTGGGGCTTATCAGGGGCCGGTCCGAGATCCTTAAATTGAGAAGGACCTATCTCGATGAGCGTAGTGGCCTCGAGCCGTCGACACCTTGCTGCCGCTGTCGGGATTAAAAAAGTTTAATTACTACGTCTTACATATCCATTTGGAGTGCTTAGCTTGTTTTTCTTTTGTGTTTATGTTACTGTTTCTATTTCAGGTGGGCTTCCGAAAGTCTGAATATGTTGCTGAAGACTGATCGAGTCCTGTAGCAACTTATCCGCTCTGAGAGTATACTTATAGGATACTAAGATGAAGCCGAAAAAGTGGTGTTGGTGATGCAAAGTGCAAACCTAGGTAATAACCTAGGTATAAACAATCTTTGAAAAGTATCAAAAACATCTGTGCCAACTCTGCGTTAGGCGCCGCGGTAATTATCATACCTAAGATTAAAAAATATTTTCCTTTGCTCTCCTTCCTCTTTGCTCTTCTTTCCTTTACTATTTAGTATTTACTCATTATTAATGAACGATACTAATATCATGTAACTCAATTTATGAAAATGAGGTCAATTGCATCTTATATAAGTACAAAAATTAAAACAATCCTTGATTTAGATTTAGGTGGCATTTTACATAGCTTTGTTCATTATTATGAATACGTTACCACAGATAATATAATACTAACGTTACCAATGAACCTATCATGTTAAATTGGAAACAACTCGGTAAAGGATTATAAAACGCAGCTTTCACTATTCGAAAGTCATCATTACCGTAAAATAAAATCTGTATACACTGGAACTAAAGCCGCGAAAGATTAATAAAACATTACTTACAGTCAAAAACAAAGTGACCCAATTAACTTTCACGCTAATAACTCTTCAAGAAATTGTTAACGAGCGCATCATTAAGACAACCCGTTAATCGGATTAACGAACTAAAGCCCTTCCTAATCTGAGATGACGTATTAATTTACATTTCATTATTCCGAACCCCGATACAGTCTTTGGAACATTATATCCGCAAATATTTGGCATGGTCGGATTGGACCAAACGTTTGGTAAACAGAGCCTGGAAATTTAGCTAATAAATAAGGTGCTGCTTGTAAATTATGCATAAGGGTTAAGCAACCTTCCACCTAGTTTTGTGTTGATATAATTTTTTTTAGGTAGATACGTACACTTTTGATCTATTTATATTACATCAAAATGCGCAAAGCTTAACATACAAAACTAAGAATACTCATTCAAATCAGTGTAATAATATTTATATTAAAACTAGCTGCGCCCCGTGGTTTCACTCGCGGATAAAAAGTAGCCTATGTGTTAATCCAGTACATAAGCTATCTATATTCCAAGTTTCATCCAAATCTGTCCAGCTGTTTGAGCGTGAAGGAGTAACAAACATACACACATACACACAAACACACATACAAACTTTCGGCTTTATAATATTAGTGTGAGTGTGATTAGTGTGATTATATGATCTTACCCGCAGACCTAGAGTTTTTTCGGTACTCACGATGCGTGGGAGCGAGAGGTTCAAATCAAGTACACACTGCCCGAGAAGAAAAGTGACAGTGAAATAAATGTCGCAAATATTCAAGATCTTAATCATAACAACAGTTTTTCACACACACACTTTCTTAAATTTCTTGTCCCATTTTCAAACTGTCATTGTTGGTCTTGGACATCCTAAGTCTATGGTCTTACCCCTATCATACAAAAAGAAAGAATGATATTATATGCGATATATTTACTTTTATCATTCTTACCTTTTTATTGAACAGACTAATAGGTACTGTTATTGATTATCTCTGACTTTTCACCTAAATATAAAAAAAAACAGATTCCTTTACTACCCAGCATCCATCTATCCATCCATTTTCTATTTTGTCCATGTTTAAAGGAAATATTAGGGCATAGTTAGGCCTCTTTCCTAAACGTACTAAAACCAGCTTAGATCCGTAAAAGGGATTAAACAAGCTTAGTAATTAACTACCTAAAAAGTAGTTAAGAAGATTAAAATAGTACCGAAAATGTCCCATATCTACAAAAGTGGGTACATAATGTGCTCGAGTTGCGGTGACAAAACCCAGTAGGGTTCGCTTTTGCCGCTCCGCCGGATTATTAACAGTTATTGGGCTCAGCGGTATAAGTCCAGATTAAACAGTGTCAATTTGCATTTTATTATGATGACACAGCCCTTGAGCTTTAACTATTAATACGGCTTTGTAACGGTTTATTCGGATTTGGGACAACAACAATGGGCTATTTCAAATACACGGGCTAACGTGTGCGAATCGACCCACTGCGGGTGCGCAAGGTGACGTTTGCTCCTATCTTTCGATGAAACCGTTGAAGGCTTGTCTATGACTGACGTTCATTTAACAGGACTACATTGTTGTTATAAAAAAAATAAGAAGAAAGAATAAGAATAAATAATATTTATTGCCAAAACTACAACAGACTTACTACAATTTGTAATAGATAGGTACACTATTGTTAGCTGGCAACAGGGGTATGCTCAGCACTGTGCTGCGTAAACAGCAAGGTCTACGCAGGGCAAAATATGAAACTCAATACTTAGGGTTTATTTACTTATTTTATTTCAATTGCTAATTGTGCTTACAGCAATGCAAGACACACATAAAGCCACTTAAACATAACAATTACAAGTTGGGTTTTATGATCTGCAGTTAACGTAACAAATGGTTAAACACTCGAAAACTTTTTGACCATTGGTTAGAATTGGTTACCTATAACTACGGATCAAGAAATCCTTCCTTAGTTTTTGCATTTTTGTACTCTTACCGTAATCCTATCTAAAAGTTATATAACTGTGATAAAATAATCGGCTTGATAGAGCGCCGTCTCTGTCACTCACGAGCAAATAGTCGGCTTTGTAGAACATTGTCTCTTTTTTTTTCTTATATTTAGTCTCTTTTTTTATATTTTTATAGATATTTTGGCTCTACACATAGTGTATTTAGCCAGTGTCAAGTAATGTAATTTTTCATCGTGGTTATGGAATATTTCACGTAAAGTCAAGTCTTAGTCACAGTCTTCTTAGTCATAGTCGATTCTAAGTCAGGTAGTCATAGTCCATTCTAAGTCATGCCGTAGTAGTGGTGGCAACTTTACTAGAAGCTTCTATGGAATTTTGGAAACAACACGAAAAACCACGTTTCACTACATTATACCACTTGCCCACACTCATGCTTGTAATTCAGCACTTAATGCGTAAAACGCCACCAATTTTAAACATTAACACTGGAAAAACCACAAGTTTTGAAAAATAATACAATGCAACGATGTGAACCTTTCCGCGTTCCCGCCAAAACCCCAACATTGTCTCTTTAGCTCGATATACATAATTTATACCTACCTACTGTCATTTGTTTAAGTTGACAATTGGCATTTTTTTTTTTTTTTTTTTTTTTTTTATGTGATTGAATGACGTGACGAGCTAGTCGTTCACCTGATGTTAAGTGACACGGCCGCCCATAACAGTTGCATTCCTTGTAGAGTCGTGGCGACACGCGGCTGCTGCTGTTGCGTGGAGTCGGCTACGTACAGCTTCAGCGAAACGTCAGCAAAGCGTCAGCACCGCGGCCGTTCGGTACCCATCGCTGTCCGTGTTTGTGATCGTGGATGGCCGCGCCGCGATCGCCGTAAGCAGCTATGGATAGCGCATAGTTTGACGTTATTGACGCTGCCACTTCGCAGACGCGCAGGTGTGGCTGAAGCTTAATGTTGCAGTATGGAAAGATTTTTTAATTCCAAATATAAAAAGGTAAAAAAGAACACGAGCGAATCCGCGGGGCGTAGTAGTATAAGTATATCTTCATCTCTTCAGTAAAACAAAGTTTTACATTCCGCTAAGCCATAAATTACTGCGGTGAACACAAAAAATAAAGAAACATTCAACGAGTGGTAAGAGAGCTGTAATTTATGCGGTTCGTTGGGCACGAAGGAATAAGAAGCTGACGATTTACAAACGAACACATGTTGTCGATCCCGTGATGGCTAGACTAGACTCATAAATTATTTTGGTAACTCACTCCCATTTATCTTTTGGGTGATATCTTTTTCACCATTTAATATAGTAATGATGACTGGATGACACAGCCAAAAAATTAGGTACGGAGAGATGAAATTTCGAAGGTCTACGTATATATTATATTCTTTGCTCATATACCCACCATAAATTATTTAAGATTGCCAGGATTAACAGGATTTGTTCTTAGATGAATAAGCGATAATCTACAATGCTATATGAACTTTTTCATCACAGATGCTCGTAAAGTGGCTCTTTTGCCACCGCTTTTAGAACCGAAATCCAACAAATTTCAGACGTGTGCTTTTTACTGTAAATTACCACACACGTTATAATATGATAACCCGATTCAGTTAAGTTAGTATCTCACAGCAAGTTATACGTACATTTTCGTCGTTTCGTTTCCTTTCGTTCTAGTTCCAGCTCCAGCTCCAGTTCCAGTCCCAGTTCCAGTTCCAGTCTCAGTTCCAGTTCCAGTTCCAGCTCCAGCTCCAGTTCCAGTTTTCGTTTCTTTGCGTTTCGTTTTGGTCGACGTCGATTTTGTTCGCGCCATCAACACGGTTTTTCTCTGATGGCGCGTGAAAATAAGAAGCCTGCACAACATTTTTCACAAAGTTAATTAACAATACCTACAACTCTGGCTTTTCCTCGCAACTGTGATGAAAAACGTCGTATGACATGCGTGTGCTATGATCAACTTTGCATACTTGTATCATAATGTACTATTATTTTAAGTAGGTATATAATTACTCATTATTAAACTCCTAAGTTAGCACTTATCCCGCTATTACCTACTTTTTTTTTTACTTATCCCTATATTACCTACTGCAACGCATTTGGGTTTGTGGTGAGCAGAAGTGCGAACTCAAGAGCAGTCAAACTTTAGTGCAGAACGGCTTTAGGGTATTTATTTTATTTAGACTTATAAAATTCTTAAAAGACTTATAAGTAGGTATGTACCTACTAGCTGCGCCCTGCAGTTTCACCCGCGGATAAAAAGTATCCAATGTAATCCAGTGCATAAGCCACCCTGCATTCTGAATTTCATCAACATCGGTTCAGTAGTTACGGAGATTACCTGATGGTAACAAACTTTCACACACAAACTTTCGTATTTATTATTAGTAAGATTAGAAATAGATTAGGATATTGTGTGACTTGGGTGTGTGTTAGGTATTACGTAGACTGCACCTACACTGTTTTTGTACTGAGCTACTGTTGCTTGGTCTCTACCGGCCTTTACAGCGTCACTTTGCTGAAAGCATCCAGCTGTCAAAACTGGGATTAACACGGAATCGAATGGCTGCTTGTTAAACTAACTCATGCTCAGCCCTTTGAAAATGTTCATTTAAAGGTCTATAGAAGATACAAGGCTCCTTACGTCACGTGTGATCGATCATGCGTCATTATCCGCCACATTTCATACCTATCGTGCGCTTCATCGCCCAACGAATTTCTAACATGCGCCCTTTCCTTAATTTGATTACCGAAAACGAATCGAGCCTTCGCGAGAGCGACCTACTACCGACCAACTGAATCGGAAGATCAAAGGATAAAACGAAACGTCTCCAAGCTTGAGCTGAAATAAAATTATGTTATTGGTTCTCTTCGAGGGAAACGTTTACCTATAATGTTATTGGACGATGATTTGAGTAAGTCAAACACACGGTAAATCCGTGATTCACTATTATGAGATTGGGACTTTTTTGTCATGTCTAAAGGGCTTTTTCCTCTTTCCGTTTATTTGGGCAACGCAAACTGTGTTAGGTGGGTATGGAATCACTGGAAATCTTTAGCCATAAAAGTATTCGATGTCTTTCGCTTCTCTTTTTTATGTTTTTATTTATTTTATCGTCAACTTTTACTGCAATAGGTGTAGGTATGGTATTTTAACGTTGGGTATCAGAATTTTGTCGCAGGTAGGTTGCCTATGTCGTACATAATATACAGAACTGCCCCAGACCTTAAATCAATCTCTTCCTGTTTGATACATAGCCTTTATCTAAGACTTTAGATCAATATTCAGCATAATAACGTTCGTAATAAAGAAAGTTTTCATCACACATCATTGCCCATTCATATACTTACATAAAAATAATCAAACTCATCATAATATAGTATAAGAATGTAAATATTCGTAAATATTTGGTAGTAAATAACAAAACATAATTCAATAGGTATAATTTGCCCTAAGTTAGCATAAAAGTCACCATAAGTACCATTGAGTCGCGTAAACCAAAAACGTAGTAAACCATCTAAAATTGTTTCATGTATAGTACATGAAATAATTTTAGAATGGTTTACTTCGAATAACTCATAACTCCATAAAGCACGAAGGAAATAACGTAAACTAAGTACTTACCACAGAACGAACCACCATTGCATTATTACAAACTTCATTTCGAGGAAACAAGCAGATGCGTCGTTTTACGAATTAATTTAAATACATTAAAATCTAAACTTTAAAATGAGTTTGACTTGCACAAGTTTTGCGCAGTTTAAAACATCCTATTTCTTATTCTCTTTCTTCTTATTTACTTTAGACGCGTGGTGCCTCGGTTTTGTTTGATATTTAGCTAATTTATATAATGCCAGTAAAAATTGATTTCACAGATGTACTGGGTGGCGCAAAAGTACTGGCACTAAAGAAAATACTTTTATTTTTTTTATATGACATTTTCTGTCATTCTGTTGTTGAAAATTGTGTAGTGAACAAATGTAAAATACACTGAAAATAAACATGGACCGTTTTACTCCCCAAGAACGTGGAATAATTGTGTCAATGTTCTTACGGAATAATTCATCAGTGATAAGAACACAACGTGAATTTCGTCGACGATTTCCCCACCGTCCGGCACCGATTGGTCGCACAATTCGACGCTTTGCCACACGCCTTGAAGCAACTGGCTCAACATTGGATAGACCTAAGTCTGGGAGACCAAGAACAGGCCGTTCAGCTGAAAATATCGATGCTGTGCGCGAAGATGTGGAAGAGTGTCCAGAAACATCAACGAGGCGACGTGCCACGCAATTGGGCATTTCCAGACGGACCCTGCAGCGTATTTTGGTGAAAGACTTAAAGATGTTCCCGTATAAAACTCAAATGACTCATCAACTGCTGCCTGCTGACCACCGAGCTCGTCTAGATTACTGCCAGCGCGTCATAAACCTCAACCTTGAAGAGGATGATTTTCCTTCAAAATTGGTTATGAGTGACGAAGCGCATTTCCATCTCTCAGGGCATGTCAATAAGCAGAATACTCGGTTCTGGGGCACTGATAATCCGCGCATTATTCAAGAAACACCTCTACACCCACTAAAAGTTACTGTATGGTGTGGCATCTGTGTTGACAGAGTGATCGGACCCTATTTTTTCGAAGACGCTGGAGGCAATGCGATAACTGTCACTGGAGAACGCTACAGAACCATGTTACGTGAGTTTTTGATACCCAGTTTGGACGAATTGGGGCTGGAGCACATCTGGTTTCAACAAGACGGCGCTACGGCACACACAGCGCGCGACACTATGGACTTAGTGAGGGACGCTTTTCCAAGCCGAGTTATCTCTCGTTTTGGCGATTTGCCTTGGCCTGCAAGATCACCCGATCTGACCAGTCCAGACTTCTTTCTTTGGGGTTTTTTGAAATCTCGGGTGTATGTGAACAAGCCACAGACTCTCGCAGCTCTAAAAGAAAACATTCGTCAAGAAATAACGAACATATCGCAGGAAGTGTTACGGCAAGTTATGCAAAATGTCATAAATAGGGCTCAAATGTGTATCAACTCTGGAGGTCACCATTTAAAAGACATCATCTTTAAATCCTAATGGTACGAAATTTAATGGCACAAATATACATTTAAAAAAACCTAAATCTAGTTTTCTAATTTAGAAAAAATGTTATAGCTGAACCAAATAGGGTCTTTACTTTTGCGCCACCCAGTATAAGGACTATATCCAGACTTTCTCTCTTAAAAAAAAGAAAAAAAAATCGCCCCACCAGCCACCAGCTCGACTTTACACCTTGGGTCACATTATTGGAGTTTTAGTAAGGATCCCTAATTTGGTTAAATATAATATAGCCTATGTCACCCGGGGATAGTGTAGCTTCCCAACAGTGAAAGAATTTCTCAAATCGGTTCAGTAGTTTCGGATTCTATTCAATGCAAACGAACAATCAAATCAGTCCTCTTTATATTATTGGTATAGACAATAGGTAAAATCTATATGTATAAAAGATCGACGACTGACCGTCGTTCTGTATGTAATTCGGGCCTAAGATCTAGTTTATTACTTAATTCTGCTAATTAAAATACTGCAGGTAAAATATTTTGTGACGAAACATCGAACACTCACGGACGATACGTCAACCTAACTCTTCTGCACTGTATAAAGATGGTGCGAGAGCCCACTGCAAAAATACCTACGTCATCGGGTACCCCAATAGGCTATCTTTAGATCGTTAACCGACACTTAAACATGTAAAAAAAACAGGTCTGCCAGTTCCGATCCTGCCGGGTCATGGAAGTAATCCACAATACAATACAATACAATACAATAATACTTTATTGAACACCAATAAATAAAAATGCACATAAAAATTTACATAACAATGGCAGAACAACGGGCGGCCTTATCGCATTAAGCGATTTCTTCCAGGCTACCTTAGGATGGACAGGAATTGAAGATACAAAAATTACGGTTGGCGCTGTTGCAGTTACAACTTACATACTAAGAACAACAAAGTATAATTACTTAAGAAAATAAAAGCAATACATTTATAATATATACTAAATACTAATACCATACACTTAAAACCATAAATATAATAATCTAACATAGCATGATACATAGATTATGTATATATGAATATATATATACCTAATATAAATATAAATACATACTATAAAATAAAGATAAATAAATAAATGATAGTTCTAGTGACATATCCACCTGCACCAACTTCAACTGCCTTGAATACTATTAAGTTTCGCCAAGTTTAGACCTGGCAGACCTTTTAATCTATTATAAGGGTTACCTTGGCTATTATTAGGCGTAGGTTTCATCGGGGTATTCTCTAAGGTAGGTAAAAGTTGTGAAGGGCACATTCTTAAGAGTCTGCCAGGTACTTCCGGCAGGGTGCGCAATGGCAGACCAATTTTTTTTACATAATTAATCAATGGTTAACTGCTTCCAGAACTTTCATTCGGGTAAATTTTGACAAAAAAATACGTCGAAAAATTTCAATTATTGCCATGACCCGGCAGGATCGGAACTGGCAGACCTGATTTTTTTTTACATATTTAGATGTCGGTTAACGACCTAAAGATAGCCTATTGGGGAACCCGATGACGTAGGTATTTGTGCAGTGAGCTCTCGCACCAAGAAACCTTGCACAAACATAGATAAACCAAAAGTTTTTATGTGATAGGTCGGGATTCGTCAATTAAAATATCTAATGCACGAGCTGCTGAACGGAAATGTCTTTCAAAAGTATAAAATTTACAATTAGCGGCCATTTCAATTAGAGAGGTGTATTAGTACTGCGATTTTAGGTTAGCAATTAATTCAGAGCGCGGTGGTGAAGTTCGCCCGCAGCGGAAAACTATTAATTTCGCCGTAAAGCGCGCTATTACAGGCGACTCGCCAATTATTCCACTCTCCCTCGGGTAATTAAATTCTATGATGTTCACCAATCTAAGACAGGCGCCGTTTACGATACTCAAATTACTGTTTCATTGCCCGTAAAAGATATAAGAGAACAACTTATCAGCGCTAGCTCGCAAATTTTATGAAGGCATCTAAATTATGACAGGGTTTTTTAATTCAAATTGGAAACGCAATTAAGTTTATGAGCATGGAAATAGCTTTTAATCTTGACGTACTCTTAATTTAGGCCCGTCTTCCTTAAAAGTATCTAGTGAAATAAAATTTCTTGGCTAAGTATTTTCGTAACGAAAATATTCTAGTTCTGTGATATTTTCCTTTATTCAAAATTTCAATACTTGTCAGGGGAAATAAAGCAGGTAGCTATTATACCTACCTACAGGACTAGGAAAAAAAACAATTATTGAAACCAAGGTTAGATCTAAAATAATTTATTTTTCTTGACCCTTTTATAAAACAATCGCTTACAAGTAACTTAAATTATAAATATACTTTACAATAAACATAATTTATAGCATTCTTCGTACATTACTTTTATTTACATTTAGTAAAACTATAAACATTAACATTTTCTGTAATAGGAATGAATATTATGTTTTATTGTATTAATAGAAGCTGGCAATATGCCTTTGCGGATTACTCGGATTGAGCATAAATTAATTAATTTAATTTGCGCTTCTGTAACAAAATGGCTGACTTGTAACTACACTAAAATAATCGCGTTTTGAATTTAACTTTTTACCAAGGTGAATTGTATTTCTATTGTTAGAAATATTTAGTCTTAGCAATACGTACATTTCACAGGTAACAGTAAATTATAGAAAATGTGTTGAAGTAGGTACTGTCCTTATATTTCTTCTGTAATATTATTATCTTATATCAACATTAACTTCCTAACGCGACTTATTATTTATTATCTCTGCAAATAGCTAATTTATATAATACTGGCGATTTTTAGTTCAGTGGAACATTATTGCTTCATTTCACGAATGATCCTACAAATCTTATAAACACCGTAGATACTCATCAATTCTCTTTACAGTACACAAAAATATAATTAGTTTAATAAGTTTTTTTATTATAATAACTACTGTAAGCATGCTTCACAAGGCACTATTCTAGCGATATCAAACTCAATTGAAAACAATGTAACTATTAAATTCGGTTTCCAAGTCCGAAGTCGGGCCTAAAATTACATTTTATGGCAACAAATCAATTAACACCACTTTTGAAACAGAAACCGCTAGTGTGGAACAGTGGTCTAACACGCAACATTAGTCAGTCGCCACATCAACGAAAACTTATAACAAATGCCATAAAACATTATTCTAATAAATGCTAGTTAGCCTAAGTTTCAACACTCGTCCCTACATATAAGCATCTCATCATACATTACGCTTACATCTAAATTGGCGTTTTTATTGCTTTTTATTTAGTTTATACATAACTTTTGCCTCATACATTAAAGTTATTTTAGTTTGTAGTTGTTCTGAAAATACTAAGTAATACAAATTGTATTGCACCAAATTACGCGAACGATCACCAATCGCGTCGGATAGTTATTTCAAAGATATACTAAATTAACTAAATACCAAGCCACGAATAAGTCAAATAATATGTCTACTAGGCATGCATAAAGAAAACCTACGTAATACACAGGTTACTCGATGAAAATATTCTGGTACCATTGTATAGAAAAATAGCAATAAAAATCGTAAAATTTTGGTGCAATCCAAGTAATTAATTTCAATTTCAACAATAACAATAAAAACAATAACTATTTTTCTACATCAAAAGCAAAATGTTCATTCAATTCATTAATAATAACTTTACAATGACAGCACAATAATGATCCAACGAGAACTGATATCACAGCATTTTGTATTGGTGGAACCGCACCCTAATAATTTTCCAACTTTTTCAGTATTTACATGTACTTAGTTGCAAAGGCATTTATATATTTACTTCACTGAAGCGCTCGGGAGTGCCAATCACGGTTTACTACTTTATTACTCAGTCGCTTTCATTAAACGTTAATCGATTACGAACGCTAACATATACCATTCGATATATTGTTTGTGGGAACAAAGAAGAAAGTTGTCGGCAAAGTTGAGGAGAATTCAGTCATCCATCAAGTAGCAGTCTCCGGAACGGACAACAAATCTATTTTAACAGATCATCCCCTCTGGGTTCCCCTTTCGGTTTCGTTCCCCCAACCATTGATTCTCGATTATTCACTTATGTTATGATTCATTTGCGTAATAGGGTGGAGTTGGTTCTACTTGTGCTCGATATCCGTCTGATTGTGTAACTAACATTAATCAATCATTAGTTGCTTTGATTGTAATCCAATAATACAAAACCTTGGCTCGTGTTTGGTTTGTAGTATGTTTGTCCAGAGTATCGTTGGATTCAGTCCAGATAGATATTACCTATCACAGAATTAAACATTAGCTGGTTTTACTTCTACTCGTTTGTTTACTTGTTCGTTTGTGTGGCCTTCACACTGAAACGGCTGCACCAATTTGGCTGAAATTTTGCACAAAAATTGCTGACACTACCAAAATCAACAGAGAGCATACATTTTATTTCAGAACATTAAGAATTTCTGCGGGAAAACTAGTAAATAAGAAGTGAAAACGCGCACGTTCCTCCTATAGTTGTATTTTGCAAAAAGTGGTAACCTAATAATTGTATTTATAGTTTTGGATATTTTAGTGAGTTATACAAAAGATGGAGCAAACGAAACCTTTGTCCTACTTCCCTCCAAAACACAAAAGTCTAGTTACGAAAATAAATTGCTTAGTAGGGTGCACAAAATATCGGATAGTTTATGTTAGCCTGGCGCGGTGTGTAATCGCTCATTAATCACTGACGAGCTGTGCCCTATCACCGCAGCGACGCCACGATCTCGTTCGCCATACTGTTTTGCTGGCTCGATGCGTTCAGACTTTTCGAACACTGCTGAAATACACATTAATATTAAATAACGACGTAAATTGAAGCTTAACCAAATCTAGCTCAAAGAACTAAAACTTCCCTTGTGTAACTTTCATGGACCATAAACCCCATTTTAGTATAATTTTACATAATTTTTAGTCTTGCGTCTTGCTATTTGTAGCGACAAGAACACCAAGTTCTAAAGCAAACGTATCAAAAACATTTTATAAAAATCCATAAAAACTTGGTTTTCAATTAAGTTTTTGTAGTCCACTGTTTTATAACATAATGTAAGTCCCATATAGTACACCTTAATTAGTAATTAAATTTATAATTTGATTTTAGAACACAAGAGAAAATATTAGAGCTAAACTAAAAGTGAAGTAATTAGCAGCCATCGTAGCTTTTTCTAAAAAAAATAATTAATGAAATAAAATCTTTGAGAGAGAGATATAGTATACGGGGAATTATATAATTAACTCACAACGTATTGTGAAGTAAATACAAAACTGATGTTGATATAAATGTATGTAGTTTTGTGACCTTTTTGTGTAGTAAACATGAATCAACACAAAATAATTCGTAACAAATGCTCACAACCTTTCATTAGCTCTGAGAGTCGTAATTACAATTGTTAATAACTGTTCATTACTAGGAGTTGTTAACTTGAAAATAGTAGACAAATTGACTTTATTATATGTAATTTTCAGACTGTCGAAAAGAGGCACTTATTGGGACAAACTGAAATCGATAGCCGAAAGAAAAGTTTCATGTCTGTATTTCTTAGAATCCATTTATCAAATTACTGTGACGGCCACATTAACAACTTTTGCGTTTATAATGCTGGTAGAGGTTCTACCAAAGATGTAAGAATTATAAGAAAAATAAAACAATCCTTCGAAAAACAAGACTTCAAAAAAAAACAAGATTACTAGGACCAAACAATATCAATACAAGTTGAGAGAGGGCAATATAACCAGTTAGGTACGCAATAAACCACAGAAATATGTAAGAGCACCTATCTACCTAACCTATATCATGTAGTATTGGGTAAGTTCTATGAGAAACAAAGGAGTTCTACAAAAAAAGCTGCTCCGAAAAACCATATCCTCAACCTAGGTATTTCAATTTCAGTATATAGAAACTGGAGTTTAGTGATATCGTATAACTTACCATTTGCTTCGACTCCCATGCTTTCATAGCGCTCTTGTACTTCTCGAACTCGTGACACCAGTCGGAGTACACTTGCCTGTACTCCTGCGACTTGCTCGGCTGTGTGCATCTAAAACAAACATTATAGTCTAAGAGCTAGCCTTTCGTTAGCTAATGTTAATGTTAAGTCGTGTCAATGAAATGTGACGTATATTCGTTTCTATTGGAACCATTTACCATGCATTATGCACCATTCAAAGAGATAGTTTTTAGAGGTTTATTTAGGTTAAGTACAAAATATCCCAAAAATTATATGATGCTTTCTCTAGAGATTTGTTAGCTTTACAGAAGTACCTACATGAAAAAAATTTAAGTAGCAACTTAAACACTAGCTCTTAATTTTAACACTTTAGTTGCACTATACTGGCGCAATCAGGGAAATAAATCTACCTCATAGTGAAAAAAAGTTGTATTAGATTTATAACTGTTATAAGTCCCGAATTCTAGGTTTTATATTGAGACATATTTGATTTGTTGATTACAGTATACCTAAACTGAATTCAAACATTAAGTTTTACGACAAAGTATGTCGAAATTAACTTTAGCTTGGACGCCTAAACGGGCACACAGAAATAACTTAACGTTAAACTAATGTTTAACGTTAAGTTATTTCTGTGTGCCGTCATAGAGCTGGTAATCCAGCTCTCTGCTCAATGTCTAGTATGTCAGCAATAGTTTAGGAATTAGCCGGAGATAGTTATTGTTGGTCTGCATCGTAAACACTCGCACTTAACTTTACGGCGAGACCCTAAATTTATTATCGTTGCTTGTTATCTACACACAACATACTCTTGGACTTTGTTGAACACTCCTGGTTCTGTCGAGATATCATGGAACAGCTACGTCAATAATCCACTTGTATTTATGTAAGTCATAGTCTAATCCCTATTGAAAGTAGGTATAGGCATAATTAGGATACTGAATAAAAATACATATAATAATATTTTTTCTTAAATGGCATGACGAGCGTATCGTTCACCTAATGTTAAGCGTCATTGCCGCTTCTAACAGATGCACTGCCACTCGCAACTCTGAATCATAAAGTTACGTGTGACACTGCACTGCCGCACCCTTCTGAGACAACGCACCACTGTTTTATAGTAATATAAGATTTCTAAACTGTGAGTTCAGCTCTAATACGATTTCTTGACTGTAACGTCAGGTAATAAAGTCTCATTTGCCCAGTAATGTCTACAGTGTCCTTCAAACAGGAACACAGCAGTGCTTGTATTACAGCTTGGCGGCAAAATATCACCATAATAAATAAATATGTGTGAACGTTTCACACAGTGCCATCTAGCCCCAAACTAAGCAAAGCTACCACTTCTACTGCTACTACTACTGTAATATGGGAACCAGATAACTGATACAATACTTAAATACCTTTTTGTTCGTAAATACATAAATAGAATATAATATCACACCCAGACACAGAACAAACAATTATGTTCATCACACAAATGTTTGTCCTGGGTAGGAATCGAACCTACACATGAGAAGGCAGAGTTACTACCAACTGAGCTATCAGGCCAATAAGTTCTACCTACTCCATAAAACAATTAGGAACTTAGATTTTTACCAGGTATTGAGCTGAGTTAGATTGAAGCAATACTTCCAACTCAAAGGAAATTCTAATCCCAAATTCTTAGTTTTAAGTATTGCTGAAGGGCAAAGATGGTAACTCAAAGGGTGCCATAATAAAAGCTTTAGGAATACTAAAACTTATAGAATAAAATATGAGCCGCTTATTGAAAAAAATATCCCGAAAGAAATAACATCTGAAGAGTAGTTAAGTACAGCCATCAGCGTTCAGTTCATTGACTAATATAATTTTTAAAAGAGATATTGAATATGTTCTAATAATAAAATTATTTTCAAAGATTTGATAGTTACGAACTGCGAAGCTGCTGTATTTGCTGCCGAAGATGCTCTTTTTTTCATGAACTTAAATCAGTTTTCACGTATCTCGGACTCACACTATTCCATTTAAATAAAACTCTCTGTATGTATACAGCTTCGTGATTGTCCTTAGAGCACAGACTAAAAGCATAGAGAGATCATCAAAATGATATTATATTTGTACTGCTCACACGTATCACTACGTCAGTGGCGAAGGAAAGAAAAAAACATATGTAATTAGCTACGCTTGCGAAATTCACCGTACCATTTTTTCGACTCGAGTCAACTGTTTTTTTTATACAAATCTGCCAGACTCATTCCCATCAAAGTGTTCACATGTTCACATCATATAAAATGTGTCCAAAAAAATGGTACGCTTGACTCATAATCAACTTCTCTCTATGCTTTTAGTCTATACTCTAAGCGATTGTCTAAAAATCTAATATGAAAAGTTGTTAATTTCTTTCTCTTTTGTTTATGCCTGTACACAACTAAAGATAAAACTGTTCTTACCTGTGTACATCAATATCCAAGTTATAAGATGCCACAAGCGTTGGCCCGAAGTAACACTCGTACCGCCCTCGGTCCGTCTCCGTTACGGACAGTAACACGAGGCCTCGCTCGGAAGTCTGCAGCACTCTGTCCCAACTGTCACAGACAAAATACCAAGTTCAAGAACTGTAATATTTCTAAATAAAAAGTTGTGGACATTCCACACAACTATGGAAACCAGAGAACTGATAGAAAGCTAAGACACTTTTTGTTTGTAAAATTACTTAATAACACCCAGACGCAGAACAAACATTATGTTTACATAGACTTAGAATGTACGAGACCAACAGTGACAGTTTGAAAATGGGACGAGAAATTTAACAAATTTTTTTGTGTGAAAAGCTGTTGTATGATTAAGATCTTGAATATTTGCGACAAGTTAACTATAGAATTTACTAAATATTGAACCTACCTATAGGCCCCCATACTTTTTTAAATAAAATAGCAGGCATTTTATTTACCGAGGTCCTTCAAACTTTTGGAGTAAAATTGCTAAAAATTAAAAAACTGAAACACTTAAATATTGCGATATATCGGAAGGAGCATTCCTAATCTACAAAATAAGCAGGCTTTACATCGAGATACCACGCCAAAGTTAACAAAACTACTGACTAGTAATAATGCAATAAAATTTGTGATAAAGCTGTAATACGTGTATTGTTCGGGTTAGTATGTTTTGTAACATCACATTCACTTACGGAATAAGATTTAAAAGTTGCAAAACGAATGTTTTGCAATTTGATAACGGAATTATGGTACATGATCAATTATGCTCTTTGTCGTAAAATAGATTGAGCCGATATTGAGCTCTTCTTGTGCTAGCACTCTGACACTTCCGCCATTATTTCATTCGTTTCTTTTCCTCTCGGGCAGTATGTACTTCTCGCTCCCACGCGTCGTGAGTCTTTTGAGAGTAACGAAAAAATTCTAGGTCTGTGGATGTTCACATCGTAAAAAATGTTTGTCTTTGGTGGGAACCGAACGCATAACCTACAGTTTGGAGTCAGAGCCGGCTGAGCTATGAGGCACACATTGGAAAACACTTGCGAACCAGTCCGAACGCTGGCCCATACTTACAAAAATATATGGTTACACTTACTTCATTGTACTCTAAAACGGAAACATTTGAATCACGTGTGGATTAAACTTGCATATCCATCCATATCAGAACACCCCTGGGGTAACCAAACCCTATGTATGTTCCACAATTTTTATAGCTTAAGAGCTACGAGCATTTGTAATAATTTTCCTATGATATAGATCGAAATAATTTTCAGTCATAACAGGATGTCAGGAGGTAGAGCACCCGCTCTACCTCAGACACGCTCTATCTCTTTCGCTCTCCCGTAGATTTCCTGTATATTCAGGACATAATACTCTACTTATGAATGCTAAATATAAAAAAAATTATGTATTTTTACACGCCTGTAAAAATATTATTTTGCTAAACTAACATTAAATAAGTAGTAGGTACTATATAAGTGCGAAAATTATAAAAAATCAACAACAGATTAACGTGCCTCGCTTAGAATCAACATTTTTACCCTTTACTTTATTTGTACTATAGAAGCCTTAAACTACAATATAAATAATGTAGTTTATAATTATGTGGTACTGGCTAATGGTAAGACACTAACTTACGTGTGGCACTGTAGTAGGTATGCTTCAAATCCTCTGAGAAGCTCTTACATTGACCTTTGACCGAACTGCAGCGACTCTCTACCTATTTTTTTGGTGGGTCGCTCTATATTTTCAACTCCCCTGAGAAACTCGACATTGAAACATGTCAGTTCAGGTTTAGCGCCGCTGATTGACCTTGTCTCGCACACTTCCTTGTACCACGAAACGCGGTAGATGTGTAAACGACAGTGAAACGATGCATAATTTTATGGAAAGCGATACTGTCGCTTTTTTTCGTGGCTAACATAATACCGAGGGAGCAATGCACGAGTTTTTCAGGGAATTTGAAACATACTATACCATACTATACTGATTTTTTTCTTTTTAGCTCCACACATAGTGTATTTAGCCATTATCAAGTATTGTAATTTTTCATCGTGTTATTGAATATCAAGTAAAGTCAAGTCTCAGTCACAGTCTGGGTAGTCACAGTCCAGTTTATATTATCTGTGGTCCAGTCTAAGTCAGTAAAGTGGTGGCAACTTTACTAGAAGCTTCTATGAAATTTTGGAAGCAACACGAAAAATCACGTTTCACCACATTATATCACTTGCCCATACTCATGCTTGTAATTCAGCACGCCACCAATTTTAAACATTAACACTGGAAAAAGCACAAGTTTTGAAAAATAATACAATGCAACGACGTGAACTTTTCCGCGTTCCCGGCAAAACTCTACATACTGTTTTATTTTATTCTGTGTTCCTAATGCGGGATGTAATCAATCTAACAAAATGGTAATGAAAGAACATTGGTGGTATTTTTAGAAACTGAAGATCAATGAACCAAAATCGATGATTTCTTTCAGATGTTACCAATGGGCTCTGTCTAATCTATATTTAAATTAATTGAAAGCGCGGTGATTGCGTGATTTTTGATACGGTATCGTTGAAATGAAAACTTAAATTTCAAATTACAACTTAAAACGGATATATTAGGTACAGTTGTATATTTATAATGTTTAACAAAATGTTTTGGTATTGTTTTTAACGTACGACAATTACATCAGTCGTTATGCCACATATAGTAGGACCACGTGAAAACGACCGCCAGAATCCATGCAACTTAGAAATTCGGACACTATGGACTGATGGTCACATAACCACATTCATAGCTATACTATTATGAAAAAAGATAGTATTGAGTTCCGAAACAGTGTTAAACCCTAACTGACTGAGACCTATATCAGTATAAAATTACTAAGTACCGAAGCGTCTAACTTCGCTCTATCTCTATTTTCGAAGACTGTTAATAAAATATTAGCGCGCTAATTCCAACCTGTTACAACCTTGTTTTTGTTAGTTTCAGAAATTTTCTAGTTGTAATCGCTTTTGTGCAATACTAATGATTCGAGAAATATAAATTCTCATGACTATAAATAATTATGTGGTTTTAGCTATTTCACGTTCTAAGCTGTCTTATAAAAGCAGAATAATTATGTAATAAGCGCGAAATTATTAGAAATAAAATGTGAATTATTTATTTTGGTACCTATACAATTAAATTACTTATTTTATTACTTACTTATTAAATTATATATACTTACTGCAATTAGAAAATTCAGGATGGTAGGTACCTATACCTAATTATTATAGAGAACTTGCTTCTTTTGATCTACCTAACATACCTACAAGAAGTTTGACTTTTCTTTTTAGATCTAATAGACAGACTGTATATAGGCAAGGCCCTGTCTAACCATCTTACTAACTGTACTGTTTTGATTAAAAGTGCTAGCCGTAGTCAGTTGCAATCGTTTTGCGTTTCGTAGCTTTTGAATTAGAATTTCTAAAATTTCTTATAGGTATATAAGTTGTTATAAACCAATACATAATAACAATAAGTGATTACCTTTCTATCTATGTTTTCAGGACAAATTTTAAAGCAGTAACACTTACTTGAAATTAATCTTATATCGCCCCTTCTCCCTCGAATGATGGAACCACACGACGATCTGATCCCTCAAAGCCTCAGGCGTGATTCCAAATGCGGCGAGATGGACACTCTGCCCGTACCCCGCACGAACTGTCTTCAGGGGCGCGCTGGCTTCACACACTGAAGGAGTCGAGTTGGTCGCGTCGTGCAGTAGCCCGGGAGTGTAGGGCCGGCACGCGCCGACTTCTTTATCCCATCCGCAGTATGGGTCGAGGACGCAACGGATGCAACTGTCATATCTGTTGGCATACATTAGAAAAAATAGTTAATATAGATCAGCCATCAGTAATTATTTGCTACTGCTGAGGCCGATTGCAACTTTGTGTTCCGTTTATAACAGCTCTCATCATCATCATCAACAGCCTGATGTCGTCCACTGCTGAACATAGGCTTCCCCCAGAGCGCGCCACCATGAGCGGCTGCTCGCCTCCTGCATCCATCGGCTCCCCGCGGCTTTCACCAGATCGTCGGTCCGCCGAGTGGGAGGCCGGCCTACACTGCGTCTTCCGATTCGTGGTCGCCACTCGAGAACCTTTCTTCCCCATCGGTATAAAATATAATAGACCACAGACCTAGAATTTTTTCGTTTCTCTAAGTCTATGTAATAAACGCGAAATAATTAGTGATAAAATGTGAAATGTTTATTTTGGTACCTATACAATTACACACACATCGCTCGTAGAACTGATATATTTAGTAAAAAAAGGTGTATTTTGCTTTCGATCTTACAGTTAGTAAACAAATCAGTACTTTAATACCTATAATAAAAAATTATAATAAGTCTAACTCCATTTTAGGTAGAACATGAAAGAAGTAAAATATAGCGTGACGTTGAGAACAAAAAATATTTTCTTAAAACAATCTACTAAGGCTTATGAGGGCACCCTTGTTCTTTATAAATAAGGGTACCTAATCCCTTTGTTTAGAGTAATCTGGCTTTCAGATATAAAATATGTCTATTGTCGAGTTTTCTCAGACAGTAGATAGGTACTTAGTTGATTTTAATACAATTTTGTTATTTTCAGTTGTTATATTTAAAACGAAAAGATGCAGCGAAAGGAAATATGTACTTTTGTAGTGGAAAAATACGATTTCACGTAGTTTTTTCTACATCACAAAAGCTGCCAAAGAATAAATTTACATTTTACGTCTTTGAATTTTCAAAAATACAGTTTAAGCCTCTTCTCGAGGTATAGGTGCAGCGTGGCAAGACAGCGTAATAGCGCGACGAAGCAACAAAACAGCTTGAGCGCATGCACTAACCACCTGCGCTCGTTTACATTACAAAATTCATAGTAAACTTTATAGTATAAATCAGGTAGGTAAGCTTTTTTGAGTACACACAGTAGCAACGGATGTTGTCTCAAGCGGTGGTCCGTAGTAGCAAAGTACAACGCGGCGACGCGACAGCGCGAGTGCGCATACTAAGCAGATTGAGCCGCCACCTGCGTCTTACCTACAACTACACCATAATGCTAAACTTCACCAAAGGATAAAACACTAAGTAAGTAGTTCTGGTTACCTGTGTGCACATAGCCTCAGCGGCAGTTGCCGCAGGCGGTGGTCGGTCGCTAGGTAAAGTGCGGCGAAGCGGCGGGACAACGCGAGCGCGCGTACCGGCTCCGCACCCGCTGCTTGCCACACGTCCGCCACGCGTGACGCACCACCGCCCGCACCCCACTGTACTATCTTGTACACTTCACCGTTACCTGTGCAGTAGAGTAGCAATACAGGGGAAATGTGAGGCTAATTAAGAAAAGGTTTATGTCTCCGACATAATCGTAGAAAATCGCGATTATCCGTAAGAAAATGGGAAATGAAGAAAATGTGTTTAGAAAATTTTTAGAAAATGTGTTTGATTTTGTGTTGTTAGGCAAGCATGTACCATCGTAGACTGCGTCATCGCTTTCCACCAGGTGAGACAGTGGTCATATGCTTTGCCTATAAACAATATAACATATAAAAAAAAAGAAAATAGTGGTGCTTTTAAAACTTGCCAGCATGCTGGTCGCAATGCCACAATCATGGTTGCACGGAAGTGAGAAAACTGGATGTTTAAAATGTACTCAAAAAACCACTTGATTGCTTCAGGTCACTCCGTACATTTTTATCGCTTCCCAGTCAGAGCCTTTAGCTTCAGCCACACCGGCACGTCAAGCTTCGCAGACACGCCGGTGGGGCCAAAGCTTTAGTGTAAGATTTTTAACGCACCTACACCGCATTCGCTTTTTTCGCATAGTTTGTATGGAGAAATGTAAAGCGCCCCCTAGCAGCGTGTTTTACGAACACTGTTTTTTTCTTGGAGTTTACAGCTCTATACCCACACGATTACTAACTTAATTTACAAGAAATACCAATGTAAGTAACTTACTCAGTACACAATTAAATTTAATTTAGTATACATAATTATCATGTCAGCTCTTAGTTATATTAGAAACATCCATTATTGCAGCGCAACACCTAAATTATTTAATAAGAGGAGTCACTATAGGTATCTCTCAAGTTATTAACTAACCTAGGACAGGAAGTAAAGAATTTATTAGGTTTTAACTTACTTGTGCCAGCATAGAAGATTGTGTAGGTGATGTCATCTCCCAACATGTCAACGAATTGTCTGTCGACCACTAGAGTCGTCAGTACCAAGTCTCGTTTATAAAAGGCTGGTGCGTCGCCTTCGTGTCTTACTGCGGAGTCCATTAATGGATGTGACCTGTACAAATAATGACAACTTTTAGAACAATGGCCGTGTTAACAAATAAAAAAACCCCAAATGATTTTAATAAAATTCAATTCTGTTCGACTAATTTGAACTTATTTCCTTTCAAATAAAAAGAAAACAAATTGGTTTATAAATGACGGAGAAATGAGGTAAGTAAACATTTTAAAAAAATACAACCTCTTTGAAATTGGTTGAAAATATGATTGATAATGACCATTTTTTGAGAAAGAAAGTATGAACACTTTCATACATATTCGGAAGCTATTTAGATAATAAATGTCTATTTGTTTGTGAAATTATGAAAGGGTTAGATTATTTACACACCATCAACATAATATGCTGTTCTGCATTGACTATGCAAGGCTGATGCACGTAGAATCATTAGCTTAGTATTGGACCGCTAATCCATCACTTATGCATCTAACTGTTATGAATCGATAACCGTCAACCTACATCCATTTGGGAAAGGAGAGTAGGTAATAAATATTTCAACATCTGCATAAGTATATGAAGATTTATTACCCACTAGAAGTGCCCCGCAACGTGCCCATTTTTCCGCGGATACTTTAATTATCCAGGCAAAAAAGTTACTTAATTGAAGCGTGCCCTCGTAGAAGTTCATCTTAAATACTATCTATTTAAGTATATTAAATAAATACTAATGATTCACACAAAGCATGGCTGATGAGAATATTGAAAATAGTTGACCATCCCTTTTTATACGAGTTGAACGTACACGTTAATGGAGACAAAATACCGATACTTTTATTTATTATGTGATAGGTAGGTAAATAGAAAGAAAAAGACGAAGAGAGAACTGAAACGTATAAGAATATTTGAAATATATAAAACATAGACATTCAAGTACTTTTACCATTTATTGAATAACTTAACCATATTAGATAGTGAAACCAACATGTTACGGCAAGCACATATCACGAACCAATGTTATTATTACCCATATCGCAATTTACGTAAAGGTAAGTATAGGGCGCCGTAACCGCATCGATAGTCAAGGCAAGCAATAGGCTTAGCTATGGATGGCCTCAATCAAAGCTCGGCCAAGTCATCAGACGGTTTGGGGAGCCCGATGAATACCTAAGCCGAATAATGTTGGTACATTCGATACTGGAAAACAACATCTAGTTCTGTGTAAATGTATGCGATAGGTTGAGAGTATCGGGGCTGATATTTTATTAGCAAGGATATTTCGCATAGGTATTGGGGGTAGTATATCTTGTACGAGTAAGAGTTTATCAATAGATCTGGAGAAAAGCAGACTTTGATTATTCAGTGTGTTTACATGAAGCACCTACTTCTACCTCATTATAGGAAACACAGACAAGGTTACCTACACAAACAAAGAAGAAAGTCGTGAAGAGCAAGAAAAAAGTATATGCCACACCATTAAAATAAACAATACAAAAAGGATTGCAGATAATGGACAGATAATGATGATGACTTCAGAGAAGAAAAACTTTGACGATTAAAAACAACTCTGTGTAACATGGACTTTTTCCTAGTCATCATATCTTTTTCATGGCTTTGAAAAATATGGAATCGATACAGAAATTATATTTCGATTAACGATTTCAACTGATTGAATTTTAACAATTCCATTAGATAAAGATGCGTATAAACGTGTATTGTGTGTCAAGAGTTCAAGGTCTCAGATAGAAGGCGGGAAAGCTTTCAATGCGTGTGTAATTCCCACCACCTCATTTGAATAGCTTTGAATAAAACACGTACGAATTGCCGATTTAACTATGGCAACTTTGAGCTAAATAGATACAAAATATATTGGTGCTTCCTTTATTAATGAACATTAAATAATTTAATAATTTTACTCTGTAAGACACAAAAAAAAAAAAATAGTGTGAAGACGTATAATGAGAGCCTTGTAGATTACACAGTGAGTTTATACAGGTAGGTAGAAATATTCAGATGGGTGTGTCGATGTCGTGACGTGAGTCTCGTAGCACAGATCGCAGCAGGGGTGCCGACTGCGTATTCCTCACCGCACCATCAATTAAGGGGAAGCGAATGTGACCCAATTAGTAGAGTAGCACACGCGTCGCGAAACTAATGTGTGGTGTCTAACCTTGTTGAGATTACACGCCGGGGAACGCAAGACGTAACACCAGCTAATAACGGCAATTTATGTGCGATGTGTATTGAGGCTCAGGAACCTATTAATCAATCCATTACGTACATTGCGACACATTTACTATTCCTTGGTGATGTGAACGATCAAGCGATTTGCATAATTGCGTTGGTGTCGTCTGATTATGCAAAGAATCGTGGAATCACAAGGCACGTCAACATTAATTTGAAACGGTTTAAATAGAGTTGAATGTTTAATCACAATTTTTTTTTGAACAAACTTGTAATAATCCATAAAGAAGAACGAAGTTGGACTTGTAGTAATTAATTCGTGGTATCTATGTCTAGTCTGTGTGTAGTCTGTAACGTATTTAGCATTATTGTTTATGTTTAAATGAATTGTTATTTAAAAGCTTATTATTTTTAAATTACCCACACAGTCCCAACCCCAATTACCGCTACACGTTTAATATAATTTTTACACTTTACTACTCTGCGGCTTCTAGGCTGATTAGCGTGATAACTTTTCACTAGTAGGTATCTGTAGAGAAAGCTTTCGGATTCGTGCCACTTAAAAGATACTGCTTGTTCTCCATACATTCGTCTTAGGTACCCCACATATTATGTGATTATGTTATGATCGATGGCAAACGTTCAACTATTGTTTTATTTTGAGAAATAGCTGACTATAGAATGATTAATTTTGTCTGTTGGGCTCATCTACATTTAAAGTATGTTGTAAAATTATATTATTTTATTTATTAAAAGCCTGAAGTAGGAAGGTTCCAGAACACTGATACGTATACTATAATAATTAAGCATTGTGACACTAGTGCGACCTCTCGCACGGCCTGTGACGCAATCTACGCCGGGTGTCATAGCGGCGCACCAAGCTGCGTGACAGGCCGTACTAGTGTGTTATAACCATAACTTACCTTATAAAATTGAGTACATTATCAGGCAGGGCCTCAGTGTTATTGACGCAAGTGCCGGGCCGCGGGACAGGCACCCGCGCTCGAAGGACTGGCAGCCATGCCGCACTCGACGTCGCCTAGTTATAAAAACACAGGAAATTGTAATAAAAAAACTGCACTAACAACTTCAAATATTATATATAGTTATTTAGAAAATAATGAGGTAGTAGCCAAATCCTCTGTGCCGCGTAAACTGAAAACTAGAATGAAAATGCATATTTGTGTGAAACCATAGTAAAAGTATAAAAAGCTTAACCAATAATTATTTTAAACAGTGATTCGACCCGGTGTGTTTCGGTTCAAGAGCAAACAAAGCCAGAAAAGCCTAACTATAAGCGCGGCTAAAATTCAGAGAGCTTAGACTTTATAAAGAGTTAGACCCCTTCCAATATTTTCTATTCATTGAATGTCTAACCTGTTCTTTGAACCTCCCAGCGAATGCTTCCTGTATGTCATCCATAGTGAAGGTGCATATTGCGGAGCCGACTAACCCATCACTAGCTCCCGTTGTAAAAGCCGCGTAGAATTTACTGGTGTCGCCCGGCATTTGGTATACACTTTCTGTAACAAATTACTTTGTAAAGGTATCCACCGTCAACTTGGTTGGTCTTGGTAAGTGCTAGGAGGGAGTAGATATGCTATCTATATTACACAAATGCTAGGCGTATTTTTTTACTAGTGCTTGTTTAGCCGTTATCCACACAATAGTAAACTAACCAAAGCTACATCGGATTTCTCACAGATAAATAGTTTATAGAATTTAGCGCAACAATTCGCACAGTAGCGTACTCACGAATTTCATCAAAACGGTACTGTACGCTCAGGTATCCTGCAATTTAAGAATGCCTTCGAATTCATGACACAGTTCTGACAATAGGTACCTACATGTTAGCCAAATTACTTGTATTGTATTGAAATATTTGCACTATTTATTTTTGTCCTAGCTAGAAAACAAAAAGGTATGGACAGTACGTTCAGAACCAGGAAGTAAAGCCTAAAATGAATACCAAATCACAAATCATAACATTCCATAAGCATTATTATCGTTATAGAAACAATAGTTAATTAACACTTATCTATTAAGTGACCAGGCTCGTGCATTGGTGAGAACGTTTCATTGCCAATGTTCTGGTTAATAAAACATCATTGAATGCCATAAGACGATTTCAAATATAAAAAGGAAATCCCCTAGGTCTGCTCCGATTGATGCATGCCTTTAAACTTTCAACGTGTTCCAGTTTTAGCTTGCACCCACTACTTTGCTATTCGGAATGGATTACGTACATACGCTTCGACATAGATCAATAAGTTGTTTAGCAATGTATCACAAATCGACAAAACTCTTTTCAAAACCTTGAATGGTGGGCTCAGCAGCACTATGCCATCCGTGTAGCTTAGATTTCTCACGGAAACATTCCATATGATACTCACGAATTTCGTCAAAATAGAAGGGGAACTCTCCTGGTATGCTGCAGTTAAGGCGAGCCTTCAGGTAAGTAGCCCAGTTCTGGCTGAGTATATGCTTGCCACCCGTGTCTTGCTTGCACACCCTGGCTACCCGAGAGTATACAGCTTTCCCACAGTTCATGAATTCAACGGCTGTTTCTCGGAAGAAAAACAACACGTATTCACCCACGTCGAATGAACCAACGAAGTTTGTTTCTAAAAGAGATGAGAAAGTTACTTAAGTAATTGTATTTAATTAGCGGATTTTTCTCTGATGAATTATGGACTAATACTGGATACTTTTTTATGCTTTGAAGGTTTATTCGAGGCTTTAAAATACTCATCAGACGTAAATCATCATTAGAATCTTGGTTCACTATATTGAATGCAGGATGCATAACTAATACACAGAATTAATCAGTAATTAAAATTATACGCATGAATAGAAATAATAAACATAGTTTAAAAGTGCTTCATAGTAAATAGGCAACAAACATTTTGTACAACAGAAACATGCAAACTCATTAAAAAATCCGCTAACTTTTATTTTAATGTTTCAACATATAAAAATCAAGCACAACCAACAATCCCGGAAAATACTATAATGAAGTAGAGTTTTTCAAACAAAAAGTAGAGGCAAACTTTAATAACGAAAGCGAGACAGATTGCTCGTCCGACAATCTACTGCAAATTAATGTGTGTACCACCCCGAGATTCCTGCTTTACTTTATTTTATGAACCTCCGATAGAGTTCTATGGCTTTTATCGTACTCTCGTAAAAGAAAGTACGGAATAAGGGACAAGGCCCGATATCCCTATTAATATAATGAACGTCCCTCCGTCTATTTATCCGATAAGGCACGAGTTTTGTATGCCAGGTTTTAGGACGCGGGTATTGACGGAACGACACTTTTGCTTGTGTTTGTAGAAGTTTGTTTACGATTATACAAATGCTGACACTGTGAACTTGCGTCATTAAAAATGAAATAGATTTATCAAGTTCTTTGGAACTTACATAAGTAATAAATAAATACGTGTGGAGATCTTGTGTGAGAGCTTGTACTGTAGGAACCAGATAACTGATAGAAAACTTAGATACTTTTTGTTTGTAAATACGTACATAAAATACAATATAACACCCAGACACAAAAAAAACACCTACATATATTTGTCACAGAAATGATTGTCCTGAGTGGGAATCGAACCCACAACCTATAGTTCAGAAGGCAGAGCTACTACCAACTGAGCTAACAGACCAGTCGATTATTAATCTGAATATACTTACTGTCCAACCATTTTGAATCATATTTCAACGTTCTTTTGAAGTTATACTTCTTTAGTCCGGTAGAAAAATCAAACAAATCGTTCCTGAAGATGACTGGATCTGCTTTAGTGAACTCTGCATTGGTCCCTGCGTATACCGCCTCTAGCCCTCCAGGGTTCCCTTCTGTGACCCACACAGCTGTGCTATTGTCAGTCGGGTCGTAAGGACACTTCGCTACTCCAAGACCAACCCCTGGGACGTACTCGTGCCGAGGTAGATGTGTTAGATTTAACTGAAAATGTATAAATATGCTAATACATTGCTTCTTAGGATCTCATATAGATAAGGATTTAATGGGGCAGAATTTACGCAGAGTACACAAGCTAATATAGAAAAGCATCTGTGACTGGGACTGAACATCAAAGTAACTGAAATCAATGTCCATAAACGCTGAAGACGAAGAGACCCTCCCTTTGTATGATAATGTGAGGATACCTCGTGAATATGAAAGCAAGTCACCCTTGTAAATGAAGCTTTCAAATGAGCAAACTTTATTTTTGAACACTGAATAAACCTTTAAAATTAAAATACAAAGTAGATTTGTTAATGTTGGCCCTGTCAATCTCGCTAATTAATCTGTCGAAATTTACAAGCTCCATAAAATGTAATTGATAAATTTATTAACGAATGATAAATGATTAATGATATACAACACGTATCGGACTTTATCTCTGAAAGCCCGGGGACAAATTGAATTGTGCTCAGGCTATCAATTTTTAAAAATGGGCACAATAATTGAGTTTAACTTCTATTATTATTTTATCATAGTAAATACCTATCTGACATTGAAATAAAACATTGTTTATTTTTTATTAAACTTCAGCAGTCTATAATGCATTATGGCATTATGTACTATGTACTATATATGGCATTATGATAATTAATGTACTACAATGGGAGTTATATAAAGGTTTATAATATTAGGGTAGGTTCTCACTCACATATAGAACCAAGTCCTTGGGACTGTGTGCATTGGTGCCGCAGACATAGAGCCTTTTGCCATCCCCTAATGGCTGCAGCACGCGGATGTGGTTCCTACACTCGAACGGTTCCGACTTGCCTTTACTCACACACCTCGCGACGTTGCTTGCTTCCAGTACTATTGCATCCCTCTATAAAGATAATACCTACATTCAATACAAACAAAAACACCACTGCACCCTCAGCGCAATAAAAACTGTCCTATGTTACTTCCACATAAAAATTTCAAAGACCAAGTGCACTACGCTTTCTTTTATGTAGCGACATCATAAGGGTTTTACTGTTCAAAAGATTGGCACTTACGTGTGAAAATGTAGAAAATTCCATGTGAAAGTAAGATGCATTAAAAATCTCGTGTAGTGCCGGAAAAGTGGGCGTCTTTAGAGCTCAGCAACCATAAGCAAGCACTTATTTTACTTTATAAAGCCTTTGAAGTTCATCTTAGCATGCGTTACTCTTGCTTTCATATCAAGTATACTTACAGCTAAGCACTTACTGTTCTAAAATGTTAGCTCACCTTACAATGCGATTGGCTAATGTCAGACATGTTTAATTTATATACACGATCCCTGAAACAAACACACATTTTTTGGACATTTGTAACATTTTTATAGACAATGTTAATTAAATTGGCATCTATGCGTATATACCTATTAGATAAAATAAGTAAGTAGTGTAAACCGTTAAAAATTTCCGTTAGTTCGAACGGTTTCGAACATACGTTGTCGAAGTTAGTTTGCCAGAAAATTTGCCGAGGCTCACCACTCAAATAATTTATGTACAAGTTTGTATGTAGGTTGCGGTTTACACTTGGTGAAGCAGCATACTTGTGTCACAGTGACATAGCTCTAGTAAAACAGTAGGTATTTTGTACCAACAACGTGAGATCAGTGTTGTTCACATGTTTTTTTAATAAAGCCTTATCTGATACATTTGATAAAAGTAGGCATATTCTTAAAAAACTAAGTAATCTATCCATGAGATATTTCCTTGTTACAAACGATTGCATAAGCCCGTCAGTAAAAAAAAATTGACAATAGTAATGATTATAAAAGTACATGCATTTTATTTTTATTGCAAAAAAATCTAATTTATCGACATGTCGTGTTTTATAAACAAACTTAACATCATTACGATTCTTAACAAGCGTAATTTCGTGAATACATAGAACAAATAAAAGTCGCCAGAAATAGATGGATAATTGTATGTTCATGTCCCGAGCCCATTTCCAGCGGGTAAATCATTACAATGTCGCCGGCTGGACTCTCGACTACTTACTTAATAGCAGTCGAATTACAATAGCATTCTTGTTTTTATGCCTAAATTAAAAGTTCTCGTTTATTTCTATTGCCTACCTCTATTATTCTATTCTCTTCTATTAGATACGCGAGTGTTTTATAAAAATGAAAAGGGAGGTGGTGGTGATGCTCGGAAAAAATGTCGAACTCCGGATCTTATATCAAATGTCGAATGGTGTAAAAAATTAATTTTGTGTATATAATAGCTACACAAAATTCATTATTTTCTCAAAAGTTATTTTAAAAAAATCGGAGAATCTGACATCAGAGCTTGTTTCTGTCTCCAAGATATTCGGTATATATTTTGCAGGTGTTTAAAGTCGTAGAATCAAAGTAGTTCTTTATAATGTAGGTACAGAAGTTGCCCTATCCCCATAGGGTAACTTCTATACCTTTTATAACCATATATTTGCATAAGCATAAGATTATGTTAACTACACAAATTTTTGTTTTAAAGAAGCATTTCCACATAAAACTTTGTTCCATCCACTGAATAGTGGAAATTCTACGCCAGCTATAACGTGTCTACGTTATGTAGATGTGCTACGTAGCGTAGGCACACCTACGCGGGAGGCGTTAATTGCTATTTTATTTACTAATTTAGACACATACCCCAGAGCACGAAAAAAAATTGCTGGGTGCGAAGAGTCATTTTTAATGCTCTGTGCTTATAGCTAATTACCTACTAGTAAAGCTCAAAAGTCAACAACAACTTGTTTGTTATATAGTCCTATTTGTTACCTAGGTATGTAAGAATTGGCTTGTACACTTGTGCAGGTTGTTGTCCTACATTAACAAATAACATGTTAGCGTTATGGTGGTTCGTGCACGGAAGGCACAGAGGGCGCTGCAAGATAAGGTGGACGGAGCAAGACATTGACAGTCTATGGCGAACACACTACGATGAAAAACGAAAAAAAAACAAGAGGAAGGAAGGAACCGGCGTTGTATACTCTTCGGAAGCAATGACGGAAGAGAAAAAGGATTAATATTGTTGGGAGTAATAAAACTATTAATACTACTGGTGAACAGAAGATAGAAGTTAAAGAAACCGTGGAAGAATCTATTAAATTAATGAATGAAGTAGACGAATAAAGATGTTAAGATATTAAAGACGTGTTCTGATGTACGCCAACAAACATAACATAAGAACACTTATATCAAGCCCAAGGATTTAGCCCAAAAATCTGTTGAGACCAATTGTTCAAAATAAAGTTGGTAATACACAGATAATATAGGTAATACTTACATAGCACCAACATAAAGCGTATTTCTCTCTTCATTCATGTACAAAGTGCGATAAAAAAGGTTGCCACACGAAAACTCTCGTATGTGATCTGAAAAGAACGAAACTACAGTTATGTAACCTGTACCCAGTAGGTATTTACTACTAAATCTATACTTATAATAAAACTGTAATAGTAAGGTCCATACAGTCAATATTGTACATTGAAGATATTTTGATTTTTTTTTAGAGGGCTCCGTATTATCAATGCTGTAGCCAAAACTTTTTTTTTTTTCATTTTTGTCTGTGTGGTCTTGGCTGAGCATCACGCCGAAACTACTGAACGGGTGGATTCAAATGAAACTTGGCATGATTTTAGTACATATTACGAGGTGGGCTATATAGGATACTTTAAATCCCGAAATTCAGCACGGTTCCTTCGGGAGAGGAGATGAAAGTAAAAATATACAGTTGTGATTCATTAACGCGTGGTCCGATTTCATTCATTGTTTGTTTTTTTAGAAAGAGGGTATTTTAAATATTGGCCCGTAAACATATCAAGCTCGCCGGTTTTGTGGTTCAGAAATTACAGACATCCAACCTTCAGTATTAGGTACAAAGCTACTCCTATACTGTACTATGGGAAAGAGAGAAGGGTGGGGGGAAAAGATAAGGGAAAAGTATCAATGGATGAAGGTTTCAGTCATTGAAAGACGCCCATTTCGGCTTATGTTTAATTCTATTGACAGATATTTTGCAGCTCTTGCAATTTTTGAGTCGCAACATTATAACTGCGGACCCAATAGCCGTGATTATTGGCAGGTGGTCGCACGCAATCTCTCGTGCGGGCCGGTTCCTCGTAACATTTACAATGGCTGCCACTTAAATATAATTTAACTTTGACTTTACGACCATAACCGAATCGTAACATTTTTAATAGGTTGACTTCATCTGTACCAGGTTGTGATATTATAAGGATGGATGATTTTTTAGACAAGAAAACAATAGGCATTTTGAAAGTATTCAGAGACTACAAAACCAACTTGTCATGTTCACAGCTCGAATGGAAATGAATGGGGGTATTTGTATTTGCTTACTGAACAAAAACTAACTCGTCACTACATTTTACTTATACATATGAATACATACCTACCTATGTATATTGTGTAAAATGTAGGTACCTAATGTTGTAAAGAAAATGAACTACGGAATGAAACAAGAGTCACTATTCTAGTTTGAAATAGTCTGTACAGAAATCTCATACAAGCCATTCACATATTGAAGTTGAGAAAACAGTCTGAATTCCTTATACGTAACCTTGTAATAGTTGGTGTCGCAAAAACATCCGTAGGTAAATCCAAGTACGGCCAAGTAGCTCCATTATTTTTAATAAATTAATAACTCTATTTATTTGACTTTACTTTTGTTGTTATTTAAAAGCGCAAAGTGGAACTTTACAATTAAGGCCTACTTATAATAATAATTATAACGCAAAAAAAATTAAAACGACTCTAATATGAGACTCATCATAAATAGTGGCAACATTAGAAAAAAAACACTATCAGATTTTAAATTTCCATGGTCACTAACATTACTTAATTTGTTTTTTACTTGTATTATCATCTACCCGCAAGATCTTCAGTTCGTCCGTGATCATGGTGCTTGCAACAGTACCGAAATACCGGCAACTCGAAACAAATAAATTAGGTAAATATCCCGTTAATAAATAATACTTGAGTAAAACACTATCACCTGGTTCTAGGCATTTTACCTGTGTTTATTCCATGGACGTATGTCTGCCGTCCCTATGAAAAATGCAGTAAGTAGGTAAAACATGTTTACAAATAAACCCGTGAAAACAAAAGTTGCGAGTAGTCGAGAGTAGTCGAGTTGCTGCATTCTTACTTCCTGAGCTTATGGGTTCCCGGTGGAATCTGAATACGTTAGAAAGAACAGAATATAGATTTCTTTTTGGCGATTGTAACTCAATTTTGCCAAAAACGTTAGTTACTGCGTTCTTCACTATGAGGGCAGAGGTTTATTCCCATCATGAGCGCGCGATCATGGCGTATGTCAATCGTATAAAATCTGCATCCAGTTCGTTAGATGAGCAAACAATGTGTTCATTAGCACTGTAATCGCTGCGGTGGCCAGCTGGTGGCAGCACGCTGATACAAATACAATAGCTACAGCGTCCATGTTTACTTTAATCAATTACACTTTAAATATAAGCTAATAAGGGTCAAATTTGAGGGTGTTTTGGAGGTCTAAATGTGTGAATTTGCTATTTCGCTTTCATAGTGGATCACACATGAAGCCTAGCGCGTTACTATTCCACATTATCACTTTACAGTTCTATAGAGATAGAATAAGCAAAAGTTCATCACTCGTACCTATAGGTAACTGACGGGCCTAATAGCTCAGATTCAGATTCAGATATTTTATTGCTTCCATAGTGTACATATAGGTGGAATAAGTACAAAACTAATTATGTAGGCTCATTATGGACTCCGTCAGGCGCAGCAAATTTGGAGAGAGGAGGACGACGACTTCACAAAAGAGTCAATATGTACTTACAAAGAAAAAAGAAAGAAAAGAAAAAAGTAGCTTAGTTGGTAGTAGCTCTGCCTTCTGAACTATGGATTCGATTCCCACCTGACACAACCATTTGTGTGATGAACATAGGTGTTTATTCTGTGTCTGGGTGTTATATTGTATTCTATATATGTATTTACAAACAAAAAGTATCTAAGTATTCTATAAGTTACCTGGTTCCCGTAGTACAAGCTATGCCTAGTTTGGGGCTAGATGGCACTGTGTGAAATGTCCACACACATTTATTATTTATTTTATTTTATTATAATATCATCTACCTGAAAAAAGTACATGAGTTCACTTAGGTACCACAACTACCACTGCCAAAAGAGCGAACACATAGGTACCTACGTTTTGTCATTCACAACCACAACTTAAGTCTTCACATACAGACAGCTACACCTACCTACCTAAATCCAGTCAACTCACAGAGTGTCGATTATGCAAGTGCTCTATGCTGCAAAGCTCTATTTAATGCCTGATGACATTGCCCGTGTTACGATCCAATACGACTAAGCCATTACCGGACGTGGCGCAATCCACTTTTAATTAGCAAAAGCAAATTGCGTTGTAAATTAATTTATAGTAAACAGGCAGTATAAGTGCTGTGCCGCAGTAGATAATGTATGAACGTGGGTGGAATTTACTCAGGCACTCCGGCTTTGTTTTAAGATATTATAAGGAGGCCGTGCAGTTATTCTGCTTCGCTGGTGGGTATGAGGATGCTGGCATTTTAAAATATCAAAAGCTTTAGAACCCTACCAAAAGACTGTTGGGTGTAAGATCTTCATGAACTCACGAGAATTTTATCTCGTAATTTTTAGTAGACGAAACTATAAATTACTAGTAGCTAAGTGCAGTAAGTTTTTATGACAAAATATTTGGTGCTTAAAAGGTACTAATTTTACCATAAAACATTTTAAAAGCTGGTGGGATTTTCTACTGGTTTTCGGTATAATGCAGGGGCGAGGTTAAAATGTAAATCCATAATAACGAGGTGGGGTATCGCGACGCCGGCACTGACGACCGCTATGCAGATAGCATCGGTCGGTTAAATACCGCAACAAGTAAACTGCCGAAGCCGACTGTTTGCATGGAAACAAATGTCACGCGCGTCGACTTTTTAAGGCGTAGTTTACATATTTTACCTCGTTTTGAAATAATAATGCACTCAATAGTGCATGATTCATTTTTGCAATTCAATTTATTTATTTATGTACTTACTAAACAAATTACATGTTCTTACTTATTCCCAAAAAACACTGAAACAAATAATGGATTGGTGCTCTTTTGCGAAAGTTGCTCTATTGGGAAAGGGTATTTTCATAAGAGCTAATATACCATTGATCTTTTGGGAATCGGTGCTGTGCTTATTTAAAATTGCATGTACAGAAAAAGGTTGTACAGAAGCTCACTGTATTTGTTTAAAGTGTTAAGGCTTCTTCAAGTAACGTTACGTAGAATCTGTCCCCTTACTCCGATGGAGAGGCATGTATTGTAAAATTCAGTGTATGCAATGTCACAGTTTCCAGGTGCACTATTGCATAAGCGCTCACGTACATGTATGTACTTACGTTATTATTGTACATAGTTCAGTAATGCACCGTGTAATCGTAGCCTTACAGTTATCGCGCCATTTGTTTTAAGCTCATTTCTGTATAAGTAGGTACTTTTTATTTACAACCGAAAGCACATGGAAAAATATTTTTTTTCCGTACCTAATATCGATTTCTATATCTTGATTTTCCAATACTAGGTACTTCATAGTTGTGATAATTACTACCTACTCAGTATTTGTACATAGGTAGTTACTACTTATCAAAATAATATCATTATATTATTACATTTTTTATTTCATTTCTAATCTTGTTAGAAATAAATTGTAGAATCTATTCGCTTATAACTAAGTGTTATTATGATACGAGGGAGTTATCTAAAGTTACATTCTCACAAGAGGTGGGACTAGAATAGCGTAAATATTTATAACTGCTACAGTTCATAAGACAAAATGCTCACAAACGGCGAGGATTCCAAAAGGGCAATACAGGAATGCCAACGCGCTGCCAGGCCACAAGTGTGTGCACAGAAGTAGCAGCTGTTGTAAAGCCGTTAGTTAAGTTTTATTTCAACGCAAATGTTACTCCTACCGCTTGCATCCGCGATCCTTCTTTTACTGCGTTATTTTATTCACGATATTACGCTTGCTCGCGGCGATCTTAATTGCTCCCTACATTCAACCCAGATGTATCCGCACTAAAATACTAAAATGTACGGTACGCATACGCGCGATTCAAATACGACTGATAAAATAAACCTCGCTTCTTACGTTTTCCCTAAGCAGATATTATTGGCGGATAGCGAAACATATACGGCGAAACACGGTGCCATTAATGGAAATGGGATTTTTCTTTCGGTTTATTTTGAAAGAGGGTAAAAATGACAAAGGATGGAGCTACAACCCGAATTTACATTAGTAATAAAACAGTCGCATAACTCCTGGTTAACAGTGTTGTGTACCAAACCGAAAGTAAATCAAGCGCCACAGAGCGAGTGTTCAAATAAGTCGAGGTATTTACAAAGAGCTCACATGGTGTCGCCAACTCGTGGAGACTCGCATGTGTACTTAAAAAGGACAATTTGCGGGTAAAAGTTTCACTAAAGTCAGTATTTATGTAGGTCTGTTTTATCCCCTACTTCTGTTACAAAGAAAACGCAATATATTTATTTGCACAGCAATTGAAATGTTAAGGTTTTATATTTATATTCCCGTTAGTCGTTAAAAGTTGTACAATAACGTGATATGAACAAACCAGATTGGTTTTTTGAAAATCTTCAAAAAAACAATCTACGTGAGTAAACATCTCCAGAAAGTTCAAGCAGCCTGCCTTACCCTTGCCTTATTATTAACGTAACTCCTAACGCAGTCGAGTAGGTGTAATAGCGCGCTAGTCCATAAAGTTATTTTCTACCTCAAGAAAACTACGGGAGGTATATATATAATATCCAAAGCTGTTTACCTACAATTCCTAAGAAGCTTTAAAAATAAGGCGCTCTCGAGGAAGCTCCATAGTACTCGCTTCGCATTCTTTTTGCTTGTCGCGTGTGTTATTCCGGCAGAGATGCGGTTGCAAAGATACCGTGACTCTCCGTAAATCTGTCCGGTTGGTCGGCACCACAGTGGCTGTTCTAGGTGCCACATAGATATCTCAGCTAAGACCCGCTGCGCTTTGTATCTTTTCCCAGCTTCAGCAACATTGATTTATACTGTTTTTACAACTTTTTTTCACTCTCGTACCTTTGTTATTTTTATTATTATACTTATTCGTTATCATGATCCATTAATTCAAACAAAATGTTACTGCTTTACTCAAAAGCGAGTGTTTTGGTATAGGTACTCAACTATTTATGCAAATATTTTATTGTAAATTAAGCTTCATGTTTAGCAATGTTAACGCCAGGAAGTAGAGTTTGGTCTAGTTCTTTAATTAGATAACCTTTTTACAACGTTTTCACATTAGAAACCGCAACCACAAGTCACGCTGGGACTGGCGTCGTTCATTTTATCTATGAGAACACGTATGTGCCTTTCAACTAATAGAATTTTCAATCAAGTTGCTTGCGGCGCCGTCGTCGCTTTACGCGGCACGCCAGATTAATGTAATTCGACAACGCTATCACAAAGGCAAATTGTAATCCCCTCTTTCCATTTTATATGTCCGTAACGTGGCACTCACACAATGTGTCGTATTTTTACTTCGCGCGGCACCCTTCTATTATGCAGATTTGCATAGAGCTGAGATACTATCCGTTTTTGTAAAAGAAACTGAAGTGTTTCACTAACAAACGTCCGAGTGAATTGCGACAAAGCTGAGATTAACATACAGAGCGTCACCTCCGCTGCGGATGACGTTTGACCCTCGCTCGGCGCCCGCCATCTCGGGGGCAGAGTGAGAGGGGCAGTAGCGTAGTGCACAGGACAGGGTACCCCTTAAATCGGCCGATTGGTGCACAGTCGTTAGGAAGGCCGAAGTGTCGAGACAATTAAGTTGAAGCGGTGATTGTGAGCGGTGCCAAAGCGGGATGTAGGTCAGCGAGTACAAAGTGGACCTGGACCGCCGAGGTGACGGCAGATTCGCCCGCTGTGTTATGACCGCTGCAATCCTGCCGACTTGGCAAAGCACATGATCCACTCTCGTCTGAAATTCAAATTCACTCTACAATATGGCTTGTGCTCGATATTCGAGCACTTTCCTTGTCTACGATACAATAAACGTTTTATATGGCTACCGAAGTGGTCATAAAGTCATAAAATCATAAAATGTTTACACGAAAAATATTACATTGCAAATAGTAGTTCATTGCAATAACCCCCGCTCAGTATGCTTCCAGCAACATTATTTTGAACATAAAATCTTATCTGGCAGCTTCTTAAAGATGCATTCTACGGAAGGCTCCCTTTATCTAAACAAGAGGGGGAGATAAGGCGGTTTAGATGCACTCTCTAATACTAGAGCCCTCGATGCATTTTCAAAGCTTATTATCCATCGTTATGCCGGATATGCTATCATTTTTCCTACTTTGGCGTTATTGCTCCGCTTCGTCTTTCAATGGAAAGGTATCTTTGCCAGACCCCCTGTTTAGCTTCTTCATGATCCAACTAAACAAATTATATACCTATAGTAGTATAGGTAAGAAAACATCATCTTTAAGATTTTTAACATTATTTGGAAACATATACGGTTACTACCTTTAATAATTTGTTTAGTTGGATCATGAAGAAGCTAAACAGGGGGTCTGGCAAAGATACCTTTCCATTAGCGTTAACGCCAAACTAAACAACTATAACTCAAAATGTATGGGAATGACGTTATGTCTATGTATCTATGTATAGCTAATGGAAAGGTATCATTGCTAGACCCCCAGCTTTTCAAGACTTGAATACCCTAAGATAGGTGGAACAAAAATGTGTTATTCTACCACAATAAATTGTTACTTGCTATACTGGCACGCTGCTAAGCCATAGCCAGGTATAGTTTCTATTTAAAACTAAAACACCACCTAAAGCTTTCTCAATATTCATGTGTTGGGAGTAATTTGTGCTTTACTACGTTGTGACAAAGTTGTTTACAGAGGCGGGCAAACCGGGTTACCGTTAGACGTGGGCGTACCCAGGGTTGTGCTCAAAGCGGGCCACGACAGTTTGATATAAAAAGTAAGATCCTTTTTTAATTTTATTATATTTTTAAGTTAGGTAATAGAGTTAGTTACCTAATTAAAATAACGTTACGGTAAAAAATTTGACCTTTTTATCTTATCTTGTTACTTGGTTTTGTGATTATATCAGAAATAGTGCATAGAATTTTTTAATGAGTGGAATATCTTGCCGTCGTCCTTGTTTCCAGCTAACTATAACCTGGGAGTCTTCAAGTCAAGAATGAACAGATATCTTCTAGGCAAGCGTGCACCACCTTAGGCCGCGTCATCACTGGTAAGTGATCAGGTGAGACTGGTCAAATGTTATGCCCATAATTTATAAAAAAAAATATGTCAACACAGTTTAATTATAAATCAACGTCCAAATTCACATTTTTTCCAAATCCAAACATTCCATTTAGTTTTATTAAGTATTAAGACGTAATATTGCTGAACATACCTAAAGAGAACTTAGACAATTCGTTGCTTCTAAAAGGGGTAAGACGCCCAGCTTCACCTTGACTACGCCCTTACACTGCCTCTTTTGGACGGTGTAAAATATGAGTGCGGTCGGCGTGAAATGAGCTTTGTGCTCCGTGTCTTGCAATGCGCGCGACACAATGTGCTTTTGCGTCACAACGCGCTAGATTAAAAGATAACATGTTATGTGAAGCGTTGATATTATTTTATTTTATTAAATTGAGCATTTTCTTGGGTTCTCTTTGACTAGGTACTACCTTCAAATTACGAATCTTTCGACAAGCCTTAAGGCGGCGGGTAGACCAAACAAGGTGTTTTTGGCACGCTTCCTGGCGTAATTAGAACATGTGGAGCTTTGAATTTAATATATTATGTAATTCATTTCATTAAGTCGTTTGTGATGACCGCAAATACAAGATTGATAAATATAGCTCTATAAAAAAACATCGCAAACCTCCCTCAAAAAATTTGAATATTCCCATTTTACTGAGCTTCTACCGAATACATTTTTACAAAAAATAAATTAGTGTATTCCCAACATTGAGATGTCGTAATGGCTTAATAACTTTGAAAAATACTATATAACAATAGATATTAATTAAAATCCGTCAAAATCAGTCATTTCGTGCGTTGTCCTTGTCGTAAGCGCTGCGCTGAAGTGCAGAATGAATTGAGATTTAAGACTACGACGTTAAGGTTGATGTTTCTTTGAACGGATTTGGACCTGCTTATCTGGCTCTACCCGTCCCCTTAACTGCCGTACATTAATGTATCCCAGCATTACTTGAGATCAAGTTTCTAATCCACCTTCACCTTTATCCTATTGTCACTCAGCATTGGGTTAATGTGGTCAAACACTACCATACACGATATAAAAGGAAACATAGTAATGGCTCTACAGCGGTATATTATACTTGTGATGATGTTGCCGTCTCTACTCCAAAACCATTCATTCCATATTCCCAAATTAACTACAACCAGTCATATCATTTACGAATAAAATGGAGACATTCAAGTAACAGAGCACGAATGAATACTATCAAATGAATTCATTTCAGACATGTTTTACATGTTTTTTTTTTTACTAGGTGGTAGGACTTTTCTGCAAAGTTCGTCTAGGTAGGTACCTCCGCTTTGCCAGTTATTCTGCCGCCAAGCAGTAGTGTGCTAGCACTACTGTGTTCCGGTTTGAAGGGCACTGTAGCTAGTGAAATTACTGGGCAAATGAGACTTTATGATCTGATCACTCAGTCTGGTAATCTTATTACTAGACTGTGTGATGTCTCAGGATGACGTGCGCAGTGCAGTGTCATGCGAAACTTTATTGTTTTAAAGATTTTAGTGATACTGCAACTGTTATGGGCGGCCGTGTTGCTTAACATCAGGTGAACGACTAGCTCGTCACGTCATTCAATCGCATTAAAAAAAAAAAAAAAAATGGAATTTAAAACCGCGATATAAAAAAAACTCTATAATAAAATGTACCAATATTAGGTAACAAAACAATAACATAATGTAACACAGGGCACAGGACACCTATTAGTAAAGGTACCAGCAGCACTAGACATCATAGATCATTGTAGCTGGCTTGCACGACCTTATATTATTTTTTGAATCTTGTTACCTAGCATTAAGATACAACGTTACACTAGCGCGGCAAATTCAAATTTTCTTTGCGTTCTTTTGCCAATAATAGCTTAATTACTCAACGTGATTACATGAAAACTAATTTTGCGCAAATTAATAAATGTATCAATAAATTACAATTAAAAGTATCACCTGCTTATCATTGGTTTAGCGACAAATGGCAATAGACTGAAAAACTAAGAAGAAAATTGTTTATTGCCATTTGTCGCTAAACCAATGATATGTAGGAGATACTTTTAATCGTAATTTGTTGATACATTATATTTATTTCCGCAAAGTTAGTTTTCATGTAATCACGTTGAGTAATTAAGCTATTATTGGCAAAAGAACGCAAGAATATTTGAATTTCCCACGCGAGTGTAACGTTCCACCTTAATAAAGGTACCAACAGCACTAGACATAGATCATTGTAGCTGGTTTGGATGACCTTATATTATTTTTTGAATCTTGTTACCTTGTATTAAGGGGCATTATGCAGCCGACAAGGCACCGGAGCAAGTAAGCTGCAACACACACGTGATACGTGCATGTACAATGTCCACATGCGGGTGACGGGTCCACTGGTTTACCTACCTAGTAATACTTAGGGTGGGTTTTTTAATCCGTCGTTAAGGTAACCAATGGTTAAAAACTCTAACCATATTTGACCATTGGTTCGAAATTGTTAGGTGTTTTAACCATTGGCTACCTCAACAAACCCACCCTTATTCTGTAACTTTAGTGCGGGAGGTTAGTATGTAATATCCAATAACGATTGTATAACAGCAGAGATCTAGAGTAGCAACTCTAGAGAACAGAAACTGCGGTCATTAGTTTGACAACAAGCTTAATTTAGAGTTAGTGACATAATTTATTAGATAGGTTTAAACCTAATTTTAGTTTTACTGAAAACAGAACATGATATCTGTTAGGATTTTAGACAGAAATGTTGTGTATGAAAGTTATTGGATGAAATTGGAAACAGTCAATAATTTAACAATTGATTATTTTTCTAAATCGTGGAAGGCAGGTGGTCAATGGCTTACTTAATATTTACACCCGTTTTACTAACGTTTTTTTAAATGCAAGTTAAGGTAACTCTATGACATAAATGTGTTTTCATTATAGATTTTACACACATCCATGTGGATACAGGGAATAATAAACCTTATCTAAAAAGGGCAGACAATAATAACAACAAGTCGAGTCGTTAAATTATTATACTTAATATGAAAACTTTCTATTATGTTTGTACATACAAAATACTTTTAAATTTATCAAAATATTGTTTCGGCTGTTCCGTTTTGTTTGTAAATTACTATCGGTGCTCTATCAGCCCCCAAGGATCAATTTGTTCGGCCGCCCCGTGTTTAAAAGACGCTACTGACAAATACTCCGGAGATATAAAAATGTATTATTTTGTGTGGCTGAAATTTCGAACGTGTAATACAATTTTACCGTAGCATTTATTTGCTATAAGTCCTTCATTGGACCATCATTACTGAACGGTTCGTAATTACGCGTTGTATGGGTAATTAGTAGGTAGCAATACTGTAAAGTGTTAGTATGCCAGTAATAGGGATTAATAAAATACAATAAAATTCATGTATAGGTCGGCTCGGTGCCGGCTACACGCAGGGGTACACAAATTACTTCAATAAGCACGCATGATGGAGGACGGGGTTGCCGCGAAATGGCGAAATTCCATCCGCCTTGGATGCGCCACTGAATACAAATTCACATGTACTCCAATTATAGGAAAACGATTTGGTACGAATATTCTTGGCAGACTTGCAAATTTCGTCTCGAATCAGCAAAATATATTTATTTTGTTGGGAGTTGGAATGGTCCCGCGATGAGTTCGTGACTTTCCTTTTCTGAAGAGGAAACTGGCCCCCGAGGGCTCGGTCTCTTCAAATAGTACGTATCTGTTGCGTGCTGTTGCGCTATCAATTCGTCACATTGGCTGATTTAGATAAAAATAATATTTTTGACATAATTATCATTTTTGTTCTCGGCAAATATGATTAATTTTACAAACCTCTAGAATATTTTTGTTTGACTAAGTATACAATATATATAACATAGTACCTAATGTGTAGTATAATACTTGTCTGTATACAATGTTACAAGAAGGGTTTGAAACAAAATATTAAATGACGCTTCTATGGGTACTTTTAATATACCCAAATAATTGACTACACTTGCTTCCTTCATCAAAGATTTTCGGAACAAGAGCTTCCAACTTCTAACAAAATAAATCCCTGAAACAAAGCGAACATTTGAAAAGGCACAAAGCTTTGATTGTTGTATTAACATAACAGCTAGTAGGTACGTAATTTTCTTATTGTTGGCTAACAGAGCTGAACTCAAAGTTTGTTAGGATTGTTACAATGGATGTCACGTGCATGACACGCGTGTAGAACCGGCGGTGAACACAAAAACCACTGGTAATTTTAATTAAAACGTCACAACTTTTGTACCCTTCATAAAATTAGATATACCTACTTTGTTTTAACAAATTTCATTATGAAATTATGCCAGAACTTCTGAATGTGCGTTAAGGAATTTGAGATTCAGAAAGAACTATTAACTCGATTAGATTATCAATATTTGATTTTAGAAAGAAAAGATCTCGACCAATTATAATTCTTCAGTGTAAGTACGCAATAATACATAGGCTGCTGTGGTCTAAAATTCGTTACATTTTTCTTCTAATATTATTCTTTTCTTTTTTAGATTTCTTCTCTTGTAAAATCGTATCTAAATCATAAATGGATTAGTAACATTCTTAATTATCATCAGCTTGCAAAATTGTTCTAATATTTGTCAAAATTACGACATCACTATGATACCTTTTGATTTGACTGGCCTGTTAGCTCAGATGGTAGAAACTCTGCCTTCTGAACTATAGATTGTGGATTCGATTCCCATCCAAGACAAACATTTGTGTGATGAACATAGGTTTTTTCTGTGTCTGGGTGTTATATTGTATTCTATGTATGTATTTACAAACAAAAAGTATTTAAGTATTCTATCAGATATCAAGTTCGGCTATGCTTAGTTTGGGGCTAGATGGCGGCACTGTGTGAAATATACACACATATTATTATTTATTTATACCTATTCTATACTTTAACTTACTTTTACTTATTTAGATTCAGGAAGAATCCACCGAGAAGATGAGCAAACTACAAACCTTCACCGGAACCTTCAGAAAAGCTGTCCTGGATATTCCGACGATAATCCGGAAGAAAGTGGACAAGCTCAAGGAAACTGACAGCATGGCAGCCGCCGCTGAGAGATTCACAAGGCAAAATCCCAAGGAAAAGTCAAAGAAAACCCACGACGTCCGGACGAAAGCTGACAAAGGAATACTCGAGCCGTCATCTTTAAGGAGAGTAATGGAACAGCTGGATCACTTCATAAACGCATTCCTCGAATTCAAATCAGTCACGGTCGCGACCAAGGTGGTCAACACGGAGACCTGCAAGACCATCCTGCAAACCTATCGTTACGAAAACGAAGGACTCCTGAAGTTAAAACTTGAGGAAGCGGGTGCAGCCGTGTACGACAACAGTAATTCCCAAGTCCTCAAAGGGGAGATGCATGGTCAGTACATGGCAGCATACTGTGAATCAGGTGATTTCGTTGCTCTGGACGAAGAAGAGACGAAGCGGAAAGGACGGCCAACCTTTGAGACTCCTCAGAATGACTCCATAGTGGTTGTGGCAAGGTGTACAAGGATAATGCTGGACGATCGGATCCTTGAGATGGCAGAGAGGACGACACCCAAAATAACCTGGGTAAACGGCGTTCCCGGATGTGGAAAAACCACGTGGGTAATCCAGAACTTTGATGAGAGCAGTGATCTGATAGTTACCACCACAACGCAGGCGGCCAAAGATCTAAGGGAAAAGCTAGCACTCCGTATTGAAGCTGACGTACGAAGAAAAGTACGCACTATGGCATCAATCTTGGTTAACGGCCTTAGAGCGCCGGAGAAGTGTACTCGTCTAATGGTCGATGAAGCACTTATGAACCACTTTGGTGCTATAGTAATGGCTGTACGAATCACGGGTGCAGGCGAAGCTTTGCTCGTCGGCGACAACAACCAGCCGCCATACATCGATAGGAACAACCTCTTCCGACTCGGGTAAAACCTGCCAAACCTCGTGGCGAAGATCGATCACGAGCTGCTGTGCACTCACAGAAACCCGATGGACGTAGCGTATACCCTGAATGAGATCTACAGCAGCATATATTCATCCAGGGCTCGTGAAAGGTCCCTGTCGCTGAAGAAGTATACGGATGCGCAAATCCCAAAATCTGAGAACACGCTCTACCTGGTGTTCACTCAAGCTGAGAAGGAGCTTCTGATCAGCCAAGGATTCGGAGAAGCAAAGAGATCGCGTACACTAAATAACTATTCCTCCACTAGACAATATTGATTAGTAAGGGGGTTATTGTATCACTTATTTAGAACGAAAATCAAGTTCTGAGCATGAGGAACGCTCTGTCAATATGTAATCATGTTCACTGTTGAACCAGTGACTCAGTGTATCTATACATATTATCATGTTTAATTTAAACGACCTTTCCCGATTAACTTAAAAGCATTGGTTGGTTCTTGAAAAACATGCAATATAATCACAATTTCTAAGGAACTTAGACATTTGGGGAAATTATCAGTAGACATGAAAACTGCGATCATGATTGAGGTAATTGAGCCGTTTACGAACCATTTCTATTCAGGACAGCAGTCAATGACGAGCAACTGAAAGAGCAATAAGCGGAGCAAATAGCTCGTCCTGTCTCACTCACGTTCCTTCGCGTGCAGGGTTTTTAATTAGCCTTGGAAGTTGGAACTGCAATATGAGAGGCGGAGCTATAATAAAATGCCTTTGCCTATGAGTCTAGAGTCTAGACTCATAGTTGAAAGCATTTTATTAGCTTTCTATGAGATAAGCATCGTAAACGTTGCTACGATTCATCGGGGCGTTGTTTCACAAATATTTAGGACAAGTTTTTTGTAGCAAGTATTTGAATAAAAGAACCTCTTAACCTTTCCTCTGAACCTTTGTCTTCTCTTCAATAAATAAATAAATAGATAACCGTCATGTTATTATAGCTGCCAAATATCCCATGACTACCTAAAATTTGTCATAGAGAAACGCGTGCAAAATTTTAATTTTTAAATCGATTAATGTTTCTAAAACTCAATGGTTTAGGATAAAATAGAAGAGTTTCAGCGCGATCACATTTAAAACCAAATAGGCTGGAGAGTGCAACAATCTTAGAGATCCTTTATTTTCTAAAGACATTCAATTCGCTATACCTGTTACACTTCCAAAGTTGAACGTGCATAAAAAATATCCAACTTCATAGTATCCAACTGGCGTTTAGTGTTGCGTGTAAAATCTGAAGACGTAAATAAAAGCAAGCTCTCATATTGTTTCGCTTTCTCCCAAATCTGAAACACCCCTCTCTAATCCTTTCAATCCCAATGACAACAAGGCTCATGCTCTTGGATGTTTTCTCTCGTTCCACTTAGCATAAAAAATATAGGTCCTAAAGATTAGGGGAAAGTGGGGAAATCCCGCGAGTTGCGGAGTCACCGCAGTGCATTGCTACCCCGGGCACGTACAAAATCCGACACTTGGCACACTTCACATTCCCAGCGCGCTCTCGCCATAATACAAGTTTTAAGTTTTAATTACGCCTCTGTAAACTTATTCCCCGACCTGGGGCATATTTATTAAAGCCTTAATAATCGGACGATTGCAAAAAGACAACATAGGCAGTAGCATATTGTTATGTAAAGCGCCTTTTTATCTTCCTCCTTCGAATATTATAATCGGCTTTATTATTCCCCTTGTCGGAGTACCATCTCTTTGATTGCTACCATCTCTTGCCAGTAAAATTAACATAAGTGCTATTTTATTTTAAAGTTGAATAAAACAGGATTGACTACTACGGAAACAGTTTAAAAATGAAACGGATTGTAATAGCAACAACAAAACAAACAAATAAATAAAACGACGGCCAACTCGGGCAATCCTACGTAGTGATAAAACGCGAAAGGAGCGGTATTTAAATTGAATACGCCGTAAATAAATTCTAAATGAGACAAAGGACTGTGAGAGAAATTGCAATCTAAACAAGAGTAAAAGGAGTAATGTATCTTTAATGAAAACGGTTGAGAGACGTCTGTGCGGCGCGTCTGATGCTGACCGCGAATTGATGCTGATTGCTTTACAAAGAATTTAGGTCATTGAAGATAAGCTGTTAATACCTGACGCTACATTTGCGTTCCCTGCCTAGCTTGATAGTATTTGTAACAAACACACACACAATAGCGAGCAGGATGCAGCGTTAAATCATCCGCATTTAGATCTTTAGATGATAATTCAATAAACAACCGTTTCCTAGTTACTGTGTAAACGAGGAGAAGAGTACCCGCGAAATGCATTATTAGCAACGGCAGCCATTTGGGCCGAGACAAGAACGGTCGTTTATTATTCATTGTAATCCGATACATTATCTTGTTCGATTCCGGCATCCGATCGGCTCCATTTCTAAGACGAAAAGAAACCACAAGTTGACGCATTTCTTTTGCAGAATTAAAATATTTAATACAATTAGGTATATAACATAAACGTCGAAAGCTCTGTAACATAATGTGCAAGGTTATATCGCAGCAAAGAAATAAAGACTTTCACGTACAATAAATATCGTATCTACGTTTCACAGCTCAAAAAATTGCGTAAGTATACCTAATAGTGATGGTATAAGTGGTGTATTAGGTTCTATACCATAATTTGTATGTAATGTGTGGTTTTTAAGTTTTAACGATGACTGTTTTACCTATAAGTAAGGCTTGGTATTTGGACAGCTGCAAGCCACTATTTAGACGTTGTAATATTCTACCACTTCCATGTATGTATATTAGGGACTTGTGTATGTTTGCTAAAAATCACCCACAATATTTTATTATGCGAAATGAAATTATGCCTAGACAGAAGCGCTCTAAGTTCATGCATCTACTTTATCAACCTCCCTATCATAAAGACATTTATAAGAAGAACGTAGTTAATATGAGTATATTAGCGTATAATAAGTTACCGGATAATATTAAGATACTGCAGGGAAACATATTTAAAAGAAGTTTGTATAGTTGGCTGATCGACAATTGTTTTTACAACATGCAAGAATTTTTGAACTTTAAGTAGGTAATAAATTATGACATTGATAATATTAAGTAAAATAAATGACGTGTAATAATAATAATAATAGCAATTTGTAATATAATTAATATAACTTCATATAAATATTTGCACGCCTGCTTGCGGGCTGGGTACAGTGACTGTGACATTACCTGTGTAATCTAAAATGTAATTTGTATGTGTGTATCCTAGCAAATAAACGATTGATTATGATTATGATTATGATTATACTTAATGGCTGCATGTATTAACAACTTAACAGCATCATCTAAATCCTAAAAACTTTGTTATTATTGACTGTACCCAAATAATTAAAAAAAACCTATACTACTAAATATTTCTTGAATGACCGCGTAGTAAAATTTGGGATCTCTGGGAAGAACCGCGTAGAACACTCATCACTTCCTCAAGTAAAAATAGTGAGATACCTAAGTATGTATAGGTCAAGGTATATACTAAGCAACTTCCATAGTATAGATACTTAGGATCCCGTAGATATTTACTGCGAGGATCTGATGTCAGTTGCATCTTTTGTTGTTTTACCACCGGCCCACAAATAATTGAATCAGGTGAATATAATAAAATGAACTCAGTTACAATTTACAGTTCGCTGTGACTTACAGGCGTACGTTTATCTTAATTTCCTAAAATTGATCCTGTAAACTTACTATTAGATAAACAGTTATTTAGCGTTAATTACAATTGAAAAACGCACCTGTTATATTACTTAAGCATGATGATGTTAGAGTAAAAGTTGTAAGTATTTATCAAAAAACCTGTATTTATATCTAACTATATATCATTATGCCGCGGAGGCAGTCAATACGCATAAGTACACAAAAGTATTAAGTGCTTTCCCACGAGCTTTAATTACAGTATCTTCGTTCCTACATTAAGGCGAGGCTTTTCCGGATCTTTAGGTATTTTACGCTGCCTCAAGCCGCACTTTTTGAGCGCACGACGTATTCATTTACGCGACCCAAAAGTTGTGTGCGATGCGGTGCGCGCACTTGTTTCGCTCGTTAGCCACGTTATGTAACTCAGTAGCGGAGCTCAAGTCGCTTTGAGAATAGAGTTAGCTTATGTTCTGGATTGACATAATAATATAATAAATGTGAACCTACCGTTATTTTATTAGATAAAAAATACGTATGAGATACAACCGTGTTTTTAATGCTATTTTTGGTTATTATTATTATTGTAATATCTACCCAGTCCCATGGTAATAACGACTTCAATTACCTTATTTCCATTAGGTAGGTATAATAATGATGAATGGTACGATTAAAATGTTATAATGTTAAAAAAAGTAAATGATGCAGGTATAATTTTGAACAATTTTTTTTTCATGTAAACTAATAGCTGCATGTTGATTGATTATGATAAACACAAGAAAGCCTTCCTAACAGAAAAAGCACCTGCCGTCACTTCGACACATCTATCCACATCAGCCGCTTGCCCATAGCTGCTAACACTGTTTCTCACTTGCCCAGGCCTGCCCACTTTTGCCCACACGTGCCTACTTTTGCGCTAGACATGAGCGCCGCGCCGGCGCGCCGCCACCGCCGTCCATTTTCCTGCGCCGCCGCCGCTGTAACACGAACGTTCACCTGCCCATAGCCTTTTCACACTTGCACACACCTGCTTACGCTTGCCCACGCCTGTCCACATTTGCCCACACAAACTGCCTATTAGCCCATGCCTACTAACACATTTTCAAATTTGCCCACACCTGCCTACTTTTGCCCACATCAGCCCAGCTGCCCATAGCTTTTTCACACTTGCCCCTACCTGTCCCCACCAGCCGCTCACCTGCCCATAGCTTTTTCACACTTGCCCACACCTGCTTACGCTTGCTCACGCCTGTCCACATTTGCCCACACAAACTGCCTATTAGCCCATGCCTGCTAACACATTTTCAAACTTGCCCAAACCTGAATACTTTTGCCCACATCAGCACAGCTGCCCATAGCTTTTTCACACTTGCCCCCACCTGTCCCCACCAGCCGCTCACCTGCCCATGGCTTTTTCACACTTGCCCACACCTGCTTACGCTTGCTCACGCCTGTCCACATTTGCCCACACAAACTGCCTATTAGCCCATGCCTGCTAACACATTTTCAAACTTGCCCAAACCTGAATACTTTTGCCCACATCAGCACAGCTGCCCATAGCTTTTTCTCACTTGCCCCCACCTGTCCCCACCAGCCGCTCACCTGCCCATGGCTTTTTCACACTTGCACACACCTGCTTACGCTTGCTCACGCCTGTCCACATTTGCCCACACAAACTGCCTATTAGCCCATGCCTACTAACACATTTTCAAACTTGCCCACACCTGCCTACTTTTGCCCACATCAGCCCAGCTGCCCATAGCTTTTTCACACTTGCCCCCACCTGTCCCCACCAGCCGCTCACCTGCCCATAGCTTTTTCACACTTGCCCACACCTGCTTACGCTTGCTCACGCCTGTCCACATTTGCCCACACAAACTGCCTATTAGCCCATGCCTGCTAACACATTTTCAAACTTGCCCAAACCTGAATACTTTTGCCCACATCAGCACAGCTGCCCATAGCTTTTTCACACTTGCCCCCACCTGTCCCCACCAGCCGCTCACCTGCCCATGGCTTTTTCACACTTGCCCCCACCTGTCCCCACCAGCCGCTCACCTGCCCATGGCTTTTTCACACTTGCCCACACCTGCTTACGCTTGCCCACGCCTGTCCACATTTGCCCACACAAACTTCCTATTAGCCCATGCCTGCTTACACATTTTCGAACTTGCCCACACCTGGATACTTTTGCCCACATCAGTATATCAGTAAGACGTCTCTATTGAGGCGTAAGTGTGATTTTCTTTCTTGCTCTGTGGGCCAAAAACTGTCCATTAATGGTGAGTATTTGTATAATATTTTGAAAGCATAGGTAATTACTTACCGTTGTTGCTCCTGGACTCGTACGATTTTCTAAATGCATATCTTGAGTTTTTTTTCCTTTTATTACATTTGTTACCCATTTTATTAATCTTTTGTTATTCACTTCTTAGTTAAGTTACTCGAAATAAACAATTAAATTAAATTATTCTATTTTTAAATTAAAATTTACGATTAGTGTACCTTCGCGTCGTAGAGCGCAAAAATTTGGCATACGTCCGGCATCGACGGGCTCTGTGAGCGGACTGGCGGCCCCGAAAACGCGCTCGGATGCCATGACTCCAAGATATAAATTCATATAAAATTACCGTATTAACTTTTTAACATTTTTATTAATGATTTAAATTTTTTGATCAATACATAATGCATTAAAAATTATTTAAATAATACGATTCGTATAAAACAAGTCGAATAGTCATTTCAAAAAATGTAAGATAGAGGTAACTTTGGATTTATTTTCGATCGAGTGAAGTTATTCCTTTTATGTATAAGTTTTATGGTTTAACTCAAAGACATCCTTAAGAATAACATATATTTTTTTTCATATCTAAAAGTGTGGTTTATCTCAGAGAAAAGTCTGTTCTTACAAGGGCGTTTTTGGGCCAGTCTCGCCTTAATCTACAACCACATATCAATATTGCTGCTCTTAATCTCTATTTACCCCGATCTAAAACCCGACCGTATAATAAATCACCGTAACTTATCAAAGTTTAATTTTATTGTTCTTTTATCTTCCACTTGTGCTGTCAGTTTTAATTTACAGCAGTGGGTGTTGTATCTCGATCAAGTCTTGTTTGATGTTGATAATAAAAATAAATCATCAATCAAGTATCTAGGAAAATAATAGCATAGACACATGGCCGTTAAGATGGTATTAATTCTGGTTGTAACGTAAGTGTTTTTATGCTTCGTAAGTAGATGGTATAAGTTGATGTTGCCAGCCATAAAAAGTAGACAATAGATGTTCCGGCCATTTTTTAAGACAGTATTTCCAGCAATATAATGTAAATCAATAATATATCGCAGATTTTTTATTATTTTACGTTTATAGAGGCTTCATGTTAGTGTTTTCTATCTGATAATCTAGTTATGTAAGTATTCATAAAAAAAACCTTAACAGTATCTACTAAAATTCTCATGAGTGTTTTTCATATTTCATTCATTTTAAATTAATAATTATCCGACTGTTACTCACGCATAGTGACGAATTCTATGTGGTGGTCACACTAATAATTAGTATACGTGAGAATAGACATAAAATTGATTGCAGTGTCTTGTAATATATTCTCTCTCTCTCTCTCTTTAATGACAATCATAAAAATAGTTGTATAATTAATCTTTTTGTAAAAACCTAAATTTGTTTAGGTTTGAGATACTGAAACAGAGTTGAAATGACCAAAAAATTTTCAGTAATTTGCAATACGATGTAGTAAACACTGTCATCCAATGTGAAAACAACATTTTATTTTTTGCAAAGGTTTGCTTACAAATAGCGGTGCGCGCTACAGACTGCTGAATTGGCTTTTTGGTAATGGACACGTGATCAAGCTAGCGCGCATCGGCAGGAGTCGTCCCCACTCCGTCGTAATTACTACAACTCTGAAGTTTCTGTCACCTCCACAATACCCTAATGTAGGTAAAAATTAAAAATGTAACTGTCCCAGTTATGCCTCCAGTAAACTCTTGGCGTTCTATTTTAGGTTACCTATTACTGGCTCATCAAGTGCTTCCACAATGAAAACCCAATAATGAATACAACCACAGAATTCGGACAAGGAAACTACTGGAACAGTCCGGGAAACTTTTGACAAGCATCGGGATAGCTTCTGTTTATGCAACAGAGGTATTTTAACGCTCGACTACTTTGCTGAAGTTAACAATATAAGGCTTTATTTAACATGTTATGTTTTAAAGTAAAATAAAGTATGAAATTGCCGTTGTATGTGATAGTAATAGATACTTTGAATTGACATAAAACCTTCATGGTGTTAGATTTTCGTGTAAAATTTTTCCACGTGATACATATTTATGAGGTTCTTTTTTTTTAAACTGTGCAATATTCGCTTTTTGACTTTCAATTACTTTTTTATTCAGCTTAGACGTGAAAGATAGATACTTTGAAAATCCGAGTCATTTTTTAATATGAGTTCCGACTCGGAACTAACGCGGCAGAAACAGCTTGCAATATTAACGCTGCGTTTGCAGAGGGGACTGCTAATGAACGCACCGTGCGTTTTTGGTTGAAACGTTTTCGTAATGGAAACTTCAACTTGAAAAACGAACTGCTTGGAAGACCGCCCACACAGTAATAATGCTAACTTGAAGAAGGTGATGGAAGCCGATCTGAGTCAAACTACACAGGAATTAGCGGCATGGTTTAACGTTACCCTACCTACAATATTAACTCAAATCCATAAGATAAAACAAATATGCAAATGGGTGCCTCATGATTTGACATCACCAATCAATATTGGTGATCATGCATTTCCTAATCACAAAAAAGCCCATGTAAGTAGGTACATGTTTTTACTTATAAAGAGTTTTAAAAGAATCTTAAAATTACATATCTATCGAATGTTTTTATATCCAATGCTGTATTGTCGCAATTCAGTTACCCCTTTCTCTCTACAGTACAATTTAATCGGTTTTTTTTTTTTGGTTTTATTTATGCGATTGAATGACGTGACGATCTAGTCATTCACCTGATGTTAAGCAACACGGCCGCCCATAACAGTTGCAGTATCACTCGGATCATTAAAACAATAAAGTTTCGCGTGACACTGCACTGCGCACGTCATCCTGAGACATCACACAGTCTAGTAATCAGATTACTAGACTTAGATATCAGGTCATAAAGTCTCATTTGCCCAGTAATTTCACTACCTACAGTGCCCTTCAAACCGGAACACAGTAGTGCTTGCACACGACTGCTTGGCGGCCTATTTTTAACGATTTTATAATAGTTATTTAGTATCAAAGACCATTAATAAGTATTTAGTAAACATCAATACCTATAGCTTAATACTGACGAAACCTTTCTGAAGATGCAGTAAGTCACTCTTACCTTGCTCATGTTTAACTGAAAGCTGAAAAGCGCAGCTAACAACAAAGTTTGGTGTTCCGTAATTCCTACAATATTATTTCGAGGCAAATAAATGGGAAGCATTAAACGCAGTGAGAGTTTAGAAGGCTTTCAGTGAAGCTGACCGTTTAGCAAACTTTAAGTAGAGTCCCACCACACGCGCACTATTCGAGGCGAGCTCACTTCATGTTAATCCTTACAACTAAATAAACAACTACCGACATATACCAGCGTATCCCAGAAAATCCTGAAAGCAAAATGTTAAATGTGTTTTGCTCCACGCAGTATTGTCCACGACTTTTTCCTTTTATATCACAGTTATATTTAAATATTCTCAGTTTATTTTTTTCAAAAATGGAGAACAATTACTGGCAAATAAAGTGTCTCGATCGAAATTTTCATTAACAAATCTTCTAAAGGAAACAGAGGGATTGCGAATTGAATGCTAAGTAATAAAGGAATCCCTTGCATATCAATGAGGCCTCAAGGCGCACCTAGCCCGTAGCCCTGATTGATTCAGTCTCACGGAAATAATTTCCACCCTGTTTGGGATTCACGAAAGATCTCACTCTTTGCCATTTACTGTTTTCGCGCGAATTTAGGCTTTTATTGTTCGTAATTAAATCAGGATCAGTTGGAGTGATTGCCGTCCAATCTATGCAAATTGAAGGGTTATTGTAGCGTTAATTGAGACTACATAAAGGCTGCTTTCATCAGACAAAAGTCCGTTTGTTTTGAAATACGACAATAAGGGAACAAGGTTTTGTACGGTATATGTAGTAAGGGATGAGACGGCGACAGTCTTAACTTTAATGAATTTTAGTGTAAAAGCTCTAATGAACTAATGTATTCTTAATGAGAGGCGTCGTCGCCTCGGAATTGTTGGCTCGAGGGCTCGTTTAACTCTATAAAATATACATTACTCTGAAGCATATTTCGTTTAGCTAAAAGTGGGCTTAGGCGCCACATCGCCGTCGCCGTAGGTGCGGTACGTTCAGTGATATCTTCGCTAAATATAGAAATGAGACATTCTAAATTCATCGTCGACTGACCTAAATTGAGTTTTAAAGAGGACAATTTATTTGATAAATTTCACAATTTACAGAGTTAGCTAGGTACTACTCATATTTAAAATATTGGATTGGAATCATTTTATTTTTAAATAGTGTAATGTGTTTTTTTACTCGTACCTAGGTATTATATTTTACAAATATCTTGCACGAATCATCCACTTCGTCCAAAACAAATATGCAAAAAAAGAGGCCACGGCATAGCAAGTTTACAATAGAATTATAAACAAAGAAGCAACTGTCTAAGAAATTTATTTGCATCTAAATATACTTCACAAATCCGGCAATAAAGTTAGAAATTGCAAAGTGGCTTGCAACTGCCCTGCATCAATGCAAATTTTTTACGGCGCAGTTTAAGTGTTTTCCATTTTGTCTCGCGGAGTCGAAGTCCGGAGTTTCCTTTCACAGTGAATAGTAAACTATGGATGGTCAATTTATAGAGCCGATGCTGTAACCCATTCCGGTCAGGCAGATTTACGATACCCAGGTCCTCACGAATACGACTATCCACGCGGTCGCATCTAATAAACAACTCACGAGTTTCGTTTTAAAAGTAACACAATGTGAGAACAGGGGCCTTTGGGAATGGAGCTAGGGTTAAAGCTCAGGCCATTGATGGAAGCATCGCTTACTTTGATTTTAGTACTTACACGTTAACAAAGGGAAGTAAATTTGAACGTTTTCAACTTAGACCTGCACAGTAGGTATAGTGACATAGTCTAAATAGACGTTCCTTAAATGCTCGAAGGCCTAAGTATAACATTATTATTACCAAGTACTTAATACTTTATTTCCTTTGGTCAACTTTTTGGTCAACTATTTTTCATAACTATTTAACGAATGAATTAGATATACATTACTACTAAAGTGCGTAGATGGCAAGAAGATCAATGGTATGCATTGTGTTCGCATCTTAGATTCAGAACAAACAAGTTATAAATGCCTATAATTATTAAGTACTTGGTACTTACTCAATCAAATAACTATACGACCTTATTCAGAAATTAATATCTCATTGCCTTCATTTCAAGACGGTGCCGCAATGGCACCAATACATACCACCAAATACATAATGTGGTACCTACATAAATAGAGTACATAATAGTACCAGAAAAGTTCTATCAACTAAGTATGTGAACTGGGCTTTACTTGACTAATGCTGAAAGCAAAAAAATAAGCTATAACAAGGTTACATACAAGGCTCTAGAATACCAATAAAAAATTCAATAAATAAATCACTACTTTACCATTTATACAATAAAGAGTTATCGTTAATTGTTTATTCTCTAATCTGTGGCTATAAGTTTTTTTTTTTTTATTGGCTACTAACTGTTTCCGCTAAATGCGGTACAACTTTGCCACTAACCGTGAAGGGATAGTCACTGATAAAAAGGAGATTACTAACGTTTTTGGATAACTTCCTCTATCAAATACTTAATAAAACAACAGAGACTAACGATAATCAACAAAGTAATAAAATCTAAAAACTATAGGTACCTACTAATAAGGTATGTATATCAATGGAAAATCATGAATAAATGGACAAATATAGATACACCTAATATTTATAATACTACTTTTAAAGTCTCCACAATCAGAAATAAATAATGATAGCGATGAGTCTATACGGAACACAGCCATAATTTAAATACGCCCACATTTTGTACTCTAATAGCTCAATAATGTTAACATCAGCTTCAATCAAACGTACCTATTGCTGATGCGTGGGATTCTATTAGTATAATAAAATATCGAGTTACTTTACAACAAAACGTTAATAAATGATTGGTTTATCCTTATCCCTATCCCTACTAATATTATAAAAGTAATACGTTGTCTGGTTGTTAATTTGTTTTTTATGTGTAAGTTTCACGTCAAAACGGCTAAACTGCTTTCGGTGAATCTTTGCCAACAAATTAATTACACTACGCAAAATCAACATACCTTCTTACGTATTTTTTTAGGAAAAAAATAATTTTCCACCGGAAAACTGTACAATAACAAGTGAAACAGCGTGACGGCTCTAGTTAGTTCATAAGTCCTTATTGCCTTTACCAATACCTTAAAAAAACAAAAGGCTTCAATGCATAAGAATCCTCTATAGGAAATATCCAGTACAATATTTTTAGACAGAACCCAACAAAATGTTTTGGATCTTATTTTTTGTATTGGGAGAAAGTTCTCTTTCACAAAAGGATATCATGTAGTAAGTATTTAAGGTCGAGGGTTCGATGCAAACAAAACTTTTGGCGATCGGTAAATATTTGATCCCACTCAGGATATAAGTATTGAATGCTTGTACAGTTTCGTATGGGAAAGAATGCTTTGTTCCTATCAAAGAGACGCGTCACACGTAAAAGAGAGCACATGCTCATAATACATTTTACGTGCCTACTGAAAATAGACAGATATAGATTTGATACTTGCTAGCTAATCTTTTGTTTCTTTTACACATTGCAGTCTTCTGTCAGTATGTCAAGAGTTTCGGCTGTTATTAATTTACTGATTTAGCGTTAACTTTATAGTGTCTTGTGCAGTCGTTATGAAAGCCACTACATATAGTCACAAAACAGAAATTTCTATATGTACATCTCGCAGCGAGCGTCAAGATTAGATTTTAACACAGAGGTGCAAATCCTAGGAGTGGAGGCGAGTGGACACCGCACAGTGGTTTACCGTTCAGAAACCACCTACGATCGAAAGCAATTTCCTACCTCATTGTTCTAAAATTGCGTCGCACTCAATTCTACGTTCTATCGACAGTCCGATTCATACATTGACAAATGGGTATCGAAAATAAAACGACGATTTTCAGTTTCCATCAGTAGCAATTTGAAATTGTTTTTCGTATTTCACATTTACCAAGTTCCTTTTATTTACAACATCACCAGGTACCAAGTCCATTTAAAAGGAAATTGAATTTATAATTTTTAGTTGAAATGGTACGAACTAAGTAACTACTGCTTCATACCTTTTATATGGAAATCTTGAAACATTTTAGAATTTAAACTAAGTACCAAGTTTCGAAAAAGCGAATGTTTAAATCAAGACTCAAAGTGAAAGACAAAACTGTGAATATAAATACAAAAATATCTATAGCCCGTCTCTGAGTAAAGCAGTGGTTTATGAAGTCTTGAATAAGTTATACCTAGTCATTTCAGCGTGACGTCGGCAGGCAGCAGGCTGCACGTTAGAAGTCTGTGATGAAGCTCGCTCGTTCCGAAGTTGTTGTCGGCCTTTGTCCGCCAGGGAGCAAATGGAAATCAATTTTATAGATCAATTCCGGTGAAACCCGTGTCCGATGGGCAGCCACTAGACGGGGCTATGAATACAAGTTGCCGGATCACTTGCACGCTAGAAATATCCCGTGTAGGACGGCTCTGCCGCCCGCTACCGGCGCGCTCCCTCACCCTGCCTTACCTAAATTAATTTTGTGCTGTGATCAACGAACCGTAAGTCCACGATAATCATTCCGATCTCGGCCTCGTATCCACGTTAGCTGAATAATGCCACATTAATCATCAGATATATTATTATTATAAACATAGCTTGGTTATATGTTACTTCTTTATAGATACCGATTCTGTACATAGCAAACTTTTTCAATGACAGAAGACAAACTTTAGAGATTTCCAATATGGGCAAAAGTTAACTCCATGATATCTTTTCAGTTTCTTGAGTCTCGAGAAGTTCAGTCAAGGAAGTGGTAGCTAATAATAAGTGTATTTTTATTGTTTAAAAATATTAATTTTATCTAAGTTGCTGCATATGGGTTTAACCTTTTCACAGTAGCGTATATAATATCGTAGGTTGGTATAGGTACCTACTTACCTATTTCATAAACATTTTGTGGCGTGCGGGAAGAAAAATATCTACGTTTTCAAATATAGGTATAAATATAGGTGGTGTTTCATTTTGAATAGTTTCATAGTAAGATAAAGTAAATTGAAATAAGCATTCCTTTGTATTTAAAAAGTTGGTCAATTGAATGATACTTGAGGTATCCTAAGTAGGTCAAGCTCTACTACCGACTCTTCGAACCAATAAACCAACAATAACATTATTGGTGACCAAAATACCTCACCGCAGCATGAGTTTGTTTTTATACAGAATCAATTACTCGCTAGTATCGAAAAAACATAACTCAATTTCAAGTTTATCTGAAGGATCTTTGATATAACTTCGTTTGTACGAAGATGGAAAAACGCGATGAAAATAATAAGAACCTACTCGTGTATACAGGGTACTAACCTATTTATTCCTAAAAATATTTAAGGGAAGGTTAGATCACGGACGCTGGCTCCTTCATTTCGGGGATCACTTCAGAAAAACACGTTCCTGTGAAATAGGGTTTCGCAGATAAAGTGCGAGGAACTCATAAATTCGTCGAAACCACCCCGTACGTCTGTCAAAGCCTACACTCCTAAATTTCTGTTGGGTAAACCGTTGCTTTGGATTTGAAACGTTCAAGTGATGCTGTTTCGATCTGTAAGACATGTTTCCCTGTTTGTCATTTTAGCTCCAATTTACGTGCGAATGTTTATCAAATTGTAATTATTCAGTTCATTCAAAACAAACAGCAAATAATTTCGAAGTAAACTAAACTCTATTTAGTGTATTTTTTTTGTTTTTTGACTGTAATAGTGGGCGACTTATTGCTAAATGATATCTTCTAAGCAACCTTTAGATGGAGGAAAGTAAAACAAGGAAGGGGTATCTGTGATGCCATTGTTTGGAATTATTTCAAACATCGAATGTGAATTTGATTTGCAGGTTTGTCCTACAAAATATATCTTAGATTAGGAAACCAAAACAATGTTATTATTTACATTTATACCCAAATAAAAACAAAATTTTAACTTTGAGATAAACGGGTCATAAATCAAGTTACGTTGCTCCACGTTCTCTGCGTAATGTTTTCTTAACGGAAACACACACGCCCGAGAAATGCACGATGTTACTTATAGCAAAAGGAAATACACTTTAAACCAGCGTATGATTAACGATTTGGCTTATTCATTTGTCTTTGTTTGTTTTATCAAAAACAATCAAAAATAAGCTGTTTCCCAGCGGTCGACGACGGAAGCGAACACAACGCGGTGATTAACGACCGATCCAGGCGCGGCTTGAAACGAACCCTTACTTAACCAACTTATCGCTAAAGTAAACTCTAATTGCTGACCTTACATAAGTACAGACGAGCAATTAAGACCCTATTAAATACGAGTTACAGGCAAAGTGTTAAATAATACATCATTTAAAGTTTTTTCACTTAAGTAAATGGAACTTTTTTATGTAAACCATGTCCTCGTATGCCTGATGTTAAGCATCACGTCTGCCCATTACAGTTGCAGATTTGCAGGGCCACTCACAGAACTTTAAATTACTATTATTATACTTTGTTCTGGAACTATCTACATTCATTCAAAAAATTAAGATAAGTTTTATAAAACTAAAAGCTTTGTTGGAGACTCCCACTTGAGTATTGAACAAAGCTAAACATCATGCAATTTAGTTATTGTGTTTCTGTTTCCTAATAAGGATAATGATTAGACATTGCCATGATGTTTGGCAACAGAGTTCAAACAAGGCAAGATGCTATCGCCGCAGATAATACCCACGGTTATGATTTATTGAGCAAGTTGAGGCGAGCTCAACTTAATAATAATCGTGCCTTCAATATATTTATTTGAGCGTAAGTATGAGTGCTCACGAACCATCGAGCTTCAGATACAATACCTTTATTGCACAAGATAAACTTGCTTTAATCGGATTTGTGAATATCGAATGAACGCCGTACGCAGTGAGTCGGCTTATGTTCAGTGCGTTTCAGTAACCCGCCCGGAAATACTTTCATTGCTTAATTAACTACTTCAAAATAAACAACACGTTACATAGAAAATGTGATTTTTCAATGGACCGGTAAAAAGTACTATAAAAATAAAAGCAAATGTTATTTTGCGGGTCGAGTGGATCGCGGTGGGAGCTGGCGATGCACTGGAGTTGGCTTCTTACCAAAACGTATCAAAGCTAGATTTATGTGTGCTGGCGACGAAGGCTGCGATGGTATCAGCGACCGCTGGCCAGCGGCCGCAGCCGACGCGTTCGCACACTACGTTGTTATTTTGTGGGAATTGATTTTACAATATCCTGTCTTATACACCTTCGAGTACTGTACGGAAACGGAAAATCGTCGAGACCAAATACTACAACTGTTTACTGTAACACGGCCAAGTTTTTCACGAATTCATTAGCTTTGGCTTTTAAAAAGAGTTTTATATGCTATAGAAACCCGATTGTTTATAATCTCTCTATTCCATCTCTAATAATAATGATCTTAAATACTTTACATCCTTTTTCGGATTAATAAACTTCTTAACTGCTTAATATAAAAAACTTCATAAACACAAGCAGTATAACGACCGCTATCTCATTTTATTGCGTCAGTAATCAAGCCTTCACGATCCGAAGAGCGTTAATAATCCATTTCTAGCTGTATAAAACGCTAACTGTGGTTTAATTAAGTTTATTCCCGGCTTTAAAATAGAAACAGAGCGAAAATATTCAATTTGAACTTTGGCACGACCTCGTTGAAATACGAACGTCTTCACGGCTATGATCGACAAAATAAATGGATGCACAATTTTTCGTGTTTGCCCGTGGCGTTAAATTATGCGTTTATCATTTAGGGATGTTTACAGGGAGCGTCCCGCGGGATGAAATTGAAACGACTGGAGCGTTGCCAGCCGAGGAAGCAACACGCAATATTCCTCGTGCCACTCTATAAAAACATGGACATATTAGTACAACGGTACATTACTTCTAACAACACTGTGTTAACAATTTTGAGCACTGGATTTACATTTTATCTTACAAAAATAGTAACTAATGAGAAATGTGCTGAAAAATTGTATTGAGTTTGACTCCGTACTAAGATCGTTGACTTTCAACCGACAAACACTTGACACAGTTGATGTCTTCAACGATTGAAGCAATTGATGGCAATTATTAAAGTTAAACTATAGCAAGATTCCAAGGCAATTTATATGACATGTTCATAAAGTTCATATTACGGGCTATATGACATCATGTGAGCATTTCCTTAACTTCGAATTTCAATTTATAAATAGTCGGTAATCACCCGGTTCAATACTTTACATTTAGTTACCTGAAAGCATTAGGTACTTAGCGCGAAATGTGATCCCAAATTCTAAGTTAATATTATTTATAGATAACTACATACACTCGTTGGTCCTTCACAAAAATACCTATAGAGATTATTTACGTGACACCTTTGGGGATAAGAATCGTAACAAAAGAGGCTTACCCTTATATATTTTTGTGACTTTCCTTAACCTTTTTCTAGGTAGTCTTGGGTATTTTGCGACTCCAAATATTGCGAAGTAATAACATACAAGAACAACAACGTACAGAATGGACATTGATGTCATAAACACAGTTTCTGAGAACAACCGTTGGACACAGAAATAGCCTGCGACAGTATTCCTCGAACTCAATCTCAAATGACTAGTACCTACATCAACAAACGCTAGCAGGTTGGTACCTTGAGTAAAATTTTCGTTACCACAATAATCATAATACTTATCGCTTAATGAAATTAATCTGTCGCTAAAAGTCATAAAATTGAAGCTGATTCCCTAAAATACAAACAAGCAGTGACAGATGCGGCCGCATTAAATTGAATTTACGATTTCAAATGCGACCAAACGTTGAACTTTCGGCAGCTATTCTAGACAAAGCGACGGGCTTTGCGATTTAATATTAAAAATGGGTAAATAAGTAATGATGAGGCGATTAAAATTGCATGAATTTAAATAATTGGCACAACTATATATATACCTCAACGGTTGGCTGGAATAACTGCGTTGGGTTCCCATTCAGCTTGGCTCACTTATTTGACTTTATTTGTGACGTTTGTTTCTCGTGCACGGGCCGTGGTCGTTGGAGCCAGTCCAAAAGTTTTACACAATCATTCCACTCAACTAAGCGTTGCCATAAACACAACCCGGCGGGTATGAATTGCACAAAAAATTCGATATAATTGCCAATTTATTGTTCGTGGCACCTTTACGTTACATATGAATTGAATCCATTCGAACGAGATTTATACTTATTGCATGCATATCGCAAATTGACCTAGGTATCGTTAAAGTGCAGGAACCGCTAACCCAATATTTTTCAGGGATATCCTTAGAGCCCGCGGGCCAAAATATAAAAAAGCTCTAAAAAGCTAAAATTAATTCTGACACATCTTTTCCATTTGAGCTGGATTTTTGAAAATATTAACATTTATTTTATGTAGGCCGTAAAAGTGTTTCATATTTCACGACTTTTACAGCCTGTCGCTGCGAAGCGAATATGGAGGCTAAATCAGAATGTACGGCGCGAGTGTCGCGCGAGATAGCGGTGCAAGTATCAGAAAATACGTTACGTTCAATTCATGTAGAGCGCCTTAGATAACTCCTAGCGCTGCTATTGAATATTGTTAGTGACACTATCGGGCGCCGTGTATTGAATAGGTTAGTAATAAAAGCATTTCTCAAGCCGGCGGCGTCAGACACGGATTGTCCGGGGTATATCTCCGTTAGAACATGTCAGCCAGCAGTGGCCCTTGTACACCGCTCTAGTGTCATGTTACCGCGCTATCGGCGAGACAGTGGACCCAATATTTGAATACCGCAGTCAATACTCACGTTGCTGTACTATCGTTTCCATTAAGGCCAGTCATATGTAAATACATTAGTCCAGGTAATTTGTACAGATGATTATGTAAGTGAAATCAATACGCTCGTTTACTTTTTCAAGTTTTATTGGAGTCATCTGTTTTATTGCGTCGAAAGTTATGGGAGTAACGAAAATTTATTAACACCTCGCACCTCCTACACTTTATCCAGTTTTATGTATCACGTCATACGATGATGATAATTTTAGTAACATTTAAACAAACGGAGTTATTTGCTTTCCAGAACTTGTTACCTGGGAAATATTTTCTTTACTGTATAGGCAAGTTTTTCTCAACACAGTTTTAAACTAGGGTTTTATGCAAGTTGCGAGAAGTTTCCGGTAGCTTATCGTGAATTACGCTAGCTACCTACTTAGGTAGGTACTGGATGTTCTTTTTCACACGGTCGATGATTGGCTAGATGTAGGGGAGTGATAATAACTATGTAATAAGCAATCATGCTTTAAATTTCATATTAGGTGCTGACAGTTAAATTACTCAGTAGTTTAATTACTGAATACCTGTGCGTGTGCCAGGTGTTGCAGTTTACCCCTTGATCAATTCATATTAATTTCCCTTCACAAGCTAAATGAAGACATGCATTTGTTAGAATGCTTTATTAGCTGTTTATGCCCTTTGTTGTTGAAATTGTCTTCGTGACATATTTTTCGTTTAGCGTTAATTACAAAAGCACATACCCAACTTACCGAGCATTGTCAGGTGCTTGAGTTGCTCTTTTAAATCTGTCGCAAGATGGGTTTCCCGTTCGATTTATATATCTACATTTATACACATTCACGCAAACTCAGCTGGAAACCAATAACCAATTACGTCAGATTATAGCATATACATTGGTTTTAGTTTTGTGGTACTTTAGTTTTATAGAATATCTAGTTTTATAGATTAATTCAGACTTTAGGTTTAGTTTACAACTGTTTTTGTGTCAAGAACAAATATACATTTTTTATGAAACTTCATTCATGACAGCTATACAGACAATAGTCAATAATTCTAACGACGATATTATTGCATACAAAATTCCGCAATTATCTTTCTGTCTATAAAGGAGAGTCGCGAAAATATTTTAGGTCTGCTGGGAGGAAGGCGAAGTACATACTTTGACGCCTTTATTGCAGCTTTATTGGAAGAAAAAAGATTTGTCCCTAATAGATCTGTAATAACATTCATAATAAGATGTTTAAGCGATATAGAGAGGTGTTGATGAATAATATGCATTCTTAATCTATGGGTTCTTATTCAAAAATATAATAATTTGAAAGCCATCTAAATAATATTCTACTATTGAGTCACCCTGAAAATGGTTCAAACATTCATCAAATATGGTCAGAAATATTGTTCACATGTTGGCTAAGTAATAAACGCAGTAGCTGCACCTGTGCATGCTCTGAGCACATTCAATGAACTATTTTTCATTTCGAATACCGACTATGAATTATTACAGTACCTACGTTAAATATATTGGGAGAACTAGCATCATGTACAAAAGTTTTCAATAGTAAGACTTAATTTAGGGACTAATAACTGCTTATTTAATTTTAGAATATTTTTATGTAAACCAGAGACCTAGGGTAGTAACAAAAACATTCTAGGTTTGTGATGTAAGCCTGTATTTTCATCATTATTGTATTCATTTGTTGCAGTTTAGGTTGATCTAGTCAAACCCGCGGGAAGCCGATGATGGATGCAGGAGGCAAGCAGCTGTGCAAGTGGCGCTCTGTCAAGCAGTGGACATATTCAGGTTGTTGATGATGAGTTGCGTTTATTTTTTACAAGATGTGTAGTGTGTACACTGGACTTCACAATATGCCTATATTATTTTCTACACTGCAGTTTCATAGGTTTACAAATGTTAGTTATAGAAAAAAACTAGACACCAGCACCACTCGTTGCTCCATTACTCAAAGCAAAATATCTTAAACCTACATCAATGGCAACACAAGCAGGAACCTATGTAACCGCTTTTGTATCAGACATCACAAAAGCAAGTTCAACTCAGACACCACTCAACAGACGATCTATTGAATAACGCTAGCGTTTCGAATTAAGGTAACAGACTCGAGTTCGTGATCTACCTTGGATAGTAGTTAAAGCCACGTCAGTCAATCCGAGACGGCAGTGTCGGTTCGATTTACACGAGGCCCGGGTACCGTCTCTACACGCCCAATAAAGCTAGTTTAACACAGCACGAGGAAATCCCGACACGGTTCCTATCCGGCAGATATTGGGACTTGCTTGGAGTAATGGCATCATCTATCCTGAACCTAACGCGTATGTGTGCCCAACGGCAACGAAGCAATAAAAGTTATCATGATGACCACGTCTAAGTCGTAAAAGCAATTTTATACATGAGATAGATATTAAAAATGTATTAGTTTTTATCTAAACATCACATAAATACCTATTCAATAAATACAATCAACTCATAGATACATCGAGACTTGTTAAAAAAATTGACATGTGATTTTATTTAAAAAACATAATAATATACTAAATTTAATTCTTCTGTATATCCAATCACCTATCATATATGTTCAATGTATTTAGATTTGTAATAGATATATGTACACAATAACTTAACTACATAGGTATTCTTACCACACAATGCGACTTGGAAATCTTAAACAAGTCGTTAAAAGGTGCTTTTTATAGCGACAACGATAATACGAGACGAGAATGCACCACGAGAAATACAACTCTAGCTGTAAGTTGAGCTCAACGTTTAAAGTTTCGAGAAAGTACTCGAAAAGCCTTTGTCTTATTTGAATACGTAGTTTTCATGTACTTAAGTAATTAATAACTACTCATGTTTTCAGGCCACCCAAAAATAGTCCCCACTGTCCCTCTTTATCTTCTCTTATTTCCCTTTCTCTAACTTATTTTTTTTCTATCGCTTACTAATATAATTAAAGTAAACATTTACGACACCAAGATCAAATCGAAATTAATAAAAAATATATTTTTTATCCCGAAAAATTAAATTACAGGCGGATTTGTGGTTGAAACCGTGGGGCACCTCTCTAAAAAATAACAAAACACCGCGGAATTATCATCGTAGTAATTTCAGAAACCCAATAGACATTTTACATTCAATATCCCACGTGAAGCTATTGAAAATATAAAATAATATTCACGCGATGTAAATAATACGTTTTTATCGTTGCTTATGAAGAAATATTAGGTGTAAAGACAATATTTGGTTTACCGATAGATCACAAGACATCGACGACATTGCGACCATTTTGAAAGATATTGTAACTCGATATTTGTGAGTGCTTAACCAGCACTCCCACGCAAACCACGAAGCTTTGAGACTTGGAATATAGCAGTACCAACATATTTTGTAATGAGGAGATCCGCAGGAGAAATAAAGCGACCGATATAGCTCTTAGAATTAGCAAGTTGAATTGGCAATGGGCAGGCAGCGTAGAACTGACAACCGATCGGGAAGAAAGATTCTCGAGCGGTGACCACGAGCCGGAAGACGCAGCGTGGGCCGGCCTCCCACTCGGTGAGCCGCGGGGAGCCGATGGATGCAGGAGGCGAGCAGCCGCTCAAAGTAGCGCTCTCTGGGGGAGGCCTATGTTCAGCAGTGGACGTCTTCAGGCTGATGATGATGATGATGAACATATTTTGTATTACCGGTAAGTAACGCAAAAGCTGATGCCACAAGCTTGAAGCTAATTTGGGCAATCTGTAACGGGCACATTTTCTTCTTCATTGTTTGTCCTAAAAGGGTGATCATGCGTGCTATTTTTAAAGCGGCTTCAACAAAAGGAGCCAGTATAAGTGCCTACAATTCATCTGTATTTTTATTTTTGTGTATGTTATAATATTATATAAGATAGCATCGATTTTGGTGATTCTTTATTATTCAGTCAAATATACCTCCAGCGTATTTGCATATATTTATTTATTGTGATAAAAACGACAAAATCAATTACATTTGCCAAAAATATTTCATACGTTAAGAAAAAAAAGTAAGTGTTCAAATAATATAATAATACAATGGGTTATTACAATAATGTCAAATAAAATAATGTCAGAGTTAATTTTTTTTTTAACGGGCAAATTGCCTTTATTACTCAAGCTAACTACTACAATAATAAAAACTAAACTAAACTAAACTAAACTAAACTAAGCTAAACTAAACTAAACTAGCTACACTGCCTACTACAAAGAACACTTATGGACTGTATAATAGCCGTGATGACCTATAGACAGTCCAAGTGCTCCAGCCCACTACCCGTAGGTAGCGTACCCAACATGCTGGCCGCATTGCCACGTTGAATTGCAATGCTGATGCGTTGGGCCAAATAAGTGCCAGCATTTTGGTCACGCGTCGTATCGACCAGGCGCTCTGATAGACTTTGGAAAACGCGATGAGCTCCCGGTCCCCACGGACCCAGGGTCTCAACACCAAACGGCTCAAATATGTAACCGCTACCGAGATTACTATATTTGCGCCGTTTTAGCTGCTCAGCAGAATTAGCCGCGGCGCCGGCCCTAACGTGTGTCTCGGGAAGGTGTGACGGCGCCATAGTATCGACGCAAGTAGCGTCCCACACTAAAGGCCGCCCCATCTTCCAGGGAACCAGAGTCATTCCCTCGGGTCTTTTACCATCGTCACGCATGAGACCATTCGGTTCGAGAATGGCTGCAACATTGGCGGTGGTAAAAGCCCGGCGAATGATGTCATTAAGACTAGCGTGGCGCGATATTCGGCCAGCGCTTTTTGAACACGAGAGACCGTGATGACCGAGCTGGTCAACTGCGGTACCGCACTGGCAGCGATGGGCCACACAGCATCTTGCGCCCAAACGTAAGCTGATAGCTAAACGAAAAGTAGTCGGATCTAAAAGGTTACCAGTGTTGAAAGAAGGCATGGCCTGTAACCAAAGTCCTGACTCCCACACAGAGACTGCGAGAAGCCGAGCACGATCAGCGACGCTAGGACACGTATCTAAAAGATTTTTCCGTGCTAGTTCGCAGAGCGGTCGGTCCCACAGCCTCTGTGAGGAAAGAACCACCGGGAAATCAGAATTTGGACAAGCCAACCCCCAGGCATTCTTGGCCTCAGACAAATAAGCTACTTCGAAAGTACCTAAAGATGGAGCAAGAATTTTTTCTATTAATTTATGTGTACCATGTACAGAGGACAAAAATGCCGGTAATGCAACACTCGAAATTTTGCGTATCCCTAAACCTCCTAAGCGCACAGGTAGAGAGGCTTGCGACCACGTCCTGTCATCCATATCAACATTCAAGATCGAAACCAGAGTGTTTTTTACAATGCTGTCTAAGCCCATAAGGAGCTCACTGTGTTTCCACAGTTGACAACATCGTAAAATATAAGTAAATTTAGGGACAAATAGACAAAAACGAATAATTGTAAAAGCCATGTGGGCGTTAATTTTGAGTAACCTGTCTGATGCGTTATTGAACTTTTGAATTTTTTCTTCTACAAAAGGTGAGATAGACTCATCCAGAATCGGCGAACCCAAAAGGCGAAGAGAACGCTTGTCTACTAATTTGATATTCGGAGCAAGACTATTAAACTTTTCAAAAACCAAATCTTTATCAGGACAAGTATCGCAAACAAAAAGTTCGCATTTAGAAAAATTTAAATCCAAACCAATGTCGCGAAATTCGTTAATAATGATACCTAGATCATTAAAAACAGTGTTCACGTCGCCTCCTAGGGTTCCGTCATCCAAGTACCAAACATTAAGTTTGGACTGAAGACGTTGAATAATTGGATGGATGGCAAGGCTAAAAATGGCCGGACCTAGAGGGTCGCCCTGTTGACACCCGACTGAGGATAGGATCGCGTTATTTTGGTAATTTAATTTAGTTGGATTGCCATAACATTGATAAAGGAATTTATAGAGTTAATTACTTAGATAAAAAAATATTCAGCAGCAACAATGTAAGGACACTTGTCAAAACAAAAGACGAAATCAAAATCATTAATCAGTGTCGGCGTCGCGGAGCGCATTGAGGTTATAAGTTTGGTGAGGATATACTTACGAGGAGCGAGGATTACTTGAGTACAAGATAAAACTGGAAATTCATCAGTAGATCACAGCAATCACTTCACTAATTGATTGTTATATGGCAAATCTCAAAGAAATGAACTCCCTAAATAGCTATTTCTTAGAGATTTGAGCACTGATAGACTAACCTAGGCTGATCATGGACTTTGAAAATATCCTGTATGGTCCATATAATAGTTATAAATAAATAATCGTTGAAGCATATAATATGGAGGTCTTCAACGACAATAATATCATCTCATATTGCGAAATTAGGGTGTTGCATTAGAGATTAGAAATCGCAGGCCAAAACTGTCAAAGTACTTGTGTCAGTTGACTACACTATGTGTATCGTGATTAATTTTTTGAGATTACAAGAAGGAGCTGTTTGTACTCATATATTCATTATGCTTTGCAGATACCCACCCTTATTTATTTTTTTTTTTATATTTTGGCTCCACACATAGTGTATTTAGCCAGTGTCAAGTATTGTAATTAATCATCGAGTTATGGAATATTTCACGTGTAAAGTCAAGTCTTCAAGTCTTAGTCACAGTCCAGTCTAAGTCAGGTAATCATAGTCCAGTCTAAGTCATACCCTAGTAAAGTGGTGGCGACTTTACTAGAAGCTTCTATGGAATTTTGGAAGCAACACGAAAAACCACGTTTCACTACATTATATCACTTGCCCACACTCATGCTCGTAATTCAGCACTTAATGCGTAAAACACCACCAATTTTAACCATTAACACTGGAAAAAGCACAAGTTTAGAAAAATAATACAATGAAACGACGTGAACTTTTTCGAGTTCCCGCCAAAAACCCTACCCACCCTTCCCTACAAAACTTTTCAGTATATGTAATTAAGGCAATTGAAGTCGCCTTAACCTCCTTGTTTTATGAACATTATTTATAGTATATTTATGTCGGTGTATATTTGTGTTTATGTGTATATATGTTTTTATAGTATTTTTTTGTTTTTTTTTTTATAATTATAAGTATATTTTACTTGTGATTATGCATAGGATTATTTTATTAAATTCATAAAATTATATGTATACACTTGTATCTTAGTAGTTAATACTTTAAGTACTTACATATATTTTTCTTTTGTATAATATGTGTGGATAAATATGTGTGGACGTTACACACAGTGCCATCTAGCCCCAAACTAAGCAAAGCTTGTACTATGGGAACCAGATAACTGATACAATACTTAAATACTTTTTGTTTGTAAATACATACATAGAATACAATATAACACCCAGACACAGAACAAACACCTGTGTTCATCACACATATGTTTGTCCTGGGTAGGAATCGAACCCACAACCTACAGTTCAGAAGGCAGAGCAACTGCCAACTGAGCTATCAGGCCAGTCAAACAAATGATCAACAAGTTTGCTTATCTCCTTTTGTGCACGCCTAATCTACTTCTTTTCTGCACTTGGTTGACTGGTAGAAAATGCTGTTAGCATTAAGTCCACCTTTGTACACGTTTTGTGCATAAAGAATTAAATAAATAAATAAATAAATAGGTATACATCCAAAGGATTTTTTGAAATTGGCTAGAATTTGCAGGACTTTTAGATACTAGGTACGTTACAGGTACAATATATATATCTATTCTGTGGTTACAGTGTGCCAGTCTTAAACGGCAATCTAAATAGTGTTTATTTTAAACCTTTCCCAGGTCTTGGAATCTGAATTTAGAACCCATTTTCGTAACAATACCCCAAAGGGCGGGCACGATAGATGGAGGTGTACCTACGTACAGCTACATTAGACCTTATGTCGTTACTTTTTCCTGTTGCTTTCACGGTGTTATACATAGATATTAAATTATGATCTCAATTATCATTATTGTAACCTAAATAATTCCGTGTCATCACTTGCTGAGTTAAAGAAACTCTACATTTCATTTCAGTACCTAAGTAACAGATATGGGCAAAGCTATGCTCGTGGCCGTGATTTGAAACCATAATAATTGCTTAGGAGAAAATAATAATATAGGCACTTACTTAATGTACGTATTGACACATGACGATTGCTTATTCAGGTATCCTGAAAGTTTAGCGTTCCCACGGGAAAAAGGCTTAACTGCGGGTGAAACCGCGGGCACATCTAGTTGAATATGTTTATTTGAGGTGACGAGTAGAGCCAGATGAGCAGGTCCAAATCCGTTCAAAGAAACATCAACCTTAACTTTATAGTCTTAAATATCAATTCAGTCTGCACTTCAGCGCGGCGCTTACGACAAAGACAACGCACGAAATGACTGATTTTGACGGTTTTTAATTAATATCTATTTGCATATAGTATTTTTCATAGTCATCACGACATCTGATTGTTTGTTGCGAATACACTAATTTATTTTTTGTAAAAATTTTATCGGTAGAAGCTCAGCAAAATGGGAACATTCAATTTTTTCGAGGGAGTTTTACGATTTTTTTCTATAGAGCTATATTTATTAATCTTGTATTTGCGGTCATCACAAACGAGTTAATGAAATGAATTACATGATACATTAAATTCAAAGCTCCACGTGTTGTATTACGCCAGGAAACGTCCCAAAAAACACCTTGTTTGGTCTACCCGCCGCCTTAAGTGATCTCACAACGCTCATGTCACTATGTATGTATTCTATGTATATCTAGCAAACTCTAGCGATATGATCACCGCCGTCGGTTCGGATCTCGAGTGACCTCAGCAATGAGACCACACGCCGCCACGACCACTCCATTGAAGAACGAGATCCCGCAATGATTTAAATAATATTCCCACGTTTTATTTATGAATAGGTTTTGTAATTATGAATATTAATGAAATTGGTAGTTTGTAAAGTTTGTTTACTATGAAAGGTTAACGTTTCAGTTGGCTAAACTAAGGACGCATCTTTTAGTTGCAGGGTTAGTTATTCCTTAGTAAAAATGCAAACTACATAAAGATGAATATTGAGAAATCAGCTCTAAACGAAATTGAAAACATTATTTAATAGGTACTTGTAATTAGGCTCAACTGCTGCACTATCTAACGGTCTGATATTTATATACAAAAAAAAATTAAAAGCATTGTAGATTCGGCATTTGACACATCATCCGGTACCTCTAAATATATATATAAGTATTATTTAATTATACTGGTAGAGTAGGCAGAGCGGTTTGTTAGTCAAAGCCAAATAAGTTATCGCAAATAGGCTATTTTTGGCACTTTTATATGTCCAAATAAACTACTGATTTATTTTTTGTTTTAGTCGCAGTTTAGACCAAAACTATTGATTCGTGGTTTTAGACCATACCAAACCAATATGAGCTTCTGTTGCGTTTATATTATCTGTGGTTATCCTACTAATATTATAAATGCGAAAGATTGTGTGTGTGAATGTTTGTTAACTTCTATCTCGGTAACTACGAAACCGATTTTGATAAAACTCAGAATGTAGATTGTTTAGGTTCTGGAATAACACATAGGGTCCTTCTTGTTCGCGGGTGAAACCGCGGGGCGCAACTAGTAGTGAATAAACGCTATAAGCGTAAATCCATCAAAAAGTAAAAAAGGTACAGACACCTAAAGGTCTATTCCACTATGATCACCTGGATGATGATAGGATACTCTGTAGTGTCCTATGATCACCTGGGAATAAATACGTAATATATTTATTAAGAACCAAATTATTGAAATATAGTGTAAGGTTCTGTGTTTGCAGTTATTACGTAGCCTTTGTAGACATAGTTTTCTTGCAAACACCGAACGCTTTAATTATGACCTTCCACCTCTTCTATCTTCTATTGCCAGCCACTCAATGTTAGGTTTACATATTTATTGTTTTCTTTTGTATAAGTAATACTTAAATAACATATTGCCGTGTCATGATCTCAAATCATAATTTAAACAAAATAATTTACTAACGTAGCTTAAATTCATGTAAAACTATTTCCTCATTCGAAAGCAATAATATTTGTATTATGATACCCAAATAAATTATAGGACACATTAAACTATAGCCAGGCACTTAAATACCATCACTTATAACTATAAAATGGAAATGAAAATTAAGCAATAAATAAAACAGCAAGAAACATGCCCGTGGACACACGACGCGACGCCTAATCGCTGAGACCATTACCATTATCCAATATTATGTTCGAGCTCTGTTGCAAGAACATACGTGGTAAAATAAAACACACATACACACGCATTGAACCATAGATTAACGAAGTGAACGCAAATAAAATGTGAAAAGATTGTAATGAAATGGGAACGTAGCCTAAGTTGGACTAAACTACAATCACATTGTAGTTTTCCAGTTGAAAATCCCTTCGTTTCAATGAAAGATAATAGACAAGTTCATTTGAGGGTAGGTAAATAAAATTATTATACAGGTGGATCAAAATAAAAGGATCTCAATTGTACGTATTCTTCTTTTGTATTGTTTTTATGAGAACATATGTTAGTTTTAAAGAAATAAAGGGTAATCTGGATTTTAGAAAAAAAAGAAACTAAGTCAGTTCCACTAAAAAATGATTAAAACCAAGGATGCCTCAACCGTCTTTATTTCCCTAAAGCCCTACCCTTCAGGCATTGACTATAAACTTCCGCTTATACGAAAATTAGTGGTATATTTCAACCACTAATTTCTAATAAATACTATGAATTTCTAATAAATCACGGGATCCCGTTGATGCCTTTTGTTCCATCCTGCTCTTTTCTTTGTAATTTCGTATGACTTTGTCTCGCTTTGTTACCTCGCCTCCTGTCCGCGCAGGTGAGTCGTGTTTGTACGAGAAATTATATTCACGAGCTATCAACGGGCTTTATCTTTGCCTTCAGGTCTCTTATGTTTTACCCCTGAACACATTAACTAAGTTTATATTCTTATATTAAGGAGTTTATACATATTTAACTTATTTGTTTTATCGTAGCATTATTATAATTATCAATCAGCAGAATTATTTGGATCGTTTTGTTCGACGACCGATTTGATTCTTGGTAACCTAAATTCTCTAACGTCTAGTCGGCTACTTACTGCAGTTACTGGCTTCTTTAAAGTTTACTATAGTATAAAAAGCATAAAACATATTTATATCATCCCACCTATGACAGCTCATGGACATAATAACAGAGTGACTGCTTCGCTAGCGATTGCTAGTTCGTTTATATGTTTATAACTTAATTTAGCCAGGGAGTCGGTTACCTGCGCAGGCGCACGAAACCGGTCTGCATGATCCCCGTCGACCGGCACCCACCCATGTGAAGCATATTTCTGCAGTCAGTATCAGAGCTTATCAAATTGTGGAAAAAATTCTGGCGCAGGCTTGCGTAAATGAAACAAAGAAAAATAAATAACGACAGTTAGTTAAATAATGCTTGTAATTATTTTCAAAGATTTTGTTTTCTGTTCATGTGATTGTGGCATAACTTTAATGAAAAAACTGTATTAAATAAAACTGAGCCAAAAAAAATGTCTAGGGTATTGTAACAGGCTCTATTCGTCTTATATGAAGGTATGAAAAACTTAAGACAGCATCAGATAATAATTAAATATTATGCCTATATTTATGCCCATGGCTAAGTACTACGCGACTTCAAAAAGAAACAAAATATTCTGTTAATATACTTCCCAAGCTCCAATAAACTGCTTTGGCTATAAAATGACTCACCTTTTACAAACTATTAACAAAAAAAATTTAGTTTAATTATCGAAAATGCTCAAACTCATACTGGTTACTATTCTATCAATGTTACTTCGATACTATACCTATCAAAATGATAGGATTCGTTATTATGCATTCTTACAGCCATAATATTTGAGTCTTTAAGGAAACGGGGGTTTCGCATTGCATTTTGTTATAAGTACCTAGTCTTTTTGGATAAAAATGAAGAATAGGTACTTATAACAAAACGCAGCGTTTAGGTTTGGAAAATCGACCACAAGACGAACATAATATGGGTTATAGTGTGCGTGAGTAACCACGAGTGTTTTGTTTGATTCTGTGTATTCTGAGTAACTGCCGCGTATGTGACCCGTGCATAAAGCTTTTTTGCTCGAAGATTCCTTTTGTGAGCGGCCTTTCGTTAACGGTGAGAAATGAATTTGAGAATTGAACTGCGATAAAAAATTTACACGACATAGCTCAACTTGAACTTATGAGTTTTTAGACTGTGATTTTATAACGGTTGGTACTGTAACACAATTCTTATATAAAAATGATACAAGTTTTAGTTTTCGTAGAGGTCTCTTGGTCGCGCGTTGAATTCTATTTTAAGTTATAAATGACCATGGGAAAAGCAAAACATAAAATAAATGTCGGATATATCTTACTCATCACACTTACCTACCTCCCTACTACCTACTTACAAAATAAAAAAGGCAAATACTTTCAGATAAAAACGTTTATGACATCATATTTTACTATTTGGAGAAAAGTGCCTAATACATTCTGTATTATTTACATTTATTACAAATGTTATAGCTAATAATATAAAGCTATAAGAAGCCACCTAATAGCAGCTTATATTATACATGATCAAAATTCCTACACAGAATCCGGAATTTTAATAGCATTTTGAGTGGGTACCTATTTTCATCGTGTCAGTCATCAGGGAATTTCCGCCACTTGCTAATGACGTCAAATTGTTCTGTCGCATAGAGTCCACAAAGAATTTTGCCAGGTCTGTCTACTTGACACATAATAATTAACATTTTGTCCAGGGACAGGAAAATGTGCTTAAAAGGTAGGCGGAGAAATATGACCGCGCCGACAGAGACGTATTTTGAGGTCCTACATAATGAAGTTAAATTCTTCCGGACTTGCACAGTTTATTTTATACTTAAATAACGCCTAAGGATTTCAGTCAACTGTGATGAATTGCATGATTTGTAGAGAAATTGGTAGAGTCACTACGTCAAACGTGAATTTGACTTTTTTGTTCAATGTTGCACAATAGTAATGTAGTAATAATGATCATCCATTTATAATTAATATACCTAGGTATAGGTACATAATTATATCATAACAATTTATTGACATGTAAGTGAATCGCTTATTAATAAATGAATTGAATTGAATTGAATTGAATTGAATTGAGTAGTTTTTTTTTTACTTTTCGAATGGGTTAAGGATTATGCTACATAATACCTACTTCCTAAAATTGGTGATTTATTGTTTGTTAAGCATCTTACAAAGGGACACTCTCCAAACATTTTCGTTGTGTAGAGTTCCGTATTCATTTCGTATTAGTTTGAAAACTTCCGTCGGTAGAGAACATGGAACGCTATTTAAAGAACTTCTCAGGTTAAATTAAGTACAAAACAGATACAGATAGGTACCTTGCACCAGAATGTAACTTTATTTATCGTTCGTACTGCGTGCACCACAAGGTATTTCGTGGAACGGCATTAAATTAAGTTGGAAGTCAGATAAAATTTTGTAGTTACTCGTGTATGCTGTCGGAGTAAATATTTGTACAGACTATCACATTGCGCTACATTCCGTGCCGTGACTAATGTGTCGTCCGATGAACCGTTCACGTGCTATAATAGCTAAGTAGACAATTAGGTGTCTTCGCAGTAAATTATTTATATTCAGATAGGTGTTTTGTGACATTGAAGTGATGACTCACCTCTGTGGTGCCGCACGCGGTGGTGCGAGACGGGCAAGCAACAAGGCGGCTCCTGGTACGCCGTCCAGGAGTCCGCCAACGCCGAACCCAGCATCAGCCACACCAGCCCCACGGTCCATCGGCCGCCACCCATAATGCTTCTACCTAACAGTGCACATCCAACCCTCCACTCACTGCTCCAAAACTCTACACTGAACTGTCGCATCGGCACAACATAGCCGCTTGCGTAAATCCTTATACAAAACGCGGCCTATTGTACTTTGTCAAGTCAACAAACAGCTCTGAAAAACTTTAACAATGTTTACATGGCGCGCAACCGGCGCTACGAAATCTCGAAGATTACGCTTCCGATACAATCGAAGTAGAACGATTAATCACCACGGTCGTGCCACGGACCAGTTATCTCATATCGAGTATAATCTGTTCGTGAGGGTTTAGTTCGTTCGTCGCTGATTTATTAGTTGGTGAAGTACGTCGCGATCGTCGCGGCGCAATGACTGCGGGCGGGCGGCGGTACGTGCGCCACCGGCATCGCAGCGATGAGGACTAACCGAACCGAAACCGATTCGTTCGACCCTACTCGGCTGGAGACCGGAGACGGAGAGCAACCGGCCCGGGCGGGAAACGGTACGCGCGCTCTCCGCAAAGACCACGCGCCCGCTGCCTTGCGCCACGACAACGCGGCCGTCAGACAAAGAGGACGCGGAAAACCAAACGGCACGGTCCGCGAAAGCTCCAACAAACGAACGAAAAAGCTCGACCGCTCTAAGAAAAACTTGTAAGTTAAAAACTTTTGATAATTTCGTCGATCCGGAGCCGCTCGAGTTCATGCGGGGGATTTGACTGCGCATTGACCCTCGGTGTCGTTACAGACATATTGTAACGAGGGGGATGCTCTCTCTATATAAATTCAACTAATTTATGTTTTTGTTAGGATACGCACGAAGAACTTTTATGTTTATAGGCACGCGAAAGGAAGTCGCATGTTTTAAGTTTTGATAATAATAATAAGTATACCTTACCGTATTAGTCACGCACGACTGCACGACAGATGTAACTCGTTAATAACGTGTATCAATACTAGTTAATCGAGACGTCATAAACTGTAATTTACAGATACGTTTAATTAGCACTTGTAGTCATGTAGTGTACTTACATTTTGCTTTTATCGCCACCAAAGATATATTGTTTCCTAGTGTTATTTCAGCAGGAGCATAAGAAGAGTTGATTAATGCTTCATTATAGCAGCTTGCGAGTTATGCATCGAAGCTGTGAAGGGGAGTGGGTGTACAACTATCTCGCATACTAAGCTCCGCCGCCCGCTCGAGCAGGGACTAATAACTTTTCAGACAACTTAATAAATAACTATTTATTAAGTTAAACTTGCTGACCGTGATTAAGGGCGGCAGGGTTAGCTTTATCAATTACTCAGCCTCTCTGAGGAGTGCTCGGGAGCCCTCCGCACGAGGATAGGACCTGAGTGCCTGCCGTGCTGGTACTCGCCTTTAATTAATCTAACATAACTTAATCATGACACAAACTCTAAAACTTCTTACCTAAACTTCTGAACTAAGCATGTTTGTGCGCTGTTCTACATTAACTTAATATTATATTATAAAAATTGGTAAGGCAATAATCTTAAGCGGATGAACATATTCTGTTCTTTTTTAGGGTTCCGTACCCAAAGGGATTCTCGTTTGTCCATCCGTCTGTCTGCCTGCTCCCTGTCTGTCTGTCCGTCTGTCACCAGGCTGTATCTCATGATCCGTGATAGTTAGACAGTTGACATTTTCACAGATGATGTATTTCTGTTGTTAAAATCTTACCTATTTTAATGTTGCATACTATTTTCAACTTTGTCTAAATGGCATAAGGTTGATATTCCAATAGCACTTAAAAACTGCTCGAGCATTTTGCTGCTCTGTCTGAATTGACCGTTAGGATGATATTGTAACCGTAAGATAAGGTATAAGGTTGATATTCCAATAGCACTTAAAAACTACTCGAGCATTTTGCTGCTCTGTCTGAATTGACCGTTAGGATGATATTGTAACCGTAAGAAAAATAACGACCGGATTACAATGTCTCCACTCTGAAAATATCTCAGTTTTTTTGCGTACAACAAAGCTCCAAATAAAAAACTAAAAGAACAAAGTACGCAAAGAAAGAATATTTGGGATTCAGTGGGTATCACATTCATAAGACGAACGAAGATACCTTAAACGTCGCGGCCCCATTTTCATCAGTTCTTCAAGTTTTTCAATAAAAACTTTCCAAGGCGTCCGATTTACATACGGTATGGATTCATTTATTTTGGAAAAAGATTTTTCGAGTAAAAGTGAAGAAGGTTTTCGGTATCCATTAGAGAAGAAAGGTCGCCCACTTCAGCGCCTCCACCGCTCCCCACGCGGACCCATCGGCCACTTCAATTACAATATTTGGATCATTTTATGAGATTGCAAGATGTAAAAAATTTAATTTGGCTAGACTCATAGCAGGTGCGCTGTTTCAATCAGGTTCCAATATATTTTGAACTTCTCATGGGACTATAAAAAACCGCAGAGCTCAAGTACCTACCTATTTAATTAGTCTGTTACCTTAAACATTGGTAACCAGCAGCCAATGTTTAAGATTTTCTCTTTGAAGCATAATACCTATACATAAAAATACAATTTAATTCAGTAGTAATGTCTGAAATCTTTGCTGGAAGCTTTGGTACCGAAATGCCACCTTATAAAGCCGTTTGAAAACAGAACAAACGAAAATGGTTAAAAATATACCTAATTATGCTTTCACAGTATGGTACGAATTTACGATAAAAACTCGTGAAAGTGAATGGTTGTAACCTGACTATGAATTGTATAGATAACCTTAACCAGAAAGTAACGTAAAGTTTGATTTGGTCACTCTCCATTTAAAATTAGAGGTACTTACCTCCTAATGTTAGAATACCTCTAGCTTCTATTATTATTTTTGCAAATGTTACTCTTTGGGAGGTGAAACTGAGATTTTTAAGATTTGAGATAAAATATGCACGGAGGCATCAACTAAGGCAATAATAATCTAATTCCACTGGTACATAAAACATTCAACAAAGTACACAAGCAAAACTCATCCCGTAACGATGCTCGCTCCAACATCCTCCATCAATGTTATTTAAACTACTTAGTTTGTTGCTGAACTAAATTGCTAGACTACAGCAAGGAAACAATAATTCTCTCATAAAGTAAAACTACACGCACGCTGTATCGTAAAGCATGCAGTATTAACACAATGTAACTGAGAGTCAGCGATCAAAGTTGATACCAACTGATCGACAGTTGCAGAAATAATAGAGCTAGAGGCTCGTAGAAGACAACTATAAGTTGTGTAGAGTGTAGTAGCCACACTCAGTCAAGTTTTTTTTTGTCCAGCTGTCATTGCATGTGGAAACCGACTTTGAACCTGAAAGTGGAAGATACTTTTTTTTATGAACGATAAGAAAATAATCAATGTAATGTTTGGCTACCAGGAGTGAAGTTCCTTTTTGGAAGGCCATAGGGGTTTTTTTTCAGTAGCCAAATCAGTTTGTACACAAGAAAACTTAATTCCTGGTAAGGGCCAGGAATTAAGTTTTCTTGTGTACAAACTGATTTGGCCACTAAATTTGGCCACAAGGAAACCAACATTTATTATAAGCTTTTTGCAACCTTCTGTATACAGGTCATTGTACTTAATAGAATAGAACTTTTTTGTATAAAACCACAATACCTACCTATTTTTATTAAATAAAAATAAATAAATAAAATATAAATTCAATATAATTAAATATATTTTAATAATTTAAATTCGATGTAACATAGCAGTCTGTGGGTTTTACCATAAACAACCGTGTTGTTCAAAAGCTCACCGATTTGTAGGCTCAAAGTCGATTATATTTGCTAACCTTTTTTTTTTTTTTTTCTTTCTTTTCTCTCTTTTTTCTTCTTTTTTTTTTTCTTTTCTCATCTCTTGTTCCATTATTGCACTATTATAAAGGCGCGTGACAGTGTGCGTAAAAGAAATCATAATATTTATACAAAAATGAATCACTGGATTAAGCTTACGTGGTGGTTTAAGGCAGTATAAACTGAGAATAGAGCTGTGCTTAATGCATTCAATTTGTTTTCAGTGGCGAGTATTATGTATGCGCGGTAATTGTGTAGCGGTACACAATGGAACAATGATCAGTTCTTAGTTCTCGATGCACCCGGTTCGACGAAACCACTCGGTATACCTACAACTTACTTAGCTATATATATATTAGCTTATTACTTACTTACCTACTATTGACTTTTCCCCAACCAAATTTTTTTTTAATGAGTCCAAATTGGTTGTTTCCTGAACATCCTTAAACAGTTCCAAAACGCTAACAATATCTAAGCTAGGGCATAGCTAGTGAAATTACTGGGCAAATGAGACTTTACGAACTGATCTCACAGTCTAGAAAACTTTTTTAGACTGTGTGATGTCTCAGAATGGCGTGCACAGTACGCAGTGTCACGCGAAACTTAAGTTTGGACTTCCGAGTGATACTGCAATCTGTTATGGGCGGCCGTGTCACTTAACACCAGGCGAACGACTAGCTCGTCACGTCAATCACTTACATAAAAATTTAAAAAAATTGAGGATATTTCACCCACAATTTGAATGATGAAAAGTATTCTTTTGATCTCAGTATTAACGTAACCAATCTGTTCGCAAAGTTTCACTGAAATCTATTCAGCTATTTTGGTGTAAACGCCACACGAACAAATAAAGAAACAAACAGACACAAGAGATGCACACATTACTGAAATATTCATTAGATATATAGAGATAATTAGAAAACTCTTTATGGTTCCACCAATGACATATACAAGGAAAGGAAAAGAAAAGCATGTTTTCATTATACCTATAATACCAACAGATTCTGAGAAAAGAAATAAATGAATGATCAAGATCCCTCAATACGTTTGGGCAAAAACGTCTCTTCCATAGAAAAGTAAAATCTAGAGCTGATGAGGAGGCGTGTCTGTCTACGAAGACTGCCTGCAGGACCTTATGCCGTTGAGGGGACGAGAGAAGGGAGGGACGAGGTAATTGATGAACTCGACGTGAGAACTCGCACTAATCTCTGACCAGCGACAGGCAAACATCATCTAGCCTCCTGGTGGCTGGTTCGTTACTTGTATTTTTTTTAAATGTAATACTCAAATCTTTACGCTAACATGCAGCATCCTAAGTGTAATTATAGTTACAGATACGGCCAACCTAAGTACCTATGCATTATAGTTTATAGTAAGTAGGTACCTATATACGACCTTTAGTTACGTATCGAGTTAAATTAAAAGACATACTACTGATTTCAATCTATTGTAGGTATATAATAGTTATAGGTTTGCAAATATATTTTCATGCCAAACTAATATTGCCATTATTTATACTTATTTTTCATCAAACAGATTATAAAGTCTGATTTATGTGCGAACCTTACTTACTCCAAAACTTGTTTTAAGTCCCCAATAAGCTTCAAAAGGTAAACGAAGAATACTTAAAAAACAAAGACAAATACAATTTGTTTAGAAAATATGAAAGAAGCTTGAAAGTGAGCTCATTAAGTTAGGTTGAGAGTTGAGAAGCTCATTACTGCTCCAAACGTTCGCCATTCAGTCGCGTAAGCTAAACAATCGGTGACGATCCCTCATCATTTAACGGCCTATTGTGTCACTTCCAATTATAAATTGAATCACAGTTTTCTGCACCGCAACACCAATTAAAAATTCAATTGCAACTATCTACAAAAACAAATGAGCGTTACGTGCCGCGTTAGATATTGCAAAAGTTAACCTAAATTGTGCAAATCGAATTACGAACAAAACTTTAAAATAAAAACACCCAGATGTGAATTAAAAAGCATCGCGGCGGAGATGCAACAAAAGATATTTTAATATTTTTTGCGCTTCTAAGGTGTGTTATAGCGAAGTGTAGGCTAACGATATTTGCATGAGTAATAGGCGTCCATTTTACATAAAAGTGCAAAAGCAAATGAACTTAGGTACACCAGTGAAGTGGTCCAATTTGCATGTTTATGCAAGTGATGCGGCCGCGGACAGTGCACGCGGACCGCGCAATACGTATAGCCACAGTGGCTGCAAGTGCAGTACGTAATGTGCTGCAAATTAAAGTAATAACTGTAATTAACACAAAGGCGATAAGGACGGAAGTAAGGAGTAAGTAATAATAAGCACAGTATTAGGTACAGCACACAAGTAAGCAATAAGCACAAAAGTACAAACTAAAATACGATATAAACATGAAAGATAAAGAAACTGGCAGTGACAGTCTTGTTGCGGCTCCAGTAATAATAGGTATAAGTATGTATATCATATTCACTTCTTTAAAAAATATAAAAAGTTGTGTACTTTTATGTATCGACATCTATCCATTGTGCGGTCGGTAACTTGGGGTTTTCCACCCCATCGTCACCGCCCAAGACAAGTCTTGAGCGACCCGGATGATCCTATAGCAGCCTTTGTTTTGGCTGCGCTTGGATCACCGGACCAGTCTAGCCCTTCCGGCTCAGGTGCCGCTTTCGGCACCGGTATAGGATACCAGCGTAACACATTCACAATCAGACACCTACCACACCGCCGGCGAGGTTTATGGACCAAGTACGCTAGTAGGTTAGCTAGAACTGTCCCGACTTTCCATATGGTTTACTCTTCCAGTGGACGTAGCCTTCGGACGTAGTCTTGTTCTCATCTTATCCCGGCAACAACGGCCCCAAGCCGAGGCTCGCACCCCTGGGGTGCCCTTGAGCTAGTTGCCTCCTACTTTTGACGGCTGCCTTAGGTGACGCTGTAAAGGTCGGTAGAGACTAACAGCATTAGCCAGTTCAAAAAAACTTGGTGTTTTCAAGTTTCTCTACTAAACTCTATGATATGCTTACCCATTGTGGTTGTAGCCATGAACGCTTTGAAAATTTTATGCGCTATTCCCACAAATCGGACATCGTTGCTTTTTATGAGGAACTGTGTCGAGTACGGATTTTTAGAATTTGTAATGGCAGGTGGGTGTTATGATTTGACTATAAACGGGATTAAAAACGCAACCATTTCTAATTTTCCAATAATATAACTAGATCCGAATAAGAATAACAAAGTTAAATAATAATATCATAGTCTTTTATGACATAATTAATTTTACCCCGACATGCCACTAAAAATGTTCAATTCTTCAATAACCTATAGTTAAGTAAAATATAACAGCTACTTATACCGCAATATATAGTACCTATATCTACAGGTGTGCCAAAGATTGTTCTAAATAGCAGTATTATGTAAGCAGGTAACCTTGTAAGTAAGACGTGCTGCAGGCTGCTTCGGATAAGCATTGTTGCCCTCAAGGACTTTCCTCCTTAACCCACTTCTCTCGACATTATATATTACATTTTATTTGTAACCAAGTAAATTTAACAGTGGAACCATCACCCAAATGCAGCACTAGCTAAATTGCATTGTTCGTTTTATTGCCGAGTGCAATGCCGATGGTGTGGCACTCGCCAGAATTATTTACTATGTAACAGCACATGCACTTTATTCCATCCACCGATTTTACTATTGAATTCTTTTGTTTTATTCGCGCAGTGCTCGCTTTTGTAATGTGTGCGGGAACTACCGCTGAAAGAGTAACTGCGTTGTTGTTAATATTGATGGAAGTGCCCAAAATGGACTTCGTTTAGTGCCATCCAGAGTTACGATACCATTTTACTCTGATGAACAAGTTAGCGGCATTAATGGGCTTTGAATATGTAGATAGAACATTCGACATGGATATTATTGTCATTTATATAACTTTTCAACAATTTATAAGTAAGGAATTCAACAGCGTAAGCAAATAATGGCAAATGTTAACGATATTACAGAACGATGCTCATCAGTCGTCGACTGGCACTCAAGTCGAGATTATGGGTTAGTAGTAGGTTGACTAGATCGCAAAATGACCACATCGCGTAGTGACTACATCGTAGGTTTACTTCATCGCCGAGAGACGAAATCGCAAAATGACTACATCTTAATATCACTAGTCCTTAAAATTACTCAAACGCCTAGATTCATACAAAGACTTCAGTGTAGGTAGAAAAAAGCCTGATTCGAAAAAGTCTACTTAGACCGTACAGTCATGGTCAGAAAAGATTATAAAATTATAATGTTACTTTCAATAATATTGTATTGTAATTAAGTGCATACATCAGAGTCAGCTAGAGGCATATCATTCGTATAGAGTATAGGCGATTAAAACATAGAGAAGGCTTTAGAACCTTTATGGCCTTAAGCCATCTCCAAGGTGGGTGACGATATACGTCTTTTATACAAAGCTATCTTAGCGCAGGTATCATGTATACAAAGCTGTTCATACATTGCATTTAAATCAGCTGTCTCAGCTGTCTACCTGTTTTCTTACTTGCAAGTATTAACTCACATATCACTTACCATTTAATAATAACACGGTTGGTACCTACATCTACACTTTACCTATAACTTCAATAGTATTTTGTTCAAGGTGTTGAGAATAAGATATAAGCCCATCTTTATTGATTTTAATGTGTTGCTAAACAACTAGATGTGTTTGACACCCATTATCAATATCACAATGTTAATCATAACTAAGAAAGTTATGCCCATCTGCACTTAACTTTATTATCTCCTAAGTTCGCACTTATCTCTCTAGGTACCTATTCTTATTAAGTACGTCCTGGAGAGATGAACTTAGGAGCTGTCAATTTTTAGTGGGACATTAGTAAAATATCCCAGGTCTGTGAGCATTAGTACATAAGCATCATTTGTCTCTGACACAGGTCATATAAAAGAGACAAGTGCTGAGGACTCTAGTTAGTATTAGTAGTGGTTAGTGGTTCTATATTCGAATTGGCTAACTTCTTTAACATTAGAGCACGTTTCATCTGCAACCGAGGTGCCTATCCTTAGTAATTTGAGTTCTTCATGTTAGCACGGCTAGCCTATATATAGGCTTTGTATACAAAGTGAATAGGTAGGTACACGTAAGATGAACTGCTCCTTCCATTAATGAACTATGAAGCTAAGTGACCGCAATCTCTCATTAATAATTGAATCACGCAAGGGTTTATATCAACTCGGATATGTGATGAGACATATGAAACTATTTTACGACGACCCCTAGATACATTATAATTCAGGTGCTCGCTTGGAAATGTATGGGTACCTACATTGTACAACACTATGTACTTATATTATGAGATTGCATTTTAATATGCCGCAGAGCCTGAAAACAAAGGTTTTCAATCAGTGTGTGTTGCGAGTGATGACTTATGGAACTGAGTCGTGGTCTCCCACTGTTGGCCTTATTAGTAAGCTCAGTTGCCCAGCGAGCTATAGAGAGAGCTATGCTCGGTGTTTCCCTGCGAGATAAGATCCAAAATGAGGAGATCCGCGGAAAAATTTACCGATATAGCTCTTAGAATTAGCAAGTTGAAATGGCAATGGGCAGGCCACATCACTCGGGGGACCCCCCACAGCGCATACGTCCACGTCGTGTCCCCTGGTAACGACCCAGTTCTGACCACCGTAACGGAGTGGCAGACTGGGCTCGGCTAAATGCGCTGTACCGTCGAATGTCTCAGCCGTCATTTGACAAAGCCGTTATGCCTAATGACCAAGCCCGAGATTCCTCCGGGAAATTTATAAAAGGCCCTTCTCAGGGCCAACCAAAAGGCCCTTCTCAGGGCCACTCCCGGGCTCCATCCTTGGAGAAGACGGTCGAGTCGGATGACTCATTCTCCGAGATCTCGGAGATGTCGGGCGGCATTGGGACCGCGGATGGAGGAGCTAGTCGGAAGCGGCCGTGCTCGTCATTCTACGTGCCCGGGTATTTAGACTCGGACACTGAGACTGAAGAGACGGCGGCCGCCAAGATTAGCACGGCGAGGAGAGGCAGGAAGAAGGCCGCCCAGGCGGTTCCGTCCATGGAGACTTTCCTTAAGCCTGCTCCGGTTTACGGGGAACTGGAGGTGCTTCTGCAAGGCAGGAGGTATAAGAAAGGGCCGACCGCTGTGGTTAGCGATGTCGGGCCGAGCACGGGAACTGACTCCGATGCTCGCCCGATCATCGGTGACCTATGCGTCTTGAACGCCCAGGAGCTTAGGGCGCGGGCCGGGGAAGAACTTGCCCGTATCTTAGAGGTTGCCAGGAAGTCTGGCAACCTAAAAGGCGAGTTTGTCGGTCGCCTGAAGAAGGCAGCGTCAACCCTGGGAGAGGTGGTTGACACCCTTACTGGGAGGAGTGAGGCCGAGGAGAAGCGACGGCTCAGGGCGGAGAATACCCGCCTGCGGTTGGAGGTAGAGGCGACGAAGGCGGAGGTGAAAGCACTACGTGTTGGCTTCGCTGAAGCTAAGACGGAAGCCGCCGCCGCCACTGCTGCCGCTGCCACTGCCACCGCCACCGCCTCTGCTGCCACTACACATAGGCCGGCAGCTCCCACCACCACGCTGGGGGCTGATATAATTGAGGAGCTGAAGGGGTCCTTGACCACCACGTTCGGGCAAATGCTCAATGCCCGACTCGCGGTGATTGAGGACCGCCTATTGCCAGCCCAGGTGGTGCGCCCGCCACTGAGAGCGAATGCCAAGAGGGCAGTGGCTGAGGCTGCGACCTCAAAAAGGACTGAGCCGACTCGCCAGCAGGCGGACATTGTGGGTCCCTCCACCTCAAGTGGAACTCCAAGTGCCCAGGCTCCTGTGCAAACGGAAACCTGGGCCCAAGTGGTGGGAAAGGGCAAGGGGAAGGGAAAGGGAACGGGGAAGGCCACCGTTCCCTCCTCTGTCCTTACGGGTGCCCCCGCATCCCGTGCCTCCAGTGCCCTTGCCCCAATAGCCCGTGCCCCCAAGGCCCGTGCTCCAACGGCCAGTGCCCCCACGCCCAGTGCCCCCAATGCCCGTGCACCTGTGGGCCGTACGTCTGTGGCTAAACCAGCAGCCCCAGCTCTTGGTAAAGTTAAGACGGTGCTGAAGAGTCCCCCAAATTCCGTGGTCGTGGTGCTTTCGCTGCGCCCCGAAGCCGTGGAAAAGGGGATAACCTACGGCACCGTCCTCCAGACGGCGCAGGAGAAGATTGACCTGCTAGAGCTGGGAATTGAGCGGATCCGCTGCCGCCCGACCGCCACAGGAGCCAGGATGCTTGAGATCCCTGGCTCCCAAAACGCGGAGAAAGCAGACCGCCTCGCGGAGAAGCTCCGTGGGGTAGTGACGGAGGTGGCCAGCGTCACCAGGCCCATCAAAACCGCTGATCTGAGGATCACGGGCCTGGATGATGCGGCCACAAAAGAAAAGGTAGTGGCAGCGGTCGCTATTGCGGGGGCATGCGATCCACAGCTGGTTAAGGCCGGGGAGATCCGCCCTGGCATAAGAAAGACTGGCTCCACCCTCGTCTCCCTCCCGGTTGCGGCAGCCAAAGTGCTGCTGCAAAAGGGCAGGCTGCTGATTGGGTGGAGCTCAGTGCAGGTGGTGGCACTGGGGGAGCGCCCCATGCGCTGCTACAGATGCTTGGGGCTGGGGCACACTCGCCCCATGTGTCCCGCTGCAGCGGACAGGGGTGACCTGTGTTTCCGGTGTGGAGACGCAGGTCACCGGGCGGCCAGTTGTGGGAAAACCACCCCGCGCTGTGCTATATGTGCCGAGTCGGGGAGGCCCTCTGGGCACTTAATGGGGGGACGCAGTTGCGTTCCCCCTAAGACGAAAGGGAAGGCCACCCGGACCCAGGCCGCCCCTGTTGCCACAAACCAGGCCACCCCAGAGGGAGCACGCCTAGCGGCGTGCGAGGAGGTAGTGATGTCTGATTAATGGATCAAGTCAGACATCACAACCTCCTTCAGACGAATCTGAACCACTGCGCCCGGACCCAAGATCTGCTTATGCAGTCCCTGGCGCAGTGGCAGATAGACGTGGCGGTTGCCGCGGAGCCGTACTACGTTCCTCCTCAACATCCGTGTTGGGCCGGGGACCTTGACGACTCCGTGGCCGTTGTGTGTCGGGCTGGCGGCTCCCCGCCCCTCTCGTTTGAAGAGAGGGGCTCGGGGTACGTGGTGGCCAGGTGGGGAGAGTATGCGATTGTCGGCGTATACTTCTCCCCCAACAGAACCGCTGCGGAGCTGGAAGTCTTTGTGGACCTCCTGGCCGCGGCGGTGAGAAGACAGGCGCCACGTCAGGTCCTCCTTCTGGGGGACCTGAATGCCAAGGCCCGGGACTGGGGCAACCCTTCCACTAACTCTCGTGGCGAGATCGTCAGGGAGTGGGCGGTTGCCTCAGGACTGACCCTACTCAACAGAGGGTCGGTCCACACGTGCGTGCGACAGCGTGGGGGGTCCGTGGTGGACGTATCGTTCGCCACTCCAGCTGTCGCAGCACGTGTCCGGGCCTGGAGGGTGTTGTCGGAGGTGGAGACTCTCTCGGATCATAAGTATATACGATTCGAGATCTCCACCTCCGACAACCAAAGGGGGTCCCAACGGGTGGCCCGAGCTGTTTTCCCGCGCTGGACTATCAGCTGCCTCGACCCCGAGTTGGCGAAGGAGGCAGCTATAGTCCAAGCGTGGCAGGCTGGGCCCACGCATCCGGAAGTGGACATCGCGGCTGGCCACTTCCGTGAGGCGGTGACGGCCGTGTGTGATGCGACCATGCCGAGGGCTCGGCGACGTCCTGAGCGCCGCCAGGTGTACTGGTGGAGCTCGGAGATCGCGGATCTCCGAGCTGCCTGCTCGGAGGCGCGGCGGCCCTACACTCGCTGTAGGAGGCGGCGTAGAGGTCGCACTGACGAGCAGCTGTCAGCTGAGGAGCTGGCAGCTGAGGCCCAGCTGTACAGCGCCTACCGCAATCATCATTAACAGCCTGAAGACGTCCACTGCTGAACATAGGCATCCCCCAGAGCACGCCACCTTGAGCGGCTGCTCGCCTCCTGCATCCATCGGCTCCCCGCGGCTTTCACCAGGTCGTCGGTCCACCGAGTGGGGGGCCGGCCCACGCTGCGTCTTCCGGTTCGTGGTCGCCACTCGAGAACCTTTCTTCCCCATCGGTTGTCAGTTCTACGAGCGATGTGGCCTGCCCATTGCCACTTCAACTTACTAACTCTAAGAGCTATATCGGTCACTTTAGTTCTCCTGCGGATCTCCTCGTTCCGGAGCTTATCTCGCAGGGAAACACCGAGCATAGCTCGCTCCATAGCTCGCTGCGCGACTTTGAGCTTACTAATGAGGCCAACAGTAAGAGACCATGTCTCAGTTCCATAAGTCATCACTGGCAACACACACTGATTGAAAACTTTCGTTTTCAGGCTCTGCGGTATTTTGGACGAAAAGATAGGACGAAGCTTCCCGAACGCTGCCCAGCCGAGTTGGATTTCTTCGCGCCACCTCTTTGTCGAAGTTGGACCTACCTAATTGGACAATCTGTCCTAGGTAGACATACTTGTCGACAACTTCGAGAGTATCGTTCCCAACAATTACCGGTATAGGTGGAACATGAGCATTAGACATGATCTTTGTCTTGTCCATATTCATCTTAAGACCAACCTGCTGGGAGACTCTACTGAGGTCGTTGAGCATGGTGCTAAGGTCCTCGAGCGATTCCGCCATTATGACTATATCATCGGCAAAACGAAGGTTAGTGATGTACTCGCCATTTATGTTGATGCCAGATCTTTTCCACTCCAAGAGCTTGAAAACATCCTCCAATGCGTTTGTGAACAGTTTCGGAGAAATAACGTCTCCCTGTCTCACGCCTCTTTGCAATGGAATTTGTTCCGTACTCTGGTCCTGTAGTCGGACTGACATAGTGGCCTTACTGTACAAACACTTCAAAACTTCGATATACCTATAGTCAATTTGGCATCGCTGCAAGGACTGCAGCACCGCCCAAGTCTCGATTGAATCGAAGGCTTTCTCATAGTCCACAAACGCTAGGCATAACGGCCGATTATACTCTTCGGTCTTCTGTATAATCTGGCGCAGCGTATGGATGTGGTCTATGGTGCTAAAGCCTTTTCGGAAACCGGCTTGTTCGGGAGGCTGGAATTCATCAAACCTGCGTGCGAGACGATTCGTAATGACTCTCGAAAACAGCTTATACACATGACTCAAGAGCGAGATGGGCCTATAGTTCTTCAATAAGGTGTTATCGCCTTTTTTGAAGAAGAGCACCACCACGCTCTTGTGCCATGCCTCTGGCGTTGTACCTTCAAGGATGACAGAATTAAATAACTTCTGGAGGACTAAAAGTACCGGTCTACCACCCGCTCTCAGAAGTTCAGTCGTAATTCCATCTTCACCTGGTGCCTTGTTGTTTTTAAGCTGTTTGAGGGCCATTCTAATCTCGTACAGGCTGACGTCCGGGATATCTTCGGTATAGTGTCGGACTAACTTGGCTCTGATGTCCTGAGCTGTGTTAGTAGCGGGCTTACGTGTCGAGGTGTATAACTGTCCATAGAAGTTCTCGATCTCTCTCAGAATCTCAGGCTTGGATGAAATGATGCTACCATTTTCGGTCTTCAGTTTTGTCATTTGGTGTTGCCCAATAGACGAATCCTTTGCGAACACTTTAGAGCCTTGGTTCCGCTCAATTGCGGCCTCAATACGTGAAGTACTAAGAGCACGCAAGTCGTGTCGCAAGGAACTCCAGATTCGTCTATTGAGTTCACCGTAGGCTGACATATCAACTGAAGACTGCAGCTTCATTTCGCTCCGGTCGGCCATTAGCTCAAGAGTTTTTTCTGAGAGCTTTTGAGTCTTCTTTCGGCGTTGGGTCTTAAAGAATTTCGATCCAACAGCTTGGACAGTTTCCACCAACCCGTCGTTTAGCTCGTCCACTGTGTTACAGTCGGCTAGGCACTGGAAGCGATTTTGGAGTTCCAGCTGAAAGCCTTCGGGGTTTTGGATTTGGACAGGATTTGGACGGAGCGTAGACTTCACCAGACGTGACCTTTCGAGCTTAACATTGATATTCAATGTGCCTCTAACAATACGGTGATCGCTACCGGTTTTCACCTTGCTGATCACAGAGACATCATCGAATATGTGCTTCTTGGTCGTCATGATGAAGTCTATCTCATTTTTAGTGGAACCGTCGGGACTTATCCACGTCCACTTCCTGGATGGCCGCTTCTCGTAGAAGGAGTTCATCATAAAGAGTTCCTCCTTCTCCATGAAGTCAGCCAGCCTCTGTCCTCGAGGGTTCCGCTGCCCGTATCCAAATGGCCCCACTCTCAGCTCATCGCTATTCCTTGTGCCCAACTTCGCATTGAAGTCTCCCATCACAACGGTGAAGTATGTTTCGGAAGTATGCATGGCTTCGGATATGTCCTCATACATAGCTTCTACTTCATCGTCTGAGTGTGCCGACGTCGGCGCGTATACCTGTATAACCTTCAACGAATACCGTTTGGTTATTCGGAGTACCAGGTACGCTACCCTGGCCGACACACTGTCGACTTTGACCACGTTGTTGACGAGAGACTTGCGGACGAGAAACCCGACACCTCCTTGGGAGAGTTGGTCTCCCTCCCGGTAGAAGAATAAGTTACCGGAATTTAGGATTATCGTGTCCTGTCCCTGTCTTCGGACTTCAGACAATCCCATTACATCCCAGCGTAACTTACCCATCTCCGCCTCTAGCTCGACCATCCTTTCGTCAGCCTTCAGTGTGCGCACGTTATGTGTTGCCAGGGCCAGGGGTCGTCGTTGGGGTTGGTAGCCGGGCGTCTGCCGGGGATTCTTCGCACCCCTTGCCCTGCCGTTACCGTGGCCGCTACCGTAGCCACGGGATAGCAGAGCTGCCGGGGACTGGGGGCCGTTTTTATTTGTGCTTGTCATTAGGGGGGGGGGGGGGGGGGTTTGCCATAATCACCACGCTTGGCAGGCGGCTTGGTGATCGCAGTAGGTGAAGATTGATTGCCACCAAGACCGAGGGGAACGCTGCGACCCATTCCCTGGATATTCCCTTAACCGCCTTCTACGGCACCCACGGGAAGAGATGGGGTGGTCCTATTCGTAACCGGGACCACACGGCACACCTACCGCAATGCGCGGTGGGATCTACAGCTGGCCATCGAAAGTCGAAAGACAGAGGCCTGGGGTGAGACCCTTGAGGGCCTCAACAGGGACCCATGGGGACGTCCATATAGGGCTGCCTGGAATAAGTTCCTGGGCCAGACGTCCCCAGTCGCAGAGTCCCTGGAGCCGGAGCTCCTGGACAGGGTACTGGAGGGGCTTTTCCCCGACAGAAATCCCCTCCACAACCCTCCAACGATGTCGCCGTACTTTCCCTTCCCCGAGGTGGACTTAGCAGACTCCATCCCGCCTCTGACGGAGGCGGAGATGGATGTCGCAGTCACACGCCTACGGGGCAAGAGCACCGCTCCGGGGCCCGACGGGATCCCGGGGCGGGTTCTCAGAATCGCCCTGAGGGAGATGGGTGATTGGCTTCGGGAATTGTTTGACGCGTGCCTCACGTCTGGACGATTCCCGAAGCCATGGAAGGACGGCCGACTGTGCCTGTTGCGGAAGGAGGGTCGTCCTATTGACTCTCCTTCCGCATACAGGCCCATCGTCTTGTTGGATGACACAGGCAAGCTGCTAGAGCGTGTGGTAGCTGCGCGTGTCATCCGGCACCTGGAGGGTACTGGGCCTGGGTTGTCGGAGGCTCAGTATGGGTTCAGAGCGGGGCGGTCTACTATAGACGCCCTGCTCTGGCTCAAGAAATGGACGCAGGATGCGGTCGGCGAGGGGGACAAGGCATTGGCTGTGTCACTTGACATAGCCAACGCCTTCAACAGCCTCCCGCATAGAACGATACAAGAGGCACTCCGTTATCACGGAGTGCCCTTGTATCTGCGGAGGCTGTTGGCCGACTACCTCCAGAACCGCGAGGTTCTGGTGGAAGGGCGCGACGGTTTGAGGCACCGTCGCGTCTCTTGCGGGGTTCCACAGGGGTCGGTATTGGGACCACTCCTGTGGAATATTGGCTACGACTGGGTGCTGCGTGGCACGCTCCCCGCAAATATGCGCGTTGCGTGCTACGCAGATGATACCTTGGTCGTAGTCAGGGGGAGGGACCTCAGGGAAACGGTGCGGCTGGCCACGGTGGGAACAACCCTCGTGGTCGACCGTATTCGTTCCCTGGGACTGGAGGTTGCCCTCTCCAAGACCGAGGCCCTGTTGTTCCACGGGCCTCGGGGGGGACCCCCTCCAGGAACGCGGGTGCTTTTGGGCGGGGTTCCGGTCCCGGTTGGGACTCAGATGAAATATCTGGGTCTCACCCTGGACGGAAGGTGGACTTTTGGGGCCCATTTCACCCAGCTGGCCCCAAGAGTCCTGGGAGCGGCTGCCGCCCTTGGGAGGCTGCTGCCCAATGTGGGTGGCCCGAACGCCACGTGCCGTCGGCTATACTCCGGAGTAATCCGGAGTATGGCCATGTACGGGGCACCAGTCTGGGTAGATGCCCTCGGTCGCAATAACAAGGCCCTGCTGCGACGTCCGCAGCGGGTCATTGCGACGAGGGCGATCCGCGGATACCGGACGGTGTCCTGGACGGCAGCATGCGTGCTGGCCGGTGATCCCCCCTGGGAGCTCGAAGCGGAAACCCTCGCCGAAGTTTACCACTTTGTGGCGGCGAGGAGGTCCCGTGGAGAGCCCCCGGCGTGGGAGGAGGTCAGGCGCCTGCGAAAGCAGGCGCGGGCCGCCCTGTTGCGGCAGTGGATGGAGGACCTGGCTCCACCAGTGCCTGGGCAGAGGACGGTGGAGGCGATCCACCCGGTTCTCCGGGAGTGGGTGCGGCGGCCATTCGGGTCGCTAACCTTCCGATTGGTGCAGGTGCTTTCCGGACATGGATGTTTCGGAAAGTACCTGCACCAGATCGCGAGACGGGAGGCGACCCCGGCCTGCCACGAATGTGGGGCGCTGGAAGATACAGCGCCCCACACGCTGGAGGTGTGCGCTGCTTGGGATTCTGAGCGGCGCACGCTTTCAGCGGTCGTTGGCCGGGATCTCTCGTTGCCGAGCTTGGTGAACGCCATGCTTGGCAGCGAGAGAGCGTGGCAGGCCTTGGTCTTCTTCTGCGAGGTGGTTATGACGCAGAAGGAGGCCGCGGAGCGGGTCAGGGAGAATGATCCCAACTCTGACCGGCTCCGGCGCAGACGGACTGGAGGACGGAGGAGGCGTTTTGCGCGCCTTCTCCATCCTCCGTAGTAGGGTCGATGGCGGATAGTCGGGGAACTCTCTGCCGCACCTACACGGCCCCACACGTCTGGTGGGTAACCGAGGTGTAAGGTTGCCCACCCACTGGCGCAGAGGCCCGAAAGGGCCTACCGTCAGGGCGAGATAGTGAATGCTAGCGCGACCCTATCTCGCCCCATCCCGGCGGCGGACGGATCACGGGGGGGTTTTAGTGGGTTCGAGTCCCACATACCCCCTGCCATCACCCCCGTGGTGGCAGGGAAGTGCGAGGGCATTTCCCCCCCTCAAAAAAAAAAAAAAAAAGGCCACATCACTCGTAGAACTGACAACCGATGGGGAAGAAAGGTTCTCGAGTGGCGACCACGAACCGGAAGACGCAGCGTAAGCCGGCCCTTCACTAGGTGGACCAACGACCTGGTATTAACCGCGGGGAGCCGATGGATGCAGGAGACAAGCAGCCGCTCAAAGTGGCGCTCTTTGGGGCATGCAAATGTTCAGCAGTGAACGTCTTCAGGCTGTTGATGATGATGATGTTAAAATGGGGTCGATCCTCTGTCGTGATAATAATGTAACACGCGAGAGTTAAATAGCACATACTTCAGTAAACAAAATTAAAAAAGTACTTCATTGTATCCATCTAGACTATTAAGAATGTCTCTATCACAGTGCCTGCAGCTTTCTAGTTACGCCCAAATAGTGATTAAATCAAACAGGTATTTGTTATCAGCAACATTTCCGGTCTTTCGCTAAATTCGTATTTCTTTTCAGCTGCATTTAGGGACAATGGTGCAGCGATTGCTGTGCTCTATTTTATTTCGGTTGAAACATTTCGCCATTGTCGACCGAAATCATTGTGTCTATACAATACGATGTGACCCGTGATTTGTTGTAGCTGAATTCGACGTTTTCAATGTTAATAGGACATGCTTGTAGTTTGGATAAAGACATTATTCTATGAATCTATGAGAAACATTATATTAAGGTGTTACCAAGAATACAATAATAATACCCTACTACCCTAAGGCTGGGCTGCACCAAGTCAAATTCGCAGTTAAAACTCTAGTTAAGCAGGAGTCTGTTGCACCATTTATGACTTGATAATCTAACGGTAAATTTAACTAACTATACTAATGCAGCAACGTTGGCTACGGTAAGATTATGGCTATGGTTAAAAAGCTGACATCAAAGAGAACGTGGAGAAATTCACATAGATATAAAATTCTTCTTAACATGTAAGGATAAATAAGATAAGATATATATGATGATAAAACACATGTAGGACTGGAGCGTTAACTTACGCCTTCGCAACCTCCACCTAGGTGTAAGGCTGCCCCCATATTGGGCGGTAGCGATATCGCCGTGACATTTTACCATCGTGCAGCGTGTGTCGCCGCGGTATCGCGATATCGCACGAAGCCATTCGAGGATCGCTACCGCCCAATGTGAGGTCAGCCTAAGTTACATTCTCGCATTCTAAGGATTCTCGTTAAAAAATTAATAACCTCATTTATTAATTTTCTTATGTAAAAGTACCAGTGACACATTCCTGATAAATAATCTATAGATACCACACGACTCATAATTTATAGATTATTGAAATGATTCATATTTAAATAACTCTGAAATTTTAATATCTTATATATCTATACACTTTTCCTATTCATTTTGAATACCAAACTATAATTAAATGCCCAACAAATAGGAAATTGGAATAAAGTTAACAATACCAGAGTTGTCGAACCTCTCAAAGTTTGATTCAGGCTGTGAATTAAAGTTTTAATAGAATTTTCAACTACCTAGTGTGACGAGGACAACCCATTTTATTACTGAAGTTTCATTTGATTTTTTAAATATTTAATAAGTACTTTACTGCAAGATCAGATCATAAAGTCTCATTTTCCCAATAATTTCACTAGCTACAATGCCCTTCAAACCAGAACACAATAGTGCTTGCACACTACTGCTTGGCTGCAAAATAACTGGCAAAGCGGTGGTACCTACCTGGACGAACTTTGCAGAAAAGTCCTGCCACCTAGTACTCCTTCCTACCACTACTTGATAGGTACAACCTCAATGATAATACTTTATTTTATTTTTTATTTTTTTATCAACGATAGGCTAACATTTGACCACGGTCTCTATTTGCACTTATTTCTTTCCTATTCTAGAAGATGGTCATTAGGTATTATAGGTAAGTACCTATACACTTGGATGAATTAACCACGTCCATCGTGGGCCAAAGAGTTTATAATTTGCTACGTAATCGTGGGCTATACCTTCTTGTAAGCTACAACATTATAATACCTATAAAACGAGAGTATTGGCATCTGACAGCGTTGTAGAGGCCAAAGCTCGTGCAAAGTGACAAAGAGGAAATTGTGTCTATGCATCGCTAAAGTTTGCGGCGAAAAACCCGTGCGACCGTTCCGGTCCGTAAATTGACGAGCTTTTGAACTTCCACGCTACTTTTTGTGCACCTGAATACAGTGAGCGTATTCTACTATCGGATATTGAGTGCATAGAAGCAATAATGGAACTTAAATTATTGTAAGGCTAGAGTAAACGGGTATCTTCTAAGGAAGCATACACCATCGTGGACCGCGTCGCGACTCTGACTTACCATTAGGCGAGACAGTGCTCAAATGTTACCGAATATAATATTTTAAAAAATTCAACACACCCATTCATCATATCGTTAAGTTTGTCCGTATTATTGCTCAATTTCACATGTTATTATGTTGAGTATCTACCAATTGCAGCGCGTGCAAACTGATTGTCAAATTTCATCAAGTATATAAGTTCAACATGGTTTCAATCCAACCAAAGAAACAAGACAGGAAATACTACATGGATATAAGTACCTACCTATACTTTTTTAACGGGCAATATGCCTTTATTCTATTTAACTACTACAATAATAAAAACTACACTTTACTTGTATTTGGTAATATACTATTGGTGGTCTTCAAGATCATCTCATCAGATCAAATTTTATGTTTTATTTTGGATTGAGTACCTACTTCGTGAATTGTTTCCGTAAAATCCTTCAGCAACAATGTTTGTTTTGCAGAGCAAACACTATTCCACTACACTACATACTGTACTGATACACAGGTATGTGGTAAGGAACTGACTATCGGGGGTCATGTCTATAGCTGATCTACTTATGCATAATTATATTGTTTGAGCCCGCATTCGTTTCGTCCTCTTTCGTATCATTATTTTTAGTTGTGTGCGTCTTGCCGTGGCTTGTCCATACCCATGCCAGTGAATTTGAAAATGATATTAGCTAATCGTGACGCTGCGCCGGTTCTTTATTGTTAGGTACCTATAGATAAGTCTCATTTCACCAATCCACCGTCGATGTTATTTTACCCGACTCCCGAAAAAAGAGGTGAGTAATGAAATGTTTTTCGAGTATGTTCATATCTAAGTAGGCATGTGTGTGTGTGTGTCATGTGACCACCTATGTGATGTCTCCTTTTAGATATGTAGACTAAACGGCTTTCACAATTTTGAAACGCCAAGTGTTTGTACGTTACGTTTCATTTGTCTTATTATAGGGAGTGCCATAGGATACACGTTTTTATATTAATAGTATATTATATTATTAATTATATTAATGTATTATTATGTCACAAAGAATAAAAAACGTAGGTAAGTAGGTACATACTTTTATATTGTTCCACAAAGTAGAACTCGGTTAAGTTAAGGTTTTGGATCATTTCAATGTCTATATTACTTGTGGTCTTCATTTTATTTACTGCACTCATATTACAGCTCCTGTTAGTAGTTCCATGCAGATTTAAAGAATGGTGATGTGGTCCTTGGTTTTGGCCCCTAAATACTAACCCTAGCAACGACTCTGCCAATAAACATGCTTCTTTGATGCCTGCAAGCCACAGTCCATGTTACCCTCCCAATGGGAATATACAAGCAGACTTGTATACCGAGTAGCTTCACCAACTCTATTGCATCACAATGCAATGCCTGAACTGAATCATTTTTAAAACAACCCACCTATTATAATTGATTGAGACATTAATTTTTTGTTTAGACATTAATGCTGTTCCTTAATATGTAAATTATTTAATGTAAAAGATACTGCTTATAGGTACTTATTTTAATTATGTATGTATATGGTGAATGAATTTGACTAAATGAAAATATGGTATATTTTAAGCAACTAGTTTATTTCGATAGGTAAATTATTATATTGACTGGCCTCATAGCTTAGTTGGTAGTAGCCCTGCCTTCTGAACTTTAGGTTGCGGGTTCGATGGGCAGGCCACATCACTCGTAGAACTAACAACCGGTGGGGAAGAAAGGTTCTCGAGTGGTTCCCACTAGGTGGACTGACGATCTAGTGAAAGCCGCGGGGAGCAGATGGATACAGGAGGCAAGTAACCGCTCAAAGTGGCGCTCTCTGGGGGAAGACTATGCTCAGCAGTGGACGTCTTCAAGCTGTTGATTTTTTTTTTATGTTAAAGGGAGCAAACAAGCATACAGCCTACCTGATGGGAAGTGGTCACCGTAGCCTATGGACATCTGTAACACCGGAGGAGGCGTCACCAATGCGTTGCTTACCCTGTAGGACTCTTTTACCCCTCCTTTTAAAGTACTCCATGTTATAACTCTGCGGAAAGACCGCTAGGCAGCTCATTCCACATTTTGCAGGTATACGGCAAGAAAGAGCGCATGAATCGAGTCGTATGAGATTGCCACGACTCAATAATATGTGGATGAGCTTTTTTGCGGTGACGAGAGGTGCGATGGTAGAAACGCGATGCCGGAATCAGGTTGAATAGCTCTTCAGAACATTCCCCATTATAAAGGCGGTAAAATATACACAAAGATCCAATATCCCTGCGAATATTGAGTGGTTCAAGGTGTTCGGTGATCTTGGGACTGTCGACAACTCTGATAGCTCTACGCTGTATCGAATCAAGAGGCTGGACTTAATACTTGGGTGCTCCGTTCCAGAGGTGAGAGCAGTACTCCACGTGAGGTCGGACTTGTGCTTTGTAAAGCACAAGTCTTTGGCTCGGCGTGAAGTACCGCTTCGCCTTATTGAGCACGCCAAGTTTCTTTGCCGCAAGCTTAGCCTTGCCCGCAATGTGACAGCGGAATTGCACATTAGCAGAAATGTCAACACCCAAGATCCCAATGCTGTCTGAAACCGAAAGGGGAGCATCCTGAAATTTGGGAGCCACAACAAATGGAGCTTTTTTAGTGGTGAATGCGCAAACTTGTGTCTTAGCTGGGTTGAATTGAACTAAATTCAGTTTCCCCCAATCTGAAACCTGTTCAAGGGAAGCTTCAACTTCAGACACAAGCTTGTTCCTACTTTCTACAACTTCTTCGCAAGGGGTATTTGCACGACCGGTGTATTGTGCATCATCAGTGCTGTCATCTGCATAGCAATGCATGTTGCTAGTTTGCAACATGTCATTTATTTGCAGAATAAACAGCGTTGGTGTAAGCACAGACCCCTGAGGGACGCCAGCATTGATAGGCATACTTTCGGAGTAGGAGCCCTCAAGAACAACCTTAATTCTCCGGTTGGAGAGAAAGCTGGCGACCCATGTACATAGTCCCTCGGGAAGGCCGTAAGAAGGAAGCTTCTATAACAGTGCCCTATGCCAAACCCGATCAAAAGCTTTGGCAATATCAAGGCTGACTGCCAGAGCCTCCCCTCTGCTCTCTACGGCTTCAACCCAACGGTGAGTAAGGTAAACCAGGAGGTCACCAGCTGATCGGCCGTGACGGAAACCGTATTGACGGTCACTGATAAGCTGGTGATCTTCAAGGTAACCTAAGAGCTGGGTATTGACTACACGCTCCGTATGATGGTAATTATTATATTGTGATGTTTTATTTAACTACAATTAGCAGTTTTTATATAGGCACATATTTCAAGATCCCAAGTGATCAATAAAACCTTTTCTCAGTAATTCAATATTCATTATAGTTTCACTATCCTGGATCATTAATCAATATCCAGTCGTTTGAAAGACCCCTCTAAGCTTGGGAAAAAGGTGCTCATAGTTTTAGAACCACCAGGCCTTAAAGTTTCGTTTACTGTTTTCATAGATTCCACTTTGAAAAACTTCTTGTTTGCCTCAATTTTATTCCACATTTGATCTGAAATACAATTATTTTAATTATTATCATAAACAAGTTAATCCATCCATTGAAATGTATTTTACTCCAGTAGAGAATACAAGTGGGCCCAACCGCTATGCTTATTTCACTTTTGCCTTACCTCTTAGCTCGAGACTGTTTAAATTATCCCCGCCTGCATCTTCTGGTAGAGCCGCCAGTGATATAAAATCATTCAATGAGTCAGATCCAGCAACGTGGACATGTATCATGTGCAAGAGTTCCTTCTTCATAAATGGTTTGAACATTGAGATAATTCTGTCTATGAAGCTTGGAGCATTTATGAAATGGAACTCTTTGAGGCGGACAAACATTGCTTCCTATGTGAAAATAAGCATTTTTTATGAGACTGATTATTTCTTGACCTTTTATATAATTAAATAACCATAGCCATAGCCTTAACTTACATGTAGGTATATAAATAATAATAATAAATATACCTGTAAAAAATAAAAGAATTGTTGCGCTACCACCAGGTCAACACGAGACATGTGGTCTAGAGATACTTTATCCATATTGATTATTATAGCGACACCCGGTACCGTGCCTTCTTCATACAAATATAGATCCACTATCATGACAAATGCTCTGTAACAATGATACAAAAAATAAATATAAAGAGGCTAGGCTAAAGATCGTTCAATGAACACTTTACTATGATTCCTTTACCTGACCACATCGCTGTAAACAAATTTATTTGCATCTGGGTCGAGCAGTTGGCAGTAGATGGGTCGATAACCTTTGTTAGTCATTGTGGTTAAAGGCGATACCAACCTAAAAATTAAAAAAAACAATTCATTGCAGGTTATGTAGGTTTGCTGTCTCACAGAATAATATATAGTCACTACAAATATGTAATCAGTTTTTTTATGGCAACCTTTACAATTCTTACCAAGACTCGAAGGCACGTTTCAAGGATTTATTAACTTCTCTGTTTTGATAAAATGTAAACAGTGTTCTCAATGTAAAGTTGAGATCGAGCACCTTTTTTGTCATTTCGATGTTGCATTCGCAGCTGTGGTGTGCCAGTACAAGGTCCAAATCTGGAACAACAATTGACTGAAATAGCGCTTCAATGGTTGTTCAATTTACCATTATAATACGCACTCTATCTATATTAGGTAAGTACTTACTTACTGCTATGATATTCTATACGTACAAATTATAAAATAATCAACTGTTTCTTGCTTTTCATGCAAAAATACCGTCAAGTATCTTAGTTTGCTTTAAAGTCGCATTAGTCCATAATAAACACAGATAAGAGAAAAATAATTGTGATAGGTATATTAAAATTAAGAAAGGGTTAGGTACTAAACTAGGTATCTATATCATGAAACAGAAATAAATATGAACAAGTAGACACAAATTAAAACCAAATTATTGTATGGGATTTCTGTATGGACAGAACAACGTCTTTCGGACCCTAGGTGTTCTGTGATCCTGATCGCACCAGTAAAAAATATCCTGAATGATTTTTTTTTAACTTATAGGCATTAGAACTGTCTCACCTGATGGTGAGTGATGACGCGGTGATGCTTGCCTAGAAGAAGATGTTTCATCTACTTACCTGTAACATATTCATATGGCAAATGAAGTTGCGTTTTGATCCACTCTTTCAATAACTTTATATCTTCAGGCTTAATATTAGAATGTTTTTTATATTCATTGTCTACATTAGCAGGAGACACTAGAGCCATTTTAAATTCACTTTTGAAAACACTTATTATATTATTCGTAAAAGTGCTACCGGCGACGCTCGGGTGCCGCGTGTTATGACTGAATGCCGAATGATTACATTTCACGTGAATAGGTAGGTACCTATAGGTATCAAATGAGATGTGTTGTATGATTCTTTTGTATCTTTAAGTCTGGAATATTAATGGCAAGGTCAGGCGTTCGATACAATACTTTGTTGCAGTCTTTCCACCGATTATAAAAACAAGAACATAGCTGGCTTGTCGACTGGCCTGATAGCTCAGTTGGTAGTAGCTCTGCCTTCTGAACTATAGGTTGTGGGTTCGATTCCCATCCAGGACAAACATTTCTGTGATGAACATCGATGTTTGTTCTGTGGTCTGGGTGTTATATTGTATTCTATGTATGTTATCTGGTTCCCATAGTACAAGCTATGCTTAGTTTAACGCTACATGGCACTGTGTGAAATGTCTACACATATTTATTTATTTATCAAGTCATCTGTTAGGCAGGTACTTATTCTAGGTCTGTAGGTAAGTCTATAATTGTTTGTTGTTGTCATTTACTGAGATATAGGTCTGGCCAAATATATTTTTGTAGGTACTGGGTGTAGTTTAATTCATTAGCGTCCGTTGAAACTAAGTACCTACTCCCGACACCGGTCACATGTGGACCAAAATTTATGAAATCTAACGCATCGATTTGGTATTGATAATAACTCCAAAAAATAGGATAATTTATTAATAAACTGCTACAGTATAAAGTTAAATTAAAATAACTCAGTACTGTTTTTAATTATTACATAAAAGATAAAAAAAACTTATAAATGTTAGGCGCCGCAGCATCTTCATAATTTTCAATAAAAAATACTTTCATTGGCACTCTTTACTCTTTAATAATAATCAATAAATGATGTACTGTCGTGTACTCAATTCATGCTAATGAATTAAATTACATCCTGTATATGGCAATATATCATATCAGACGGTCTTGGTAAAGTTTACCACATACCTGTTATGCGAGGTGAAAATAATACCGTTGTCCGACGGTAAAGTCACGCTTAGCTGTGCCTGGATGGGAACTGCAGCTCCCCATGCCATCCTTATCAGCCCAGTTTTCTCCCATAATAAGTATTCGAGTTTCTTTGGTACAAATACCATTTGATTCATTATACATATAAGATTATTGAAATTTAAAATTTACATGTTTACAATTTCTTGTAGAACACCTACTTACCATAGAAATCGTTACATCTCCTAATATCTTAGGAAAAAAAAAATTTATAATTTATATTAAAGTCTGCGATACAACGTTTATCAAGATTTATTGTGTTGTTGTTGATTTTTGTGATATGTTATTTCTCGTTGCATTACATGTTATCGTCAGAGAATATAATTTATTTAACTTGATTGCTCTTTGGCACGTTATGTAGGCTAAGTAGTGGCTAAGTAGGTACCTATAGGTAATTTTTCTATCTATTGTTTTTGACAACTGTTATTGTGTGATAGCACAGATTAGAGAAAAAAACAAGTGTGTGATAGGTACCTTACTCAAATTCAAAAAATACTTAGATAAGAAATAAAACGTAGATATAGGTCACTTCCATTTTCTATCACATATCCCATATATCTTGCCGTCTCTACACAAGTCGGGGTCATACATAATGTCGTTGCTCTAAACCCCGGACTCGCAAGTTTGATTGGAGTCTCGTTCAGCGGACGCACCATAAATGTTTACAGCCGGCTTACATCGCTCGCTATTGGAAAATATCCCACAGAATCCCACCGCCTTTGGAACTTTCGAGACTTGATTTGCGGCGGGAAACTATTACCGTGATTTGTCCGATGGATAACAGTTTTATAGGCGTTTTAAACGCATCTACGCTTATGTACATAGTATATATAGGTACAAACATTCTTGACAGCAATAAATGCTGTATAATAACAACCGAACTAGTGACACTAGAGGTTAACATCTAGTATAGTATTATATTATTTGAGCCAATATTAATCCTCAACCCTGCATACGTTCCCGCTGAGGACAAAGACCTTCTCTCCCTCTCTTCTCTTCTCTTTTATACCTCTAATATATGATTTGTGCCGAGGCTATTATCATCATGATCCACCCTGGCTGGAGTACGGTTTGTATTGGTAGATGATACCAATATCCTTCAATTTTGCTTGAACATGCGCCGGTTTTTTCCTTCACGGTTGCATGTAAAAGCGAGTGGAAGCCCCGCACATAACTTGGAAAGTGCCGAGATGGATTTGAACCATTGTGCTAAGGATTGAAACTAGCACGAGATACCATAGGCAACACTCGCTTTCCCCTGTATAAAAGGGTTGCCTATGGTATTTTTGCCCTTGCCCGAGTTTCCAGGTGGCTGCCGCGTGTACCGTTCCGAGAATGTGAGCCCATATCAGCGGCGGGTAAGCAGCGCTCACGCCTCACCAGCCTTCAAAGCATCGTGTCGCGCTAATATGTTTTACTAAATATCGTTAGTATGGGTCGTTCTTGATGAGGATAATTATTTATGAAATATGATACATCCGTCGTGAAACAAATGGGCTCATTATATTAATTAGCCTGAGGACATTGATATATTATCTCAATGCTTTTTGGTATTTTAGATATAGGTGTTAAGTACTTTCGCATTTATTAGTGTAGAAAAGACCAAAAATATTTTGGCAAGAGGATTTTGATCACAATAGTACCTAAATCGTTTGTACCTACTCTAATGCTTAGTCCAAACCTTCCTCCTGTCCAGTCCTTAGCCGGATCATATTATCATCCTAAGAAATAGGTCATCCTGCTTCAAATTCAAACCTCTTTGTCACTAAAAATCATCAGTCAAATCATGTCAAACAGGTTCGTCTGAGAAATCATCTAATCGGAGTTTTGGCGGGAACGCGAAAAAGTTCACGTTGTTGCATTGTATTATTTTACAAAACTTATGCTTTTTCCAGTGTTAATGTTTAAAATTGGTGGCGTTTTACGCATTAAGTGCTGAATTACGAGCATGAGTGTGGGCAAGTGATATAATGTAGTGAAACGTGGTTTTTCGTGTTGCTTCCAAAATTCCATAGAAGCCTCTAGTAAAGTTGCCACCAGTTTACTAGGGCATGACTTAGACTGGATTATGACTGCCTGACTTAGACTGGACTATGACTACCCTGACTGACTGTGACTAAGACTAGACTTTACGTGAAACATTTCATAATACGATGAAAGATTACAATACTTGACACTGGCTAAATACACTATGTGTGGAGCCAAAATATAACAAAAAAAAAACTAATCAAAAAATGACATTTTGAATATGACATTATCTCTATTTTCTTTACTTTCTTTTATCACATTTAATTTTATGAATTTATTTTGATATTTTATTGATAGTATGTTTTTCTAATCATTTTATAAAATAGTGGTATCGGTATAATCCAATACAAAATAGATCAGCATAGTTAGTTTACCATGGAGGAAGATGATGATGATGAAGAAATTTACGGAGGCCTTTATGAAGATGGCCACTGGGAATGGTGTAATGCAGAGGGAGCTCTTACTTTCAAAAGGTAATGCCAGTTACACCAAACTGTAGGCAGGAGATCGATAGAACTGAACATTCACACTCTGTAGCGAGCCAAGACACATATAGAGCACCCAGTGACCAATTTTCAGTTTAAAGTTGACGAGAGTAATACATACACCGTGTGGTCCCGGCGCAGGCGTAAGAATAGGACAACCCCATCTCTTCCTGTGCTATGTGTGCCGTAAGAGCCGCTATAAGAGAATATCCAGGGAATGAGCGGCAGTATTCTTCTCGGTCCACATTATAGTCTACTACGATCGCCAAGACGTCTGCCAAGCGTGGGAATTTTACACAAATAATTTTTTTTTGTAGTGATTTGCCTCCAAAAATGGAATATTCGACACATCAGACGCCGATCGTCATTGGATCTCTCGACTTCAGAGACGATTTGGATATTATGGAACAAGTTAGTTTCAATTTTCCAATCCAATACAGTCAATGCAGGCCATTGTTAGTTACTTTTATGTTCTATGGCATGACAATATAAAATTATGATATCGATTATTAAACTTTGATATTTTTTTCTAGCAAAGATTTAGAAAGCGTTTCCAAAGAAAACCCACGGAAGATGATGTTGTAACACTCCAGGTACTTATAATTATGATTTGACAAAACAAGGGCGTAATGATAAAATAAAATAAAACCTAAGCAGAGAAGCAGGATGTAGTGAAGTCTTAGGCCTAGCTGCGCTAAAGTATGACAGCTCCTATGTTCGCATATATACCTGTGACGTACCTACTGCAAGGCATCGGGTACTGCGTCCTAGAGAGATAAGTACTAACTTAAGAACTGTTCAGACGGGCATTAGTACTTATTTCAAAATAGTTCTGAGTGCTTACTATAACAGCAAGCAAAAACACACACATCATCATTGTTTTACATCCATATTACGTATTGTTATCTAACTTCATAATATGTAGATGGGATATGTTACAAAGCTCCACATGCTATACCTATTTGCGGCACGAAATGTGCCTCTTTTAAGTACTTGTTTTTGTCCTACCCTTCGCCTGCCTTAGACCTACTAAGATCAACTTCTCCATTCGCAGGTTTAATCTGTCTAATGCTATTCTAATTTCATTGATATGTCGTTTTGCAGAACAATAGATGAACAATTAAAAAGCCCACGAGCGTCTTACGTTTAACATTGGATTTATTTTATGACTGTTCTGCAGGACATCAAAGATTTGGTGCTATTTACAGCGCCTAAGAACATTTTGACCCCATCGATTATAAACGTGTTACATCTTCCAAAGACAGAGAGGTTCATGCGAGCGCTGATAGCGTACTGCCAATATTATCTACAGGTAACAATTTCAACGATGATACAAATTACAAATGGATCCACAGCAAACTTAATTGGTTTGCTTTAGATAAATGCCAAAAATATTCTCGGTAGGGTAGTATCTATTACGAATATTCTACATTCTACGGTGCTGCCTATTATATTGTTAGGTATTGATTCTCCATCTTATTTATCAATAACTTCGCTGGCTATAATATTACTCTAGATTATGTGACATATTAGCTTGTTTCTTATAAATAATCCTTTTTCTCTGTGCATGGACAGAAAATATGCTTATTAATTTACTTTTGTGTGTGAAGAATGATTAGGTATGTGTGCTAAAGAACTAAATATTGTTGGAACTGGGTATAATTTACTTACAAAAGTAGCGTGCGTGCGAGCAAAGAGGTATTACTAAAACTTAATACCCTGTGTTATTGGTATTATGTATCACATTAAAAATGAAGTCGAATATGATATAGGTAACTAATAAATATTAATATGGAAAAATAATATAATCTCTAACAATATTGAGATGACGGCTGACAGAAATGAGTGGAAGAGAAAAAGATGGTGACCCATATAAAGGTAGGCCACAGAACATTAAAAAATATGACGCATCTAGAAAGCACAAAAAAGTGTTGTTGTTTGCAAAAGATAATGATGATACTTAATAATTTACTTTTGCTTGCTGTGGAGCTACACGGAGATGGCTAAAATATTCTTGTTTAATTAATGACTAAATAAAAAATTCAAAAAGTATTTCCTTTCTCATAGCATGGTTATGAAAACAGTTTATACATTTTTTTATAACTGCTGAGAAAGAAAGATAAAAGTTAGATAACACCTTTCCTAAATGAGTTACGATGTTAATTTATTGATCTTGTTGTACTGAAGAATTGACGGCTAGTTTTCTTCAGATATTAGATGCTGTGCACACGCGGACGGCAGAGCTAGAGGTAAAAATCCACACTCTTAAGAGCGATGAAATCGAATCAACATTTTGTGAGAACTTGCAGGACTTTCGTCTTCTTGTAGCCAAGGAGTATTGTGCTATAGTTATGGGTAAGAGCATATTATAAAAAGAAACAATTTCGTTGGTTAGTTTTGTATTACCGACAGCTCATATTCATTTAAATATTATATGATACTCATTGCACGTACGTATTCGCAGCACTATTTGTGTTTTCTTTCTTTCTTTCTTTCTTTTCTTTACTAATCTAGGTATAGATATAGGTACTTTACTTATAATAAAACATAACAAAGTTAAAATCTGTGCATAATTAGAAGATAATTTAGAAATTACATTTTTTAAGGTATATTAAAGTATATACAAGACATAGTAAGTAGAATCCAAAAATTTCGTTTTTATAACATTTTTATGTCTATTAATCTGACTGTATGAAAATTCATCACGAAAAGTCTAGTTCTCCACACTTTTCACCGCTAAATTAGATTAATAGAGGGTTGGTGGCTTTCATCCACAGGGATTAAAGCGTAAAATTAATTAACCGTGACATATAAAATACCAACTAAAAAAACATCTTAGGACTTGCAATATATCGTCAATAGAAAATTAGGTTCTACAGAGCGTTAAAAAATATGACGCTTCGCAGGGGGCGAAGCGTATTTTCTTTTCGTGCTCTGTGGTAGGTTTATACTTGTATACTTATGTATAAATCATTTCAGGCGCTGGAGATTTCTCAAAATATCATCATATGGGCTCGTTAAAAAAATCACGTTCTATGTCGAAAAAGGAATCAATATTATTCGAATCAATTCTACGCATCAGCACGCAGGTTGTATGGCTTGCTCTGGGGCGAAAGTCGTATAGCCAAATAGGTAAAGGGTTTTTTAGCATAAAATATAATAACTATAATTTATCCAAGACCAATAAGTACCTATACCTAATATCTTACAGATTTAGATCAACTGCAGACTCATCATAATATTTTATAACATACAGTACAAGTACAAGATAGTAAAAAGTTATAGAGAACTGTTGCTAAGTATCTTACGTCTGTGTAACTTGAACTAGGTACTTAGTTAAACCAATTATTTACCACTATTTAAAAAAACGTTTAGCCGCTAGTTTTGACTTATATTAGCCCTAATACAAGTCAATCAAACTAGCGGATAAACGACTTTTTGCTTGTATGATACAGGTAGCTCTATTGTCATCGTAGTTTTTAGGGTTCTGTATCCAAAGGGTAAAACGGACCCCATTACTAAGGCTCCGCTTGTCGTCTGTCTGTCTGTCTGTCTGTTTGTCCGTCTGTCACCAGGCTGTATCTCATGAAGCGTGATAGTTAGACAGTTGAAATTTTCACAGATGATGTATTTCTGTTGCCGCTATAACAACAATTACTAAAAAAACAGAATAAAATAAATATTTAAGGGAGCCATACAACAAACGTGTTTTTTTGCTCGTTTTATGGATAAATTGTACCGAACCCTTCGTGCGCGAGTCCGACTCGCACTTGGCCGGTTATTTATAACACTCCTTCCCTGCTAATATATATGCAAAGAGAAACCGTTGACTTTTTTTTATGTAATCGAATGATGTGACGAGCTAGTCGTTAGCCCGGTGTTAAGCGTCACGGCCGCCCATAACAGATTGCAGTGACTGTTTTGATTTGCTAAAAATTACCCAAACCGGTTGCAGTACTTATACTCTATTGAAACCAATAAAGAAAACATTTTACACAAAAATTGAGAGAACTCTGAGACAAACGGATATAAACGGATATAACGCTCTAATATATAGGTACTCTACTGGTGGACTTCAATATTTGATTCAAATAATTTGTTTCAGAGCTCGAGATCCAAAGAATATTTAAATCTGACGCATACAATATAGCCGAGCATACTCTGGACGCAAAGAACCGTCAGAGGCTAGACTCCCAGGAACAGTCTGTGTTATTTGGTAACTGCCTACGACAGTGGCGAATGTGTAACTCGCACTCGCCGCTTTGGGCCGAGGCGTATTGTCACAGGAACATAGATTACCGGCTGATGGGCCTGGGGGTTATTAAATATGAACGGTACGATTTTATCTTACCATTTATATAATTAAGATCCAACCAGAACTTAGTAAACGCTGATCTAGTTGAGGCAAACAAAGCGACTCAAAAAGGCAGTAGGACATGGTATCCAATAAATTTTACTATCATCATCATCATCATCATCAACAGCCTGAAGACGTCCACTGCTGAACATAGGCCTCCCCCAGAGAGCGCCACTTTGAGTGGCTGCTCGCCTCCTGCATCCATCGGCTCCCCGCGGCTTTCACCAGATCGTCAGTCCACCGAGTGGGGCCGGCCAATGCTGCGTCTTTCGGTAAATTTTACTATGTCGTATACAAAATCGGCAAACCCCCCACCCCGCGGTAAGCGTCCAAAGTAGCGTTTTATATGGGGGAGGCCTATGTTCAGCAGTGGACGTCTTCCGGCTACAAAATTGCTGTTGGCTTTAAAGAGCTTTGATCATAATACACATGATCGACGGCAGGGTGGGTAATATAAGATCGCATGTCGGGTGAAACGAGAGGGGGCGTGGGGTGTTCGGTTTAAATGTAGCTTCACTGCGGGAATGTGGTATATTCTAACGCCGATGCTATCATGCTATTGCTGGTCCCACTATTGGATATACGTACATTGAAATTAATCGCAGCCTGACCTTTACTGCAGATTGAATCCGCGACTACGTTACTTTGAGCGTGTTTTAATAGCGCCAGAAAATACGCTCAGGCAGCACGGCGTCACTATTGGCATACTAGGGTTGCCACGGACTTGGTTCGACATCGTGTTGAAGGAAATCAAGATGCCTGTCACAACCTCGACGTCCACTCAAAGTGTGAAACATTCTCAGAGCAAGTGAGATATTTTATATAAGTTCGTAGAACTGACAATTGATGGGGAAGAAAGGTTCTAGAGTGGCGACCACGAAACGGAAAACGCAGCGTAGGCCGGCCCCCCACTAGGTGGACCGACGACCTGGTCTAACCGCGGGGAGACGATGGATGCAGAAGGCAAGCAGCTGCTCAAAGTGGCGCTCTTCTGTGGAGGCCTATGTTCAGCAGTGGGCGTCTTCAGGCTGATGATGATGATGATGAAAACGAAGTACCTCAGTAGGCACGTACCTACCTACCTACCTACCCAATTCTCTGGTATTTATTTCATTTTACAGAACCACTTCATCAAAGACTTCTAGAGCCTCCAGGCAGAGCACCGCTAGTAGAAAAAGTACGGTAGTAACACCTCCGGCACTATTCAATGCAGACATTTATATACCAGAAAGAGAGGACTCGACGTGAGTTACCGATTATAGAAATACCTTTAAGATAAACAATTTTTCCGTTTTTTAGGTCTATATATACCGGGTGTAATTGAATCAAATCAAATCAAATATTTATTCGCTAGAACACAATTTACAGAGAAGATCTTAAAATAACATAATAAGGCATTTTGCGTTCAACCTGCATGCAAGCGTGCAAATATTAAATAGTGTTACAATACAATTGAAATTCTTTAACACTATAAAATGTGTGTTGTAACAACCAGTCATGCAATGTTTTTTTGAATATATTGCCTGTTAGCATTTTTATATAATCAGGTATACAGTTATATATTGATATGCACATATTATAGACATTTTTCTTGTATATATCTTTACGACAAGGAGGTTGATGCAGTAGGTTGACAAATTTGGCTCTTTTCTGTCGTTTAATAATTTCGCTGCGTTTATGGAAAAAAAGTGAATTGGCTTTAGTGAAAATACATTAGCATCCTTTGAAACTAGGTACCTATACCTACCCACTCCTGACGTAACCGGTACGCAAAGATTATAAAGCCCGTTGATAGCTCGTGCACATATTTTCTCGTACAAACACGACTCACCTGCGCGGGCAGGGGACGAGGTAACAAAACGAGACAAAGCTATACGAACCTAGATGTGGGTATCTTTCAAAGCATTCTATCCGCACGAACATCCAACGCGGCTAGTCTGCTGTATCGGTCTGTGTACAGGCTGATACACAATGTAACATAACTTGCTTACGTGCACTAGTTAAGAGTGAGTACAATGGGGCTGACATAGTCGTTGGACGACTCAAAGTCCCTAAAAAATTAAAGATTTAAAAAAAAAAAAGCTATACGAAATTACAAAGGACAGAGCAGGATGGAACAAAAGACATCAACGGATTCCCGTGATTTGTATGAAAATAGTAGTTGAAATATACTACTAATTCCGGGGAAGTTCTAGGGGAAATTGTATCATTGGTCAACTGGATTTATAATCAATGCCGGTACGTGTCGACCAACATTTATTATGAAATGTAACGCATGAATATTGATAGTAACTCCAAAAAATGGGATAACCTACTTAATCAGCTGCTGCAGTACAAAATTAAATTAAAATAATTAAGTACTGTTACAATGTGCTTCTATGAGATCGAGAACTTCTATGGACAGTTATACACCTCGACACGTAAGCCCGCTACTAACACAGCTCAGGACATCAGAGCCAAGTTAGTCCGACACTATACCGAAGATATCCCGGACGTCAGCCTGTACGAGATTAGAATGGCCCTCAAACAGCTTAAAAACAACAAGGCACCAGGTGAAGATGGAATTACGACCGAACTTCTGAGAGCGGGTGGTAGACCGGTACTTTTAGTCCTCCAGAAGTTATTTAATTCTGTCATCCTTGAAGGTATAACGCCAGAGGCATGGCACAAGAGCGTGGTGGTGCTCTTCTTCAAAAAAGGCGATAACACCTTATTGAAGAACTATAGGCCCATCTCGCTCTTGAGTCATGTGTATAAGCTGTTTTCGAGAGTCATTACGAATCGTCTCGCACGCAGGTTTGATGAATTCCAGCCTCCCGAACAAGCCGGTTTCCGAAAAGGCTTTAGCACCATAGACCACATCCATACGCTGCGCCAGATTATACAGAAGACCGAAGAGTATAATCGGCCGTTATGCCTAGCGTTTGTGGACTATGAGAAAGCCTTCGATTCAATCGAGACTTGGGCGGTGCTGCAGTCCTTGCAGCGATGCCAAATTGACTATAGGTATATCGAAGTTTTGAAGTGTTTGTACAGTAAGGCCACTATGTCAGTCCGACTACAGGACCAGAGTACGGAACAAATTCCATTGCAAAGAGGCGTGAGACAGGGAGACGTTATTTCTCCGAAACTGTTCACAAACGCATTGGAGGATGTTTTCAAGCTCTTGGAGTGGAAAAGATCTGGCATCAACATAAATGGCGAGTACATCACTAACCTTCGTTTTGCCGATGATATAGTCATAATGGCGGAATCGCTCGAGGACCTTAGCACCATGCTCAACGACCTCAGTAGAGTCTCCCAGCAGGTTGGTCTTAAGATGAATATGGACAAGACAAAGATCATGTCTAATGCTCATGTTCCACCTATACCGGTAATTGTTGGGAACGATACTCTCGAAGTTGTCGACAAGTATGTCTACCTAGGACAGATTGTCCAATTAGGTAGGTCCAACTTCGACAAAGAGGTGGCGCGAAGAATCCAACTCGGCTGGGCAGCGTTCGGGAAGCTTCGTCCTATCTTTTCGTCCAAAATACCGCAGAGCCTGAAAACGAAAGTTTTCAATCAGTGTGTGTTGCCAGTGATGACTTATGGAACTGAGACATGGTCTCTTACTGTTGGCCTCATTAGTAAGCTCAAAGTCGCGCAGCGAGCTATGGAGCGAGCTATGCTCGGTGTTTCCCTGCGAGATAAGCTCCGGAACGAGGAGATCCGCAGGAGAACTAAAGTGACCGATATAGCTCTTAGAGTTAGTAAGTTGAAGTGGCAATGGGCAGGCCACATCGCTCGTAGAACTGACAACCGATGGGGAAGAAAGGTTCTCGAGTGGCGACCACGAACCGGAAGACGCAGCGTAGGCCGGCCCCCCACTCGGTGGACCGACGACCTGGTGAAAGCCGCGGGGAGCCGATGGATGCAGGAGGCGAGCAGCCGCTCAAGGTGGCGTGCTCTGGGGGAGGCCTATGTTCAGCAGTGGACGTCTTCAGGCTGTTGATGATGATGATGATGACAATGTGCTTGAAACGTAAACTTATGGACGTGTGCATTCTCCCTACCCTCACATACGGATCTCAAACTTGGTCTTTGACGGAACAGCAAAGGTCTACGCTTGAGGTTTGCCAACGAGCGATTCAGCGCAGTATTCTGGGGGTCAAATTAACTGACCGTATCAGAAACACAATACTGCGCTCAAAGACCCAAATCGCAGACGTCACCCAAAAAGCCGCCAAGCTCAAGTGGGACTGGGCAGGACACGTTTGTCGAATGCCCAAAGAATTATGGGCGAAAGCTACCACCGACTGGGTTCCCTTAGGAGTTAAACGGCCGCGAGGCCGGCCTAGGCGGCGGTGGAGGGACGAGTTGGACGCTTATGCGAAGGATTGGCCCACACAAGCATTAGATCGTAAAAATTGGAAAGAGGGAAGGGAGGCCTTTGACCAGCAGTGGGACAATATGGGCTAATATAATAATAATAATAAAAAGTACTGTTTTTAAATATTGCATATAAGGTAAAAAAAATGTAACAGTATCAAAATCATTCGTGCCGAGTACGTTAGGCGCCGCGGAAATCTTCATAGTTTTCAATAAAAAATATTATCATTTGCACTCTTTACTCTTTAATAATCATCAATAAATGATGTACTATCATGCACTCAATTTATGCTAAATTAAATTACATCTTGTATAAGAGAAACACCGTCAAGGTATCGAGATAGGTGATTATCAGTGCTCATGATAAACCTAGAGAGGGTGCTACCACTATGGCCTGTTTTAATTAGCCTTATCAGTAGGACCACTGAGAAATAATCCCACTTGTTCGGTATTGAACAGATTCTGGATTGGGCAGATTCGAAACTCGGCAGATTCTCTATTCGACAGATTCGTAGATTGGGCAGATTCTTGGATTGGACGGACTCGCTATACAACAGAAGTACAGGTGTAAATAAAATAGCAAGTGAAGCCAAAATTAGAACTCCCAGTAGGTAGGTAGGCTTATTATACCAGAAGTCCAATGGGTAGGTACCTATTTTCTACCCATGAGTAATTTTAATGGTAAATACTACGACTTAGCTATAGATCATGTACCTTAATAATGAGGTTAAGGATGGGGGTAGGCTAATTATATAAAATACAATATACGTTCCTTCATTAATAAGTGAAGTAATTACGTACCGAGGAAGAGGAGATACTGAAGAGGTGGTCCTACTCTTTATTATTTTTATAGTAAGGCTTACTGGGGAAAAATAAGACCTGTCACCTCAGGTGATAGGTCTTATTTTTACCCAGTTATTCCTCAGTGGACTATCAGGTAGCTCGCCCGAATCTTATTATCATTAAGTCTATATGGGAACAGAATTCCCAGTGGTCCTACGAGTAGGTAAGAAGACTACTTGGGAATGGCTCACCACTGAGGGCCGGGTCAGGGCCGAGCTTTAGGGCGGGTTTTTTCCAATTCGAATGCCAGTAACACATTCTGACCATTGGTCAGAATGTGTTAGAATTTTTATCATTAGTAACATAGATCAAAAAAACCCACCCTATAAAGCTCGGCCCTAAAAAAGAATTTTATTATTCTGTTGCTATTCATTAAGCTGGATGCCTGCTTTCTGCAACATACTTACCTACTATATAACTTTCATACATCGCATGCGACTTTTTCAATTTTATGAATTCATAGAAACTGTGGTCATAGTCCACTGTGCATAGTTGTTTCGCGGATTGGCGATATATTTTTTATTAACCTGCCATCTGCAGGATTTATATAAATATTTGAGCATTGCCTCAGATAGCATGACAATAATCGTAACTATTCGGTACCCATCGCTGCCTGCGGCAACCGCGGGGCGGCCGTCTACGAACACAGGCAGCGATGGGTATCGAATGGCTGATTTCGACTTATTTACCATTTCCAGGTTATGCATTCCCGATCGCTTTCCGTCAACCGATCAGCACAGGAAGTCATGCAATGAAGATCAACATAAGAAATGGTTAGCGCATGTCCACCGCCTCATTGGCAAAAGAAAATGTACAAAAATGAAAAAAAAAGTTAAATAACATTTTTTGCAATATTATTTTGTGTTTTTTTTTTTTTTTTTTTTCTCTTATATTTTGGCTCCACACATAGTGTATTTAGCCAGTGTCAAGTATTGTAGTTTTTCATCGTATTATGAAATATTTCATGTAAAGTCAAGTCTTAGTCACAGTCAGTCAGGGTAGTCATAGTCCAGTCTAAGTCAGGTAGTCATAATCCAGTCTAAGTCATACCCTAGTAAAGTAGTGGCAACTTTACTAGAGGCTTCTATGGAATTTTGGAAGCAACACGAAAAACCACGTTTCACTACATTATATCACTTGCCCACACTTATACTCGTAATTCAGCACTTAATGCGTAAAATGCCACTAATTTTAAACATTAACACTAGAAAAAGCATAAGTTTTGTGAAATAATACAATGCAACGACGTGAACTTTTTCACGTTCCCGCCAAAACTCCTTATTTTGTGTTGTTTAACATTATTTTTCATCTCTTAATCGAAACAAATAAAAGTTGCCATGAATTTTGTTTATTTATTACCTATCCATATTACGGTAATTATAAAAGTGAACCAGATATAAACAAAGGTTTAGATACCTACAAAGAGGGCACGACCCGTATGAGTGAAGGCCAGTGAAGGCACTTCGGTTAGTCTCGCAATTATCCTGTCAGAGTCGATACAAGCCATGCATCTTTAAACAGTTCTACCCCGTATCACTTATGAATTACATATTAGTACCCTTTAGGTTCATATTTCTGAATCGATACGTCTGTTAGGTTAGATAATATTAATGTTGGGCATAGGATAATAGATTTTCCCGCAAACCGATTAGATACCTGCTGAACACCGACCTACCAATAGCCTACCTGTAGAATCAGCACAAACATACGCCAATGACCTTGAGCGTTGGACACAAAGTTATTAATAAGAGCCACCTGGGGCGCCACACTCGCAGGTTTGACAATGAGCTAGAGTTTGTCAAAGATAAACAATTCCAGATGAAACTCCGTGAAAAATATATCTACCTATTATAATAATATTATGGTGCCCGGTTTATTACTTATATAATATATCTATCTATATTACTTATAATAAAACTGTAACAGGTCCAAATCTGTACATTGAAGATAATGTATAGAAATTTTTTTTGAGGGCTCCATTTTGATGGCCTTGATAGCTCAGTTGGTAATGGCTCTGCCTTCTGAACTATAGGTTGTGGGTTCAATTCCCACCTGGGACAAACATTTGTGTGATGAACATAGATGTTTGTTCTGGTGCTGGGTGTTGTATTGTATTCTGTGTATGTATTTACAATCAAAAAAAGTATCTAAGTATACATAAAAAAATATTATTTTGGAGGCTTGCATTAAATAAAATTAAGCAAGATTTAAAATATATTTTACAAAATACAATCAATCGTAACACTTTTTAAACTTTTGTGACTTTAACTCATATTATTAGGTTGGGGAAAAAGTCTTTTCGCATTATAGTAAGTATGAACTTGTAATAAAATTTCTTTGGCTGTACTATTTGTATCTGGCTGGTTTTATCATTAAAAGTTTAAATTTTAAAGAAGATATTTCCATATTCAAATTAGGAAAATGTGTGATTTTTATTTGTTTTTCGTACTGTGAAGATGAGTGAATCTAATGAAGAAACTCCATACATTTTAAAATTTTACTACAAAAAACATGGACCTAATAAAAAAAGAAGGATGGAGTCCCAATTGATCCCGAACCGAGGTACCCTTAGGAAGTCGGAACGCTAATAAGTACAAGCGGACACGCACACACTCACATCATAGGAAGTCTATCGCCTGCCATTACTGCTACGGACGTCGCCCAAGACGCTTAGAAAAAAAATTATAAAATGCTGTCTTGCGTTGCGAAAAGTTGTCGGAATCATAGTAGTTTGATAAAAAAAACTCAAGGGATCACTTTTCACAAGTAAGCTTGTTATTATTCCACTAATTTTTTGCTTTTTCGATAAAATTATTGAGATGCAATCAATACACAAAACCAGCTTAGTGTTGCCAACAATCAAACTTGCAAATTACCCGGAAGTATGGGAGAATGACGAAATTGTGTTCGAATACAAGTTATTCACCTATATTGATCATAATTAGAGAACTGACTATACGCAAATGCATATTTCCATTATGCATATTATGCATGTGTTGGTCTTTTTCAGGTTAATAAATATTTTACCTGTAATGGACCTACTAATCGTGCATATTTGGGCAGGTTTTCTATAACGTAGAAAAAGTAAAGTGTCATGAAATGTATTAATAGATACTTACTTTTACAAATTAAGACGTGTTTTTGACTTTTTTGGTTGGCAAACTGTCAGAAGGGCCATGATTGGTTGATACTTGATAGGTTGGTAGTGTTGGTACCATCAGCCAATCATGGATGGTTCCGCTCGAAGAAAATTGAGTTTGCTGGGGAGTCCAGCCATTACGAAAATGTCGAAAAAGCAGTTAATTCCCGTTGAGCAGCAGTGGCGTCAAGACATATGACACTTACTAGTATTGGAAGTTTGTATAATAAATAACAAATATACATAATGGAAGATGCAAGTTTCATTTCAAAATTAAAGTAGAAAAATACGAGTGATGTGTTCATAAAACATTTTCAGCAAAAGCCTGGCTATAATTCTTTGTGCGAAATAAACAGTTTTATTGACTGACTAACAGACCCGACCCGGTTAGTTAGTTTTACGCCCTAGCCCTATCCAAAGGAAGAAAGAAATGGGAGAGGAAAAGCCTCAATGGACGCAGGTGCGCCTCTGTTTACCATCATACATTCATCCTTTTCCCCTATCTTTTTCGTTCTCCCTTCCTCTCCCCTATAGCATAAAGGATAATATAGAGTGGCGTCAACTTCGTTGCTGACGATGTTTTATTGTAGTGTATGGATTACATCGCGCAGGTATAACTGCAAGGACTGCACTGCCGAAGCTCGCTGTACTATCGTACACCATGAAATTACCGCTAGGATTAAAAATTTAGTAATCTTTTGGCAACATCTGACTCTAAGCCTGTACGATAAATAATGCACACCAGCTCTAGGTCATCGTAAAGTAGGTAGGTATCCTATAAGTTGAATCTAATATGGACAGACAGATACACAACAAAATAATCCTATACGGGTTCCATTTTCATACTGAAACGGAGCAAATATAGCATTAATAGCGTGTAAAAGTATATATATATTTATGTCGTAATAGTTTTTTACAAATTCAAATAGGACTAACCCTGAGGGATGAAAAATAAAATGACATAAGTTATTAAATTTTGACTACTCTGTTACAAGATCGCGTAGCTTTTTGGTCATACAAAAAGTCACACCAACGTCAGATCTTTTTTTTGGCCGGTTTCGGGTAATTTTCTTCACATGGCAATTTTTTAATCCATCACACATGTTTAGGTGTCCGCCAGGGCCCAGAAGTATATGACGTCATTCATGGACAACAAAGATAGTGCTATACGTTCGGTACTAAGCAAAAAAAAGATGAACGCAATATCTTTGGTCCTTGTCACCGTTACCGGGTTTTTTATTTGGCTTCGTTTGATCTAAGCCAAACAGGTTAACAATTTTTTTTTAATATTGTGGTTTCTTGTGAAATAATCCAATTGAAATAGTGATTAACGCAATAAATATTTGAAAAATAATGTGTGTGCAGTAGGTGAATGCAGCATTTTATGCAGCAGAAGTCGTACTGAGGCGTAAACATGAAGGAATAATATTTCACAAGTAAGTAGACATTATTTTGTCTATTTTCCCTTTTAGAAGAGTTTATTGTGAAAAATATAAATACAGCGTTACATTTCATGCAATAACAGGTCCTCAGCTTAACAGAAAAACAGCTAAATGATTAATTCATGAATAAAATAACCAAACATAACCAAAAAATTTCATTGTCAAGGTACTGCCAGTTTATGCTTTTTAATTTCCCATAAAACCAGCTAGGTACCATGTTGATTTGCAAATAGTTTATAAGTCGGAATAAATCTTATTGTAGGTATAGTAGCTAATTATTTGCTTGATTTCACTTATTTTTTCGATTGTAATTTGTTTTGTGCTTAAATAAATAAATAAAGTAAAATATATCATTTTATATTTAGGGTCAGAGGGGGTAAGTGAAACATACTTGCACATCTGTCCACTTTGTGAATTCTGCTAGGACGCTAATTTTTTACACATAGAAAGCCTTAATCTGAAATGGCAAATGACGGCAATAAATACTTTTCAAGAAAATAATTTCTGAAAATACAATTTGCATGAATGAAACATCACTTTAAAAATGGTTCACGATTTTGACAGAAACGTTCCGATTCAATATTCTGACGGTAGGTTGACATTGGGGTTTGATTATTTTGTAGGTGACTATATTGACAGTTTTGTTTTTATTATCTGTTATCCGCAATTATTATCCTACTTATATAATAATAGCTGCATAGTATCTTTATAGCACTTTATAAGCGCAGAATCTCCATCTCTTTCTGTGGGTGCCGTTAAGAGCAGACTAAGGGGCTATCCAGAGAATGGGCAGTAGCACTCTCTTTGGAACATTATAATCTTCTGCGATGACAAGCCATTTGCCAAGCGAGGTGATTATGGCAAACCTCTAACCTCTCTATAATCAGCGTCTAAAATGGCGTTTTATGGGCACGCCTGTGTTCAGCACTAGACGTCTTCCAGCTGTTGATGTGAAATACGTGATTTTCGCCCATCGGACATTTACAATGACATTTGTAATGTAGTAGGTATTTGATTGATTTTATTACCTGTGTCGTCTGTGACTGCAAATACTAACCGCACATTACGCGCCCTTTCATGCATTTTTTTGTGTAAAAATGTACATAAACACTATTAAATTGCTTCATGGCATCAACCGAGTTGTGTTTTGTAAACTTAGAGATTTCTTTTTATTATATGACCTAGCAGAAAGATTGTGTGACGCGTGTGTTAGAGCATTGAAACCATTTCGCCACATAGCATAGAGCTAAACTGCGTGATTTATTGATTACGATAGGGTTTCACTTAGGTACTCCTTCGTTTCACTTACCCCACCTGACCTTGCATTTTAGTTTTTACAATAAATTTGAAACAATGAACACTGGTAAAACATAATTTTTAGGTATCAAAGTAAATTACTCTATAGATAGAGCTAACGCAATCACCCATTATTTACCCAAAATTTTGGGAGACGTTCTTATTCAGGCAGCACCTTGTGTGGGAGCAAGAAACAACTAGGCGGGCACGCGCTGTAAGATTATACTAGTGGGAATTCTGTGGTGTCCGCCATTGCTGTACGTCAGTTCGATGTCAATCAAAAATCACTCCTGTTTTTTTTTAATTCTATGACAAAAAAGGTAAAAATGAAACGCAAGCCGCGAAAAAAAATTGCGATGTTTATGGACCTAGTGCAGTGTCTGTGAGAGTAGCACAAATTTGGTTTTTAAGCGTTTTCAATCCGGACATTTTGATGTCAAAGATGCACCTCGCTCTGGTCGCCCTATTACGGACAAAATGGATGCCATTTTTAAAAAAAAGTGGAGCAAGAGCGGCATATCAGTAGTTACGACGTAGCTGAAGAACAGCATTGCGTAGCATTTGAAAAAAACTGGGTACACAAAAAAGCTCGATATTTGGGTCTCTCACGAGCTCACTGAAAGAAACCTAATGAACCGTGTACTCATCTGTGATTATTTATTACGACGTAATGAAACCGAACCATTTTTGAAGAAGCTGATAACTGGTGATGGTAACACGTTCAATTTTATTGATCAAGAAAATTGACGAGACCACTTAAGTCAATGTTTTCTCCATACTGTAAACCGAAAAACATTGACCAATACTAACCCTAAACGATCAATAAAATTGATCAATCCCAAAGATTGATCAATAAAATGTAACGTGTATAGGTGGCCTAACGCTAATTTAGTTCGACTGGAACCCTACCCTGCCAAAAGAGTTTAAAATACCTATACTGACCTTCTGTGTATACGATCTATTATTGTTCCAAATACTTTTACTGACATTAAAGTCACTAAGAACTAATCAAATGGCTCTAAAACTGACTTTTTCGTATAGTCGATACCTATTTATTGGCTGTTTAATTGATAATTTTCTTACAAATAAGAAAAACATTTAAAATATTTTATATAAAACAGCAGCGCGTCCACCCGTTGGCACATGCCGGGGCAGACTAACTCACGCGCCGCCAAGGGCCTCGCCCTTGGCTCGCCGCAAAATAACGCAAAATATTACTAAACAGACTTAATTTTGGCTCTAAAAATAAAATGATCAAATGAGCTTGTATATTTTTAAATTTCCTATCCGAGGGTGTAAAAATATTTAATGACGCAATCTTCCTTTACGCGGCATTGTACACTGTGTGACTGGAAAGGTGTTCTTAAAGTATTTTTTTTATTCATAATGTACCTAGTAATCGAATATTTTGTTCAATTGATAAGTACAGGTGCAGAATGATCTTATTGGTGATATTTTTTTCATGTCTGTAGAATTCATAGGTTCTTCAGTATGATTAGTTAAAAAGACGCGTTTGGCCTATGTTAAAGGCTTAAACTGCAAATATGGATACTGTGGAATAGATGGCCCCGTCCTGTACCCCTATACATAATAATACATATAACTATGTGTATAGGTATGGGTATATACACGATCTAAATACTTAATATAAATTCAGTGAAAATTACTCGACATGAATTAAAATGATACAGTCGGAAACGTTAATAAACCGTATATTTGTAAATTATAAATGCTCGAAATAACTACAATGAGGTTATACTGACCGTTATTATTAAAAATAATAAAGAGGGCAGCAACGATCGAACTCATAAAATATGCTGTCGTAACTAAATATGAGAATATAAATATAACAATTATCATATAAAATAACAATAGTAATAAGACTGCGAATTGGAAAAACATAAAGTTCACAGACTCTGTTTGGACTAATTAGCAATGTACTTTTTTAGTGGAGCATGACCAGGACTACTATTACAAACCTCTGAGAGGTGTATAGTATACAAGTTACAAAACTTGTAAGATATTAATAAATAAAATAATAATACTCTATATTTCTGAGTTTCATTCACAAATTATAGGTACCTATTATTAAAAAACATTAAACGAACAAAAATTCTATACCTACAACAAAATTGTAGCATAATTAAAAACAAAAAAACATGGAATTATTATATGACGCAACATCACAACCATCACAACAACTTTGCTAAAATAGTAGTTATAAATAAATGAATCCCCCTTACTGATAAACACTGCAGAATAGTGGAATACTCGGAGAGAAACAAAACACTAAATATGGTGCGAGAGCCCACTGCACAAATACTTACGTTATCGGGTAACCCAATAGGCTTTCTTTAGATTATTAACCGACACCTTAATATGTAAAAAAAATCAGGTCTGCCAGTGCCGATCCTGCCGGGTCATGGAAATAATCGAAATTTTTAACGTATTTTTTTTGTCAAAATTACGTAATAAGGTACCCGAATAAAGGTGCTGGCAACAGTTACCCATTGATTACTTATGTAAAAAAAATTAGTAGTAGCCAGAAGTACCTGGCAGACCCCTAAGAATATGCCCTTCACACCTTTTACCTACCTCAGCGAATACCCCAATGAAAACTACGCCCAATAATAGCCAAGATGCCCCTGATAATAGATTAAAAGGTCTGCCAGGTCTGAACTTGGAGAAACTTGGTATTCAAGGCATTTGAAGTTGGTGGAGATGGATTATTTCCATGGCCCGGCAGGATCGGAACTGGCAGATCTCATTTTTTACATGCTTAAGTGTCGGTTAACGATTTAAATATAGCCTATTGGGGTATCCGATGACGTAGGTATTTTTGCAGTGGGCTCTTGCACCAATAAGGGGTATAGGGGTTTAGGGGTTAAGTATAAGTATAAATACATCGATAAGTAAATATGTATACCTATCGATTTTTACCATGGATGTAGTTTTTACCCATACTGTCAAATAATATCAAAGTACCTATTAGTACTATCTATTATGCAGGCTCTCCTCAATGTACCGACATTCAAAATGCTGTCCAATATTTATTATCAGCCTGACCATTGGCCGATCTAGGCTGATCCGATCAAAAAGATCCTGCTATGTGAGCTAAGTTAGTACATACGCTACAAAAGTACATTATAGCTATCGGCCTTTGATTGAACGGATTTCGGATGGACGTACAGGATGCAACAGTCTCTGAAGTCGAACCTGCCAGCGACGCCGTTGTGTCTCGCTGCACGGCATAATTCTTTCAGTTTCGCCGGGAAATGATGGAGGGAAGTACACGCTGTGGATATTAAATGAAATTTAATATAACTGCTTCAATAAGAGAGAGAATTAAATGAAATACTGTAAGTATATTAAGGCTACTATACACACGGATCCACTATCTCACTCGCGCATTGCAACATTTTTGAAGATATTAAATAACGGCATTTACTTACGAAAACCTGGCTAAATAATATTACAAATGCTAAACAAAAATATCATATTAATCCGAACAAGATTTTACATTTTACAGTATCCAAGTTATTTTTCTCTCTATCCAATTTTTATGTATGAAAGCTTGTTTGGATTACGTATTTTATTGTTGTTAAACATTTGAAATGTTATTCATAGGACCTGCGTATACAGTGCAGTCACTAGTCATCACACTTCACACTATATAATATATATATAATATATAATATATATAATATATATATAATATATAATATATATAATATATAATATTATAAAGCCGAAAGTTTGTATGTGTGTATGTGTGTATGTTTGTTACTCCTTCACGCTCTGGCTGGACGGATTTGGATGAAACTTGGAATATAGATAGCTTATGTACTGGATTAACACATAGGCTACTTTTTATCCGCGGGTGAAACCGCGGGGCGCAGCTAGTTACAAATAATTTATTAGGTATTGACGTGCCAGGAAAAAGAGTGACGAGAATAATTATTATTATTAGAAAAATGACCAATAAACTGAAACTTAACTCATTTGGATCGCTCCTTGGAAGCACTACGTCGGGGTACAACTTAAATGCGGCTTGTATACTTTTCCTGAAAGATCCGCTACTTTTCGAACTGTATGCACTTGAAGACCTGTAACATTTCATTCAGTATAGACACTGCTTGTCTGCACTAAAATTTAATAGCTCTTAAGTACATACTTATCTCTCTAGGACGTACCTCAGATTGATTTATAGTCAATGACGTATATACCCAAATGCGTATAGTAGGTCATTGACTATAAATCCAGGGCTTTATAATCTTTGCAGCAGGTATACGTCGTAAAGGGACAGGTAAGTGCGAACTTAGGAGCTTAGTACCTACAGATCGGCATTAGGTAGGTAGTACCTACATAATTAATTAATTATACACTTATGTAGGTACTTATACATTTACGTCTCTGTGGTGTGATGCTTGAAGTGTGTATTATTATTTGATCGTTGGGCGTTGCATTACAAAATTAGCGTTGTTAAAAAAACGATAATGATATTAATAATTGATGCATTTCTATATGTAGTTAGATACTTCTCTGTTTACAATAGGTATCTACTAATGCAACTCACATAATAGACGCTTTAGATTTTCCTTCAGTGCCGAGGACGGGTCTCAGCATGGTGTCAAAGGCGGATCGCGGCATCCCAATTATCCCTAGGGATACCCCATAGTTTTTTAGATCGTCTTCCGGGCCAGCTATAGCCCGCATCATGTATAGAAGTCGAGCAGTCGGCCTGTGGTAAGGATGTTAACCGTTAATTATAATAATTACCATTAATTATAATACAGTATTATGTACACTGTTTTACGTAGGTGTTCTAATGCCCGTTTTCACCAAAAATCCCTAAATTTTAAGAGACCTTTAAAGGTATTTAAGTGACATCTGACAGTAATTTTGTTTTCACCGACGATTAAGGGACACCTAAAGCTTAAGGGATCCCCTAAGTTTACGGGGCCAAAGCTTGACCCCTTAGCGTTAAGTGGCAGGTTAAATTATCAAATTGCCACTTTTATTTCAATTGTAGATAGGTATTTGGGTACTGTTTCTACCCGCATAACGGATAACGCCAGAACATGTACCTATTTGTTTTCAGTTTTTCTGATGCATAATATATTAAAAACTCTAATGCTAATATCAATTTAGCATGTTGCTTGTATTTTCGACGATTATTCTCTAAAATATATAAGAATAAAATAAGGAAAATCGGCAACGTACCTACGGTTTTCGAAAACAGTAGAAAAGAATAAACTGTCACTTTACAATTTAAGTGAAACGAATTTAGGTAAGGGTTAAATTTAGGGGGCCCTTAGCCAAAGGGATTCCTAGTTAGGGTGCAGTTTAGGGATCTTTGGTGAAAATGGGCAAGGTACATACCATAATCAGCCCATACGTTCCCACTGCACTGCACTGCTGGGACACGTATATGTATACACTATACATACATGCTTATTCTACATACATACATACAGTATACATACATACAGTATACACACATACATGCCGGTACAAATCATAAACCTCTTTTTTGCTTCGTCGTAGTCGGGTAAAAAGCGGAACGTTGTCAGTTTGTTTATTTTTTCGCCTCAAAACGGCTGAACCGATTAAAATGCAATATTTGTACACATATTGCTTATTCTAATTGCTTTGATCAACATAGCATACTTTTTCTCCCGGAAAAATTAAAAGTTTCTGCTGAAAAATAGGTAAGCAAGTTACTTGAAAAAACCACGGTTGCAGAAAAAGCAGAACGATAATTAAAAAAGAAAAATAGGGTGTGTAACACTTGATCGAATTAATTTTTACTGACATACAACTCACGGGACCGAAACGATGTGTGATTTACCAGTAATCTCATCAGAAAATATATTTCCTAGACATGCATATAAGTTATGGTTGAACTAAAAGTTAATTTTAACCGTAGTAGGCTATTATTATGGTAGGTACCTAAATATTAACTTACCGCGGAGTTTTGATCACTCCTAGACCCATTAAGCGATAGTCGATGTGTCTATGGCAGAACACTTCGTTCAACAGCGGCGAGCGAGTGCACAGCTTCTTGTCATGGCGGACACAATGACCTAACAACACTTCACGTTCTTCCTTTGCCATTTTTGCTATATATCCAGTCTTTAACGTGTGCTCAACTGCATTAAATATTTCTGACTTAAATATCCGGTTTACTTCGAGCTCTAAAACACGGCGTTAACTTATAAAATTATTAGTGAAAATAGAGTTTTTTTTTATGCGATTGAATGACGTGACGAGCTTAACATCAGGTGAACAACTGTTCACCTGATGTTAAGCGACACGGCCGCCCATAACAGTTCCAGTATCACTCGGAACTTTAAAACAATAACTTATCTCGTACTCAATCATCAGATCTTTATGCCAACCACCCCCTGAACTCTGAAGTATATTATGTACCTTTACCTATACTCTATACAAAGTAAAAAGAGAATCATATAGACCGTCCCACAATAAATGAAAACATCAATGAACATAATTATATCACTGCATACCTATCATACAGAAGAACATAGAGCCTCCTCCTATTGCGTAGTCGGTTAAAAACAAAGTAAAGTTGATCGCAATCAACGTGATAAGAAACGCTTGTGTTAAAAAGTTTGAAGAAAACTCTGAATAGGTACCCCAATACACTTACCTACTTATAAGTCGTGAAGTTTCTAAATCAAATTAATCAAATACAATTTAATGAAACAGGTAATCCATACCTATTTGGTTAAAGAATTTTCTTCCCAAAGCAAGCCAAACTATTTGAACGCAAACTCTCAGTAATGTTTCCATTAATCGTGCATCTTTATCTGACAGGGACCTCCGTTTCTTCGCCGGGCCCATGTGATGGAATTTCTTCGTGTCTCCACCACCTGATTATGAAACATTTTCAGCTGTGTGTGACATCATACCAGATTATTATTCCCTAAAACCTCTTAAACAGTTTTCCATGACAGATAAGTAGGTATAGCTATATTGGTATCCTAATAAAAAAAATCTACATTTACGTCCTAGGAAAAAATGTTGTCTACATTAGTACGTAGGTGATATAGAGGCACCCAATGATTTCAGCCGGTATTTACCGGTTTTCCTATGAGAACTCTTAATTTTCTGGATAACGGTGGGTACCTATTCTATGTCGATCTCGATAGTACATATTAGCAATTTGTGTGCAAAAATTCATCCAAAAAATACCTCTATTAAATAGAAAAACAATACAAACAACTGGTCGCCGCCACCGTCTTAAAGTCACAAATGGCGCAAACTATTTTCAGCTTGTCGTTCACATATGGGCTGTTAAAGCATATTTTCTGCTTAGCGACAAGCTATGTGCAAAGTGCAATGAAGTCTACCCGCTTTAAACACTAAACACACATTGATTTAACTGCGAGAGTGCCATCTGATGGGACAAGTTACGAAGTTATACATATTTATATATAAGCTGCACTGTCACTAAATCGTCAAGCCACGAACTATGGACATAATTATTATAAATGTACAACAAATTAAACGTAGTTAAATATAAAGTTTAATTAAAATAACCCGTTGGTGGAGGGGAAAGGGCCCAGAAAACCTGCAGCGTGACCACGTTGAATAGCATTGCTAATTTTCTGTGCAAAATAAAACCTAGCATTCTAGTCACCTCCACGTATCCACGACCATACCTATAATTATACGTCCTAATAACCAAGTAACCATCATAACTTGTTACTTAGTATATATTAGGACGTTAGTTTCGACCCTTCGTTTAGTGGCGAAAAATTGCGTTTAGTGGCTGGTGGTTTTTTCTAGTGGTTTAGTAGTTCTAACCAAACAAAGAAATCAGTACTAAGAATCGTATCAATCTGAGACCAACGATGACGAAGTTACAGACAAAATTATTCATCCGCGAAGAAGACGAATTTATTAAGATTAGCCGTTGTTTTTTTTTTAAATTAGGTATTAACTTTCGCGATTCAAATTATTGAAATCGCATGAAGACAGACCCAAAGTATTACTCAACAAAAATGTTCCCACTTACTATTAGTACTATCTATACTTATATTAAAACTGTAACAGGTCCAATTCTGACATTGAAGATATTTTACAACATTTTTTTTGGAGGGTTCCCAAGTTCATATTACGAGGTAGGCTATAGGATACATTTAACCCTGAAATCCAGCATGGTTCCCTCGGGAGAAAGAATGAGGATGATAATTATGTACTTAGTTGTAATTCTTTAACGCGAGGACCGATTTTATTAAGTTTTTTTTTTAATATATAGTGGTACTTTAAATATTGTTCCGTAAATATTTCGAGGTTGTCAGTTGTGTGGTTCAGAAATTACAGACATGCAACCTTCAGTATTAGTTCCAAAGCCACTCCAACCTACCTCCTGTACAGTTACTATGGGAAAGAGAGAAGGGATGAAGGTAAAAGCGCCGTTTCATCCATTCATCCTTTTCCCTTATCTCTTTCTTTAGACTGAGACAAGGCGTATAACTAATTAACGCGTGCGAAACCGGGGCGGGTCAGCTAGTTGGTAATATGGCGGCGGAATTCCATGGCATTAGTTGTTCTCAAATAGTGTATTTTAGTCTAGTTTGAACAGAGTAGCTCAAATTACCCAATCATAGGTAAGCGTATATATGTTTCGATTTTCATAAAAATTACGGGAAAGGAGTAAGTTGTTTCAAACACTAATATTTCTGAGGGGTGACAGATTCAAGGGGTAAGTGGTCAAGCTCAACATAAAAGCATTTGAGTTCTTCCTAAATTTATTTTGCCAAAATCTGTCAGGATGTGATTAAAAATATTTTGCGCTTGCTCTGCTCGCGCTTTTCAATTTAGTTGTCCTGTTACAGCGGTGTTAATTTCTACATATTATATTTCTATAGCGCTGATTACCTAGGTGAATTTTCGCGCTCGCTGCGCTCGCATTGTCGTTTCCAAAACTCGGACCAACCAGGATTTTTAATTTATTTGGATAACCAGGATTTGGTTTAGGTTACCAATTCCTGAATCCGCGCCTGTTGTGAGGTCTACTGTTCCCAGAGCTACTAGTTGCAGTTGGTTCAAGCATTTGACCACTGTCTCGCCTGATGTTGTTAAGCAATGACGTGTCCTACGATGGGGTATGGTGTTGGGGGGGGGCCTGGAACTACAAGATACGTGGTCAGTGCTCACTCAAAATTCACTTTGACTTGTTGATTCTAATAATTGTATGCTTATTTACTGATTACAATTGCTATAAGTTTCTAAGACATGAATATGATACATTGCTGTAGGTATTTAATATCTACCAATTAGCATCGTGCAATATTCTTTGGCGACTAGCAATCTCAAGTCAGCCAGATTGTCCCGGAACTGGTGCTCAAGTAATTCGCAATCTGGCGTCCGCACTTTTGTTTCCAGTTCTAAAATGCGAACGGACATTTCTTCAGCAATCTGGGAACAGATGTTGTTTTTCATTGATATTTTAGGAAGAAACAAAATGATGTCGCCAGCAAATAAGATCAGCGTGCAAATGCAAATATTGCTCGGAAAAAATCTTGCAGGCAACAGGACCTAGTCACAATCAACATTAAAGTAACACAATCATAGATAGACACACAACACACATAGACACACCGTCATAGAGATATAGCCCACAGTAAATTTTTTACCAATCCATTTCTTCGTGTTTAGATGTTTTATCAGCTTAGCTAAGTTATATTAGAGACGTATCAGGTGCACATAGTTTTCAATCATAAATCCTTTGTTTAATACATGCGACACTCCGACATGCAACATTCCACTGGTCATGGACCGACTCATAAATGTTAAAATCGGTCTAAAGTTCTAAGTTTGACAAATACCGAGTAATTGATGTGACAAATACAAGAACAACCCCAATATACCCTATAACCACAAAACACAGCTCTGTGTTTTGTACCTACCTCCTAACACATAATGTAGGTACCAAGAACCTCATGGAAAATAAGCATACGCAGCGGCTAAACTCTCTTAACCAATAAATAACACGTAGAAATAAATACCTAAATCATTTTCTATCTTATATTTGGAGGAATCTAAACAGAATAATTCTTCATACGTTACTATGTATGATTGAATAACCGTACCTGCAAATAATATGCGCAGCAAAGTATAAGTGCTCTTATAAATCTTTCGGTTGTCGGAAGGTGTAGCATATTTATAAGCATGGGACTCAATATATTCACTGGAGCTGTGTATATGGCTATATCTTTCACGTCCTGGAAATCGGAAATACTTTTTTCCATTAGGAGAAACAGCCTTATTCACGAAATGGTGCCGGAGTTTGGTATAGGTACTAGCTATAGTCTATGCGTACGTTCTTGCTAAAAATTTCTAGAACTTCTACTTAGATGAACGGATTTTTTTTGAAACAAACATAAGAACCTGACCATGACTCCATATAATACATTACAGTAAACAGTATAAAAATCCATGCCGTGGTTTATTTTTGATAAATTCTCAAACTGACAGACGAACAAGAATTGTAAAAATGATATTTTTGGATTTCTATATGTACAGAGTTTACAACTCAAATTCTTTAAATCCTCCTAAGTCTAATTCTACCAAGCTGGCTAAACTTGATGAAACTAAAATAAAATTAATTCTAAGCTGGTAGTAAAACAAAGTTACGAAATAAAACCTGCAAACTAATAACATCAGCCTGGCCCGGTTTCAATTTTCTTTGATAGCGTCGTCGATACCGAATCTGGAAAGCCAAAACGTATTAAGGTAAGCTATTTCAAAACTCTAATATTCTTTATATTGATTAGTAAGCTTTAGTTTTTAATGGTGACTCAAAAATAGTGAAAAAGAAAGTGCTTTTAAAGATATCTAGGCTAAGTTAAATAGGTAGGCTTACCTATCTAACTACTTAGGCTTTAGGTTTCCAAAAAAATTGTAAAGGGACTTTTTAATAAGTTTTTTTTAAATTAGGGTTCCGTGGAACGTAAATAACGTAATTACTATTTATATTATAATTATATATTCCCACGAGGTATACGAATTGATTTAGATAGTCGCCAATGTCTGAATACCTAAATAGCTACCTAAAATTTGCTCATCTTATCTCTCTATCATTGGTTAGATTATTCATTGTTTTATCATTGCTAGACCGTGGTTCTCTCAATTTGACATCGCTGTAAAGACTGCAGCACCGCCTAAGTCTCGATTGAATCGAAGGCTTTCTCATAGTCCACAAACGCTAGGCATAACGGTCCATTATATATACTCTTCGGTCTTCTGTATAATCTGGCGTAGCGTGTGGCTGTGGTCTATAGTGCTAAAGTCTTTCCGGAAATCTGCTTGTTCGGGAGGCTGGAATTCATCAAACCTGCGTGCGTCGTAATGGCTCTCGAAAACAGCTTATACACACATGACTCAAGGTCGAGTTGGGCCTATAGTTCTCAATAAGGTTTTATCACTTTTTTTTTGAAGAAGAGCACCACCATGCTCTTGTGCCACGGCTCTGGCGTTGTACCTTCAAAGATGACAGAATTAAATAACTTTTGCAGGACTGCCACCTGTCTGCCACCCGCTCTCAGAAGTTCCGTCATGATTTCATCCTCACCTGGCTGGCACCTTGTTGTTTTTAAACTGTTTGAGGGCCATTCTAATCTCGTACAGGCTGATGTCCGGGATATCTTCCTTATAGTGTCGGACTAACTTGGCTCTGGTGTCCTGAGATGTGTTCGACTTCACGACTTCATCATAAAGAGCTCCTCCTTCTCCATAAGTCAGCCAGCCTTTGTCCCCCATGGTTCCGCTGCCCATATCCAAATGGCCCCACTCTCAGCTCATCGCCATTCCTCGTGCCCAACTTTGCATTGAAATCTCCCATCACAACGGTGAAGTATGTTTCGGAAGTATGCATTTCTAAGGATATATCCTTATACCTCATAGCTTGTACTTCATCGTCTGAGTGTGCCGAGGTCGGTGCGTAGGTGTACCTGTATGACCTTCAACGAATACCGTTTGGTTATTCTGAGTATCAGGTACGCTACCCTGGTCGACACACTTTGATCACGTTGTTGATGAGAGGCTTGCAGGCGAGAAACTTAACACCACCTTGGGAGAGTTGGAAAACCACCGGGAAGGAGACCAACTCTCCTAAACGGTAACTTATAAAGTTAAAACGGGTCTCTTCGCGCACAGAATAAGCGGTAAGCAGTACTTATTCTTATAAGTTACCGGAAGTTATAGGATTATCGTGTCCTGTCCCTGTCTTCGGACTTCTGATAATCCCATTACATCCCAGCTTAACTTACTCATCTCCTCCTCTAATTCGACCATCCTTTCATAAGCCCTCAGTATTCTAACTTCACAGGGCCAGGAGTCGTGTTTGGTGGGATTGGTAGTCAATCGTCGGATTCTTCGCACCACCTGCTCTGCCGTTACCGTGGCCGCTACCGTATATAGCCACGGGATAGCAGAACTGCCGGGGGAGTGGGGGCCGTCTCTTTCCGTGCTTGTCATTGTGGGTTGCCATAATAACCACGCTTGGCATAGCAGTAGATAACAATGAAGACCGAGGAGAATATGCTACTGCCCATTCTCTGGATATTCCCTTAGCCGCTTTCTACGGCACCCACGGGAAGAGATGGGGTAATCCTATTCGCAACCGGGACCACATGGCTCTACAAATTGTCAATAAAATGCAAGTCATTCTGTTCAAAAAAAACCTTAGATTCATCTCCTGAAAAGATAATCTTCAAACGCCATCATCTAAAATCTCTCGATCGAGTCATCGTTTGCATAAAAAAAGAAATATCATGCAGAATCGGTTCATCTGATTAGGGCAAACAGCTGCCTTTTGGGCTACGAAATCACAGACCGACACACTGAACGTATAGGTACACGCGTTAAACACACGCCCTCTGTTGTTAAAATCAAACTAGATGCACTAAAAATGTAGAGCAAATTACTTTTGGATGAGATAATTATGCAGCCGGTAATGGAGCTACACAACATCGTTCATTTATTCGGCCAGTTTACCTGTTCAATCAAATCGACGTCGTCCCTGAATTCTATCGTACCAGTGGGCGCTTTATTCAGAATTTGGACTGTTTCTATTTCTTGCGGCGGTAGATCACTGGGGAAAAAGTATACTAATCAAGTTCTGAAGTTAAAAGAAGAGATGTGTAAGACACGCACGTTCCAGTGATAATGTAGTGGCTTGTGGATCTGAGCTGTCTCAGTCATGCTTGACGCCAGCTGCCCAGGCTGCGCCACCATGCTGGGGGCTGCGGTGAGACAACTCTACTCTCGTAATGTATATGTTTACCTCACAAAAACTAAAGCTTCAGTAGTGTCATCCCAGTCCCAGTGACCATCCTCATATAAACCACCAAAAGATCCTTCTTCGTCATCGTCAGCCATTTCTCTTCTTATTTTCAGTTGAAACTAAATTGAATAAAACTTGTTAGAATCAGTTAGAATAATAAAATTAGATATAATCTTAGTAAATAGTGAAGTATTTTCAAATATCTTCAAAATAATAATGTCAGTTTGACATATCCACTGCTATAGGCAGGGCCGGATTAACCCTTATAGGCACACAAGGTATACTAGCCTAGGGCCCCGGCCAGATAGATAGCTTGCCTACTGTAGGTACTGACTATGTTTTTGCGTTTTCATGTCAGTCATTTGATTATGACTCAAAGCTCTAATTTTGAAAATAGCTAAAATTTTACGAGTTTATCTAGATAAACGGGAAAAATCTGGCGCTCACGTCACTCGCGCAGCATTATTGTCGACTGCACCGTTCGATATAATCGCATACCTTCATCATTATTAATAAACTACTGAAGTTTTTGCCCTGGCTTCACATGCGTTTTCATGTCAGTCATTTTATTAAAATTGGGGGCTCTAATTTTGAATTCTTATAGCTGATATATTATTCTTTCATCTAGATGTACTTTTAACGTGCAAATTGGCGCTCGCTTCGCTCGCGAATTATTTTCGACTGTACCATTCGATGCAATCGGATTCCTTATTTATAAACTACTGATATTTTTGCCCTGGCTTCGCATGCGTTTTCATGTCAGTCATTTCATTAAGATTTGGAACTCTAATTTTGAATATAGACGATATAATACGTGTTTTATCTAGGTTTAGGCTGTATCATTACAGACAATAGACATAGATATAATTATATGGATTTTTACATTATCGTTACATCCTTATCATTCAAAAAATATTTAAAAACTACCGAAATTCTCACGGCTTCCTTTATTAGCTCATGTTGATAAATAAACGTCCTTGAAAGGCCACTAAAATAGCTCTAATAAATACGTCAATAATGGTGCAGAATAAGATTACTGAATACTGATGGTGTTAAATGGCTTCGGAATGAGAAGCCTCAAATGTTAAAGTGCCTAGGGCCCCTGGGTCTCTTAATCCGGCCCTGGCTATTTCCCTATATAACAAGGTACTTTGTCAGGCCCAAAGAGAATATAACCGCTAACGCCGACTTGTATTCCACTGTGCAGTGTTTATTATAGAGGGCACAGGTACAGGTACATGGTAGAGGGTAAGGTAAGCATTCTAAGTAGGCATGTATTTAAGTATTTGATAGAGGAAGTTATCCAAAACATTAGTAATCTCCCCTTTTGTATGAGTGACTATCCCTTCACGGTTAGTGGCAAAGTTGTGCCGCATTTGGTGGAAACAGTAACTAATATAAAAAAGTACCTTAAGTAAGTAGGTACCTACCCCAGACGATTCTATAATAAACAGATCAAAGATTTATCAGATTTTTATACATGAACGTAATTCATGACCATCTACAACTCGCAAATCGCAGTCTCTACCTATAGCGTGTTTGCGTAAGTTTGCCAGAATTTACGATGTCACTAGTAAGTTTGCTCTCAACGCCACTGAATACAAAGTTATGTTAATGTAAGATACTAGTGCATCCAACTTTAAACCTTAAAACTTATAAAATGTCCAAGTTATTTCCAATCCGGAACGGAAGCTATTGTGTGAACACCGAATATGCTAAAAGGCTTTTGCGCAACTTAGTGCTTACCTACTCTTTATAGAAAAACTTTGCTTTGTTTCTGGCTTCCAACCTGCAAGCCGTGTTCTTGCTTATTAGATTTGTTTTCTATAATTCTGATTCTCAATTGGGGTCAATTACTAAAATAAAGTGCGAAATTTTATAGAAAACGTATTAGGTAGATAATTTACAATTTCTCATTTACAGTTAAAGTAGGTAGGTAACTTGTGCGTAGGTATAGGTACCTGGTCTACAGGTATACCTGCTTGGGCGAAAATGATTTCTTGTCCGGCTAAAATAGTTCTGAATTTGCTTTTATGTGTAAAAAATTGAAAAATTCAAAACAATGAAAATACATCAAATGATTTATTAAAAGGCACCAAAACTCAATTTATGATTCATTCTTACAATAAAAGTTTTAAAATAAAGTCCAAAGGCTATTGCTAAGTAGTTCCGGGAAAATATCACAAATCAAAATATTTTTTTTTGTTTAATAAGACCCAATTTAATATGCAATAGCCGCATTAATATAGTTTTAGTCGAAGAGGTACCTATATGGTATATATGTACCTATATATGCAATCTGTTATGGGCGGCCGTGTCGCTTAACACCAGGCGAACGACTAGCTCGTCACGTCATACGATAAGATAAAAAAGGAAAAAAAAATGTACCTACTACGGTTTTAGTATCGACAATTGCTTCCCATTTAATATTGCATTTCCTACTTCGTACTCAGTAGGTACGTACCTACAGGCCAATGTTTGGTTGCCTTTAACTTCTTATAAAGCAAATACTTTCGATTTGTAATCGCCCTTTGTTATATATATTTGCTTATATACTCAGAATATATTAAAACCCATGCGCAAAAAATCTTTTCCCCGGTGTAATTAGGTAAGTAGGTACCTACCTAGGCACTTTACCTATGTGGATTTTTTATCTATTCAGAAAATTTTCAAGGTTGGAGTTTAAGAAGGTGAAAACGTAAAAAAAAATTTTTTTTTAATGGTTGATAGGCGTTTGGCCACTATCTCACCTGGTGGGAAGTTACGATGCGGTCTAGGATGTAACACGCTTGCCTAGAAGATACCTGTTCACTCTCGATTTGAAGACCCCAAGATAGATAAGATAGATAGATAAACTCTTTATAGTACACACCAAACGTTAAAATAAAAAGTTACAAAGAATAAATTGATTTACAAAAAGTTGGGAACAATGGGCGACCTTATCGCTAAGAGCGATCTCTTCCAGGCAACCTTTGGATGGAGAGGATTGATCAAAGTCGTAAAGGACGGTTTCAGGTTTAAGCTATAAGACAAACTCGCAAGGCAATAAACATTAATTGGATTTAAAATTCTGATATAAGGACCAATTTTAAAGGCTTTAGTCACAGATCTAAAACTCCTAAAACTGTTGCTGTTCTTGTCAAATAGACGGCAATGTAAGAGACGGATATATTTTCAGTATGTTAAGGGCTGTCAAATAAAGCCTTCAAAATTGGGCCTATAATTTACTTTAATTTAGCGTGTTTTTGTAGTTTGTTAAGCGAAATGAATAAACCCGAATAAAAACTGAGCAAGTGTGCCACGTTAATTCATTGAGCTGGCCTCACGGACGATCGCACACGTAAAGTGGCGGCGGCGAACGGCGAAGCGCAGCTTTGATCGTGAGCGCTCTGCCATATGATCAAATGAGTATCTACTTAGTCTACCATCCTGCGGAGGGTCGCTTACAAACCTAGTCTACATCCTTTCTAGGCCCTTGCCTGCTCACTCACATAATAACTCTCATAGCTGCTAAAGGTACCCTAACCCTCTTTCAAACCACTGAACGCACTGAACTAATTTCATTCCGTGGTTCAGCCACACCTGCGCGTCAAATTGCGTCAGCGAAGGGAGTGCGTCTGCGGTTTGGTGCCCGTGTTCTTGGATGGCCGCGCCCCGCGATCGCCGAAGGCAGCGATGGGTATCGCATAGGTTAGCGTTGTGGATGCTCACGCTTCGCAGATGCGCAGGTGTGGATGTAGCTTTTCTATGTTTGCTTATCCCGTAGTTAAACACTTTGAGTGCCAGTTAGGTTTTATGTAAAATCAAAAAATGCCAATGCCAAAAATGCAAAAAATTCGCGAGTATAGGTAGTTATAAAATATTCATCCCTTAGCGAGCAGACTCGTTGCGGTCGCTCCACTAACATTTGTATTTTGTGTAGACGTAGCCTAGGTACCTACCTACCTAGAAAGCATTAACGCATCACTGGCCATATTTCTAACTCAACGAACAATATTTCCAATTTCAATGAACTTGTTTGTTCGTTTAGTTCTAACAAAATTGTATCGATACTGGTGACTAGGTACCCATAACAAACGTTCCGCAAAAAGATTCGAAAAAAGGGTTCGGTTACTTGGGTGTTTTTTTTTAAATTAGGTTATATTTTGAAGTAAGCTAAGAAAGTAAAGTTTATGAAGGAGATTTATGATTTGTATAAAAGTATATAGAATAATATATAGGTACATAATATATAGTAAAAGTTCAATAAAAATGATACACGCATAATGACATGAATTAGGTCCTACCCTGTATCTGGGGCACAGATAGAGAAAAACAATCGATCAACTACTTATAAATATAGTAGGTAGGTACCTACTTATCTCGTAATAAGGACATCCTTATAGGACATAGAGTAAGGGTTTGGAGTCTGTCCATCTGTCTGTCATTAGTTACTTACCTTAGGTACTTAGACTTCAAAAAATCGTAATCTATAATCTATGTGTATCTAAAATCATGCAATTAGGCAAATAAATGATGATAATAGTAGCTAATAACTTAATATCTGTTGATAAATTACAGCATAAATAGAGGTAAGTAATATAATAAATCTAATCATCATGCATTTATATTCCCAGGTGGAGTTCTCATAAAAAAAAAGTTATTTTCATACAACTTGCACGAAAAAATCGCAGTGGCAGGGTACATAGGTACTCTTTGATGGCATACTTAACCTACAAATTACACATATTATGGTACTGTCGGGTAAGGTAGGTATAGGGCGTATAGGTACCTACATTACATTAATAATCAATCAATGGATAATCAATGGATATTTTATCGATTCGATTATCACAGGTGTTTAGGAGGTAGGTAGGTAAGCTACCGCAGCCCTCAGGACAGGAGTTTTTACTCACTTCTAGCCCTCTTAGCTTTTAGGTATTTGTAGGTACCAAGATTATCAGAATGACATCAAAAGCTCATGTTGATATTGAGATGGAGTGCATCGTTCCAGCACGGAGCACGTCGGATGATACGGGTGTAATCCTTCGCCAAGCGGCGTTCAATTTACTCCGTCGTAAACCGGCAACCGCGGACGTAAACTGATGGGGCACGTGCCTGAGACTTGGTAAGAATTTGGATGTTACCTATATTGTACAAAGATTAAACAACTGGATTTTACCACCATTTTTGCTAATAAAAATTTGGTAAGTAGGTAGGTACTTTTGTAGGTAACCTGCCCAGTGCCCACCACCACATCGTAGACGTGGGTGTTTTTATGCATAGTTAAGGTAACCAATGGTTAAAAATTCGAACAAATTCTGACAAAAAACCCACCCTGTACTTACCCTCTTAGAAGATTTTATGTAGTATACCTACACGTAGGTACAAAACGCGTGGAAATACTAAATACATTTTATTATACCTAGGTATTGAAACTTATCTTTCTACTTACCATGGTTTATTGTTGAGAAACGACTCGACCTCGCTATTTCTATATCTATAACATGCATGATGGAATAGGTAACTAAGTAGGTATCATCTATCTGCAGTACCATATTCGCATTGCTGTATTATAGATAATTAACTTTGGTCATCATCATTAACAGCCTGAAGACGTCCACTGCTGAACATGGGCCTCCCCCAGAGTGCGCTACCATGAGCGGCTGCTCGCCTCCAGCATCCATCGGCTCCCCGCGGCTTTCACCAGATCGTCGGTCCACCGAGTGGGGGTCGGCCTACGCTGTGTCTTCCGGTTCGTGGTCGCCACTCGAGAACCTTTCTTCCCCATCGGTTGTCAGTTCTACGAGCGATGTGGCCTGCCCATTGCCATTTCAACTTACTAATTCTAAGAGCTATATCGGTCACTTTAGGCCTCCTGCGGATCTCCTCGGAGCTTATTTCGCAGGAAAACACCGAGCATAGCTCTCTCCATAGGTTTGCTTGCATGCTTAGCATTAACATTAACTTTGGTATTTCATCAAAATAACTGGAACAAATTATGATATAAATGTAGTTTGGTACGTAATATACCTACCTTGGTGGAATATGTTCCACGAATCCTTGAAAATTATGTAGCAGCAAAGAATAAGCATAAATACACACAGTTCACCAGTTGTTTGTGCAGTGCACGCATGCATACGCAAGCGTTCGGGCTAGATAGGCAATAAAATGTTGAATCACCAATCTGAATGAACATCTCCTTCCGATCCATTTCACTTTTATTTTCAAACTTCCAATCCAGTGAGTCGAGCGATGAACCTATTACGAATAACTTTACCTGCGTACCACCAATCCGTGTGTGAACGAGAACATTTGAAGATCCGAAGATATAAGAATGGAACGGATCAAATAAAATCTACCTAATGAAATATTCTATTCTATAAGTAGCCGTTATCGTATGCCGAAATTGTGTTCTCATAAGTTTTGTGCTGTTCCTGAGAAAAAGAATCCTGACAGATAAAAGTTCAGAGGGCGTACCGTGAGCTCTTAGCGCGATTCAAAACAGAGCCTATACTGGATCGCTTGTCGAATTTCCCATACAAAAAAAAAAACAAAGCGATCCAATATAGGCTCCGTTTTGAAAGAGCTCACGGTACGCCCCCAGTTCTTTCTACGGAACCCAAAAATATAAGTAGATAAGCGCAAAAAGTAGTAGGCTGGAGCATTTGGACTGTTTATCATTTGGTCATCGCGGTTAGGATAAATAGTCCAAATGTTTTTCGTAGTAGGTAGTGTAGCTAGGTATTCAGGTTTACATTGTTGCACACGACAACGGCACCATGCCCGTTAAAAAAAATTAAATGAGCACGTTGATTATTGATTAATAAATTAAATGTTAAGTTGAAGAATTAAGTCACTTAGTTCAGTCAACTGAAGTAGTGGAGCTACTAGTTATACCTAATTATTAAATGTATTATCTTTTTCGCATTCATTTTTAAATGAATTAGCCATCAGCAGGGCTTTAAATACCGGTAACACATTCGTAACGTTACCTCCAAAAGATGTCGTTACCGTTAAGTAAAAAATATCGGTAAAAAATATAATGTTATTTATGCTACGTTATACCGGTAACCTTTAATAACGTTATTTGCAAATTACCGTTAATTTTATCGTTACTTTAAAATGGGTAAACGGGTAAACCTGTGAGGTGTAAGTGGTGGAGCCCTGCGGCTTTTCATTGCCGTCGTCATGACGTGAATAGTGCTGAGCTCTATATAAAAAAGTACTCTGTGGTGCTGAGCCAAGACAGAAAAATGGACAAATTCACGTATTGAAGAGTTTTGACTAAATAGGAATGATAGGTATATCAGAATTTAGAACCATTTCATACATCTAAACATACTCTACTTTTGTAATACAGCACCGCCCAAGCCAAGTCTCGATTGAATCGAAGGCTTTCTCATAGTCCGCAAACGCTAGGCATAACGGCCGATTATACTCTTCTTCTGTATAATCTGGCGTACCGTATGGATGTGTTCTATGGTACTAAAGCCTTTTCGGAAACCGGCTTGTTCGCTCGCGTATTTAATACTTTACAGTATTTAGTTTTTTAGCACGCATTTGTACTGACTGACATATAATTCAGGCTTGAACTACCATACGTGTTTTTGGAATACAATGCGGCAAATGTAAAAATGTTCGCGCTCGCTTCGCTCGCCTATTTAGTGCTTTTACTGTGTTTGGTTTCATGGCACGCGCATTTGTACTGACTGACATGTAATTCATGTTTGAACTACCATACGTGTTTCCTGAAAAACAATGTAAATATGTTCTCGCTCGCTTCGCTCACGTATTTAGTATTTTTAGTGTATTTTGTTTACACTTAGGTACTTATATGTATGTAGAGCTGATACAATAGATACGCACGCTTGTTATACAACGTTTTTCATCACAGTTGCGAGGAAAACCCCAGAGTTGCATTATAAATTAACTTAGTGAAAAATGTCGTCCAGGCTTTTTATTTTCACGCGCCGTTAGAGAAAAACCGTGTGACCGAAACCGGACCCGGAACCGAAACTGAAATTGAAACAGAAACAGAAACCGACACCGAAACCGAAACAGAAACAGAAACCGACACCGAAGCCGAAACCGGAGCCGAAACCGAAACAGAAACAGAAACCGAAACCGGAGCCGGAGCTGAAACCGAAACCGAAACAGAAACAGAAACCGAAACCGGAGCCGAAGCCGAAACCGAAACAGAAACAGAAACTGAAACCGGAGCCGGAGCCGGAGCTGAAACCGAAACCGAAATTGGAGGTGAAACCGAAACCGAAACAAAAAGCAAAATTGAAACCGGAGCCGAAACCGAAACCGAAAAAGAAACCGAAACTAAAACCGAAGCCGAAACCGGAGCCGGTGCCGGATCCGAAACCGAAAAAGAAACCAAAACCGGAGCCGAAACCAAAACCGAAACCGGAGCCGAAACTGAAACTGGAGCAGAAACCGAAACCAAAGCCAAAACCGGAGCCGGTGCCGGAGCCGAAACCGAAAAAGAAACCGTAACTGGAGTCGAAACCAAAACCGAAACCGAAAACGGGCCTGGAGCCGAAACCGAAACTGGAGGCGGAACCGAAACAGAAACCTAAACCGAAACCGGAGCCGAAGCCGAAACCGGAGCTGGAGCTGAAACCGATACCGGGCCCGGAGCCGAAACCGAAACCGGAGGCGGAGCTAAAACCGAAACAGAAACCTAAACCGAAACCGAAACCGGGCCTGGCGCCGTAACCGAAACTGGGGAGGCGGAACCGAAACCGAAACAGAAACCTAAACCGAAACCGGAGCCGAAGTCGAAACAGGAGCCGGAGCCGGAACCGCAAAAGAAACCGAAACCGAAACCAGAACCGTAACCGAAACCGAAGCCGAAACCGGAGCCGAAACCGAAACCGGGGCTGGAGTCGAAACTGAAACCAGGCCCGGAGCCGAAACAGAAACCTAAACCGAAACCGAAGCCGAAACCGAAACCGAAACCGAAACCAAAACCAGAGCTGGAGCCGAAACCGAAACCGAAACCAAAACTGGAGCCAGAGCCAAAACCGAAACCACGAAACCGAAACCGCAGCCGGAGCCGAAACACAAACAGAAACCGAAACCGATACTGAAACCGGAGCCGAAGCCGGAGCCGGAACCGAAACAGGAACCGAAACGAAACGAAATGACGAAAATGTACGTATAACTTGCAGCGAGATACAAACTGAATTGAATCGGGTTATCAGATTTATTATAACGTGACGTGTGGTGTAAAGTAAAAAGCACGGGTCACGGGTTTCTTAGATTATGATCCTAAAAGCGGTGGGATAAGAGCCACTTTACGAGCAACTGTGATGAAAAGATTATATAATATGTATAGTAATAGTAATCAAGCTGAACCCCCCCCCCCCCCCCCCCCACAACCCTGAAGAGAATTTCTGGCTACGGCCCTGCCTGTTAACTCGCATAGCGGTCGTACATGCAATTTCGTTAGTGGATTTATTTTTTAATATGGAGGTTTGTAACATGTAGTTTAAAAGTAAGGCTCTCACAACTTGTGGGCTATCATGGTCCTAGTCCCCCCCTTTCGGGATACCATACCAATTCAAACTCACCTTGCATACTGTTCCACTATAATTTTATCAATTATGCAACGAAATTTTCAGTATTTTTTTTTCATCTGATTTTGTCTACTTTTGTGAGGATCCACCCACACAGCTACCAAGATGAGTGAATATAATCATTCCAAGCACAGCGCCGCATAACCAATCAAATCGAACGCGCGCGGAGCCGCGGACAGCACGGAACGGCAACGTAGCATGGCACCGAATTGATATTGCCAAAATTACCGTTAAAAAATATCGTTAGCTGCCTAACGTTATAATAATGTTAAGTTACTCATTAACGTTAAATATTAATAACGTTAGTAAGGTATCGCTTTGGAATTAACGTTACGTAACGTTATTTTTTATGTTACTTGGTAACGTTAACAAGCCCTGGCCATCAGATAATAGATCTTGTAACTATTACGTAAGCACAAATGCGCTTAATAATAATAGGACGATAATTTATTTCTTAGAATATTGGTCAAGATTACTAGGTCGTATGTCAGAGATATGAATGAGACTAGTTTTTCAAGCCAGGATAGGATATCCAAATTTCCAAAAAAAAAACAGTTTTTAGCGGAAATAAAATCAATACAAAGGAGTTTTAAAATTTTGGGGATTTATTTATTTTCTACTTTTTTTGATAAGTACATGAGAATATTCGTACAATTCGTAGTAAGTACTACTTTCAATAGAAATATAGTTAAAAAGTAAAAATTTAAAAAAATCGTGCAAAATTATTAGTCGCCATAGGAATTGCTGCCAATAAAGCAATAACAATAATAATTTACGTTCAACATAATTAAAAAATGTAGGTAGGTACCAACAGATTTTTAAATCATATACTTATGTATAATTTATATAGTATCCCTACTGCAATGAATGTTATGAATGGAATGTTCTTCGTAGACATTATTAACCCTTACATTTAATTCGCGTATTGTTCTTTGGTGTGGTGTGGACTCGCGCATTCAGATATTAAAACTTAAAACTAAACAGCCTTATACCCTAACAATTCTTTTTCAAATGCCTCAACAGACTAGGGTTCACTAGCTTAGGCGCACAACTGAGGTTAAAAGTAAAAAAGTAGTAATAATACGCGAACCAAAAGTACGCGACCCCTAGCGCACAGTACACTGAAGTTATCATTAAGGGCAAAAACGGTAGACTCTTGTCTAACCCCCAAGCTACATGGAAAGCATTCTCATAGAAGCATAATAATAGTAAACCGTACAAATACAAGGATTCTATGTAGTTAAGCATTGGCAACCGCATCATGGGTCTCGGCACTTTTTTGGTAACGGTAGCTTCGTACAATGAAGGAAGGTTACCGAATGCAATTGCTACGTGTGTCAGTAGCAGTAGTATTTTAATGCCTAAAAGACTTTTTGGGTATAGTAGAGGGAAGAGAGAATAATGGCCCACAGTTGATAGGAATAAGAATAACTTCGCATCGGTGACACCCAGCACGCACATAAAACTGGAACAAAGAAAAATTATTTGGATTGTTGGAATAAAATTGACTGCAAGAGTGCAAGAGCATCTTTAGAGTCAGCCTCACTATTACAGACTTCTATACGAGATACCACCGCTTAATATTTTTTATTATTGTGACGTCATATTACAGCAAGACCACAGAATAATTAACAGTATACAGGACACTGCATGAATAGAACTTGACTGTTTCCTGACTCAGTTTTTATCTTACTTTGTCTTCAGCATTCGTTCACAATATGCACGTGACGTGTGCAACAAAAAGTAGTTGCGAAAACAAACTTTTGTAACCGACTTAATTAGGCTGCGGAAGACGCAGCGTAGGCCGGCCCCTCCCTCGGTGGACCGACGATCTGGTGAAAGCCGCGGGGAGCCGATGGATGCAGGAGGCGAGCAGCCGCTCAAGGTGGCGCGCTCGGCGGGAGGCCTATGTTCAGCAGTGGACGTCTTCAGGCTGATGATGAATTAAGAGTTATTGTTAACTAGTTGCGCCCCGTGGTTTCACCCGCAAATTAAAGGTAGCCTATGTGTACATCCATTATACAAAAGCTATCTTTATTCCAAATTTCATCCAAAACTGTCCAGCCGTTTGAGCGTGAAGGAGTAACAAACACTTACACACATACAAGCTTTCGCCTTCATAATATTACTGTGATTCAATGCCGACCTACATATGAGAAGTATTGTTAATCCAAAGTGCAATATGGATGCGTAACATTTAACCGAAATACTTTTGACGTAATTTCATTGCAATACAACTCGTTTGTTCGAAACTACTTGTGATATAATGATCGAGGGATATATTTACTGTTTAGTGTTGATATAAGTTACGGTAGAACTAAGTCAGACGCTATACAATTATTTGACATAGTGCTCTGTAGAAATAATATCAGTTGTCATAATGATATAATGGTTAGAGGACATAATTACATTTGATATACTTCTCATTTGGTGTAAATAGTCATTTCGTCCAAGAGACCGCAGATCACTAGGTTAGATCTTCTGTTGAAGTCCTGCACTCGATTACAATATTAGTATGTGCAGTGTATTATTATGTCTTTTGTATGTTATGTCATTTGAGAAGTATTCACTTGTCTTTTATATAACGCGTTTATTAATAAGGATGCTAGTGAATGATATTCTTGTGTTGTTATATCTGTGGTGTTTCGGTCAAATGAGTATTATTTGTTGTGTATGGTATACTAAATGACGTTCGATCTAGCGTTTGTATTTCAAGTGTATAATCTACATTTTGTATTTCGGACTTATATTACTACCCTACTAAATGACGTTCGATCAAGCGTTGGTATTTCTAGTGCTTGAAATTTTGTATTTCAGACTTTATATTACTTACCCGTGCAATATTAGCTTAACATAATATTTTATTTGTGGGCCCGAGATTGCCCCCAAAATAAATAACACATTATAGATGTAATTCTCATTCTCACCTCAATGGTATCAACGTCATAAGGATGGCTTTTTCGTGTACATGCCAGCTGAACATAAACGAACATGTTGCACATACAATGATGCATCTGAAAAGAAAAACATATTGGTAAGTTTATACTTTATTTCCAACTTAGGAAGACGGGAATGTCAAAAGTGAAAGAGTGGAAGTTGAAAACTATAAAAAACAGAACAATCTGTGTAAAAACCTTACATCAAATTCGTTTGAGAGCTACAATGTCACACAGAACACACATACGTTAAACTTATAACACCTCTCTGTTTGGTCAGGGGTTAAAAAGCATAAGTTATGTGGGTTGTACAGGGGAGGGCGGATAGAGGGGGGTAGAAATAGGTATGGAGAAAAGTGTAGAAACAGGAGAAATGGAAGGGGACAGTACTCGTATATTCGTGGATCCTCTATCTCGCTCGCGCATTGCCACATGTTTAAAGATATTGAATAAGTAACTGAATTTACTCGCGAAAAATCTGGCTAAACTACGTCCTCATGAATAACATTGTAAACGGTCAACAAAGGCGTAAAATTCGTTAGCCTAAGCGAAGCCATGGCGGGTCTGGTAGTAAATAAATAAGTTAATTATCTTCGCGTTTGATAGGGATATCTTGAACCCTGAGGAAAACAGTATTATAGTAAACTTCTCATCACGATATAATGTAGTCCACGTTTGCAAAGTCCTAGGCAGCAGCTAGCTAGCACTAGGTGGACCGAAGATGGTTGCAGGAGGCAAGCAGCTGCTCAAAGTGGCGTTCTGCAGGGGAGGTCTATGTTCAGCAGTGGACGTCTTCAAGCTGTTGATGATGCCACAGCAGTTAGTATTTTAAATAAGATTAGGTACCTCACGAAACTCATCGCTCTGTATCGCCTGTCAGCACACAGATTCCATAGCTTGATCAATGCCGGTATCATTGAAAGCATTGTCAGTGCAAATGTGATTGCTGGCGTTATAGTCGGGAGCACTACATGCTTGTACTCTTGCACTAATCCCCCGGTCATGGATGCTTCCACATGTGTCACGTTCATTCCCAATTTAGGTACTAGAATTGAAACATCCAGAATCAGTCATTCATATTGCAAACTGTCAAGGACTTTCAAATTTCAAGATGCAGATGGTGGCACAAATTATTTGTTAAAGATTAGCAAGCAAACTATATAATAATAAATAAACAAATAACACCCAACAATCACATACATAGATCCTGGACCCTAATTAAAATTCCCTGTATCTAGGGACCCAGGAACTACGAGGACCATGGTCCCACAACACCCAGACACAGAACAAGTATTTGCGCTTTTTTTCTGTGTACAAATACTTGTCCTGTCGCGGGAATCGAACCCGCCGCCTCCGTGTTATGAGCCGACCTGCTCAACCACCACACCACGGAGGCTGTCAAACAATAATGGTATTGTGATATAAAAAGCAAGGAATGCTTGTAGTGTCATTTTGGTAATATTAGTTCCTTTTCTTATTCCATATTAATAATTTTGCCATAGAACACTCACAAGTATGTTGCAAAGCTTTATCCCCAAAGCTATATACAGCCCAGAAGTTTGGCGCCCAGTATGCATGACACAACCCTCTTTTGAAAGGAAACATTCTTGATAAAATCTGAAATTAGAATAACTATATTACTCGGGATTAGCTAATAATATAAATAATAAATAACTTTGTAACTTACTATTAAGTGATCTGTGGTAAATTTGACATTAAGGGTGGATATTACATTTTAACACACGTTATAGAAGCTGGCGATAGTAAACATTATTATGTTTCTGAATTAGTAAGTTTATTATTGTTATTTTTAGTTCTATCTTACTATTGCTAATTTAGTCTGTTTGAGAAGTTAGGGTTAATTTTGTATGTATATACTTACACTATTTATTCATATTAAGTACCTTAACAAAACATTACAAAAATGTTTTGTATGCTGCTCTATTAAAACATCAGCATAAATATAGAACAAAATTAAATAACTTACTGCAAACAATAGGATATACTTGCACATATTTTTAAAAGTACTAGGTTTGCTGTTTTCAAAATCTACTCTAATTGAGTCTAGAAATAATTTTAACAGATTCATAGACCATAATAAATAAATACCTGTGGCAAATGATCTTTAAACGGTCCAAATGATGCAGCAAACAGTCCCACCACAATGAAAGCCAGTTTGTTTAGATTCATGATAGAAAAGGAGCTCCAATCTGTGTGAACACCATCTACTGAAGCTACAGTGAAACAATAGGCTCTGAATAAGTATACTATGTAAACTGGAGCTATGTACAAAAATATATGCTTAAAGTTTAGTAGTGCAGCAAACCAGAATGCTCCTTGGATGTGATTAGCCTGAAATGAGAGATAAAATTTTGTTTAAAAACGTCCGGGGGGTGGTGGGTGCATGGCTAATATAGGTCAATAACATGTTGTAAGTGGTACCGCCTCGGTTGCCATGGTTTCTTTTGACAAAGTTAAGCAGGCAGATGATTGTGATGGCATGTAGGCTTTGCTCCGGGCACATTCCACTCAATCAGTTCAAATACCTCATGAGGAAATCTGATTCACCGAATTGTGAGATGTGTGGTAAAGTGGAGGATGCTTATCACTTTTTGATGGAGTGTGCTCGTAGCAAGTCTATTAGAACTAAATTAAGAGATATAGGTCTGAACTACTTAAATGTTGGAGTCATCCAAATTGTCCTAGCAGAGTCCACATCAGTCACTGCTAGGATGCTTTATGGCATATGCTATGATGTGATTAAGGGTTCCAATTAATTATTATTGTGTAACCAATGGGGCTGGCCTGGCAGTATAGGCCAAAAGTCCCTAAAAAACTTCAGATAAAAAAAAAACATGTGATAGTAGTGAGTTGTTGAAATAAAGTGTTAAATGTAGATACCTACCCACATTTATATCAGTCTTGTGTAATTTTCTTGTTTCTCTTAATCTACATTTATGACTTTATTGTAATACAATTTCATTGCATATTTTTTTATAATAGTTGCTAATTTCCTAAAACCTGATCTATAAACATAATAAAACTGTAACTGGGCTAAATCTGTAAGTAAGTTGAATATTTTTTTTAATATTTAGATTGCATTACCTACTTTTTTTTATTTTCCCTGAATTTTGGTACAGTTGCAGCCAACTTTTTTTAATAACATTTAGGTTACTTTTTGTTTCCAAAAGCGGCCAAGTGCGGGTTGCATGAACCAATAAGAAAATAATTTTTAAGCAAGAATTTTTTGTTTGTATATTATTTAAACAACAAAGGACAGTTAATGATGGTAAAAATTGGTTGTCAACATCTTGAGAAATGATGAAGTTACCTATTCAAATTAATCCTCAATTAATTAATATTACTTCATTTTCATGGTATAAGATAATAATGCCAGCCTCCACAGTGCAGAGCTGAGTGTATGTAAAAAGGAATACATGATACTCTGATAAAAATTTAAAGAATCACACAAACATACTCACTTTTATAATGTGTGATATAGATATCATCAACATTCCATACATAAATCCATTGTACTGAAAATGTATGTGATCTACCATCAGTAACCCTGGGTTACTTACTAGTAATATAAAAGCAAGTTGTTCTCCACGACTCAAAAGAGTTGTACACCTACAAAAAGATATACAGCCTGAGAAACAGATACTATTTGTTTGACTGATTATTAAAATACAGTAGACACAGCCGCAGGAAATGTTACAATTAGTATAAGCATAGGAATAACTTAAAGAGTAAAAAATACTAATATAAAACTGATTCTCACCAAACAATTTAAATTAGTATAATAAGTACACAATGAAACATACCAGCTTACTCCCAGAATGTAAATAAAATCCAAATTAATAAGAGAAAGCTTTTGGAACAGTACTGTCATGTCCGATTTATAGTCCAGACTGGTTAGCTCCAACATCTTGGGGTCGAAATATTTCGCAACGAAGGTGTGAGCGTACTCCAGCCATGCGAAAAACGGCGGGTAATCCAACGTCCATTCTGAGGTTGCATCGTAATACCACTTCTCGATGGGAAGATTGAAGGTAATAGCCAGCCAGTTGCAGTGCACTTCAAAATCTGTTGAGTGGCTAAAAATAACACGAGAATAAACTTTGTTAGTACAAGCAGCAACGATGTAGGCCCTAATTCGTTTTGGCTTTCTAAAAGTTAGTTTGTGTCTACTTACTACACCGGTATGAAAAATAATTTTACAGCGGTAACAGCAATTATGATATGGGTGTACATTGCTTCGCTTCACCTTCACTTTCCGTTTATAAAAAGGTACTCTGTGACCTTCCTCTCCCTCTCTCTTCTCTTCCTTCCTTTTTGATTTTTGAATCTTAGTGGCTTCTGCGGCAATTTCACCACATTAGGGTATTTTCTGACAGCTGGACGGCACGTAGTTCTACATTCCAAGGTAGATGGCGCTGATGACTCATGGCTTGTTTTTTTTTGAGGTGGCTTTGCCCTCTGTCATAGCGCAGTGTCACTTTCACTTCACTCACCAGTGTGACCGTTTGTGGGAGAACTCTGCCATTTTGCCAGATTAAGGAATTTATATTATATTGGAGTAAAATTCAGAAACATATCTACGAAATCTTAATTCATTGACTTCGATATTTGGTGGGAATCGTTGTTATCACACAGATCCGCAGGAGAACTAAAGTGACCGATATAGCTCTTAGAATTAGCAATAAGAAGAAGAAAAGTTCTCGAGTGGCGACCACGAATCGGAAGACGCAGCGTAGGCCAGCCCCGCACTCGGTGGACCGACGATCTGGTGAAAGCCGCGAGGAGCCGATGGATGCAGGAGGCGAGCAGCCGCTCAAGGTGTCGCGCTCTGGGGGAGGCCTGTGTTCAGCAGTAGACGTATTCAGACTGATGATGATGATGATGATTTTAAAATATGAAGGAATTATTACAAAATTCTTGTAGAGATTATGTACAGATGGTCACACTGTCACCTGTTTATGGTCCATGCCATAGAGAAAAATAATACATATAGCATAGAGTGCCGTCTTATTGGTTTTTTTTGCCAACATGCTACAACATTATTTTTTATCTGTGAGTGACGAGAGCTCCATCTGGAGATTGTGTTCCTAACTAAGAACACACACATCTACACACACACACATCACATATACACCCACACACACATATCACATCTACATATATACATATCTACATACTTATAGTCAAGATACTATAGAAAGATGTAGATAGGTACTTATATTACTTACCTCATTCAGTTCATATGTGGATATTATACAATTTACTGTAACTATAATTAAAATTGAATAACATTTACCATTGCATATAATTATGAACTGTAGGTGTAAAAAGGAATTTGAAATAATATGTAATTGAATTACTTTTTGTGTTTATTATGCTTGTGCTTATTATAAAAGCTCTGAGCTGACATTTTGGTTGCATCGTCCCCATCATAAACCAATTCAGATTGGACACCTGCGATGAAGAGCCGAGGTCTGTGCCACACGTTGGGTGAGGATTCCGTCCACAGTAGGCAAGATCAATTTCATACACACTCGCAGTCACAGGCCCTGAAAAAATTAAATTTAAGAAAATGCTTATTGTTAAACCGACTTTGTTAAACTACTTCATTGGGGAGTTCTATAGTTGTCTATCTAATTAGCAGAGATACTGTTTTGGTCATTTTTCAACCAACACCCTCAGACAACCCCAGAAACTTGACATTTAGCATAAACAAATATTAACACATAATCAAAGATAAAAAATAATGTTTGTTTTTACCTGGTATATGTATTGATGCCTATGTTAAATCAGTGCAGGTATGGACACACTGGTCTGGATTGGCACTAACTAGATGTTTCTGAAAACAAAATAAAAGAGATTTATAATATTACTACTTATTGCTATTATTAGTATTAGTATTATTTTGGAACATGAGATCTCTACCTAAACTATCATTGTGCAACATTTCACACATGTGCAGGTTTATAACTTAGAAGCTATGAGGCTGTGTAAGATTCAGACGGACATTAAAAAATTATAAGGTCATCTGCTACTACGGAACCCTAAAAAGAAACCATTATAGTATCAGTGTTGTCTGTGTGCCTGCCTGCTTATTAAGAACATTTTCGTGAGGAATGGTGTAGAGTAGAAATTCATATCATTTACTAGTTGACCCGCCCTGGCTTCGCACGGGTTAATTAGTTTTTAGTTCTACCCTGTTTATGGGTAAGAGGAAATTGAAAGAGGAAGAAAAGGTGAATGAATAGACGGTAATAAAAGGGTGTTTAATTTGTTTACCTAGTATTTGTATTGCTGACAATGTTAAATCAGTGCAGGCATGGACACTCTGGTCTGGATTGGCACTAACAGAAGTAGATCAGATCAGAGAGAGAGAGAGAAAGAGAGAGAGAGAGAGAGAGAGAGTAGATCAGAGTGGTTAGTTTCTGAAAACAATTGCCATTATAAGAACAAAAACTAAATAAAACTTAAAACTTAAAAACCGGAAAACTTATATAATTATTTTACACACTGCCGGTACCAGCAGGTACATAATCCTTAGAAATTGTACCTAAGTGAAGAACAAAAATATTCTTAATATATTTCATACATTGCTTGGAGGCCTCGCCATGTTTTCTGTACATTGTCTAGGTACTGCATAGAATACCTGAATTATACGGATTGCCGGTTACATATTTTCGAATTATTGATGGAGGCGGTTGCTTTAGGCATTGGCAACCAGTTGAATGGTTCGTAAATGGTAAAGTTTATCTGTTATCTATGAGGTAGACTTACCCGTCGTTATACAGCCAAATACACGGCGATTGATGTTAGTGTTTGACGGCATGGTATTTTATATACAGTAACTAATAGCGTCCAATCGCACACATAACAAGTATAGCATCTAATTTCACAGTCTTCACAATTTCTTCAACGGGCAGAGCTGTGATGTATCTTCAGCGAAAAATACTTATGACTACTATGAGCGACAATACGGAGGAACTAACGCTCAACTTGACTCGGCGTATTCTCGACAAAGCGCACAAATCGTACACAATTTGCACGTAACCAGATTTAAACACGAAACCAGTACATAATACTTTACAATTTGTGCACGACACTGCAGGCACGAAAATCGAAATCAAAAAACAATAACTGAAGTCTGAAAACTTAAAAAGCTGTTTGGCAAATTCAAGGATGTCACTGTCAATGTCAGTCGTCTAACGTAGACTTCTCTCTTTTTTTTGAGCGTTCTTAAGTAGACATCTAACAGATGGCGCTACAAAATTCTGATATGTACCGTTTGTTTTAAGTTTCTCACCCCTGGTCCATGCATAAATCACAGTATTGTTTTTTTTTTTCTTTAATCTGTGACATAAATCTTCTGAACACAGATATGGTAAGTCTGTGATTCTCAACTAGGTCTCGTCAACGCCATCTAACGGATTTTTAGGAACATTTTTTTTTAAATTCGGCTTCTTGAAAACTTCCATAACTATAGCTTGGCATTCTTGGCAAGAAAGAGTAGAAAATAATAGCGGCGCCACTGTGCCGTAGTATGGTAACAATGATATATTATTTTTCTCTATGTAACAATGGTAACATGGTAACCTTGGTAACCCATAATAGAACGCCAAACTTGTCTTGATGCTTTGCTGATTATTTATTACTCTGCGAACTATTCTTTCTTCGATTTGTCGGTCTACTTGACATTGGCAGAATTGTGGTGGAATGGCAACACCATAGAGGCCATTAACCAAGAGTTGAAGTTGAAGTTGATTATTTATCTGATAATTACCATTAAAACTTTTGCAGATAGGTATAGATTACAAAATTCAGTAAATATTGTATAAGAGAGTATAAATAATATTTATTACCTTACGATAACGTACTACATACAACATACCCAGAAAGAATAATGTAGGTACTTCATTTTTAACACAACTACCAAATTATATTTACAGTAAATAACAAGACATTACTGCCACTTTTACCCACTACCCAAAGCAAACACAAAATAGGTAACCAAATGCGGTAAATTATTTCAAAATTCAAAAAACGAATTGGTAGTAATACCTACTTGTTGAAATTAATGAAATTCGTTGTTCCTCGTATATTTGATATAATTTCCCCTGAATGTTAGTGTTCTGTGCCGTATATTAAATATTTATATTTATTATTACTTATACATCTCGCTCCATGATGAGGATCTATCTAAAACAAATACATATGTTTCAAAAACTGGGCAAGATGTGTGATAGTCAATATTTATCTGGTAGCCTGGGCGGAATTTTACATTACACACATAAAATTACATCTTCTCACTTCTCCTTGCTGTATTATTATGATAACTACAATTTTTACAATAAAAATCAGTAATTTTAACATGACTGCACCAAAAATTACATGTTAATCTCTAATGTCCGAGTAGTATCCCTTAGTAGTCTGTGTGTCAGTAAACAATCACTGTTAACCCATATCCGCAGGTGGTTCAAAATTAACAGTAGCATTTTTAGCTGTATTCAAGCTATCCAAATGGTGGACGAAAAAAGTTAAATTAAAAATGTAACTTTTGCTCACACATTCCCAAACCAAACACTGCATGTGATCATTTTTGTCGTTTTTAACTGTTAATTTTGCTACCAGTAGGCTATCCAAACGCACCTTATACATTCCATAAGTAGGTATACATTCTTAAACTATAGCTTACTTACCCACTCACGCGCCACGCTCCGCGCGCCGCCTAACCCTTGTGTGCCACCTGAGATTTAGTAATGCGCGGCAGGGCGTCAAGTGGTAAACTAATCGGTTCTAACTAAAACACCTAATGACTATTTACCTATTGAATGACTGTTGTCTCAAGTGTACAAAACAGGCTTTAAATTGTAATTAAGTTGATTATTCTAGGTGAAGTCATTATTTTTCAATAAATAGTTAAAAAGTTAAATAGGTTTTATTTTGAAATCTAAAGCGATAACACTACTTTTTTTCATATTCGAAATAAAGTTTAAGTCAATAGCTTTAAAATGACACCAAAGTAGTTAATCATGTCCTAGAAAAAAATTTAACGGCAATCGTAAATATATTGTGCCGGACGCTTGTTCGAACACGCTCAGTTGGCGGGAATTCATCGTGCATTTTAGGCCGTTTGCAGACGTTAATTTTATTCCATTAAATTCCAGTTCCGAATTCGATTCCGATTGTGCAAATTAGACGAGAGAGGTATTAAAAAAACGAACACAAATTTCAGAAATTATAGTTTTAATACTTTTATATTAATAGTCGACATTATGCTACACTAATCACAGATAATTAATAGTTATAATAAAACCAGTACTACCACCACTACTACCAGTACAGTTACACCATTATTATAATAAAGTTAGTAAATAGTTAAATTTATCAATAATTAAACAATGAATTTACTTAATTATTGATGAATTAATTAAGTGCTAGATCAAATAATATTTTAACTGACTGAATTTAAAAATAATAATATCCTTTTAAAAAACTGACTTTAATCCGCTTAATTACATACTGAGAAAAACTTAGATGACAATTTTTTTTATAGTGTTTTAGGTTTAAAAATCTAAATTACTGAACCAATTTTGATGAAATTATAACTGTTCATTTACTGCCTTTGTTATGTTTTTATTTAGTTTGTGCAGCTTTATTGATTGTCTACAAAAAATAATTTCATACATAGTTACATAGATGACAAAATGAAAAAGTACCAATGTAACGTAACCATGCTAAACTAAGCTAAACTAAACTAAACTAAACTAGCTACACTACCACTAGGTAGTATAGCTTAGTTTAGTTTTTATTATTGTAGTGGTTAGTTTGAGTAATAAAGGCACATTGCCCGTTATAAAAAAAAAGTAACCATTATTTAATACATATATTACTTAATACTTATACATACAAAATACCTCCAGTGCCGTCACTTGTTGAAAGCACTGGCTCTCTCAAGGCCACTGGCTGTATCTGCTGTGTATAAAACTAAAAAATATACACAAAATAATTAATTTTGATGATACATGTACCTACACCAGCTAAAATAAACCTTTGGAAAAGCAAAACGCCTACTCCTCGAACTGCGTAGACAGGGACTGCCCTTGTCCTCAGCCACGTCCTCTACCACGGGCTTGGCTCCGCCGTGCACCATGTCCGGCACCACGCTCTTCCATATTTGCTAAAACCATTTTATAAAATTAGTAGAAAGCACATGCTTTATTTAATTGCTCCCCTAACCCGAACACACAAAAAAAATTAAAAATGTTAAATACTTATTTATTCAAATTATTACGTAACCGCCAACCCCTCCCCCTTTTTGTAAAGGAAGGTTCCCCTCCCCTCTCCCATCCCCCACCCCCCAAACTTTATATAACACTCACTTAGCACCACTAAAGCAAAGCCTACCTATATAAATTATATCCATACAAAAACTGAAAAATGTTAAAGATTTTTTTTGTGAGCACAAAAAAAAATATTATACAAACTTAAAATTTTACAAATTATTATTTCTTAGAAAAAAGCAAAAACAAGACCAATATGCACATTCATTATTAACGTCATTTTTGGCGTCTGTTGCGAGCCTTATTTCGTAAAAAGACCCGTTCCGCGCAAGTTCAGTCGTACTGCCGTCACCAAATAATGTTCAATTAAACCCCTTTCCGTGATCTTACACCATATGATATATGTTTTTGGTATCAATTTGTTCGTAAATAAACACACTAGATAAATATCTAATCATAAATTGGTTAAACTAATAATTTATGAAGTAGTATTTAAATGAAGACAACTAGAGCCGCATTGAATTTTTTTCCTATAAGTCTTTTTACTTGATACATCCAACTTATTATATACTTACTCATCAAAAAATTACACCATCCAAAAGAACATTGATTTACGAACAAAATGATGTATAATTACATTAGAAAATATGGACCAAATCTACTCACAGTGAATATTTCTGCTGCATGCACTACGTTGACACAATCACGGAACGACAATTTTATTCTCTTTGAGCACAGATCTTGCAAACTTCGATAGATTATTCACAAAGTACCAAGAAAAGCTGGTACCAGGCGTTTATACTGTAGCAAATTTCAAGACCTAGCTGTCAGGGTCAATATTTTCATACCATAGAGCCAAATCCGTTATATTTTACGGTTTTTAGGTAGGCCCGACCGACCGACCAGTTTTATGGTCCGTGGCACATAAGGTTTTGCAGGATCCGCCAGTTTACTGGCGCGTGGCACGTGAGTGGTTACATAGGTACTACCTACCTTCATTTACTGGGTCCAGTTTACTTCAATCAGGCTAACATAACACTAACACACAATAAAATATTAAACATCTGCAACTAAATAAATAAGTAATTTTCAAAAACTATATTGCTTTTACCCAAGGAATGTTGGACTTGGACATAAAGATGCCCATACATCTTTTTAATTATGCAACACATCAGCATTCAACTGGTTAAAGATGAAAATAAACGGTTGATTTCTATAACCACATTAAGTAGCTTCAAAAACATTGAGTTATAGTTATTGTTCTATCACACAGTATAGTATAAGTTTTTTTGATATTGGACAGGAATTGACAAGATGAAGCAAGAATAAGGAGTCAGCCTTATCAAATTGAACCAACAACCAACAGCCAGCAACACAAGTTGGCAACTTATATGGGTCATATGTCATTCATTGCACAACCCAAATAAATCATTAAAGATGTGATTAAAGCCATGCTCATTCATGTATTTCGAAAATTCACTCATATTAGAATGCTTACTATTTGTTGGATTTTTAAACTGTAGTTCATCAAAATTCTTAAATTTTCTTTGTAACTCTGCCAGAGAACCAAAACATTCTGTTTGCTTTATCATTATTTTCTTCCAGCACATTGATCTAATGATTTTCCAGCAGTCCTTGCAAGCAACATCTTCTCCCTCTAAACAAATGACTCCAGGTTTCCCAGGCAAACAGAATCCTGACAAATTAAATTCTTTAGCAAGTTTTTGTATATCTTCCCTTTTTTTCTTGTTGTATATATGATGTGAATATATCCAGATGCGGCAGAACTCAGGTTCTGACTGTGTTTCTTTTGTATCACTAGATTTCACAGTAGCAACATCAATTTTTGAAGAAAATGCTTCTATGTTATCTTGAAGCCAAGTAATAGCAGTGTGAAGACAAACATCTCCAACGTGGTTGGTTTTGATGTAGTTTGATAAACCTGAGTTCAAACTTGTCTCTTGCTGTCTATTCAGCTTATTACATCTAATGTAGATATCAGGCTCCTCATTGGGATAGGACAATGGTAAGGTGATGAATATCTCCAATTTTAGCTCATTTATGAGTAAGTTGATTAGGAAATCCAAATTATTTGGAACATATTCAGACTTCGAGTTTATGAAATTGCTGATCTCTGTGATATTTTTTTTTGATAAAACGATATCGCCTTGACTTGGATACATTGCTTGTAACAAATCAATCTCACTTAATTGTTGTGTTAAACAATTCACAAGTTCTTCCTTTATTGAGATGTCCTCGCTAGACATGTTTCTTGAATCTTGATGAAAATTAAAAAAATGATAACAAATAAATAAAGTATTTTTTTTTTTAGTATTAGTTCTTGACCTGGATACAAAGTTCTTCAGTCGCAATATTAAAAAGTCTACATAGTCTGCATTATATATATTATATTTCACTTAGTCATAGTCACAATCATAGTCTAGTCCAAGTCAGGTAGTCATTGTTGTAATGTGGCAATAAAAGAATAATTTCATTATTTTATTGTTAGTCTATGGATTTTGGAATACTGTTCGTTGTCTGTGAAAAAGAAGTTAAAAATTGTACGTGCATTATAATTAAAATAAAAGTCTTTTCTGCAAGTTAGAGTTTATTTCCATATTTAAAGTGCTGCTTTTAACTGGTTATGGGCCCAGGAGGCTCATAACTTGCAGGTGAAGACATAGTACCATCGTGAGGTGTTCAAAGCGGCGTTTCATACGCTGTCCTACACGGCGGAGTTCATCGTACAAAATGGCGACGTCACTAGCAAATTATACGACCATTGCAAAACTTTCCGGCGAAAATTGGCCGACATGGAAGTTCGAGACAACCATAGTGTTGAAAGGTTTGGGACTTTTCACGATCGTGTCAGGGGAACAATTAAAACCTGAAACCGGCGAGGCCAAAGAATCGTGGCTAAAAGATGACGCCAGGGCACAAGCGATCATCGTCACTAGAATGGAGCCAGGGCCGCAGACCCATATTTTATCATGCGAAACATCGGCAGAAATGTGGAAGAAATTAAAAGCTGTTTACGATAAAGAGTCAGCTGTGAGCATTCATCTGCTTCAACAAAAGTTTTTCAGCATGGAATTTAACCAGGACTCTATCTCGACATATCTGTCCAAAGTTGAGGAGATACGAGTGAAACTCAAGCAAGCTGGTGATGAAATTTCAGAGAAAATGACGATAACAAAAATATTAATGTCTCTTCCCGAGCAGTATAAGCACTTCAGGTCAGCGTGGGAATCTGCACCTGTGGAGAAGCAGACCTTAGAGGAGTTGACATCTAGATTGCTTCTCGAAGAAGAAAGGGCTAGTAACACTGAGACTGCCACTGCATTAGTTAGCAAAGCGGGAAGTAGCACTAATTGTTTAACATGTGGGAAGCCAGGTCACCTTAGAAAAGATTGTTTTAAAAATAAGCAATGCGAATTTTGCAAGAAGACTGGTCATGTTGCCAGATATTGTTTTTTTAGAAAGAGAAACAATAAACAAAAAAATCAGAACAGTGATAATGCAACAGCCTTAGTTGCAAGTGCATTGGAACAATCTTCCGACTTTTGGTATATGGACAGTGGATGCACACACCACATGTGCAAAGACAAAATATACTTTGAAAATTATGCTGAACTTGATTATGTACGGATGGTTCAGTTAGGCGATGGAGCCAAAGTAAAAGTAGTTGGAGAAGGTAATGTTAAATTAAGAGCATTTGACGGACAAGAATGGGGATTAGTGACCCTAGAAAAGGTGTTGTTTGTTCCGGATTTGACAGTCAACCTGTTTTCAGTTATAAGCGCCCTTGACAAAGGATTGAACATGCTCTCAAATCATAACGAATGTAAATTTATGAAGAATAATAAAAATATCGTGGTTGCTAAGCGTGTTGGCAGACTTTTCAAAATGTGCTTCTGTCCAAACGAACAAGCACTGTCAAGCGTGTATGTCAAAGCGGGGTCATCAACCTCTTCATCTTCTGAAACATCAGATTGCAACAATGAGTGTGAATTATACAAATATCACTGTAAATTTGGACATCAGAATTTCACACAATGCAAGAAGATTTTAAATAAAAACAACATAACTTGTTGTACAAAAAATCATTTCTGTGCAGCTTGTGTCCAGGGTAAACAGTGCAAGAAACCACATCCAAGCAGCACAACCAAAACAAGCTCTCTTGGCGAAATCATACATGCAGATCTATGTGGGCCAATGGAGGTTAAATCACTAGGAAACTCCAGGTATTTTCTTCTATTAAAAGATGATTTTTCTCACTATCGCACAGTTTATCCATTAAAGGAAAAAAGTCAAGTTGCATCAAAACTAAAAATATTCCTTGCATTATGTCAAAACCAAGGCATCAATGTCCAGACTTTAAGGACTGATTGTGATGGTGAATTCTTGAATAAAACCATAAAAGAAATGCTTGAAGAACGTGGTATAATACACCAAACTAGTGTACCATATACTCCAGCTCAAAATGGAGCCATAGAGAGAGAAATGAGAACTGTTGTAGAGGCAGCTCGAACAATGCTAAAAGAAAAATCACTACAAAAGGGACTGTGGGCTGAAGCTGTGAACACTTCAGTGTATATTTTGAATAGAACAGGGACCAGCTCAGTAGAAGACAAAACTCCATATGAACTGTGGTGTAAAAAAAAATTTGATATTAATTCATTGAAGACAAGTTTCGGAACGGAAGTGTGGACACACATACCTAAACAATGCCGTCTAAAATTGGATAGTAAAAGCCGAAAGGGGATATTTGTGGGCTACGGAGAAACCACAAAAGGATTTAAAATATATTATCCTCATAATAACACTTTTTCAATGGAACGCGAAGTCATAGTCAACAAAGAAAAACAAGTTCAGAATGATAAAAGCTGTGAAGATTATGTAAGATTGACTGAAACAAATGAAATTCAAGAAGGTCCGAATCTGGTGGTTGAACATGAAGAATGTGTAGACCAAGGTGTAGACAGTGAGACTGACAGTTTTGAACAGGATGATGTATTTATTGACAGCCGGTCAGAAACTGGTTTTGATCAATCATCTCAATCTATTGAAGAAAGACCAAAAAGGAACAGGGTTCCACCGAAAAGGTTTGGAGATTATGACACCTGTTTTCTTGCAATTGATCCTGAAGAACCTATTTCATTAAAAGAGGCTAGGTCGTCACCTAATGCTACTCAATGGGAAAGAGCCATGAGGGCAGAAATGGCTGCTCTTACTGAAAATGACACATGGACTTTTGTCGATAAACCAGACATGGATAAACTTGTTGTTGACACCAAATGGGTGTTCAAGATAAAGCGTAATAAAGATGGTGAGATTGATGTATATAAAGCCAGATTGGTAGCCAGGGGGTTTGTACAGAAAAACTTAGATTATTGTGATGTGTATTCCCCTGTAGTAAAAATGACAACTGTAAAAACTTTATTGGCTCTTAGCAATAAATATAACTGGCCTGTATATCAATTAGATGTTTGTAGTGCATTTTTAAATGGCATAATTGAAGATGATATATATGTAACATTGCCAGAAAATTTTATTCTACCTAAAAACAAATTATGTAAATTAAATAAGGCTCTTTATGGTCTAAAAGGTGCTCCTAGGGCTTGGTATGATAGGTTTAATGATTTCATGATGAGCCTGAAATTTATCAAAACAAATAGTGATCATTGTATGTATTATTATCAGAACGAAAATTGTAAGGTACTTGTACTTATTTTTGTTGATGATTTATTATGTACCGGATTTGGATCATTGGTTGAAACTTTCATAGATAAAATGAAAAAGGTTTTTAAAATGAAAGACCTTGGTTTAGCAAGCTTCTATTTAGGAATAAACATAAACCAAGATTTGAAAAATGGAACTACTACTTTGAGCCAAATCCAGTATTTAAATCATGTACTTAATAAATTTAACATGTCTGAATGTCATAGTGTGACTACACCCATGGATCCAAATTTTGATTTGTCAAGATTACAGAGAGATAATTCAGAAACACGGGATTTGGAGAATAGGTGTAGGCAACTAATAGGTAGTATTATGTATGCTATGGTAGCTACTAGACCTGATTTATGTGCTAGTATCACTTTTCTGTCACGATATCAAACATGTGCTGGTAATGAGCTATGCGTATGTCTTAAGAGAATATTGAGATACATTAAGGGTACTCTGGATTTGAAGTTAGTGTATAAGAATGATGTTAACAACAGTTTATTAACTGGTTTCGCTGATGCTAGCTGGGGTAATAGTCCAGATAGAAAGTCGACTTCTGGTTTTTGTTTCCAGATATATGGTAATTTAGTAGCATGGAGTTCAAAGAAGCAGGCTACAGTTGCGATGTCTTCTTGTGAGTCAGAATTTATATCACTAAGTTATTGTATCAGCGAGGCCTGTTGGTTTAGGAACCTATTGACAGAAATAAAAATGTATGACAATACTCCCTTCATTATTAATGAAGATAATCAGTCTACGATTAAGGCAGTAAACTCGCATGAACAATTGAAGCGTATGAAGCATTTGGACATAAAATATCAGTTTATAAAAGAAAAAGTAAGCCAAGGGATTGTTGTTAAGATTCAATATGTTCATACGACTAACCAATTGGCTGACATTCTTACAAAGCCTTTATCTAGAGAATGTTTTGTTAGACTGAGAGACATGATGGGCCTAAAATGAGCTTGTGTATTCTTGTTCATGGCTTGAGTATAATTACTATAGTTTTGTTAATAGTTATCCTAATAGGTGTCTAACTTATAGAATTATATAATTTAGGTATAATTATATATTGTAGAGATTATTATAGGTATTTAAGGTTTTGCTTATGTTAAAATATATACTTTAAAGGAATCTTTTATTGAGGGAGGGTGTTGTAATGTGGCAATAAAAGAATAATTTCATTATTTTATTGTTAGTCTATGGATTTTGGAATACTGTTCGTTGTCTGTGAAAAAGAAGTTAAAAATTGTACGTGCATTATAATTAAAATAAAAGTCTTTTCTGCAAGTTAGAGTTTATTTCCATATTTAAAGTCCTGCTTTTAACTGTCATAGTCCAGTCAAAGTCATGCCCCAGTAAAGTGGTGGCAGCTTTACTAGAGGCTTCCATGGAGTTTTGGAAGCAACACGAAAAACCACGTTTCACCACATTATATCACTTACCCACACTCATGCTCGTAATTCAGCACTTAATGCGTTAAACACCACCAATTTTAAACATTAACACTGGATAAAATACAAGTATTGAAAAATAATACAATGCAACGATGTGAACTTTTTCGCGTTCCCGCCAAAACTCAATATAAAGTACTTTTTTTTTTTTAGAATTAGTTCTTGACCTGGATACAAAGTCCTTCAGTCGCAATATTAAAAAGTCTACAAAGTCTGCATTATAATATATTTATATTTTACTCAGTCATAGTCACAGTCATAGTCCAGTCCAAGTCAGGTAGTCATAGTCCAGTCAAAGTCATGCCCCAGTAAAGTGGTGGCAGCTTTACTAGAGGCTTCCATGGAGTTTTGGAAGCAACACGAAAAACCACGTTTCACCACATTATATCACTTGCCAACACTCATGCTCGTAATTCAGCACTTAATGCGTAAAACACCACCAATTTTAAACATTAACACTGGAAAAAACACAAGTTTTGAAAAATAATACAATGCAACGACGTGAACTTTTTCGCGTTCCCGCCAAAAATCCCCATATAAAGTACTCTGTGATCAGGGTTGCCAACAAAAAATTCCTCAATTCCCCGCGTCAGTGTTGTCAATTCCCCCAAATTTCCCGCTTCTTCTTGAATAACTTCCCACAAATACCCCGAAATTATATTTTTGGAATAAAAACTCGGTTTTATACAAAATTTGTTTAATCTACATACATATAACTATAACTGGGCTGAACCTGAACAATGAATATTTTTTGAAAATTTTGATTGCATTATATTTCTTTATTGATGTAGAAGTAGATACATTTCTTTTGTTTTGTCTGTCTGTCTCTTTCAACACGTATCACGCTGGATACAACTAAACGGATTTCGCTGAAAGTACGGCTACTAACAGCAAATTTTTTAGAATAACATTTAAAATACTTTTTTCCAAAACGACCAAGTACGGGTTGCACGAAGCAATAAGGCAAGAGTTTTTTTGGTTGTTTATTATTTAAAAGACAGTAAAACACAACTAAAGATGGTAAAATAATTATTCCAATATCTGGCCAAATGATGAAGTTAATGAGGAGTTTTATTTAAAAAAAAGAAATGGTGTTTTATGTATGACCCAATAGATGGCGCCAGTTGTGGTTTTACCAAAATCTGTCACTGTCACTGTTTCAAGCATAGACCACAAGTTATAGGAAATGTGTCACGATATTGACTGACAACTCTAAACTGTTTCGTTTGTTCTATTTTCGTTGCGCGATAGCTCGGCTTAATTTTGGATCATAATATTAACGTTTATCTGTCTTGCAGTTCTGCTGTACTTCAATTTACTTAAGAATAATGCACCACAGACTACTTAGGAGATACTACAGACAATGTACTCGTGGTCCACTCAACTGAATTTGACATTTCTTTGTAGGTAGTCTAAGCATTTTCTTATGTTTAAACTACTCTGTGGTTTGACAGGTTTAAACTATGTAATTACAGCGCCATCTAGAAAAGAAGCGGAACTAGTGTTTTTTTTTAAATAAAAAGCCTCATTAAATAAATCCTTGCGTTATTTTCATTCATACGCTGTGCGATAAAACATAGCTGACAACGAAGATGAAGCCACTATACTCATCCGGCAATAGAAAGAAAAAAAGAAAGAAATTGTTTATTGATAGCAAAAGATACAAATAAAATAAAATGGAAAAAACACGACAATAACTAAATATAAATAGAAGGGAGGCAAGCTAACCCAAAACAGGTTGGTCTGGACTCTGGATTCCACGATTTTTGTCATTCCCTGCGCTCTCCCAGCACTAACCTTCAATTCCCCGCAAATCGGGGATTTTCCCCGCGATTGGCAACACTGTCTTTGATGCACCTGTGATGATAAGTACTCTGTGGATAAATCCAAAAATCAGATAAAAATAAAAATTTACTTAATCGCAGTGTTGCCAACTCAGAGTTTATATAGTTAGATTTAGCTATAATTAAACATCATCAGCTACAAAAAAATCGATGTACAACTTAATCGATTATTAGCTACAATTTTAACTTTCTTATGGTAACGTGTCAACTTCAACAAAAAGATCGTAAAAAATAAGATTTAAATCATACGGTTGTGACATTTCTATTTACAATTCACAAGACATTTCTGGTTTGGCAGAGGTTTTCTGACAGCCAAATTAAAAATAAAACTTAGTTCTTAAGAATCTGTTAGATAGCGTTGATGAGACATGGCGTGGATAATTATCACTATATCTCTCTGCATCTACTTCTACGCTGCCTGTAAAGTAAAAGCAGCGTAGACAGAGAAGGCAATGTGAAAATCAGAAAAGGCTGTGAATGTAAGCGACAGTGTAACCATCTGTAAATTGCAGATTCTGCTCTAAATATCTGCTCACACTGAAATATCCCACAAATATGCCTCATTTTTTATAATAGTAATAATACAAAAGAAACAATAGAAATCCCTATTACTTATCATCATCATCATCATCATCATCATTAGCTGAATACGTCCACTGCTGAACGTAGGCCCCCCCCAGAGCGCGCTACCTTGAGCAGCTGCTCGCCTCCTGCATCCATCGGCTCCTCGCGTATTTCACCAGGTCGTCAGTCCACCGAGGCGGGCCAGCCTACGCTGCGTGTTTTGGTTAGCACCCCTTGCTCCGCCGTTACCGTCTGTTGATGTGTTTGTAGCTAATTAAAAATCAGCAAACCTATAATTGGCTATAATTTTTCCAAACATTTGGCTATTTTCTAGCTATTTTTTTTGTTAATGATCTGGCTATCTTTTAAAAACTGAGCTGGCAACACTGCTTAGTCTGTGGTTTACTCGGAGGGCGGGAACGCGAAAAAGTTCACGTCGTTGCATTGTATTATTTTTCAAAACTTGTGTTTTTCCAGTAGCTATTTTTTTTGTTAATGATCTGGCTATCTTTTAAAAACTGAGCTGGCAACACTGCTTAGTCTGTGGTTTACTCGGAGGGCGGGAACGCGAAAAAGTTCACGTCGTTGCATTGTATTATTTTTCAAAACTTGTGTTTTTTCCAGTGTTAATGTTTAAAATTGGTGGTGTTTTACGCATTAAGTGCTGAATTACGAGCATGAGTGTTGGCAAGTGATATAATGTGGTGAAACGTGGTTTTTCGTGTTGCTTCCAAAACTCCATGGAAGCCTCTAGTAAAGCTGCCACCACTTTACTGGGGCATGACTTTGACTGGACTATGACTACCTGACTTGGACTGGACTATGACTGTGACTATGACTGAGTAAAATATAAATATATTATAATGCAGACTTTGTAGACTTTTTAATATTGCGACTGAAGGACTTTGTATCCAGGTCAAGAACTAATTCTAAAAAAAAAAAAAGTACTTTATATTGAGTTTTGGCGGGAACGCGAAAAAGTTCACATCGTTGCATTGTATTATTTTTCAATACTTGTATTTTTTCAGTGTTAATGTTTAAAATTGGTGGTGTTTAACGCATTAAGTGCTGAATTACGAGCATGAGTGTGGGTAAGTGATATAATGTGGTGAAACGTGGTTTTTCGTGTTGCTTCCAAAACTCCATAGAAGCCTCTAGTAAAGTTGCCACCACTTTACTGGGGCATGACTTTGACTGGACTATGACTGCCTGACTTGGACTGGACTATGACTAAGTAAAATATAATTATAATTATAATGCAGGCTTTGTAGACTTTTTAATATTGCGACTGAAGGAGTTTGTATCCAGGTCAAGAACTAATTCTAAAAAAAAAATGTGGTTTACTCTGTTAAAAAGGTACTCTGCTGTGACTGTGTTACTCCGTCTACTAAACCATAGAGAAAAAAACCGCTAAACTAAACAAATAAAATACAAATCCTCTCATCTTGCTGCGATTTAAATAATAAAATGTATCATTGTGGAATGCGAAAAGTTGGTGAGAGACATGTTCCATATCAAGTTGAGTTAATGGTATGGAGCAACAAACTCGATCTATTGGCTTTGAGTAATTTTAAAGGTTATTATACTTTTTTACCCATATTATGTATGATATGATGATGATGATGATGATGACGACAAGATGCTGGTTTATAATATTTAGATATATATTTACTGAGCCAGAAGGATCCAACTTCTACTAGGATACTATTGAAGTTAGAGTCAGTTATATATTGTAGGGAATGGGCTAATGTTAAGTTTAAAATTCAGAAATTAATTTGCACATGTTTACGCATAATTCGTTAACTGCTCAACTTCACATCGCAAACATTTATTTAGACTAACTGTTTTTCAGGTGAAATTCAAATTCATAGGCTACATTGGCAAAAAGTGTGGAACCTGCCACCACTTGAAGAAAATGTGTCAGTTCGTGCCATGGCCTGGCGGCCTGATGGAAAGGTAAGAAACTGCTTTACTTTTATTTTATTGCTCCTATTATGTAAGATATTTTAAAAATAGATTAATTTACTATAACAAATATTTACATCATTGATATGTTTATATGTGTATTTTTAGGCCATAGCCATTGGGTACAGCTCCGGGACTGTTTACATAGTGGACATAGAAGATAAGGATAATCTAGATAAGTATGTTTTAGAACAGGAGACTATGGATGAGTTTGAATCAGCAAAACATTTTGGAGTAACATGTCTAACATGGGCAATCAGAAATAGCACTTTGGAAAGTGCTACAGAGTATAACTTGTATGTAAGTATGTTTGCAGATGATTAATTCTCAATATTGTAGTACACACTAACACTAAGGCCTAAGTATACTGCTTACTCTACATACTACCTACTATCATTTCATACTATACACACACACACTATATTCATCATCTATTTGCTTTTTCAGGATGATGCATCAATATTTCTCCAAAATTTACCACAGAACAGCAGCTACAAAAACCAAAGCAGTGATGATAATGTAAAAGATTTCAAGGAAATACAAGCACCCACTCAATTAAATATGCTTCTGGTTGGATATGGGACGGGCTATATTTATATGAATATCTTTGGAACATATCCTTATGGTACAATACATTTGGCACAAGTTGCCAAAGATGATTTTGGGGAATACAAAGTTTTGGACATCAATTTGTCTGATGACTTTAGTGTGATGCAAGTACTTTATATAGACAGGTTCTCAAACAATGTGTTGTTGTCTCTTGTCAATACAAGTGTGCTCTCTGCATATGCAGAGGAAATGTTTATTGTTGCCAATAAGCATAGAAAAATTGTACAACTTCTCTCATACCTTGATCAAACAATGGTTTCTATCACGGAAGCATGGGAGCATATTCTATTAGAAATGGACACCAAAATAGCTTTCTTTGCATCCTGTGTGCCAGATGGTGCTGTTTCTGCAGACTTATTAGAACTGCTTATGTTAGGTTTGTATTATATTTGTTTAGTACATTAGATATCTACTGATCCTTACAGAAAACCACATTTATACACATTTGATTATTTTAAATGTTTGTAAATTACAGGGACACCATCAGATGAACTACAAGTGTTCTTACTGCAAAAGTTAACAGCGAACGACTTGAAAAAATTTGGCAACTCTGTGGAGCTCAGCTATTCCACTATACAAAAATTAGTTTTGAAGCAATTGACTATTGTAGGACAGAGCCTTACTTATTACCTTTCGGAACTTAGAGGGCTGACAAGGATTCCAGATAGATATAAGGTATAGTAAACAAATGTTATAAAATTTCTAACCTGTGATCAAACAGAGTGGTGTTTAGTGTGTGTGTGTATCTGTGTTCATGTTGTAACTCCTACTGAATGAATCAATTTAATTATCGCTATTTACTATTTTATTTGGAAAGTCAACTGTTCTTAGTGTTGCGTCTATTTATGATTCAAGGAAATCTGTTCAGCCATTTGAAGATCATCAGCTCTCTTATCCTAGTTGATGAAGGGAATGTTGAATTTTTTCTTAATAATCCAGTTTACATTTAATGTAAACTGAATTATTTGTATAATAAGTAGGAATACATGTTTTCAATTTGTGGTTTTCAGATCCTTGGTCTTGATGAAAATGTAGTAACAGCTGCAATAAAAGCATGCTGCGCATTTTTAAACAAGAGTCTAGAGATACAGCAAGTAATTGATGTATCCATGCGCAACTACAAAGCATTCTTCAGGTGGCTTTTTGTAGTAATAGTTCGATTACTAGATGAGCAAACCCCAAGTGAAATTGTGAAGATAACGCAACAAGAACTCGGCCACATTGCAGAATTCCTGTACAACTTTGATAGTGTTCATGAAGAAAATGACAGTTCTACACAGGAAAAACCAGTAAAATTTAATTTAGAAAAATTAGGCCAATATCTCCAAGACCAAGAACTCACAATATTACCCGATGATGAAGATAACCCTTGGCACAAATTCCTTAAAGATAATTCCTGCTTATTAAAAGACAATGACACCATATTTTCAATGGCGGAATTCAAAAAGTTTTCCTTGATTCAGCAACAACAATACCTGAGAGATGCTCTTGGTAAAGTTTTTGATGTGTCTCAAAAAGATATAGGAAAATATTTTTCAGTCCTCCACAACATTAGGTGTTATGAAGACCAGATAGCTGGTAATATAGGTGAAAATCTCAGGATATCTCAAACTTATGATGCTAATGAAAAAAGGTTTATGATGGCATTTATGAACACAAGTTATGGAAAAGAGGGCATTTATTTCATGTCAGTGGATATGAAGGAATCTTCGTGTACTGCTACAGCCATGAAGTATTATTTATCATCAAGTTTGATACCTGACACCAGCAGCCACACAGATGAAGCTCAACTCGCAGTGCTAGATTTGCAGTTCTACTCTGCTGAATATTTGTCTGCTTTAGTGCAACATCCTGACAATGATGAAAGTACTATATTTATTCAAGTTCCATTGAAAATCTTGATAGAAAATTCTAATGACTTCAACATCAAGTCAAAGTCATACTTATTTTGCGATAAGTTATCCAAAAAAGACATTTCCCCGTTATTAGATCCAGGGGTGTTCAAAGTACTTGATAAGATGGATGGTTTTCGTATAGCAGTGTCAGGAGGGCGTAAAGTTGCAATAGTATTAGCGAAAAGTATGAGGAAAGTCAGAGTATTTGAAATGGAAATAGATGGAGATGAAGAAGAAGATGAGACCCTTGACACTACACCTCAGTCAGTGGCTACTAATCAAGGCACTCCTGACAAACAAAACACCACTGAAGAAGACATAACATTTATCTAAAAGAAAGTGAGGAGTTGAAATAATAATTTTAAAATGCCAAGTCCCTAATTGTTGACCTAACAATAGTTATTATGTGTAATACCTGAAACCTCTTTAAACTTACTCTAATTAAAATGAAACTATGAAAATAAAACAATAAAAAATAATTTACTTACTACCAATACAAAATATTGCTTATTTATTATAATAAAGAACACCTTACACACAAATAAACTATTAGAAATTAAAAAATGGTGACACACAACATTGAATTTTTTTGAAGCATTTATAAATGTTAATAGTTAGGTTAAAGTTAAACCTGCTGTCAATACTTGAAATATTTGAACTATATTTCAAAATATTGGAGCTTATAAGGGCTATTTGTAAAGGCATCTGGCTAAGAGCACATCTGCCTCACCGGGGCGGCGCGTCAGGTATATCAGCGACGCGAAACTATTCGGAACCCTACGCTGCCCGCGGCGATCGCAGCGCGGCCGTCTCCGAACACGGGCGGCGATGGGTAGGTACCGAATGGCCGATTTCGAGGGTTGATGCTTCACTGACGCTACTTGACGCACCGCCTGGTGTGGCCGAAGCTTTAATTGTACAAAGTACAAGTTTACTAGCCAGTTGAGCCAAGAAGTACCTGTGGTAGTCATGTTTTTGACATTGCATAATAAACTAATTAATCACAGATTTGAAAATAAGCACATTACAGTAACAAATTACAACATGACTAGTTAAAAATGAATATAACTAATATTTTAGCCTAAAGATACTAACTAGATCAAACTTCGTTGAGGTGCTGGAGTTTTAATTTGAATATTTTCAAATACTGAGTTGAAGTCTGTGTCTAGACCTTGATTGTCAATACCATAGAGTAGGTGTTCAGAAGACATGTTGCGGCTTGGTCCAGGTAAAGGTTGACTTATGGCAGGAGAGGTTGTTGTTGTTGGATTGTAGATATCTTCACCCTCATCTACATCATCCTCTGTATCATCAACTGGCAGTAAAAATGAATGGTTTATTTTATTTGGAAAACTTGTTATGTTGCTACATGACATAAATATGTGTTACATGTTTGCATTATCTAAAAAGATTTTTAGTAAATAAACAGTTTATGCCTCAATCCCATTTCAAGAACAAAAACTAAACCCCGTTTTATTACACATATGACGCTGTGCAAACTAGGTACTAAAAGCATTATGCAACATCATAATTTAAAAAGGACTTAAGTGTAGTAACATTATTTAAACCAGCACCCAAGCTTATTGAAATGATTGCTATGGAAATGCATCCGAGACCAACACAAATACTTCACAGTAGTTTAAAAACAGATATAGGAATCAGATCCCTTGAAATTTAAATAGAGCTGTAGAGGATTTAAATATATTTTACCTGGAAGAGCAGTTCTCCCACCATATTTCTTCCAGTCTTTTCTCAAGCGCCAATACAAGACAGAACATGCTATAATCACAATGATTGAGACTACAATAGCAACCAGTTTTACTGCATCCATAGCTGAGAATCCTGAATTGGATACCAACATTTCAATTTCACCAACTGAGTAGCTAGTACCATCTAGTTTTTTGGATACACATTTGTAAAAACCAGACTCATGAGGAGATACATTCTGAAAATATAATAATTCTTTTAAAACACTGTGTCTTACACTATTGCCTGCATTAAGCATTATGTATTTGACATATTCCAAGCCCCTAGCTAGACTAGTCTAGTTTCATTAAAATATATTCAGCTATGACCAAGGCTATGACAGATCCAGACAGCCACATTGCTATGATTTCACATAATATTAGGGATTCAAATTAGCTATAGTATGTTCAGTAGGGAATTGCCAAAGGCACTACTGATATCATCATTTATATCACAGCTATGTATACTTACATCAATATGTAGTTTTCCTGACAAAACCTCATATTTATATTTCTTCTCATCATAGTAATTTCCTGGGCCTATGATTTTGTTCTTGTCAAAAAGCCAAAACATGAAGTTGTGGTTGAAATCATTGCTGTGACAACTCAACACAGCAGTAGAGCCCGCTGGTACTTCTGTTACCACTAAACTCTTCAACTCTGAAGAACTTCCATCAGGTAAAGACATTTTAAAAAAATATTATATTTACAATCAGTACCTTTGATGGAAAAGTAATGTCACGAAGATTTCTGACATAGATGCTACAGTTTCAATAATTACAAACGTACCCAATGTCAATGAGTGTGTGCCAAGTTTTAAAATTATCACAGGCAGGTCACATGTTTTCACCACACTATATAGTTTAATATAGTCCATAACATATACAACTTTTGTGGCTTACACAGATACATTTCAGTATCTGCTGCTCCCACTTGAGTGTTTTATAAGATGCATGAAAACTTCTAAGCACAGCACAGGGAGTAGCATCCATATAGGTGTCATTACTACGTATATAGGAAGATTAACTTTGGTGTATTCCAATTTTATGCAGATGATTATTTGAGCCCCCATTTTGAGGCCTATTGCTGCTATGTACCACACGTTTTTGTTTATAGTTCCTCTAAATCTTTCTATACCATTCCTGCAATGCGATATCATATGAAATAATACGTAAATTAATAATATGCTGTCGTAAACCCACATCGGAATAAAAACAATAAACCAGTTCCAGTGAGTACGGGACTCGAGTCTCAGGCATAGTAATATCAAGAAGACCAGAAAAATAAACCACGTAAAGAGGGCCCTATGTAAGATAGCCATTTTCGTATTTTTTTTACAGCTGTGTGGATATAAATAGAAAATTGTAATCTGATTTCTAATATCTATTTATGATTTCTCCAAAAAAATTAAGTGAGCTTCTCACAGAGTAACCAGAGGGAACATCAGTGTATTATTTTCGTAACTATTTTTGAAAAATAGTCATGAGACGCTATTTTATCGATATCGATACTTCATTGAACAGAGTTTTATAAAAGCCTGACACCTAAAATAAACAGAGCTAATTTTCTCTAATTTGTGGGGGGATGATGGAAAGCTCAATTATCTTCGCTGTCTGGAGGAAAAAATACTAGGTACCCCTGATAACTAGAACCGACTTCTTTTGCGTCATAACTGTATGGCCCAGCTAGTTCAAGAAATAAATAATAGAGCCTAATAATTTCGTTGATATATCATTTCCATCATCATTTTATGGTTGACTAGCGGTTGAACGTCACTAAATGGTTGATATTCCATATATTAAGCACATAAAGAAAAATAATACCTATTATAATATTACTATGCGCTCTAAAGCTTTTAACTGGGATCTTTTTTCCCTGAGTGAGTTTAAGTCGGGAGTGATTAGGTATCTTCTATAGGTAAGCGTGCTCTCGTAGACCGCATCGTCACTTATCGCCAGGTAAGATAGTGGTCAACAACGAAATTATTCCGTACTAACCTAAGCTTTATTGCGGTAACGTTATTCCAGAATGAAAAGTATAATTAATGAGAAATAAAGAGAATGTATTTTTACTAAAGTTTTATTTCAAAATAGCTATTGTAAACAACAAATTATTAATATAAGTAGGTTTGCCCTAAATACAAAGTTCATTGAAGTAGGTTTGTCAAAGGTGGTCATGACGGTTGGCAGAATCTGTGAACAAACAAAACCTTATTTAAATTCTCATTTAAAACATTGTTCATTAAAACAGTAGTAGTTTTACTTACTATTATTTGTTCTGTGTCATTATATCAAATTGGTCAATCAATCAATAATCACTTGGTAGGGTTGCAATGTTGCAAAGTTGCACCGACCCTGGTACGCATTGGTGTTCGCAAAAGTCAAATTTCGCTCCATCCACTGACCTCTATAATACAAGTACGCTGGACTTCATACTCTCGGATGTTATGAGAAGCCATTTGATTTTCGCCATTTTGGCGCTGATAGCAGTGTGAGGGTCCATGGAACTAATATTAGGGATGAGACATAACTTTCGACAAAAATACGATATCGATATCACTACAGACTGGCAGTTATTTAATTCTATGTACATATACGGGTACTGAGACAAAAATAAACATACTCTACCCAGTAAAATAAATAAGCGTCTTTTTTGTATATTTGCGTTAAAGAAATCTTAATTATTGTTAACTAGCTGCACTCCGCGTTAATCCAGCATTATATGTAGCCTATGTGTCTAGGGTTTTAGGTATTCTCAATTTCCGAATTCCATCATAATCAGTCCAGCCGTTTAAGCGTGAAGAAGTACGTAACGTGCACACAACTTCTTTAAAATATTAGATTGATAGCTCGATTTCATAAAGCCAGTTCTCGTTGTTCCTGTTGATTCATTACTAGTAGGGGTAGGGTACTGGGTAATAAAACAAAAAACGCAGATAATAACATTTATATTTTACACTAGCTTCTGCCCGCGGCTTCGCCCGTGTGGCCAATAGGAAATGAATGGCATATTTTTCTGCAGAAACAAACATTATAAATGCTCTCACTCTATCTCGATATATTATACAAACTGACAATATCCCAAATAATGCAATAATATGAAATTTTCCGTAAAAAACCTCTGAGATGAGAGTAGTATGGTTTCAACAGAACTCAAAGCGTGTGCGAATAGATCTAATTATGGAGGTCCCACAGGTCACTTTCGCTACACAGTCGCCGCTTGCAACCAAGCGAACAAAGCAACCTCGAAAAAAATCGTTAATTTCTACCACAGGTCACTGTCGCTACACAGTCACGGGCCGCTTGCGGTCCAGCGAACATAGCGACCTCGAAATAAAAACGCCAACCTCTACCACAGGTCACCTTCACTACACAGTCGCGGGCCGCTTGCGGCCCAGTGAACAAAGCAATCCTTTTTCATATTTTCCACCCATAGCGGCTTAGTAAGAGTGTCAGTGGGAAACCTAAAAGCACAAAGTAAAACTTAATAAAATGTACAAAACAACATTATTAGTACTAGCGAGTTAAATATTTAGTTTATATTAATGAAATAAAAAATCTGAAGCCAGATATACATCGTACATTATTTTGTACCTACGTACATTATTGAGCATTGCCGAAGTTCTGCTAGTTACTCACTATCGAAGAACATTATCGACACATTATCGATATGAAACATTCACAACCTATGTACCTATTCCTATAGTATAAATATGAATTAAGTGTGATAAAATTAAATAAACTAAGTATAAAATAGTATTAAAAACCTTCAGACATACAATAAACATAATAATGTAGCATTTTTTTATCGTGAGGTTCACTTACTTGTGGAAGGTTATTCCGCTGCCTTTTCGGTAGCTATTTGTACAAAATACGCATAACTTCATCACAAAAATGTACCGTAATGAAACACCAAACACAAAGAGTAGCCTTTTATCATCTTATTTTACGATTTCCCATCAGAGACGCAGCAAACTTACCAACAGCCACTTTGAAAAATGTCAATTTTAGTACCCGAGACCCTCAAGAAGGGCGCTTTGAATCGGCACAAAAAAGAACTGTCATTTCCTAGAGAATATTTAGTCCAGCGTACTTGTATTATAGAGGTCAGTGGCTCCATCTGTTTAGTCAATTGTTTTTTTCTCTAATCTGTGGAGCTTCTACATCCATCTAGGGATGTTCCGATACTAGTAAATACGAGTAAGTACTCGATACTTTTCTTACAATACCAAGTACTTTTTAGCATCGAATCATTCTTTCGATACTTGGTATCGAAAAGAAAGTACTAGTATCGAACCAATGAGGTATATGTACTACGTACTGGAGAAGCTATTCGAAGCACAAATAGTTGCCATTTTTTGTATAATTAAACTAAAATCCGTTACAGCGATTTACGAGATTAAATCGTCTAACCAACGATCCCAACACGCAGCGCTAGTGCAATGGCACATTCGGATCATAATTTTTACTGCTATTCACTACTGCACGTGCAGTCGCTTTGAGTACTGAGCATCGTATGAGCGAGAAGATGCCAGCTGGCATATTTGCAGTGGTTGACAGTGCAAGTTAGAGATGTCCTGTCTGGTGTATACATAGAAGTCTTTGTATCGAACCGAATCAATGCTGCTAAGTCAAACCAGGACCCCTATTCTCACGAATCGAGATGCAATGTCATCTCATAATAAATCTCGAGACTCGAGTTGTCTCTACTCCCAAGCTTAAAATTCATGATATTCTCGATTGACTAGCGTACGAGATGGCTCGTAGGGAATCGAGACGCAATGTCATCTCACAATAAATCTCGAAATTCGAGACTCAAGCTTCAAATTTGTGATATTCTCGATTGCTAGCGCACGAGATGTCTCGTGTGGTCGGAGGCAGTCGAGACCACCATGAGACGCGCTTTTGCCTTTACTTTTAGGCTCATTTGTTGCCATTTTATTGACATTGAAGCTAATGGCATGGCAACTTTTCTTCTTCTTTTCATTTTTTCTTTCTTTTCTTTTTCTTCTTGTCTTTTCTTGTCTTCTTACTTTTTTCTTCTTTTCTTTACTTTTTTCTTCGTTGGTTAGTTTGTCTGGGCGACAGAAGTTATAGTTATACTTTTTGCCATGCCAAACGTTATTAGGGATGTTCCGATACCACCAAAGTATCGATACCTACTCATATGAGTTGTACTCAAATCATGATTCGATAGGTACTACTCATATGAATACCCTAAAAGTATCGATACCCACTCATATCAATACATTTTTTTTTAATTTATCAATACGGAAAAAATAAACAAATTTTACCTTATTGCAGGAAAGTTTTGTTGTTTCTATGACTGATCTACATTTTTAAGTGTTTTGGCGCGAAGAATCGGACATTTGAACACTAAGGATATGTTATTTGACGATATTTGATAAAAGTACTCTTTCCGATACAAATTCTTTCTTTCCGATACCAAATAGGTATCGCGAGAATGGTTTGTTTTTATTTTATTTTATTATTTTAATTAAGTATAACAACTACCTTAACTGTACTATTTGTGTGTATTAACTGTATTCAACGCTTTGAATTACAATTAAATTAAGTTAAATCCTACTCACATTCTACCTTTACATGTATTTTTACCTTTACACTAATTTTCTACTACATTGAATCCTACTTAAATTAAAAATAGGGTTGTTTTAACCCTAAGTATACATTAAAATATCACATTTTTATTCTACTTGACTTAAAGTTAGGCCATACTATGTTTCTTTAAGGAAAAAAATATTATAGCGAAATAAAGCTGCTTGGCATTGAATTTTTATCCTGTGGTTCAATCCTGTTTTGACTTAGCAGCATTGATTCGATTCGCTATTAGTACTTTCTTTCCGATACCAAGTAAGTATCGAAAGAATGATTCGATGGTAAAAAGTACTTGGTATTGAAAGAAAAGTATCAAGTACATACTCGTATTCACTAGTATCGGAACATCCCTAAGTGTTATATACTCTTTGCTCCGTGCCTATCAAATCAAACGAAGTTGCTCATTGTTTGCCAATAGTGTATTCACAAATTAGAAAAAATAATATGGTGTTTTGCATTGTATAGTGCACCAACCATAGATTAGAGAAAAAAACAATCTGTGGCTAGTGGGAATTCTGTGTGTGGCACCAACTTATACTACTCTATGGTATGCACAGCTATAAAAATACTCTGTGGTGCACAGAACACTATTATATTATCCTTTTGTTTTTTTCTCTAATCTGTGATTATCCTTATCACAGATGGAATAAACCACAGAACACTACTTCAAGGTAACCAATGGTTAAAACCTCTAACAAATCTTGACTATTAGTTAGAATTTGTTAGCATTTTTGATTGGTTACTTTAACAACGGGTGAAAAAACCCACCCTTATAAAGGTACCATAATAAATAAAAGCCACATAACTCATATATAATCGCATTATATTATACATATTTGATGGAAATGGGCCGGCAGCAGCACAGTGGAAGGCCCAGAGGATTAAATAATTAACTATAGTGATAAAGTTGTAAACGATTTATATTTTGGCCAAAGAGTAAAATATATCAATTACAAGAAAAATTTTCTAACAACCTGTTGCTTAGTAACGGACGGAACAAAGACTATAAAATTACACGCAATAAAAACTATTTTCAACACCCCCACTTAAGTTCATAGTCTTCGTAATCCCATACAGTTAAAACAAAAATTATGTTTAACCCTGTTTACAGGTTTTGTTAAAGCATCAGCAGGCATGGAATTAGTTTCACAGTAGTCTATAACTATTTCCTTTGCCTCAGCTAACTCTTTAACATAATTGTATCTTATGTTAATATGCTTGCTTCTCTTATGAGTAACTGGATTGTAAATCATCTTGCTAGCACTTTGACTATCACTGTAAACAGTTACAGACTTACAATTCATACACAACTCATTAAAAAGCCCCTTTATAAAAACAATTTCCTTAGCACCTTCGCAGAGAGCAATGAATTCTGCTTCAGCAGTACTTAATGCAACACATTGCTGTTTGCGAGCATGCCATGAGATTACAGCACCAGCAAAAACTAAGCAGTAACCCGAAAATGAATGACCATCAGAATTGGTACCCCAATCAGCATCGGCATATGCGACCAGAGGCTTGTTCATTTTCTTGTAACAAAGGGCATAATCTATTGTACCTTTGAGATACCGGAGCACACGTTTCAATGCTGCCATATGCGTGTTATCATTGTAACAGTTAAATTGGCTTAGATAACTGACCGCAAAAGATATGTCTGGCCTCGTACAAGTAGACAGATACATTAAAGATCCAATAATCTCTTGATATCTAGTATCCTCTGCATTACTTCCTTTAGAAAGTTTCAGGTTACACTCCATTGGAGTTCCAACTGGTTTGCATTCTTCCATTCCGAATTTTTGCAACAATTTTCTTGTGTAGTTACGTTGGTCTAGGTAAATTTCCCCCTCTTGACGGTTTCTCCTAATGCTCATTCCTAGGCACTCTTTCGCTTCGCCTAAATCTTTTATTTTAAAAGCCTTGCCTATTTGCTTCTTCAATTGTAAAGCTTCAGTAGCATTATTTGTAAATATGTAAAAATCGTCAACATATAGACCAATAACTGTAAAAACATCTTTCGTTTTCTTTATGTAAACGCAAGGATCATATTTGGATCTTGTAAAACCAATCTCTAAAATGTGCGCATGTACTTTTACATTCCATGAACGAGCTGCTTGTTTTAATCCGTATATGGCCTTCTTTAGCTTACATACTTTTTCTTCATCACCTTTCTTTACAAACATCTGAGGTTGTTCCATGTAAAGATCTTCATCGAGGTCACCGTTTAAGAACGCTGTTGTGACGTCAATGTGATGAATATCTAAATTCATTTCAGCTGCGAGTCCGAGCAAAAGACGTATGGACGACAATTTCACAACTGGGGCAAATGTTTCGAAGTAATCTTCGCCATACTTCTGCGAATATCCTCGTGCCACCAATCGAGCTTTATGGCGCTGTACTGTACTATCTGCTCCAACTTTAAGTTTGAAGACCCATTTGCACTTGACAACATTTTTGTCCAATGGTCGGTTTACAATATCCCAAGTTTCATTTTCTATCAGAGAATTATATTCGTCCACCATTGCTGAATACCATAGCTCTTTATCAGTCCTGTCCATTGCATCTTGTAGAGAATGCGGGTCTGGATCATCCGAAACATGAAAGTTATAGACCATGTCCTTTTCTTCCTTTCGGCGTCTTTCCCGTAGTGGATATCGGCGATTACTTACGATTTCCTGTACTTCAGGCTCTACCCTTATTTCAGTATCATCTGAATGAGCCACAGGTTCATTAATTAATTGCTGATCTGAACCCATATCTATCGAATCCTGAAAATCGTCAGCATCGTCTATTTCTTCTGCATCTCTCTCTGAACTCTCCTGTTCCCTCTCTGAACTCACCTGTTCCCGTTCTGAACTCATATGTTCCCGTTCCGAATATTCAACTTCAGTAACATGAGTATCAGTTGGTACACTTCTTACTGGGTCAGATCCTCTTGCTAGGATCTCTGTGATATCTACTACTTGTGGTGTTTTCTCATTTGACACTTCAGTGTTGCATGACATTCCTTCAACAAATACAACATCTCGAGCAACAATTACTCGTTTCACATTATTTACGTCCTCCACAAATCTGTATCCCTTTTGATTCTCACTGTAGCCAACCATAGTCATTTCATTAGACTTCGAATCAAATTTCTTTCTTTTGTTGTCCTTTATTAGAACATGTGCCTTGCTTCCGAAAATCTTTAAATGTGACACGTCTTGTTTCTTACCTGTCCACATCTCTTCAGGTACAGTCGAGATTGCCATTGATGGCGATCTATTTTTTAGGTATATTGCCGCATTGACAGCCTCTCCCCAAAAACGCTTATTTAATTTCGCATCTTGAAGCATGCACCTCGCTTTCTCAACAATAGTACGGATAGTGCGTTCCGCTACTCCATTTTGTTGAGGAGTGTGAGCTACACTCGTCTTATGACGTACGCCATTTTCTTTCAAAAACGATTGAAACTCGTTTCCAGTATATTCAGTCCCGTTGTCACTTCTGAGGCATTTAATCCTCTTGTTTGTCTCATTCTCCACCAAGGCCTTAAATTCTTTAAATTTACTGAGAACCTCAGTTTTGGATTTAAGTAGATAACCAAAAACTTTTCTACTATAGTCATCAACTAAAATCAGACAATACCTTGCGCCTCCCCATGATACTTGCTCCATAGGTCCTGCTAGGTCAGTGTGGACTATCTCCAAGAGCTCCTTAGCTCTGTGTGCTTTCCCTTTTGGGAATTTCTTCACGCACTGTTTTCCCTTACAGCATGCTCCGCATGGTTCCGTGTTCTCCACTCCAAAGTTAAGCCCATCTACTAATGGTTTCAACTTACGCATTTGTACCCTGGAAAGATGACCAAGCCTCCGGTGCCATAGTTCGTGTGCACCCATCTTCACCCTGTCATCAAGAACAACCATTGCTTTATCAATATTCTGATCTAAAACATAGAGCCCATTTTTAACTGATGCTGTTAACAATGCATTACCTACATGTAAAGAAACATCTTCCGTTTTAAAAACTTTACAAGAATTTTTATCAAAAACAACAATATGACCATGTGCCGCAATCTTACTTACAGATAGTAAATTCATCAAAATATCCGGTACATACAAAACGTCTCTAAAATTAATGTTGACATGTCGTCCATCATTGTTTACAGTCGTCTTCATGTTCCCCTGTAAAGTAGAAACAACTTTTTCACTACCGGCTGTACTGATGCAACGTCGGTCATTTTTGACATCTGTCAACAAATCTCTTATAGAAGTCATGTGCGACGACGCTCCGGAATCTAGAATCCACTCACTTGACTGTCTAACAATGGCAGCTGTCTCTGCACAGCTCATGCTGCTTTCTCCCGTAGAAGGTCCTCCAGTAGCAGCCGTATTTCTTCCCTTTTTGGATTCCTGGTACTGCTTACATTGCCACTTGAAATGCCCCTTTTTGTCACAAAAATGGCATACTATCACCTTCTTATTCTTTGTAGGTTCCTTTTTTATCTTTGACATTAAGACAGAATCACCATTGTCATGTACTTTGCGTTGCCCCTCCTTCATGAGTGCAGCCATAACGCTACTTGACGTGATCTTGACACTTGAATGCTCTAAAGCCATTACTAATGGGTTGTATGCTTCTGGAAGTCCAGCTAACATTATAATTCCCAGAAATTCATCTTCTAAACCTGCCTTTATCGCCTGTAGGGCTTGCTGAGTCGCTTGTATTTCTGTACAATAAACCTCCATGTTCGGGTAGTCGTTTAGTTTAACACTGAACAACTTACGTAAAAGCGACAACCTCCGTGTCAACCCGCTGTCCGCATACGCATTCTTGAGGGCTATCCACGTCTCTTTAGCTGTTTGTGCATTTACAATTAGGGGGTATACACTCTCAGTACACATGAGGCAAATTTTAGATCTGGCTTTTGCATCCCGCTTTTTGGTCTCATCGTTTACCTCAGTCACAGTATCCTTTATGCAGTCCCACAGGTCGCAGTCAATCAGGAACATCTCCATAGCAAATGCCCAAGTCCCATAGTTGGACTGGCCGGACAACTTCGTAAAAGTTGGACTCTGCATATCTGTAACTCATGAACTTTATCACTTAGCTATGAGCTGGGCCCATAACCTGATGGAAATGGGCCGGCAGCAGCACAGTGGAAGGCCCAGAGGATTAAATAATTAACTATAGTGATAAAGTTGTAAACGATTTATATTTTGGCCAAAGAGTAAAATATATCAATTACAAGAAAAATTTTCTAACAACCTGTTGCTTAGTAACGGACGGAACAAAGACTATAAAATTACACGCAATAAAAACTATTTTCAACAATATTTATATGAGTAGGTAACAACTTTGGGCCTAGTTTAGTTCTAAAGTTATTATTATCAAATACATAAAATGAAGAAACATGCAGTCTCAAAATACAATCCTGCCATCATTAAAAGTGTTGTAAAACAATGCCGTAAAGCAAAGATGGCTATTTTAACTTTATTTTTACTTTTTACATCAATAATTTTAAACCAACGAAATCAGCCTCAGGGCCACTGGTGTAATAGTTACAGTGGCACATATGGAAATGATGATGACGAAGATGGTAATATAGACAGTCACTCACTGTCTAATACAGTGGCGATTTAAGATTCTTCTGTGACTTTATATTATCACAGCACACATTCACAGCATTTTCAGAAAATTGTTCCGGAAGCTTTACAGTAAGTAAGATGTAGTTATTGCAGTAGCAATAGTAACACCAGCCTAGAAGCCTTTATTGAGTACCTGAAGCAAAAAAGAAAATATTATTTAGATAGCCTTAAGGCCAGCTCCATCAACTGTGCTGTAGGTTGTTGGTTCGCTTCCCACTCAAGAAACGGGAAAAACCCTCATATTCCCCTATCCTTTAGTATAAAATAAATGCAACAGGTAACTGTGTCAATATCATTGGTATGAACTGGATTTTTACATACTTTTATTTCTCTCTCTCTCTGGTTGGTTCCTCATTACTGAGGATCATGGTCACAGGATCTATCTGATTTAACATAATACTTCCATCAACTTCGGTCCATAGCCTCACGGCCTGGGAAAACTTTTATTCAGGTAATTGAAATTAATTTACTTGAAGGTATTCACTTGAAGGTTTGAGCCTGACACATTCATAGGTGAAGTTACAAGTTGCACATTTTTCTTGGTGGCACTTCAACAATACATCTACTGCTCCAATCGGGGTTGGGATTATAAAATTTGTTTCCATAAATCAGGTGCCTTCTGCATATAGCATACCTATACGCTGTTGGTGTAGTTGTTTCAGTGATTCCTCAGAAGTCTAGCTCCCAGCTGGATACCATTATTCAGCCCATAATCACGCCCTGAAAAAATTAAATAATAAACATTTAATCTATAGAGCGAGATACGGGTGTAAGCAGCGTGATTTTGAGAAAGTATTCTCTTTTATGTATGTACGTAGTAGGTACATTATACCTGTTTGGATTTTGCGTAGGTTATTAGGCTTACTTACTTCAAAGATCCATGTTTGCCAGGCAGAGAAAACCTGTGGAATCGCACGTTCACATCTTCGGATGCACCATTATAGCATTTTGCACAGTTTTACCGTTTTTCCATAACGAACACAAGAAAATCACAATAATATAACCTCAACCATAGAATTATAAAAAAAGCAGGATGGAATCTTGATTGACATCGAACTGACGTACAGCAATGGCGGCCGCATAAACATCTGTGATTTTTTTTTTTTTTTTTTTTAATGGCCTGGATACTGGTAAACATGTGTGACTGATTAAAGGATTGCCATGTGAAGAAAATTACCCGAATCCAACAAAAAAAAAATCTGTTGTTGGTGTGACTTTTCGTATGACCAAAAAGCTACGCGAGCTTATAACAGAGTAGTCAAAATTGAATGGCTTATTTTTTTTTTACTTTCGATAGGTTAGCGTTTGACTACATCTCACCTGATGGTAAGTGATGATGAGGTCGAAGGTGGAGGACGCCTACCTAGAATAAACCTATTTACTTTTGATTTGAAGACACTTAAGTTGTAAGTGAATGGAAATACCGACGCCGGGAGTGAGTTCCATTCCATAGCCGCACGCACAATAAAGGAATCTGCAATCTCCCCTCCCCCACACTTGCCCCACCTCCCCCTCACTTTCCTCGCCACCCCCTGCACTTGCCACCACCTCCCCCCTCACTTAGTCCACCCCCCTACTTGCCCTGCCTCCCCCCGCACTTGCCCCCCTCCCCCCAAGAACCATGTATAGATTACATTTGGACAGTAATTAAGGGGTTGGCAATCTACGCAGCAATGTACGGCGAATGAAATGGGAGCAATAGCTTCCCAGTCTCCACCGGGTGGCAACTGGGAATTTTGTTCCCAGTTGCCACCCGGGGGCGAAGCATGTGGGGGCAACTGGGAATATACCCTATACGCTATAGCGAAGAGAGAAGTTCCCAGTTCTTTCTTCCTTTGACAGGGTCGGGTCAGCCAGTCAGTTAATAAAACTTGGCACAAAGATTTATAGCCAGGGTGTTGCTTAACATGTTTTATGAACACATAAATCGTATTTTTCTACGTTACTTTACTTTTTCTACATTATAGAAAACCTGCACAAATATGTACGATTAGTAGGTCCATTACCGGTACAATATTTATTTTAACCTGCCAAGTCCAGCACATGCATATGCATAATGGAAATATGCATTTGCATATAGTCAGATCTCTAATTATGATCAATATAGGTGAATAAGTTGTATTCGAACATAATTTGGTCATTCTCCCACACTTCCGGGTAATTTGCAAGTTTGATTGTTGGTAACACTAGCTGGTTTTGTGTATTGATTGCATCTCAATAGTTTTATCGAAAAAGCAAGAAATTAGCGAAATATTAACAAGCTTATTTGTGAAAAGTGATCCCCTGACTTTTTTTTATCAAACCACTATGATTCCGACAACTTTTCACAACGCAAGACGGCATTTTATAATATTTTTTTCTATGCGTCTTGGGCGAGGTTCGGAGCAGTAATGGCAGGCGATAGACTTCCTATGATGTGAGTGTGTGCGTGTCCGCTCGTACTTATTAGCGTCCCGACTTCCTATGGGTACCTTGGTTCGGGATCAATTCGGACTCTGTCCTTCTTTTTTTAGTAGGTCCATGACCTCAACTCAACTTACTTTTATATTCTATAGTTTGATTCATGTTCCAGTGTCAATTTTCAAGTTCTTGATTCTGAGCATAGACTTTGTGGTTGCTGTCTTACATATAGCGTTATCTCGTTCTGATCTCTCGACTGCCTCTGATCCACAGACTACTATACGCTAATGCTTCCATCACTCGAGTCATCTCGTGCGCTAGCAATCGAGATATTGCATGAGAATACCGAAAACTCGAGTCTCGAGATTTATTCCCAGACGAGATTTCTTCTCGATTCGTGAGAATAGGGGTCCAGGACCCCTATTCTCACGAATCGAGATGCAATGTCATCTCATAATAAATCTCGAGACTCGAGTTGTCTCTACTCCCAAGCTTAAAATTCATGATATTCTCGATGGACTAGCGCACGAGATGGCTCGTAGGGAATCGAGACGCAATGTCATCTCACAATAAATCTCGAAATTCGAGACTCAAGCTTCAAATTTGTGATATTCTCGATTGCTAGCGCACGAGATGTCTCGTGTGGTCGGAGGCAGTCGAGACCACCATGAGACGCGCTTTTGCCTTTACTTTTAGGCTCATTTGTTGCCATTTTATTGACATTGAAGCTAATGGCATGGCAACTTTTCTTCTTCTTTTCGTTTTTTCTTTCTTTTCTTTTTCTTCTTGTCTTTTCTTGTCTTCTTACTTTTTTCTTCTTTTCTTTACTTTTTTCTTCGTTGGTTAGTTTGTCTGGGCGACAGAAGTTATAGTTATACTTTTTGCCATGCCAAGCGTTATTAGGGATGTTCCGATACCACCAAAGTATCGATACCTACTCATATGAGTAGTACTCAAATCATGATTCGATAGGTACTACTCATATGAATACTCTAAAAGTATCGATACCCACTCATATCGATACATTTTTTTTTTATTTATCAATACGGAAAAAATAAACAAATTTTACCTTATTGCAGCAAAGTTTTGTTGTTTCTATGACTGATCTACATTTTCAAGTGTTTTGGCGCGAGGAATCGGACATTTGAACACTAAGGATATGTTATTTGACGATATTTGACAAAAGTACTCTTTCCGATACAAATTCTTTCTTTCCGATACCAAATAGGTATCGCGAGAATGGTTTGTTTTTATTTTATTTTATTATTTTAATTAAGTATAACAACTACCTTTACTGTACTATTTGTGTGTATTAACTGTATTCAACGCTTTGAATTACAATTAAATTAAGTTAAATCCTACTCACATTCTACCTTTACATGTATTTTTACCTTTACACTAATTTTCTACTACATTGAATCCTACTTAAATTAAAAATAGGGTTGTTTCAACCCTAAGTATACATTAAAATATCACATTTTTATTCTACTTGACTTAAGGTTAGGCCATACTATGTTTCTTTAAGGAAAAAAATATTATAGCGAAATAAAGCTGCTTGGCATTGAATTTTTATCCTGTGGTTCTATCCTGTTTTGACTTAGCAGCATTGATTCGATTCGCTATTAGTACTTTCTTTCCGATACCAAGTAAGTATCGAAAGAATGATTCGATGGTAAAAAGTACTTGGTATTGAAAGAAAAGTATCAAGTACATACTCGTATTCACTAGTATCGGAACATCCCTAAGTGTTATATACTCTTTGCTCCGTGCCTATCAAATCAAACGAAGTTGCTCATTGTTTGCCAATAGTGTTGTCACAAATTAGAAAAAATAATATGGTGTTTTGCATTGTATAGTGCACCAACCACAGATTAGAGAAAAAACAATCTGTGGCTAGTGGGAATTCTGTGTGTGGCACCAACTTATACTACTCTATGGTATGCACAGCTATAAAAATACTCTGTGGTGCACAGAACACTATTATATTATCCTGTGCTATTATCCTTTTGTTTTTTCTCTAATCTGTGATTATCCTTATCACAGATGGAATAAACCACAGAACACTACTTCACGGTAACCAATGGTTAAAACCTCTAACAAATCTTGACTATTAGTTAGAATTTGTTAGCATTTTTGATTAGTTACTTTAACAACGGGTAAAAAACCCACCCTTATAAAGGTACCATAATAAATAAAAGCCACATAACTCATATATAATCGCATTATATTATACATATTTATATGAGTAGGTAACAACTTTGGGCCTAGTTTAGTTCTAAAGTTATTATTATCAAATACATAAAATGAAGAAACATGCAGTCTCAAAATACAATCCTGCCATCATTAAAAGTGTTGTAAAACAATGCCGTAAAGCAAAGATGGCTATTTTAACTTTATTTTTACTTTTTACATCAATAATTTTAAACCAACGAAATCAGCCTCAGGGCCACTGGTGTAATAGTTACAGTGGCACATATGGAAATGATGATGACGAAGATGGTAATATAGACAGTCACTCACTGTCTAATACAGTGGCGATTTAAGATTCTTCTGTGACTTTATATTATCACAGCACACATTCACAGCATTTTCAGAAAATTGTTCCGGAAGCTTTACAGTAAGTAAGATGTAGTTATTGCAGTAGCAATAGTAACACCAGCCTAGAAGCCTTCATTGAGTACCTGAAGCAAAAAAGAAAATATTATTTAGATAGCCTTAAGGCAAGCTCCATCAACTGTGCTGTAGGTTGTTGGTTCGCTTCCCACTCAAGAAACAGGAAAAACCCTCATATTCCCCTATCCTTTGGTATAAAATAAATCCAACAGGCAACTGTGTCAATATCATTGGTATGAACTGGATTTTTACATACTTTTATTTCTCTCTCTCTCTGTTTGGTTCCTCATTACTGAGGATCATGGTCACAGGATCTATCTGATTTAATATAATACTTCCATCAACTTCGGTCCATAGCCTCACGGCCTGGGAAAACTTTTATTCAGGTAATTGAAATTAATTTGCTTGAAGGTTTGAGCCTGACACATTCATAGGTGAAGTTACAAGTTGCACATTTTTCTTGGCGGCACTTCAACAATACATCTACTGCTCCAATCGGGGTTGGGATTATAAAATTTGTTTCCATAAATCAGGTGCCTTCTGCTTAAGGCATACCTATACGCTGTTGGTGTAGTTGTTTCAGTGATTCCTCAGAAGTCTAGCTCCCAGCTGGATACCATTATTCAGCCCATAATCACGCCCTGAAAAAATTAAATAATAAACATTTAATCTATAGAGCGAGATACGGGTGTAAGCAGCGTGATTTTATGAAAGTATTCTCTTTTATGTATGTACGTAGTACATTATACCTTTTTGGATTTTGCGTAGGTTATTAGGCTTACTTACTTCAAAGATCCATGTTTGTCAGGCAGAGAAAACCTGTGGAATCGCACGTTCACATCTTCGGATGCACCATTATAGCATTTTGCACAGTTTTACCGTTTTTCCATAACGAACACAAGAAAATCACAATAATATAACCTCAACCATAGAATTATAAAAAAAGCAGGACAGAATCTTGATTGACATCGAACTGACGTACAGCAATGGCGGCCGCATAAACATGTGTGACTGATTAAAGGATTGCCATGTGAAGAAAATTCCCGAATCCGACAAAAAAAAAAATTTGTTGTTGGTGTGACTTTTCGTATGACCAAAAAGCTACGCGAGCTTATAACAGAGTAGTCAAAATTGAATGGCTTATTTTTTTTTTACTTTCGATAGGTTAGCGTTTGACTACATCTCACCTGATGGTAAGTGATGATGAGGTCGAAGTTGGAGGACGCCTACCTAGAATAAACCTATTTACTTTTGATTTGAAGACACTTAAGTTGTAAGTGAATGGAAATACCGACGCCGGGAGTGAGTTCCATTCCATAGCCGCACGCACAATAAAGGAATCTGCAATCTCCCCTCCCCCATACTTGCCCCCCCCCCCTCCCCCTCACTTAGTCCGCCCCCCCCCCCCACTTTCCTCGCCTACTCCGTACTTACCCTCCACCCCCACACTTGCCCCACCTCCCCCTCACTTTCCTCGCCACCCCCTGCACTTGCCACCACCTCCCCCCTCACTTAGTCCACCCCCCTACTTGCCCTGCCTCCCCCTGCACTTGCCCCCCTCCCCCCAAGAACCATGTATAGATTACATTTACATTTGGACAGTAATTAAGGGGTTGGCAATCTACGCAGCAATGTACGGCGAATGAAATGGGAGCAATAGCTTCCCAGTCTCCACCGGGTGGCAACTGGGAATTTTGTTCCCAGTTGCCACCCGGGGGCGAAGCATGTGGGGGCAACTGCGAATATACCCTGTACGCTATAGCGAAGAGAGAAGTTCCCAGTTCTTTCTTCCTTTGGACAGGGTCGGGTCAGCCAGTCAGTTAATAAAACTTACACAAAGATTTATAGCCAGGGTGTTGCTTAAAATGTTTTATGAACACATAAATCGTATTTTTCTACGTTACTTTACTTTTTCTACATTATAGAAAACCTGCACAAATATGTACGATTAGTAGGTCCATTACCGGTACAATATTTATTTTAACCTGCAAAGTCCAGCACATGCATATGCATAATGGAAATATGCATTTGCATATAGTCAGATCTCTAATTATGATCAATATAGGTGAATAAGTTGTATTCGAACATAATTTGGTCATTCTCCCACACTTCCGGGTAATTTGCAAGTTTGATTGTTGGTAACACTAGCTGGTTTTGTGTATTGATTGCATCTCAATAGTTTTATCGAAAAAGCAAGAAATTAGCGAAATATTAACAAGCTTATATGTGAAAAGTGTTCTATAGTTTGATTCATGTTCCAGTGTCAATTTTCAAGTTCTTGATTCTGAGCATAGACTTTGTGGTCGCTGTCTTACATATATCGTTATCTCGTTCTGATCTCTCGTCTCGACTGCCTCCGATCCACAGACTACTATACGCTAATGCTTCCATCACTCGAGTCATCTCGTGCGCTAGCAATCGAGATATTGCATGAGAATACCGAAAACTCGAGTCTCGAGATTTATTCCCAGACGAGATTTCTTCTCGATTCGTGAGAATAGGGGTCCAGGATAGAATCGCCAAAAAATCAATGCCAAGCAGCTTTATTTCGCCATAATATATTTTTTCTTTAAAGAAGCATAGTATAGTATAGCCGAACTATAAGCCAAGTAGGGCCCATTTTTAATTTAAGCGGGATGACATCGAATGTAAAAATCAAAGCGTTGAATACAGTTAAAATATATTATACTTAATTAAAATAATAAAATAAAATAAAAACGAATCATTCTCGCAATACCGCCTCGGTATCGGTAAAACTACCTACTTGTATCGGAAAGAAAGTATTTGTATTGAATAATGTGAAATAAAATATCCTAAACGCATCCTTAGTGTTCGAATGTCTGATTCTTCGCGCCAAAACACTTGGAATGTATTTCAGTTAAAGAAACAACAAAACTTAGCTGCAATAAGGTAAAATTTGTTGCCTTTTTTCGGTTTTAATAAATAATAATGAAATGTATAGATATGAGTAGGTATCGATGCTTTTAGGATATTCATATGAGTAGTATGGAATCATGATTTGAGTACTACTCCTATGGGTAGGTATTGATTGATAGTTTGGTGGTATCGAAACATCCATCATGCGTCGAGGTGCTGAGTGACGTGTGCATGACACTGACAAATAAATTTCTTTGACACGACATTGGCAAACAATTTTCACCAGTGTCACGTACTATACTATGTAATGAGGCTTTTTATTTAAAAAAAAACACTAGTTCCGCTTCTTTTCTAGATGGCGTTGTAAGTACATAGTTTAAACCTTTCAAACCACAGTATATTCTATTCCTGAATCTTAGATATTTTATGTAAACAAAGTAATGTCACGAAAAGTCACTGTCAAAGTGACATGCCAGTTGCTCAAAACATTTTTTACTTGTAAAAAATATTTTTATTAAATGGAGTTAGAGAGTATCAATCTTACTGATTAACAAGCAAAACTTTGCATACACAATATTAGTAGGATATGAAGTAGAATTTTGCAATTCCAAAATTCTAAAGGTAAAATTTTAGGAAGACGTAAATAAGACGTAAATAAAACATTAACATACATTACTTATGTTTTTAACCAACCAGAAACCTTATAAATTATTTTGACAATCATTCTATTATTTTAATTATCGATATTTGATCAATAGATATCTAGTTTGACCTGTTTTTTTTATATTTTACACACTTTTCATCATAACTCGAAAGTGCACGAAAGTAGCACCATGTGTCTTTGGAGAAAATATGGCATATAATGGTATGATACCATCATATAAATCCCAGAACGAAAACGAAAAAATGTTTAGATCCTCTACAGTCTTACCAGTCTATTAAAATATTTTCTACCAAAAATCGATTTCTTTATCATAAAATTTTATAAATCAGATATAACGTCAAAATAGATAGTACAAAACGATTTTTATTTTATAATTAAGCAGATTATGACTAGACAAATAATATTTAATATTTTTTGGTCAAATATAGTAACCTACCTTTATAAAAGATATTTTTTGCACTGTTATCCCCTTTGTTTACATAAAATATCTAAGATTCAGGAACAAGATATAGTTTAAACATAAAAAAATGCTTAGACTACCTACAAAGAAATGTCAAATTCAGTTGAGTGGACCACGAGTACATTGTCTGTAGTATCTCCAAGTACAGCAGAACTGCGAGACAGATAAACGTTAATATTATGATCCAAAATTAAGCCGAGCTATCGCGCAACGAAAATAAAACAAACGAAACAGTTTAGAGTTGTCAGTCAGTATCGTGACCAAATCGTGACACATTTCCTATAACCTGTGGTCTATGCTTGAAACAGTGACAGTGACAGATTTTGGTAAAACCACAACTGGCGCCATCTATTGGGTCATACATAAAACACCATTACTTTTTTTTTTAAATAAAACTCCTCATTCACATATTGTTTTATTCTTTAATCTGTGGCATAAATCTTCAGTCTCGTCACAGATTAGAGAAAAAAACAAATGACAGTCTCGTCAACATTATCTAACAGATTTTTAAGAACTATTTTTTTTATATGGCTATCAGAAAACTTGTCTTTGTGTGGGTTCCAGTCACTGACCTCTATAATACAAGTACGCTGTATTATAGAGGTCAGTGGTTCCAGTAGCTGCTAAAAACGCTAAGAACGCTACGAAATTATGCCACTTTTTACCCAGACAAGGCCAAATCACATATTATAGTTCCAGCCAATGTGAACGAAAAAAACGAAAATAACGATAAATTTGTTCAAGTGGAACCCGCTATTTGTCATTGTCACTGATTCTTTCTTCATTCATTTTCGTCAACAAAGAGTACAGTCTTGCGCAACTCAATAAAAAATGCTCGAAGTATGAAACGTGTGCAAAATCAAACTTCTGCGTTGTCTAAACTACTTTAACGTATAAGCTTGTCTCTGTCTTGGAAGAACGTCAATGTCATTCACCAGCGCCATATTTGTTTTGTAATAGTTTTTTTTTCTTTTGGCATCGCATTTTTCGTGCATGCTGCCAGTAATAGTTTTGTTTACAATCCACTTTTGCCGAAAGATATATAAGAAAAATGTGCTATTATTGTAAATCAATAGAACTAAGTTACTTAAGTGCCCAATAAACTTTCATATTGTGATTATTTATTTAAAAACTACTAGTAAGAATAGTACTACAAAAGTTGCGAAGTATGTGGAGTGAAGTCGGGCCGAAAAGATAGTAGAAAACGTTTATTTTGGCAAAACTTCCATTGGATGAGGCAAGGTTCGTGGCATTTTTATTAATATTACTATAATAATATATATATAATTGGCCAGGCAAAAACGATATTGATAGGCGATTTTACGGTGTACAAATATGTTTGTCATTATAATCTTGATTTCATGTCGCTAATATTTTAATGACCACCATTTTAATGCTTATAACTGTTCCTTGGTTTTTACAGATGTAAACTGTGGGTAAAGGCGGTTGTACAAAAGATGACTTTATTCCGATTAAGAAATGCTGCGCATGCTCAGACACGTAAGTGGCAATCATCTAGAAGTGAACCGTAACCGTCTTCTACTGTCCCATAAGAGTTAATGCTATAATTTTCTAGGTGTGTGATCAGTCCAGTAGTTACCTACAAGGAAATTGTCTTCTTTCACTGAAACTAGTGACGCAATAAAAAGTCGGTATCGTGTAAAGAAAAAAACGTATTCCACTGTAATTAGTATCGTATTACGATTAATTTTTCTTCTACCGCAACTAGTTACGAACCTTCGTTATCGTACATGGTCGAAGGGAGCCAAAGATTATAAAAAACGCTGTTTCTTCTGTGCGCTTACCATAAAAAAATATCAGATAGTATAAAAAAGCAGAGCAAGGTCTTAAAAATGTGTAGGTAATATAATATGCAGTCTGTAAATAAATAAATAACTACTCGTACAAGCCTTGTATTATTTTGACTTCTTAAATAACATTAGTTACGCACCTAAAGCCTTCCCATTCATTAAATAACGCATTCAAAAATATCGATAACGTGGAATGTACAGAAGTGCACAACACTATTTTTGAACTGTCTTGTTGGCAGCGTTTACAAATATGTCACTGACATTTGTAGATGTCGGCATTACCATGTAGCTAGCTACATATTACTGATCTGTGGGCATTACAAGTTGATAAGATAAAGACGAATAGGTAGCGCACGTTTCATACAACTTTTTTCTCAATGGGAGTCCCATCTCTTCAACGTAACGTAAGCGGTTATTCTCTCTAAATGTATCCACTAGGCATTGAAATGATTGCCACTTTAAAATCATTGTCATTTCATCATATGATTTATTTTAGTCACTGTGATTTTTCACAGCCTGTGAATTTTTATATGCCTAATGAATTTATGATCAATGGCGATTGGCTGTGCTTTATGAAATGGAAGAGATGTGATTAAGGAGCAACCTAGTAAAGTTGCGACCTGCTACAAATGATTACTAAGCAATCTAACGCTACTCTTTTCTGATGGTACTATTGATGAGATTTTTTGTTCATCAGGGAGCCGATGGATGCAGGATGCGAGCAGCCACTCAAAGTGGCGCTCTTTGGGGAGGCCTATATTCAGCAAGGGGCTTCAGGCTGTTGATGATGATGATGAACTAAAAATCATCATTTTTGTTCATCAGGGAGCCGATGATGCAACAGGCGAGCAGCCACTCAAAGTGGCACTCTGGAGGAGGCCTATGTTCAGCAGTAGACATCTTCAGGCTGTTGATGATGATGATGATGAAGAAAAAATTAGGAGCAGATGGATGCAGGAGGCGAGCAGCCACTCAGTGGCACTTTCTGGGAGGGGTCTATGTTCAGCAGTGGACGTCTTCAGGCTGTTGATGGTGATGATGATGAACAAAAAATTAGGAGCCGATGGATGCAGGAGGCGAGCAGCCACTCAAAGTGGCGCTCTCTGAGAGAGGCCTATGTACAGCAGTGGACGTCTTCCGGCTAATGATGATGATGACAAATCACATATAGGTCTCAGTTTGTTTACTGAAGCATAAATAAAATTATGTTTTGATATTCACCGCTTATACTACTCTCGTATTATGAAATCCGAAGCCACGATTCAATTAAGTGTGATTATCACACTGTGATTTATAGCAGAGTGTCTGACAAAAAGTAGCAGAGTGATTCATGATACATAAAATCATATGATTTTTCACCTGCTCCTTGTGATTTGATCCATGCCTAGTATCCGCTACCTAGTCTCTGTGCTGATGTGCAGTGTTGCCAAATCAGCTCTTTTAGAGCTAAATTTAGCTCGTTTTCCACATCGGCAGCTCTAAAAACTGTATTTAGCTCCTTAGCTCCTTTTTTTCGGGATATTTGGCTTCTTATTTCATTAGGTGCATGTATATTTTTCTCGTGAATGTATGTTCTATTAACATATCTGAATTATTTAGAATTTGTACAATTTTTAATTAGGAAAATAAAGAATGTAGAAAATTAAGAATTTGTAAAATTAAGATAATGAACTAATAAGATTACGTATTACTAAGAAATCGGAAAATATGGATTGTGGAAAACCCTGAATATGGAATTTATCGCTAACACCGCCATAGTCATCCACTACTCGGTGATCGGTGAATTAAAGTGTTGTGGCCAAAAAAGTGTCTCTGTTTTTGACATTGTCTTAATTTTGACATTGAGAACTCATCATCATCATCATCGTCAACAGCCTGAAGACGTCTACTGCTGCATTAACGCCTCCCCCAGAGCGCGCTACCTTGAGCGGCTGCTCACCTCCTGCATCCATCGGTTCCCCGCGGCTTTCACCAGATCGTCGGTCCACCGAGTGGGGGGCCGGCCTACGCTGCGTCTTCCAGTTCGTGGTCGCCACTCGAGAACCTTTCTTCCCCAGCGGTTGTCAGTTCTACGAGCGAGGGGGGGAAAAAAGATGTGACCTGCCCATAGCCATTTCAACTTGCCAATTCTAAGTGCTGCTGTAGATATATTAGTCAAAACAAAGCGCTTTAGTCAAAAATTCTATGATGAATGGCCTTCAGAGGCGCCTTTTTAGGATTGGTTGAAAGTAGTCATTAGTGAAAAGCTCAAAGCATACCTACTGTAGTTATTGTCGCTGCGAGTTATAGCCCGAGAGGGCTGATTTATTAAATCATGAAGTGTAAAAAGCATTTAAAAGACGAAAAACCATTTTAATAGTGACAGAAATTGGTATTTTCTTGGTTTAGCTCATTTTTTCTGATAATTTTAGCTCATTTTTAGCTCTTTTTTTGGGACACTTTAGCTCGCATTGGCGAATCAGAGTTGGCAGCACTGCTGATGTGCTCTAAAAAATAAAAATTGTTTTTCACTGTGGTTTTTCACAAAATATAAGCTATTTAAGATACGTACATAGTTATAAAATAAAATTTTAGATTTATAAAATTAGATTTATATTTATTGGGCATTGGCGAACATTATTCTATAATTTAGTATGGCGTCCCCGCTAGAACAATTCGTAAACAATGTGCGAACATTGTCTGCCTCGGGTACGAAAATAAACTAAATTGGTAAATTGTTTTCCTCAGATTCAGTAAAATATTGCTTCTAATCCAATTATTTTACAGGCAGTTTTCGCGAACTATATGATTGTATTGGAAAGTCTGATGAAGTATTGCAAAGGAATAGTGCTCACCTAAGCAATGTGCTTGAAACCTTAAATATACAGCAGCATTCTCTAGGTGTGCTAGCGGTTCTGGTTGCTAAATTTTCCATTCCTCCGGTTTGTATCTCTCAGTTATTAAAAATGTTATATCAACAATTTTACAAGTAGGTATAACTCCCTGTTCCCAAAAAAATATTGAATAAAGGTTTCCAATATGTAGCAGGTAAGGTACCTACACTTCTCATAACAGTGTCACCTGCTTTAGTGTAAAGTTATGATTATTTAAAAAAATTTGAAGTTTGAATTTATGTTTTGATTACATAGGTATTTTATGTGATCTTAATTTTTCCTTTTCTTTCAATTTTACAAGGCTCATCATAGTTTGATTTTGCCAAATCAAAATAATAATAATTGCAGGGAAATGCAGATGTGGATAGAACTGCAATGTTCCAACAAATACATGATTTTATAAACAACTGCAATGGAGAACAAGTTAGATTTGCACCTGATTTATGTAAGTGAAACATTCATTTTTAAAATCTTGACCTTATTTTATTCTATAACTAGCTAAAAAGAGTTTTCCCATTGTCCCCCACGTTTTTGCCTCTATAGGGCCTAATGGGATTTTTTTCCCACTTGGGCCCCACATGGGGCCAACGGTAATAATGTTGTGTGACACCATGATATGGGTCCCAACTCAGCATGTAGTCAAGATCATAAGACCTCAATAGCTGATTTTCAGTTGGAACCTATCATCATGTCATCACAAACTTAAGGACAAACAATATATAAATAAATTATTACATTACATCATGGAACAAGAAGGAGAGGAATGCCAATACACCAAGAAAACAGTGTAGATCAAAAATATGCCTAAAACTAGATGGTGTTGCAAAGTGAGTGGGTTATAAGTTGAGCGCAGATCAGAAATATGCCAAAAAACCATTTTAAACCTAGCCCGCCGTAGCTACCCGTATAGTCTGCTCATTTTGCAGTGCCATCCAGGATGAAAACGGTTGTTTTGGCATATTTCTAATCTGCGTTCAACTTAACCCGCTCATTTGCAACACCATCTAGTTTTAGGCATATTTTGGTCAACACTGTTTTCTTGGTGTATTGGCATTCCTCTCCTCGTTGTTTCATGATTACACATACATACAAGGAAAATATTATTAGAGAAAAATAATATATATTTAGTTATTTACGCTGTGTCTTTTTATCAGATCACAAACAGGTACTTCTTTTTTTCACATAGTTGTCAATCTATTAAGAGTTCAATCTTTCAAACAAAAACAATAAAATGGTGTAAGTATTTAAAAATATTAAGTATATTGTGATTTTATTAGAAATATGACCACAATATATTTGTGGGGGCCAACGGGAATATCCAACGAGAATAAATATTCCCCTTGGCCCTGCATGGGGCACAAGAGGAAAAAAGTTCCCATTGGGCCCTATGGGGGCAAAGACGTGGTGGACAACGGTATTAACCCGCTAAAAAGGTGTGGGTAAAAAGAAACACATTTTATCCTCCTTACTAAAAACATTGAATAATAGTTGAATAGTTATTCAGTGTTCTCTCTTGTTATCTATTTGCTAACTTTAAACTCAGTAGATAAAGACAAAATCCAAATATCCATTCCTTTGCTATACAATGTTTATTTGAATGGGGGTATGTGTGTGTTTAAGCTACATCTATTCTAGAAGAGGGTATGAAATTTTTCACTTGTAATCATTATTATTAGAGGGATTTAAGAGTTCTAGGTCAAAAGAGGATTTACTACACAAAATATATCTACTAACCAGTAGTTGTTAAACCATTCCCCGAGAAATAGACTGGCATGTCAAAAAAAAAAAACGTACATCAATTTAAACTCATTGAACCGTTTTGCCTCAAGGGTGTATCCATTGGCTTTCCGCCATTTCACATTGTTCAGCTTGCGCCGTTACATCAAATTGCAGCTTTTCGCCGCCCACAACTTATAACTTATAACTTATTATTTAGCGTATATACCTCAATAGCTTTATGCTTCAACTTTACAGATGCTGAACTCTGCCACCAGTTAACCAACCACCTTGTGGACACAAAGCAGCCCATCAGAGGGATTGAAATACTCAAAAAAGCTATTAGGAAGATCCAGCTATTTGACTCGCAGTTGACTTCAATTCATGCTGACCTTTGCCAACTATGCTTGCTCTCTAAATGCATGAAACCAGCCATTGAGTTCTTAGATACAGATATCACAGGGATTGGATCCGAGGTAAATAAATGTGTAGTTGTTTTTCAATGAGACTTTATGATCTCACAGTCTACAAATCTTATTGCAGACTGCTGCTGTCTTGGGATGATATATTATACAGTGCAGTGCCAAAATATTCTTTAATTCAACACATGTCGGACGCACACCATGTGTACAGCTTTCAATTGTAAATCAAACATAAATATTCAACTGGTTAACATTATGACAATATTTGACTGGCCTGATAGCTCAGTTGGTAGTTGCTCTGCCTTCTGAACTGTAGGTTGTGGGTTCGATTCCTACCCAGGACAAACATATGTGTGATGAACAGAGGTGTTTGTTCTGTGTCTGGGTGTTATATTGTATTCTATGTATGTATTTACAAACAAAAAGTATTTAAGTATTGTATCAGTTATCTGGTTCCCATAGTACAGGCTTTGCTTAGTTTGGGGCTAGATGGCGCTGTGTGTAACGTCCACACATATTTATTTGTTTATTTATTTATTATTTATTTGCAGAATGCATCACTGTCAATAGTCATGCCAAAGACCATTTTACACCAAGAATGGTCTTTTCAATATTGATATAATAAGTGGTATTTGACTGATATTTTTTATTGCATAAATAATCAAAGTTCCTCAAAAAATAAGCCGTTATGAAAACAAACATTCAATATCTCAAAAAATGACAAAGTTATAAGCATTTTAAAATACATACATGAATAGAAAGAAACAACTTGAACACGCGGCGACGTCAGAAAATATTACTTCATAGTATCTCATTACTAAGCTGTGGTACCTCTACATACAATCTCCTTGCATGTGACGTCACATGCAAGAAGCAGCGTCATACAGGCCATACCATACGATTTCCTTTTTGCGAGAAAGTGACAGGCGATGCCTTCTCCAGAAACATTAAAAGCGTATTGTTACTTCGTGATTTATTAACCGATTTTACTTATTTTATCAATTTTTAAATTATTTATTAATCTATTTTAAGAAAATAATATTTTCTCATTTTTTAATAGTAGTCAAATATAGCCTATAAACGGGAGGGCCATTCTTGGTGTAAAATGGTAATACAACTTTTGTGTCTCTTGATGAAATTTGGTATGTGTGCCTGTACATTGATCTATGGTGTGGTATGTAGTTTAGTTACAGCCCTGGGGAACAAAACAAGAATTCTAAGGATAATTTTTACTGCAATAAACTGTAACTGAAGTAGTCCACAGAGTTTAACCTCTTTTCAGTAACTGGTTTTATTTTATTATATTTCCAGCTGGGTGGCAATAACGACTCCAAACATTTCCTACTGTACTATTACTATGGAGGTATGATATACACTGCAATGAAAAACTATGACAGAGCTCTGTACTTCTTTGAAGTGGTTGTCACAGTGCCTGCCATGGTGGTGTCTCATATCATGCTAGAGGCATACAAGAAATATATCTTAGTGTCCTTCATTCTGCATGGAAAAGTAAGTATTATGTACATAAAAATAGATTCAGATATTTTATTGCTTCCATAGTGTACATAATTAATAATAATAATAATAATAATAATATTTATTCAAAAAATTACATTATGCTAAAATACAATACAATATGAATCTTAGGAACTATACATAAGTCTAACAAAGCACGGTGCCTGTACTAGGATAAACCTGTGTCACAGGCGGCATAAGGGCAGCATTCAGCAATACGAGTATAAATACGTGAAAAATTAAATTATTAACAATATTTTACATTAAAACTAAACCTCTATTTATAGGCAAGCATACAATAATTATTTTATAAACAAAAGTATTATCTAAAAGTATATTTACCATAATTTACTTATCAATTACTTAAGTAGAGTATATTAGAATTTAACAGAAGGAAAAAAAAATAAATAAATAACTAGTTTACTTATTTATCAATGTGTAACAGTAATTCGGTCTGATCATAGGTCAGACCTTGTAAATGCTTATACAGTATTAATTTAGTACTAAAATAATTGAGGTCATACATAGATAATGCCTTATTAAGTTTATTGTACAGAAAAGGACCTAAGAAAAAGAAGAACCGGTTTGTGAAAACAAACTTAGACACAGAAAGTGAAGTACATACAATATCTTTCCGCCTCTTGGTGTTAGTAAGCAGTGCATTATGCGTCTGAGTGGTGTGCTGTTTTAGGACAGTGTACATTATGAAAAGTTGTCGGACAGTCAAAACATTGCAACATTCATAAAGTAGGCGTGTAGGGAAAAGGAACGGTCTGGACGTGGCTACTTTCAGGATCGCTCTTTGGGCACGTTCGATAGGTAACATAGTGGTTTTTGGAGCGCCGCCCCAAGACGTAATGCAGTATTGAATAACAGATTGACACAAAGCTTGATAGACTTGAATAATTATTTTTTTATCCGCAATATAGCGCAGCTTTTTGAAAACAAATATTAACTTACGTACTCTGTTAGCTAGAGTGGAAATGTGTTTTTTGAAAGAAAGGGTGTCGTCAATTATAATGCCAAGATATTTAATGGAATCAGTTTTATCAATAAATGGACAAGTGCAAACGTCAAGCAAGGTGTTGTCACAGGAGTGTGCACATAATTGATTATTGTTAGAAAGGCTCTGGATTTTCCGCATGCAAAAACTCATAAATTTCGTCTTATCAGCATTAAGCGTTAGTAGGTTACGTTTAAGCCAGCTATTTACAACATTAAAGCCTCGTTGCGCGTAATTATGTACAACTGTGCTGGAGTCAGCGGAGAAAATTAAAGCAGTGTCATCAGCATATGAAATTATTTTCCCATGCTCTAGCTTTAAATTACAGAGATCATTTATGTAGACCAAGAAAAGTGTAGGTCCAAGGATGCTTCCTTGGGGAATCCCAAAAGGAGGAATTTTCATGTCCGTGCTGATGATATTACCTATTTTGACACATTGAGACCGATTCTGCAGATAGTCACCAAAGAGTTTCAACTGCATGCCTCGAATTCCTAGTACTTCTAGTTTGTTAAGAAGGATAGGAACAGAAATTGTGTCAAAAGCTTTGGCCAGATCGAGGAAAATCCCTGTTACTCTTTTACCTTTTCCTAGTTCCTCGGTGACGTAGTTAGTTAAGTGATGCACCGCGTCTGCTGTAGATAAACTAGATCTAAAACCAAATTGCCAGGGGGAGAAGAGGGAATTATTTTCTAAAAACGTTACTAATCTGTTGTTAATTATTTTTTCCAAGACTTTAGAGAGTGATGGTAATAAAGAGATAGGTCTGTAGTTTGTAACGAGGTCTTTTCTACCAGCTTTATAAATCGGAATAACTACAGCTTTCTTAAGAGATTTCGGAAAAATCCCATCATTGAGACATATTTGAAAAATGTGCGTTAAAGGGGGGACAAGAATACGTTTAAACCTTTTCAAAAAATCATTGCTGATATTATCCCACCCGGCTGATTGGTTATTTTTCAAACTAGAAATAACCCTATCCACTTCCGTTTCATCCAAATCTAACATAGCAAACGACTTTCCACTTTGTAGCTTGGTCAGGGTTAGTGGCGTTGCGGAATTGTTGGAATGGCTGTCATTTTTAATTAAAATCTTTTCAGCCAGACTTTTACCGACATTTACAAAAAAGGAATTGACGTTTTTAGCGGAGGTAAGCGGGGAAGTGTGTGTATGCAATAGACTCGAATCTGACTTTTGCTGATTTGACGTAAAAGTGACATTTTTAATGATTTTCCATAGTTGTTTGCTATTATTTCCTGCTTGAAGCAGCTGTTGCTTATCATATTCAATTTTTAATTTTCTCAATAAGCTATTGCAGAAATTTCTGTACCTTTTATAAGATAACTGTAAAATAGAATTATCGGGACGTTGCTTTGATCTCTTATGCAATTTATCCCTGTGCCTTATACACCTGATAAGACCCGGGGTAATCCAAGGTTTTATAGAATAATTTTTCTTATTAACTTCAATAAGCGTTGTGTTATGCAAAATGGCTTCTTGCAGTTTTTGAATTACATATGATAAACAAATATTAGCATCAGCAGTATTGTAAACTGGATTAAAGTCAAGGTTGCATAAATCACGTTCGAGACTACGCATGTTTATTTTAGATTTTTGCTGAGGGCGATTTTTGTGCTTACACAGCGACAAATCGAGGGTTAGTAGGACAGCGCAATGGTCTGTTACTGTTGAGTTAGTTACAAGTGTTAAACACGGAAGTCTGGCCTTGAGCATGACGTGATCCAGGCAAGAACCGCTTTGATGTGTTGATAAAGTATGAGAGGGGAAAAGTCCATGGTAGGCGCATAGATTAAGGTAATCCTGGGTACTTAGGCTTGCATCGCTATTTTCCGAGTTGATATTTATATTAATATCTCCAGTTAATATGATATTTCTAAACGAGGATAGAGTTTGCAATGTCGTATTAAGACTATTATGAAAAAAATCTAATTGTTTAAAAGAAGGAGGTCTATATATAGCAATAATTGCGACGTCAGCACCAACTTTAATGACTAAACAATTGCATTCATGAACATTAGGCTCCTCGACTGTGAGAAGTAAGGATTTTTTAGTATATACCACCACACCATCGTTCTGGTTGAACGATGCTGTAGTGCAGAAACTATTGTACCCTGGTAAAACAGGCAGAGCCCGGAATATAGAGAGAGAATTATAGGTGGAATAAGTATAAAATTAATTAAGTAGGCTCATTATGGACCCCGTCGGGCGCAGCAAATTTGGAGAGAGGAAAACGACTTAAAAAAAGTGTCAATATGTACTTACAAAGAAAATGATGAAAATGTTAGTTAGATTATAATAAAATTTTACTCCCAAATTACTGTAAATTAATGTTAAGTTCAATTTGAATAATGACATACTGGCTTATCACAATACTTGGTATACACAGAAGACTTCATAAGGTACTATTATAGTATTATAATCATCTGTGGTACAAGTTGAGAAGCTTCACTCCACGAAGTCACTTACAGAGAGTAATAAGGATAAGAAACATGTCACGTGACCAGCGGCACTTTGTCACCACAATATGGCGGCGGTACCGCCCACTATGCATGCAAACTTCAACTTTATTACTCTTAAATAACGAGAAATCTTATAAATACTCTTTGGTGCTTGCCATATTAAGCACAACATGGCGGTTGTGCCGTAAGGCGGTCTCAAATGACGTCAGCAACACAATACTACCAAAAACGAAATACTTGTATCTTTTTTAACACATCAAAATAGTATTTGCTAAAATGAAGCAATTTTTTTTTATTCTCTCTTTAACGAAGTTTACCACATAACTATAACATATTTTGTACAGATAACTTTTTGCCGCGTCCTTATTACTCCAATATCTTTTTTTTATGTGATTGAATGACGTGACGAGCTAGTCGTTCACCTGACGTTAAGTGACACGGCCGCCCATAACAGTTGCAGTGTCACCCGGAACTTTACAACAATAAAGTTTCGCGCGACACTGCACTGCGCACGTCATCCTGAGATATCACCCAGTTTAGTAATCAGATTACTAGACTGAGTGATCAGATCATAAAGTCTCATTTGCCCAGTAATTTCACTAGCTATAATACCCCTCAACCGGAACACAGTAGTGCTTGCGCACTACTGCTTGGCGGCAGAATAACTGGCGAAGCGGTGGTACCTACCTAGACGAGCTTTGCAGAAAAGTCCTACCACTTAGTATCTAAGGCTACAATGTAATATCTTCGGCAATACCTGTGTACACATCACATCAACTATACTTATGGAACTGAGACATGGTCTCTTACTGTTGGCCTCATTAGTAAGCTCAAAGTCGCGCAGCGAGCTATGCTCGGTGTTTCCCTGCGAGATAAGCTCCGGAACGGGGAGATCCGCAGGAGAACTAAAGTGACCGATATAGCTCTTAGAGTTAGTAAGTTGAAGTGGCAATGGGCAGGCCACATCGCTCGTAGATCTGACAACCGATGGGGAAGAAAGGTTCTCGAGTGGCGACCACGAACCGGAAGACGCAGCGTAGGCCGGCCCTCCACTCGGTGGATCGACGACCTGGTGAAAGCCGCGGGGAGCCGATGGATGCAGGAGGCGAGCAGCCGCTCAAGGTGGCGTGCTCTGGGGGAGGCCTATGTTCAGCAGTGGACGTCTTCAGGCTGTTAATGATGATGATGATGATGACATCACATCAACAGCCTGAAATAAAACGTTACTATGGACGCTTATGCTGCTGCCCATTCTCTGACTATTCCTTTAGCCGGCTCTTATGGCACCATCGGGAAAAGATGGGGTGGTCCTATTTACACACCGTGCCGGGACCACATGTCCAGTGTGTTTTTATATGAAACAAAAACGAGTGTAAGTAATGTGATCTAAGCTTTAAAATCATATATAACAAAACACGAACCTCTGACCTGTGAGTGTTCTTCATTATGTTTTTTATAACTAAATAGTATTTGACCGCAATCTCATTGTAAGGTAACTGGCTCCGTACATATACAAGGGTTCTGTACTTAGAGTATGGACTAAAAGCAAAGAGGGATCATCAAAACGATATTATATGTGTACTGCTCACACGTATCGCTACGTCAGTGGCGGAGGAAAGAAACAAACATATAGTAATTAGCTACGCTTGCGAAAAGTCACCGTACCATTTTTTCGACTCGAGTCAACTGTTTTTCTATACAAATCTGTCAGGCTCATTCACATGAAAGTGTCCACTTCATATAAAAAGTGTCCAAAAAAGTGGTACGCTTGACAGATAATGACGTTCTCTCTATGCTTTTAGTCTGTACTCTAAGGTTCTGTACATACAAGCCTTTCTTCGTTCGGGGCTAGATGGCGCTGCGTGAAATTTCCGCCATGTTTGTTTATTAACTTATTTATGTTTTGCTCTAGATTTTACCAATGCCGAAATACACGTCACAAGTGGTGTGCCGTTTCCTGAAACCTCTGTCTGTGGCGTACCACGAGTTGTCGACGACGCAGCATGCAGCCATCAAGCATCGGGAAACTTTCGTTAGGGATAAGAACATGGGCTTAGTTAATCAGGTTAGTTAGTAGGTTAGTTGATTTACTACTAGCATTTGCCCGCGGCCCGTGAGATCGGCCCCCTAATTACCTAACTCGCAACAGGTTTGCGACAGGTGATTGCTGTCATACATCATTAGTGGTGTCGAGAATGTATGCTTCGCTACTGCTGTCGCATTGCTACTGCTGTCGCATTGCTGTTGCAAATTTTACGTAATTAGCCCGCGGAGCTATTCGTCTTACCCGCGATTTCTTAAATCTTAATGGTTTGTTAAAGTTAAACTTGTGTCAACTTAAATACACTGAACGCTCATTGGTTGACTGTTGATTATCGGACATCGTCAACCAATGAGCGTATAGTATTTCGTAAATTACTTTTTTTTTATGTAAATGAATGACATGACGAGTTAGTCGTTCTCCTGATGTTATGCGTCACGGCTGCCCATAACAGATTGCAGTATCACTCGGAACTCTAAATTAATATAGTTTTGCGTGACACTGCACTGCGCACGTCATCCTGAGACTTCACACAGTATAGTAATAAGATTACTAGACTGTGATCAGATCATAAAGTCTCATTTGCCCAGTAATTTCACGTTAACATGAATTTGACAAACGTACGAGAAACGGGGGGCCAGTGCGAGTTTTGCTACGTTCTAAACGCGCCTATCACGTGATTTCGCTTTTTACGCGCAGTTTGTATGGAGAAATGTACAGTGGCGGCGGCGAGTTGAGGGATCATAGTTTTTTGGAATTTACTCAACCAACGCGGTCGTCGCGTTCTTTAAACGAAATTCTTACTAGGCCCATAGGATCTATGCCAGTTCGTTGTCATAGTATAATTTTGTTTCTTGTATGCCTTCAAGGTATTTTCAGTGCAACTTTATAATCTATAAAGATATTATAGTCGTTAAAATTCTTAGCGACCAGCGGGATTTGAACCCGCGCCTTCTAACTCACCGGATTAGACGCCCTACCAACTAGGCCACGGTCGCATGACCGCTGACCGCGAAAATCTACCTGAAGTGTGGTTTATACTTAAGATCAATCCATGATAACTGCATAATCGTTCATAGTATAGAAAATCGCAAAACCGCATTCAAATCAGTCTACAGTTTTCGAATAAGTAATATTATGCTAGTATTAACATTTCTTTTGTGCTTATGTTCCATGTTAATAGTATCTAACAAAAAAGCGGGCAAAAATCTAATAACATTAATACCTGTTAGTTCCTCTATAAACTTTTTCAATGCTTGGCAATTGCTACTGTGAGTTCATGAGTCGTTAGTAAAGTTCTGAAAATAATAAATATATTGTCTGACGCGGCCAAAGATTGTAATGTTTCTTTATGGATTCGTCAAGATTGCAGTCACGGGTGGGACAACACCCAGGTTTGGGACATTTTGTTTATAATCTGTTGACATATTATTACCACAGACTAATGAATAAGTTAAAATAACCACTGCTCGGAGGGTGCCTTTTCCAGTGTCTTTACCTTTTATTTGTAGGTGTTAAGCTCCATGTACAAAAAGAACATTCAAAGGCTCACGAAGACATTCCTGACGCTGTCCCTTAGCGATGTTGCGGCCAGAGTTAACCTGCAAGGCCCGGGGCAGGCGGAGTCCTATATACTCAACATGGTAAGATATTATAAAGGCACATGCTGTGAAAGGTTTAGATTTGTATTTTAAAGCGATGACACAAAATATTTAATAGTAGTCCCCGTCACCTGAAAAGAACCCTGGGGGTCTAGCAAAGATCCCTTTCCATTAGCGTTAACTCAAAATGTATGGTAATGGTCATATCTAATGTCATTCCCATACATTTTGAGTTATCGTTTGGCGTTAACGCTAATGGAAAGGTATCTTTGCTAGACCCCAGGGGATCATTGACCTGCTTACTAGGGGGTAGTTCCCATCTGTTCTACTATTAGTTCTACCAGTAGAACAAGTAGGAGAAAAAGATCACGTCTGTTCTACTAATAGAACAAGTAGGAAAGATTAGTCTTGGTTGTTCTACCAACACAAAAAGTGATAGAAAACATGTAATCTGTTCTACCAATAGAACAAGCAGGAAAAATAATTTCCGGTTGTTCTACGAACGGCGGTTTTTATTGACTCCTACTTATTCCACAGTCAGTAGTGTGATTCAAACGTAATGGCGGCCGTGAAGATGGCGCTGCGTTGTAGCAAACATTAGATGTGCGCGGGCAGAGGTAAGCGGTGAGCGCACTTTGTAGCACTTCACAGCCGCTATAACGTTTGAATCGCACTCTAGCTAGTAAAGTATCTATTATGATTTAAAAACAACTGTAGAATAATATGCCATGTAATCAACGGCCAGAGATATGTTGATTTCTACAGCTCGTGCTAGCCCTGCAGATGTGTCTCACCTGGTGTGACCTCGCGGAAGTTTATCAAATTAACAAAACTTGATGATAATGTATTCTTGTATTCTGATGTACCTACAGAGTTATTGGAAAACGGCTAATTACCTCAGCGGCATAAAAGCTTAAACTCTCCTAATATTGTTATTTTATAGTTTACTTTGTTAGTCATCATCATCATTAACAGCCTGAGGACGTCCACTGCTGAACATAGGCCTCCCCCAGAGCGCCACTGTGAGCGGCTGCTCGCCTCCTGAATCCATCGGCTCCCCGCGGTTTTCACCAGGTCGTCGGCTCACCAAGTAGGGGGCCGGCCTACGCTGCTTCTTCCGGTTCGTGGTCGCCATTCGAACACCTTTCGCCCATCGGTTGTCAGTTCTTCGAGCGAGTTAAGTGTTTGTTAGTAGTTTAGTATTATTAGGAAGTAGTGATTTGTCATAATTATTTATTTAGTATAATGATGAAATAAATAAAATATTTGTGGACATTTCACACAGCGCCATCACATCTATCTTAAATCATTATTTATCTTTATATTACTCCATTAGATCGAAGAACGCGAGATCTACGCAATGATTGATCAAAAGGACGGCATGGTGGTGTTCCTCGACAGTCCCGAAAAATACGCGTCGCCCGAAACGTTGTGTGTACTCGAACAACAGATGGCAGCATGCACCAAGCTTCACCAGTATATACAGGAAATGGATGAGCAAATACAGATTAATCCACAGGTATCCATTCTATCTATCTCTACATAAAACTGAAATATTGTATTCATCTTAGTAAAGGGAAAATTTCAATCACGAGATGGATTGAAGCTTCCGTCCATCCCTAAAGCCGTAACCTAACAAGTCGACGTGTCTGTTGACTACGCTAAGCAGGCGATACTTCTATCACAGATAAAATAATACTATATTAGTACTTTTTTTTATGCTATTGAATGACGTGACGAGCTAGTCGTTCACCTGAAGCACCACAGCCGCCCATAACAGTTGCAGTATCACCCGGATCTTTAAAACATAAAGTTTCGCGTGACACTGCACTGCGCACGTCATCCTGAGACATCACACAGTCTAGTAATCAGATTACTAGACTGAGTAATCAGATTACTAGACTGAGTAATCAGATCATAGTCTCATTTGCCCAGTAATTTCACTAGCTACAGTGCCCTTCAAACCGGAACACAGTAATGCTTGCACACTACTGCTTGGCGGCAGAATAACTGGCAAAGCGGTGGTACCTACCTAGACGAACTTTGCAGAAAAGTCCAACCACCTAGTGAACTTCTATTAATCATGCCAAACGCCTAAACCACTTTGTACCAAATAGGATTTTTTATTGCGTAAAATTACAAGTCAATCTTCTAAAACTGGGGATGGATCCACGCTGCCTATATTAATATAATTTATGATGGTGAAATAGGCGTACTTGCGTCAAATGTGATTGCATGTATGCGTTGCTTCAGACGGCTTCTGTTGAGTAACACTGAGCCATACTACTCCTCGCATGGTTCTATTACCAGTCTAGTAAATCCCTACTAATATATAAAAGCGAAACATTGTCTGTTTGTTTGTGTGGTTTTCATATTGCCAAGTCAACATAGAATACTTTTTTATAGATTATTACCATAACATTCTTTTTTTTTTTCGTCCCGTGTGGTCCCGGTTACGAATAGGACCACCCCATCTCTTCCCGTGGGTGCCGTAGAAGGCGGCTAAGGGAATATCCAGGGAATGGGTCGCAGCGTTCCCCTCGGTCTTGGTGGCAATCAATCTTCACCTACTGCGATCACCAAGCCGCCTGCCAAGCGTGGTGATTATGGCAAACCCCCCCCCTAATGACAAGCACAAATAAAAACGGCCCCCAGTCCCCGGCAGCTCTGCTATCCCGTGGCTACGGTAGCGGCCACGGTAACGGCAGGGCAAGGGGTGCGAAGAATCCCCGGCAGACGCCCGGCTACCAACCCCAACGACGACCCCTGGCCCTGGCAACACATAACGTGCGCACACTGAAGGCTGACGAAAGGATGGTCGAGCTAGAGGCGGAGATGGGTAAGTTACGCTGGGATGTAATGGGATTGTCAGAAGTCCGAAGACAGGGACAGGACACGATAATCCTAAATTCCGGTAACTTATTCTTCTACCGGGAGGGAGACCAACTCTCCCAAGGGGGTGTCGGGTTTCTCGTCCGCAAGTCTCTCGTCAACAACGTGGTCAAAGTCGACAGTGTGTCGGCCAGGGTAGCGTACCTGGTACTCCGAATAACCAAACGGTATTCGTTGAAGGTTATACAGGTATACGCGCCGACATCGGCACACTCAGACGATGAAGTAGAAGCTATGTATGAGGACATATCCGAAGCCATGCATACTTCCGAAACATACTTCACCGTTGTGATGGGAGACTTCAATGCGAAGTTGGGCACAAGGAATAGCGATGAGCTGAGAGTGGGGCCATTTGGATACGGGCAGCGGAACCCTCGAGGACAGAGGCTGGCTGACTTCATGGAGAAGGAGGGACTCTTTATGATGAACTCCTTCTACGAGAAGCGGCCATCCAGGAAGTGGACGTGGATAAGTCCCGACGGTTCCACTAAAAATGAGATAGACTTCATCATGACGACCAAGAAGCACATATTCGATGATGTCTCTGTGATCAGCAAGGTGAAAACCGGTAGCGATCACCGTATTGTTAGAGGCACATTGAATATCAATGTTAAGCTCGAAAGGTCACGTCTGGTGAAGTCTACGCTCCGTCCAAATCCTGTCCAAATCCAAAACCCCGAAGGCTTTCAGCTGGAACTCCAAAATCGCTTCCAGTGCCTAGCCGACTGTAACACAGTGGACGAGCTAAACGACGGGTTGGTGGAAACTGTCCAAGCTGTTGGATCGAAATTCTTTAAGACCCAACGCCGAAAGAAGACTCAAAAGCTCTCAGAAAAAACTCTTGAGCTAATGGCCGACCGGAGCGAAATGAAGCTGCAGTCTTCAGTTGATATGTCAGCCTACGGTGAACTCAATAGACGAATCTGGAGTTCCTTGCGACACGACTTGCGTGCTCTTAGTACTTCACGTATTGAGGCCGCAATTGAGCGGAACCAAGGCTCTAAAGTGTTCGCAAAGGATTCGTCTATTGGGCAACACCAAATGACAGAACTGAAGACCGAAAATGGTAGCGTCATTTCATCCAAGCCTGAGATTCTGAGAGAGATCGAGAACTTCTATGGACAGTTATACACCTCGACACGTAAGCCCGCTACTAACACAGCTCAGGACATCAGAGCCAAGTTAGTCCGACACTATACCGAAGATATCCCGGACGTCAGCCTGTACGAGATTAGAATGGCCCTCAAACAGCTTAAAAACAACAAGGCACCAGGTGAAGATGGAATTACGACCGAACTTCTGAGAGCGGGTGGTAGACCGGTACTTTTAGTCCTCCAGAAGTTATTTAATTCTGTCATCCTTGAAGGTATAACGCCAGAGGCATGGCACAAGAGCGTGGTGGTGCTCTTCTTCAAAAAAGGCGATAACACCTTATTGAAGAACTATAGGCCCATCTCGCTCTTGAGTCATGTGTATAAGCTGTTTTCGAGAGTCATTACGAATCGTCTCGCACGCAGGTTTGATGAATTCCAGCCTCCCGAACAAGCCGGTTTCCGAAAAGGCTTTAGCACCATAGACCACATCCATACGCTGCGCCAGATTATACAGAAGACCGAAGAGTATAATCGGCCGTTATGCCTAGCGTTTGTGGACTATGAGAAAGCCTTCGATTCAATCGAGACTTGGGCGGTGCTGCAGTCCTTGCAGCGATGCCAAATTGACTATAGGTATATCGAAGTTTTGAAGTGTTTTTACAGTAAGGCCACTATGTCAGTCCGACTACAGGACCAGAGTACGGAACAAATTCCATTGCAAAGAGGCGTGAGACAGGGAGACGTTATTTCTCCGAAACTGTTCACAAACGCATTGGAGGATGTTTTCAAGCTCTTGGAGTGGAAAAGATCTGGCATCAACATAAATGGCGAGTACATCACTAACCTTCGTTTTGCCGATGATATAGTCATAATGGCGGAATCGCTCGAGGACCTTAGCACCATGCTCAACGACCTCAGTAGAGTCTCCCAGCAGGTTGGTCTTAAGATGAATATGGACAAGACAAAGATCATGTCTAATGCTCATGTTCCACCTATACCGGTAATTGTTGGGAACGATACTCTCGAAGTTGTCGACAAGTATGTCTACCTAGGACAGATTGTCCAATTAGGTAGGTCCAACTTCGACAAAGAGGTGGCGCGAAGAATCCAACTCGGCTGGGCAGCGTTCGGGAAGCTTCGTCCTATCTTTTCGTCCAAAATACCGCAGAGCCTGAAAACGAAAGTTTTCAATCAGTGTGTGTTGCCAGTGATGACTTATGGAACTGAGACATGGTCTCTTACTGTTGGCCTCATTAGTAAGCTCAAAGTCGCGCAGCGAGCTATGGAGCGAGCTATGCTCGGTGTTTCCCTGCGAGATAAGCTCCGGAACGAGGAGATCCGCAGGAGAACTAAAGTGACCGATATAGCTCTTAGAGTTAGTAAGTTGAAGTGGCAATGGGCAGGCCACATCGCTCGTAGAACTGACAACCGATGGGGAAGAAAGGTTCTCGAGTGGCGACCACGAACCGGAAGACGCAGCGTAGGCCGGCCCCCCACTCGGTGGACCGACGACCTGGTGAAAGCCGCGGGGAGCCGATGGATGCAGGAGGCGAGCAGCCGCTCAAGGTGGCGTGCTCTGGGGGAGGCCTATGTTCAGCAGTGGACGTCTTCAGGCTGTTGATGATGATGATGATTCTTTTTTTCTATTTCAGTATGTGAAGAAATCAGTTGTAAGCCACGACGAAGACCTAACAACTAGCCAGAACTCCAAGACTACTTACTCAATGTAATTACTCTTTTACTTGCTTATCTATAAGGTTTTAATTTTATTAAAAGTATCAAACAATGCAATTCAACAAAGACATTTATTTTCCCGAAAATGCCACAACAAAATATGTAAACCTATAAATAGCCAAGCTTGGTCTAAAGTGCCTCGTGAACTGACTCTGTAAATACAGTCATGCTCTGTATAGGAGTTTGGGGTGTAATTCCATGGCCTAAGTTTGCAATGTACCTTGTCTTGCCAAACTTTTGAACCATTTCTATTGTTAGTTTCTTCAGCTCTTCCTGAAACAATAAAACAATTATAAATCCTACACCTGCACCTAAATATTATTATCGTAAGTGCCAAACAGCTGAAGTTATGATGCAAATTAGTTCATTAAACCAATACCAATATTTTAATTATAATTTAGACAAATTAGAAGTCAGCATTTATGTACCAAAATAAACCAATGTCATCCCTGATAATGATAATTTATCACCAGAAAACAAAAAAGAAGATACCAACAAAAAAATTATCATCAATACATAGCAAAAAAAACAGGTACTGATAAGGTAGTCATACTTACTGGTGATTTGTACAAGTCTTGTGGATCAAGATTTCCTTGCAAAGTAATGTTATCACCAACTGTTTTCCTGGCTTCAACTGGGTCCACTGTCCAGTCTAGACCGATAGTTTCATAGCCTAATGTGGCTTGTATATCCAGTGAATGTCCTCCGCCTTTTGCAAAAACAGTCTGCAGGAAAAAAAACACTTTATAATAAACAAGGGGTGCGTAACTGCGACACTCATTTAACTAAAACTCTTAAGTCTAAATGAAACTGCCATTCAATAACATACTTATATAATGTATGCAGCATCTTGTACTTTGAAAATCATTAAAATTACAAAATCTAGGGATCCGGGAACTATGAGAACCATGGTCCCACAACACTCAGCCACAAAACAAGTACTTGCACTTTTTTCTGTGCACAAATACTTGTCCTGTCTTGACAAGTATATGTGTATGGGAATCAAAGCCACAGCTTTTGGGTTACCAGCCAACCTGCTCAGCCATCACACTGAAGAGGCTGCCATATAATCAAATATTTATTTATGCCCATCGGAATGTCTGGAAACTTACCATAGGCACTTGCTCTAATGATTTCTCCTCCAACTTGCTCCTCACTCCACTTCGTATGTCTCTGAGGTAAGGTATACAAACATCTAAGAACTGTTGTCTTGTTAAATGATCAGCGCTTGATTCAAACACTTGTAGCAGTTGGGCGCCACTTTCAGCCTGTGGGTTGTTCATTATACAACTGATTGATCAGGTACTAGGTATTATACATATACAAACTTCTAGTACTGTTAAACATTAGTCTAAACATAAAATTATGCAGGGATAGGTTGTAAAGAAAGATAATTATGTAACATACAAATGGCACACAATATCCTACTTCCTATCCTGCTAATATTATAATGTGAAAGTTATGTTCGTTTAGCTATATTTGTTTCCACAGAAAAAATGCTAAATGGCTGATTTTGGTGACATATAGCATACTTTTTTTTTTTAGCCCAGAACTTTGTACCCACATGGATGCAAGGAAAGGTAAAAGTTTCTGGCTTAGAAAACTAGAGGACCCAAAGCATGAAAAGAACTCTTCTTAGCTTTAAAAATTATTTTTATAATTTATCTTACCTGCATGACTAGATATTCGATAATAACATCTGTCAGAAGCTTCAGAAGTTTGTGAACATCCTTGGAATAGTTTTCTAACCAGTCTTTGGTCTTGGACATGGTTTTGCTGCCACCACCTTCAATCATGTATCCCATGAGGGTAAACTGGAAAGGAAAAATCATAATAAGAAAAGGTTTAAATCATTACTTTATAGATGAAATAAAATAATGTAACAAATAACAGTCCATTATTTTGGTAATATTGGCAGAGTTTGCTTCAAAATGACTGTAAAAATATTAATCAAACACAACAAATCATAAGCTGGAAGACACCATAAAACGCCACTTTAGATGGTTATCTTATCATAATAGGGGTTTGTCATAATCACCATGCTTGGCAAAAATATGCATATTCGCATGATACTATGTTGCATTAAAATTTTGCAACATTTAAAATATTTTATGTACATAAACTTACAGGTGCCCCGGTAAATCCTATTAAGGGAACTTTGCCTTCAATCTTGTGTCTTGTCAATGTAATGGCATCACCAACATATGACAACCTTGCGATGGCTCCATCTACCATCAGCTTGTCTATTTCTGATGGATCTTGTAAAGGGGTGGGAAATACAGGGCCCTGCAACAATTAAATAATTATTTGAACTTTGCATGCACTAGGTACAAGATAGGGTTATTGCAAGTCATGTAAATATCAAACTTAGGTATACAGTATAACATCAGTATGATGTTGCACCATTTTTAGGGGGTCATCATTACCTTTTCAAATTGTAATGCAGTAAAAATAAAAAGCTGTTCTAATTGTTTATCTTAAACACAAATAGCATTGCAGATTTCATTTGTAGTTCAGCTTCTAAGGGCCGAAACAACCAAAACTGAACAGTTTCATCCCTATAAAGATATTATAGTTCTTTAAAATAACCTCTAATAACCTCTTTTCTTTGAACTATAATATCTTTATAGATATACCTGAAGTGTGGTTTACACTTAAAAAATCATTCCATGATAGTTTCATCCCTAATAGGTGATTTGTCAATTGGTTACACTTGCACACTTTGTATTACTCTGGTACTCAAACAAGTCAAGTTTTAATAGTACCTAAAATAATTTTATTGTTGTGCATAGTGTAACAAATAACACAAGCAGTTGTAGGCAACATGAATAGGTTAAGCACTAAAAAACTTACAACTCCAGGGTGCATTTCAACAGTCATACCAAGTGCTTGTGGTATCACTAGAATATCGCTAAATATAATTGAAGCATCCAAATGTTCGAATCTTCGCAGCGGCTGAAGAGTGACTTCGCATGCTAGCTCTGGGGTTCGACAGACGGTGAAGAAGTCATGTTTCGCTCTCACTTCCTGGAATTCTGGTAAATATCTACCGGCTTGCCGCATCACCCATACTGGAACTTTATCTACTTCTTTTCCGAGAGCAGCGCGAAGTAATCTATCATTTTTCAGTTCGGGAAAAGGCTGTAAAACAAGGGCTAGTGAATATTTAGGTTCACTGTCGAAACTCATAAAATCGTTTGTCATAATTTTGTTACAAATAAAAATGTTACTTATAATCATCATTTCACATAATGTGATTTATTATACTTTCACTACATCTAATTTTCTTTATTATAAATCAAAATTAATAATAATCCAAATTTATAAGAATGAAACTCATAAGGCGTATATAACATAACAGTACAAATTTATAATGTTCTTTTACCATAACTAACTTTAAGCATAAAACAAAATATCAATAATACTGTAAATTATTGTGACTGGAACTGTTGATTGTTATATATATCCTAATCAGTTATAAAAACGTAGTACGGCAAGCCAATTTGCTCTTCAATCTATGCAGGCACTTCATCCAGTCAAAACAAACAAAATTAACGTGTGGACTGTGGGTAATTGTAAAATAACTTATATTTTCTCATGTTATGTTGATTTTGGTGTTGTTGGTGAACTTTGTGCATTATTTTAATAAATAACTTGAAATGTCTAATAAAAACACGTGTAAAATATTTAAATCAAATAACGGTAACCTGAAACTTAATATAGATGGTTTCTGTAATTTTTTAATATAAGGATAAGTGACTTCTGGCACTTCGCCGGCCGCTGCCGCGGCACGCTCGCTACGCTTCGCTTCGCTCGCTCGGCTCGTGCGTCGTGTGGTCACAGTTAACCTAACGCTCCTCCTCGCTTCGCTCGTCGTCGCACCTATTTATGACTTTGCCTTAGACTAGTATCTTAGTATCTTTAGGGTATACATGCATATGTATATAATGATTTAACTACCTCAAAATTATTATTATGTTAACTAAAAAATATGAAAAAGTCATTATGAACAATACAATTATGAATGCTGATTATTATGAAATTATAAGTAATGAAATTTATAATAAAAAAAAGTATGATAAAAAAATTCTTAACATTAACATTATAACATAATTTTTAATAAATTTAAACATTATTTGAATAAATTGTATAAGAAAAGATCAATATAAAAAGTAACTATTATGAACAAAGTTATTTATAAATAACCACCATTATAAATTTCATCATTATTAAAAATGAGGTATGTGAAATGAAATTATGAATAATGAAATTATTAGTACAGACGGTATCCCGAATATTTAACAATACAAAATTACTGTGTTTCCAAATCCGTGTAGCTCCTGTTACCCTACCTACCTTAGTTTGCGCCATGATGAGATTTGAGAAATGTAATGAGGTAAAAAACTGCTGACTTATTTGGCAACAATATCACACCAAGAGAATTACGAAAAAAGAAAGACACCACTCTACGAGTCTACGACCATGCCACTGACCACTTTCATTCAACCACTAGTTTTATCTGACTGAAAAGAAATCAAACTGAGCCTGTAAATAAATACTGAAACCACACTTTGAAACAGACCTGACAGATGACGCTATCAACCGTCTGTCTGATAGACAAATTGTCAGAATTAACTGCTGAATGAATTTTTGACTTTGACAAACAGCTAATAGCGTCATCTGTCAGTTGAAGTTGGTTTAGCCCCTGTGTTTAGCCCTCAGACCAAGGAAATATAGTTTAGCCACAAATTGAACGTGATAGATCCTATGATGAGCAGTAGATGGCGCTAATGTTAAATAATGCACTGAGTGCGTAATGCAGGCATTGCAGTTTTCTACTATTTTCTGAGCACTGTTTGTGTTTTACTAGGTAAGGTACCATGTTCATCTATCATCTAAGGTGCCATGTTAATTTTGTTCGTAAGCAAGAAAGGTCAAAAGGTCAAGTCCAACCATAATCGGAAGTCAGTTGACTGGCCTCTTACCTCATGTTAGATTTTGCAGAGCCACAGATAACATAAGTACCTATACCTACTACCTACCTAAAGCCGATGCTGGAAGAAAACACTTTTTAGGGTTAAGCTCGCCTTTGATTGTTTTGGGTAACCACCGCACCGCAATACCTACATGCAAAAATAATAAAGACTACCTACCATAATAATAGTATTAGTTTAGTTATTACTTATTATTGTGTGAGCTAGGCAAGTACCTAATTACCTAGGCACATATTATACTTATGTTATATATGCCCCACTAAGTGGACCGACGATCTGGTCAAAACCGCGGGGAGCCAATGGATGCAGGAGCCGAGCAGCCACTCAAAGTGCGCTGCTCTCTGTGGGAGGCCTACGTTCAGCAGTAGACGTCTTCAGGCTGTTGATGATACTTATGCCCGTCTGCATTAAAGTTTGACAACTTTTAGGTTCGCATTTATTTATCCCTTTATATGTACCAAGTACTGATAAATGCAAACTTAAGAGCTGTCAAACTTTAGTGCAGACGGGTATTATTCACGTGCAGTTTGCAAGTCTCACTTAATCTACCTGCTCTCGCACCTCTATCAAATCATAAAAAAGAACTTAAATGAGCCGGGTTTACGATAACACACGGTTCTTGTCAAGCGACATGGCGACCTTTTACAATGCGGCGTTTTTTGTATCAAACCTTTATCCCACTTTCCTAATAAACTTTATTCGCCTCACAAAAAATACGTGACGCTCGAATTTTAGCCAGTAAAAAAACTATCGAAGAATGTTTAATAAATTCAAGTGGACTTATACTTACCTACTCTCGAACATGCATGGTTGGATCTAGAGCTGTTTTTTTTTAATTATTTAAATAGTAGGGTACCTCATCATCATCAACAGACTGAAGACGTCCACTGCTGAACATAGGCCTCCCCCAGAGAGTGCCATTTTCAGCGGCTGCTCGCCTACTGCATCCATCGGCTCCCCGCGACTTTCACCAGATCGTCGGTGCACTTAGTGGGGGGGATCCACCGAGTGGGGGGTAGGGTACCTAGTTGATTGTAATATTATATTTACATAAACATAGAATTATTACATGTTAGGTGTATCTACCTACCTACACCTAAATAAACCTACATAAAAGACAGAACGAGATTTCACAACTACTTACTTACATTGCAAATGGATCACTACCCCTAATTAGACCCTTCGCTTCGGGGGTTGAAGTTGAAAAGTGTGGGAACGCAACTTTTTCATAAAACAAAAGAAATAACATAAGATTACACGCAATAATTCTCGCAGATCCCGTTATTTATAAAAAATGATAAAAAAAGTTAATGGCTTGCGTATATCTGCGATTTCTTTTAGATTTGGAGTTTTTTTGCAATTAACAATAAGTTCGGTGAGCTCAGTGGGGGTGGTTTTACAAAATGGGATTCTTGTTGGGATGACTCGCAATTTTGTTGGGCAGACAGCAGACTACCTACCTACTTAATTTATGTTTAGAACTGCGAATCAGAATCAGCAATGTAGAGTTGTTACTTATTACCGCTTAGGTAGTATTTTCTCGGTAGTGGTATACAATTAAGTAGTATAAATATATAGGTAGATAAATAAGTTGAAATAGTTTTGTTTTTGTTATGCAAGGCTGCAAAGTTGGTTTATGGCACGAGTCGCAGAATAACTTTGCTGCCGAGGAAACACCTTTTCGCCTCACTACAGCGAGGAAAATGCAAGAAAAACAGCTTAAATAATATTATAAGTACCCATTAATTCAGTTATGGGTAGCCCACATTTGTTTTTTTTTCTCTAATCTGTGGGGTAGCCGTAACGCTAAACATGAAACAAAGAGTATGTAGAGAGTTTTGGCGGGAACGTGAAAAAGTTCACGTCGTTGCATTGTATTATTTCACAAAACTTATGCTTTTTCTAGTGTTAATGTTTAAAATTAGTAGCATTTTACGCATTAAGTGCTGAATTACGAGTATAAGTGTGGGCTAGTGATGTAACGTAGTGGAACGTGGTTTTTCGTGTTGCTTCCAAAATTCCATAGAAGCCTCTAGTAAAGTTGCCACTACTTTACTAGGGCATGACTTAGACTGGATTATGACTACCTGACTTAGACTGAACTATGACTACCCTGACTAACTGTGACTAAGACTTGACTTTACATGAAATATTTCATAATACGATGAAAAACTACAATACTTGACACTGGCTAAATACACTATGTGTGGAGCCAAACTATAAGAAAAAAAAAGAGTATGTAGGTAACGCTCGCTTCCCAGACTGTGAACTAAGTATAATATCATCATGAATATCATAGTTCGGCACGTCATTCAAAACAAAAAATATGTGTTTTGCAGTGCTGGATACACAAACGTGGCTGGATTATAGTCGTTTGTTTTTTTCTCTAATCTGTGGAGCGATTATTCTAAAAACGAGGTTGGCGCCAAAAATATAGGTTGTATAATGTATATGTCCTCAAGGTTGGCGCACTCACAGCTCTAGAATTTTTTTGGGCGCACTGAAATGAAGTAAGAAGACAATGAAGTATTCATTCATTTTCAGATCACGGTATAGAAAATTATTGAATAGGATGGTTCGATTGTTAAAAACTCTTTCCATACCTACGTTAGTGCGCTTTTGCCTAGCTACATATTACTGATCTGTAGTTTTTGCACTCAGGACCCTAATTCTGTATGACCACTTTACGATTCCTTGCTTCGAAACCACGCGATTTCCTTGTCTTATATAAGAAATCTGCAAAAATCTATTCTCTATGAAATGGAAACAAAACCGCGCGAAATGAATTTGGAAATGACGCGATTTGAACTGTCAAAAATCATAATGTTCCACTGAGACACGTTCCGAAACATCAACACGTCTAAAGTTACCACCACTTAATATATCAATATTTATTCAAAATAAAAATAACATAATGTAAAGTGAAGGTATTTCTAATGCTGTGACACGATTTGAACAAGACACGATAACGACGTGGTTTCGTATCGTGTGGAATCTGAGTTTTCATACAGAATTAGGGCCCAGATTTGGAATGACAAATAGGATTTTTCCGAGCTTGTGCATGAGGTGAAAAGAAAATTGCATTTATGCAGGGTTATTTGTAATTTGCCTAAAAACTTTTGGGTCGTTTGGGTCCTATCATCCTCATCCTACTTGTGATTCAAACAAACAACTTTTGTTTTTTCTAAACTACCCACTAAGTACTACTTATTTTCATCATTAATAATATTATGCAGTTTTAAATTTTGGTTAAGTTTATAACTCAAACATTTTGATTCTTTTCGTGAGATAGGTGTATGAACTTGTAATCTAACTAAAGTCAGACTTAGCAATATTTAGCACGAAACCTTACGTTTATATTTCTTTCCACACGTTAATAATATTTCTTCAGTACCTAATTAAGTAAGTAGAAGTTGTTTTAAGTTATGTTAATCGCCTGGTACTTATATTAATAATATTTTTTCCGAAATATTTATTCCTACTCTTGCCTAGAGTTTAACTAACGTTTACTAACGGTTTGTCTCATTTTCACTCGTTTCACATTACACGACACGGCAGGATTTTAAGCATTGATTAAATGTACTTAGCTAACATTTATAGATTGGCTGTGTAGATAGTTAAACACGTACCCCCGTACTAATAAACACTGCATAACAGTGGAATATCTACTCAGTGTTTTATCTTGTTTTATCTTCGCCTATTTCAAATTTGATAGAAAGAAACGAAACACAAAATAACTATTCTTCCGCTATACAATGTTTATTAGTAAGGGGGGTACCTAATAGGTAGAGGGCAGGGGGCGCCCCCCCTCCCCCTGTATCCGCGCTGGCAGTTCGCCCCCCCTCGGCGCAGGCAGTCCAGCACCGCGCGGTAATTAGCCAATTTATCAGAAAGAATAAGTGCATGGAATCCATCATTTAAAGAAAAGAGCACAAATTGGTCTTGTATCGTATACTTATGTGTTATACCACCATATTCCCAAATCCCCTCTGGGACTCCCCTACTATAATGATTTGTGCGCCCCCCCTTAAGAAATATCTGTATCCGCACCTGCATCCACTATAGTTTTTAAGTTGTCGATTTCTATGCTGTGTCATTATGACCTATCCAAAGTTTATGAGAACTTATCTTGAAATTAATTTTACATAAAATGTACCTACCTACTGAACTCTGGCGTGATCCGGGCCCACCACCTAACTCTTATCTTACAAAATATGATATCATACACGTAGGTACCTACTTTAAATGTGCGTACCTACCTACACAATCTAGCCCCATAACTTCTATGTGACGTGTACATGCGTTGTAAGGTGCATGGCGCGACGGCAATAGCGAACAATTGCCACTAATGCAGGCTCAATTTATTTACGAGCAAGGGCTAGGGGCGAAGGAACAGAGCGGGACAACTACCGTGGAGTAGACTACTAGGTATCGGTTGTCAAAAGTTTGGGAAGCATCTGTTGCAGAGCCCGTTCGAGCCGTCACTGCATCTTGGCAATATTGAGATTCTGTGACTTTTTACCTACTTTATCCATTACGCCGCAGAGTATTGGTATATTGGCAAAATAAATGTTTTGTTGGAATGAGATTGTAGGATCTGTACACCTACCTAGTACCTACTGAACTATTAGAGGCACAAACTGCTTGACGCTAAAACTTAAATACTTAATAGCTTTATTGCTTACATAATTATAATGGTTCATGGGTAGTAAGACGCATATAGGCATTACCTCGATCGTCACATTATATTACAAGGTTATCAGCGTTATCGCGCATTTAAAATAATTAAGTAAGGATTTCAAATATACCCCGATGCAGAAATACGAGTTAGTTGTAAAAAAAACAAGTAAAGTTGGCTATAAAATCGTTACTCGTCAAAATAATACACACAAAAATGCAAATTAATCGCCAAGATCAACCTTCATTAACTTATGTAGCAACAAATAGCATCGTTAACATAAAGTATAACCACACAGGAATTACAGAACAATACGTGATTATTAATTTATTTACTGGCAACAAGAGATCAACGAACTTTGAAGGTTTTATATTGGTAGGCGGAAGACATACTACGTTGGTAGTAGTAGCTACTCCAAGGTTTTCCTTGTTCGCGCAGGAGGAGGACATTGACTCAAGCAGTGTAAACAGTTCCTTATCTCGAGCTGCCTCGAGTTTGGCTGCAACGACTCGCAGCTTTTATCTAACAAAACTTTATTTTGAAGGCACTTTGAAGTTTGAACAATTATGGTATTAGACACGGTTTTCTTTTCAAAGTTGATTGGAGTATGAGTATTAACTGCGTACCTATTGTACTACGAGATGGGAGTTAATAGGTACCTATATGTAAACAATTTTGCTAAAGTTATTCTTGGTTAATAGGTGCACTCATGATAACATCTCTTTTCTTTGGTTATCTGTGACTGCTATCTTGTTGTACCTCCGCAGAAAATAACAATATTTTGATCATCGAGTGAAGTATCTGCTACACGTTTCCGTTGAACTTAATTTAACTAGATAGGTAAATAGGTGGGTGCTGGAGTATAGACTAAAGCATAGAGAGAACTTGATTATGTATTAAGCGTACCACTTTTTTGGACACTTTTTATATGATGTGAATGAGTCTGACAGATTTGTATAGAAAAAACAGTCATTACATATGTTTGTTTCTTTCCTTCGCCACTGACGTAGCGATACGTGTGAGCAGTACAAATATAATATCGTTTTGATGATCTCTCTATGCTTTAGTATATACTCTAAGGTGCTAGGGGTACTTTAAACTAAAGAGTAAAATAGTAATGTTCTAAAAAATGTATAATATTAACTATGCTAATGTGTATGTATCTATATAATACTTGTGTATATACATATTATAAGTCTTTTAAGAATAGAAAATAGGTCAACACTGCGAATCGCATAAAAAACCCAAAGTTCGTTAATTCAACGGTGCTAGAGCCCTCTAGGCCAACGTATATTTTATGCGGAAGCGCGGTCTTCCGACCGATTGTGATCTCAAGGTGGGTGCACTAGAAATACGCGGTTGATAGTAATAGCAGCCATTTAGAAAGCGGTTTTTTGCCACGGACAGCTGGCCCCCAATCTAAATGTGCACCAATCAAAAACATTATGTAGGTAGACACTGATGAAAATGTGTGTCGAATAAAATATTGCTAAACTATCGGGGAATGGTTAAATAGTTCCTAAAAAATTTAGCAACCAGTGAGATTTGAACTCACGCTTCCCAACTCACCAGATTAGGCGCTCCCCCATCTGAGCTATGTTGACATGCCCAGTGGCATATAGCTTCTTTGAAAAATTAACTACAAGATTTTTTTTAGTATAAATATTCGCACGTCTAATATTCAATTAATATATTTGGGTTGTCTGGAAGATTGCTGCTTGGTTGACTGCGTTGGTTTTTTTTTATTGTGAGTTAGTTATACTAATTATAACTTTTATCAACAATTTTAGCAATTTTTAATGAAATGAAGACTATGCTAGCTTTTTTTTATAAAACTTTTGATTGGTAACTTAATATTATTTATGTTGAAATGGTTCGACCACGTAAGCCAAAACTCTTTCTTGATTTTGATACCCTCCAAAAATATATTTCTATAGAGCTTTAGGAAAGAATAGAAAGCCCAAACTTGCACGTGCAGTCGTGCACTCAAAGACGCCCAATGCAAAAAGGGTACCTACTCAATAAAAAAAAAAATGTTGTGAAATGGTCAATAGATTATAACTATAACTCTAAACTTTGTGAATGTTTAAAAACTTATGCCTAAACTCACATTATTATTTATGATATTAGTGCTGTAAGTTGGTTTTTATAAACGAGTAGACAAATGTAAGCCCGAGACGAAGTCGAGGGCTTACCATAGTCATGAGTTTGAAAACACCAATTTCCGCGCGTGTATCATACAACGTTTTTCAACATTTGCGAGAAAACAGTATACAATAGGTAATGAAACAAACTTTTTCATTGACCTATTTTTAATAGCAAATAAGAAATTATACAGATAGGTCACTACTAGGTACTGTTTGAAATGATTAGTAAAATTTGAACAATTATTGAAATTCAGTGAAATTTGCTGCTTTACTGACTGAGTCATCAAATAGCGTTCTCGCGATTTTGGCGGCAACAGACCATTTTCTGCAATTTGCGTCTCAGTCATGATATCAGGTGGAGTATTAATATTGGAATCTTCACTTGAACTCATATTATTATTTTGTTTATTAATGGGAAAGTCACAACAAACAATCTTTGATGTTTCTAATCTAACATCAAAATGGGCTAAAATGGCGCGCATATTTACAATGCAAATGGCGCCACGTGCGTGTGGTGAAAATTAGAACTACATCTTTAGTTTCATTTTCTCTTTAGTAGTTTTTTTTTTTTTCTTATAGTTTGGCTTCTCTTTAGTATTAAAGTGAAAAAAACGTATTGAACAAAAGCGCTTCCAAGGAGTTTTGGTCATTCTGGTTATTTATTCTCGTAATGTGAAACTCCTTGGTGAAATTCTTATATATTTTTTTTATGGAAATTAAAAATAAAAACCGTAAAGAATACGCACGGCGCTATATAACTTCTAAACTTAAGTATTTAAAAATGCTTTCCAGTTTTCAATGCGACATGTACCTACGACAATATACCTAAGTAACGATACATTTTTGTAAATAAGACAATTAATATGTAAGTAGAACCTGTTGAAACTTTCGCATAAGTTTTTTTATGACATGCAAACAAGCGGGAGACCCATATGCAGATTAAAATAATTAGGTATACATATGTACCTACACATAACTCTTGAACCTATAACTAATACCTATTAGCATGTTCCTCAAACCAAAGCGCACCATTCATCAATTTGTTATAAGTAGAAGCGGCTAGTTAAGTAACACGGTCCATTCAAGATGACCACTGATTTTGAATGAGTCGTACAATTTATCAAGCCAACAATCAAGGTGAGGGCTGGCCATTGTTGAGTTACCGAGATGGTACTTACGTTCACGGTCGGTGCAGTGTCACTGAAATTACATGCAATTGTTTATCATAGGTATTATTGTTTTGTTTTGTAGATAATAATGGGGTTCGGCTGTATGGTTTGTGGATAGAGCCATCCCATCTCTTCCCACGGGTGCCGTAAGAGCAAGGAATGGGCACAGCATTGGCAGTGCTTCCATATGTTGGGACTCTGTGCTGGTCAGAGTGGGTGTGACATTGATTGGCGATGTGTTAAAATATTGCTTTTACGTGCAGTTCAATACTTCAATAAAACTTTAGCATGTTAGCATAAGCATCCTCCTTGGTACATTAAAAAAATTGTGATCACCGAGCCGCTAGCCACCTGCCAAGTGCGGTGATTATGGCAAATCCCTCGCTGAAAAAAGCAAAAGCAAAAGCAAAAGTGGAGTTTTATGGAGGAGGCCTATGTTCAGCAGTTGACGTCTTCGTCAGCAGCTCTTACGACTGATGATGATGATGGGTGTGTGTGTGTTTATTATAGAGTCTAACTACTTCATGGATCGATTGCTTAGCTGATATGGACCTCATTATCATGTGCACACAGTGCGCTGAAGTCAAGTTTATCAATGTGGTCTTTCTAGCAAAGTTGTAGGTACCCACCTAACTGCTGTTAAGTGTCGTTAAAAACTTACTACTTACTTTCATTAAGACCAAATTAAAAATTAATAAAAGCCGCGCCTCTAAGTACCTTCATTTTATACGTATAAAAGTCCCATTGGATACCTAATTATAATTCATTTCCATAATTTTAAATAGGTAAGTCCGCAGGCGGCTTCGCGTAGGCGGTGAATGTTGTAGGCTTTGTTTTTTAACCTTTTTTGCCGCTCTACCCTTGCCCTGTCGTCTCTACTGCTTATTTAAGGTTTTTATTCCCTCCTCAGCTTTACTTTGCAGGTAAATAACACTCGTTTTCTTGTTTTATTCGCCACGGGAGGAGCTTTGATTCGTTTTCTTGTCGAATCGTATCATCTGCCGCGCGGTTTTGTAGATGGTGGATACAAATAAAACTGTTACATCGTTATATTTTTTTCTTTTTAATAAAATTGAAAATTAAATCTTAGTTAACCTAGGTATTCTATAATGCAAATATAAGGTAACTAAAACTATAAAATTAACAATATAATACAAAACTAATCTAACAAACCACTATATTTGTTAGATAGAGCTATACAAATCGTTATATTTGTATAGCTCTAAGGTAGAATATTAGGGTATTGTATTAGGTAAATAAGTATAGTTTATATTTATGTTCACATTGCGCGGTTATTACTTAAGTATTAAAAGTTAAAAAAACCTAAGTATGGATACATTAAGTTTGGGTGGTATCTTGATCGGAGTCAGTCATCCACGAATAGATAGATACCTATGTAAAAACTTCGACTATGTATAACATTGCTAACGAACTATGGCAATGGGTGTCATCAACGAAGCACCTTGCTCTTTGTCCCATATCCTATCTTCCCTCGAGTCTAACGTATATGATATAAAAACATCCGTGTCATCATCCTCATAAGATTGGTTATTTTTATTGCATCAAAATTCCTGTGACGTAGACGGTCTACCTACGATTCACAAACAAATCCTGACTGCGACCAACGTGCTCACGATCCGACTAAAAAACTACATAGACAAATATCCTTTGCCAGCCGCGGTCCGCACAATATACACTGCGCGATTCCTCCCAGGCGTGGGTACGATTCCTATTAGAAATTAGTAAGAGGGTTCAGGAAACCGGCAGTGTAGAGCAGGCCTTGGAATTCGGGTATGGGGTGAATACCCTCGAGCCGGTAAAAACTATTTTCAAGGTTAGCTGACTTGGAGGGGAGCGTCACAGTATAATGTTTGAGGCAGTGTTATAGCTCCGCACGAGCCAGTTAATAGAGGCACATAAATGAAGTGAACATAATACTAGCGGTGTTTGGGCAGGATAAGTAGACCAGGTATGTCATCCAAAAAAAGTACTCAGTTCGGACTAAAAACTGAAAACAATTCGCGAAGCTTATTTACTTCACTCAATAAATCATCTAGTGTACCCGCTACAGGCAGTTCCATGCGATAAGAAGATTTCATAACGTTCTTTACTTTTCTGAAGTTCTGGTACTGACTGTATTATTATACTGTGATCGCAGTTAGAGGTGCAGGGCAAATTCGGCGTGCGCGGGGCGGGGCGGGCCGTGGACGCGCCGAAATGCTGATAGGCCTCCGCCCCCGCGCCTGCCACCCCGCGGCACTCCTGGCTTTGCTGCACCCTGATTGTTGCACTAGTAAGATTCTTATTAAGTTTTAGATAAGAGGATGATGTTTTGTGTTAAAGATACGATGCGATACTTCAATTTAGAGTTCTGAAAACAAAATTGGTGGAGTCACAAGTAATGCAATACTTTTTAGACAAAGGAATATTTATCTTTTAACCGCATCATGTACTATAGGTATTTTTGGTTTCTTAGCAGTGGAACACCCAGGTGTACTATGGACCAGGTGTATCATGGTCATGGTCAGGTTTTCAATAAGATTATGTTGTTACAAAACTGTAAAAATTGTTGCGATTCACAAACGTTTCAATATTTGGTAAACGCATTTTCAATATAATGTAATTAAAGAGTGGTAGATAGATACTATAGGTACCATTCACTGGGGGCACACGTTAATATACCTATTGTAAGTAGGTCTAGTTATTGTCACAACAAGAAACAAAAAAACAAAAGCCACACTAGTCTACCCTCATATTACCCCAAATAGTTAATTTGTTAAAATAGTTGCGATTGCGATTGCTAGGTGGCCGTTTTTGGAATATGCGGCTACCGTTCCCCTTCGTGTAATTCGCCATTAGGCGTCGTTTGCACTCGGCTTTTTACCTTAATGAGCTCCCCCCTTGTGACACGCACACGCTACCAATACGCATTTTTGTGCACCTACCCTCACAACAAAAACGCGTTTTGTCGAAAAAAGCATTTTAGAAGTTATTTCAGTTCGAATGTTATGAATTCAGTTTGCGATAAACATACCTACATTAAAGTTATTTTCAGCAAGGACGTTAAAGCTAGGTAAGCTTAGTTTTTTATCCTAGGTAGATAGATGACGACATCTTAGCAGTATCCTGGTTTTATAGTCAATGGCAGTATGTAACTTGCAGAATAGATTGACAAACAAACTGTATAATCATTATTGTCCATGCGACCTTTTCCAGGAAATTTCTACTGCCTGAAAAGATTGCTGTATATTTCTTTTTTAGGCATGATACATATGAATTTAGTATAGCATGTAGATAAATATACCTAACCTATATTACATAAGTTCTATCTGATAGGCAGGTATGCCTTGTACATCTTACCAATGTAATTTGTTTAAAAAAATCATGGTGACCGGTTTATACCATACGGTGGGTGATGATGATCGTGAAAACATCTTTAATTCTCTACCTAATCATAAATTCAACACTTTTTATCGACGACGTCCCAAGCAAAATATATAAGCCTTCCGTAGCATATTGAGAATATTACAAGGGGTTAGTGAGAGTTTTTGCTGTCATTTGACTGAGAACAGGTTGGGATAACCACCTGTCGTCTCGTCTGCTGGGAGAATGTGAATATGCGCTTCAGTTCATGCTTTGAAAATATAATAGGGTATGTAGGTAATTACCTAAAACTTTTTTCAAACACCAATGTATTTGTTTTCCACTTGAAAAGTTGTACTAGGCGTCAGGTCTAAGGTAGTATAGAAATGTTATTTAATATAAGTAACGCCCAACGATCATAATATATAGATCCCGGACCCTAACTAGGATTCCTTGATCTAAGGACCTAGGAAGGAAATATGAGGACCATGGTCCCACAACAACCTGACACAGAACAAATTTTTGCGCTTATTTTTCTTGTGCACAAACACTTGTCCTGTCGCGGGAATCGAACTCCCCGCCTCCGGATTATGAGCCGACCTGCTTAACCACCACACCATAGAGGCTGTCAATTTAGGTACCTACAAGATTTCAGCCATATTATTATGGGAATTTTACCTATTGTTATTCTTTGCTTTGAAACACCAATAACGTGAGACAATAAAAATAGAAACAGTGTGCGTTAGAAAGATTCAGTTTGAATTTTCCCAAATCTAAACCTTTCGCAAACTTTATTTATTGGGCAGCCACCTAACCACATGATACTAATGCGAAGCGGTTTGACAAAACCGTCAAGTGAAAACAGCAATAAACTTGCAAGTTTCGCCATACAACTTTCACTTTCGCTTATCACATTTCTTACAAAAAATATTTAGGCTTTGCGGCATATATAACAATTAAGAGGCTAGCTTTAGGATAGTGCGTGCATTGGGTGCGTGCGATAGCGATCTCCGCGCACCCCTCACCCCCGCACTCCTCCAAACAACATTCTGAGTATATTCGTGAGGGTTTTTTGCGCGGAGCCCGAGGGTGGCGGAGCGCAATCGCCTACCACCGCACAAAAAACACTATTAAATAACTCAACAGAAACGCGCGGGGCGGATTCGTGATCGCGGCTACACCACGAATTATAATACGTTTTAATTAACGTCACCGTCGAATGCTTTACAAGCAAGCGTACGGCTGAACTACTCGTTTTAATTTTGAAGCAATGTTTTGTCTTACATTCGTTGTGAGCAAACTGCGTCAAGGCAAACGTATCGATTCGTATTTTGATTTGCCCTTTCGATTATCTTCGGTCATATTAATTGCGACCGACTAGCTTAGAAATATGTAATAGAATGAAGGGCACGTCCATTGCAAAAGCGCAGAGTGCGTCCCGTCAACTTGCTTGCGTCGAGCTCAGACGGTGAAAAAACGTGATAAAAACTTAGCTTCGCGTTCGCGTCAGAAATCAACGGCGACTTTTCCCGCCCGCCATCGCGTCTGATGCACAAACCCTACTTTCTAAATATATGAAATGGGATAACAATGTGACATTCAAGTTTTTGACTACTTTAGCAAAGACAAGACCTACGTAATCGATATAGCAAGGATAGAGGTACCTAACCACATAATAGTTACTTAACTTGCTCATATGAACTTCAGGCATTGGTATAGGTACCTAAATTTTTTATATTTTATTGATAACACATGGCGAGAGTTTAAACCCTTAATATGAAAGTCGAGCTATTACGGCACCAATTATATTTTACGATGTTTGTACACTTGTAGAGGTGTGACGCTAAATGCTTCTGTTTATACAGGAGTAATCTGGTGGTATATCAAATTGAATAAAAAATTAGTTGTGTCTAAATATAAGTCAAACATTCGTTCTATTTTAATACTCGAGCCGTTATTGGTTTCGACTTCGGGTAGGTCCGGTCCGGTCTGCTGCAGTCTTATTTGATGATCATATATTTATCATTATTAATTCTTCTAAATGGATGTTTAAGTCTGGATACATCGATTTATTGATCCATAAAGTTTGAACTTAACATAATATTTTAGTGGCCATAGGTTTTTTAATCGGATTATTTTAATAGATCCACAAGCCAAGTAAATTTTTGTTACTTCTTGAGTTGAGCGAGAGAAACATTTTGCATGCAAACATTTGGCAACTAGAGTTGGCAACTGCTTGCATATTTAAACAAAAATCTATACCTAGGTAGGTATTTAGGTATAATGTGTGTCATCACAGTAATACACCTAGGTACCTAGGATAATACACACTACAATATGCATGTGAACTTCATAATGTTTTCAATGAAATCATTGAATATTGAGTAGGTGTTAAATTCTATATAACATGCCGTGCTAAGAATTTGTGTATAAAAAATTTGTCGTACGAAACGGTGGCTAACATATTATGAGCCAAATGTTTATTTTACGAATGTAAATGATACCAAAACGGTACCATATGTGTTTGTAGAAGACCCGGGATTCTTTCAACACCTTTGCAACAAGCCGTGTCAAACGTAATGGTCTAGAGTGACTTCATAAATCACTCAATTACGTTTCTGAACTCGTAGAAAAAATTACCATATACGAGTAAAGAAATATTGCAAATCCCTCTTAGGTATACAAAGATCATTTGTCACTGAACGATTTGGACAGATGATGCTGATAGATTACCTATTGGTAATTATCTATCAGAAATCTACTTCGTCATTAACAGCCTGAAGACGTCCACTGCTGAACATAGGCCTCCCCCAGAGCGCGCCACCTTGAGCGGCTGCTCGCCTCCTGCATCCATCGGCTCCCCACGGCTTTCACCAGATCGTCGGACCACAGAGAGGGGGGCCGGCCTACGCTGCGTCTTCCGGTTCGTGGTCGCCACTCGAGAACCTTTCTTCCCCATCGGTTGTCAGTTCTACGAGCGATGTGGCCTGCCCAGTGCCATTTCAACTTACTAATTCTATAAGAGCTATATCAGTAACTTCAGTTCTCCTGCGGATCTCCTCGTTCCGGAGCTTATCTCGCAGGGAAACACCGAGCATAGCTCTCTCCATAGCTGGCTGCGCAACTTTGAGCTTACTAATGAGGCCAACAGTAAGAGACCATGTCTCAGTTCCATAAGTCATCACTGGCAACACACACTGATTGAAAACTTTCGTTTTCAGGCTCTGCGGTATTTTGGACGAAAAGATTCATCCTATCTTTTCTAGCTTCCCGAACGTTGCCCAGCCGAGAAATCAGTAGATTTCTCGGCTGGGCAACGTTCTAATAAGTATATTTAAAGCTTATTTGGGATTGAACTTGAAACTATATACGGATCTGGGAAAAGAAGACTAAAGTGTATTAAATATTTATTGGATTTTTGTAACTCAAGTTTATTAATATATAGTGACCTAAATTCTGTTTTCTATTTATAACTTTTTATTACTCACTTATTTGGTTTTCTTAGGCTTAGTGTACATATAGATATACGTGTATAATTTAGATGTAGTCTTTACAAACAAAAAATATATATGTATTCTATCAGTCAGATTAAATAAACAATTCCATTAAAAAAATATTAAATATTTGCGGCTGGTTTCAGCGATTATTTTATCTTTAATAAATACTTCTATGTTGGGAAAATATGTCACGGTCGTTAAGATTTTTTTGTTCCAGTTGATGAAATGCTGCAACATTGCCAAAGTTATTAAATTACTAGGGCTTGACCTTCACGATATATTTATGCAATATCCATATATTAACTACGCGTTGGCATCGTTTAGAAGAGGTCAAAACTAATCGATCAAACCTACCAGCTCAAAGTAGTTATTTGCTAGTGTCTTTCGTCATGGATCACGAACGTCGTGAGGACTGAATCATGTCTAAGATATTTTACTTTTCGCCAAAGTCACCAAATTTTTCGTATTTTCAACCGATTTCCAAACGGAGGAGGGTCACGATTCGGTTATATTTGTTATGTTTATTGCCTCAGAATGCCACCATTTATAAACTGATTTGGTTTTTTTAATATTTGAAACATTTTAGAACATTCTGATTGGTTCATTAGAGATTTTATCGAAATCGGTTAGGTAGTAGTTTGGCTTTTAAATTAGAATAACTGAAAAAATATCATCTATGTACTTCTCTGTAATGTTAAGGCGATTAAAGCCGGTTTAACCCTTTTTTATAAATCCGCTCAGTAGGTATGTATCGATTCTTTTCTGCATGTATTTTTGAAAACACAATGGTTGCAAAAAATCTTTATAATAACGATAAAAGCTACTACAGTGAGATCAGTTTTATGTTAGTGGCAATGATAAGAGCTTACCTGTGAGCTATGTTTAAATTTCAAAATTGATCTAAATGAATCTTGTAAATCAAATTAAGTAGAAAACGTGACGTGTGATAACTAATTGAATCTTTTTCCATGATTCGCTTTGTACAGAACAGAAATCCATGAATGCGTTCCTTGGAAAATGTAATATGCCGTTTCATTTATAATTTAACACCGCAGTCAGTGTCACTCCGAGGAGACAAGCAAAATGGCGTATTATGTAGCTCTTCAAGGCGTTTGTTCAAAGAATTGCAGTGTAATAGCCAATAATGTGTTTGCATTGGTAATTCCGTGAGCTAATACTATTATTACTATTACTATCACTGCTAAGTTTGACGGTACACCGTAGTCCCAATTTAGTTTTTTAATTTTCTCTACTTCCCAAGGTTTTGTCTGTAAGATATCGCTTTAAGCGATAAGACCACCCATTGTACTAGCAATTATAAGTCAATTAAGTTTCTTTGTATATTTATGTTTAGTTGGTGTACAATAAAAGTTTATCTATCTATCTATTATTTGCATTTAGGTTGAGCTTTTGTATTTGATTTTCCAACATACCTACTTCTACTTAGAATGTTGCTGTACTCTTCTTATTTTAATTTAAACATCGATATATGTAAATCGTTTTTACGTGCTATGAAAACCCATATCTATAAGATCTATGTGATCTACTTATGTGCGATGTGCATGGTAGTACCTCTATGTACCCAGAGTTATGTCATGTTAGATTTACTCTGCACTTCACTCTCAAGCAAAAATGCATGCATTATTTCATATATTAATTTATAATTATTTGTCCAGTCCTGGACAGTGGTTCTGCGGTTCAAAGAACTTCAACGGGAGCTCGACCAACTAATTACCTGTAAGTTTAATTTTATTTGAAGTAAAAATTTTATGTTTGTAGCTCATAAAGTTTATCGCGATCGGCATTCCGTTTCGTGTGTTTCAGAAGTTTCAGGGCTTTAACATTATTTCGCAACGTGAGTGACCTTTCGTGCGGCGAGTCGGATCGCGCGAAAATATTGATTATTCTTATCTTATCGCCAGCTATCGGTGGCGTGTCGCCGACCACCGCCGCTCCAGCGGAATGGAATCAAACTCACGCATCGCCATTGTGGCCAGTTAGGGCTAGCCAGGTGAGATTTACGTGTTTTGTTTCCAGAATGCGCTAAAATCAAGTTGTAAATTAAATGCAGTACCTATAAGTATCTACGGAGCAGTGGCAGAATTGGATACAAAATTTGGGCTTCCTACGGGTTTATGATGGCCTGGTACCGTGGTACCTAACTTGTATCCACGCTTGTTTAAATAGTTATGAAGAAATTGCTTAAGCGATCCCCATAAGACTAGAAAAGTGAGACGAAAGCAAAATTGAATAACGGCGAAACTTTTGTCTTATGAGGCTGATATTGGAAAACAGTAGTCACCTATCAGTTTTCCCTGCATGGGATAACAATGGAAATTATATTGGATGAACGACACAGTCATGTGAAACCTAAGTAATAAAAAACAATAATAAAAATGTTTTTGCATTAGATAACAATAATGCACTGCCACTTTACTGATTCCAGATACGCAATTTAATAAGTGGTAGGATTTTTATGCAAGAGCCTACCTTGGTAGCTCTTTGCCAGATGTTATGCCGCCAAGCAGTACCTACCCTACCCACCCAGTGCCACTCCCTATACTTATTGTCTATCTAGCTTACACTAAGCTAGTGCTTAGTGTCAGCCTCTCATCGCCACTTTATAGTAAGTGCAGAGTGGTCAAAAGAGCTTCGTATACCTATGTTTTGTGGATCTTGATGTTTTTTAGCAGTTTGTAATACATAGTAGATTGTGCCACAAGAGACCAAAATAATGTATTTAGGGTTAGGGCGAGAGCAATTGATTTAATCCAGAGCCATTAGTGTAATAAATACAGAGATTCTACAGTAGAATCCTAAGCGTAGCGAGGGATTCAAAGAACGTTGCTCGAGGTTAAATAACTTTGGTACCGTGTGGCACACTCTGCTTTTCATCCCCCTCTATGAGAAAAATAAATAAGAGATGCAAACATGACAAATATTTCTGGTGTTAACTGCTAGAACTCATATTTTATTCAATTTGTAAGGATAAAATTTTAATTGTCTGTTATATTTTGATAAGAAGTTAAAAAAAAACGAATAAGAAATTTCAGCGTGTTATTTTTTTATTTGGTTAACTATGCAATGCCGCGTCGGGAGGTGGGCTTTTTATCAACCGGCCGGACTTTATCGAAGCGACTTGCGTCCAAACCTTTTGATTAAATAGTTTTCCAAATGAAAAAGTAATTATGTCACTGTTATTAATTAACTGCGCGAAATAACCCATTTTGCTCACACTATCGGGGAACAAATAGCTCTTTTCGAGTAGATGGGACATTGGGGATGGGATGAAAAATACCGACACCGTACCGTACAGTGTTGTTCGACTTATACAGGGTGCAATTGAATTCATTATCATAAATTGAGTAGATGATAGTAATCATTTATTGATGATTATTAAAGAGTAAACAGTCCAAATGACAATATTATTTATTAAAAATTATGAAGATTTCCGCGGCGCCTAACGTAGCTGGCACGAACTATTTTGGTAATAAGTTTTTTTACCTTGTATGTACTAATTAAAAACAGTACTTAACTATTTTAATTTAATTATGTACTGTAGCAGTTTATAAAGTAACTTATCCCATTTTTTGGAGTTATTATAAATACCAAATCGATGCGTTAGATTTCATACATTTTCATCGACACGTGGTCGGTGTCAGGGGGTACTTAGGTACCTATATAGTTTTAAAGGAAGCTAATGAATTCAATTACACCCGCTATATACCATCAAGATGAATAATGCTTTGACAATTCTAGCCATAAACGAAGAAGAAGAAGACAATTCTACTTTTCATCAGTATGGCTCTAAACCCGGCGACGCTCATTGAGAGCTGACCTAAATTAACGATTTAATGATAAACAATATGAGCGAGCAGACATTGGCAGGCCCGTTGCAAGTTTTTTGTTATGACATCACACAGCTTAAATAGCATGCGGCTCAATTGTGTGTATATCTGTCACATGTTTTGTGGGGCTTAAATAATTATTAGACATGGAAAAAGGGCTCTCACAGCAGGAATTGTAGTACATAAGTAATTTTTGATGTAGCCATGCCGTAAATAGGTAGTACTATTGGGGACAATTTTAAAGGCTTTAGTTGACAGATCTAAACTCTTAAAACTGTTGCTATTCTTGTCAAATGGACGGAAATGTAAAAGACGTATATATTTTTAGTAACTTAAGGTGGAACGTTGCACTCGCGTGGGAAATTCAAATTTTCTTGCGTTCTTTTGCCAATAATAGCTTAATTACTCAACGTGATTACATGAAAACTAATTTTGCGCAAATAAATATAATGTATCAATAAATTACAATTGAAAGTATCACCTACTTATCATTGGTTTAGCGACAAATAGCAATAGACTGAAAAACTAAGAAGAAAATTGTTTATTGTTTAGTGTTGTGAATTTGTCGCTAAACCAATGATATCTAGGAGATACTTTTAATCGTAATTTGTGAATACATTCTATTTATTTCCACAAAATTAGATTTTATGTAATCACGTTGAGTAATTAAGCTATTATCGGCAAAAGAACGTAAGAAAATTTGAATTTGCCGCGCGAGTGTAACGTTCCACCTTAAAGACTGTCAACTGAAGCCTTCAAAATTGGGCCTATTTATATAGCCAATTTTGGGTATAAACCCAAAATACTGTTGGATGTAGAGCACCTAAAATTATGATATTCCCAGAATAGCACTACCGACAGGCACTTCACAGTTCACCTAACTTAAAAAATCGCCTTTATTATAATAAGTACTGAAATTTGATTATATATTTATCTTAGACATATAACTCATCCTTGAAGAATAGATGGTTAGATTGTAATATAAATAGAGTGTCTAACAAGGCATTCTAGGAATAGGAAAAAAAAATCCTTGAAGAAAGTGTTGCGGGCAGTCGAGTAGCGTAAAGTGAATCAGGCCAACCACAGAATATATAACAGTGGGTTTACTGGGTTTCAGTTACAACAAAGGCACGATCGTAAAAGCTATTAGGTATAAAGGGAAACAGTTTCATGTTGCACCCCACTCCACTCTTATAACTAAGCTCAGATACTTTAGTCATGTAAGAAACGATTAGTCGACCTATGTAACCCCTACTTGTGTTCCTAGCGCTTGAATGGCTTGCGCATGCGCCGTGGAAGGCCTTGCATTGGACATTGCAAACTCCGCCTCCTTAGGCATTCGCAACTGTTGCAAATCGCTTGATGCGTAAGCTGGTACTTGCTTATAATTTATTAAAGAGGGTAACGTAACGTTTATACTTATACGGTAAACTTTAAGAAACTGGTTAAGTTTGAGGAAAAACGCCTTGAAAATTTGATTCTACTTATTAAACTAGAAGGTGGAGCTAAAGGTTGATCAATTTTATTTTAAAACTTAATAGGAATTCATTAAACGTTGGTGTAAGTATGGAATAGTTTTAGAGCTTATGTATTTAGGTAGCGCTCATAGAACGCACGTCTAGCCGATTCTAACCGATCGGTAAAGTTAAGCAACGTTCGCTGCGGTCTTTACTTTGATGGGTGACCGCTACAGCAAAACGTGGTATTTACAACTGAGCGCTACCGGGCACGTTAAGCCGTCGGTCCCAGCTGTTATCGTAAGACAATAGTCGTTAAGCCAACACGGAAAAAAATAATTCTCTACAATACTACAAGAATGCTTAGTTAGAATAAAATGTGTTATGCTAACGAGAATTCGGTTAGAGTAACTAGAATTATTGTTTAAGAAATCAACCGCATATGTAAAGCAAACCATTCAATTCTAGTTATACTCAATCTAGTAAACTTTAACGCGCAAATGTTAATTATTACAAACTTTTGTGATGTATACTATACTTTGGTACGATGCACATTGTAATATGTTTATATTACAATGTGCATAGTAAAGTGTACTAAAGATGTTGTTTTTGGAACCTGCTGACTAGCTTCAACGGGCATATACGGGGCATGCGGCGGGGGTGGCGGGAAGGTGATGTTCAATCCGAGTCGACATTGCGTAGTTGACGCGCGAGCGAATATGTGATTATTTAAGTGTTTATGACTTTATAAAGTGTTCTGCTGCCAGCCGCAACCCCGTAAAATCATAAAATTGTTGTAAGTTATGTGGTGTTGTGTATGTGACGTGCGTGGATGTTAGAAATTTTACAACAGCATGGAACCTCGACTATTTGCCAGTAAGTACCTTCTATTGATACTTAATAATTCCAATGGTTGATCTGATTAAAATTCTGTTTATGTTGAGTGTTAGTTATATTTTGGGGTAGAAACCATGGGACCGTGGGGACCAGGTGCTTTTGAAATATATAGGGACTTGGCAAAACTTTTGGTGGAGGCGACCAGTGACCAGAAGGATGGCTCTTATTTTGCACAAAAAATCAGCATTGCCATACAGCGTGGCAATGTAGCCAGCGTTCTGGGAACATTCCCCTCCACCAAGGGTCTTTTTGATAATTTCTGACTGTGAGATTATTTATAATGTGGAATAAAATTAACACAATATTTTACCTAATGTGTTTAAGGGTGGGTTTTTTCACCGATAGTTAAAATAACCAATGGTTAAATGTGGAGTTGTGTGTTAGCATTTACGTGATAATTAGGTACCTACCTACTTTTGAATTTACTTGATTACACCTACCCAGTATTGGTATACTCATTATCCTATGCACTAAGCGTGGTCTGTTTGAAAGTTTTCTACATAATAGGCTGCCCCCAAACGAGCCACCGACCACCATCTCTCCCAGAGGCTGTAATATACAAATGAAGGTAGTCGATTTGTTTCGAATATAATATAAGAGCAGTTAGGGTCAATTCCGTTACGTTAGGTACTGACTAAACAAAATATTTTTAGATTTCAGACAAGCGGCTGGTGCTCGGCGCAAAATAAGGATTTTACCGTGCTATTGTTGGCCGTGCTGTGTCTAAGACCCAGGCTACAAAAGTAAGTACCTATAATTTATATGTTAGCTATACCCGCCCCTGGCTTCACACAGGCTGATTAATTATAATAATATGCCTCAAGCCCCCTCCCTCTGCTCTCTCCATCATCTCACTGTAATTTTCCTTTCTTTTAGAATTGACTTGGTCATAACCTACCTAGCACCGACATAATCTGCGACAAGCAGTTTACACACAGGCATTTAGTTTACATTAGTTTATATTTTTGGTTTTCAGACAAGCGACTGGTACTCAGCTCGAAACAAGGGTTGCAGTGTGCCGTATGGCGGCTGCCGACCGTCCACCGGGTGGCGTTCAATCGAAGGTGGCAGCTTCACGCAATAACCATGGGTGGCAGATGGCAGTGGTCAGTGGCTCATTTGTGGACAGCCTTAGGTACTCATACTTCAATTTTATAAATTCCACGCAATTCCAGCAAGCCTAGCATGCGAGCCATGGATGGACAAGTTGTCTTCCCATTTTATCCCCGCCGAGATGTGACAAAGTATGAATATATTTTTCTCTCCTTTAAAAACTGAGCTATAGACGCACATCCATGTACAGTGTAGGTACATCTCTAGTCTCGTTGAGTCTATAACACTCAAAAGAACTGCTGTAATAATACCTCATTTTGTTTGGGCTCATTTTAGTGCTTTTAAGTTTTTCACAGCACCACAAAGAACCCCTATCTGTCAAAAATTTCGTTCGAATACACCAATTCCAAATTAGGCTATGGGAACCCTGTTGGTGAAATGCGTATGCGTATGTGTTTAACAAACTTTACCAAATTATTATATTGTCCACACATATATGTTTTGTTTCAGAAAACGTGCCTGGAGATTTATCCTGGCTTATCATCAACGAAACCTTCAAAAATGGTCGAAGAGAAATGGAAACCAATGTCTAATAGTAGATTAGAATTTACTAATACTTATAAGAAATAATAATAATAAATCTATAATGCATGTGCATTATCTCATGCTTTTATTCTACTGAAAATTGTGTTGTAACTTTTGCTACATTTAATCTATCATGTTTAGAGTTTTTTTCAAGCCATACATGCAGTTGTGTTGGTTACAATTTATGTATTTTCTTCAAATGCTTAACCAAATACCTGTGATCTATAATCATTATATTATAGTATTTACAGGGTTAATGGTACCTAATTACTATATTAGATGAAAATGTCTTAGTAGTAGTTTCTGTACAACACACATTTTTTTTCGACGACTTATGAAAATTTGCACATAAATGCTGGTGTTCTTTCTTTCGAATTTTCAAAAATCGTTGTAATAAAAATGTGTGTTATGATGTACAAAAACTGCCGCTAAGAGATTTTCATCTAGTTAGGTACCATTAACCCTTTATTATAGTGTATGCAATCAACTACATAAGTGGCAAAAGATACAATATAAATGATCCCCATTACGATATGAATAGTATTTCATACAATAATATAGAGTACCCAGAACTATTCTACTCATTTACCAGTACTACACAGTCTAGTTACAACAAAAAAAATATTAATACATATTACAAAACAGCACAGTATTTAATACGAGGCTATATTGTAGTGTGTACAATATAACATCATAACCCTAAGTATTCAAATCACTTGCAACTACAATTTTTTTTAACCAGAACAGTCTTGTAGTGTTAACAAGAGCGATTGTTGTCACATATATAGCGAGACTTTCTTGTTGAGCGTACGATATTCTCGTTATTGTAACGAGATTTTTTTTTCCGTGAAGTCAGAAGCCTTTGGGCGGCCTAAAAATTCTGACACCAAGGCTAACCACTTGCCTACACGAGAAGAAGAAGAAGATCATTTCATACTTTGACATAAATACACATTACTTCATGATATACCTTGATAAAAGTAGGTAACATTTTTACAGCAAATGGCGAAAATTAGCTACCAGGGCTACAGAACGGAACGCTGCCAAGCTGCCAATATACTTGACTACGTGAGTGTGCCCGCCGTCTATCTTAAACAGAATAAATTAATACTAGAAATACTCCTTCTACAAGTTTTGCATACAAGTAGGTACATATGTTATGCATGGTTAAATATTCACAAGCATGTGAAAGCAGTTTTATTTAAACTCGTTTACGGCACAATCCACCTGCTATATAATCCGCGTTGTTTCGCAACTCCCTGGTATCTATGTCATTGCGTAAAAGTGGGAGGGTTATACGGCGATATAACAAGGGGGAAAGAGATAGAGGACTGATACCGGATTCTGCGAGGACAGAGGACGGAGGGGCGTTTATATCTACTATTCCGTTATCTGTTCGCGAATATGTTTGCGCAATGTACATAGAGTCAAATAAGTTTTGTAATTCGCTCAAGAAAATCGCAGTTTTTTGCATCGTTAACAGTTATTATAATAAGGATTTTTGTCCAAAATGTCATTTGGCGCTGTAGCCTATCGATAAATGGCTTCAAGCAAACAATAAAATGCCTTAAAAAGCAGCTTAATCGATGAGACATAAATTATTAAATTGCGCGTTGGAGCCGATGTATCGGCGGCGAAAATGTTATGGATTTCGGTTTTCGTGCGTGTTTAAAGGAAAAATATCGTTTCCATACATACTGAATTATTTAGAAGTAAGATTAGACGTGCCCGTATGTAAGATAGTACTTAAAACAGTACAGTATGAAGAAAAATCAATAAACTTCATCCATCAGTTAATTTCAAGGCGAATTTTCTTAATTATCAGTGCCCCAGAACCGAGTATTCTGCTTATTGACATGCCCTGAGAGATGGAAATGCGCTTCGTCACTCATAACCAATTTTGAAGGAAAATCATCTTGCAAAATGTCATAAATAGGGCTCAAATGTGTATCAACTCTGGAGGTCACCATTTAAAAGACATCATCTTTAAATCCTAATGGTACGAAATTTAATGGCACAAATATACATTTAAAAAAACCTAAATCTAGTTTTCTAATTTAGAAAAAATGTTATAGCTGAACCAAATAGGGTCTTTACTTTTGCGCCACCCAGTATATTACTTACATCATTTTCTTTACTTGAAACCTGATGCGTGTGCGTATTTCCTATGAGCCAATCTAATTTAAGGTCACAGTGTTAAGGTTGACCTGTTTGACCTTCTCTTATTAAGTGAGAGGATAATTTTTCCATTTACAGGTACTTATTAAGGAGTTTTTTGCTTTATTTCATAGAGACTCTAAGATATTATTTTTGATGAATTTATGGAAAAGACCTATTGAGTGTTTAGATTTATTTGGTAGCCTATAAGATAGTGTTTTGATCAATTTATGAATTTATGAAAAATTCCTAGGTACCTACTGAGCTTTTGGATTTATTTGGTAGTCTCTAAGATAGTGTTTTGATCAATTTATGAATTTATGAAAAATTCCTAGGTACCTACTGAGCTTTTAGATTTATTTGGTAGTCTCTAAGATAGTGTTTTGATCAATTTATGAATTTATGAAAAATTCCTAGGTACCTACTGAGCTTTTGGATTTATTTGGTAGTCTCTAAGATAGTGTTTTGATCAATTTATGAATTTATGAAAAATTCCTAGGTACCTACTGAGCTTTTAGATTTATTTGGTAGTCTCTAAGATAGTGTTTTGATCAATTTATGAATTTATGAAAAATTCCTAGGTACCTACTGAGCTTTTGGATTTATTTGGTAGTCTCTAAGATAGTGTTTTGATCAATTTATGAATTTATGAAAAATTCCTAGGTACCTACTGAGCTTTTAGATTTATTTGGTAGTCTCTAAGATAGTGTTTTGATCAATTTATGAATTTATGAAAAATTCCTAGGTACCTACTGAGCTTTTGGATTTATTTGGTAGTCTCTAAGATAGTGTTTTGATCAATTTATGAATTTATGAAAAATTCCTAGGTACCTACTGAGCTTTTAGATTTATTTGGTAGTCTCTAAGATAGTGTTTTGATCAATTTATGAATTTATGAAAAATTCCTAGGTACCTACTAAGCTTTTGGATTTATTTGGTAGTCTCTAAGATAGTGTTTTGATCAATTTATGAATTTATGAAAAAATTCTAGGTACCTACTGAGCTTTTGGATTTATTTGGTAGTCTCTAAGATAGTGTTTTGATCAATTTATGAATTTATGAAAAATTCCTAGGTACCTACTGAGCTTTTGGATTTATTTCGTAGAGTCTATAGTGTTAAAGCAATTTATGAGTTTATGAAAAGGTACAAAGCTGCCTGATTTATTTCGTAGTCTCCAAGATAGTGTTTGATGAATTTATGAATTTGTGAATAACCCTTTCGTATATGAATAAAGTTTGTATGGGTTAGGGACTTATATTTATGATCTCTATATAAGTACTTATAATTATTACTGAGTCTAGACACAAATAGGGATCAAAACTCTCTATTGGTAAAAAAAATGGCTTTTGTTAACATTAGATAGTTTTTATAATGAATGATGTTATTAAAATTAGTGCCTATTGATTGTATAGGTCTTCTCTACAGTTCCGAAGCATGTTTCATTGTGGTGGCTAAACGCAAAGTAAAAAACCCAAAAAAAATTGAGCATCGTGAGCAATAAAATTTGGTTCTATCCCGACAGAATTATGGGCAAAGACCGATGCTATGAAATCAGTTAACCATATAGTTGTAGGTAGGTACTGCAAAATTGCAAAGCAGAGAAGCTCCAAGATACGCTCCATTGCCAGGGAAGCAGCCAATCAAGTTCACGCGGTAGGTACCACCGCTTTGCCAGTTATTCTGCCGGCAAGCAGTAGTGTGCAAGCACTACTGTGTTCCGGTTTAAAGGGCATTGTAGCTAGTGAAATTACTGGGCAAATGAGATTTTATAATCTGATCACTCAGTCTAGTAATCTGATTACTAGACTGGGTGATGTCTCAGGATGACGTGCGCAGTGCAGTGTCACGCGAAACTTTATTGTTTTAAAGTTCCGGGTGACACTGCAACTGTTATGGGCGGCCGTGTCACTTAACATCAGGTGAACGACTTGCTCGTCACGTCATTCAATCACATAAAAAAAAACGCTCTATATTATTAAGATGTACTCTACAATTCATGAGAGAGTTCTAGATAATATTCTATAAAATACTTCATACTCACTCCGTAAAGTCTATATTTTGGCAGTATATATCAGTTATCTATGATATGAAATTAACTATGGAATGTGAAGTTAAAGATAAGAATTGATATGAAAAGTATCAAATTTCTGTCTTGGTCAATAAGTAGGTAGGTACATGAGACAAACCCTGAAAAAATTTAAATATTCAGCTATTATCAGTTTGTGCGCCCTTGATTTAATTTAAATTGAGCGTATTTTGTGTTATAATCAAGCTAAAACGAGTTTCACTACGATCGATATTTGAATTTTGATATCAAAATCCTTGCTGATCACAGCTATGACATTTTAATCGTCTGCTGGCATTTACAGAAACCTTTTAACGAAATACGAAGATATTATGGTCAAGAATTACGAATGTGTATAGGTAGGTAGGTACTAGAGGTTCTGATAACGCCAATAAGCAGCGTCCGTGGCGCCCGCCTTCCGCTGCCGCCCGTGAGCGTAGCCACGCGCAACACACGGCCATCGAGTCAACGGCCTCGAGCTGCGCTTGCGCAACCGCACGCGCGAATCTCAACGGCAAAACAAAGTCTTCGCTACGTTTGTGCGCCGTAACACTAACGCACACACCCAACTTGTTTGTTTCGCCTCTGCGCTACTTTAGGCACGTGTGTGTCGTTTAAATGCTAGTGTGTGTGAAGGGCTTTAACTGTAGGAGCAGTCGACCAATGCTGATTAGTTTAACGATAAATAGCTGTGTTTGCTTTACATTTTCCTCAATTGTATTGAAGGATTTTGTGGCGGTCGTCAGTGTAGGCTTAGAGGTAAAACTAATGAATCCAGTTTTATTTCTTGCCACATTCAGCTAATTGACGCATATTAATTAGATGTAAAGAATGTCAAACAACTCAATAGTTATAGCTTCAATTTCAATTACAAGTACTTTGGATTGTTAATCGTTGGTTTGAAATATGTTATTAATATTAAGAGAAATTACTGGAGTAAATAGATCGCTTTGAATTTTGCTTCACGCCCAAAAAATACTAAAGCATGTGAAGCGCACGTGACCTTATACCATCTACTTTAACTAGATCAATGACAGACAACCGAGTTCAAGTAACGATGGTCTAATCTCAACCTCAGCTGATCATTTGAAACCAAAGATAGCATCTCGTTTCGTCTTGTATAGCATGCCAAAAATAGCTGCTATTGCTGAAATAATTGTGTAATTTTCAGCAAATTCTACAGTCTTCCCCAAAAGAGAGGTACCTAGGTAGTTTAGGCACAAATGGCGTAACCAAAAACCACTTGCGGCGTATCGATTAAAGTGGAGCAATACGCAGGCAGTGCAAAGCCGAATGTCCCGTTACCAACACCAGCCTATTTATGGCCACCAGTAGAATTTGGCACAGACTCACTGTTATCTAACCTGTGGTTTAGTAAGGTTGCTGGCCGACCGCACTCGTAGGCTGCAACCGAAAATGGGACCAACCAACGGCTTAATATTACATCTATTTGGTTCGCGAGAATTCCACAATTCCAAAGCAAATATATATAGGTACCTACTGTAACTTTAGACCTATCGTTTTATATACCTATAGCTACTGATTAATTCTACTAGCTGGGACCTTAGTGCTAGCTTTTATAGCTAGTCAGTTTAACGAACTGCCCATGCCATAACAGACTTTAGCAGGCACGTATACTCATTTCTGAAAACTAATAGAGGAGTCCGCAGTTTCATCTACAATTTACCCGCGTTTTCCCGCGGATCTCTTAATTTTCCTGTATAAAAACTATCCTATAGTTGACCCTGGCAACACAAGCGATTCGTGTGCAAACTTTCATCCAAATTGGAAATGCCGTTTTGGAATGAAATCCATACAAACGAACAAATAGTAAGGATATGGGGTGTCACCGAAACCGGTCCGCCATCACACAATCACACGTGACGGCAGAACTGCTTATCTTTCTTTGATTTTTATTTTACTAAGTTTTGAATTGCTTTTCCAACACTGTAGTGAGGTCTCTGTTACGTAACAGTATCGAATACCTAATCAGCGATGTTAAAATGCACGAGCCGCTTGGCATTGGCGCATTATCTACCATCGACGCTTGTCATCACATAAACAGATATTAGCTGTAGGTAGTTACGAATATGGACCAAGGTTGCGCTCACAATTGATGTTTAAAGTAGCAAAATGAAAAATAATGTAAGGTGCCGTGACGTCATTATTTGAATAAGTTCTTTATTAAGTTGATTTCAATCGTTTTCGACGTTTTTATTTAGAGGCAACTGAGGCAAGTTCTCGTGGACGTCTTAAAAATATAAGCTAGGAAACTAGAACAAATTTACGATCTTTAGGGGCATAGATTATATGCTAGAAATAGCAATTGTCTAGCGTAACATAAAACAAATACTATTAGCAATAAAATACATGATTCATATATTTATTTAGCACTCACACATATTCAAGTATGCTATCAATTAAATTTTATGGAGCCCTAAATCTCGCATTAGGAACCCCTGCCCTGACCATGTAGCGGAGTCTAGCCTCTTATATTAAACCTGTGCGAACGAAGTAGGTACTATAAGTGGTTGATATTAGCTATAAATAAAAATTATAATCGATATAACGTATTTTACTACGTGGAGCGTCAGGACTCTGTTTTTTAAAAATATAACACGTGGTTATCATCATCATCATTAACAACCTGAAAACGTTCACTGCTAAACATAGGCTTCCCTCAGAGCGCGCCACCTTGAGCGGCTGCTCGCCTCCTGCATCCATCGGCTCCCCGCGGCTTTCACCAGATCGTCGGCCCACCGAGGGCTGGCCTACACTGCGTCTTCCGGTTCATGGTCGCCACTCGAGAAACTTTTTCACGTGGTTATAGTTTCTTGCAGATATTACAAAATATCAATGCAAATAAACAATTGAAATTGAAATCAGCCATCTCGGTCCCCATCCCAGACCAAATTGAAAGTCTACAATTGTCGGTTACGACGTTCCGCTACGCGCTACGGTCCGCTACGAGCGTAATTCTCCGCGAACAAATTTATAACTAGATTGGTACTCACTCGTAGGTGTCGGTTAACTGAGCGCTGCGAATGTAGGTCACAGCTGAAATTTGCATGAGAATGTTCGGTTAGTGATTGGTCGGTTGGTTTAAAATTTTCCTCTGGTTATCGGTATTCTGTGAGACATCTAGCAGCTTTGTAGAAACAGTTTTTGGACTCGTCAAGGAAAATTGTTTTTTTCCTTTTGAACAAAAAACTTCAAGAAGCCTTTTTAAAAAGCATTAAATAATATTGAGATTTTAATTGGTTGGTTATATAATTCATTTTATTTCATAAAACGAGTGCGGCTCAGCAGTAATAGAGCCCATGCGGTTTATAAGATAAATCTAACAACGGTAAAAACATCGTGAGGAAAGCGTCACGTTCAAGAACTGGAAAATTCGCGTGGTGGGTTGTTTCAGGTTATCTTCTCTTCCTCTGTCAGAGAAAGCTCATGTCTCAGCAGTGAGAACGTTCGAGCTCATGATGTGTATGTGTGTGTAATTTTCATGTACAGAAAACTAGTACGAACTCAATATTTTTAACACAAAACTGATATGCAAATCTGAGATTATAAAAAAACGTAGTATCATTAAAAATTAGGATAATTAGCGAGCATCGTCAGATAAACATTACCGTCCGGGGTTACAGCCGTCAACGCGTACCTTCGAAGGTTTATTTCCGTATGTATTACCTTCGCCTTTCAAAATATTCATAAGTTGTTTGTTGTGCATGCGAATCGGAAGTGTTCGGAAGAGGTCGGCCAATGACGCCAGCGACACGTGTAACGCTTGCGTAACGCGCAACCTTGCGCTCGCGAATAATATGGAACACTGGCTGTTACGTTAGAATAGGGAGGATATTCCACTCTTTGATACAAGGAATAGTACTTATCTTCTATATACTTTAACGCGGGCATCTACTTTTTATCAGTCTCGGTTGCCCCATGCTTCATTGGACGTAGACATATTTATTTATTTATACTTTAGCACAGAATTTAGAATAATGTACAAAGATTGAATTTGTAGCACAGAATGTTGTTTTTTTTGTTATGTAGGGTGGTGTGTTATGTCTGGTACTGAATTCTCACTTGGAATGCATTGTTATTCCCCCGCTACCCAATGTAGCTAACTTTCATGGCTCACCAGTAGGATGAGTGGCTATACCGATTTAAAATCACTTACGTTGATTCATTAAAGTTAGTTAGTTCTTTGCTCTGTTTTGCAGTGTTTTTGGCTGTTGGTAAAATTGTATGGTTTAATTACATTTTTTATTGCATTCAGAATATCATCCCTAACATCATTGCCAAAACCAACCACGTCAATCTTATTTTTGTCATGTTAAAGAACCACTGGCGATTTCACTTGCAAAATTTATTCAGTAGCTTGCTGAATATCGTTTTATTTGTAAACTGTTAAGCCATTTCCACAGTATTATGTCGGCACTTTAAATGGCCTCATAGCGAATCAAAGGGCCTCGTCGACGGCAGCGGAAGGTCGTTAAGACCTTCTGTCCATTGCCTGTTGCCCACGAGTGTAGCATTGACGACGGCCCTTATGCAAATCGTCTTTGCGCGTGCTCGCTTCTAGCTACCGGCACCGATAGCCGCACCTTAAGGGCTCTTATTGTATTATGTACTGCAAACGTACACACTTATTCTCTGAATAGACCTTCAATTCGGACGTTCTTCTAGTCGTGACTATCAGCTGTTTAAACATGTTTCCTGGTGTTAGCCTCGTATTTGAGGAAAACGCACGTCAGTTTGAACACAGCCTAAGATCGGATGTTTCAAATCAGATTTAAAAATATACGCGACGAACGGTTTAAAAAGTTCATGTTTGCGAAAATTCTGTTTTTGCATACAGGAGGTTTACATAACGCACAAACAACAGGAATACAAATGTTCCGTGAATCAGTTTATTTTTAAGCAACTTACCAAAAGGAGGATAGTTCTCAATTAAGCTAGGGTTTTAGATATGTTTTAGTTGTTATACGATATCTCCATTATTTTTAGTACATATGATTTTTTCATTCATCTTCAGGATGGTTTGGTCTCATTATGTGGAAATAGCAATTATATTAATCTATCCGTGGTCAAATGACCTGATCGTGTTGGAATTAGCAGATACCCCTCAGAACTCCTTTACAACATAGCGCATGTGTAGTTATGACATGTTATGTCAGAAATCGTACAGGCTATAGCTAAAGGTAGGTGCCTACTTTTACTTGTCACTGATGAAACCATGGTTTTTGGAATAATAGTGCTGGAAAACATATATAGGAAATATGTAGCTTATAAGCTAACCGTCGATAAAACCATGGGGAGTTTGAAGATACTCTATAGGTAAAACTTCTTTGAGTCCTTTTATATATTTTTTTCTCAGGAAGGGCTTAATAACCAACCACTAAGCGTAACCAACGTGGGTTACGACAAATAAGTATTTCGAGTAAGGACGTAGTACTTAAACCTACATCTAGCAACGAATACCTAATTTGGCAAGAAAATAAATTGCCAGCAAGATAAATAAAAAATGTATAGACAGCTATCCAATACGTTTAGTTGACTAAACGACGCCTTTAATTAAGTTAAGGGTTTCCTAGGATACATATTTTGAAATATTGTGACTATTTCAAAATAAATACACCGCCAATGTTATGTTGCGACATTCATAATTTAAATCAAGAGTCATTTTAATATTTTAAGGAAAACAACTATTATTAAGAACGCGTAGGTAGGTAAATGTGTCCGGGGTAGAATTACAGCGCGTACAATAACAAAAATGGCGTGCGCCCAGAAGGTTACATCGAATTTGTTTATATTTTTAGCAGAATGCCGAGCGCAAATTAATAGAGTCAAGCTGGCAATGCTGGCTGGCGGTTCAAGGCGAGCCCTGCATCGAAGGGCCGCGGCCGCGTCACGAGTCAACATTGACCCACTTACACGATACCTACCTACTCTGCGTGTGCGCACGGTACACTCACGATGAAAGCTCCTCGCTACGCCGCGTGTCACGTACGCAGGACGTGGCACTGCCTTGAAGGGCTTCTAGCGGAAGTGGTCCTAGAAATTACACCTAGACGCGAAACAACCTCAGAAACTTCATGAAATTGTTCATCATCATCATCAACAGCTCAAAGACGTCTACTGCTGAACATAGGCTTCCCCCACAAAGCGCCATTTTGATTGGCTGCTCGCCTCCTGCGTCCATCGGCTCCCCACGGCTGTCACGAGATCGTCAGTCCACCGAGTGGGGGGCCGGCCTACACTGCGTCTTCCGGTTCGTGGTCGTCACTTGAGAACCTTTCTTCCCCATCGGTTGTCAGTTCTGCGAGCGATGTGGCCTGCCCATTGCCATTTCAACTTGCTAATTCTAAGAGCTATATCGGTCACTAGTTCTCTTGCGGATCTCCTCATTACGGATCTCACCTCTCAGGGAAACACCGAGCATAGCTCTCTCCATAGCTCGTTGTGTAACTTTGAGCTTACTAATAAGGCTAACAGTAAATTGTTATCCTTTGCTATTTTTGGTCTGAATATGTCACGCACTATAATTTTGTAATTATTCTAGTACAAAGTTCATTTCCGCTTCGGGAATGAGATAACGTACTTAATAAATGAATTTTAAAAACTAGATAACGGATTTCTTTTCTTTTGAAATAGCTGAAATTATACTTACAACCGAAAAAAATAAATATATATTAGGTACTTACGCAAAACCATTGGAATAGTTTCTCCATTTCAATTAGGTCGTACATTGGAGATATTTAAAGGGCTCTCCTAAAACACGCTACGCTACTTTTCATAAGAAAGTCCAGTAAAATGTTAAGTATTTTCAGGTTAAACAGTTAGATTCGGAAATAAGTTTCCAGAAAAGCTGGGTATGTAAAGATTTAGCAGATTTCGGACTTCACGATAAAGCAGAATTGTCGCAAAACTTATTTGTGTAACGCCTTGCTAGCAAGTATTAGTGAAAAATAGACTAAAGTGATAACACGTAGGATTTGCTAGATATACACGTAGACACGTAGATAGACACGTAGATATAGCTACCACTTTCGTGCGCAATGGTAGTGCCACAGTTTCAGCGTAGTTCGGTACAGTTGTTTGTGGCGCATCTCAAGGCAAAGCCCTACGCGCCGCAAATAATTCTGCTATTGTGAAACACCACCTTATCACCGACCGCCACCGCCGCCGCCGTCGCCAGAACCTTGGTTAGATCATACGAATTACGGTCAAGTTGACGATTTCACGATTATATTAGTATTTTTCTACGATAATAAAAATTCCATCGCCACTCGATATTCGTATGGAAATAGTTGATGGAGGTACTTATCTGAATTAGGTAATTTGATCGTATTTTAAGCAAGGACGGTTTTTCTAGAATTTTTTTTCTCTTGGCTGTATTTTCAGCCAATTATTTTTAGCGATTTTAAAACGTATTGTATACCTAATTCAATCATCCATAGAATGTATCCCAGTTACTACAAAAATCAAGGAGTAATAATATTTTTTAGCATCCGTTTCTTTTTCTTGAGAACGAGTGCATATTCCTTCAAAATCCATTTTACCATGAGTTTACGAAGCACACGAAACGTAAGTATTGCTAGATAGGATATGCAAAATTTCAGACTTATGTTTTAAACCATGACAGATGATAAACCCATTGAAAAGAACTGCTATACAATGAGAACAAAAATGATGAAGCAGGTCAAAATTATTGTGCTTCCATAGATTTTTTTAATGGCAATGTTCTTATGCATGTATGCAAAGTACAAAAAGAGAGTAAAGTACTCAAAGTGGCACTCTGTGGGAGGGGCCTATGTTCAGCAGTGAACGTCTTCAGGCTGTTGGTGATGTACCTATATTACAATTTGGTAAAAGCTTGTCAGCTCAAATGGTATGTGATACCTATAAGTAATAAATTATCGATGAGTATTTAGATAAAATATTCTCCAAATGTTTACCGAATCTGTAAAAGAATCAGTCGAACAAAAATTTATCCTGTTGCTTTTCCCTTTAAAAACAGTTTAGGTGAGTAAACAAACAAGAGGGCAGTCAGAGGTCTTTACTCTATTATTTAACCTTTTTCACACCATCCAATGTCTGTTGTCGGCCTGTCGATAAATTCAGAGTTTCTGAACTTTAAAGTGATTCTGTGTAGTCAGACACAACACCACATGTGTTATTCATCGCCCAAGAGCATGTTCTATGCATTATCTCGTAAGAGGCATACCATGCCGGTGATAAGTGCGTCAGCGGAGGCGTCAATGCACTCCAAATGCATGCCTGTAGGTCAGTTCCCTGTGCCTGTGACTCAGCCACTGCACCGTTACCTAGTGCATCGTGATTGTTGCATTTATCATCTAAGAACATGATTCTCTTCATTATCGCTCATGTCAGCACAGATCGACGCATAGCAACCTACTCCAAATCTACTTCTGTTATTAAACGCAGCGATGTATCTTTACCCAAGACACAATGTTCAAGATATGAATAGACAATCTTGCTGCATGGCAAATGTGCCGTAAAGACTGTTCCAGGTTGTTGCAGCGTGAAGCGAACAATCAAATTTGCCCGGTGCTCCAGTGAGTACAATATTATCTTTGCTTTCTTTATGACTTTCGTTTTCGATATTGTTTTGTATTAATAAGTAAAGTCTTGTTTCTAGATCAGCACAGCTACATTATTATAACGAGCATTTTACTAGGTGCTGAATTTCTCTATTATATATTACCTTTGACTTTCTTGTAGGTGCAGATAAACTTATTATTAAATCGGTCACGCTTTGAAACTAATATGATTCTAATTTGAAATTGAGTTTGTTTATTTTTGAGTATTTTGCAATTATTGTACCTACTTAGTTACCATGATTGGATCAAAAAGAAAAACAACTTGGAGCTCAGCGTTTGTAGATATCAGTATCAAAGTAAATAATAGTTATTTGTTATACAAGGCTGCAAAGTTGGTTTTTGGCGCGAGTACTTGAATTAAAACCTGAGCAAGCGAAGGATTCTAGAATTCCTGAGTGTAGCGAAGGTTCCAAAGGTACGAGATGCAGAAAAACTTTGCTGCGGATTGCAACACAACTTTTCACCTCACTACAGCGAGGAAAATGCAAGAAAAACAGCTAAAAGGCTAAGAAAAGTTTAGTTTTTAGCTTATTAATTTAGATATGGGTGGTGGTAACGCTTAACATCAGGTAAACGTCTAGTTCGTCACGTCATCATCATCATCATTAACAGCCTGAAGACGTCCACTGCTGAACATAGGCCTCCCCAGAGCACGCCACCTTGAGCGGCTGCTCGCCTCCTGCATCCATCGGCTCCCCGCGGCTTTCACCAGGTCGTCGGTCCACCGAGTGGGGGGCCGGCCTACGCTGCGTCTTCCGGTTCGTGGTCGCCACTCGAGAACCTTTCTTCCCCATCGGTTGTCAGTTCTACGAGCGATGTGGCCTGCCCATTGCCACTTCAACTTACTAACTCATCCATTTTCCATGCAGTCGCCGTGCTGGATAACGTATTGGTTATATATACTCTTTGGTGCTGGAGAGTGCGATTATTCTAAAAATGAGGTACTAGAAAAAGATGGTATCTTTTAGGAGGTAGTCTGTGGTATTAATGAGTTTTCAGCTGTGGTTTTCAGATTGTTTTTTACTCTAATCTGTGGTTTTCAGTGGACTGGCAATATCAAGAAGGTTAAATTCGGGTAGATCTGTGATTAAATCCTCAATTCTTGACGAGAAAATTATTGAAGAGTTTTTGGCGGGAACGTGAAAAAGTTCACGTCGTTGCATTGTATTATTTCACAAAACTTATGCTTTTTCTAGTGTTTATGTTTAAAATTAGTGGCATTTTACGCATTAAGTGCTGAATTATGAGTATAAGTGTGGGCAAGTGATATAATGTAGTGAAACGTGGTTTTTCGTGTTGCTTGCAAAATTCCATAGAAGCCTCTAGTAAAGTTGCCACTACTTTACTAGGGCATGACTTAGACTGGATTATGACTACCTGACTTAGACTGGACTATGACTACCCTGACTGACTGTGACTAAGACTTGACTTTACATGAAATATTTCATAATACGATGAAAAACTACAATACTTGACACTGGCTAAATACACTATGTGTGGAGCCAAACTATAAGAAAAAAAAAAAAAAAAAAAAAAAGCTAGCGATTAAAATGCGTTTTTGCGCCCAGGTTTTGAATGACAAAGAGAATCTTTCCGAGCTAGAAGGTGAAAAAAATATTACCCGAAGTATTGTTTTTTCCTATGAAATCCTACCATAGCAGTTGCAGTGCCACTCAGAACTCGGATTATACCTAATTAAAGTTTTGCGTGACCCTACGTACGTGATCCTCACAGTGAAATGTTATAATTAGAAATCATTTACTGTTATGAAGTGAGGAGTGTGATCAATCAGCTGATCAATGATCATGTAGTAGCAGGTACTTTGATTGCAATGTAACAGAAACATTCATAATTTGGAAACTAAATCTGATATGTACATAAACTACACTATTGAAATTGTCAAATGCAACCGTTAGTGTGTTTCCAACGGTTGCAATCTACATCGCCTAGCTGGTCACAAAGTCTCGCATTATGCTCAGTAGTTTTAAGCCATAACAACGCTACGTAGAGTTCTATTAGGTATAAATTCTGTGGCAAAGCGTAGATAATTTGCTGAAATGGAATACCTTACTTACCATTGACATCATATTCCACGGCAGATATTCCTGGGAGTATGATCTTTCAATGGAACTTAGTGAATATTTGCGTCCAGTATCGATGCACTCATTTGAATACTATTACTATTGATTATGTAACTGTAGCCACGAACATCTGCTGTTTGCCTCTGGTCCTCTTGCCCTCAGCAAGGGTGATAGCCACCCTTTCACGACCACCGGCCATTTGACTTTTTATCGGATGGCAAACAAGCAAGTTTAATGAGAAAGATCGGTTACGGAAACACTCCATATGCATATCGTATTGTCAAATATTTGAACGTGGACTCTGGTGTTTTAGGAGAGTATAGCTTTTACTGTATTTGCATTGAAGACAATAAGGCTGGTAGGTACTGCGTAGGTTGGCACTTGTACATAGGTATACACTATATATATAATACTTGATGAATCTGACATAAAATATGATGAATTTGATCCAACGTTTTTCCAAATAAATACTATGGTCTTTTGGTAGTAATCATAGCACTGCCTAGAGATATTTTAAAGTTTTGCAGAAATAGTGTGCCTACTTTATCCTGCCCGAATTGTATAAAAAAAAACAGTTTTCTAACGGGCGAAAATCTTTATGTTACTTCAATCATGGTATATTGGTCGAGATAACATATAGGCAGTAACAAATAACAGTAAGAATACATTTGATTCGTGATTACATAATGTATGATTAGATTTTGAAGTTTGTTAATATCCCACAAATATTATTATCAGATAAAATCTCCAAAACATATCACAAATTAGGGGTAGACAGCGTATCTGTAGACTATTTTATGGCCATGGGGTGGAAAGTCAAAATTGTTCAATGCAAGGCAGATGTAAAAAGACCATGGATAAAATAGTTATATCGTGATCTGCAATATGCATGTGGCTAGAGCAGCTTGTGCCTCTTGACCAATGGCGGGCCAGAGGGCTGGAAAGGCATGATCGAGGATTTAATTCGTGGTTATTATGTTGCAAAGAAGGGGAGTGTATTATGGTTAAGTGAGAGCCTTGATAATAATAATAAAACTGCATTTTTGTGATAGAATTTGATTCACATAAATATAACGCTCCTAAAATACCTATGATTGTGTAGGTAAGTATATATTTGTTGTTTGTTATACTTACCTATACCTACCACCTCTGTAAATAGGTAAATCCTTCTTGTTTGCAATAGTCGGTTAAGGTGGAAAGTTTCACTAGCGCGGCAAATTCAAATTTTCTTGTGTTCTTTTGCTAATAATAGCTTAATTACTAAACGTGATTACATGAAAACTAATTTTGTGCAAATAAATATAGTGTATCAATAAATTACAGTTAAAAGTATCAACTACTTATCATTGGTTTAGCGACAAATGGCAATAGGCTGAAAAACTAAGAAGAAAATTGTTTATTGCCATTTGTCGCTAAACCAATGGTATCTAAGAGATCGCGTTGAGTAATTAAGGTATTATTGGCAAATGAACGCAAGAAAATTTGAATTTGCCGCGCTAGTGAAACTTTCCACCTTAAAACGATGTTCTTGAAAATGTAACTAAGTATTTATGAAAAAAGATACCCAGACTTGAAGTTTTGAAATGCGCATATTATGTGGTTTTTAATGGCTATAGCAATGGGCACTGGACAGGCCACATCGCCCGTAGAACTGATAACCGATGAAAGAAAGGTTCTCGAGTGGCGACCACGAACCGGAAGACGCAGCGTAGGCCGGCCCCCCACTCGGTGGACCGACGACCTGGTGAAAGCCGCGGGGAGCCGATGAATGCAGGAGGCGAGCAGCCGCTCAAGGTGGCGCGCTCTGGGGGAGGCCTATGTTTAGCAGTGGACGTCTTCAGGCTGTTAATGATGTTGATAATCATCTCCAAACTCCTAAAACATTACATCCTTAATTCCTTACCCGGTCATGCCTACGTACGTTATAATAATCAAAATTCAAATTTTACCCCAAAAAGGCACTTCCTTTTACGAAAAATTATCCCTCGGCCCTAGCGGAATGGTTTGCTATAAAGAGTCTAAAGTTACGTCCACCAAGCGGAAACATTTTGTGTAGGGCCTGTACAGGGTTGCGATTTATTGCAGGCCGACAGCCGGTGTCCCTTTGCCTCTAATTGGCTACAAAACACATCCCATTTTATAAAAGACAATGGCGATAACGGTTGTTTAACTTTTTGTGATGAAAATGTGCACTGTGTGCTTGGACATTGATAAGCATCCTGGATGTGGACGCGGAATACAATTTTTAAAGTAAATATAATTATGTTCATCGGTTTTAATTATGTTGTACCCTTGCAAAGATAATTATGTAGTTAAAATTATATTTGCTTACACCCGAGCCTTGTGGTATGCGTATAGAACTGAAAAATTTAATATAATAAAACACCTATAAAAATGTTCAAGCTGTTTAACCTACCGGCATTGCGGTTTTACGACCCGCATATTGGTACTAGACTTAATAGGTATACAATCGAGACTTAAAAAGCCCACACTACCTACTTGGTTTACGCGACACCTGAATACCGTGAAACAAACTTCCACATTGGGCCTATCCTGAAATTCCATGGATACATGGATGTCATTAGATTGCCACTGCTTTCCATCTGGCATTATTCAGTATCGGATGAGACAGTGGTCAAATTCAAACCCATCAAAAAAAAAACGCAAATTTTAGAATCAAGAAAATTTTGCACTTTTATACGGAGATTTTGTTAACTGTTTTCTTATATTTATTTACCTACCTGACCAAAGGCACCATGCGAGAGATTATTTTTTAAAGATAAGCAGCCCCACCACGTTTCACGAAAAGAGTGACTCGTGAAATTCGTGTTTTCCATAGAATGCAAAAAGTATCTCAACATTTGTATTAAATCCACAAAAATGCTGACTCATTTACCCAGTGTCAAGGATCAAAAGATATTTTACATATCTACCCGAGACGTTTATTCAGTCCGAATCAAAGGGCAAAAAATGCGAGGATTGCATTTTATCCACAATAAATTTAATGATACGACAGCGTCTATAAATCGGAACAGGTAGAATTTGGAACTAATGATTGCCTTGAGCGCATAAGGTCATAAAAGCCCCGAATACTATAATCAAATGGAGAGCTAAAGCAAAGGTGTGCAGGTCATTTTGAGTTGAAAGTTGAAACTCTATTTTTACGCAAGCCTAGGGGATAAGGCAGAGTGCGGGGGCGGTGCAAGACGAGCTCCTCGCTGAAAGGGTTGTGTGGGAACGGAGGGCACCTGCGACTGCACATGGTGCTCAGCCACTAAGTTTTTTATACATTTGTGCAGACATATTTGTCTATTCTATCTAATGCAGTTTTTATCCGTCCTTTATATTTGTGTATTCAAATTTTAACATGTGAATATTTTACTACAAAATAACCAATTATGTAATCAAGAAAGCGATCGAGGCCACGGCGAAAACATGAAATTACAATGAAGTTAATTTAGAAAAGGGGGTGGCAGCGAACCTGTCGAATGCAACGTTTGCAATGACATTATCGTGTCCGCGCACTCGAGCTCATTATGTATGCTATATCGAGTTGTCGGCTTTTACAGCTAGCTTAAAAAGATCTGTGAACTCGTTAGCTGAGAATGACTGAAAGGGTCTTGAAGGTTGGCTGATAAGACCAATCTGCATTATTTAGTTACGACGGCCTCTACGTTGGCGAACTGCCCCTATTTCTCGCCGTACATATTCATTTTGCAACACATCGCCTGTTGGCCTTTTCACTCTCCCCTGTCGGCTCACGAATTCTCGTCAATGAATTGTTAATGAGACGCCTCCGTTTCGTTAAAGGCCGCCAAATTCACGAAACCCCTTGTTGTTGAGCCGCTAACCAAAACATCGACACGCACCCTGTTTTGTTAACTACGGTTCATTACATAGCATTAATACAAACCACGTACCCATATACAATATAATGAATACAACTCAAATGCTGATTTTATAACCCTTGATGTCAACGCACTCAAAATGGAAAAGAATAGAAGAATACCTACTTTATTGCACAACAAAATATACACAAGATAATACTACATGATATCTAATCCTAATTACCTACCTAACGACACAGAACATTGTTTTACTTTGATTTTTAAAATTTAACATAACATATACATTTTACATAATAAAGATTTTTATGCATAGAACACACGTCATGGATAATAGAAACAATATTATTAGCAACAAATTTTTGAAAATCTATAAGCCGTGTATTGTGCTAGTGTTAATCGGATGGAGGGAAAAATAACTTTTTTTGCATAAGCGGATAACCCTTCGGTCGCTACCTGCGCCTGCGTCGTGTTCTGCGCTTTGTGCACAACTTAGGTTGCGCAAGTAGGGTGAGCATGTATTGGGGAGGATAAAGTTATGTTAGATTTTTGGTCTTGGTGTCAAACTATTTAGATCCATTATATTGATTTATAATGAATCTAAATAGTTTGGTGACGATGCACTTGTTTAGTTTATTTATTAACTGAGAATACCATTTACACTGTACAAGATCAGGATTATTTGATTACAAATACTCCTGATCTTGTACAGTGTAAAACAAGATAAGTATTCGCTTTTATTTATGGAAATCAGAACCACAAAAATTTCCTTAACAGCGTAGGTAGGCATGGTCACCCTTCAATCAATGCATTCTGTTGTTATCTACATACAATGAGAATAATGAGCAAAAAATGCAAAAGAAAACTTTTTATGAATTTAATATAGGTCAGGTGTATACTCAACCCTTTCGTAGCGTGGGAGGATTTTTTGCTCAGAATACTTGCTACGGTGTTTTGTGCAAGGCATTTTTTGCGCAGTATCGAAGTGTTTGCGATAATTTGTTCCCACATTCATCGAGATCGAGGAAGTGATGACAGCTATTGAGATTGTTCAATCGATGTACTGTAGGTAATACCGTTAGTGTTCGTAATTGCGCAAAAAAGGCAAGGGTTTATATGCCAGGTGAATTTGTAAGTTCTCTATTGCTGAATTCCCGTTGACAGCGGATATAAATCGTGCAGTAATATTAAGGTAGGTAGTCAAATTAAATGCTGTGTCTACCATAGATTTATTTTATTATAGTAAGAGGTCAAGATCTAAGAGTTCCAGACCAAATCAGACCTTTACGACACTGAAGTACCTCTACCTATAATATAAAGATTAAACTCGTGTATATATATATATAACGTTACCTACGGACCAAATTAACTGAATAAAGTTAAAGATTTAAAAAAAATTAAAAGTACACATATTTTAAATAATAAAATATGAAGTTACCAGAAGGCTAATCGTTGAGTACCTGATACTTTCTTATAGAACTTTTAATGTGTGTTTGTTAACTCATTTGGATGTAGGATTTGTGATTTGCCTTTGAACGTGGAAAACAAGCCGATGACTTATTGCTCCGTACATAGCCTATCATTAAAAAGAGCCTAATTCACAAAACCATCGCGCACATTAATCAATAGTTCGAAAAACGTCGTCATTGGAACCGCAATCGATATGCCTACACTCATCGGTCTTCGAAGTTGTATTTGTTTGCTAGTTCGCTACCCTGTGGCGAGTTACGTAAAATAGTCTGTCGCTGCCCACGGCATGTGGTGACGCTTCACCCTTTAATGATCTCTAATGACGCAATCATTTTAATGACACCGATACCTTGTGCACAACGGTATCTATAGAGCTACAACCCACAAGGTACCTTGCGCATCATTTGTGCGCCTCGGGGAGTCAAGGGTTAAGTCAAAACATATTTGCCGAGTGAATAATGAGACTGCGTGGCGGGACCGGAAGCGTAACATTCGCAGTGAAATGCTACTTCCGGTGCTGTCACATCATCACATGCTGTGGTTATTAGCTTGATCTGGTATTAAGCTATAATAGGTACATTGTGATAGAAGTGTAATGATCAATGCACACGCGTGTCGTATGACGTTTTTCATCACAGTTGCGAGGAAAAAACATTCTTGTATTGTTCTTGGCTTGGTTTAGCTCTTAGAATTAGCAAGTTGAAATGGCAATGGGCAGGCCACATCGCTCGTAGAACTGACAACCGATGGGGAAGAAAGGTTCTCGAGTGGCGACCACGAACCGGAAGACGCAGCGTAGGCCGGCCCCGCACTCGGTAGACCGATGACCTGGTGAAAGCCGTGGGGAGCCGATGGAGGCAGGAGGCGAGCAGCCGCTCAAGGCGGCGCGCTCTGGGGGAGGCCTATGTTCAGCAGTGGACGTCTTCAGGCTGATGATGATGGTGATGATGATGATTGTTCTTGGATTTTGATGAAACTATTGCCGTCGCACTGCTCGACGTCTCTCCCGTAGAGCTGTGATAGGCACAGCTACAAAAACCTTGACGAAATCTATGTTTCGTATTCCCCGGTTCCTCCCAAAACCTAGCCAATTAAATTATTTTTTGCATTATAAAGAATTAGTATGACTAGGTTCCTCTTATTTTTGTGTCTTTTTTGTCTTTGTCTGAAAGTCCTTTGATCAGGCGGTAATAAAGGGCATTTTTTGGAATTTTAGTGAGGTCATATTTCTTTTTGTAATTAGTTTCCGAAAAAATCAAGTGACAGGGACATGCCTAGTAGACCTAGATTGTACGAAGAAAAAAACAGTCTAGAGGCATAATCCAGGAAAGAAATAGGGGAATATGTTTGAACATGTTTGTATGGAAAATTGCAGCCCGTCTTGTGAAAAATTTCGTAAATGTTTCTTATTTTCACGCGCCGTATTACCTAGTGAAGGTATATCATATTTAGCACCCGCGGGGTGCAAACCACAGATTAGAGAACGAACCGTGTTGGTGGTGCCAACTAAATTGACATGTAGCCGATATTAAAAATATCTAGAAAATATATACTTATAAAAAAGTGTAACAGGATACAGGTCCAATTCTGTACATTGAAGATATTTTGATATTATTTTTGCAGGACATCCTATTATCGATGCTGACGCCAAAACTGGAATTATTTACATTTTTGCCTGTCTGCCTGTCGTCTGTCTGTTTGTCTGTCTGTCTTTATCTTGGCTGAGCATCACGCCGAAACTACTGAATGGATTCTAATGAAAAGTATGATTTGAGTTCCTAAGACGAGATAGCCTATCTAGTCTTAGGAACTCAAATCATACCGTGCGTGCTGAATTTCGGGATTATAAGTATCCTATAGGAGGTTCTCTCGGGCGAGGGGATGAAAGTAAAAATATGTCAATCATCATCATCAGCCCGAAGACGTCCACTGCTGAACATAGGCCTCCCCTAAAAAGCGCCACTTTGAGCAGCTGCTTACTTCCTGCATCCATCGCTCCCTGCGGTTCTGACCAGGTCGTCGGTCCACCCAGTGGGGAGCCGCTCTTCGCTGCGTCTTCCGGTTCGTGGTAGCCACTGAAGCCTGCACGACATTTTTCATAAAAGTTAATAATACAAGTCTCCTTTTCCTCGCAAATGTGATGATAAGGTCTTATGACATGCGTGTGCATTGATCATTACACACTCGGCTCCTTTATCTCAAGTGCAATCAACTTCGCGCACTCATATCATAATGTACTATTTATTGTTCACGCTTCTTCTTTCATCCAAAACCTAAACTGTTCTTGTGGAGTGTATTCTTCACAGTTTTCAGCCAGCGCGGGCGCAGCCTATATTATACTCTAATAAGAGTTTATTACGTAAACTATATTAGGTTTAACTACCTACATTATTATCATCTTTTTCTTTAACTCTTGTTGTTATACAGTTAAAACTCATATTCACAAGGATCCGAGCTGTGGATCCAAGTAGAGGAAGCCTATAAAAATACCGCAATAAACATTGCGGTCACCAACTTTGAATTCTTAACTTACTGACTGCTATCACAGAATACATAATACATACCTACTATGCAGATGATGACACAGAAGAGTACGTATGCCGTATACCTACTACTTAGGTACGGTCTACTGCTGTTTCATGTTAAGGGAGAAAATGCACATCATCGCACCACACAAACTTACCATACTGAAATAGTTTGCTGAGTTTTTACTGCTGTCAGGGTTCATACAACTTCTGCTGAGTTTTTACAGGGTTCAGAGAGAGGCTGGCTCGAGGCGTGAGAACGCGGTGCGTACTGAAACCCGCGGGGGAGTTTTTATTCAGGAGGGTTCAACGACTCACGAACGGCGGCTTGCAAGCTGGGGCGCATGATAAACGTTTTGGATTGTTTAACTTTTAGGATATTTGTACACGTTGCATTTAAAAAAAACGTTTTGTTTCTTTACTTAAAATAGTTTAATTTGCAAAATATACGTACCTATTTACACGGTTCATTTGTAACTAGGTAACCCGCCCTGGCTTCGCACGGGTTAATTAGTTTTACGTCTTAATCCTGTTAATGGGTAAGAGGGAAACGAAAGGGAAAGAGATAGGGGAACAGGATGGATGGATGGGACTGCAATAGAAGGCCTTCGGCGGCCCCTTGGTTTTTCCCCAATCTTTTTCTCTTTCCCTTCTCTCTTCCCTTCGACAGAATGAGGATCCTACTTAAAAAAAAATAGAATAAGAAAATGTTGCTTCTGTATTGCCTCGTGCAACCTGCACTTGACCGTTTTTAAAACCATAAAGTATCCTAAATGTTATTCTGATAAATTACCTATAATCGTACCTTTCAACGAGATCCGTTTAGTAGGTGCTTCCAGCGTGATGTGTGTTCAAAGAGACAGGCAGACAGACAGACAAAAAATAAAAAAAATGTTTCTACTTCTATATCTATATCGATAAAGAAGTGTAATATAAAAATTTACAAAAAATATTCAATGTACAGTTTTAATGTATGTATAGATAGATATACAGGAAGGCATTAGGAAAAGTTGTCCTTATGAGACCTTACTACCCTAGGGTAGTCAGCTAGCTGACTACTAATACCTATTTGATAAGTCTATACTGAAAAAAACCTGCATAGTTTTTCTCTCAGTGAGTCAACTGGGAAGAAAATTGTTAGCGGTTCTAAGTATTAAGACTTGTGACACATACATACGATTGATTTGCATTCAGACATGTCAAGACATTACGAATCACTATACTTTCTACAATTTAAATTGGTATAAATAATTTTTTTACTAATTTACTAAGTGTGTGTGTTCACATGTTTTTTATGAGACAATTCTTAAACCAAAGTTTATTTTTTGAAATGTGTAAAAGGTCCAGTAAATACGCAAATTTGAAACTAATAATGTTAATATTTTCCAAATGTTTCAAGAATTGTACATTGTTTAAAATACCGAATTTATAGCTAATACTCAGTTAGGTAAGCCGATAAAACTCCAATCTCTATTTCAAAATAAACTTATCACGTTACATGTATATAGTAAGGGCAGATTACGATTTTTTGTTCGCAGTTTTTGCACAAAATTCTCTTTCACAAAAAAAGGATTTCATAAAGAACTGTCGAAATCGAATTGTTTATTTTAGTGACAAAAGTAAACTTACTTAAGAGGCTTTTGGCGGTTTTTGATTCGTGACTTTAAATTTTAAACTAGGTGGGTATTATTGTAAAATTTGATTCCTATGCGATATGAAATATTATTGTAGGTAGGTGTAGGTAGTTTATAATACTTTGAAAATAGGTAAGTCTTTTTTCAACATTATTATCGTCTAAAGTTTACTTTAAACGTTATATTTTGTGTATTTATGTTAAAGAATAACGTGACGAGCTAGTCACTCGCTTGATACTAAACGACACGGCCGCCCATAACATGTGCTATTATTTTCATTAATACTAGCTGTCATTCTTTACACTACCTAAGTAATTGATAAATGTAATTATAAGAGCTATCAACAACTATAAGTACCAAATATTTTGTTATTTATGAAAGACATTTTATCAATATCCTTAACAACATAGAATGCAGAAAACGCACGAGTGTTTTTTCTACAAAGAATAGAAGAAAGATTAATGTTCCGGGTCGATCCAATGTCTTGCAGAGTACAGTTATATCACGACCCGTCCCACGCTTTTGCACAATTTCTACAAAAAAATCTTGAATTTATAGCGCCTACCTGCTCGTGTGGCTTGCAGAATTTTGATACCTTTTGTGTAGGTTTTTTGCCTTAATTTGTGACAATTATATCGGTATATGACTTTTTACCTGCAGTTTTTTGTTGCGATTTCAGAATCCACGACCTGACGTTTTGCGCGACCCGACGTTTGTTTTGATGAACATATCTTTGGATTTGGGTTGAGATACTGTTAGGTGGATTAGAAAAAAAGGCTGCAAAAGTATTGGTTTACAACTTTCAAGTTATGTTTCACATTTTACAACATTGCATGTCACAAACAAAATGAAGCTGTTTTTAAAGATATTATAGTCCTTAAAATTTTAGCGACCAGCGGGATTCGAACCAGCGCCTTCCAACTCACCGGATTAGACGCCCTACCAATTAGGTCATGGTCGCATGACCGCTGACCGCGAAAATCTTAAGGACTATGTGTTCACCGACTAAGCAGCCGTGGCGACATCTATAGAACTTGTTAAGACAGGTAATCTATTCATTAGTAGTAATTCCGATACTATCAAATGACGAGAGATGGCGCGTTTGCTAAATCTATCATGGATTCATTTTAAGTGTAAACCACACTTCAGGAATATCTGTAAAGATATTATAGTCCTTAAAATTTTAGCGACCTTTACAGATATCCCTGAAGTATGGGTTACACTTAAAATCAATCCATGATGGAAGCTGTTTTTTTAATAGTAACTGCAAAGTTGTAAAAATCATCGCATTGATGGACCGAACGTACCTATAGGTACATATTAAACTCAATTTTAATCGTCAACGGTTTCTTGTAAGAAAATCTTGAGATGAAACTAGCGTTTGCCGAGTTTTAATCGATTAGAGACGATCTATTAAAAGAATAGACACCGAAGCCATGGAAAGCCAGGTATACTGATGATATTGCATTTTATCCAAATAGGTTAAGTAAGCATAAAAAACCGCTCTCTCTGCATGTGCCATTTAAAAAGGACGTACAAAAAATCGGTTCGTAGGCAAAGAAGGGCTGCCAAGACTTGGGAAGGGTTAAAATGGTACGCGAGAGAGCGAGGGCAAAAAAATTGATAAAAGCTTTGTTTTATTAGGTATACCCGTTCCATAGAGAATTGGTCACTTGAAGGTTGGAAAATATACCTATCTTATGTACCTATCGAGCTAGAATATTTTATGGGTTTGATCGTGTAGTGCAAGATTAGGTTAAACCTTTTCCTAAAAAAAATCTGGATTATTTAAGGTTGTTTATTATATAAGCCCAAACGTTATTTATGTTGTTACATTAAAACTGAAATATTTAAGTTTATATAAAAAATGCAATTTTATAACTTCTCTCTTTGATAGATGTAAATTTAACTTCAAGAGATTAAACAACGTCCAATTTAAGGCAACCTTACTATATCATCTCAGGGTACAAATTGCAGCCAATAATTTAAGTTTTTTTCTCGAAACAAAGCGAATAGAGGGGTATTTTTTTACACTGCTTTCACAACATGTGCAATGCAATATACTTTCTGACCTACTTACCCACACTTCCTCTGCATTAAAGGGTTAAATGGTGTATCCGCGTATTTCATCAGTAAATACCATAAATAACGGTGATTTTTGTTTTTGTTCATGTGAAAACTGGCAGCCATTTCCCGTCTTCGCGTTGAATGTAGGATGAAGTATGATTGTTCGTGGAATATACCTCACAAATAGCTTGCACATTATTCTGGGAACACGATGCTAAATAAACTGTATGTTAGCTAATATACGTAATAATAAAGAATTTTACATCAAAAAACTTTTTTAACCAATTCTCTAAGAGCAAGAACAATCGATTTTTATAATTCAGGCGTGGCGTAGCGCAAACTTCGGTAATATTTTAATTCAGGTGAAATGTGGTCATACGCTACTCCGACATAAAAACATATGTATTATCCATTTTCATGGTGAAACCCGCGGGGAACCGATGGATGCATGGTGGTCGTTGGTCCACTGAGTAGAGGGGGCCAGTCTACGCTGCGTCTTCCGTTTCGTGGTCGCCACTCGAGAACCTTTGTTTGCCATCGGTTGTCAGACACACGTAATATATATAATGATTCATATAATATATTGTATCAATAGCTATTTTCGTAACTGCTAAAAGAATGACACAAAGTTCTATTTTTAAAAAGCCATTAAAAAGTTAAGGGGTGCAAGCAAAGGCGCTTAAGCATTCAGCCTCTCGAAAGTAATAGCAGAAGAGTTGACAAACTGACAGCTAATTGAAATACGCCCATGTGTAGTGTGTTTTTGCTTTACAGTGGAGGGCTAATCGCGACATCCCCTCGTGGTTTTTTGCCATGTATCATAAAGGGGTTGGATTTACTAGTAGGGGTAAGAAGTCTTTACAAAATGTTATAGCAACGTGCTATTGTTTTAGACAAATTAGCTTAGGATTTGATACTTATAGCAGCTATATACAGAAAGCATAAAAATCCATATAGAGATAGGATAAAAGAAGTCGTTAATACATTAACACAATTTTTCACATTTGATGTTGCTATAACATTTAGCTTATTGCCTGCTATTTACGTTATTACAATTATTTGGTTCTGCTTTAAGCAAATAAAATAAAGTGGAGAGTCAATCCAGCACGATTCCTTATATTAGTCAAACAAATGCCAGGCGTTAAGCGTTTTCTGTTGAGAAAATATTTGCTGTATTCAAAAATCGACCAGATGCAAGGTAGTTTCTGCTTAGTTAGATTTCCGTCACACCAATTCTGTGATACGCGGCGCGTCCCGACGCAAAGCTTGAAGTAATTAAGTGCAGTAGCAAGCCATGCATTATCCCATCACCTCCTCCAGGGATCAGTGTTAAAGCAAACACGTGTTTAAAACGTTTAAAATGAGATATTTTACACGGAAGGGTTGCACTCTCCCGCACATCGCGTATTGCTAAACATAGAACGTATAGCCCTTTGCCAACAATAACTCTCATTGGAAATAATCCCATTCTAACTACCATTATAATAGAATGCACCCCTTTGCTTTTGTTTTTGTATTTTGCGGCCGAGAATTGAAATTTGTGACGTTTCGGCAACCGCATTCTTTTTTGTTTCGTTCAAAAAGAACTTTATGTTCGCCTCGAGTTACCAAGGTTTCATGACACGGAAGAGGTATGACGATAGGCTACGTCACTATGACGCTGCTCGAGATAAACCTACAGTTTTTTATTTGTTTATCAGCTGAATCGGCCAATAAGGGGCTTACTTCTTATGTGTTTAACTAGCATATAGGATAAAAATATTATATATCGGCAGTTATATCTTTATCTGTTAGGTATATAAGACAGTTGCGGGTATGTGTTGTGCTAATTTATTCGCGATATCGGTGCCGGTCGCGAGGCGCGCCGCGAAACGTCCTGCGATTGGCGGACGGCGCGGGAGGGCGATCCTCCTCCTCTCAGATGATGCTATTCGCGAACACACACACATAGAATACCTCGCGTCCTGTCCGTGTAATAACGAGTCTGTTTTTGTTATGTATCCGTTGTCTTTTACCAGGCGAGTATGAATGAAGATTACTAAGTATACCTACATCTACATATATATAACTATAGTGGTCCGCCCAGCCTTCGCACGGGTATAATAGTTTTCGTAGCGCACGCGATGTATATTATTAAAGAATATTTTAGGTAACTTTTTTTACACCTTGGGTCACTTTACTGGAGTTTTTGTAAGGATACCTAATTTTTTTGAAAATATAATATAGCCTATGTCACCCGGGGATAGTGTAGCTTCCCAACAGTGAAAGATTTTTTCAAATCGGTTCAGTAGTTTCGGAGCCAATTCCATGCAAACAAACAATCAAATCCTTCCTCTTTATAATATTGGTATAGATTATTTTTAGATAAAATATAGGTACACTGTATAAACTAACTATTTGGATATATTTCAACTCATTTGTGCAATGTGAAGTTGTTATCTTTGATCAATATTTACTCAGTTCTCACTGAATGTTAATATCTTCAGTCCGGTTATCCGCTGCGATTCCTTTGTGTTATTTTATGATGAATTGATTCACACAGTTATTGGAACCAGTCTTCGCACAATTGCCTAACGGCTGCATCAGAGATCAGAGGTCATCGGCGGGTAGCAATCGCCGGACACTTGCATTCGATTGCACTGCATTTTGTCCATTGTTAGAAGTAGCGCGCATGTGTTGAAAGATTAGGGCAAGGGTTTTCTTATAATAGGCACTGCGCTATGGAATTTTTTCTCTCATGTGTAAAAGTATGTAAAATTGTTTTGAGCAATTTACTTATTTTGTACCTTGATTTTTATGCAGGCTATTGAACGGATAAGAATCTAGAACATGAAGTTTCGATAAATCATTAAGTACCTGCAGATTTTTAAATGTAGAGTCACTCACTACATATAATATTCCTATATGCGCCCTTATTCTGCAGATGCTCAAGATGCTAATCTTAATCCATGCTGCTTATAAACTGACCTGTCGACTTCTCGAATCGAAACACCATGCAGTAAGTACCTACTTAACCTTCACACTAGTATCATATAAGTAATTTTTTTACAAGAACTTGCCTACGTATCGCGTACGTTTTCTTCTAGGCAAGCATGCACCATCGTAGACTGCGTCATCACTTTCCATCAGGTGAGACAGTGGTCTATGCTTTACCTATAAAGAATTTAAAAAAAAACTTATCAGTTTACGTGAAACTTTCAGTTTTTTTTGTTCCTAACAGTTTTCTTAACATTTTGAACGGGCTAATGCTGTTGGTTTCTACCGACCTTTACAGCGTCACCGGGCGGGAGGGCAGGCGCTTAAGGCGCCCAACCGTCAAAAGTGGGAGGCAACTAGCACAAGGGCACCCCTGGGCTGCGAGCCTCGGCTTGGGCCGTTGCTGGGATAAGAGGATCGAGAAGGCTACGTCTACTGGAAGAGTGGACCCTATGGAAAGTTCCCGAACAACAGTGCTGTCAGCAATAACAACAGCTTCTAAAAAATACAAATTACAATCATTAATAACCTAACTAAATATGCACTTTTGCAACTCACAGCCCAACGGCCGCGGTTGTAGTCATGCAATGGCATTATACGTGTGAGAAAAAAGTACCGGTCAGCGCAAACTGCCCACTGGGCTAATGATCACCTAAACAAAACACTGGACAAAAGCAAACCCTGAGCTTTTTATTTTTTACCAAGCAACACAATACGCGAAACAACAGCGGACAAAGCTGGCGATTTCGCACAATACGAACGATATTAATTACCCTTCTCAAGAACATCGTACAAAGGAAAGGGTTTAATAAGCTTAAGGTAAATAAAAATACCGTATATCAGAAGTGACCGATGTCCGGTGCCCGTTGCATTTCTTTCTATAGCGTTAAATTTGATATGACGTTTATTGTGGTTTGATAAAACAGTGACCGCATGACATGTTTTTACGTCGTGTAACATGTATTTCAGGTCAAATAACATATTTGTATTAAACCTGTGAATAACCAAAACTTATTTTTTAGATCACGAGTAAACAGATGGATACTAATTGCTCTACATAGTTGGGTATGTTTGGTTTAAACCATGCAAATTCTCACTCTCTAGACTCTAGGCAAAATAGAATTTCAATGTTTCTTATAAAACTACTAAGGTAGGTGGAACATATGGCAATGCCATGCCAAGGACTTTTTACTAATATATCACAAAAAATAATTATTTCCCAAAGATTTTTGTGATTCAAATTTTCCCTTGCATTAAAATAAATTGTTTCCATCATCGTTTATATTCATTACCTACTTACTTTTTTCGATGAAATAGAATAAAAGACACTGTTCATACTCAAGCTTACTTGCTAATCTTCATATTGGCGGATATTCTAAGGGACGGCACTGGTCAGTCCTGGGTCAGAGGTGACGAACGGTCGGGCACACCTGGTTTTAAAACTCCGTTTTTTAAACCCCCAAATCTACAATTTTACATTCGTTACGTGTCCATTGTTTGCTAATACTAAGAAAAATACAGTATCCAAATTACATTTTTTTTGGAAGGTTTTTAACATTTTAGTATTTTTATTTGTGCCAGATTTTTCTTGGTATTATAATATACCTACTTGCAAACCTATTCCTGCATGTTAAATATCTTTCAACACGCTCGTCATTGTTTTGTAAGTGGTCTAAGTTCTGCGACGCATTCCTTTTTATCTCTAAAACCATTAGCATTTCAATGGTTTTGCTAAAACGCTTTGCGAATGATAATAACATAATTGCAAATAGGTAGTTCGAAAGTATGTAGCCATTGTGTGAGCAACAATGGTATGTCAGGTGTGGGACGACCTGCCCGGAAAGGATTCGCAAGTGTAGTGTGTAGAAGAATTTTGCTAGCCGTTGGTCACCCCTGACCGATGACCACTGACCTCTTGGGACTGAGAACTTGAACTTAATAGTTGCGACCGCGACACTGAACTTCAAAAATGCTATTGAATAAATTGTCTAGCATTTTGCGTCAATTAGCAGTTGGGATTTAGGATACATTTTAGCTTTTAGAAGACAGAAAATTCTAGGTTTAAATTTATTCTATTCTAACCACACGTGCTAAAGTGTTAGATAGATAACCATTTGCAATTTTAGCATGATACTGATTTAGACAATTCCTAGAACGTGACTAGAAAACAATTGGTCTGCGAAATCATTTGTAATATTTCAACACTTTAATAATTGTACTCTTGCTATATTTTACGTGGAAATAGCCAACAGAAGATAGTACTTAGATAACAGCTATTGGTTTTGTAACATTTAGCAATTTATCGCGATATGCCTAACCTAGTTTGTGAATATTGTTATTATCACTCATTTACTCGTAGTAGGTACCTAGCTGAAATTTATTTAAGTAAGAATTCGTACATATTCTGTTACTGGGTAGAAAATTCATTAGAAGCCCATTTGTTGAACCCTATAAGCACGAAATAACCACTCCTTTCGGATGTCCTATGTCACGGTCAAACAATTTTATTCGCAACCCCTGATATGTAATGTCCAGCCGTTGGTCACCCCTGACCACTGACCCCTGACCCTATGGGATCTACAACTTGTACCGTCCGAATACTTGCGACATTGAACTTTGCAAATAAAAAAAATACATGGAAAATAGATTTAGGAACAGGTCAAATAAAATTCTCATAAGTCCTTTTATTTTATAATCGGTATTAGGCTTACCTACTATCGCTATCAAATGTTCCCTTAAAATAATGAATGATTGGTCCAAGATTATTCCGTTTTCTACACACATTTGCCTACAAATAAAAAAATTGAAACCTTTTGGTTTTCTAAAAATGACACAATTTTTAACTCAAATGCCGTATCTTTATTAATAGAGATAAGGTTAGGATTAAATCTATTCGTGTACGTATTGTAACGAACGGTTAAATCAGTTTCATCTACGAGTTGCAAAAGGGTGCATGTAGAGGGCTGGTCATCCGTTAGTCACCTCTGACCTAACAGAGATTCGAAGACATCCCTTTGTGAGGTCAAAATATTAGTGGAAGTAGCTCTACGCCGATCTCACAACACAAAAAGATGATTTTGACTACACTTATGAAACATGTTAGGCAAGTTCATTTTATGATATTTAGAGGTTTATGAATTTGGATTGGATGTTTCTATGCATATTTCTCTAAATTGTAAATCTTAGTTGACTATTTCCAGTTCAATTCGTACCTACATTTTAATTGCGTCGAAAATTCATTGTGCAATCATAATTATAGTAAGTGCAGTGCATAAATGTAACGTTAATCAACAACAACATGGTGCAGGAGTCACTGCATTGACTTATTGTTAATTTAACTGTATAATGTTGCGATTTCTTGCAATTGAAATGCGTACCTACCTACATACAAATGGTATGATTTGCAATGTCATACAATGATATACCTAAAACAATCAAACCCGCATTGGTACCTACTTGGTTAAGGACAAAGTTTTATTGAAAAAGAACATTTTTGTGCACTGAATAAAGTTCTCTATAATCTAATTAGTAGGACTAAACTGACAATAAATTAGATAGATACCTAAATTCTATTAAATACATTGGGAACAATTCACACCAGATAATACAAAGTAAAAACAACAGTGACTATTAACAAGACGTTGCAAATCAGCCCTTGAATCGTTTTTAATTTTCATTTTAACCGTAGAAGAATATAGAAGAGATATAAAAGAATGGAATCTGGATAGTTTAATGTCCATACTTCTAAACTATCTAGATTCTATTTTTCTCGATATCTTATTATCTGTGCCTATAGGTATACCTACTATTAAATCTGTATTTAGACTTATTTCAAGCAGTTAACCTATTATTCCTTTACCAAAAATAGACTTTAATTGAAGTAACGTAATCCGTGATCAATTAATCTTCACGGGTAGGACTGAAATAGACATGTTACTTACTGGTCACACATACTGCCGGAACTTTATACTTTTATTTTCTACTTTATAATAGCAATAGGAAGTGAAGAGTACACATGGGAGAAAGAAGGCATGGAAGATTTCATTTTAAATATACCTCCTAGTTTGGTTCTAAGTATTAGAGTTATCACAATAGATAAAAGGATTTTTCCTTAGTTACTGACTGACAAACAACATACAGATACATAGCCCAAACCGCTACACCTCGCTTTGCTGATATTTGAAGGGCGTCTTTCTTTTAAGTAGTACTTATACGCAATAAAAGAAAGACGCCTCAACGAATACTAGACAACCCAACTAGCAAAAAGTGAACTTTTATATAAGTCACCGATGCGTTTCGCTTTAGTCTTCAATAGGATTTTTAGTGGAGTATTTAACGCGATTTGGGCACAAATTTCAAGATTTGATTTAGCACTGCGACTGCATTGTAACGTGCACTTTAGACTTATTTTTGTCTGACCAACGCATTGATATAATTATGGTATATTATGGTCTAGTGCGCTTATGAGCATGCAAACATTGATCAAAGCTGTTTTATTCAAAGCATTTTTAACAAGACCATTTTGCTAGTTGGGAAGTACCTACAGATAGTTTTTTTAAATATGGGATCAAAATGGGCTTTTAGATTGTAGGAAGAGACTTGTGTGAAACCGTGGAATGCATCTAGTCAAAAAATTAGTCTATAAAGCCGTGCGATGATTGTGTGCAGGGAGATTTGGTACTTTAAATTATTTTCAAGTTAGAAAACACGTGAGGCTATAACTCGGTTTTTTTAAAGTTTATTTACAAAATAACTAATAAACACGAACAAAGCAAACTTGCTTCGTGTTCTATTGAATATTCAAAGCGCAAGTAGATCGCATAATTAATGCTTCAACAACGTTAAATTAAAATTTCTATTGACTATTATTGTAAAACTTTTTTGTCATCATAATCAGTTTATGCTACTCCACTGCTGGACATAGCATCTCCCAAGACCAGTGGCATGTCTTGGTTTTTGATTCTCTTCCAATCTTCGTATGTCAGCTACTTTGTGTATGACATTGCTTCATCTCGTGGCAGGGTGTCCAACATTTCTTCTGCTGGTGCTGATTGTTACTGTTGCAACTCCTTAACACGTCTACCCCTACGGTTATCGGTTCTTCAGCAATCTGACCACCCCATTGCCACTTGCTCAGCTTGCTAATTCGCTGTGGTTCGGTATAACATTATTTTTCTGGGAAATAGCTGAAGGTACATTGAAAGGAGGGAGAGGGACGCTTCACATAATTTATATTTCGATTCAGATGCTATTTACTATTCAATAATAAGCTGGATCAAGCACATGTCGCGCATGCGCGCCCTCTCACGGGAAGTCGGAAGCACCAGTCTTTTTATTGGGGTTTGTAATTAAGGAAACCTACGGTATAATTACAGGGGCTGCTAAATATAATTACTCGAACTCTTTCTCTTTTTGGACAGTACCCCATCCGCCTTTGGAGGAATGAGGAAACGCAGGGGTGGAATAATTATTAAAGCATTTCAAATTATTGTCCTACGACCTGAAGTGGGTCTCGTTTCATGAATTTGTAATTTCGTAGCTCGTTTTAAATGTCGAATCGATAGTTGTGTTTTCGAAGGCAGCTCTTGGAAGATACAGTAGTAATATACGTCCTTATCTGTTCCATAGGTGTATAATTTTCTGTATGAGGTCTAACCAAGATCTAGTCCGTTAAATGATTTTTTCCACAACATTATTTGCTACCTTTATATGGGACCAGCCTGAAGTTTCACTATGAATACTACACTCCTATTAATAACAAAGATAGGCATACGTATAGATGTACACATTTCATGCGCACACCCAGTTTGACGTGAAACTATGTTGTGCAATTTTCAACAGGACCCTAGAGAGACCCCGTAAAAAAAAAGAGAAACGTGCTATGACAGGGCATTAACTCATAGTACAAAAATATTAACTTTATGTCGATATTACATCATTTATAGGCAGGTAATTTACAGGCAAACAAACTTTTGCAATTCAACATTATTATTAGAATTGTGTTTATGTTATGTTTATCACTTGAAATTACAAATAATAAAAAGCTAACTAAACAAATTTAACAAAAGTGTAACAGTGGACGGTCAAAGCGATTTCTTCCAGAGAACCTTACACGGAAAGGAATAACGCAAAAATATATGGACGATGGTTCAAGATGAGAAACTGCCCCATTTTTGGAAGAGCGGTAAAGTTAATTTTGAAAAAGACTTAGGACTTAAGAAAAGGTACCTAACCTTGAGAAATCTCTTATTTTCCCCACTCCATACAATCAAATTACAACTCAGTTCTTTCAAAATAAGATAAGTAGCTACGCTGCTTTAGCTTGCAGTTCCATTGTACCTACCTATATATCACAAAGGAAAGAGAATGTATTGCGCATGCTCACTTTATCACTGTTTAACTCAAACATTAGTCATTAGCGATTTGGCTGCAACTGACAATTTGCATACGATAACTTATCGCTGTCCCCAAATACTAATTTAAACAATATTGTCATAGGTCCAAAAGGGAACTACTTATCAATAATACACTAATCATGTTTGTTTAACCTATATTCAATGTATATTTTTGCAGTACTTCACACTTTCAACACTTTCTGATCAAGGTATGACGCATTTCGCTTGTATTTGATAAATTTACTTATATAGGTACACATTCACAACGTCTCTAATTTAGGTAGGTTCAATGCTGAATAATAGCTGAAAGAAAAGACATACTCAGAGAAAACAAATACAAGCCATTCAAGAGTTACTTATGATATTAGTAATGTAATTAATATGTGCTTCGTAAAATCGTGAGTGGTGTAAAGTTCTATATCTGTTTTTCGTTCTAATATTACAAAAATGCTGTTGTAAAGTGCATCTTTTTTTCTTTAAATTGAAGACAAGTTACATAGAGTTCCGATGAACTCTATAATAATTATCTCTACTTTGGTTAATTGTAAGAAAAAAAAGGTATGTCCTCAGTCATGTTTACAGGAAATATGAAACTGCGAGTTTCATTCAACGCTAATCTTCATTTTCTTCAGTAGTTTCCTTCATTTTTTTTACAATCATAAATAAATATTTTGACAGCGTTTCCTTACTTATTAACTAATTATATAACTAACTAGCTTTTGCCCGCGGCTTCGCACGCTTGTATTGTGTTATTTCTACGTTTAGGTACTCTAATAATAGCTCATACATTTTCATGCATTTTCTATATAACAAACAACAAATCCACTAAATCTTTTCGGAGCTGAGCACGTATTAGCACGCGTGTAAATTGCATTTACCTATACGATGCGTACATAATTAATTTTGTTAATACTAATTAGAAATTATAAATACTTACTTAAGTGCGCTACTGTAAAAGGAGTCGACATTTATATGTCCACTATTTTCCACGTTGTCTCATTTCACTGCGCTTTCAACATAGTGGTGGGAGTGAGGAAATAACATGTGTACAAAGCTCACATCAGAATCGCTTATGCAAAGAATGTTTCATTTTTAGGGTTCCGTAAAAGTTTTGAAATAAGCCAAGCAATGGGATCGGTATCGTTTTTGGCATTTGCAAAATTAGCGTTGTTGTAAACCGTTCGGTTTGAGAATTTCGCCAATAATGCCACTTTACCATTTTTACTCGCTACCCAAAACGAACACAAAATAACCAAATGCGGTTTGTTATCTCAAATGTCAAAAACAAATTGGCGGAGTTTTACATAACACACGTAAACTTACGTCTGTCGTCTTTCTTCTCACTTCTCCGTGCTCCGTTCTCCGTTCGTCATTACGATAACTACAATTTTCACAATGAAAATCACAGGTGGGTCAAAAATGGCAGTTCACGATGGCATTTTTGACTGTTTTTGAGCTATCCGAACGGTGAACGAAAACAGTTAAAACGCAACTATTGCTCACACATACCCAAAACAAACGGTGCATGGGATCGTTTTTAACTGTTAATTTTGCCACCAGTGGGCTATCCGAACGCAGGTTAAGAAGATTTAAGCACGGATGTACAGACTATATGTAGCTACTCCGTGGAAGTATAATAATCCTCATTGCATCATTTTTGCTCTAACCTGTGGTTCTTCCAAAGAGAATATCACCACTTAGTTTGTTCATTGAAAAGCCCACAGACCTTAAATATTTTACCTTAAAAAACTCATTTACATGAAAGAAGAAGAAATCCAAAACGCGGCCATGTTGTTAATTCGAGTATCTTACCATAATGTATATACTTACCTATTTCTAAGTACCCTTTTAAATTATTTTTCATAAAATATTTCATATCATTGATCATCAACAACCGGAAACGTCCACTGCTGAACACAGGCCTCCCCGTAAAACGACAGTTTAGACGTTTATCATAGGGGGGAATTTTCCATAACCACCACGCTTGGCGGGCAGCTTGGTGATCGCAGAATGTTCTAATGTACCAAGGAGAATGCTGCTGCCCATTCTCTGAATATTCCTTCAGCCGCACCCACGGGAGGAGATGGGGTGGTCCTACTCGCAAACCGGGACCATACGGTGAATCATCAATGGTTCTTATCATTGGCTAAATACAAATGTCGTCTAATGCTACAATAAAAAACATCTACTTGTTGCTTTTATTTTGTTTTATTTTTTTTTATCTATTTGTTGCTTTTTGTCTAACTTCTAAAATGCTAAACAACCTGTAAAACATAAATAGGAAACCAAGAAATTGTTTTGATTCTCTTATTGCTGATTTTTCAATGGCTGGATAACGGTTATTCGGGACTAATAAATTATAAACCAGCTAAAACAAAAACATTTCAATTTTCAGTATTCCGCTTAAAAAATTCGCTTTTTATTTTTACAGTGTTTTGTTTTACCTAATGAACAACTTTTATCTGATGATTGAAAAATCACGCCTTAGAGTACTGGTATCTACTAATAATACTCTTTGGTCGTATACATTCTTCACAGAGACTTTTTTCTTTAATCTGTGCCTCCAGATAAACATGTGGCACAGAGTGTAAGTTATCCAAAACATTAGTAATCTCCCCCCTTTTTATGAGTGACTATACCTTCATGGTTAGTGGCAAAGTTGTGCCGTGCCGCATTTGGCGGAAACAGTAGCCAAAATAAAAAAAAGTAGTCGATTGTTTTTTTTCTAGTCTGTGACATGTCGTAACTTATATACCGTAAGTAGCCAAAAATAACACCAATAGGTCATGTTGTTTAAAACTCCGATTCGTTTCGTAATGAAATCTCAATAATTGTCATCATTTTTTTTTAACGATATATCAATTTTAATATATCCTATGTTAAGCGCCGGTTATTTCTAAGCATATTAGTGAAAACCGCATGAAAATCCATTCAGTATTTTAGGAGTTCAGTCATAACAAACAAACAAACAAACAAACAAACAAACAGACAAAGTGTTCAAAAAGTGGCTTAACGTGATCAGCGGCTAATTTTAAGCCAACCTGTGTCATTTTTTTCTTGATATCTTGCAATTACAGACTTTTTTATCTCTACAGTTTTATTATATGTATAGATATAGATATGTACCTATACCGTTTTTTGTGATCTATTTTCGGTAAAAATGCTATACTTAGCATATTTTTTGTAATTTTCAGGTTTTTTCAAGTGTTTTTATATTTTTAATTTTACCAGTTATTTTACCGTTTTTTTTAAAGCTGGATCTATTTACGCTCAGGCTTACTGCTGCTGTTCAGACCCGAATGTTTTCACAAAGTATAAGATTTGATCACATATACCCGGTACAAAGTGTACGTATGTACGTAATTACAAATAGCAGCTCCTCCCATCCTGTACGGGGTGTTTATTATTCTCCGTATAGTTTTAATGTGCGCTCAGGAAGCGCGGCGTCGTCGCTGCGCGAGCGCATGGTGAACGCGCGCCGTGTTGAGGCAGGCCTGACCACCGCCCGCGCACTCCAGGAGTACTGTTGGAAGAATAGTCACAGAATGTTCTGGAATAAACTATTGTTTTACTAAAGTTTTTTATACTATTAGCATGATACTTACCTGCCTGCCCAGTAAACTGCATTGCCACACAGAATTTTGCATATCATAATATCATTTAGGAAGACCCATACCTATTATAAGTAGCAGAATATTGAAACCGTAGGTATATCATTACAAAAATTGGGTACATACCTAGCTACGTAAACTCTTTAGCGAGTAAACCTACCCTTAAATTTTCGGGCAGATTTGTCCTACCGTATATTAAGTATGTGTTAATAAAAAAAAATAGTATGCTTAGTTTATGCTTTTGTTTTGTGACTGATACTTTTGCCGTTGCACATAATGAAATTCCGATGGGAAAGAAAGGTTCGCGATTGGCGACTACGAACCGGAAGTCGCGTTATAGGCCGGCCTTCACAGGTGGCGCTTTATGGGGAAGCCCCATATTCAGCAGTGAACGTCTTCAGGCTGATGATGATGTTCAAATAAAGCATAATCGTACACGATCTTTAATTAGCCGCTAAAAACAACCAAGAGCGTCTAGTGGCCCACACGAAATGGAAAATCTAACTTTTTTTTTTTTTTTTTTTTTTTTTTTTTTTATGTGATTGAATGACGTGACGAGCAAGTCGTCGAGCTAACTGATTGTGGGTGAAATGCATGATGACCCATTTTGATGTGACGCATGAAGGATGCAGCAAGAAAATTGATTCTTCATTAGACGACTGATTTGTTCTAAGCTGACGCAAGATCACAGTCTTCTCCAATGAGGGAAGAGAGTGACAAAACAGGGGGAAAATAACAATGGCCTTGACTAATCACTCTCTTGCCAACGCTACAGCATTACATAACCATTATGTACTATACATAGCGAGTAACGGGAAGCGATGCGCATGCGCTTGCCGCTGCATTTGACTCGCTCGCCACGACACCGATGTTGATGCAATACTTTCAATCTACAGAGTATCACAGATACGATCTAGCCTATTTATAGTTTTACGATCGATGCATTTGTTATTACATTGTATTGCGTAGTGGCTACAGTTTTTATACATAGGAAAGAGATGCATCAACAGCTCTAGGTATTTTATGATGAAGAAAATCTTTTGCCCTTGGGCTAGAACCAGGCCTCCATAGGTCAGGGTTTTTATAATGAGGAATGATTTGACAAATAATATTTAGGGTAATTTTTTAAAGATTTAGATTTTGAAACATTTTCACACCAGTGCAGATGCTCAAAGTTCAAAGAAACATATTATTTTACAGTGCAACGTAATATTGTATGTACAATGAATTATTTACCAGCTAGATTTCTCCAGGTTAACAACCATTTTTATTTATGAAAGTCTCCATATTTCAAAGCAATTTACAGTTACATATAATGTCCTTTAACCGGGCTATGTAAAAAGTAAGGGCCATCATCAATTTCGTCTATAAAATAAACATTCCAGCAACGGTGACTAAATAGTCAAATCCGGTCAGAGGAGCGTTTGTTAGCGAGTTTCGGCAGGCCAGCGGGGGTGGAAGGACCAAAGCGGGGGCGGGGGCGGGGAGGGAAAGTGCAACGTCCTCGCCAACATCGCCAAGGGACGCCTCGGCTCTCCGCTGATGTCTACAATCATACAGATATTTGATGGAATTTTCTGGAACAATCTTGGAATCGTAGCGTAGGCTTCATTTTAGTTTTGTAAATAGATAGTTATGTAACTTGCCTGTCAGTTTAATCGTCGATAAGGAAGTGATCATGATCATAGTCTACAATAGACAAGACAATATAAATATGCACAATGACTCTGTTTTATTTTTTTCTGAAACCCTTGTTATGATGATACCATATTTAGCAAAAAAGAATTAGAAAGTAACCATTGATTGTAAATATAAAAAGCGTTCTTAATGTTGTGTAGGACCGGGCGTAGAAACAGTTTGCATTCGGTCAGGTGTTGCTGACATTTGGCTATCCCCCATCGCGGTGTCGATGACCAAAGGGAAGCTGAAACCGTAGAAGTGTTGCTAACCAGTGTGGAGCCGAAGCCTGTTACTGTTTCCTCGAACCTGTAGCCTTTTGTAAATAAGGTGAGTAGGTATTTGAACAACAAGTAGAACGGGCTGTGAAAAATCTGTTATGCTTTTTGTTGCTTCATTACCATTTCTTGTCATTTTGCAAGAAATTGTGTGGAAAATTTTAAGATCTATACGAGTATGAACCTACGTATTGTGATGACTTGATGAGAAAACGTGGCAGTAGATAAAAATATGTTGTTTTGTTGATAGATTTTAGGTAGATTCGTTAAGGTCTGGTTTTGTTGGGAGTTTGCTACGAAAAAACCCATTATCTTTATCGCAAAGTCCGTCAACGAGCTGCGCACATCGCGGTTTTATCTCGCGACTATTAATTGACTATTTGCAATTAAGAATCGATTAAACCACCACCGGGTCACGTTCGCTAACATTTGTTTTGATAACAGTTTCAAAAACAACTTTTACATATTACATTAGTTTATCGTGTGTTTGCAATATCTATCTTGTTTACGACACGGCATTGGTATGAAGGTCTCAACGGGTTTAAAAATATTTCAGTGAATTTATCTGTGAGTAACAATGAAAATATGTGTTCTTGATGTAATTGGAATTTCCCGACGTTTTGATGTCATTTGCCGGACCAGACATTCGTGACAGTATATAGAGGCGTATACGTTAATGTGCATGGTCGCGGGGCGGGTGGGGGGTGCGGGGCGTGGGAGGTGCTGCGAGACTTGACCTTGGGGCAGGATCGAGCCGAAGCTTGCGGTCCCTGACCTGACTATTTCGAGTGGCAAGTGCGCCGCGCTGCCGCGGCCGCTGCGCCGAGCTGCATGCAATGTGCATACCGAAATAACCGCTTGGTCTGTTCGCCCACTCACACGGCCCGCGCCTCCCGCACGCCATCGCCGCAGGATGCACTGCCTTACCGATGCACGGCACGCCTATCACGAACCATACGGGGAAGGAGTTCTGTTACATGAAGCCGATTGTAAACAACAAACCCTTTCACATGACTTCTTTAGTTACCAGACTCTGTGAGAGTCTTGGAAGCCGTTCAAGAACATGCTGAGCTCTTTGTTTTCAGGGGTAAGACTGAGTCCAAGTTAATATATGCAAGTTATACCTACTTTACTTTGACAAAATGTCTCTAGTTAGCTAAAATTAGTAAAACTTAAATTAGTATATTTAAATAATTACACATTTTTCTAATCATCCAAAATTTTTACAATATTAACCTACTGTTATATGAGGTCCCCCCACTAGGTGGACCAACGACCTGGTGAAAACCGCGAGGAGCCGATGGATGCAGGCAGCCGCTCAAAGTGGCGCTGTGTGGGGGAGGTCTATGTCCAGCAGTGAAGGTCTTCAGGCCGTTAATGATGATAATAATGATTTGAGGTACCTATGTGATGAGGTAACTAATATTTATTATCGTAAGGGTTTTTCGTAATGAATTTTCACAATTTTTTTGGTAGAACATTCCAGATAGCATTTGAACTGTTTCGTCTAATGAAGTTGCCGGTCGACTCCGGCGCACGCGAGATAAATGTCAGGCTGATAGTTTAATATACAGTATTATGCTGTAGGTGAGAGCCGTGATGGACGAGGGAAAGGCCCGGCCAAGGCTGCAGTCAGGGCCTCCACAAAAAATTCTGGAAAATCAGGACAGGCGTTCTCAAGGCACACATTAAATAGATACTTGTGCTCTTTGGTAGAGTATCAAATCCAATCTTTGGTGTTCGGAATGGAAGCAATACGAATATTCTGAAATTATATACAAGTATAAAAGTAAATGACATCCAAAAACATTGAAGCACCTATGCCATAGACCTTTTTTATAACACTAATCGGTAAACCTTCAATCTTAAGTCTTAGGATCGTTGCCGAATTCTGATCTAGTGCAAGGTCCATTATAATAAGATCGGATGGTGTCTCTACTAGCTGCAGCATAGCATGCACTTTCACGAGATGCCGCGCGCGTACAATTATTATGCATCCATTATGCGCCTTCGTCGTCGCTCAGGCATTTTCTCCTGTCAAAACGCCCACGCCAGCGTCTTTGTGAGTGTTTTGGTAACGCTTTTGGGTATATTTGGTTGTGGAAAGAAACTGTAATTTTAGAGATATTGAACTTAGTAGCAATAGTAAACATTAGCAAGGTTTTAGATTATTGTCTCAAAAGTTTCAATAGGTTCCTTTCTCATTACAGCATGTCAGTAAAATAGAAGATGACAAATGGCGGTAGTTATGTCCCCTACGAAAACTCAAGATATATTTTATCTATATAGTAACTTGTATATCTATGATTATCATTTAGGTATAATCTACAGTATAGACTCTGCACCGCTTGCACGTATCAACGAAGTTCCTAATCAGTAAATATGATATGATAATCAGCCCTCGTATAACCCTCACATGCACAGTTGCACACGCTATGGGGTTTGGGTCGTTGTGTGAGTGTATGTCATGCATGTGACTAATCTATGCGTCCGCGCAGTAACTGCTGCCTAAACTATGAACTTGCGCTACTAGCTGTTGCCTAATCTATGAGTTTTTCATAGTGACTGCTAGGTAATACGTGAATGCGCACCATTCAAGGTCACTGGCCAGCAGAGCGGCCCACCGACCGAATTTAACGTAGTCATCCCACTGCGTTAGTTTTTGGGAGGAGAATTTTCACAAATAGATTATAGGTATATAGGTACTAGCTAAGTAGGTGGGTACTTACTTAATAACATTTTGTTTTACTCTTATAAGGCAGGTACTCTTGACCTAACTTAATGACAATCGAAAAAATACATTTGAATTTCAGTTAACAGTTTAGAAGTAGGTATGTAATGACCGTATCCCCTATTTACATAAGGGATACATTACATTAGGGTTACCCCTATCTCTACAAAATTTGTAGGGGCAGGGATAGGGTTGATAAGAAAAAAAAAAGGAGTCTTTTTGTGTGGTTACATCAAAAAGAGCTGAACTGATTTTGATGAAATTTTGTACAGATTCTTACACTATGCTATTAAGTACATACAGTAACACTACCGTGATCAATAAAGAATACTTGTACCCCGGAAAATCGCGACCTTTCTCGAGAATCCCGAGAAAAAAGGGGTAAAACCAGGTGAAACCGTGGGACAACTTTAGTGATTTCATAATTACTGAAAAATCAGGGTACTATACAATAAGTAAAACAAGTAGAATGTACTAACGGCACAGTAAACAAATCCATGCAGTACGAAACGTCTTAGTTTTCACAAGACGCAACTTTAATACCTCAAGAAATCAACAAGTAAATTGAAGAGGTTCAATTCTCGAGATAGCTAGAAGAAGACGCTGCTTAAGTAGTTACTGCGCGAGGGCGAGGGAGTCAGGGGTGGACGGGTTCTGCCGAATGACTCCGACGTCCGGGAGCGGGCATCGACCTGCCCAATCTCCGCTGCATTAGCATGGCGAGCAATATTCGTGTCTAGCCAATCCCTTGTGTGGGTACTCGGTGCTTCTACTATAAAAACTCGAATTAATTACGATATAATCTTTCCCATCTAAAGCTATAATCCTATCTTTTATAAACTGTAAGAGCAGATAAACTAGATAATTTGAATGTAATAGTTTCAAAGGAATTCTTTTACTAATTAAAAGTTCATATTATCACCATAAGGCTATCTATATATCTATCATCATATTTTTAAACGGTTTATTACTAACCTGAGCTGAAAAAACAGCAAAAAAAATATTATTTTCATTACGAACGTAAGTATAATACCTATGGTTATATTCCTTCTGTTTATTTTAGAAACTCATCATCATCACCAACAGCCTGAAGACGTCCACTGCTGAACATAGGCCACCCCCAGAGAGTGCCACTTTGAGCGACCGTTCGCCTCCTGCATCCATCGGCTCCTCGCGGCTTGCACTAGATCGTCGCTCCACCTAGTGAATGGCCGGCCTACGTTGCGTCTTCCGGTTCACGGTCGCCACTCGAGAACCTTTCTAAGAGCTGTATATCGGTCACTTTAGTTTTCTTGCGGATCTCTTCCTTCCGGATTTTACCTCGCAAAGAAACTTAAAAAAACTGCTTGGTATTAATGTATATGTTTTTCAGATGTAATATCAGATGTAATAGTTTTCGATTATAAGACCCGTGGTAGGGTTCAGTCACCATACATTGTGCGCGTGCATGTGTGCGTAGCGAAGCAATCGTGCGCCCGCGCCGCGCGCTGCTTCGTCGCAAAGATGTGTTTGTAAATGCTGATAGATTAAATACTAGCTCCTCACTTACTCTCCCTTGGTAACAGCACATGACAAATTATCGAATTTATAGATAATAACAAGCAAAAGAAATTTTCAAAATCATTTTTTGTAAATACTTTTTATTTAATTTGGTAGGTACAGTTCCAAATTACTTAGGTAAACTAGGATAAGGTACTTACATACAATATATGTAAAATAATAAATGAGCTAAAATTTCGCCATCGTAAACATAATCAAAGTTCGCGCATTGCAAATTTTTCGCACACCCGTTGATGTCTTTTTTAGGGTCTACGACAGTGCTACGCGTTCCGTGGGTTATTTCTTTGTATATCCTGTAGAAATTAATTTCTTTACTTTGACACGCACACTTTTTATGTTTGTTTGTAAGACGCTGCATTACGATACGGCTGTGTGCGTGTGGGAGAGCGCGGAATGCGGCGACGACGCTGATATAATTTTGAGTCGGTTCGTAGCCAAGCTTGATAAAAAGATCAAGTTCAAAGGGCCACGCAACACTGAAGATATGAATTTGTGTGTGTTGTTTTTATGAAAACTATTTAAAGCACGGCGTAAATATTAAAAACCATCGAATAAATATTGAAACGTTGTCATACGATTTTTGAATAAATAGGTATCCGAATATGTAATTGCAAAGCAAAAATAACACAGCAGTTTCGATTTCTTCAATGAAACCCACCAAATTAACAGGAGTTAATAATTTGTTTACAACAAGCATAATTGAATTCGGTAGCGCCGGGCATTCATCACTGAGCCTTCAATTGTCTCGTCGAAAGGGCGATCGTAAAAAGATTTGCATTTTATTTGCATAAAGTGTCATTACCCCGATTAATGACTGAATGGCACTTGTATTCGCAGTGCGGTCCTTCATTGTAGCTCCACGGAGCCGACCCTCGCTACAACAATAGACTCTTTTCGTACCTGCGAAGTCATTTTTTACACTATCATAAAACTGACCATTGCGTAATTTTCCGCATTGTGTAAACCCTTTCCGTTTGTTTTTATTGTACCCCTTTATTTAGCCATCAACATCCAAAGTCGGCATCTTTGCTAAGTTCTGCAATGTTAGAGAAGTTGTAAAGTCATAAAAATTGCGCTATTCTCCGCAGAAACATGCGCGTAAAGGGTTTAATGTTGCGGGTTAGGGTTTCTCTTTTATTTGAAGATAGAGACCGTAACGGTACATGTTTTCGAAAACATTTCTCTCGGAGTTGGTAATGGAAGTTATGGAAGGCATTATTGCCCTGAGATAAGTGAAATGTTTTCACGCGACTCATATTTATCAAGACGAGTATGCGTTTGGAGCCGAAACGTTTTATGGTCGTTTAAAATTTAAAAGCTTCTACGAGTCCGTGACTTATGACTTGTTTGCGTCTGAGGCTACTAGTAGCCATAAGTGTATCATTTTAAAATGTCTTTAATCACTCGGAGACACAGCATTATTCCATTTCAAAGATATATAAACCTTTTCAAAGGAGCTCGAAGAGTAAAAAGCAATAATTAAGAGACATTAGGCCCTATAATTTCCTAATAATTGTCTAAAATTTAGGTACCCACCAGTGTGATTAGGAATATTAGGAGGGCCGTAAGCTTGTTTGCAACTTAAAGCATTAAAAAAACTACACTACAATTCAGTGTACCACATTAAAAAGATTCCGCATTAATGAGATAAAAGTATTGTAGTCATAGACTTAAATGAAAAAATTCTAGGTCTGTAATACCTACTATTATGTATTCTGTAATATAAGTACGAACATGCTCAAGATACAATACTTACGTTCCATGATTTTTACTTAGAAGTTTCCAAGTGCAAAGCTTATTAGGTAAAAGAATGGGTATTATTATCACTTTGGTGATAACAAAAACTCATAAAAATCAATGAAAGCATAACATTTTTAGGGTAAGTATTGTGAGAGCATTTTAAATGGGCATTCAAAATAATTTTCAGAGATAGCTAATATAACAAAGCGTTTTAACAAAAAAACTAACTGTTTCGACGAAATAAAACTTTCTAAATATGAATAAAGTTGGCGCTAGCGTTAAAAGGTACCGACATTTAATATCATTGCTTACAAAGATGCCGCTTTTATGGCTGCCCAAACCTTTCTCCGCCCACCCAATACTTTTGCACAATCTTGGTTATCAGCAGAAACTGTAAATTTCAAAATCAAATCAGCAAATTTTTTCGAAACGCTAGTCAATATTGCTGACAGTTACTTATTCGCAAAATTCGGGGAATAAAATGGTCTCATCACAATCTAGTTTGTTATCTCCGATGTGCTATCTCAATAATTAGCACTGTTCTGAGTAACATTAGGGTGACCACTCATTAGTTCTATCTTCCGAACAACGCAAACAATTAGGTAAATAAAAAGTCGTATTTAATGGTCGTAAATGGATCACGAATATAGAAAATGACCTACAGCTTTCATCCATCACCGTGCCAATCAGATATAAAGAAAATATACACAAAACGATGTCCATTACGATTCCACCACAAATTGTGGAGAGGGCATAGAAAAAACATTTCACTGTTTGACATGGCCGAGGTAAATGACAAAAGTCAATCTACACATCAATCGCCAAACATTGGAAATTTTGGAGGTAGCACGCAAGTGTTCAATAATGCACGAAATATCGATGTGGGACATCGGCCACTGCCTCCACCGCGCCGGCCACCACCAAATGTGCGTGGACGGCACATCATCCTTTACGAAAATATAGCCAGTTCAAAACTAGAACGAACGACGTGTACTTACTTGATTTGACTGCGTCACATAAAGTAGGTTGAGAAAATAAAGCCAAATAACAGACAACCAGAAATCTTGACAATAATAATATAGGTTGCTATAACTATAGTCTACAACAATTTTAGGAGCGTTTATGCATATTTGCAATATTTATTCATCATCATCATCATCATCATCAACAGCCTGAAGACATCCACTACTGAACATAGGCCTCCCCCAGAGAGCGCCACTTTGAGCGGCTGCTCGCCTCCTGCATTCATCGGCTCCCCGCGGCTTTCACCAGATCGTCGATCCACCGAGTGGGGTGCTGGCCTACGCTGCGTCTTCCGGTTCGTGGTCGCCGCTCGAGAACCTTTCTTCCCCATCGGTTGTCAGTTCTACGTGCCCATTGCCATTTCAACTTGCTAATTCTAAGAGCTATATCGGTCACTTGTCCTGCGGATCTCCTCATTCCGGAGCTTATCTCGCAGGGAAACACTGAGCATAGTTTTCTCCAGCCGTCAATACTTATCCCGTACTAGCTGGTACTTATTGAAACTATGCAATTCCTAGTAAAGATTATCGATAGAACATTTTTTGGATTGAATTAAATTCTATGATGCCATTCAATAAAAGATGTATATGTATAAGACTTTGTATTTGGCACATCTTTTAACGATGCGTAGAGATGGAAATATGAGAAGTGGCGGCAACCAAAATTATTATGAGGTTGAGACCCTAAGTTGTATATATGTTTTTTGGTAGAATTGGTACACAAAATAAAGAGTGTACCAGTAAAGAGGCAACTGTTGACTTTGGTGACACGGGGAGGTAGGTGACACGACGGCGGGTGACAGGGGGTTGCCAAATGACACGTATCAATTATTCACAGTAATTCCCCGCTACATTTGCGTGTGGAAGACAAATAGTATGTCCGAACTTCCAACGCACCACGTCGAAACATCTCCCTATAATTACTTGCTATCAATATGGAAAGTACTCAATCATTTCGTAGGTAGCGTTAGCCATTAATTTATGTTTCACTAATAACCTAATTGGGTTTTACTTGTTTTAGGTTAGTAAACTTGCATTGCAATACTAATTTTTAAAATGTGATAATTATGTGTCATTTTTGTAATAGATTTTAATTTTAAGACATGAATCTATTATATTTACATATCAATAAGCAGTAAAATACACAGGGATTAACTTTGGACATTTTTAATTTGGGAATGACTTCGCATTGAATATGTCATGGATTGATTTTTTTAAGCGTAAACCACACTTCAGGTATATCTATAAAGATATTATAGTTCTTAAAATTTTAGCAACCAGCGGGATTTGAACCCGCGCCTTCCGACTCACCGGATTAGACGCTCTACCAATTAAGCTATGGTCACATGTGGTGAATTTTAAGAACTATAATATCTTTCGCATTGAATGTAAAAAAAACATTAAAGAGTATAATTTATCTACTATAAATTAAGTCGGCAGCATAATACCTGGCATAAATGTCTATACGTTAGGCGCAGAGCATAGAGCTCTAGTAAACATTTACTCATGAAAATTTAAAGATGACAATGACATGAAATTCGATAAGGTTGTGTAATCCTTGTTCTACAGCCTTGTTCTACATTTTTCTTTATCCATTAATATAATTTGCGTGTATAATCATCTGATAAGGGGGACCATGGGGTGGTAGTGCCGCGATGGTCGATGATCAATTATTCATGGTGCGTATTTTGGTCGCGAGGACGTAGGATCCGAACTTACAGTCTGTCATATCTACCACCAATGTGTACCAACCAGTTTCTGAGATCTGTGGTACCAATTATACATATTTGTGCAAGAAAAAGGTCTTAATTAGGTACTAGGGTAGCTCAAATATTACAATTTTAAGGGTAGGCAACGCACCGGCAATGCCTTCGGTGTTGCAGATATCCATAGGCGGCGGTGACCACTTACCAGCAGGTGGGCCGCCTACTTGTTTGCCACTCATCTCATAAAAAAAATAAAAAAAAAATTTTAAACACACTAATTTGAATCCGGAATTGCATTTTCAAAACTTCTTTCTTAAACCTGCTTATTATAATGCTAGCCTATATACGCCATGAAAGGCAGACAACCGTCAGATATGTCTCTAAGTACATCGGTTTGGGCTGTACTTACGTTGTCTGTCAGGAAGTCAGTCAGTCAAGTTTGACAAAACTTTTTATTAACATGATAATAATAACTAAATAGATACTTAGAAGATAGGTTAGTAAAACAGCAACATTGGGCACACGACAAAAACACGAGAAACAAGGAGGTCAACGATTCTTAAAAATCATGCACCATTGACAATTAAGTAAGGTGAACTCCTCCATTATTTTACTTTAACATGTACATACCTACTCCAAATGGCTATCACTAAATGATACCAGTTTTTCTACTTAAACAGATAACTAATTTAAAATTATCTTACATATGAATATCTACATATTAGCGGTGAAACCTTGGCCCCAAATTTTTGAGTATTAGCCTCGGAGGCGTGTTATTGAACAATCTGTTTAGGTTAAAATATCGCAACAGAATACATTATTTGTAATAATATTTAATTTTGATATTAGCATAGTGTAGGCTGTAGTAACCATCTGAAAAAACCGATATATCTGAAACTAAATATACGATTCGGTCAGTTTGAAAGAAAAGTATAGGTATTTTAGGTACCAGGGCTTCAGAATTCTTATCCTACTCAGGCTTGTCAATGTCAGTGTGTGCGAAACGTGTACGTGTATCGCGTATCGCAAATTGGCGCCGCCTCCTCGCGAACCGGCTGCCAAAATGAGTCATCGTCATCAGCCGACCAAACAACGCGCTCGGCGAGTAGGTACAACATACTATTTATACTTTTTTATACTCACGGGTACGTATTTGAATATCAGACGACTTCCTAAATAGATTGTTGTGTGTAGTGTATACCCTCTTGATGGATCATGCTGCCCTGGTCAGAATTTGCTCAATTATTTAGTTGATTGAAAGAAATCATTTCTTTATTGTATCGGGAAGACCCCGTATAATTTAATTACTTCTATCTAATTAAAACACTTGTTCAAGGTTATTCAATTTTGTCTTAAATGAACTACGCATTTCCACCGGAGTAGGTAATTATGTAGATTACTTTGTTGTTTTTTTGTAATGAGTACACATACATACTTATATCGAAATAGATATAAATAATATTATTGGGAAAGCACAGTATACCAATATAGTATTGCGCCACTTAATGTGAACACTTTAAAATAATATCAAGTCCTAAAATCATTACTACAATGTCATTGACCGCTTTTTGCAACAACAAAAACAACTCTTGTAAACTCATTATGCCCTAGTACAATTGTGCGAATTTGACGTAACTTCACGCCCGCCCACAACATAAAATGTTTTTTTGCATGCGCACGCGCCCCTTTGCAAAACATCCGTCATTGTTGTGTCATTATTACGCTGTCTGCACTACAAAAGTGGACTACACTATTTGTGCGAACTTGCATTTCTTTTGTAGGTCGGGGATACCCTCCATTCATAGACCGGATTAGATTTGCGAATCTTTAGACAAGAATGTTGTTGTCCTTGTCTGCGAATTTTGATTCATAAGCAACTTTAACGTGTGATTTATAGGCACATAACTTTGTATGTGTGCTATGTAAGATTCTACGGAGAGCACCTAGAGCCGATAAAAACGTGCTTGTCCATATTTGAAGTAGGTATATTATATTTATTTACTGGTTGTGGAATATTTGTGTGAGCAAATTTAGTTGCGATATCAATACGGACAGTGTGTTATCGCGGCAATGGGTTGCGTTATCAAGCGTACGCATTTTATCTGCGCGACAGAACCGTGCGTGCGCGATGCGTTTCGCACCGACGCACACTTTGTCTTCACTTCACACGTACTTTGATTAATTGCATAAAAAACATACTCACTTTCGCAAACAAATTTACCAATTTTTAATAGAATTCACAATACGTGAGATTAGTTATGAAAATGCGTTACGCACATGTGAAACTGTGGTGATACCATAGGCATTGCTGCACGTTTATACATTTATATAGATAACAATAATTGTGTCGTTTTTTCGTTTTTTTGTGTGGTTATTATTATTATTTAACATACTTCACCGTTGTGATGGGAGACTTCAATGCGAAGTTGGGCACAAGGAATAGCGATGAGCTGAGAGTGGGGCCATTTGGATACGGGCAGCGGAACCCTCGAGGACAGAGGCTGGCTGACTTCATGGAGAAGGAGGAACTCTTTATGATGAACTCCTTCTACGAGAAGCGGCCATCCAGGAAGTGGACGTGGATAAGTCCCGACGGTTCCACTAAAAATGAGATAGACTTCATCATGACGACCAAGAAGCACATATTCGATGATGTCTCTGTGATCAGCAAGGTGAAAACCGGTAGCGATCACCGTATTGTTAGAGGCACATTGAATATCAATGTTAAGCTCGAAAGGTCACGTCTGGTGAAGTCTACGCTCCGTCCAAATCCTGTCCAAATCCAAAACCCCGAAGGCTTTCAGCTGGAACTCCAAAATCGCTTCCAGTGCCTAGCCGACTGTAACACAGTGGACGAGCTAAACGACGGGTTGGTGGAAACTGTCCAAGCTGTTGGATCGAAATTCTTTAAGACCCAACGCCGAAAGAAGACTCAAAAGCTCTCAGAAAAAACTCTTGAGCTAATGGCCGACCGGAGCGAAATGAAGCTGCAGTCTTCAGTTGATATGTCAGCCTACGGTGAACTCAATAGACGAATCTGGAGTTCCTTGCGACACGACTTGCGTGCTCTTAGTACTTCACGTATTGAGGCCGCAATTGAGCGGAACCAAGGCTCTAAAGTGTTCGCAAAGGATTCGTCTATTGGGCAACACCAAATGACAAAACTGAAGACCGAAAATGGTAGCATCATTTCATCCAAGCCTGAGATTCTGAGAGAGATCGAGAACTTCTATGGACAGTTATACACCTCGACACGTAAGCCCGCTACTAACACAGCTCAGGACATCAGAGCCAAGTTAGTCCGACACTATACCGAAGATATCCCGGACGTCAGCCTGTACGAGATTAGAATGGCCCTCAAACAGCTTAAAAACAACAAGGCACCAGGTGAAGATGGAATTACGACTGAACTTCTGAGAGCGGGTGGTAGACCGGTACTTTTAGTCCTCCAGAAGTTATTTAATTCTGTCATCCTTGAAGGTACAACGCCAGAGGCATGGCACAAGAGCGTGGTGGTGCTCTTCTTCAAAAAAGGCGATAACACCTTATTGAAGAACTATAGGCCCATCTCGCTCTTGAGTCATGTGTATAAGCTGTTTTCGAGAGTCATTACGAATCGTCTCGCACGCAGGTTTGATGAATTCCAGCCTCCCGAACAAGCCGGTTTCCGAAAAGGCTTTAGCACCATAGACCACATCCATACGCTGCGCCAGATTATACAGAAGACCGAAGAGTATAATCGGCCGTTATGCCTAGCGTTTGTGGACTATGAGAAAGCCTTCGATTCAATCGAGACTTGGGCGGTGCTGCAGTCCTTGCAGCGATGCCAAATTGACTATAGGTATATCGAAGTTTTGAAGTGTTTGTACAGTAAGGCCACTATGTCAGTCCGACTACAGGACCAGAGTACGGAACAAATTCCATTGCAAAGAGGCGTGAGACAGGGAGACGTTATTTCTCCGAAACTGTTCACAAACGCATTGGAGGATGTTTTCAAGCTCTTGGAGTGGAAAAGATCTGGCATCAACATAAATGGCGAGTACATCACTAACCTTCGTTTTGCCGATGATATAGTCATAATGGCGGAATCGCTCGAGGACCTTAGCACCATGCTCAACGACCTCAGTAGAGTCTCCCAGCAGGTTGGTCTTAAGATGAATATGGACAAGACAAAGATCATGTCTAATGCTCATGTTCCACCTATACCGGTAATTGTTGGGAACGATACTCTCGAAGTTGTCGACAAGTATGTCTACCTAGGACAGATTGTCCAATTAGGTAGGTCCAACTTCGACAAAGAGGTGGCGCGAAGAATCCAACTCGGCTGGGCAGCGTTCGGGAAGCTTCGTCCTATCTTTTCGTCCAAAATACCGCAGAGCCTGAAAACGAAAGTTTTCAATCAGTGTGTGTTGCCAGTGATGACTTATGGAACTGAGACATGGTCTCTTACTGTTGGCCTCATTAGTAAGCTCAAAGTCGCGCAGCGAGCTATGGAGCGAGCTATGCTCGGTGTTTCCCTGCGAGATAAGCTCCGGAACGAGGAGATCCGCAGGAGAACTAAAGTGACCGATATAGCTCTTAGAGTTAGTAAGTTGAAGTGGCAATGGGCAGGCCACATCGCTCGTAGAACTGACAACCGATGGGGAAGAAAGGTTCTCGAGTGGCGACCACGAACCGGAAGACGCAGCGTGGGCCGGCCCCCCACTCGGTGGACCGACGACCTGGTGAAAGCCGCGGGGAGCCGATGGATGCAGGAGGCGAGCAGCCGCTCAAGGTGGCGTGCTTTGGGGGAGGCCTATGTTCAGCAGTGGACGTCTTCAGGCTGTTAATGATGATGATGATTATTATTATTTAGCTTCACAATTAAACTCAGTCAACAGGTATGGTAGGTAGGTACTTTTTGGTAAAATATGTTTGATATGTATGTTATAAATAGAATAAGTATATAACATTTACGAAGACAAAGCTCAATACCTATTACATAGTACTATTACAGTTTAGTGTGTATTCTGTGGTATTAAAAAAAATCAATTAACACAAAGCGTTATAGTGTTCATTGCAGCTGTGAGGATAATAGAGGTTCTTAGGACGAGATGTTAGTCGTTACTGAAATTATAATTACTAGCGGCTCGCCCCGGCTTCGCACGGGTATAATAGTTTTCGCTGCACACGCGATATAAAGAATATTTCAGGTAATTTTTTACACCTTAGGTTACATTATTGGTGTTTTAGTGAGAATCCCTGTTTTTTTTGAAAATATAATTTAGCCTATGTCCGGGGATAGTGTAGCTTCCCAACAGTGAAAGAATTTTTCAAATCGGTTCAGTAGTTTCGGATCCTATTCAATGCAAACAAACAAACAATCAAATCTTTCCTCTTTATAATATTGTTATATTGTTATGTTATAGAATAGGCAATGTAAAAAATATATCCTCAGAAAATACATTGACTTTAAAACCAAAAAAATTACGCGTTAGTTTTATTATAAAAGTTAAACTTTGCTAAAATAATAAAACGAATGAATAGAGACGATAGTTGAGCTATGAGAAAGTAAACTACTAGATAACGTTATCTATACGGAAAAACTAATGCATTGATAAGAGCAGATAACGAAATGACAAATTGCAAGAGAATAAATTGAAATTTGTTGCGCGGACATGCAAACCGAATTCAATAGTTTTTTAATTATCAGGATCGCTAGCAAAATAAAAAACATTATGACAGACAGTTATTTAAAGTGATGGCACGAATAAAATGTCCAAATATTTTATATCCCCCATAATAGGTTTTAAGGGACAAAGGATCGAGTCATATTTGGCAACAAAATAGTCATGGGCAATCTTATCGTGATATAAAAATGAGAAAAGGGGTTTAACACTAAGCCTTTTGAAGCGGGTCGAATTGGGTATGGACATGAACATATTCCACAGTATTTTTTGCTATTATTTGAATAATAAAACTGTCAGGGATGTTTTACGCATAAGTGATATTTATTTTTTGTTTTCCATATTCTTGTGATTCTAGTGTGTTTTGGAACGGAAAGTTGTAGACAAATATTTTAACAATTTCTTTTTATTTCATACATAAATACTTATTACTATTATACAAGCTGCGCCCCGCGATTTCACCCGCGGATAAAAAGTAGCCTATGTGTTAATCCAGTACATAAGCTATCTATATTCCAAGTTTCATCCAAATCCGTCCAGCTATTTGAACGTGAAGGAGTAACAAACATACACACATACACACATAAAAACTTTCAGCTTTATAATATTAGTGTGATAGTGTGATGTGATTATTAGAATACGTTTTCAAGCTCTTAAAGTGGGAAGGATGTAGCATCAGTATAAATGGCGAGTACATCACTAACCTTCGTTTTACCGATGATATAGTCATAATGACGGAGTCGCTCGAGGACCTTGGCACCATGCTCAACGACCTCAGTAGAGTCTCCCAACAGGTTGGTCTTAAGATGAATATGGACCACCTATACCAGTAATTGTTGGGAACAATACTCTCAAAGTTGTATACAAATATGTCTACCTAGGACAGACTGTCCAATTAGGTAGGTGCAACTTCAACAAAGCGGTCGCACGAAGAATCCAACTCGGCTGGGCAGCCTTCGGTAAACTTCGACCTACTTTTTCGTCCAAAATACCGCAGAGCCTGAAAACGAAGGTTTTCAATCAATGTGTGTTACTAGTGATGACTTATGGAACTGAGACTTGGTCTCTTACTGTTGGCCTCATTAGTAAGCTCAAAGTCGCGCAACGAGCTATGGATAGAGCTACCTATGCTTGGTATTTCCCTGTGAGATAAAATCCGGAACGAGGAGATCCGCAGGAGGACTAAAGTGACCGATATAGCTCTTAGAATTAGTAAGTTGAAATGGCAATGGGCAGGCCACATCGCTCACAGTACTGACAACCGAAGGGGAAGAAAGGTTCTCGAGTGGTGACCACGAACCGGTAGACGCAGCGTAGGCCAGCCCTCCACTCGGTGGACCGACGATCTGGTGAAAGCCGCGGAGAGCCGATGGATGCAGGTGGCGAGAAGCCGCTCAATGTGGCGCTCTCTGGGGGAGGCCTATGTTCAGCAGTGGACGTCTGCAGGCTGTTGATGATGATGATGATGATGATGAATCTAGAACTTAGATAATAGAAATAATATTACTGTATTAAACTAGGTCTGACAAGTATTAATGTTGAAGAAACTTTTTAAATATGTATTATTTAAAAAAACAGTATGACACTACAACAATGTTAGTAGGATCCGAACGTCTAGTAGTAAGTATTGTACCTACCTACTTACCTACCTATCTCAACGTTATGTGATCGATAGAAAGAGCTTTAAAACAGACTGGGTCAACTAGTATCATAAAACAATACCTCTTTTCCGATGCAATTATTAAAAATAGAATAATAGACAGCATGTCGTAGATAATTACGCGACATTGTTTGTTCGAAATTGTCTATGCCCTACAATATTTACCGTAGCGGACTGGCTCTCAATAAAAAGGAGCAATTATAATAAAAATACAATTTTGACCGCAACCCCTACTATTATAGCTGAGGGGTGTTCGCAAATAAACCGGCCGTAAACTCGTAAACATGCTAGGGCTTTGTATCGACATATGCCTGATCATATTTGGGATAAAGATAATATTGTATGATTACATTTGAATTGATAGCCTATGTTATTGTATGCAGGTAGGGAAAGTCACGCAGACAGGTTTTGAATGCCACGAATATCAGGAAACAATAGGTTTAGAATCTAGAATCAATCTCGTAAAGCAGTACTAACACTGTGGCTGCGATTGATAACTAAAATCAAGGTGGAATAATTGCATAGATTGCGTGTCAGTCCCCGTTCTCAGAACGGTCGAACCTGGATGAGTTTATTGCGAATGATACCTGTAATTATAGTATAGGCCAGCTATCGCACTGTCCATCTATTTTGCACCACCGTCAACTGCCGCACCACCACCGGCTACACGCTCACCGGAAATAACGTATGGACACAATACATTACTTACTATTGATTGTGCTAAAAAACACCTCCCTTCGCTACACTCACGTGCTATACCATAATTGCATGCTTTGATGTTTACACTTGTCATGCATGTTTTAAAATATCACCTTACTTCGTTGTTCGTGCAAACTAGCTTATTAGAAAATTAATAGGTACTAAAAATTCAAATGTGTGAATTGCAAAATACGTTACAAGTAAATAGACGCATAAATTGGGTGTTTCGTTCAGAGTTACGAAAGACAGGCGGCTTTTCTCAACGTTTAGCGACATCGAAAGCGGTCGTAAATTTAAAAATGCGGGTAGCGCATTTTGTACCTATCGTATCGTTAGGTGTGACACAGTATAATGTAACCTAATGGCAAATGACTAACTGCACAGTACATGAAGTACGAATAAAACCAAGTATACTTTGTGCTCTGAAGGCGCAGCGTAGAGGTAGCAACAAAATATCACACGAATACGTTTTCTACTTTCCAATGCATTTTAAAGTATCGTGTCAGTGCAACGACCAGCATGCGATGGGACGATCTCTCGCGGCTAGCAGATCGAGTCCGCCCAAGGACGTCCACTCCACCACAGCCTCCGAACACACATCGACTTTATCCGGTACAAAATAGGCGTTATTTTCAATTGTTTCACACCGTAGATAATCCCTTGGCCCAGTCAGTAAGAAAAATGATCCTGTATAAAAAAAGTAAAAAGCTGAGAGCTCGCGGTTGTTTTATTTCTTTAGGCCGCGGCGAAGCCAACATGGCCGCGAGTCAGGGCGAATTATCTCTGGATATACTTTATGAGATTTTTATCAAGCCATGCATCCCCAAGAAGAAGCTATGTTATAGGAAAATCAGAGCCAGCTGTTTATGTTATACCTCTTTAGTTTTATTAAAGCCTTATCGACATATTTAGGCAACGAAAACATGTAATAGTCAAGCAAATTATGCATATCGTAGGTATCCAAATGTTTCAGTAAGTCAAATGTATAAATAAATAAATAAATGTATTAGTGAAAAATTCGTTACGCGCCACCCTGTCTGCAAGGCAGGTGCTTGCCGATATTTTGACAACGATACTTAGCAGAACCGCCTTTTTTAATTCGATTCCTTTTTTTTTCAAACGCTCTTGACCCATTTTAATAATCGATGTTATCTTTAGTTTTATGCTTTACAAAAACTATTTCAAAGTCAACCGAAATGTTTTAATTGCTTCTGTATAATATAGATATAGAGTTTGTCATATTGCTTTAAATAATTGCGTTTTTTTAAATTTAATATGAATAAGTGTTAAATAAGACGATAAAACATAACGAGCAACCATTTTGTGTATTTTTCTTTAAATACATTAATGAAAATTTTAAGGTATAGAGAAAAGTTGCCACTATATTTATTCATCATCATCATCATCATCATCATCATCAGCCTGAAGACGTCCACTGCTGAACATAGGCCTCCCCCAGAGCGCGCCACCTTGAGCGGCTGCTCGCTTCCTGCATCCGTCCCCGCGGCTTTCACCAGGTCGTCGGTCCACCGAGTGAGGGGCCGGCCTACGCTGCGTCTTCGGGTTCGTGGTCGCCACTCGAGAACCTTTCGTCCCCATCGGTTGTCAGTTCTACGAGTGATGTGGCCTGCCTATTGCCATAGGTACACTATATTGTACTATATTCATTAAACAGGTATAATATGCCTGAACCAAAAATCCTACTGCATAAAATTATTTTAATTTGGACAAATATAATGTATTTAGGTACTACCAATTTGCAATACCAAAAACCATTTTATGTATTTATTAATGTGTGGCGGTTGTATGAGACAATGGGAGGAAAGAGTGTATTGTTTCATTTGGTCCCGGGGAGTTTCGCTACAATGAGTCGCATCCGGGATCGCCGGTCGGCCACGGGCTATGCTACTACAGTACCCACCCAAAATGAATACATTAGACAATAAGCTTTATAAACAAAATGGTTTTGGGATGCGAGTCATTTTTGTAATTTGTACACGATCTTAGTGGTTGGCAATTGTACAGTAAAGGATGGAATAGATGTTGAACTCTTAATGTAAGAAAAATAATAAAAAGTTTAAGAGATAATTATGAACTTGTGGATTGACTGTGGTATGTAGGTAGATATGATAATAGGTATAATGGTGGTGTGTAATCCTGCGCATGATGGAATAGGGTGTGGATAGTAAATAATTAATGATAATCTTTTGAAATGCTTTGTAATCTCCTGATTAATAAGAATTTAATAATAATAATAGTAGTAATTAGAGTTGACGTAAATATTAAAATTAGAATTAAATAATAATAGCGTTGACATGTACCAATAAACTTATATAATTGTAGAAACCACTCAAAATGTAAATGTGCAGCGCCCTTACAGGGCACATATATTGATCCTGAAGACAACCTGACATGTACATCTAGTCTGTATTATATGTGAGCACAATAAATGAATATGAATATGAATATGAGTTTAAGTCGCGAAAGTTTAAAAGGTGTACTCAATAAAAAGAACCTACACAAAAATAGCATCAAATATGTACTCAATCTTATAAAATCCTGAAAACAGGCTAAAATAAAAGTCTGAATCGAACTATTTTGCTTTTTTTTAACGTTGCACATAACTTTTGTATGGAATTATTTCTCATTAAGTACCTACCTATACTAGAGAGAACCTGCTAAATTTTGCTTTTCAACTGATGTCCTGTATTTATAAAATTTATATATATTTATCCTGGAATTTGGACGTTTTCCAGCGGATTCACAAACATACCGCGACTCCTGCTGCCTTGCATCGAAATGACTCGTATAATGAACAGACAGTATACTTGTAGTTAAATTATAATAGGTAGCTGGTTTATAAAATTAATTACTAATGATCAAAATCTTTACGGAAACATAAAACAATACATCAATGAAATGTATGTCGAATGTGTGTTTCCACTAAGATATTTTGCATAGAGCAAGGAATAATAATATAGGCTCGCGCCCCGAGTGTACCTTTTTTCTGCTCTGTGATTTTTTGCAAGGGGTGTAGGTAAAAAAGTCACAGTTCTGAAATTTCAAGTCACAGATACCCAAAAGCTTACACGGAGCTACACAAATTCGTTTGCACTAGTTAGCACAGTTCTGTTAATAACAGATAAGAGGGTAGAGTCACCCCAGATAGTATAAAATAATAAAATCATCCAGGGCGCGTGGCAGGATGCTGGTGACAAATGATGAGACCGACGCTTTGCGTGAAATTACAATTATCTCTTTATACTTCACAACCCTTCACTCATTATGCAAAGTTAATGTATTAATTGACATTAATATGTATTATTTAGTAAGTTAAATCTCTTGCTCGTTTGTGTTTTGTTGTACTTGTGTCAACGTGTTTCTTTTTGTATAAGAATTGTTTTGATCTCAATGACAAACACGGAATGACTCAGCGCTTTTCTACCGCTACTTACTTGATGAGTGTAGCTTCGTAATATTTTGTGATGTATGTTTACGTTCGTTTATCCCTTACGGTTGATCAGGCGCGTCAATTTCATCTCAACGAGCCACCATGCGGGATCGCATTATTGCTTTTTTATTAGTGTTTTTTTTTATCCCCCGCTTCGCAGTTTTTGTCATGCGTGGGATAGGTCGGGACGCGTCTGTTTATTTATGCTGGTATTAGCATAATGCAGTTTTGTGCAGCTCTTTGTGCATCAATTGTCGCGAACATAATTTATATCAATTGAAATCGCATGTCCTACGTGGTTTATAAAGTTTAATGGCCTCTATGGGTGAGACAGCGGGTTCCGCGAATCGCTAAGCTAAGTACCGAAACCCGTCCGAATCAAAGGTCATAACTGTTCGTTTGTCCACAATGGAGCATTTGCATTCGAGTTTCCGGCGTAAATAGCCAAATTATCGTGAATTTTTAAACGGTCGTGTGGTTGACCGCTGATATTAACATTTCACTGCGCATATCAGTATAAATGCATTTAGATAACGTAGTTTAAATCCAGTGAATGTGGGAAACAATGTGCCGAATGTACAATATGATCATAAATACTTTGTTGACGTTGTTTAAATTTAGCCGTAATTACGCCGGATGATATTGCCTCGATAGACAATAGGTACTATAATTGTTCTATATTTACTTGAAAACATTGCATTAGTCAAATGGCGTACATATACCTAACTGTATATAATTATTTCTTGATTCGATATTCAATTGCATGCTAAGGTCACAAAGTATTCGACTTCAATCTATATTATGTACTAATAAAACTGTACATTGAATATTTTTTTCACGCGCGCTGAAACTACTGAACGGATTTCGCTAAAATTTGGTACCTATTGGTAATAGATAATTTTTCAGAATAACATTTAGAATACTTTAAGGATGTAATTTTTTGCAAGAACTTTTGTTTGTGCTATTTATTTACGTATAGGTAATGATCCTGTCAAAGGGAAGAGAACAGGGGTAGGACGTAAAACTAATTAACTCGTGCGAAGCCAGGGCGGGACTAGTATTATAATAAGTTTATATTGAACAAAATAAATAAGTTCAAGTAAGTATTATGTTTTAACTTTGGTAAATCTCATGCAAATAATCAACTCGAGGTTTGTGCAACTGATTGAAAAAATCCCAGCACTCAAGTGCACTCCACACGAGAGTATATCGATATGCAAATGATTGCGCACAAAGATTTAAAGTGGCTCTCTATAATATTGGGACTCTCCTATACTTGCTGGTGGAGTCGCACGGGCGTTTGCTGCCTTTGTTTATAAGTCATGGAATTTAAAGTATTAGTGAATTTATTCGTGGGAAAATATGATCAATCGCTTTAATTTTCACTACAGTTATTTATTTCTAGAATTTTTAAATTGTGCAATAGGAGGTAGTCATTTTATATATATACCTTACTGTACGTATATAACTAAAATAATTATCTGTGTAAGTTGTGTAGCATGTAATAAATATAAATACTTAGTTTTAATTTTTGGCGTACTTAAAAATATTTTTGCAATGAAAAAAAAGAAAACTTGAATTTGATTTTTTTTGTTTTTTTTTGTTTGTTTTTTTTTTTAATTTTTTTTTTGCGTTTTTATTATCTCTGGTATGGACAGTTAGGTAAATAGTTAGATATCCTAATCTAAACACTGGAATGGATATGAATGTGAAGTCACGGAGTGAGACTAGTTCGATAAACGTTTTTTAACATCAACAAACTGTCTTTTTATTTTACTTTTTTGCTGTAGTAATTATTTATTGATCTAAAAATAAAAATGTAACATAAAATACACAAAAAATTCTTAAAAATTTAATAAAATAAAACAAAAATGGGCTATTCCAAAACATGATATATTTATGAATGATCGTCTGACATGATTTAGTTGTTTACTTGTTACTATACTACCCTAATTTAGTACCTACCACATCAATGAAGTGATCCAGTTCAGAATGTGTTTGTTATAAAACTTTTTATTTTCCAATATGTTTAGTTTTTGCCGTCGAGTCGATATAATTGTGAATTTGTTAACGTGGTCCTAAGGAACCCACGAGACAGACTTGACCTAGTGTGGGGGCCACTAGTACTACTGTTAAATCTAAAATTTACCTTTTTGGAAACAAATAAATAAAGATTTATCTTTAGTTTTGTAAACGGTTATTATTATCTACTAACCAAGAGGTAGGTAAGTAGATTTTACTTAAGTCACGTTTCATAGCGAGACTTATTAAAATTTTTGTTATTGTAACTTTTGACATGCCAATGTAACTCCATGTTATAGGTGAATAAATGTATGAATTTACGAAGATATAAATAAGAACAAAATCGATCAAAGGATTTTTCTTTTATTGACATAATCGATGGAATTCCGCGTGTCCCGTATCATTGGTGTATTGTGTAGTCATGAAGATTGACGTGTGATGCGTTTAACGCTCTATTCTACTTATCGGATATTAAATATACCTACAATTTATTATTCATTATTTACTGGCAACAACATATTATAATATTTGTTATATTGACGTGACGCTTAACATCAGGAGAACTGCTAGTTCGTCACGTCATTCATTTACATAAAAAAAAAATATTTATATATAATCTAGAGATACAAAAAACGAACTTATAACTAGTTTTATAGAATAATTTAGTTTTAGATTTAGTTTAATTTGTTTTTCGAGATACATACTTAATTACCTTTTCATGTCTTCGATTTTTCGTGGAATAACATGACGATAACGCATAACATTATTAAAACCACATCTTAGTGTTATTTTTAAAAAAATACTGTTTGAATAGTATGCGTATAAAATAATTTGGGTCGTTTTCATTGTTTATATTTTTTTTCATGTAAACGAATGATGTGACGAGCTAGTCGTTCGCCTGATGTTAAGCGTCACGGCTGCCCATAACAGATTCCAGTGTCACTCGGAACACAAGATTAAAGTTTCGCGTGACACTGCGCACTGCGTACGTCATCCTGAGACATCACACAATATAAAAATGATTTCTCTTAAATGTGATGATTCATAAGTCTCATTTACCCAGTAATTTCACTAGCTACAATGCGCTTCAAACCAGAACACATAGTGCTTGCACACTACTGCTTGGCGGCAGAATAACTGGCAAAGCGGTGGTACCTACCTAGACGAACTTTGCAGAAAAGTCCTAGTAAATTATGTGATCTATGCTTAAATTCTATCATTACATACTTTATAAATAATATAATAGAAAACAGTAGGTAAACTTTAATTTTAGTTATTCGTATAAGTACTCAGTGTAACCATACAAAACATATTCCCCTATTTTGGCGGAAGACAGGCTGCAACCATCAGCCACAAAAAATATTGCAGTACACCATCTTGTTCTATTTTTGAGTGTATTTCGCGCTATTTTGGCGTTCCCTCGCCGCCAATGTGTCAATGACCCTGTTTCGAGCGTTGTTCACGCACTTTTCGGAATTTCGGGGCGATCTTGAATAATTGTAGCGTACCGTAGATATATTAGCGTAATGTAAATAATGATTAAGTATAAAAGGTTCTTTTTTTTGGTTGTTGTTGTGGCTATTTTGATTGTGTGTTTTTGATAGTAATGTGCTGTAAGCAGATGTAAAATTACCTACTTGTTTAGGTAAAGACCAAAAATCTTTGTGTCTATCACTACCTACCTATATATTTTTTAATAACAATATTTCACAAAAGACTTGACGTTTTGAAATCTAATGTGCTTATGTAGGTATAAATTATTGTTATGCATGTTGCAACATAATTAATTTCGTCATCTAGGAAAATTAACAGGTAGGTACTAGGTACCTATAAGTAATACTAAGTATTGTACCTACCTGTTAATTTTCTTAGGTGTTAGTTTTTGTGGTTTTGTCTGTTGTTTTTAATATTGTTTCGGTCTGTTTTTTGTTTTTATTATTTTTTAGCGACTGTGTCTTTCAGCAAATTTTCTCCGTTTTCAGTAAAAGAAAAGAATATCAATGGTAAATGCAACGAAAGATCTTTTTTGAGACATGACGCGCAGTTTTAACGTTAGCATACAATAGCCACGCGAAGTACGCTTGCATTTTTCATGAGCTGAACTCGACTCTATGCCGTTCCTATGAAGCGAGACGCGTTCGCGGCGCACACACCGAGAGAGGGCACGTAGCATGCGCGTGCGCACTCACGCACACAGACGCCCGCGCCCTCCTCAGCGCTGCAATTCGTCGGGCGCGGCGCGTAGCGTCGCCCGCTCCTCCGCCCGCACCCGCACGCAATTGCACTGCACTCCGTCTCCGCTGCGCCGCCGCGTGCGTAAAAAGCGCACGCGAGAGGCGCGGGGCGCGACGCGCGACCGCGGAGCCGCGCCAGGCCCGCGCCCGCGCCCGGCGCCCGCCCGCAGACAGTCATTGCCAGACGCTCGCGAGAGCACGCCGCCCCCACAACAGGGCGCGACCACTTGTGCACTCGCGATTCAACCCCTAACGTGCGACAGAACTTTTATCGTGTGCCAGTGCGAATCTTACATGAAAGTACGAATTTGTTTACGTGAAGTTGGATTAACTTTGTTTTGGTGAGTTTATTTACCCACCCCTAATTTAAAACTTGAATGCCAGTTGTCGTAGTATCTCGTAGAGGTGCTACGACTCGTAGACCCTAGTCAGCGGTTCAGCTGAAACCGTGCAAAAAGTAAGTACGAATACGTTTGCTAAGACTGAATGCGAGCAAGGCAAGTGATTTTAAGCTGTTTTCTGCACTAAATAAGAATGATAATTCTGTAAGCCGGCACAATGCTGAATTCACGGGCAACAAACATGACAGGAGGGAATCCGGCGTAACCGCTTTCATCGGTCCCCCAAGTTCGATTATACCTGCCGAATAAAAGGTAAAAAGTCAATTTGGCAGTGTGGAAGGGCTACGTATCGTAATATGTAAATGTGGTAGGGCGGTGCAGTTGAGCGGTCGCGGTGAGCCGGTGCGTACGTTGTCAGTCGCTGGTCGCTGGTCGCAAGGCGAGGTGCGAGTGAGTGCGGATTGCACGTCGCTTTGTGTACAAGCGGATTTATCGCCGACGCCGGTGCTCATAGCGACCGAGCATTTGAACTTTGTAAAACAGTGCTCACGTTTTGACTGTATCAGCCATGTATCCCGGCACGACGTACGAGGAAATTTTGCCAGGTATATGTTCTGACTTTATTTTTATACGTTTTCTTTACATATTTGTGACAATTGTTGGTTTTGTTCGTACTTAGATCGATTTACATGTAAAATTGTATGCTGGTAATATAAAAAAAACATTGTAGTTTGTGTATCTACTGCGGATTGTTATCCGTAGAACTTGATAATTATTTCTTAGTGTTTCCCCTTTACTCTTTCAGTCGGGTTTAATTTTTCTTCTTGAATACAATAACGTATGTACTTGAAAGTTTATGATTTATAGTATCGCCAGCTTAGCGTAACCAACAGATTAATCATTAATTTATAAGAAACATTTGGCCCCGTTCACGACTCAAATTTTTCGTTTACATAAAAATTCATACTAACTATTAAAATCAATAGGTAGTAGTAAAGTAATATTTAGGAAAATTAAACCTTTAACTCATAACCAGGGCATCTAATACAATGAGTTTATTTTGTTCACAGAAGCTCAACTAAGCAAAATGGGGAGTAGCGAAGGTCAACAAACCTTTTGCCTGAAATGGAACCACCACAAAACGAATTTGGTGGAAATTTTGGAAGCCCTTATCAAAGTAGAGACCTATGTGGACTGTACCTTGGTGGTGGACGACCAGGTGACATTCAAGGCACACCGGGTAGTATTGGCCGCCAACTCCCCATACTTCCAGTCCATACTCGCCGACGTGCCGATGGACCACTGCAGCATCCTGTTTCCCGGGGTCAAGGACTTCGAGATGCGCGCCCTTCTCGAGTATATGTATACCGGTGAGGTAAACGTGACGCAGGCACACATCCCTCGCATCATGAAGGTGGCTGAGCAGCTGGAGGTGAAGGGTTTGTTTGACATGTCGGAGCTGCGGCGGCGGCCAGGCAGTACGGAGCGCACGCCGGCCGCTTCGCCGCCGCGCGTTGTGCCCGCTGCGCCTTCCAGCGTATCTCCACCGGCACCCGCGCCGCCGTCGCGCTGGCCGCCTCCACCCGCCATGCCGGTCTTGTCCGCCGCCTACGACTCTGCTGATATGAATCCACTCAAACGTAAAAAACTCTCCAGTATGTTAGCCACACGTGACACGCCCATCCTTAGGAACGTTTTAGCTCAAACCTCTCCTATTGACTCGCAACCGATGTCTCTGGTGTGCCATCCAGTCAACCAAAGCGCATCGCCACGGCTACACTCGAACGGTTCCGCGCACGAGACAGATCGCCCTCCGAGTCCTCAGCGACCTTTTGACTACCGTCCGCGTAGGCTGTCCTCTCGAGCTTCGTCCCCTCATTTTAATAGATCTGACCGCTCGGAAGATGCACACTCACCTTACACGGAGCGTTCCTTCGAAGAAGATCACCAGCGTTCTTTCCACCCGTCTCCACCGCCTGCTAATTTCCAACAAGACGTTAGAGCCGGGTTGGCACCGTACGTACCTCCACAACAGAAGCCCGAATGGAAGCGGTACAAACAATACACGAGGTCAGATATACTATCAGCGATTGAATGCGTCAGGAATGGAATGAGCGCACTGCAGGCGTCGCGTAAATATGGCGTTCCTTCACGTACTCTTTACGATAAAGTGAAGAAACTTGGCATCACAACGAGCCGGCCGATGAGCCGAGGTGTCAAACGGGAGAGCAACGGTGCCGCGTTCCCATACGGATTAAGCGGGGCTGGCGGTGTTGAAGATGGCAATCATCAAACTACGACACCTCTTATTGATCCGTCGTTTCTGCAACAAGCTCTAGAGGGAGCGACTAGGGATGGAGGTCGCGAAGCCTTACATGCCATGGCCCTGGCGGCCGCTGCACACGCCGCGCTGGCGCCGCGCACGACGCCGCCACCTCCAAGGTCGCCGCCACATTCGCCACGCTCACCACTGCCGGATGAAGATCATGTAGAAGACCTGTCTGTACCACGTCGCCGAGAACACGACCCACCCGCTGGCGTCATCGTTCCTCCGCGTAACTTTGCGCTAGATTGTGGTGATAGAGATTGACCCGTCGAGGTCGTTGAAAAAGTACATTTGAAAAGACTGACTTAGGCGTACAAAATTAGAAGTAAGACTCAAATCGGTAGGCTACTGGCAGGACGCGCCGCGCGCGCAAGCCACTCTTAACCGGGCGCTCCGGCCGGGCGAATGCAATGGGCCCCGCGGCCACTTCTATGCTACCCCTCTTCATTTCTATTTATTTCCAAGAGCCATCGCCACCTCTGAACGAAATCAAATTTCCGTTTGGAGGTGGACGATGCCCTATTGTGATTTTATTTTTTGTTTATTTTCTTCTTGGTTATTTTATGTTATAACATTTACGTCTTTGTTAATAAATAGCGATTTAGGTTAGCTTTAAGTAGAAAGTAGTGTTTTAAGTTGACCGGTAAGGGCCGAAGGGCGGTAAGGCAGCGCCGGCTTCGCAGCCGCCGCGCCTGGGGCTAGTACGCCTGGGCGAGTTTTATAATAATTGTGCAATTTGTTGTCCGCGACTGTGATGTTCATTAGACTGAAATGCCCCAACTACCTCACGCTCGCTACTACAGCTCACTCTAGTCCACGTCGTGACGTCGCACCATGCCATACAGATGACGTAGCGCTGGCTGACGCTACCTCTAGAGTAGATGATTCGCTCACCTCAGTTCGGCTGAGCATCTCATCCGACAGTAGAACATGCGAGAACCGACGTCATTCGCGTCTCACTGGATGCGATGTATGATACCGACCTATTATTCCTTGTGTTACGGGTTAGATTAATTTATTGTTTGCCATAAAATATTCGTTGTTGATTGATACCTAGTTGTGTTCACTATTTCAGAGTAATATTTTGCACAAGCACCGTGATTCTTGTTAGAATATAAGAAGATTTCGTAATCATAATCACTTAGGTAAGAATGCTCAATGTTTTTCTTATTAGATTTTGTGGTAAACAATTTGCTGTTACATACGTAAAGTTCTTGTTTGTCTATAAGTAATGTCAATAATTGAGTAAAATTGTAGAATAACATTATGTTCTGCAATATCTTGAGTAAACATACTATAATACTTACTACGTATAATGACAACTGTATATAAAAATAGATTGTGAATTAATATCTTTTTAATTATTGTTCGGATCCATCGGTTCGGTTGTATGGTCCATTTAATGTTGGTATCTATATTTACCGGTTATTTAAACACACCTCTGTTACATTATTAAGTTGAACATTATTTTATTATTTGGTAATTGATTGGAAGACTGATTTGTTACTTTAGTCTAGTTCGAAAATGCCATAGATACGAAAGTATATCTACCTTAGTATTCACATAGATACCTACGTGAAATTGTAATTAATTATATAAGTTAATCGACCTAGGAATATGAGTTTATTGAGTGTGTAGAAACTACACTTTGTAGGTCTCACTATTTTGTGCCTTTATTTTGTTGTAATAACGACAATTATTGTGTGTGTTAGGACATTCCAGTAGATGCAATTATGCACGTTTGATCAATATCGGAACAATTCCAATGGATTAATGTTGATGTGCTTTATTTTTTTACTGCCTCTTCTATATGGACTAACGTAGTAGTTTCAATGCTGCATTGTCGGCTGTCTTACAGTTTTTGTTGATGAAAAATACTTATACCTAATGTTATTTATTAATTATCCACTTCTGTGCCTATAAATACCTATTTGTAATGAGCGATGTTATTGCACTAGAGTTCAATTTTATGTTGTGAATTTTAAATATAGTATCATCTTTAATTTGTAAGTAGGTAGTTGTATCTATGTAGGCTATAACAGATCGTGTTCGTTCTCGTAACATCATATTATTATTATAAGAACTCTATATTTACAAATAATATAATGTTATATATATAAATTAAACGTTTAATATCGTACGTAAATGTTGTTTTTTTAAATGGCTATAAGGTGTAAGAAAATATGCGAATAGATAGGATAGGTACCTACTGGGAAAGCACCTAAAATATTTATAGGAAATAGATTTTCCGTGGGTAGTTATAAAACACATGTTTCACAAGGATTTTTAAACAAGTGAACATTACATAGGTATAATTAAATTATAGTATAAATGATATAAATAAAATATCATATCCCCGTAAATTGATTTTATAAAATAAACTTATGAAGTTTTATAAATATTATTTGATTTCCGGCAGAGGTTAGGTACCTCAATGCAGATACATGTATTTTTGTATTTTATAAACGAAGAAATGTTTCTTTTGATTAAATTGTACCAAAAAGTGGTCAAATGCTATGCCTATAAATTATAAAAAAAAAAAGAAAAAAAGAGCACCATTACTTACCTACCTATTGTATATGTATAGTAGGTATACTTGGTCTTCAGGCTGATGATGATGATGATGATGATGATGATGATGATAATGATGATGATGTATCCGCGCCTGGCCTTAACGCAAGTTTACCGTTTCACATTAAGATAAAACTAAGAAAAGTTTTGACAAGCTGTTAGCAAATTTCAGCAAAACTGCTTTAAAAAAAATTCAGTCAAAACACAGTCGGTAAGGTGTTTTTTCCACAATGGAATCAATTGCTCAAGTGGCCATACAACATATTTTCTGAAACATAATATGGGATATACAGAATTTTTCGCGCTCGCTTCGCTCGTGCTTTTAATATTTATAAGTGCCTCGTTTATGTTAATGTTATATACCCAGCGCGCTGTTACTAACATAGTAATTCTACATTTATTTTTTTTACCAATCATTTGATGCCAGCAGCAGCAGTACCTGCTCCGCATAGTTTTTTTTATGTAAACGAATGACGTGACGCGCTAGTCGTTCGCTTGGTGTTAAGCGTAACAGCCGCTCATAAGGCTCAATTCAGACAGAGCAGCAAAATGCTCGAGCAGTTTTTAAGTGCTGTATGAATATCAACCTTAATCTATTTAGACAAAGCTGAAAATGGTATGCAACATTAAAATAGGTAAGATTTTAATGTTGCATACTGTTTTCAGCTTTGTCTAAATGGAATAAGGTTTATTTTCCAATAGCACTTAAAAACTGCTCGAGCATTTTGCCGCTCTATGTGAATTGACCCTAATAGATTGCACTGTCACTCGGAACTCTAAATTAAAGTTTCGCGTGACACCGCGCACTGCGCACGTCATCCTGAGACATCACACAGTCTAAAAAGATTTCTAGACTGCGAGATCAGTTCTTAAGTCTCTTTTGCACAGTAATATCACAATTTCAGATGCTACTTTAAATTAAATTCCATAAGTATTGACTTTTACATTAAAATTTTATTCCTGATTTTACGTAAATTGACATACTAATTATAAGTAAGATGATTTATTGTGCACTGTGGAATCAAATGTTGAGATGTCCATAATTATGTATTTTCTGGAATATTCAATGTGGCAAATTTTCGAACTCGCTTTGCTCGCGTTTTTACTTTACTTTAGTTTATAACTAGCATACTTGTAAGTACTGATATGATAAGAGACAAGATCTACTCCAGTATCACGTTCCCAAGATATGCTTTCAATTTTCAAATTTACACTAGTGGCGCCGCTGTGCCGGAGTGTTGTCTTGAAGTTATGACTTGGCTCTCTCTAGGTCTCTTCATGTAGTGGTAGGGGAAAATAATCGTGTGGGACCCAGCATGAGAAATTTCTGACTTGCCCCCCCTGGGCCAAAAGCTGTATGGTTAGCACGGCCGGTAGACAAAACTGTCTTTCCCCTGTTTTACTCCAAGCAAGTATGAAGAAAGTGACGTAAAACGGGGAAAGACAATTTTGTCTACCGTCCATGCTAACCCAGCTGGGTACGCCCATGAGTATCTCCGAGTATCTCGCAACTAGCTCGGAATTTTTTTGCGAGTCGCAAGGTAACTCCGAGCAAAGTTCTCTATAACGTCTAATTATCAGTATCATTTAAGTCATCACTAGCAACACACTGGTTGAAAACTTTCGTTTTAAGGTTTTGCGGTATTTTAGACGAAAATATAGGTCGAAGCTTCCCGAACGCTGCCCAGCGAGTTGGATTTTTCGTGCGACCTTTTTGTTGAAGTTGGACCTACCTAATTGGATAATCTGTCCTAGGTAGGCTCTCCCTTACCTACCCGTCTTTTATTTCTACCCTGTAGATCCTAAAATAATAGTTATTTTAAACTGTAATAGATTTTACCTTGTCCGGGTGAGTGCATTTTATGCAGGGTGTGCATCGGAGGTGACCATAGAAGGTATAAGTAGGTTTAGATATGGTAGGTACCTATCTACCAAATATGAAACAGGTGGGTGGGTCTTAAGTTCTTAGGTGTAAAAGAAAGTTAAGTAGTAGGTACTTTAAGTAGGTAGTAGCTAACATCCTATCCCCATCTGCCCATCTAAGTAATTTTTCTGGTGAAACCTTGTCATTTCCTGCTGGGTTAGCATGGATGGTAGACTGAATTGTCTTTCCCCGTTTTACGTCACTTTCATCATACTTGCTTGGAGTAAAACAGGGGAAAGACAGTTTTATCTACCGGCCGTGCTCTGGACAGCCTCTTAGGTGTGGCAGTCGGTCGGGTCATAACCTGGAGGCGGCGGGTTCAATTCCCGCGGCAGGACAAGTTAGTAGTGCACATACAGTTACCAGCCAGCAGCCACTGTAATCTTAGAGATGGTCTATGAGGTCCAAAAGGGTGGAGCGGGTTCGGGAAAAATCACGATACATCACCAAGGGGTTATAAAGTTGCTAAAAACATCACGGCGGACGATTTCGCAGTCCTAGAATAATGATCGGATACTACTGCTGCCATCTATTAGTGCTCTGAAACAACATTACAACAACAACACTTGTTGGCATTTTCAAAAATACTCAATAGGTGGCGGTAGCATCGTTTAAGGTTTTGGCCGCAGAGTATAGTAATTTTTCCTGTTTTATTCACAGAATCACAGATTAGACACAAAAACAGTTGCTGCTGTGGTTTTATTTCTTTAACCTGTGGTTTATGGTTTTTATGACGTAATATCACGCCACTACTTCTCAGAGCTTTGATTGGTTGGAAATGTGTCATCGTATCGTATGATGGGTTGAAGTTGAAGTGGAAATGTCAAAAAATGTAAACACTCCAAAAATGTTATTGTATATACCAAAATAAAATGAGATAATGATAATTTTCGATGTATTAAATAATTAATATGGATCAAGAAGAATCATTCATAAACTCGGAGGTCTTCAATGTAAACGATATCGCGGAAATTGAAGGTAAGCAGCACCTTAGAACAAAACATTGCCCAAAATTTACGTACTTTACATGTGTGAAATTTAATAATTGAATTTCAGACTTCCTGAGTGGTTGCGACGGTGATTTTATGCGTAAACTTGAAGAAGAACTAACTTTTGTAGACAATGACACTGGAGTTCTGACTGTAGAAACAAAAATTAAGGCGGAGATTGCATCATCCCCTCAGGTGTCGCCAAGTTACAATACGCGCGGGAATCCAGTTATTTCACAGTTCACGCACAGGCATAAAACTGCACCGCCTGCACTAGAGACACCACAACATGTAAACACTAGCCCTGCGCAAGGGCTATTTGCCAGAGAGGAAACGTTTAATTTGCGTCAAATAAATGACGGCGCGCCTCTTCCAGACGTCACGCAAATTGGTCCTACCCGTGTACCTAAACAAGCACCGATGGTTGTCCAGCAAGTAGTCCCAAGTCCCGTTTATGTGAACTTAGCTCCAGGAAGTATTCAACAATTGCCTGATGGCACAGTGGTGAAGTTAGATGGAGTGAAACAAGTGAACCAAACTAAAACAAAGCAAACAAACCAGCCTCTTTTGATACAGAATAATGGGAAACCGTTTATATTGCAAACATCAGATGCAAATTTCTCTCCAGTTATATTGCAGTCGAATATTATTAATCCAGAAACTCAGACCCTAATGTATACAAGTGCACCAGTCCAGGGTAAGTAATTTTTAGTATATGTATTTTTATCTTCAATGCCAGGTTGATTGAACTAAATTACCTATATTTTATAAAATATCCTGAAAGAGTACAATCCTAGCCATTTTACAAATCCATTGCTGTGTTTATTTTTTTATGAGAATGAATGACGTGACGAGCTAGTCGTTCACCTGATGTTAAGCGACACGACCGCCCATAACAGTTGCAGTGTCACTAGGAACTTTAAAATAATAAAGTTTTGTGTGACACTGTACTGTGCACGTCATCCTGAGACATTACACAGTCTAGTAATCAGATTACTAGACTGTGAGATCAGATCATAAAGGCTCATTTGCCCAGTAATTTCACTAGCTACAATGCCCTTCAAACCGGAGCACAGTAGTGCTTGCACACTACTGCTTGGCGGCAGAATAACCGGCAAAGCAGTGGTACCTACCTGGACAAACTTTGCAGAAAAGTCCTACCACCTAGTAGTTAATGCTTTTAAAAGTTATTTAGAATTTTTTGAGTTTTATGGATGTGATTATGGACATCAAACTATGCCATTATGTGAAGTAGATCTAAATAGGTTATACTGTGTAACGCACAATACACCCGAGTGGGATGTCAGTGCAGGACTTATCACCCCCATGTAAAATTAGATTACAATTAGGTTATACTAATACCCCATATCACCACTAGCTTTATTCTCTATTTTTCCCTTGAGAATGGGAAAAATCAAAATCAAATGGCTTAAATCTCCACCACAATGATGATCTAACATTTTAATATTACTTTCAGCAACAACGCAAAGTATTATCACGAATGCAAAGTCCAGCACAGAGACAAGACCAATACACACATTCTTTGCTAGCAGCACTCCAACTCTTGTTGCAACTGGTATACCAATGGTCCTCGATGGTGATAAGTTTTCTCTGACCCCACAGCCCAAAGTTAAGGAAGTCAAGCGCAGTGCACACAATGCTATAGAAAGACGTTACAGAACTAGTATCAATGACCGGATTGTGGAGCTTAAGAATATGCTTGTTGGGGAAGAGGCTAAGGTAAATAAAACAATAGTGAAACAAAGAGGTATAATGTACTACATACTAGAGAAGTAATGGGAAACATAAATAGTTCCCATTTATGGTACAATTAAACTAAAATCCGCTACAGCGCTTTACAAGATCAAATCACCAAACCAAACTAAATGGTTGTGTTGTTCCATCAGTCTTTGTTTACTCTGCCAATATGGCTGCCCAAGTGCTCTGGCACCAACATAAATCGACAAAATAATATTTTATTTAGGTGTATTTTGTTCCAAATGCTAAACTTATTGTTTAAAAGTAATTCTGTCGCTTTAGTTTGTTTTACCTGACTGGTTTCTGTAGTATCTAAGCATGCATAATGGCATTTTCGGATCATAATTTTTATTGCAATACACATACAGTTGCTTTGAGTGCCGAGCTTCATATGAGCCAGCACATACACTGGCCGGCTTATTTGCAGTGGTTGACAGTGCAAGTTAGAGATGTGCTGTCTAGTCTATACATCGAAGTCTTTGTAGTTAAATAGAAAATCAATTAATCCCGCACAAGGTATGTAAAAGCTTAGCAACATTGACATACTGAGAAAAATATGGGTTTTATAGAAGGGGATATTCTTTAATGATATGAAGCACCCAAATATGGTCAATGTGTGACAAAAATGCTGGCTCTTATATGGCACAACAAATCAGCATTGCAATCAAGGCAATGCTGCCAGAATGTTGGATATGGTTGCCTTTAGTCTAACATAGATTTGTAATATTCCAGTTAAACAAATCAGCTATATTAAGAAAAACTATAGATTACATTAAGTACCTGCAGAACCAGAATGCAAGATTGAAACAAGAGAATATGGCTCTCAAGTTAACATGCCAGAAGTCTGGTGTGAAGGAGCCAGTATTTGAAGTTGGGGTTGGAGCATACACTCCACCACATAGCGATATCTCATCTCCATACCACTCGCCACATTCTAACTCTATGGATAGTGATTCTCCACCATCCCCTGACTATAAGGTTAGTATAGTTATTATTTTCTCAAATGTTGCATCTTTTGGTAAAACAGATAATGTACAGTAATAAATATTTACGAAGTAAGGTCAAAGTGCCATTGCAATATTGAAAAATTGTTTGTTGGAACTGCTCCCTATTATTTGTTTATATTATTTTGTTGTCAAGCTGTCACATACAAAGTTGTACTTCAGTGGGACTGATAATGCTGCCTTGCTTACAAGGGGCTGCAGTTGTGGGCTAATGTGTACCATATGATAATGATAATGTGTGCTATCATTACAAACTTTTTTACACATCCTATGAGTGAGTAACGTAAAAGATCTAAATACATTTTATCTTTATAGGTGGATGACAAATACTCAAAGATAGTTATGGGGATGGGAGACCACTCTCGATTAGCGTTATGTGCTTTCATGGTTGGTCTGATTGCGTTTAATCCGTTCAACACAATCATTGGAAATATATCAGAAACTTATACAAATGACTTCACTTCAAAAGTTGATCAACGGAAAATTTTGTCTGATGGAGAATTTGGTAAGTGATTGATAATCATGTTGTGTTTGTTTGTTTATAGTTTTGAATAGGTATAGGTACCAAACTAATATGACTCAAATTTGTTCTTGTAGATTACTCCGGAATCTCATGGGCAACTTGGCTTTTCAATATGTTCCTGATATACATGATGAACTTTGTGATATTGGGTGGATGTCTTGTCAAGCTTCTGGTCTACGGTGACTCGGTCCCCAAGTCAAAGTCACAAGAATCTGAATTGTTCTATAAACACAAGCAGCAGGCTGAAAACTATATGAAAAAGGTGTTTGATTGAGTATAATATAATTTATAATGCTTTTTGTACAAAGTAATAAATGTTTGTATGGAATGTTATCAGGAGTAGGGAAGTTGGAATGTGATCATTAAAATCACTACCAGTCAAGCGTTTCATTAACTTTACAAGATTTTTACTAGGACTTTTTTGAGTTTTAAAAATTTCTTTGATACTTAAGAATTCTTTTTTTTTTTTTTAAATAAATAAAAAAAAAATAAAAAAAAAATTCTTAAGTATCTTCATACAAGAAGTAATATTGATTTCTTAATATCGAAATAAATGAATGATGTAAATACGTTTGCTTGTGGCAAGCACATCATTTGAAAATGGTTGCCCAAGTCAACTATTTTTTTGGTTTTTAAATGTTTCTAATACTATTACTAATACCAAGATAGGATTTTACAGGAATAAATTTAAAAGTTTCCCAGAAAATTTTCAAATTTGGCAATAACTGGTGTCCTTTTTTATGGGATTTTTGTACTTAAGTGAAAACTTGGCATGACAATGTTGGGTCGAGCTAGATACCTAGATTATACATTAATAAGGTAATAGATGATTACTTTAGTATTTATTTTAGATTAACAGCATTTCAAAGTACTCTTTATCTACAGAATGATATAATAAACGCGCGGTTAGAACTGCACCGCTCGCTGGCGGTGTGCGGCAGGAGCGTGCAAGCGGGCGGGCAGGGGCAGGCCAAGCTCTCGGCTCTGGCGGCCGCCGTGCTCAGGCAAACACTGCAGCGGCTGCCTTTTGGAGGGTACTTGGCGAGGCGGGCCGGTGATCTGTGGAGAGATAGGTGAGATACATAAACTTATCTGCTCATTGGCGGATTTGGAATATTACGGTCTTTTATGTCTCTGGTCATGCACTAGTATAATTGAAAATATAGTCATTAGATTAGACTACGATAGGTCGAAGGGGAAAAACAGTATACTTTGATCACAGATCCTATGAATAGGATCTGTGACTGTACTGTTTATCATGATCATCATCAACAGCCTGAAGTGGTCCACTGCTAAATAAATAAATAAATAAATATGTGTGGACGTTACACACAGCGCCATCTAGCCCCAAACTAAGCAAGCAAAGCTTGTACTATGGGAACCAGATAACTGATACAATACTTAAATACTTTTTGTTTGTAAATACATACATAGAATACAATATAACACCCAGACACAGAACTAACACCTGTGTTCATCACACATATGTTTGTCCTGGGTAGGAATCGAACCCACAACCTACAGTTCAGAAGGCAGAGCAACTACCAACTGAGCTATCAGGCCAGTCAACTGCTGAACATAGACCTCCCCCAGAGAGCGCCACTTTAAGCGGCTGCTCGCCTCCTGCATCCATCGGCTCCCCGCGGCTTTCACCAGATCGTCGGTCCACCAAGTGGGGTGCCTGCCTACACTGCGTCTTCCGCACAACTACTGTTTATACTATTGTTAAAATATTAGATTTACTGTAGGCTAAATTTATCCAGACAAAATTTCCGTGAGATCACGTCAGATCATTTCCGAGCCGTTTCATTTTTACTCCCAAAAATGTTTCGCATTTGTGATGGTGATAGTTTTTTTTATTATTTATTTCTACATCAACATAATTAAAGTAAAGCCCATATTCACGACCTTAGTCTTGAATCTGACACTGTAGTAAGTGACACTATAATAAATATTTTTATCCACCCAAGGAGAACAACAAAACATACACATTTTACCAATATTTTAACCAATTTCAATATCTTCCTGTATTAACTCCAGTCCAGCAAGAAGAGCGACTCGATATTGGGCAGCAGAAGTAGCCACAGCATCCCACCAGCTAGCTCAACTGGAGATCCTCTCAGATCACAGTGGGCGCAGTGAACGAGTACTATTGGCACTGCAAGCGGTCAACCTGGCAGAAGTGGCAGGAAACCGGCAACTACTGGCAGATACTTACGTCACCGCTGCATTGGTCTTCAAGGATTACATGCCCAAAGTTGGAAACTGGTTATGTGGGTAAGTCTTTATAACTATTATGACTCTTCCAAAACTATTTACAGTTGAGGCTAACTTAGCAATATAAGCTGTCAACTTAGCTTAAGTGGCAGGAAACTGGCAACTGCTGGCAGACACTTATTATCACTGCTGTAGTTTATGCAGTGTTACTACTCAACAACTCCAGCTTATGCCTTTACGTTGGATGCTAAGAGAATGCGAAATCACTGGGCAAATGAGACTTATGGAACTGATCTCACAGTTTAAAAAGTTTTTTTAGATTGTGTGTTGTCTCAGGATGACGTGCGCAGTGCGCAGTGTCACGCGAAACTAGTTTAGAGTTCCTAGTGACATTGCAATCTGTTATGGGCGGCCGTGACGCTTAACACCAGGCGAACGACTAGCTCGTTACGTCATTCGATTACATAAAAAAAATGTGACGCTACGCTAAGAGTTGGATGAGCGAATGGGTGGTCATTATACCCTACCTAATATACCGAATTGTCACATTCAGCTACTCTTAGGAGAGATAATGAGATTGTGTTACGAAATGCGAGTGTTTTTAAGTTGTTCGAGTAAGGCCCGATTTCACCAACGTTTATTCCAAGTATACGGCTATTCCTTACCCTTGGATACAGCTAATTGACAAATGAAATTACACAAAAAAGACGCCATTTTGATTGTATCCAAGGAATAAGTCTTATTCCTTCACAAAATTGGTGGTATAAGGGCTATATTCGCGTAACTCGGTTGTAACTTTGATTTACTACTGATAGATACAGACTACGCATACGTAACAGTACTGAATCTTCTTATTCTACAAAGTTCTTCTTATTATTCTAATTCTTCCAGTTACTACCTGAAAGCTTGCCGTCACGCCCTCGCGGATTCGTGCGCCTTATCACCGGTCCGTCTCCGCTGGGTGGGCAGCGCGCGGGGACAAACGTTCTTGCGTACACGACGCTGGACTTACGACCGCAAACAAACTGCATCTGCGCTTTTCAGCCGGTTGCCCGATCCTGCCGATCCACTCGCTTATGCTATGCGGGTAATGTGTAATGACCTGTATTTTGTATAAAATAGAGTTTAGAGTTGTAGGTTTTTAATCAGTGCGTGTTGCCAGTGATTACTTATGGCACTGAGACGTGGTCTCTTACTGTAAGCCTCATTAGTGCTTACTAATGAGGCTTACAGTAAGAGACCACGCGAATCAAAGTCGCGTAACTAGCTATGGAGAGAGCTATGCTCGGTGTTTCCCTGCGAGATAAGCTCCGAAACGAGGAGATCCGCAGAACTAAAGTGACCGACATAGCTCCTAGAATTAGCAAGTTGAAATGGCAATGAGCAGGCCACATCGCTCGTAGAACTGACAACCGATGGGGAAGAAAGGTTTTCGAGTGGCGACCACGAACCGGAAGACGCAGCGTAGGCCGGCCGCCGCCCTCTCAGTGGGCTGACGATCTGGTTAAAACCAGAAACGAGCAGCCACTAAAAATGGCACTCTGTGGTGGAGGCCTATGTTCAGTAGTGGTCGTCTTCAGGCTGTTGATGATGAGAGTTTAGAATAAGTAAATAGCCTGCTGTTTTTATTATATAATCAGGTGACATTGCTGGATAGCGTTTGATCATATTAATGTAGGTAGTTTATTTATTTAATTAACACGGCATTACCAATTACATTAATTAAAGATAGGTTAAATAATTATCAATCAATTACAATTCAAAAATAATAACAATTTCATAAAAATAAAATAACACTAATCACAATATCAATCAAATTATACATCCCTCTCACAAAATCGCAAGCACTCTAAACAATAACTTCGGCCATTTATCCACAAATATGTCACATTCAGGACTGGCATCCAGCATAGCGTTGAGCGCGGATAGGGTGCGCGGGATGGGCGACTTAGCGCAAAACTTATAACTTACATCTTGACTTATAACCGTCAGTTAAAGTTAATCAGTGCTTAAAATGTCAGGTTAACTTCTCACTAACCTGAATGTCACGATCGAGTTGTGACTAAAGTATTGATTAAATTGAGCTAACGTTTATAAGTGAGGCACTAGTTTGTAGTAACAAACAATCTATCATCAATCAATCAATAAATACAATTAAAAGACTTTGTTCTGACTGACAGACAATGTTCTCCACGACCGCTGGACTTAGGTCGGATTTCACCGTTACAAATAAACGCGATCAATTCAAACTAAACTCAGTTCAAGCTTGTGACTGAGTTTAGATCAACAATTTTCATTTCACCAACATAAACAGAACTCAGTTAGAGCCTAAGCGAGTTCAAACTCTGAACGCCCAATTTTCGGCGTTTAGCTCGTTGAACGAGTTTAGATGGTTTTGACAGGTTTTGACTGATTGCCCCTGTCAAACATCACAAACATGACATTTGCCTTTAATTATAGACAATATTCTCTGGTTTATAAAATGGTACTCTGTGATATTCTTGTTTTGCGGCCTTAAACTTGGTTTCCACAAACGCGATCAAAATGTTTCTGGTGAAATTTGTATGATGTAAATCTAGATCAAAACCAACATTTAAACCCGTTTATCCAGAACTTAGTTCTATTAAACTCGTTTTGTGATACGAACGGTGAAATTGGCCCTTAGAGACTGGATATTTTGAGGATGTCTTCTCATTATGGCGTTCTAAGAAATTTTGTTTTTGTAAACTTTTATACATGGTGTGTACAATAAAGAGTTACACAAGTTTATATCTATCTCAAAAATTATTACTTGACTATTTGGATTACCATTAAGTATATAATTTCTTAGTCCTCCCCCTACGCCATAATACCCTAGGGGTTAACCCCTAGCACGTCAAACAGGTTTATATCTATCTCAAAAATTATTACTTGACTATTTGGATTACCATTAAGTATATAATTTCTTAGTCCTCCCCCTACGCCATAATACCCTAGGGGTTAACCCCTAGCACGTCAAACAGGTTTATATCTATCTCAAAAATTATTACTTGACTATTTGGATTACCATTAAGTATATAATTTCTTAGTCCTCCCCCTACGCCATAATACCCTAGGGGTTAACCCCTAGCACGTCAAACAGGGCGTTAAAGATAGTATAAAAAAGATTCTAGTTAACACTATAAACAACAGTTCTGAAAGTTTCATACATAATCCGAAGCAGAGTCATACAGACTCAGCAAAAAAGATTTTGCGTAACTAAATATAAACCTTTTTTACACACAATCTCACGCATACTTTAATCCATTTTCTAGGCTTATCATTTGGAGCTGCTTCAAAAAAGCCTGCAAATGTTGCTGTGTGCAGATGAGCAGAACAACACGCGAGATGTACTGGACCTTATCAAACTGATCACCGATGACGTTTCCACTGACGCCCCACAACACACAGGTAAAATTTGTTAAACTAGAATACTAAAGAAGTCCGTTTTCAAGATTTTACCACGCTCAATACTCAATACTTTATTGGCAACATATGTACATATTTAGTGATACAGGTGTTATGTATGTGTGTGCAAAACATATGACCCCATTAGGGTATAGCAACAGGTTAGGTGAAGACCAGGCCGATCCATTAAATAAAATCTACAAATACCTTTTGGACAAAATTAATACTTAAGTGATGATGATAAGTGGCTTACTTTTGGCATTGAAAAAAATTTGTCGAATTATAGTAACATTTCTTTATCAGAAAATCTTTTAAAACCCTATTAAAAACGGATTCTTTTTCTTGAGCGAGGATTTGTTCCGGGATTTTTTCCGGGGGTACGCTTGACAGGCGGCTTGGTGATCGCAGAAGATTTTAATGTACCGAGTAGAATGCTGCTGCCCATTCTCTAGATATTCCTTTAGCCGGCTCTTATGGCACCCACGGGAAGAGAGGGGGTGGTTGTATTCGCAAACCGGGACTGCACATATGTACGTACAGTACAAATTGTATTCAGGTCTTCAATTTAATTACGCTAAGAGCTTGCTAAGAGGTGATGGTTAGACCCCAGATGAATGTGATTTTTTTAATAGCTAAGTTTACCATCTTGGCTTTCAAAATTTATATTTTTCTGGTTTCCAGGTTGCTGGGACCCAGTAATGGAGTGGTGGGCAAACGTCGTCGGACTGGCCGCCACCTGGCTTCTAGCAGACTCGGGGAAAGCGATGGAAATCGGTGACCGCCTCAACATGATTCCAGAGCCGCTGGTCAACTGCGAAGATCCTTTGCCAGGGTACATTGCTTTGATTTTTTCTTGAAGCGGGGAGCCAATGGATGCAGGTGGCTAGCAGCCGCTCAAAGTGGCGCTATGTGGGGGAGGCCTATGTTCAGCAGTGGACGTCGTCAGGCTGTTGATGATGACTTTCTTGAAGCTACGACAGCTTGGTTGATAGTGACGTCGGCTTGCAGCCTTTAAGGCAAGCAATAAGTATGATTTTTTCGTGAAGGAAAATCTGATGAAACTATTTTGACAGGAATTTTTTTGCTTGTTTGTCTAGCTACCGTCAAGTTAAAATATTATTCCTAAAAATTTAAGTTAAAGTCTGTCGTCATTTAGAATCTTATAGTGCCTTCACTACTTACGGTGACCGTAAGTCTTATCTCTCCAGTACAGTTTTTAATTTTATAATATGTTTTCCAAACTTATTTTCACTAGACTTGCAATAGTAAAATGTAGACAAACGAAAACACATTTAATGCCAATATAAATATTCTGCAAAATCATATTTTAATATAAATAATCAGTTATTCGAATTCAAGCAAACCTGAAAGAAAATACAATACAATACAAATTTTAATTTTTTATTTTATGTAGCTATGCTTGTGCACCCCGTCTTTTATCACTTCGATAAATCCTCTCCATCTAAAGGTTGCCTGGAAGAGATCGCTTTTAGCGATAAGGTCGGCCATTATTACACGTTTTTCTAAATCTTTGTATACATTATAAAATTGTATTATTGGTGCACAATAAACATCTATCTATCTATCTATCTACAATATTAATTTCATTTGCTTCAATTATAGTAGATATTACTCACATTTGGTTCTTAAAAGTGTTGAGTTTTCATTGAATTTTTTAAAGAATGAAACTTAACACCAGCCAAATTCATTCACTAGCTAAAGAATTTCAGATCAATCTAAAACATTCAACATAACCATCTATAGGAACGTATTTACACTAAGCACATTCTCACACGTGTGAAAACTAAGAAACTAATTGCGGGCCATGTTTATAAAACACCGCATGGTTTATAGTTGCGTTATTGAAAACTATTGTCTTTGTTAGTGTAAACACGGTGGATGTATAGCTATTGTGCTATTATTGCAGGGCGCTTCATATGGCGTACAAAAGCAGGCGAGGACTACTGAGTCTATTGCAGTGTCAAGATGATAGCTCCCTCGAACGGACCTCGGAAACTCTGCTCAAGGTATGTCTATTGGTTTATTTAATTTAATGGTTTTAGTTTGTCTTTGGGGCCGTTTTTCAGGATAAATAAATAATGATAAATAATGTATGTGAATATTGCACACAGCGTCATCTAGCCCCAAACTAAGCATATCTTGTACTATGGGAACTAGATAACTGATAAAATACTTATGCCCGTTTTCGCCAAAGATCCCTAAATTTTAAGGGACCGTTAAAAATATTTAAGTGACATCTGACAGAAATTTTATTTTCACCGACGATTAAGGGACACCTAAAACTTAAGGGATCCCCTAAGTTTACAGGGCCGAAGCTCGACCCCTTAGCGCTAAGTGGCAGGTTAAATTATCAAAATGTCAGGTTTTTTTTTCAATTGTATTTGGCAACTGTCTCTACCCGCATAACGCCTGAAAATGAATTTGTTTTCATTTTTTCTGATGCATAATATATTAAAAACTCTAACGCTAATATCAATAAAGCATGTAGCTTGTATTTTTGACGATTATTCTCTAAAATATATAAATAAAATAACGAAAATCAGCAATGTACGGTTTTTGGAAACCGTAGAAAAGAATAAACTGTCACTTTACAATTTAAGTGGCACTCAGTGTGGGAAAACGAATTTAGGTAAGGGTCAAATTTGGGGGGCCCTTAGCCAAAGGGATTCCTAGTTAGGGTGTAGTTTAGAGATCTTTGGTGAAAATGGGCATTAGATACTTTTTGTTTGTAAATAAATACATTGAATACAATATAACACCCAGACACAGATCAAACACCTCTGTTCATCGCTCAAATGTTTATCCCGGGTGGGAATCGAACTCCCAGCACATTTCAGTTCAGAAGGCAGAGCTACTACCAACTGAGCTATCAGGCCTGTCAGAATGGCATCATGATTGATGCTGGTGTCATATTTGTTGTCTTTTATAACCTTAGAGTATGGACTAAAAGCATAGAGAGAACGTCATTCATCTGTCAAGCGTACCACTTTTTTGGTACACTTTTTATATGAAGTGGACACTTACATATGTGAAGGAGTCTGATAGATTTGTATAGAAAAATCAGTTGACTCGAGTCAAAAAAATGGTACGGTGACTTTTCGTAAGCGTAGCTAATTACCATATGTTTGTTTCTTTCCTTCGCCACTGACGTAGCGATACGTGTGAGCAGTACAAATATAATGTCGTTTTGATGATCCCTCTTTGCTTTTAGTCCATACTCTAAGTTTATAACCATGTTCTTTTATTAATGCTCCCTTTCTCTAATTTGGTAAATCTTGCTTCTAATATATAATATACACATATTATATAATATACTAATAGCTATATATGCATCAGCGTGACGAATTTTACATTTTTCTGTCGTCGTCATATTGAAGATATTATGGTATTTTCTAGACAAGTATGTAAATCTCTGATCAAGACGAGATTTCAATTTAAAAAAATGATCAAATAGTGAATGAAATTTCTATATCACTAAACTCAGTCGTCAATTGACGCGCCAATTGACGACTGAGTTTAGTTCTGCCTAAATCACAGTTTAGGTTTTCTGCATTATCTGCTTGTAATTTTGCAGGTGTGTGATATCGCTGGAGCCAAGTTAGCAGACTCCTTGGCTTACTACTGCTGCAGGAAACCTACACAGCTCATGATGGTTTGTTATTTCATATGTTTACTATTTTAATCTCATTTATCTTTTAATTTACATACATGTTCAATGTATGTTTGGTTAAAGGTATAGCCACGTCTGAAACTTGATCGGCTTTAAAACTATAGACAACAAACTTAAAAAATGCAATTAAAAGTAAAAAGAATAATGCTAAAAACGTAAAATATAACTAAAGTCACAGAGCACAAACAATCGACTATGGCAGGTGACAGTCTGCGCTATGAGCTTATTGTCGGCACGATCTGGGGGCGAAGCATAGACCTATATGGGATGCATGATCATTCTACAACTGTGGGGCGAAGGGTAATTTTTTGTGCTCTGTGAGTTAATTGGTGGCATATCTTTAGCTATTTAATTATGATTTGCTTAACAGATATTGTTCGCATGCTATTGGACAACGTAGAAGCATGAAGATATATATATATATAACTATCGCGGGAGTGCATTGTAGTTGCATTGCACTTGTTCTACCATTCTGTGCAATATCACTACAAGGCAAATCTCGAGTTAGTTGCACTCATCGCATGGAAGACTTGTCACGGAGTTCTGTATGGCTTTCATTCTATAACTATTTCTTTTGTTTTGTTTGGTGTCTATGGTAGCTTTTTCTGGACGCTAAATTTTCAAACTTGTAGCAATGTGGCAGCAACCGGAATTGATATCCAGGTGCCACATGCACGCTATATAATCTGTGGATTCGAGGAACTCTTTTTGTTTTTTTTTTTCTCTTATATTTTGGCTCCACACATAGTGTATTTAGCCAGTGTCAAGTATTGTAATTTTTCATAATGATAGAATATTTCACGTAAAGTCAAGTCTTAGTCACCGTCTGCGTAGTCATAGTCCAGTCTAAGTCAGGTAGTCTCAGTCCAGTCTAAGTCATGCTCTAGTAAAGTGGTGGCAACTTTACTAGAAGCTTCTATACTCTTTTTGTTTCGACCAGATTTTTTCTGTTTTCTCTGTTGAGTTAATATTTATTACGACCCAGCTTGATAATAGAACTTTCATCGTCGTTTTTTTTTCTGCTTCACTTTAGATTTTAGAACTGTTTTGCAATATCTATTTTAATACTATTACTAATACTTTATCTAGTTTTTAGGTATGGTTTAGAATTACTTTAATACCAATTAGTATTCTGTATCGTGAAGCGCGCTCGCGGTCATTTAGAATTGCATGCCGAGTAAGCATTTAATCTTGTTTTGACCAATTTTTAGTAACTCAATGTTAACTGTTTAAAAAAACAACGTAGTTTTTAGACTGAAATTATGAAATAGCAGTTTTGTTGCGACCAAACAAAGACGTCATGACGGCAACGTTAAAAATTTTATGACCGACTTGATTTTTGCCAGTTTTTGCCACTGTATTTGAAGCCAATCGCTGGTCAGGTAATAAAACCGCTATTATATTCGTTCAAAAACTACATTGCTTTATAAAAAACAGTGTACACATACACTTGAAGGGATTATTCCTATATAGCTAGTGTCAATTAATCTTCTTTTAAATGATATTGCAGCTGATGCAAGTGTTGTGCTGCGATTGGGTGCTAGAAGTCCGCGCTGGAGTTTGGGAAGCGAGCGGAGCTGGCGCCAGCTCTCACGCTCAACTCCGCGCTTTCCAACGGGATTTGCATTCGCTACGGCGCCTTTCGCAACATCTGCCGGTATGTACCTGTTTAACTTGACTATCGCTTCGGTTCCTACCTAACTACTTGCTCTTTTTTTCTCATGTTTGGCTCAACGTGATTAGTGTATTTAGCCAGTGTCGAGTTTACATTATTCTAGTTAAAGTAACTATTCAAATATTCCAAGTTGGGTTAAAGTCACGTCCAAGTCTAATCTGTAGGCCTAGCACAAATATTTCCGTAAAAGTAAGTAAGCCATTTGTATAGCATTTGATCAGCGCCCCTACCGGGCGTAAAACGAATCAATATTTGGTAGCACGAAGGGTTTTGGTTACTATCGTATCGCCTTCGTAGCGCCGCGTAACGCTAACGTTACACATTTTGTATAAAAACGCGAGCACGAATATTGCTTTGACGTAAACTCGAAGGCTGGCTATCGTAGTGTCATCGTAAACTTACGAAGGTTTACTCACTTGGAATTTGTTCGATATAATATTTCGATAGTTGTAAAATTTGCTTCGTGCTACCACCTAGCGTCGCCCTGCGTAAGTGTACGGTAAACTCAATACGTTAACCGTACGATTTATAGAAATATTCGTGCTAGCCCTACAGGTCACAGACAACTCGAAAGTCAAGTATAATATAAATAAATCGGGGTATACGTTAGAACGCTTCTATTTAGTATTGGAGAGAACACCAAAAGACACGTTCTTTATTTTTTCACTCGTGCATATAATACACCATTATTACGCATAACACTCGAAGTAATACACAAGTTTTGGCAAAAGTATTAAGCCGACAGCGGAAAATTTTCACGTTCCCGCACAAAACTTTTGCCCCACGATCTAAATTGCGATTGCATTGCTCGAACTGCCATCGGATGCTATTAATATTCGTAATAATAGATATACAATTAAAGTGTACCACTGTTGTACTAATAACAGTTGAGCTCTTAGGGCCTTACTTATAAACGTTGCTTAAATTTAATCAGTGTTTAAAATGTTCCGTCTCGTTTTCGCGCGTGACATTTCAAATCAGCCAAAAGTTGACAGAAGATTTTAAGCATTGATTAACTTTAAGCAGCGTTTATAATAAGTAAGGCCCTTAATGTTGTGTTGTTTCCAGTGGGTGACATCACGCGTGTTTCTACAATCGGCTGTATGCCGCATGATGGCGGGAGCCGCGCCGCGACGCACGCAGCAGCTGTTAGACGGCAGCCTGCGACCGAGGTTCAACCGGGCTTCTATTATCTGTGGGAAAGGTAACTTACTCCGTCAGATTCGTGGGTAATGTCGGGGAGTCTTACTCCGCAGTTTAGATACGTTGGGCCGCGCGCCTGCTGCTGGGTTAGCATGGATGGTAAACAAAATTGTCTTTCCCCGTTTTACGTCACTTTCTTCATACTTGCTTGGAGTAAAACAGGGGAAAGACAGTTTTGTCTACTGACCGTGCTAACCCTACTGGGGAAGCGCCGCCGTAGATAGGAAAAGGTAAGATTTACGCACTAGGTGAATACAGAAGTGCTGTGCTACCTGAATTGCACTTTATTGTGTTTCACGGAGTGATCCTTCCGGACGTACTATATATCTATTCTGTGGCAATGGAAACCAAAAATTTGAATCATGAACGGGATTACTTCATTGAGACTCAAATCTTCTCATAAAGAGAGCGAAAAAACGCCAGAGACAAAGATACAGTGTGCCATTCATGTATCATTTTTGAGCGACAGTAAATTCGCAGTCATTGGAACATTAGTGCAGGGTTGAGATTGGGTTGGCTTCTTGCGTAGGGTATTGTATTGCGATATTATTTTTGTACTATTTGCTGCATTTCGCTTGTAAAACTAAAACAGTGCAAATCTGTGTTGAAACGAATTTAAAAAACTAAATTAAGGACAGGAAGTGAACCGTGTTCACATCTTAGGTCTAATTGAAGTAGATTTGATGTAGGTGTATCATGGAGCCAACAAGTATTGATTGGCCCCCTGGCAAACATCTACGCAAAGAGGTATATGTACTACGTACTAAAGAAGCTATTCAAAGCACAAATAGTTGTCATTTTTTGTATAAATAAACTAAAATCTGCTACAGCGCTTTACGAGATTAAATCGTCTAACCAACGATCCCAACACGCAGCGCTAGTGCAATGGCACATTCGGATCATAATTTTTACTGCTATTCACTGCTGCACGTGCAGTCGCTTTGAGAGTTGAGCATCGTATGAGGGAGAAGGTGCTCATTGGCATATTTGCAGTGGTTGACAATGCAAGTTAGAGATGTCCTGTCTGGTGTATACATAGAAGTCTTTGCCTCTACGTGACTAGTACAAGTTTATTCGACGCGGTTATCGTGAATCGCAATATTTTTGTGCGAAATCTCAGCACAGCGCCCAGCGGTAACTTTACGTAACTAAGGATTTCATGCAAATATTTTACGATAGTTGATATCCAGTACAGCGATTGTACATTCGAATAAACTCGTATTGGGGTACTGCTCTGCGCACTAGTTATATTTATTATGCTGTATTGTTACTGCGCAATTCACGTGGTTTCTCTCAAGATGAGATCTCTTTATTTTTTGCAACTTACAATGAAGGCTAATGCCCATCTGCACTAAAGTTTATTAATACACAACTTAGCTAAGCAACACTTTCTACACCAAATACTGTACGCTCATTGGTTTGATGTACCAAGTTGACACGAATTTAGCAAACGTACCTGGGGAATGAGTTGCTTACTGCGGTTGCATATTAATAGACTTTAATGCAGGCGGGTACAAACATCTTGAGCTCTGGTCGATATTTTTAATATATTCCACAGAGCGGGCTTTGGAAGGCGGCGGCGGTGAAGGTGAACGCGCAGTGGCTTTGTACATGGCATGCAAACATCTCCCGGCTGCGGTACTAGCGGCGCCGGGCGAACGAGCCGGAATGTTGGCACAAGCAGCCGCGACACTACAGAAGATAGGCCACAGGAGTAGGCTGCCACACTGCTATCACCTCATGAAATCAGTCGGCACTTTACCTTCAGCGCCCTGAAACGAAAAGTTGCATTGTTCTACAATGTTTCTGTATTATTAAGTTACATGGTTATCTGTTGTGTAATAAAATTGTATCCAAATATTACGTGTTTCAATATACTTTGTTGAAGGTTGTGTAGCTCCTAAGTTTCTAAGCTTGCAATGCATTCTCCAGTGTTTTTTCTAAGCTTTTTTTTTGCAATGGACTGCCAGTTTATGGACGTCACATTACTCCTACATATATATTTCTATCTTTTATGAGAACTTTGGAAACATTTGTATTTAGTGGGAAATTAAGCCAAATTATTGCCTATACAAAAGGATTTTTGTGGCATTTTAGTCAAATTACGTAATTCCCAATGTTCATGTGGTTTCTACCATGCCAACTTAAATTTAACGCTAGCAACCTAGCAATTGTGTGAAAGGGACAAGACAGTCTCTTTATAACGTTATCGTTATTTATAGTTGTGATAAAGTTCAAAATCTTTTTTACAATAAATGCGCCAGAGATAGCCGCTTTGTCTGTAGGGAAAAATCAAAGAGAATATAACCGCTTACGCTGAAGAGCTGGGACTCCCATAGAGAAAAAAGTTATGTGAAACGTGAGGACAGTCATTGACATCTACAAATGGTAGTGACATATTTGTAAATGCTGCCAATGTGACAGTTCAAAAATAGTGTTGTGCACTTCTCTACATTCCACGTTATCGATACTTTTAAATGTGGCGATATTGAATGAATGGGATATCAAATCTAATATCAATATTTAAGGCGCATGCTATTCATAACACACCATGATACTAAATGATCAATATCTTCCTGCAGCTTACCATCCACCATCCGCGAAATGATCTAAATGTGAATGAACGAAAACAACATTCGTTTATCAAGATACTACAAACACTTTATCCATAAGTTCTTAATACGTCCCTATCCTTACCTTTGTAGTTTCCAACCACGGTTTTCAGCCCTCATGTTATGTACGTCACTTAAATATCACAAAGTTACACTCTCAACAACACCTTATGTACATAAATTGCCAAATATAGTGCCACCCGCGTCGCCACGCGCCGCTCCGTCGAATCGTGAAGTAAGAGTGTCGGCTGCACTCGACTCCGACCGTCACAATGACGTCACACGCATTACGTGAGATTGATTTTACCGGCAGGAACGGCATATGTTTATTATTTAATATCGGTCCGATTGGATAATTCAAAAAGATATATCATTCTTATGTCATAAAGAATAACGTGGATACTAGTTCTATTGAATTTGCTATAACTTTACTGATCCTCATTTTGCAAATGCCAAAAACGATACTGATCCCAATCTGAACGCCCCTAGAGTATCGTATTTACTAATATAGGGATTCGGAACATCCCTAATTATTATTACATTAATTTAATTTTGTTCATCATAGAGAAAAATAATACATATAGCATAGAGTGCCGTCTTATTGGTTTTTTTTGCCAACATGCTACAACATTATTTTTTATCTGTGAGTGACGAGAGCTCTATCTATAGAGATTGTGTTCCTAAGAACTATTTATATATATATATATACATATCTACATACTTATAGTTCAGATACTATAGAAAGATGTAGATAGGTACTTATATTACTTACCTCATTCAGTTCATATGTGAATGTCATACAATTTACTGTAACTATAATTAAAATTGAATAACATTCACCATTGCATATAATTATGAACTGTAGGTGTAAAAAAGAATTTGAAATAAAATATAATATGTAATTGATTACTTTTTGTGTTTATTATGCTTGTGCTTATTATAAAAGCTCTGAGCTGACATTTTAGTTGCATCGTCCCCATCATAAACCAATTTAGATTGGACGCCTGCGATGAAGAGCCGGGGTCTGTGCCACATGTTGGGTGAGGATTCCGTCCACAGTAGGCAGGGTCAATTTCATACGCAGTCTCAGGCCCTGAAAAATTTAAATTTAAGAAAATGCTTATTGTTAAACCGACTTTGACTGCTACTTCATTGGGGAGTTCTATAGTTGTCTATCTAATTATCAAAGATACTGTTGTGGTCATTTTTCAACCAACACCCCCAGGCAACCCCAAAAGCTTGACATTTAGCATAAACAAATATTAACACATAATCAAAGATAAAAAATAATGTTTATTTTTACCTGGTATATGTATTAATGCCTATGTTAAATCAGTGCAGGTATGGACACACTGGTCTGGATTGGCACAACTAGATGTTTCTGAAAACAAAATAAAAGAGATTTATAATTTTACTACTTATTGCTATTATTAGTATTAGTATTGTTTTGGAACATGAGATCTCTACCTAAACTATAATTGTGCAAAATTTCACACATGTGCAGGTTTATAACTTAGAAGCAATGAGGCTGTGTAAGATTCAGACGGACATGAAAAAATTATAAGGTCATCTGCTACTACAGAACCCTAAAAAGAAACCATTATAGTATCAGTGTTGTCTGTGTGCCTGCCTGCTTATTAAGAACATTTTCGTGGGAATGGTGTACAGTAGAAATTCATATCATTTACTAGTTGACCCTTCGCACGGGTTAATTGGTTTTTAGTTCTACCCTGTTTATGGGTAAGAGGAAATTGAAAGGGAAAAAGGATGAATGAATAGACGGTAATAGAAGGGAGACAGGCGAAGTACAAATATTATATTATAACAAAATGAAAATGGTGTTTAATTTGTTTACCTAGTACTTGTATTGCTGACAATGTTAAATCAGTGCAGGCATGGACACTCTGGTCTGGATTGGCACTAACAGAAGTAGATCAGTTAAGAGAGAGAGAGAGAGAGTAGATCAGAGTGGTTGGTTTCTGAAAACAATTGCCATTATAAGAACAAAAACTAAATGTAGAAACCTGGCGGAAAACTTATATAATTATTTTACACATTGCCGGTCCCAGCAGGTACATAATCCCTGGAAATTGTACCTAAGTGAAGAACAAAAATATTCTTAATATATTTCATACATTGCTTGGAGGCCCCCCCATGTTTTCTGTACATTGTCTAGGTACTGCATAGAATACCTGAATTATACGGATTGCCGGTTACATATTTTCGAGTTATTGATGGAGGCGGTTGCTTTAGGCATTGGCAACCAGTTGAATGGTTCGTAAATTGTAAAGTTTATCTGTTATCTATGAGGTAGACTTACCCGTCGTTATACAGCCAAATACACGACATTTGATGTTGGTGTTTGACGGCATGGTATTTTATATACAGTAACTAATAGCGTCCAATCGCACACATAACAATTATAGCATCTAATTTCGCAATCTTCACAATTTCTTCAACGGGCAGAGCTGTGATGTATCTTCAGCGATAAATACTTAAGACTACTGTGAGCGACAATACGGAGGAACTAACGCTCAACTTGACTCGGCGTATTCTCGACAAAACGCACAAATCGTACACAATTTGCACGTAACCAGATTTAAACACGAAACCAGTACATAATACTTTACAATTTGTGCACGAAACTGCAGGCATGAAAATCGAAATCAAAAAACAATAACTAAAGTCTGAAAACTTGAAAAGCCGTTTGGCAAATTCAAGGATGTCACTGTCAATGTCAGTCGTCTAACGTAGACGTTTCTCTTTTTTTTTTTGAGCGTTTTTAAGTGGACATCTAACAGATGACGCTACAAAATTCTGATATGTACCGTTTGTTCTAAGTTTCTCACCCCTGTTGTTCATGTTGGAAAAGAAAAGAAAAATCTGTCAGATATAATAATAGAATAGTATAGTATGTTTGTGAATAATTTGTGATGTGATCTTTCTATTTGATTCGATACCATAGCATAACTTACACAACCTTTCTGCTGAAGTGTTTTTCCAGGCTTCCGTAATATGCTATTGAAATAAATAATGTACTTTAATATTATCACAGAATTCACCCTATTTACATAGTCATCAGTCTATAATTATTAAATATAGACCGGATCCACAACCAAACTGACTCTGGATACAATCAATAAATTATTTTTGTGGTGATACTGATAATAATGGTAAAAATTCATTTTTGTTAAATTGACAAGCAATTAGTTCTTAAATTGAATTCTGTGGTATACATAAATCACAGTTATTCTAATACCACCAATGTATTTTTAGGCAGGAACCACAGTAACCACTCAAAAAAAGAGCACAACAAATACAACTGGAGGTGTGCGTAAGAAATCTGGTCCTAAGTTCGAACTCACAGAAGAACAACGACGCGACATCAAAGAGGCTTTTGATTTATTTGACACAGAAAGCACCGGGAAGATAGATACAAAAGAACTAAAGGTAGCCATCAGAGCTCTGGGCTTTGAGCCTAAAAAAGAAGAAATCAAAAAGATGATCGCAGAAATAGATAAAGGAGATGGTAAAATTTCTTTTGAAGATTTTTTGGACATTATGACTGTAAAAATGGCTGAGAAAGATACTAAGGAAGAGATTATGAAAGCATTTAAGCTCTTTGATGATGATGAAACCGGTATGCATTTTAAATGTCTGTTAAGTCTAGATGCTAAGGAATGATTAGTGCTACCATATAGGCAGTGAAATATTTAATGTTTTTGCAATGTTTCTACTGGTCACACATTCTCAGTGGCCAGACTTTAATGATCATCAGCATTTTTGCTCACCTAATATTCCATGAACAAGTCTCTTGGTGCTTTATGTTTATAGATATAGATGTATCTGACTTCATAAAACTATATTATTCTTCTGTATCTTGTCTAGCTGTAATTCTTCAATGTATCATCAGCTTGGAACAAAGGCCATTCCTCATAGGGAAAGAGTGTAGGTGATATGTTACACTGGGAAAGTGTGGGTTGGTGGATAATATAGTTCTTCAAATAATGTGCCCCCTTTTTCACTATGTTTTCCTTCATCATTGTAAGATCAAGTACAAAATGAATAGTAATTTGTGTGGATTGGTGTAAGTTTGAAAGTTGCATGAGTTGAGCTCAATGTAATACACTATAATGATATAAAATATCACTACTTGTAATTAAACAATGCTTATAACTATTTTTATAACATATGTGACAGCCATGTACTTGATGATTTTTACATTTTAGATAAAAATAATATTTTCAACAAACTTTCAGGAAAAATATCGTTTAAAAATTTGAAAAGAGTTGCTAAAGAGCTTGGAGAAAATCTCACAGATGAAGAGCTTCATGAAATGATTGATGAGGCAGATCGAGATGGCGATGGAGAAATAAACCAAGAGGAATTCCTGCGAATAATGAAGAAAACAAGCCTTTACTAAATGTTAGCTTTACACGGATAACTGTTGTACAACTGTTTAATGCTAGTAGTGTGATTCTGGAGTCAATGGTATGCAAGTATGAGACATTTTCTCATCATTCAGATAGGTACATTGCTTTTTAAAATCAGTATTAATAATTTAATTTTCTAATATTATGTTGAATATACCTCATCAACTATTTTAATTGCAAATTTGAGGATTTTGCTTATTTAATTACAACAATTTGTCACCATCACCACTTGTATAAAATTTCAATAAATTTTGTTGTTGTAGTACCTAAATATTGTTTCCAATAGTACTCACAAAGTTAAGAAAAGCAATTTTGGAAGTTAGCTTTATAGGTTTGAACACTATTGCGAGTATAATCCATATCAATAAAAGGCAGGTGTCAGCTTTGTGCATTTTATGGTGCATAATTTGCTGTTTTATATTGTTTATAGCTTTAATAAAAAACTAGTAAATTAAATGTACCTACTGCTACTGCCTAAGAAATACTGAGGTCCTATTCTTATTGGTGTAGATCTATTATAAATATAACATTGTATTATGTATATGTACATGACAACTGTCAAATTATCTATTGAATAAATAGGTATTTCTGTATTCTCAATGAAGTCACAATGGATGTTGCGGTGTATTCCCAGTTGCCCCCACATGGATCGCCCCTGGGTGGCAACTGGAATATAAATTCCCAGTTGCCACCCGGTGGAGACTGGGAAGCTATACCGTTACTTTGAAAAGTGTGTGTATGTTTAAATTGTGCATCTTCTTTGATTAAATACCTACATTCCTTATTTTAAGAATTAAGTGCTTTTTACTAGTTTTCACAAAGAAAAAGTTATCTGACAAATATACCTAACTGTAATAAAACAACAGCATTAACGGTAATAAAATTATTGGTAAAACTTAGTAAGCAAAAGTATTACCTATATTATTATTATTTTATTGAGTTCAACTCATACCAAAACACATACCAAGTACCTACTTAATTATTTTTATAGATAGGTGTTTCTATTTCTAAGAATATCAATGTTGATGTAAAATTAAATAAATAATTGCACTGTCATCAATAAATTTTTTTATTTACTATTTATCATCAGCTTGTAGCAAGAATTCAAAGCAAAGGATGATAACTACAAAATGTATAAAAATATAAAACTAATTTATTTTTTTAACAAAAGATAAAACCTTACATACTAATCATATTTTCTTATCAGATCAACAAGTATGATAATGATTGTAATGTCTCAGAGGTTAAACTCTTTCTACCACATTCCCTTCTGCTTGTCCAAAGTATGCTTTATGGCACATCTTGACGAACAGTCCAATTTCTACAACTCCTGGTATCAGCTTCACTGTAGCATTGACCTTCTCCCAATCTAGGTCTTGATTTGTAAACATCCAATCCAGAATAAAGTTTCCATTATCTGTAACCACTGGCCCGGCCTTGGCAACAGCACTCCTTAACTTGATGTCTCCACCGAACATTTCTATTACTTTATTTTTTATTGGAACATAGGCCATAGGAACTACTTCAATGGGAATACCCTTTTTGTACCTGTCTCCTAATTTAGCTGAATCTTTGGTGTAATCTGCAATTACAATGAGTTTTTTGGAACAGGAAGCAATAATTTTTTCTTGCAGCAAGCACCCACCTCCTCCTTTAATCAATGTCATGTTGGAGTCCACTTCATCAGCACCATCTATAGTCACATCTAATACAGGATTGGTGTCCAGTTCACCCAATGTAAGGTTATGTTTTATGATTAACTGTTTTGCTTGAAAAGAAGTAGGAATGCAAGTAACCTTTAAATTTTCTGTTTCCACTTTTTCTGCAAGACGTTGGACTGCGTACACGACTGTAGAACCGCTTCCGACACCAAATATACAGTTGTTGAACACAAACTCATCAACTGCCCGATATGCCGCAACTTGTTTCGCTTGCTCCAAAGACATTTTAGTAGTAACTAGTCTTGTGTGTGCTTCTGAAAACAAAGTACCAGCGTAATGCCGAAGCCCCAGACTTTGTATAGCACTTGCAGCTACCTTCAGCGACATACACCGATGTTATTATAGATTTTAAAAAAACAATAAAATTAACAGCACCTCTTACACTGTAGCTATACCTAGTAGCTAAGGAATCTAAACTAAAATACTACCTACCCTACCGCACGACCACACGTAATTATAAAGTATGTATAAGTTTTTTTACCATTATCTAAACTAAACATTTATATGATTTTCATTTTCACGCTGAGTGTGTTTTTTTTTTTTTTTTTTTTTTTGTTCGCCCTATTGGGCAGGCTAAAGTCATGAGACCATACCGCCTAGTCTTTCGTAGGATTTACTTCTTTCGTCATAGTTAGGATATTAATTTCATTCGTTTTATTTATTTCATAGTCAAATCCGGATCATTTTTGTCATAAGTAAGAGGATCATCGTCCTTTGTTCATTTCCGAGATAATGAAAGTCAATTTTAATTTTTCCCTTACAATTAGTAGGTACCTTATAACTTCAAGCGTCAATTGTTGACGTTTACTTCATCACTCCGACACTGACAGACAGACTGCCAGTGTCAGACTGTCAGTCAAATACCTTTATTTACATTTACATATTTACACACAAAAAAAAAACTTTATAAAAAAAAACCATTGTAATATGTATTGTAATAATAAAATTATCATTTTATATCTTATTCTAAATCTCATTTACAGTACACAATATAAATTTATACAAATAGGTAAAAACAGAGGCATTCTCAAGCAACTCCTGAATGCACCGCGGGACCAGTTCAGGTTTATCATAGATTTGTAGAAGTTCGTCTATCAACACAAGGCGCTGAATGCTGAAAGATGAACACTCAAAGAAAATGTGATCTAAGGATTGGATATTCGAGGACTGACAATAGTCACAATATGGGGAATTCACCATTCGAAGGCGATGGAGATGAAAGTTCAAACGACAGTGACCAAAACGCATACGACAAACAGTTGAATAAAACTTTCTGTTTAAAAAAGTACCGGCCTTGCAGAACCATGGCTTTGAATTTATCTGAACATCTAAAGCGGCATACCAAGAACCTTTGTTTTCAACTTGTGTACAATGGTACGAATGTTTCCCCCATAGTTGAACCATCCTTTGTTTTAGGAGGCTTACAATATCTGTGTATGGCAATGAAACATCTGCATCATTGGCATACCTGGAAATAACATCTGAAAATTTAACTATAGTGCTGGCTAAATAGTCAGCTTTTTCATTGCCATCAACACCTATGTGTGAAGGTACCCACGCAAAGCTGACTTGTATGTTTGAATCAGATAATTCCACCCATAACTGTTTTATAAAGTAAATAATGTAATTAGTGTTAGCATGTAATTTGTTATTTGCCAAGTTTTTCAAAACACTCATGCTATCACTAACAACAACCCATCTTGTGTGTCCCTGATTTTTGTTTTTGATGTGCTTCAAAGCACTCAAAATAGCAACAGCTTCAGCAGTAAAAATGCTAGCATGTTTATCAATTCTATATCCCACAGCAATGTTCAATGAGGGTTCAAATATTGCGTAAGACACAGCATTATCATTTTTCGACCCATCTGTGTAAACAAATTTGTGACCTGTCCACTCTGCCAACATTGTATATACTTCTTCTTTTATTGACAGTTTTTTGTTTATGACTATATTCATTGCTGGAAATTTGCTAATAAAAGATCCTTCATAACAAGGCAAAATATGATTTGATTGATAGATATTTAGATTTTGAAGAAAATCTAAGAAACCTTCATATCCCTGTAGCATATAAAACGGTTTAACAGTGGATTGGGTTAATGTATTAGACAGATTAGTTATAAGACTATTGTTAGAGACACTGTAGAGTTTAAGGAGAAATCTTTCTTTAAGATACCTAAAACGAATGGTCATGGGGGGCAGACTGCATTCAATCTGCATTGCATTTATAGGTGTGCTTCTAAATGCCCCTGTTATTATTCGCATGCATTTGTTTTGAAAAGCATCTAGACTATTTACAATTTTATCATCTGCAGCAAAGCATAAAAAACCATATTCAAAATGACTACGAACTAATGATTTGTACAATAATAGTAGAATTTGTGGGTCTGCACCCCAGTATGTACCAGACAAAGATTTTAATACATTAAAAGCTTTGTTAGCTTTGTTTATTAAATGTTTTAAATAATTGTTCCAGGATAAATTGTGGGAGAACAATACTCCCAAAAATTTAACATCAAGTGAAACAGGTAAAGAAGAACCTTTATAATGAACAACAGGCATATTGGGACACCTTTTCCCAAAGAGAACAACCTTTGACTTTGAAGGATTAACATCAAGTTCAAGGTAAGAAAAATAATTATTGAGATTTGCCAATGCATCATTAACAATTTCAACCAGTTGATTTATATTATTTCCTGATGCATAAACAACTAGGTCATCTGCAAACTGCAAATTTTTCACTTTTGAGCCTAATATTATATTTAAACGACGTATGTACAATATGAAAATTAATGGCGATAAAATGCCGCCTTGACAAACTCCTTTTGTTGAAAGTCTAGGACCATATAGATGCCTATTATATTTAACAAAGACTTCACGGCTACTTAAAAAAATTTTAATCCAGTGTATAATCTTTCCAGGTATTCCTGTTAACAACAATTCCTGACAAAGTATATCAATATTCACACTATTAAAGGCCCCTGTGATGTCGAAGAAAACAGCAAGGAGATGATTATGTGCATCTAAAGCATTATGGATATCAAGTTGTAACTGACAGATACTCTCCCTAGCTGAACGATTTCTACGGAAACCAAATTGGTTTGAAGGTAAAATTTTATTTTGTTCTATATAGAACTCCAAACGCTGCTTTAACAATTGTTCAAATATTTTTCCAACACATGAAGTAAGCGCTATAGGGCGATAGGAATCAGGACACAATTTTGGTTTGTTAGGTTTTAAAATTGGTACCAGACAATCTACTTTCCAATCGTGGGGTATATTATTGTTTTCCCAGAGTAAGTTCAGTATTTTTAGGAAGATTTCCATACTCTTACTGCTGAAATTTTTAAAAAAAGAATATGGTATACCATCAAGACCAAAGGCAGTATCTCTTCTAGATGTGACAGCAGATATTAATTCATTGATAGAAAATGGACTAAGGAAGTAACTATTACTGGAGTTTATATTGCCAGTGCTACTATATGATGTGTTGAGACCATTTGATACAAAATCTGGGGTATACATCTGTAGAAAATCTAAAATCCAGGAATCATCTGCATTATTGCTAGAAACATATGTTTTATTAAATTTACGCATAAATTTCCATACAATGGACATAGGAGTACAACAATTAAAAGTTTCGCAGAGAGATTTCCAACTGTTCTGTCTTTCTATTTTTATAATAAGTTTTTTGAGAGCTCGAAGTCTTTTAAATTCCAAGTAGTTGGTTTCTGTTGGGTTGTACTTAAACTTAAGATATGCTTCTTTGAATTTTAGAACAGCTTCTGAGCACTTTTGGTTCCACCATGGAAGGTGAGGTTTTTTACCGAGATTCCTATGACAGGATTGATTAATGTTGTTAGAACAACTACTATTTAAATTCGAAGCGGATTTTGCTGCTGATTGTAATATTTTACAAAATAGCAAATATGCGTCCTGAGGACTCCAAAGATTCAATTCAAAATCATTCAATAATGCATCTACACAGCTACTAAACACTTTCCAATCTACCTGTTTATAATTTGGGTAGATGGGCAAGTGTTTGCCATTACAGTAGTTTCCATCTGAATTTACATTATTATTACTAAGCAATACTTTAATGATTACAGGAAGGTGGTAACTAGTACCAAGAGGAGTATCAAGAACGGACCATTCACAATGAAGAGCCAGTGATGGGGAAACCAACGACAAATCAAGTGCGTTTGGACGCCACGTTAATGAACCAACTGTTGTTGCTTGACCATCATTAAGCAAGACTAAATTGTTGTCATCGATGACTTCCAACACCTCCCTTCCACAGGGAGAGTCAGAACCGCAACCCCAAGAGGTGTGATGGGCATTGAAATCCCCTGCGAATATGAAAGGACTAGGAATCGATTTTACCAATGTATCAAATTTAGCTTTATTAAAAGCTGGGTTACAATTAGTAGGACTATAAAAACTGACAATACATAAATCCTGTTTATTTACTGTGATTTTGACACAGATATTTTGTATCGAATCATCAAAGTATGTGTTGATATTTGAATATGTGATGCTTTTATGAATGATTATGGCCACTCCATTATGGCTATTTCCACAATCATTACGTTCAATGTTGTAATTTTTAATTTTAAAATGTTGGTTAGCTTTAAACCATGTTTCTGAAATGATCGCAATATGTATATTATTTGTGTAGAGGTAGTTAATAAATATATGCTTGTTACTATTTAGACTTTGTGCGTTCCACTGTATAATATTTAACTGATCCATTATGAGGAAGTAGGAGGTAATTTATTACTGAGGGTTTTTTCAAGAGTCTCTCGAATAGACCCTGAGTTTATAGGTACATCTTTGTTACTGATAATTTTGGTTATTGTTTCAATTAGAATGTTAATAAATGTTTCTGATTTCATAAGGTTGTTTACTTGAACATCAAGTGTTCGTGCTGCTAGTGCTGGGAATGACTTTGAATCAAACAAATCTGAGAAGGTAGCATTTCGGGACTTAATCTTGTTTTCTTCGACTTTTTGTTTTTTCATGGGACATGCTGATGAAATGGCTATGTGATTACCTTTGCAATTGACACACTTAGCATTTTTGGAGTCAACTTGACATGTTTTGAAATTGTGGTTTTCTGAGCAGACTGAGCATACCTCGGTGTTCCTACAGAATTTGGCTATGTGGCCGTAAGACATACATTTCAGACACTGTTTTACGGGAGGTATGTACATTTTCACCTCATGACGCCATGAGTCAAGATAAACGTACTCGGGAAGGTTGGTAGACGCAAATGTAACTGCGACTGCCTGCGTGGGTACGAAGGACGCGCCAGCAGCGCCACCGTCAACTCTAACTCTGCGCATAAAGCGCCTGACCTGTATAACATTCTTAGAGCTTCCGATTAGTGAGAATATCTGCTTATTAGACATGTCGGTCGGCACCGAGGTGAGTACACCCGTCACTTCGGTGTCTCCAGCCGGTATATTTGCCTTCAGGGACAGTTGCTCCAGTAACTTTTTATTTTGCAGAAACATGTTGGCGTTGTTAGGTAAATCGAAGGTTATACCTACTTTGTACTTGTTTATAGACTTGAGGTGCATGACGCCTGAAACACCATGCTCCCGCAAACCCTTGGACAGTGCCATACGATCCTTGTCGCTGAAAGTAATGTTTTCTTCCACGTGCGAAAGAAACACAATAAACTCGGTCTTTTTCGAGTCTTCAGGGTACTTACGCGAGTATCCACGTACCTTAAAGATGTCATACTTATCCTTGTTTTTAGCTTTTGGTGTTTCTACAGCGATCGACTTCAGAGAGTCCGAGTCGGAATCGCAAGACTCGAAGGATGAGACCTGCCGCTGCTGCTGCTCATCAGGTGGAGAGTCATCTCCTTTTCTTTTACGTTTTTTGCCCATCCTTGGGCCCTCTCTAAGGTTGTGCTCTATTTACAAATACACAAGACAAGACTATATACACGAAAAATATACAAATTTACAATAATTTTGGGTTTTTTAAAAATATTTGTTTAAAAGCGCGCCTTTTCACTTTTCAGGTTCCCGCCGAAAAAAACACGCTGAGTGTGTTACGTTATCATTATCAGTTTATTTTTTCTTCCTTCCTCGCCTCGGTGTGACCAGCTTTAATTCGAACATTCTGCCAGCTACTCGTGTAAATTCTGCTAAAATCTGCTAAATATTTTGTATATAACAAATGCCAAAATTCTGATAAGTCATAGTTTTTATGAAAGTTTAAATAAAAACGCAAACTTAATTATTACCATGACTATTTGTTAATTTATAATGGTATTTCAGAACAGAAAGTAGTGACACTAATTGCATATTACATGCTTTACAAAGAGCCGCATTGCTGTCATCTTTGGATCTAGACAACCAAGATGAAAATATTGGATCATTCTCCCACTCAGAACGATAACTATGGTCGTATTTTCTTTAAATTTTTACTAACTAACGTACACCACACGTTACAATCATACAACTGACTTACGACGACTTTGTGTGCAGAAAATGTACATAAGCACATACTCTACACACAAATCCAAAGCAAAATATACATTTACACAGGGAATTCCCCTATAATGTACTCTAGGGTTACCAGTGCAGAAAGAAAATTCTGTTATTTTTTAAAGAAGGTAAGAATTCTATAAATATATCTGATACTACCCAAATGGAACACAGGTAATTTGTCAATGTCTAATCCTGCTAATTTTCTGAGGAGGTTTTGTAAGATTCTGCTAAAATCTGCTGTCTTTTCAGATCTGCGACACAACAAATGGAACACAGGTAATTTGTCAATGTCTAATCCTGCTAATTTTCTGAGGAGGTTTTGTAAGATTCTGCTAAAATCTGCTGTCTTTTCAGATCTGCGACACAATATGCTAAACCCTAAATTGGGGACCTAATTCTGCTAAAATCGCAGAATTCTGCTAAATCTGGTCACACTGCCGCCTCGTCCTCGTAGTGTCCTCGTACGAGGAATGGATGGCGGGCGCCGCACGTCTTGTGCATTTGCCAACGTTATCAGTTAAGGGTGGGTTTTTTCACCAATAGTTAAGGTAACAAATGTTATAAACGAACTGCGAGACAGATAAACGTTAATTGTATGATCCAAAATAAAGCCGAGCTATCACGCAACGAAAAGAAAACAAACGAAACAGTTTAGAGTTGGCAGTCAGTATCGTGACTTTGTTTTTTCTCTAATCTGTGATCGTGACACATTTCCTATAATCTGTGGTCTATGCTCACAGAGTACCTTTTTATCTATGCTTGAAACAGTGACAGTGACAGATTTTGGTAAAACCACAACTGGCGCCATCTATTGGATCATACATAAAACACTATTTCTTTTTTTTAAGGTGGAACGTTACACTAAAGCGGCAAATTCAAATTTTCTTGCGTTCTTTTGCCAATAATAGCTCAATTATTCAACGTGATTACATAAAAACTAATTTTGCGCAAATAAATATAATCTATCAATAAATTACAATCAAAAGTATCACCTACTTATCATTGGTTTAGCGACAAATGGCAATACACTGAAAAACTAAGAAGAACATTGTTTATTGCCATTTGTCGCTCGCTAAACCAATTATGTCTAGGAGATACTTTTAATCGTAATTTGTTGATACATTCTATTTATTTCCGCAAAATTAGTTTTGGTGTAATCACTTTGCGTAATTAAGCTATTATTGGTAAAAGAACGCAAGAAAATTTGAATTTGCCGCGCTAAGGAAACGTTTCCCATGTGTTTCTACTATACCTACGTGTTTTGTTTTAACTTGTAATATCGCACTGAGCTCTTGACGTCTACATGTAGGTACCAGTAATAAGTACCGAATACCAGTGTAAGTTGATACCGCCCAACGTTGCCCCGGTGATCCAATCACTTGTTCAAACTTTCTTTAATAATGGATGTACAACCAACAAAAGTAGTTCAGTGGAACTGCCGCAGTGCAGTTAACAAAAAACATGAAATTATTTATTTAATTAACAAATATAATCCCTTTGTATTTTCTTTATCAGAGTCATGGCTTAAGCCTGGCTCTGTTTTCAAAATTAATAGTTTTACTTGTCTTAGGGATGACAGAATAGATGGGTATGGTGGTAGCGCCCTACTCATCAAAAATTCTGTCCCCTATTCCCTCATAAATTTGCCCCCTCACAGTGATAATTTTTCAATTATAGCTGCTGTTATTAATTCTATTTGTTTTGTTTCTTTATACATCCCTCGACCTTCATCTCAAATATTTTACGAATTAAATACCATTATTTCTAATCTTAGTATTAAAATTCTCATGAGTGTGATTCATTTTAAATAAATATGAGATATGATTCGTGAGTAACAGTCGGATACATATTTATTTCTAATCTTCCTAAGCCAATTATGTTATTGGGTGATTTCAACTCCCACCATCAATCGTGGGGTAGTTCTAGTTCAAACTACCATGGGCAAGAGCTTCTCGATATGTTTGATATGCATAACCTTTGTGTATTAAACACAGGTACACCAACCCGTAGAACAAACCCAAATGAAAACCACAGTGCTGTTGATCTTTCTGTTTGTAGCCCAAACTTGGCTACAAAAATTACATGGCAAACACTTTCATCAACTTTTGGTAGTGATCACTTTCCTATTTTACTTTCTTTCCTTGATAACAATATTCAGATCCCTCATAGAAAACCACGGCTCAAATATAGGCTTATCAACAGTGAGTGGAATCTTTATCATACAAGAGCTGAAACTGAAATTGCTGCACTACCCCCTGTTACATTACAAGGAGTAACTTCTAGTGCCAACGCTTTAACTCAAGCAATATCTAAAGCAGCAAATGACACATTTCCTTTAAAAAATAGCGCTTCAGATAAAATCCCTTCACCTCCCTGGTGGGATAATGAATGTTCCCAAGCAGTTCAAAATAGAAAACACGCAGAAAGAACATACAATGAAAACATGACTGACGAAAATTTTGATTTTTTGATGGATGTAATGGCAGCTAATAGAAAACTTTTCACAGACAAAAAATTTAAGGGTTGGAAAGGATATGTTTCTACCATCTCTCCGCATACACCTCTTTCAATAGTTTGGCGAAATATTCGTAAATTTAAACATGCAATGAGTGATTCTAACCCTTCGCTACTGCCTCCTTCAATGTCAAACGAATATTTGAATAGCTTAGCCCCATCTTTTGTACCTCAACAAGAATTACTAGCACCTATATTACTGTTACCCACTACCGCTACTGATCAAGTTGGTCTCAACTCTCCTTTTTCTATAGAAGAATTAAAGGGTGTACTTACTTCTGTATCAGATTCAGCTCCTGGTGAAGATGGCCTACCGTATTCTTTTTATAGTAACCTAGGCGAATATTCCCTATCATACTTACTAAGTCTAATTAATTTAGTCATGGAAACTGGTATAATTCCCTACTCTTGGAAAAGCCAAGTAATACTCCCGATTCTTAAACCTTCTAAACCTTCTTCACTAATATCATCATATCGGCCTATTGCATTGTCTTCAGTTATTGCTAAAATTGTAGAACACCTTGTTAAAAACAGATTAGAGTGGTACATTGAAAGTCAGAAATTACTATCAAAGTCTCAATACGGTTTTCGCAAGGGTAAAAGCACGATGGATAGCATAGGCATTCTAACAACTGACATTCGCATCGCCTTTTCAGGTAATGAATCTGTTATAGCTGTCTTTTTAGATATCAAAGCAGCGTATGATAATGTTCTTCTTCCCATCCTTAGAAATAAATTAGACAAATTAAGAGTTCCACATATGTTATCTAACTTTATAATTAATTTGTTATCAGGTAGATCCATAAAATAGACAATACCACTGAGTATAGATTTGTCTGGAAAGGCCTACCCCAAGGCTCGGTTTTAAGTCCTATTTTATATAATATTTACACATATGATTTGGAGGCTGCACTTCCTAGCTCCGTCAATGTATTACAGTATGCCGATGACTTACTTATATACGCCTCTGATAAATGCTTAAGTAAAGCAAACTCGTGCATTACTCAGTCTCTCATAAGATTAGAAAAGTGGCTGGACACTCATGGGTTAGAATTATCGCCTCAAAAAAGTAGTGTGGTTTTGTTTTCTAGGCAACGCTTACCAAGCCCAGTTGATGTCTTGTATAAAGGCGACGTTATCCCTGTGAAAGACAACGTAAAGTTTTTGGGTATAATTTTGGATAACAAACTCACAGGACTTCCGCATTGTGAATATGTGGTTGCTAAGTGTGAACGGGTCCTTAATATTCTTAGATGTCTTGCGGGCGTTTGGTGGGGTGCCCATCCATATTCCTTAAAGCTAATCTATAATGCTCTTATCAGAAGTGTGCTCGATTACGGGTCCTTTTTGTTGGAGCCTTGTAGTGCGGCGGGATTGAAGAAGATGGACAGCATCCAGTCAAAGGCTCTCAGGCTGATAACAGGTGCCATGCGATCAAGTCCCCTTAATGCTTTGCAAGTTGAGTGTGGTGAACCACCTCTAAATTTACGTCGTCAGTTTCTCTGTGATAGATTTTTATTTAAAGCTTTACAGTTTGCTCAGAATCCATTGATTGAAAAGCTTCATTGTCTTTCAGACTTTATTGAATCGTCCCCTTATTGGCGACATAAATCCACTCCGTGTTTAATCAATAGTTTAAATAAATATTTAGCTCTTAAAGCGCCTACTCATCGTTCTCAAACGCTCCCTATATTTACATGTAATTATGATGCATTAACATTTTCTCCAAATATAAGTTTGAATTTGGGGATTGAAAAATATAGTTCCAATGCTAACTCCCTTTTCAACTGTAAGGTTGATGAAAACTGGCGTGGCTGGCATCAAATATACTGTGATGCCTCTAAGCAGTCTTCGACTGGTTCTGTGGGCGTTGGTATATTCCACTCGCAGTACGGCATTGTACAAAAAGTTAAGTTTCCCCCTGAGACATCTGTTTTTACTGGAGAGTGTTATGGCATTTTAAAAGCAATTGAATATGTGCGTATCATGAAACTTCCTCAGGCGGTTATATTTTCTGATTCGTTGAGCGCTCTTTATTCCTTATCTAAATTTCCTTTCAAACCACAAGTTTATTTTCCGGCCGTAATCAAGGCAAGAGAGGAGGCATATCGATGCATTTTAAATGGACAAGCTATTTCTTTTGCCTGGATTCCCAGTCATTCTGGGATAAAAGGCAACGAAAAGGCTGACTTGCTTGCTAGTGATGCTGTAAGTAGTGGTGATCTTTTCCCATTCACAAACTTCTGTCATGATTTAGCTGCTTTGCCTAAGCGTTCTCTCAAGATATCTTGGGAGGAGGCTTGGGCTGACAGCGTTTTACGCAAGGGTAAATTCTATTTCAACCTCCAACCTAAAATACCGACTAGACCATGGTTTTTTAATATTACTCTGGGTAAAATTGCTACATCCACCTTGATTCGAATGAGATTAGGTCATGTATGTAGCCCGGCACACCTTGCGCGGCTTAGAATAATTGACTCGGCGTCTTGTGATTGTGGGAGTGATGTTGGCGACTTGAATCATATTTTTTTCAGCTGTCCAAGTTATGATGCTTCTTCTTTTTACGAAACCTTAATATCCCTCCATGTCCCTTTTCCTACCGATGTATCTTGTTTGCTTGTATCTAACGATCCTAATATCTATCACTGTTTATCTATGTATATAATATCTAATAACATAAAGTTATAATTTACACTCTCCACCTACCTAAACGATTATATACTAAAAATATTTTCGTATCCTACTTTCCTGATCCAATTTTTCCCAAATTTCCTATCCTTAAGCTTTTAATTTAAACCGCGTTAAGTTTCCCCGCTTTAAAAAAAATCGTTTTTTTGTTAAAAACCAAAACTCCAAGCAAAACCCAATTCAATACGAACGTCGTCGCCTTAACGAACACATTATGAAGAACGAAATGAAGATAGAGAAATGATACTTGACACTGGCAGAATGCACGAATAATGCGATGCCAAAAGAAAAAAAAAAAAAAAAAAAGTACCGAATATTAACGCAACCTGCAAAGAGATCAAATAGGTAATATAGTTAGTTGTAACATGTAGGTAAGAGCTTTAGGTGGGTTTTTTTTCATCAACGATAGGCTAACATTTGACCACGGTCTCACCTGATGGTAAGTGACGACGCGGTCGACGATGGAGCATTTCACTCTAGCCTTAAAAGCTCCCAGATTATATTTGTTCGAAAACAATGACGCTGGTAAGGTGTTCCATTCCTTTGCTGTCCGAATTATAAACGAGGAATCAAAACGCTTCGTACCTACGTATTCTAGGAATTTCTACCATATACGGATGCCGTGTTTCCGTGCGTGTGGGTACTAGAATTACATAAATATAGAAACGATACATTATCTACTACCTAGTCTGTGATTCAGATTTACAAGGTTCAAAGAACTAACCTTTGTTGCCAGGTATTGACTATCCTCCGCTTCCGGAGCTTCTTTTAAAATCTTTTCTATCTCTATCTTGGTTGGTGACAATACTTTAGATTCCTGACAAAAACCTAATATCCGTCCGAGTTCGTACTGGAGTACTGGGGTGCGAGCCTTGGCTTGGGCCGTTGCCGGGATAAGAGGATCGAGAAGGCTACGTCCACTGGAAGAGTGGACCCTATGGAAAATCGCGACCATTCTTGCTAACCTACGGGGGGTACGTCGACCTCGCCGGCGGGGTCGGTGTCTGATTGTGTTACGCTGGTATCCTATACCGGTGCCGAAAGCGGTACCTGAGCCAGAAGGGCTAGACTGATCCGGTGATCCTAGCGCAGCCGACACAACGGCTGCTATAGGATCATCCGGATCGCTCAAGACGTGTCTTGGGCGGCGACGACGGGGTGACCATTTTTGTCGTTTTTAACTTTGGCTATATAGGTACTCAAAGTTTTTAACTGAATACTATATTATCCGGTAAAATTAAGAATGCTTCGTCTACATACATAATAACTTGTAGTGAGATACAAACTTGACTGGATCGGGTAATCTAAAGAGTACGCGTTTGCAATTTCTTGGATTATCAACCTAAATACGGTACAATAAGAGCTTTTGTAGATGCAAGGGTGATGAATAATAATTACTATGCTTGTTTAGAGGTAATATTTAGTCAATATTGAAATAAAATTCATCATCATCTTCACTATTATTGTTAAACTCACGCGACAGAATCTTGAGGTCTCTAAGAAGTGTGCCCTGATCATTCAGTAACTTTGTGACGATCTCCAAATGCGGTGATAAATCGAGAGCATGCGCAGTTTCCAGTTTGAATTGAGAGTTACTTGATTCGCTCTTTTCATTAACGCCATCAGTACCGTTTTCTTTAACTTTTAGTTTTGTTTTAACTTCAGCACATTTAACTTCTACAACGCTATTGAAAGGTTTTAATTTGGTGCACCGGTCTCTAATAATTTCATTTTCTTTTTTCAATTTAGAAGTTTGATATTTCAACGCTCTCAATTCCTCTGAAAGTGTTCTAACGTTGTTTTCCAAAAACTGGATTTTGTTTGTAAGGAAGGTATTCCTTTGATCGAGCTGTAGGCACAGATCTCGTTCATTGCAGTAATTTGCGTAGTACTCACCACAACAAACGATCAGCTGTTTCAGTTGAACCAAAACGGATGGTTCTTCTAATGATTCGTGTCGGATCTTTTGTAGTTCTCTATAACCGAGTCGTATGAACTTTGCTACGTTTTCCAACTTATTATGCAATACCTGGTTTTCTCTAGACAAACTGTTGATTATCTGGATGCTGTTCTTAGACTTGTCCAATAAATCAAGGCATTCACTTTGTGCGTAATCCAAATATTGTTTGAGAGATGTAGATTCATCTTCTTTTGCAGCAGCAATCGTTTTTGCAACAACTGCAATGGAACAACAAAATACTTACATATAAATTCCTTAGGTATCTACTTTGAAGTTTTTGGGTGGTCTTACGGTTCGGGCGGGAAAATTTTCTGATACGACTGACCACTGGGCGCAATGAAAAAGAAAGAATGAAGAAGTTTAGTTCAGTTCTACATTTTTAACAGATATACCTAAAATTATTTGTTTTTTTTTTCTAAAATTGTCGATGATCATATACTTAATAAATAAATAATAATAATAATAATATAGGTACAATTTTAGGTATAAGTAGTTAGTACATAATGTCTACTGAGGTCTAAATCATGATTTACATTGAAGTAGTGATTTATATTTTTTTAAATAAAAAAAGAATAAATTACTATCTTCAATGTAAGTAATGTATTAGACCTTCGTAGATATTCGGCATAAGCTCGTTCATATATTAGAATAATAATAATATCATACACAATCAGCATCGACGCATTTTATACTTATGATATTATCCAAGATATCGTGTGCCTGTGACTTCGACCACAGAAATAAGAATAGGTAAGTACCTACCTATTATTACGATTTTATAGAACCGTAACAATAATAACAGTGGCTAGTGGAAGCTATTTTTTTTAACATTATAGCTTGGCTATAGGTAGGTACAAATTAATTAGTATTTTTTTTGTTAACCTATACTGTCCCACTGCTGGGCAAAGGTCTCTTCCCATATCGTATTAGTAAAAGAAAAATTTGAATCACGAACGTGATTTGAACCCGCGTCCCTTAGTCCCTTTAGCCGGGTCATGCTAAAATAACAACAAAAATATAAAAAACAAAAAAAAAACGCTCAAAAATGTTGCGCGCGCGCGAGCTGTGCTGCTATGAAAACTTGCAATTAAAAAAATGCAGTTATATTAAGTATAAGTTAGTTAGGGAGAGTCCTTACAGCAAGCTGTTTTCAGGTTGTTCCTTAGTTTATGAATACGGTCTCTTTTAGATCTAATTTTTGTTTTGTACTTTAACATGTCTGCTAAAACTTTTTCTTTTTCATTGCAGTATTTTGATACTAATGACGTTGATTTCGATGGCTCAGAGTTTTCCGACTGAATAGAAGACTCGTGAAATCTGAAAATAAAACAATAGGTCTGTATTGTCATCATTATCATCATAAAAACACCTGGAAGACGTCCACTGCTTAACATAGGCCATGGTGCGCCACTTTGCGCGGCTGCTCGCCTCCTGCAATAGGTAAGCATGCCTCTCAAAGGCCCCCATGGTTTTGATTGGTAGTCAGTCCACCTAATAAGTGGGGGAGCGTGTCTACAATAAGTCTAGGTATGACTCAGGTACGTGGTCACCACTCGAGAACCTTATTTCTTTCCCATCGGTTGTAAGTTCTACGAGCGACGTGGCCGGCTTATTACCTTTTCAACTGGTAGGTAGGTAGTCTTGCATGCCAGTATTATAATGAAATTAAACTTCAATATAATGTACCGACCTTTGCATTTCTGTAGCGATAGACGTTAATGCTTCTCGCATTGTATCAACTTCAATCTGTTTCTCAGTTCTTTTAATGTTGATTGGGTTCTCGAGGGTCTCCTCCCGTTTGTTCATTTTTACTGACCCTTTAATTTTCAACTTAAACCTTTTTAAAAAAACAATATAATACTTAAATCATTCAAAAATAAAATAGTATTGTAGAAAATATCATGATACCTAAAGGTTTTTTTTTTTTTTTTTTTTTTTATTTTTTTTAATGGCAATTGTTTTTCACATTTTTGCCAGCGTCATGTCAAAAGAGAAATGATAAATAAAAACGAAATTTTGAACTTCGGGTACCTGAAACAAAAGAAAAAAATATCCTATAACTACAAACTACGCTACATAATGACAATATGAAGAATATGTTTATTTATTTACAATAATGGGATACAACAGGATTTACATAGGAGCATTGAATATAATTACATTATAAGATATATTGATTACAATTTAATATTATTTTCAGTAATGAAAGATGATAATATATCTATTGAAGTAGGGTCTATTTTACACAAAATATTATCTATGTGAACTGGGAATGGAAATTTATAATGGATTAATGAGTTGAATAATGGATTATGGTCAAATTTAGGGCAAGCGAAGAAAATGTGGTTTAAGTCAGCTTCGTCCATACCACATTCGCAGATGGATGAGTCTCTTATTCGCAGTTTTTTTAAATGTACGCCAGAACAGCAATGGCCAAATCTTAACCTAGATATTGTGGAACATACTCTTCTATTGTATTTAAATTTAAAGAACCACGGTTTAATTTGAATGTTGGGTTGATACTTAGCATAATTTGAACCTGTCCGTCTACTAGTTATCAACCATCTATTCAGCCATCTAGATTTTAAGTCACGGGTAGGCAAAAGCAAAAGGTCTTGGGGGTAATTTTTAAAAGGGACTTTATCCCCACAGATGACTGCTTGTTTGGCAATCTCATCAGCCTTTACGTTGCCAGTAATATTGCTGTGACCAGGGATCCAAGCTAGGTGCACAGAATAGCCTAAATTAGAGCATCTCAACAGCAAGTCTTTAGATTTAAATATGATCCAGTTTTTGGAGCCTGTTTTAAAAGGATTACTCTGGAAGGCTTGAAGAGCACTCAATGAATCAGAGAATACAACGGTTTTATTTAATTTGAACAACAATATATAGTTGATAGCTTCCATAATACCCCTACATTCACCAACGAAAACTGATGTTTCAGGGGGGCACTTAATCTTTTGAACAATATTATAGTTTTGATGAAATAAACCAACACCAACACACCCATTTTGATCTAGCTTAGATGCATCTGTGAAAATGCAATGCCAACCATGCCAAAGATTATCTTTAATCCGAAGAAAGTGTTTATTGGCGAAGGTATCCCCTTTCATCAAATCTAAATTAAGATGTAAAGAGGGTTGATATAAGATAGTTTGATAATCAAATTCAAATAAGGGAAGTTTAAGAGTTCTATGGGTAGTGAATCTAAGGTTAATAATTTTTGCATAACTTGTAACTAGACAAGGAGTCTTTTTATGATTCCAGTAAGGCATAGAAATATACCTAAACAAAAGCTGCAGTTTTGGAAATAGAGGATGGGAGGAAAACTGAAACAAACGAAATAAAAACATATCCGAGAGATATTGACGTCTCAGATCTAAAGGAGGATCATCACATTCCACTTGCATAGCATTTTTAGGGGTAGACTTCATTGCTCCTATGATAATACGTAAAGCTCTTGCCTGAATTAAGTCCAAAGCATTGAGCATTCTTTTACAAGCTGGCTCATATAAAAATGAAGCATAGTCTATAACACTACGGATTATAGCATTATAAAGGAGCTTTAAGTAATAGGGGTGAGCACCCCACCAAACACCAGCCAAGCATCGTAAAATATTGAGATTTTTCTCGCATTTAACTGAAACATAGTTAATATGCGAAGAAAAGTTTAATTTGCTGTCTAGAACAAGACCTAAAAACTTTTTCTCGTTTTCTACAGGAATCCTGGTTTTATTAAGCAGTATGTTAAGTCTCGGTTTCAACCGTTTTCTGGTAAAGATAACAATGGAGCTTTTTAGTGGGGCTACATCTAGACCATTATGACCTAGCCAAATATTTAATGACTCGAGAGCTTGAGATAATTTGTTGGCAGCACTTAATATATCACAATCAGCCACATATAAAACAAGATCATCTGCATATTGTAGTACTCTAGAATAAGGTAAGACACACTTATTTAAGTCATAAGTATACAAATTAAAGAGGAGAGGACTTAAAACAGAGCCTTGAGGCAAACCCTTATGTACCGATCTTGAACATTTTATCTCACCATCAACTCTAAGCTGAGCAGTACGATCTAAAAAAAGATTAAGTATGAAGTTAATAATTTTCCTTGGAAGACACAGATGTTCCATCTTATTTTTGAGGATTGAGAGATTAACATTATCATATGCAGAGCATATATCGAGGAATGCAGCAACAATGGACTCATTTCTAGAAAAAGAGAGTCTAATATCTGTAACAAAAATGGACAAGCTATCTAAAGTTCCTCTACCTTTTCGAAAACCATATTGTGATTCAGGCAAAATATTTCTAGATTCAATTAGCCATTCAAGTCGGTTTTTTACAAGATGTTCCACAATCTTTGTCAGAACAGAAGACATAGCTATTGGACGATAACTATCAGGGCTTTCCGGATCTTTGCCGGGCTTTAAAACTGGAACAATTATTTGAGTTTTCATTGCAGCTGGAGCAAACCCTAAATCTAGCATCAAATTTATAATTTCAAGGTAATAGCTTAAAACTTTTTCTCCAGCTTTAACCAAAAAAGAGTAAGGGATCCCATCCGGACCAGGAGAGGAATCTTTAAGAGCAGATAGAACAAGACACAACTCCTGCATCGAAAAAGGAGTAAAACTTGCATCATAAACAGAAGAACTAGATGCCATAGTATTGACAAAATCAGGAACAAAGGGAGGAGCCAGTCTATCCATAAATTGTTCAAACCAACCCTCATAACTAGGATATGGAGGGGATGGTTCTCTATATGAACCACGGTACTTTCGGATTGATTTCCACACAAAAGAGGAATGAACGTTAGGGGAAATAGTAGAGCAGAAATTTTCCCACCCCTCTGACTTTTTGGAGTGAAGAATTTGTTTAGTATTAGACATGACTGTGATTAAATTGTCATAATTTGCATTTGTCATGTTCTCACAATATATATTTTCAGCACTTAGCCTATCTGCAACAGCAGCCTTACACTCTTGACCCCACCACGGAGGGGATCTATGCTTTAAATTTTGTACCTTTGCTGGGAATGTGTGTTTAGCAGCAGAATGAATACAATTTATCAATGCTCTAAGACAATTGTTCAGAGAATCAGGAAGAATGACAGGAAGATCAGAAGCAGAATGTTCAAGTAGTGATGAAAATTTTGACCATTCATCAGACTGAGTTTTACTGTTTAAATTATATTCTAATAATGGTTTGAATGGAAGTGGTTTGATTTTGGAAAAAGGGAGGTTAAGGAGAATTGGAAAGTGATCACTACCGAAGGATGATGATAAGGTTTTCCAGGTCATTGAAGGAGCTAGACTTGCTGACACCATAGTCAGGTCAATGGCACTAACCCGTTCATTCGGCTTTGTACGACGCGTGGGAGAACCAGTGTTCAGTAAACACAACCCTAAACTATCCATAATATTAAATATGTGATTGGCAAGAGAGTCAGAGGCCTGACAGCCCCAGGCAGGATGATAAATATTAAAATCACCCATTATGATAAATGGACCTTGCATATGGGATAAGATATGGAGAATTTTATTTAATATATCAAATGAAGGTCTGGGAATATATAATGAAACAAATGATATATTTTTTAACCTGACAGCAACTACTGAAAGGTTGTCAACAATGCACGGAGAAGGGATATTTACAAGATGAGAATTTACAGAGTTTCTGACAAGTATGGCTGAACCGCCATACCCATCAGCTTTGTCATCTCTGAAACAAAGATAGCGAGGTACCTTAAAAAAGGAACCAGGCTTAAGCCAAGTCTCAGAGATGGCAATAATAGATGGATCATATTTATTAATAATATACAATAGATCAGATTTTTTACTGTTAAGACTTTGACAATTCCATTGCAGCCCTAGAGAGGACGCCATCATGGAAGGATTGTAATACAGAAGTGGAGGAATCTTGGGCAGCGTTGGACGGTACAAAAGCAGGAGAGTTAAGTAGCCTAGTGAGAGCCTGAATAAGCTCCAAAATGCTACTGGGGGAGGGAGAGGAGTCATTATTATGATGATTAAGAGCAACACCATTATTACTAGGCATAACTGGATTATTAATTATAGCCTGATGAGCATAACGATCATAGCCTTGTTTTTGTAATGGGGGAGGTCTGGGTTTGACGAATATTGTCTTCCTATAAGATTGAGAGACTGATTTATTGGGAGAAGATAACGGTACAGAGGGAACGGAAACACTGGCATAAGATGTTTTAGCTGCATCACTGTAACTTTTGCCTCTTATAGGCAGATGCAATTTAGATGCTTCGGAGTATGACATACTTTTCTCTGCCATTGAGATTTTAATTTGCTTTTGCCTACTGAGTTCAGGACAGCTCTTACTTGTGGAATAATGTAGACCCGAACAAGATAAACAGGGGGAAGAGCCTTCTTCAACGTCACATGAATCGCCAGTGTGACCTTCTCCACACTTATAGCAGCGTGGTTTTGATCTACAGCTGTTCTTTGTGTGACCGAACCGACAGCATTGGAAACACTGTACTGTAGGATAATAATACCGTTCAACAACGAGAGAGTTGAAACACATAAATACCCGCGCAGGAAGAACTTGACCATCAAAAGAAAGAACACATGACTGAGATGGTTTATAAACAGGAACCCCATCAATGACCACTTTATAGTTTAATCGACGCACTTTTATTATCGGGCAACCATCAACAGGGACATGAATACTTTCTATGATTTCCTCTTCTGACCATTCAGTTGGAATTCCCTTCACAAGACCTAAACGAACTGTGCTAAACGAAGGGATGAACACCTTGTACTCATTTTTCGTTAAGACATCATTTGAAACAAAATTGTTCGCTGAATTTGCATCACTAAACGTCAAGGAAATTCTGTTGCGCCCAATTCTTTGAACGCTGCCATCTATTATATTGCAGATACGGTTTTTCACCAGAAACCGGCCAAAGATCACTGGGTGTAAGACAAAGCCAGAAGTCGGAGAAGGCTCAATTTTTTGTACATGCACAACAAATGGGCCTTTATCTGTGGATTTATAAATCTGTCTACCTGAGGGGATGTAAGGGGGAATAGATGGAGTTTGCGATACCGTAGCAGACGGAGAGGCAAGAGAATCAGTGATTTGGGAATCAAGGTTTGAATTTGATGATGGTACAGCTTGACCCAAAGGTATGATTGAATCCTGAGACTGTTTTTCATCTCTGCTCTTTTTTAAGTGTTTTTTTGAATGCTTTTTGCGTTTAATGGTACTGGTGGTACCATTGCTCTGCTGAAGGGAACGTTCCACAACATCTGAAGAATCCGACGCGATCGAAACAAATTCAACCGGCGAGGGAATAGAGTAACTATCTGCGAAAATGATATCATTTTGCTTTGGTTGGTTATTATTCGGGGCCCAACCAGCCCCCCCTCCAGGGTCCGTTTCCATGAACTCACGGAAGAAAAGAGACTAAAACAAATGAAGACTATGTATAAAAATGAGGGCAAAGAAATTTACAAAAACTTACCAATGAATGATGTTAAAAACTTAATCTACAAGTTTTACACTAATATTTTACACAAAATACTCTACATATAAGATATTTTCAATTTCTTCTTCTTCTTCTTCTTCTTCGTTTATGGCTTTCTATCGCTTTTTAGCGATAATTCTGCCAATGTCAAGTAAGTAAAAATTTGTACGGTTATGTCACGTCAAAGTCCTATTTTGTCAGTCAAAATGCCAACAGTAAGATGGTGGATATTTTACTGAAGGCTCTAAAAAGCCGTTGAAGAGAAAACGAAAATGCATGGTTATATAAACTTGGAACCATTTGCCAACACTCGTGCACGTTCACGAACACTTAACGAATAATAATCCACCCTTATTACACATTAAAATTCAAAAATACACAGGCTTTGGTAAAAAATTCAAAATTTACAACCGCCATTGTCGGATTTTCTTCAAAGACCCCTATTTTCAATTTAAAAGATTGCCAAAACGACCGCACTCTTTGACACAACCTTGACAACCATACCTAAAGGTAAAAATTGGTGAAAATAAAATTAATAATAAGTATGACGCGAGATGACGCAAAAGAGTTTTTTTTATAAACTCCTTACCACAGACCTGTACTCCCACTCAGGGAGAAATGTCCACAGATCCATTGTTTTGAGTGATTTGTGCACAGATTAGAGAAAAAACAGGTAGATACACAGATCTGCCCGCGGGGTTTCAGCTGAAAATCAGCGTCTGGTACTGAGGGAAGGTACTTGACATTTATGCTGAGCTGAACGCCCTTTAAACTTCACCACGAAAATTGTTTTCTTTGCACAGTAACATAATATTAATTATATAAGCTCCTTGTTTGTTATTTTTTATTGAGTATTGTGTAAGCATTGTGAAGTTGAATAAATGATCTTCTATTCTATTCTGTTCTATTCTATCTGTGGAAAAAACAATCGACACAGATTAGAGTAAAAATAATTGACTGGACGCGAAAGATGACAAAAGAAGGTAGAACATAGTGATTATATGTAATTACTATTATCATCATCCTCTTTCCAATACCGCCTTCAAAAAAGGGAGATGGTTCGCAATTCAGTTGTATTTTTTATGAATGTTACCTTAAACTCAGTCATATATTAAAGGATATACCTAGGTACTTTCAGGTTTGTCCCATAAATTGATGAATATGTATTCCGTAATTTGGTTGGTTATTTTAAACCAAAATAACCTGAAAAAAATGTCGTCCAAGTACTTCTCACTATAAGTCGGGTTGACCTTTTTTTTTTTGAGGGGGGAAATGCCCTCGCATTTCCCTGCCGCCACGGGGGCATGTGGGACTCGAACCCACTAAAACCCCCCCGTGATCCGTCCGCCGCCAGGATGGGGCGAGATAGGGTCGCGCTAGCATTCACTATCCCGCCCCGACGGTAGGCCCTTTCGGGCTTCTGCGCCAGTGGGTGGGCAACCTTACACCTCGGTTACCCACCAGACGTGTGGGGCCGTGTGGGTGCGGCAGAGAGTCCCCCGACTATCCGCCACCGACCTCACTACGGAGGATGGAGAAGGCGAGCAAAACACCTCCTCCGTCCCCCGGTCCGTCTGCGCCGGAACCGGTCAGAGTTGGGATCATCCTCCCTGACCCGCTCCACGGCCTCCTTCTGCATCATCACCACCTCGCAGAAGGAGACCAAGGCCTGCCACGCTCTCTCGCTGCCGAGCATGGCGTTCACCACACTCGGCAACGAGATCCCGGCCAAAAGTCCGGTTGACCTGGTTCAACGCCTTTTAATAAAAGATTTTTTTCATTCATATATTTAGATAGGTACATTCACATTTAGAGGTACCAACACGGACCTATAATAGGCCCAATTTAGAAGGCTTTAGTTGACAGTCTTTAACTTACTAAAAATGTACCCGTCTCTTACATTACCGTCTATTAGACAAGGACAGCAACAGTTTTAGGAGTTTTAGATCTGTCAACTAAAGCCTTTAAAATTGGCCCCAATATTATGATAATATGACGTACAAAGTATATACCTATACCTGCCTACCTGTAATATGCTTGTAGGTAGGTACTTGTACCTACGCATGGAACTAATCAACGAGTCAATTGTGGTTGTATTCTCTAATCTGTGTATATCACAATGTGATTAATTCAAGCGCCATTACTAGGTAATTATTATAGGTATAGTAAAGTGTTACTTGTATGTTCTGGTGCTTATAGTACCCAATTTTCCGCCAAACGCTTCGATGCGGTGCGATGGTGGCAAGCGAGCTGCCATTCGTTCGTTCGCGAGACAACCACTTCGCGTGGTAACCATTTCACGGTCGATTTGTGCTCCTATGCTAGGGTAAAGATAGAAATCCATAGTTTACAATCTTTTGGAGACAAGAAAAAAATGTAAAAACTACATGAAAATTGTGAATGAAAATGAAATGAAAAAAAAAACCGTAAAAAGGCTAAAGTGTATAACTTAACGGATTTGACAAAAAACTATATAAGTAGAGATTCTGAGATTATTGAGATTTCTGAGTTATTGAGAATTATAATATGCTAACTGCTTACGCATTTATAAAAACATACAGAAAATACGTATTTTATTTAAGTACTTACTATGTTTTTTTTTGTATTTGTAGTACATCAGGTACTACAAACAAATGGTCCGTTTTTTTTTATTAAAAGGGTCCTTGATAATATCGCTCGAATTCCTAGAGGTCCGTGACTGAAAAATGTTAAGAACGCTATTCTATAGTACCTAGGTATAGTAGATTTATTATATAAATTCACATAAATTATTTAAAAATATTTTGTAAATTTGTCCTTTACCGACGTGGTACCTAATCATTCTTTAATTTCAAGAAAAGGATGTCAGATGACATAGGTATTTAACGTAGTAGCTTTCTGGTTTGCTAAATTATAACTTCTTATGTTACCTACTTCAAAAATTAGTTAGAACTTACCAATTTTTATCTAGGATCTAAGTTTTTCATTCCTCAAGCAATTTGTTTTTCTATAAAGATAGACCTTCCGAGTAGGACGGTGCCTTGATGAATGAAAATAATTCGCCAATATATTCTAAAGGATCCCGATCTTACTTAGCTGTTATCCGCACGGTCGGTTTATTTCAATTTCCTTCATAAAAGACGCTATTCTCGGATTTGAAGTAGATTTATCATGCTCGGATAAAGCGGGCACTTTTTGTGCTTTTCTTGTGCCTGGATCTGACCCGAGATCTGTCCACTTAATGTGAATAATGGTGTACGATGGAAAACGAATGCGAACCCGAACACAAAAGACAACAATGCTGAGCGATTTCAAAACTTGATACAAGGATTTTGGAGATAATGCGTATTGTGTTAGGAGCACATTATCTGCGTTCATATCGAGAACTCCGTTACAGATTTGCACGTTTCAGTGATCGGAATACATACTTACATTATTACAGTCGTTTTATGGAGCGAGCCATCTGAAGAAGTCTAACTAAAACGCTTATACGTTTAAGACTAATAAAACTAACAAAGAGGTATAATGTACTAAAAACTAATGATATATTTTCATTGGCCATATGAATCAAAAGATTAGGCACCTTCTGCACATCCCGGTAGTAGCAGATTTGCAATTTATGAAATAATTAAAGCCGTTCATTTTTGTCACATGATAAGGTGCATGTTTAGAAAGCTTATATTGAAAAATTGGAAAATTTTGACCGTCGCTAATTAAACTAATTAAGTTTTTATATATACGCCATGTAAAAGCATGAATAAAAAATTTAGTTTAAAAATGCTGGCTGTATATGACTTCTGACACTATTATATATCCCATTGTTATTAAATTGTTGGAAAAAATTAAAACTCGGAATATAGTAAATCTAAAAAATATGAATTTTTCTTCCAATAAAATTTTAAAGTGGCCTGAGTTTATTTTGATGACTTTGTATTTTTTATCGTTACCTACTGTAAAAAGTTTGGAAACATAACTAATCTGCTTTCCAATTTATTCAAGTTTGATTATACAGCATGAACAATATAAAATTTAAGTTGCAAAAGTCGGTGGCATCTGTATCATAATAACGTTTTCCATCAACGATCAAAAGATTGGAAACAAAAAGTACTCGGAACATAATTTTTGCAAAAATAACACAAAATAATCTAAGAAAAGCCGCGCAGTGGGTATGATATGCGCCAGGCGACGCTCACAGCGCGCGGCGCAGCGCGGGCTGTGAATTGGGACGCGAGCGGTAAGGCGCTTTCTAAACACGGACCTAATCGTCTGACAAAAATGGAACGACTTTAATTATTTTATAAGTTACGATCCAAATACACCCTGCTGTTAGTGGACTATTATAACTATTATAAATCTACCAACCTAATAGATAGAGAACTCTTTATTGTCTCACCAATGATATGTACCTATACAGTACCTAAAAAGAAATTAGAAAATAGTGATACAATGGGAGTATTATTTTATCGCTAACATCGATCTCTTCCAAGCAATCTTCAGACTAACGTTATAGGTAGATTAGTATATAGATTAATACCTATTTACCTAAGTATATTAGCTTAACATTTGATTTTAATCACTTTGTACGCAAACCTCAATTTTATTGTGTAAAAGAAACTCCTTGTAAGTAATTCACTTGAACACTACAATAGATAAGAAGGCATAGGCACTTCTATTTCTGTTTGCATCTGTGTTAGATCGCTATATACATGATTTTCAGCTGTTCATGTTTTTAAATGAAGCAGATAGGTAGGTACTTGTCAGTGCACTCAAGATATTAAATGCACGTCGTCAAATCGAGATCAAGATGATATACAGATATCCCTGGAATGCAAGTCGTCCCGGGTAATCGATTCCACCGAGGCAAAAGCTCGTGATCGTGAGAGATGCACTCGAGATTCTGCGCCGTCGAGTATCCTTCTCCAGCATAGCTAGGTACTAGTTTATATAGTAGCAGGAAGGTTATATAGTATCTTGATCTCATCTCAATTCGCTACGATTCGATAAATGATCATTGATCAGATCAGTGTTATCGCTATGTTACGTAACATTAGTTTCGCCCACATGGGCAATGATTTACTGAGTTTGGTAGCATATTGTCTGTGTTATTATTTAATACTATTAGCTGACCTGCCCCGCCTTCGCACGCGTTAATTAGTTTTACGCCTTATCTCAGTCTAAAGGAAAAGAGAAGGAAAAGGGAAAAAGATGAGCAGGTCCTAGGGCACCTACCTCCGTTCACCTTCATCCATTTCCCCTTCTCTCTTTCCCATAGTACAGGATAGGTGTGGCTTTGGACCAAATACTATAGGTTGGATGTCTGTAATTTCTGAACCACAAAACCAACGACTTCGAAATATTTACGGGACAATACTTAAAGTAAACCTTAGGTAATCCTTAGGTATAAAGCTACACTATGACGTGGCTTATATAACAAAGTCGGCCATATTTTTGGTTATTCCCCATACTTTTACACTTGCAATGGTCATCCAAGCCCTGTTTAACTATTCGCCTGTTTATAAAAACCACACACTGGATATACTATTGACTGGATAGTAAATCTTTTCATTTATTAATTCAAACTCTAGATAAATAGTAAAATGCTTGACACCTAAGTAGGTAGGTAATCCCAGGAGCATATTTACGTTACGAATAGAATGTAGACGCAGCTTAGGCCAGCCGATGCACTATCTGGACAAACTAGTGAAGACTTGTTGGATGTAAGAGGCAAGTAAAGCCATTCAAACTGGTGTTCCTTAAGAAGGTGTGTTTATATGTACTACAACAATGATGGACATCTCTCAACTAATAATGATGATGATTTCAAGCTTTTGCATGCAAGCTGTGATCCTTTATTTTACTAATACTGTATAGGCAAGGTAAAGATCCAGAAAAGAAATTGCTTGCGATAAAAGTTTTTCATAGTCTTTCACGCTTTACCGTTTCCTCTACCTCTCTAGAGTGCACCACACAATAGTCGCACCAAAGGTCACGTAAATAGTTAAATCTACTACTCTAATACAATTTGTAGTAAACCATGATCCCGACGCTAAGGTCGCATTATCGGATTGGAAAAAACGGTTACAAAACAAGAGAGTAGGTACGAAAATAGATCTAAGCAGCGTGGATTTAAAGTGTAAAATGATTTGAGGTGCGACGTGAATACGAGGGCGAGTTTTACAATGTTCATGTGACGGTGGGACCTTTTTGTTGGGCCTTTTGTGCAGGGAGCCGCGATGCCCAGGGGGCCTCGATTTCCATTACACGCGAGTTTCAAGATCTCTTTGCTTTTCTAAAAATTTTACGCTGGATCCGAGTACCTACGCTTTTAATCTAATGATAATGTGCTTAGATAAGGTGAGAGAAGACTTGAAAGTTGTCTTTATGATCTAAAAAAGTTTTTGCTTTTAGAATGTCTTTGTGCACTTTGTACGGTGCTTTGTGGCAACATTTATCTTACGTGCCCGTGAAGTAAAAGTAAATTATAAACTTTATGAAAAGAACATTTTAACTGAATTTATGGCACGTTACCCACGTGGACAGGCTTGCCAGATTTCAGATAAAACTAAGCTTTACCGACTTCGTAATTGAAACTGTCACTAAAAGCATCCCATTTTAATCGTCTTCTTGTTTTGGTTTTCTTGTAATTTAATTTAGTCTTTCTTTGATAAGTTATAAGGTGATGCAACCGAAAGTAGGTGTTCTACTGGATGCAGCACAAGAGGATGCAATATCGAAAAGTCACGTGTAACCAGTATTTTGGCATCAGTCTACACCGGTGCCGGCTGCGGAAAGATGCTGCTTGCCTTTCAAACATTCCGAACTGCATTTTTGAAGGATTAGCATTTATCTAACTCACTACTTTTTGTGTAAGAACATGAATATGCTATCGGTGGTAGTAATTGTAATTTGTTTTTGTAGGTACTATAAGGTAAGGTATTAATAGGCTTACTTTAGGCCCATCTCGCTCTTGAGTCATGTGTATAAGCTATTTTCGAGAGTCATTACATTAGTTATTACTCTCTAGAGGAGGCCCATGTTCAGCAATGGACGTTTTCAGGCTGTTAATGATGAGGCATACTTTTATGTTATTACGCCTACTCCATTGAATCTGTACCGACTGCACAGACTATACCTATTTCATTAGCGATTATCTCAAAAAACACTACCTGAACTTCCTCTAAATGTATGACTTTCTGTCTTATATATATACAATACCTACCTAACACCTAATAGTTAGGGTAGCTGGATATAACACCCAAACTTACATGAAACTGTAATTTGTTCTCACACAAAAATGTACGAGGATACATGGTTTTACGTACTTGGGGACAAAAGTCAGGCCGAACATCTGTTAAGGAACTCCTTAAAGTTTCGCCTAAGAACAAAGTGGCGTGTGTCCTTAGGGCACGGCGGAATGGCGCACCAAACTTTCGATATAAAGATCGCACAAATACACATTACTTGCAGACCCGCATTTTTGGAATGTATTTATATCTTAACTTCATTAAGTACAATATTTCATAATAATAATGTATTTGGTACATTAGTGGCACAATCCATCCAGCTGGTAGGTTTACAACTTTATAGAGTCTAGTCTTTCTTTATTAGTTCCCCTTTTAAGTATATAATGTAGTTCACAATACAATATGATATACGTCTTCTAAACTTACCGCTGGAGATCGACAAACAAAAACTTACAAAGTTAGTTAGCTTAGTATAACATAGTACTGCATAGTCACAATAAATGAATGCATAAAAACACCATGGATAGAACACACGCAATAAGCACTTAATCTTCACATTCGCCGTAATATTTAACGCGTGGGTGCGAGCATCAAAATGCGGGAAGGCCTCAAGATAATTATGCATATTCTAGTAATCGTAATTACAAAAGTTATTATGTCTGGTGCTCGGATAAATGGGCCATTTGTTGAAAATATTTTCACTATGGCAACACTACATGTTACAAGTAGTAAGGCCGTTATTACTAGATTGACTTTGCGCGAATTGATAAAAATCTCACATAACTGATTGTGCTCTACTCTACATAATTATCTAATTGTTATAAAAAGTAAAGAATAAGCATTTACATGATTGTATTGTTTTTATATAAAAAAATAAATAAATAATAATAATTAAATTATGAAAATTTAATGTTTTAGCATGCAGCTTAACTCAAGTGATTCACATTTCTTGCTAGAGGGATCCCGTGGTTTCACTCGCTATTTGATCCATTTATCCACGGATATTTTTCTATTTTCCGGGATTAAAGTATCTGGGTTCAGCTCGGTACTATAGGTAGATATCTGTGTACAAAATTAGACCTTTAGTCATTTTGAAGTGATACTGATAATTTTTTAGGACCCTTAGTGTTTATATATTGCGCCGGTAATGCCAGGTGATTCGGGCAGGGCTGCCGACAATGCAGCAAAAACGTTTCGCGTAATCACGATCATTTCATTAACATGGGCGATGTCAGCTTTTTGAGAGCAGTCACTGCGATTTGTTCGATACATTGCAGTGTTAACCTTTGTTATCTTACAGTTAAGGGTATAACGAAACGGCTTACATAAACTCAGTCTACTTACAGTAACCGAGCTAATTAAATTAGGTCAGGAAACGTAAGCCAGTGAAGCAGTAAATGACAGTTAGGGCTACGTAAGATGAGGGTGAGAGTAGTTTTACCGTGCCGATGCACAGCTATTAAAATCCTTCGAAAAATTAATGAGAATAAGTTAGGTGATTAAAAAATTGTAATTTACGTGGCTTGTATTTATCCGTATATTACCTATCCAAAAATGAATGTTGCTTCATATTCAGGGTTCTCTATATATGTCTGTGAACGGTGGGAGTTTTAGTAACTATAATTTGTCATGCAAGTATAATTAGATAAATGGATTTTTCATAGATACGTTACTAACTTATATGAATAAATTTTAACACCAGGGCTGACCACTTGCTTACACGAGAAAAAGAAGAAGAAGAAATTATATGAAGCTTTTAATTATTCGATAGTAAAACTTTCAGTAAATTTTTAATTCGTATACCCACTAATAGGTAGTTAGTTGTAGCTATATTTTCAACCTTTTCCTGTTTAATTTTCGACTTTCAAGAGGTAAAATCCGAATTACTTTTTGTTGAACGACAGATTGGTTGTAGCTAGCTTTTAGCCAGCGAGTGTGTAGGATGAGGGTAGTCATGAATTTGCCGCTCCGTCGCGCGCTAGATGGAGGCTTTCGGAAAACTAACGCAAAACCACTTACATTAAATTGCCAATTTTAAAACGCCTAAATGGTTTGGTATCTCCGTGACTGTTATGCTTGCAGACATGAGACAATATTATAAAATGGAATCTAATCAGAGAATTTGAATTAGAGAAACTGTATATTTTTTAATTGGTCTAAATTTAACTGACCAAGAGAACAGTCAACTTGATTTTAGGCTCCATACTTGAGTTTTTTATAATTTAAGTACAACCCCCAAGATCGAGCACCGTTTGGTTGCCAAGCCCAATGTTTTGTCAACCAACATTGGAGAGAATTAGCTACGACCTCTGGTATCTTCAATAGTAGGTATTACGCATGCATCTCTCGCACTCCATGCTTCTCTGTAAAATGCTGCACACAGGCTAGGGATGTAATCATCGTCCGGTAACAAACCCTAACAAAATCACAACCAAGCAATAAAAAAATAAAGAAACTAAATGAATAGGTGAGCAGAACTCTTCAGACGACCCATCAATAACGATCTAAGACCAGTCGGTCACAAACCCGATCTGCAAAGTCATACCCAAAAATTAGCATATAGGTAAGTTATTAATTATTATTAACCTAACAAAATCTTTTTCGGGGCTTGAAGTCGTTCTACGGAGAAAATCATAAACACTTACATACCGTACACAGTACCACACGTAACTCATATGAATGTGGTAGCTTGATGGTAGTTAGAGAGCCGTTCTAGATATCGCTGTGGTGGCGGCAGTGGTGGGTCTGTTTATCGATATAAGTACATAAGATGTAACTATACACTATACGTTGATGTCCAATATAAACTTAACCTTAGAGTATACATAATCATTAAGCTATACTCAACCCATAAATCGGTGAACCTCAGTACTAAAATTAAAAAATAAAGAAAATCTAAAAATTCTTAGGTACGACAACCGGCTAAATACCAACACCATACAACACTAAAAACACATATTTGCGTACATTTCGCATTCCACGCGCATGCGGACACGCAAAACATCCACCTGCCATGGTTTATTACCTATTCACCAGGGCCGTACAAATAAAATTGTATAATGCATAAGCGAATGGCTAGTTTGATTTACGAGTCGGCGGCTGGGCGGGCGAGTCACGCGCTGAATAACTAACGTATCTAGGGGCTATTCAAATGCCCTTATCCCTAGTGTAGTTTTAGTCCGTTTTGTAATGTTTCTGTTTTGAAATGCCATGTTATCTAGAGGTATACAAATGAAAAACAAGTAATTTTAGTTTTGGTTCTATAGGTGGTATTTAGTTACCTACTGAAAATGATAATTGACTGGCCTTTTAGCTCAATTGGTATTAGCTCTGCCTTCTAAACTATAAGGTTGTGGGATCGATTCTCATTCAGGATAAACATTTGCGTGATGAACATAAGTGTTTGTTCTGTGTTATATTGTATTCTATTATATGTATGTATTTACAAACAATAAGTATCTAAGTATTGTATCAGTTACCTGGTTGCCATGGTACAAGCTATGCTTAGTTTGGGGCTAGATGGAACTGTGTGAAATGTCCACACATATTTACGATTAATTTATTCGTAAAAATAGAATTCTTTTGACGTATAACAGCATCCTATTTGTGCCAAAACCAAAACTACCAACATACACTTCTGCCCATGGCTCTGACGATCGTAAAAACAGTAAGCAAGTGCAAAAAATATGCTTTTTCAGCAGCAACTACTCAGGAAAGTGAATAGGCAAGCGTCCTATATCGTCAGCCACATTGTCACTTAACATCAGGAGGGGTATGACCAAACGCAAGCCTATATAGTATTAAAAAGATACAAATACATATGTGGATACCATTTGAGTAAAAGTAAAAGCTTCACCATGTCTGATACCTCTGAGTACCTCACGCATCCATTGTTCAATTTGGAGTTCGTGTTGTATGGTCAAACCTTTCTGCTGACCCTCACGATGCGGTCGCTGATACCCCCAAAAGGATCGTATACAAGGGTTTGCTTTCAGCATAATATCCATTGGTTGTAGATGCAAACAAAGCGGTCTCAGATCATCTGTTTGGAAATGTTAGAATATATAGAATATACTTATGCTAGCGGTGTGACAGGCGCGGATACAGAAACTTCTTAAGGGGGGGGGGGGGGGGGGGGACGGGGGGGGGGGGGGGGGGGGCGCATAAATCATTACCATGCATTATTATCATTAGTATCCGCGCCTGGCGGTGTCGTACTTGTTTTTTTTTTTATAGAATAACAATACCTGCGTAGTTACGGTAGATGAGTGTTTTCATACAATTCGGAAACTGACGTATGTGTTTCGAGTCTATTTAAGTAGGTTAGTTTAATGCTGTGGAATGGGTTGCAGGATTGACATTAAATATTTAATTTTTTTTTTTTTTTATTAAATTTTTGCGATACCTACGTTATAATAAAATTTACTAAATAAAATCAATATTCACCAATATATATGACAATTCAAAATTATACTACGTATATCTATGTACACTAAGCCTAAGAAAACAAAATAAGTGAGTAATAAAAAGTTATAAATAAAAAACAGAATTTAGGTCACTATCTGCGGGTAGCGTGCCCAAAAAGCTGGCGACATTCCCTCGTTGAATTGCCAGGCTAATTCGTTGGCCGAGGTATGTGCCAGCCCTTTGGTCACGCGTCAGCTCGACTAAACGTCTGGACAGCTCCCTGACTAGAAGTCGTGCCTGTGGGCCCCAGGGACCCATTGTCTCAACCCCAAACGGAACAAATATGTAACCCTCACCTAGGGATTCATATTTCCTCCGTTTGAGGTTTTCTGCAGCTTCTGCCGCTGCGCATGCCGCCCGAGCTGAGTTGTTAATGTGGGAAGGCGCCAGTGTGTCAACGCAGGTAGCATCCCACACTAGCGGCCTTCCACGACACCACGGAATTAACGTCATGCCGTCAGGCCTCTTACCATCGTCACGTGAAATACCGTTCGGCTCTAAGATAGCCGGCACGTTGACGGTGGCAAGGGCCCGACGAATGACGTCATTTAAAGTGGCATGGCGCGACAGACGTCCCGCACTGCGGCGGCAAGATAGGCCATGGTGGCCCAAACGGTCCACCTCACCCCCGCAGTGACAGAGATGCGGTTCTGTCCTGTAGATGCCCAGACGTAGGCCCACTGCAATAGAAAAACTTGAATTATCCAAAAGTGTTCCAATATTGGACGAAGGAACAGCATGTAGCCAGTAACCTGACTCACGTTCGCTAGTGGCAAGGAGGCGAGCTCTATCAGGGGTGTTACTATCATGTAATAGAGACGATTGTATGATCCTACATAAGGGCTCGTCCCATTGTCTCTGCGACCGGGGGCTTTTGGGAAAATCCTCACCTGGACAGGCCATGTTCCAAGCGTTAATAGCCTCATCAAGGCATAGTACTGGCACTCCGCCTATAGAAGGCTTAACTATTTTGGCAAAAAGCGCAGCGGTACTATGTACAGAGGACAAGAACGCTGGTAGGGCAACACTAGAAATTTTGCGGATACCGATGCCTCCAAATCGGACTGGAAGAGAGGCTTGGTTCCAAGATTTGTCCGAAAGAGAACAATTTAGAATTTGTGTTAAGATATTTCTAATGGTTTCGTCCAAAGTTTTTAGATCGCTCTGATCCCATAGAGGACAACACCTAAGCACATATGTTAATTTTGGAACAAAAAGACAAAACCGAATGATGTGGAAAATAATATAAATATAATAAAATAAATAAATATGTAGGTATTGGCTTCAGGTATTCATCTTATTTGTTCGGACACTATACTTAAAGGAAAAGAAGTAACCATATCTTCACGTAGGTATAAACCTACGTTAAGATATGGTGCTTACCCCAATTAAAAAATTGGCCCAAATACAACCTACGAAAGGCGATCGAAACGCTACGCTAATGTAATTAGAATAAGCTAATCAGCTAATGGAGAAAGCCCAAGGTGCCGTCTATGAAGATCTCAATCTGCGTATCCCATCCGAATTCGTCTAATTCATGCATGAAGTCTGTAAGAGCTGGTTCTCACTGGGACAGATAGGTGGCGGGTTCTTTCACGGGTACTGTCTGTAAAAGCTTTTATCAAAGCCGCTACAAAGCTTAGAGATTATTTTTATCTATGGTCGTAGACGTGCTACGAGATGCTACGAAATGTTTTTAGAGTGCACTGCTGATCGTTGGAGGTTTAGGTTAACTTATTTTTTCATTAATCTGTGATTGGATAGATAAATGCGAATTTAAAATAATAAATAATAATAATAAATAAATGTTTGTGGACATTTCACACAACGCCATATATTCCCAAGCTAACCAAACCTTGTACCTACTATAACGTAGTAATATGTATCTATTCAGTGCTACTATGGAAACTAGATAACTGATAGAATACTTATGCCCATTTTCACCAAAGATCCCTAAGCTACACCCTAAAACTAGAAATCCCTTTGGCTAAGGGTCCTCTAAATTTGACCCTTACCTAAATCCGTTTTCACAGCGCTGAGTGACACTTAAACTGTAATGTGACGGTTTATTCTTTTCTACGGTTTCCGAAAACTGTACGTTGCCGATTTTCGTTATTTTATTTATATATTTTGGAGAATAATCATCAAAAATACAAACAAAAAGCTTTATTGATATTATCATTACAGTTTTTGATGTATTATGCATCAGAAAAAATAAAAACAACTACATTTCTGGCATTATGCGGGTAAAAACAGTTGCCGAATACAGTTGAAAAAAAAACTGTGTTTTTGATAATTTCACCTGCCACTTAACGCTAAGGGGTTGAGCTTCGGCCCCGTAAATTTAGGGGATCCCTTAAGTTTTAGGTGTCTCTTAATCGTCGGTGAAAACAAAATTACTGTTAAATGTCACTTAAATATTTTTAAGAGCTCCTTAAAATTTATGGATCTTTGGTGAAAACGGGCATCAAATACTTGTTTGTTTTGTAAATACATACATAGAACACAACATAACACCCAGACACATAACAAACAGCTGTGTTTATCACACAAATGTTTACCTGAGTGGGAATTGAACCCATAATAATTTACTTATATTCTTTTTGATCTCTGTCACTGGCTTATAGAGATCGTCTATAAGTAAGTTACTACTTACTATTACTACAGCTACTCCGAGCAACAAGAATAAGTTACATGACACTACATTATTAGACATGGCTATTTATAGTGATAAAAACATTTGAAGTCAAGTAACTTGTAGAAGCATAGCGTGAATGAGGCCTAATCGCAACTCGCAACATACAAGTCCGTAAGTTATTTTACAAAATTACCCTTAGCATGCCTTTATGAAGCTCTGGCAATATAAAATACGATAAAGCAATAAATGCGGAGCTTTGTGATTGCATTATTTAGGTACCTGTACATTTTGCCGGAGTTTCTAAGTGCACATAAAAACGTGAGCAATCAAGAGGCCAGATGTTTTTGCCGAGCACATAAACGGGAACGGCGTAAATTGACAATTAAGCTCGACTTTCGATACCTTTAAAATTGTGGGTAGTAAAATTTATATCGAGGATTCTATTTTGCATTGAAAATTAAATCAATATATACCATTGGTTACTTTGGTAACTGTCAAAGTATTTATAAAGATATTATAGTCCTTAAAATTTTAGCAACCAGCGGGATTTGAACTCGCGCCTTCCAACTTCACCGAATTTGACGCTCTACCAATTAAGCTATGGTCGCATGACTGCTGACTGCGAAAATCTCAAAGTATTTTTTTTATGCTCTATGTAGGAAATAGCAAACTACCATACCACAGATAATATAATACTATACACCATACGGAATACGGCCTTCCTGATGTAAAGAAGTCACCGTAGCCTATGAACATACTACTCTACGTTTACTACGTTTCGGCCGTCTACGAAACCGGAGCTTCGTAACCAGTTACGAACGAAGACTTTTTCGTCCTTGTACGTAACCAGTTGCGATCAAAGATTTCGTAATACTTTTTGTAACCAGTTACGATCGAAGACTTTATTGTCCTTATAGACATGCCGCACGTCAGTACGGATCACAAGTTGCCTCACTACCTAGGTTATTAGCGCCAATTCAAAAATTATACAACTAAATAAACAAATATTTGTAGACATTTCACACAGCGCCATCTAGTCCCAAACTAAGCAAAGCATAACTGATAGAATACGTAGATAATTTTTGTTTTGTAAATACATACATAGAATACAATGCAACACCGAGACACAGAACAAACACCTACGTTCATCACACAAATGTTTGTGCTAGGTGGGAATCGAACCCACAACCTACAGTTCAGAAGGCAGGGCTACTACCCACTGAGCTGGCTAGTCTACTTAGTCAATTACTTACTACGTACTTTACAGTAATTTGCTTATTTTCAAACCAAAAGAAATGTACATTTAAATTATAAATGCGGCACAAGATCCGCCAATGAATATCCCATTGGCTTAGTTATTGCCAATCTAAAGTTATTGTTCGGATCTTAAATTTTATCACCGATTTATATTTCTTTGACATCACAGATTTCGTAATGTTTGTCTGTTTATGAGCTTGTGAACAGTTTGTGTAATCGCTCTTTGATAGCCGCTATTTATTTGGGGTCCGCGTTAAAGTGTCGATAAACTGTAATGACGTTCAAAGAATGTATAAAATAATGTTTGTGAGCTTCTTGGACGACGATAAATAAGAAATATTTGTTTGGATGAAGACTTATAGTTACAATAAAAATATAAAAAGAACCTCCATTGTGTTTGTGGTGTGGTAGTGAGAAATTAAAACTAATGATGGTTGCTACTTCCTTGATTATTACATCGCTAACAGAGGCAAGGTTTTCATGAACCTACAGGTTAATTAAAATAAAACGACTACTGCTACAGGGCTTGGCTTTTCTTTACAAACTATATATATATCTGGTATATGAGTGTGTAGGTATCTAGGTAAATTTTACTAGGTGGTAGGACTTTTCTGCATAGTTCGTCTAGGTAGGTACCACCGCTTTGCCAGTTATTCTATTGCCAAGCAGTAGTATGCAAGCACTACTGTGTTCCGGTTTGAAGGGCATTGTAGCTAGTGAAATTACTGGGCAAATGAGACTTAACGAACTGATGTCTCATGATGACGTGCGCAGTGCGCAGTGTCATGCGAAACTAATTTAGAGTTCTGACTAGTTCCGAGAGGCACTGCAATCTGTTATGGGCGGCCGTGTCGCTTAACACCAGGCGAAAGACTAGCTCGTCACGTCATACGATTACATAAAAAAAAGTAAATATTTAAAGGAATATTTTTTACTTAACTTGTATCAAAGTTTGCTGTAATCTCAGATAATGTCAGACGGTCAGACCCAAACCAAATCCTCCACCAAATCTTCCTTAGCTAAATAGGTATATGAAATGACCGCGTCTAAAGTTAACGTTGCCATGGAGTGTTACGACAGAAAAATTCTATTAGCTTTCATTTGTTTTCTGAAAAAGCCTGTATCCATAAATGTTGGCTACATTTTCACTCAGCACGATCCGCACTATTAATCCTGACATGTTGAAACAAAGAGAATGCGGTAGATGCCCAAATCGGTCTAACTGACATATTATGTATACCGGACCATAATGTCCCTACTGCAAGCACTCTGTGAATCGGAGATGAACATCTCAGCAAAGGGCTTTCGCTCACCGCCTAGAATTCGTCTTCACACTATCATATCTACTGTCTGAGACTAAATATTACTATTATCTTACCAATTCAAGTAAAACTAACCAAACATTTCTTATTTCTGTTGCTGAATTTCCTCCCAAGCTCAATACCTACACTTGGCAAAGTATTTACAGTTGGTGGGAGCAGATGCTTACTTCCACGAAAAAAGCCAGCATTGTGCTAACGATACTCCAAGGAAGATACAAATACTGTAAGAAAAATTTATGGAGGTTTTTCGGAATGGAATCCCGAGGGTAGCGGGACGTAGCCTGAAGAAAATAGGGGAAAACACGTTTCAAATCCCTCGCCACGTATAACTCTTAATACTGGGATTATAGAATGGCTTCTTAAGTCTTGGGTGCTAAAAGAAAGATAACAAGCAATTACGGTGCGGTGATAAAAGTAAACAACTACTTATTTTGAACGTGAAATGGTCTTTTTGCATCATTAAGGGTATTTGTGTTGCTTTATTTTAACGAATGCCTTAGGCTATGGCCGTAAGCTTTTGAATCCACGTCATTTACTTCTTTTTATCTCGCAAATCGTAAGGTATTTGTCTCTATTTTATTTTTAACGGGCAAATTGCCTTTATTACTCAAGCTGACTACTACAATAATTAAAACTAAACTAAACTAGCTACACTTTGTCTCTATTCATCTTATAAAGTAAAGTGAGTGAAACATGAAATATTTATCCAATATACAAATGAGGCACTGAGATTACTACTTATCCAATAGTATCATGCAATAATGATTCTTGGTATCAAATACCTATTTAACAGAGATATTTTTATTCTGGTAATTCAATGCCTGTATTAAGTAATACACTTACAGGCATCATTAAATTAAGATTCATTTACAATGGTTCTATTATAATATCTTGCAAAAGACACTGAATTTCCAGACCATACCGCAGTTTTTTGGTCAGAAGGTAACCTAAAAACTCTAACACCCGCGGTAACAACATGCTTACACGAGAAGAAGAAGAATATGATAGTTTAATTATTACCGGTAAAAGAGTTCATCAGTAGTCGGTGTGTGGTCTCTTTTTTTAGCAACTTCTCCTCCTTAATCATTCCAACAACGGGTACTAAAGCTAAGATCACCGGGATGAGGTACTTATCTTCGCTTTTTTGCTCACCTGGGCCCCGTAAATATAACGGACGACCATAAAATGCATTAGTAAGTCTACCTTTGAATAATGCCGCCCTCTTGTTCTTACCTGTGGAGAAATAGCGAAACGACCTCGTATGTTACAAGTTACAGTTCTCGCGTGCTGATAAAATTATTTATAAGAAAGGTTGCTCTATCAAAAATGTCTTTTCTCAAGTGAACATAAAGTACTTAGGTAATGTTGTATTTGTAATGATACCTACGCAACTGCTATATACTTACATACTACTTACACTTACCTACAGACCTACTTATATAAATAGCAGTTGTAGGTACCTACATCTATATATATGCACGTATACAAAATGGCAAAATCAATATCGAGATAAAACAACAATAATGAAGTCGTGGACATGTTGACAGTGTTTTGTTTATTTTAGGTAAGTACCTACTTATGTAGATAGGTACTTTTATATATGAAACTGCGTAATTTAAGAGTACTGTACTAGTATTCCAAAATGTTATTGATGTCGCTCTGCTCTCTTCTCCACATGTAAGAATGATAGAGACAATAGAGCCCATGAGTGAATTTACCTACATTTTAGTGTTTCGGGCGCCAACGGTTTTCACCCTCTAAAACTTAACAAAAACTTTTGATTTTGGTGTCAATCGTTCGGATAGATTCCTATGCTTGTACGTCTTGATTTTTTTTTTGTTATAATTTTGACGCCAAACATGCGTAAATTTGGGTGGCTATAAATACGAAGATCTTGTAAAAACTTAAACAAGTAAGACGTATGAGCATAGTTTTTTACTGCGTAGACATCATGTAAAAAAACATGAAAATCGAATATCATTTGGAGGTGGAAAAGCGTTGGCACTTTTTGTATGGACAAGAGGGTATATGCTTCTCTGAAAAGGCAAACATAATTATTATCGAATGCGTGGCTTTATCTCACATTGTCGTTCCAAAAGCATGTTCAAACTGTGTCATGAGTTACAACTAATTAAGCAATGACTCCCCGAAGGCGCATTGCGAAAGGTTCTCTTAATTAATTAATTACCTTTCAGACTTCCGATGGCTTTGATATCATTTTAAACTTACCTATTGGTGATGTAGGCTTTTTGGAGATATATTCGTATCCGGCGATCGCATTTAGATTATTTGGATCTACAGAGATAGGTAAGTAAGAATTATGTTCACATGACAGATGTAAATGAAAATGGAAAAATAACGCAATAGCTTTTCCAAAATGGTCCGCTTAGATTAGGGACAACACACACAATTTGCCGTAAAAAAATAATACATAACAATACACGATCCAGCTGCAGTAGGTTACACTATGGGTCTACATGGTTCGTTTTTTTCCTTCTTTTTAATACTTTGTATAAATATGAAATAAATTTTATTCTTTGATGCTCCATGTTGTAACGCTTTCATAGAAACTTCAGCTTTAGTAGTGCCACAAGGATATAGTTAAAAAAATTAAAGTAACAAAACGAAAGCCAATTACAATAATTAAAGTAACTAGAAAGTTAAGCCGAGGTTAACTATATCCGGACAAATTCTATACGGCCAAAGTTATCACAGCAACTGTATAATTTCAAACTAGTTCCTTTTGCATGGGTGAAGAAAATCAGATAGTCTGTGAATATCTAATTAATTAGAGGTAAGTGGGATACTCTAACTAAAATCTTAAGTTTTGAAACTGTAGGCTAATTCAAAACAAGTTCCACATAATGCTTGAAATCGAAGTAGCGTCAATATATAAAATATTAATATGTTAATGGTATATTAAAATTTTATATTTCAGATTAGCTGTTGAATTCATTTAACATCAGGTGAACGACTAGCTCAACACGTCATTCATTAACAAAAAAATTTCAAGAAACGTAAAAGATTAAAAGATACGTACAGATTAGTAGAGGGATACAATGCAAACTTATGAAGAAAAATAAATAGTGATGTGAAAAAATGAGACTCTGATAACAGTTCATTTAAGTGAGTGAGCTAATGAATCACTCATTCAGATTTAATGTTATGAGACTTTGATGACCATCCTTTAGCATCCTTGTTATATTGGAAAACCTTTTGAGAATCGTAAGCTATGGCATCGTACTGTATGATAAATTGGTACATTTTGAGTGATTGATACCTACACATTTCACATGTTAATCTGAGCTGTAGACATTAGTAGACAACATACAGTATTGGTCTAAGCGTGTCAATAGTGGCGGTGACTACCTACCATCAGGTGGGACACCTGCTTGTTTGTCACTTATTTAACCATTCTTTTTTTAATTTTTTAATTTTGGGTATAAGATGTTGCTATGTAACCAATGGATACGCGTCTATATTAATACAAGGGGATGTTCTGAGTGAGTGACTGATGCACGACTTATATTAATAAAGAAAACTGTCTTATCGGAAAACCGTCCAAGTATAGTAACATCCAAGACAGAAAGAGACAGCTTAACCATGCAGTGACGACAGTTCTTGGTCCTTATTACCTCATTACTAAGCTGTGGTAGCTTCACATACAATGTCTTTGTCATGTGACGTCACAACGTATGTTTTCATAGTAACTATGAGGAAGCTGCACACGATCTCTGTTTTGTGAGAAAGGGGTGTGGCCCCCATCCAGAAACAATAAAAGCTTTAAAGCTTTTTTAACTAGGTGATTTATTTACCGATTTTACTTATTTTTTTAATTATTGCCTACTTTATTAAAATAATATTTACTTGTTCATTTTTAACACAGGCAACTAAGCCTATCGGCCATTATTTTCTTTGGACAGTTTTATTATTGGATATTTTTATTGCATTGCAGTAGGTACATCATCATCATCATCATCATCATCAACAGCCTGAAGACGTCCACTGCTGAACATAGGCCTCCTCCACAGAGCGCCACTTTGAGTGGCTGCTTGCCTCCTGCATCCATCGGCTCCCTCGGTTTTCACCAGCTCGTCGGTCCACCGAGTGGGGGCCAGCCTACGCTGCGTCTTCCGTTTCATGGTCGCCACCCAAGAACCTTTCTTCCCCATCGGTTGTCGTCGGCATAAGGCACGTCATATAGGGATAAATGCGAACTAAAGAGCTGTCAAACTTTGCCGCACAGGGGCATACGTCATTAAGCACAAATCGTGATATATAATTTTTTTACCGTTTCAGTTTTAAAACTGCCGAAAAAGCCGTGGATTATACAAGGGCGCCAATTTAAACATCCTGTGCATTTTATATAGGTACAAAAAATTTAAGCATGAACAATATTTCCGACGAATAAAAATTTATTGCGAATCTGCTCAGAAAATATTTGAAGAAGTTGGATTAAGGAAGTGACGACATTGTTATTATCGCCTCAATCCAGCTCGAGCTCTGAAACAATCTTTGGCATCCTCGTTCCAATCGGATGCTCAGCAGTAAAATCTCTGTTATGATTTCCATCGACGACTTTCATCTTGCTATATTATTATTCGTCCGATTTTACGACGGAATTGAAATGGAAAAGTATTCTCTACATTCGTAACGGAACGGAAAATAATTGTGCAAGTGGCGCTATTGTGTTTCCACCCAAACAAAGTGGAGGAAATATTTTTTTGAGGCGAAACAATTGGCCTTAGTTAAGCACTGCTTGGTCCCAGCTCAAGAGTCGGAAGTGAAATTTTCAGCTTTTTGTAGAGTTTTTTTTCGTACTTACTCTTAAAACAAAGCGTAATGACCCGCACGGCACGCATTTGTTCACGAACAATCCGAATAGGCCATTTTTCATGCGGAACAATTGAAGGCGGTGCTCCGACACAATTGGCAGAGTATTTTGTCAAGCGGTTGTCGTACACCGGGACTCGAGAGCTCGACTAATAAGTGCACTCCGTACACCGCCTCACTACCTATAGTTTCGTAATAGAACCTTTTACATTTCTTCGAGCAAACAATAGCTCGGATAAATCAACAACGCTTTGTTTTTCTAAGGTTTCATTAAAGGTTGTACATCAGTAAATAAATCATTTGTATTTGTTTATGTTATTAATCACCTGACGAAGTGTGGCGCTCGTTCCAATAGGCCATAAAATCTCGGTTCTTATGATTTTCATAGCGGCTGGAGGCAGTGCGGTGGAATTTTTCGTTTTATTTTATGATGGCGCGCACTGTCGCGGAGAAATATTGGCTCAGCGGAATAGCTCGTAAAGAAAGCCGTTTTCTTTCCACGGGGTTACGCACCGCAACTACAACGCCACCTTCTGCTGCTTACATTTTATTTTTAGGCCTAACCCGAATTTTATGTGGCTACAGGAGATCCGGGTTCTAATTATCTAGCTGTTTTATGTCTAATTTAAATTACTAAACCAACTTCAAATCTAACTGAACACATTCCTATAGCAAAGACATTAAAAGTTTGGGAAAGCATTACAGAATTGTGAATGTTACGAGGTTGCCACCCACGTAGTTTTTCAATCAAGGATCACGGGCGATCAACTGCGGGATTGCGCGGGCTCCAGCCGTTTTGCCGGCTCACCTCGCCCGGTGGCCGCTCGGTCCTTTTTGCTCGCACATCATTATTCAAGTTAAGTGGACAGGACCGGTCAGGTTGCCGGATGGGTAACAAAAATTCAGGGGTTGCGTGTTACACAAATCGGTATACGGTGAGTGAAAGGTTAGAAAGATCGATTGTGATGCAGGTTGGTTTTTGTCAGATTTTTAGATTTGGACTAAGTATTATATCATCCGCAAGAAGATACACACAACAAAACACTACAATCGGTTGCATTTGGCCCAATATTAGCAGAATTACACTAAGTAGGTAGATACTTATATATTTTATTTATATTTAGGTGTATTTTATTCATGAAACTTTTTGAGCACTTATTTTGAGTACCGCAATATTGTTACACATTTCGCAGGTGCTTTCAGTGCAATAACCATTACCGTTCATATCTGTCGACTTCCGTTCTTCTGTCAATTTTCAAGGTACGGCATTTGACAAAACTTGATGTTGAATTTCAGGAGTAAGTCTAGTTCTAGCTTCAGCAGTAGGTAATCTTAAAGTCAGATCAATATACTAACTTGGTACTTGACTGAATTTAGCCAATGTTTTTTAACTGAAAGATTTTAATTAGGTACTTTGCAAGTAGGTAGATTACTGTTATGCCAGATTTGCAAGTTTTTCAAAAAACTAATATTTACAAGTATTGCGTAAAAGTAAAATATTAAAAGTAAAGTAAACTCTTATTTATTGGTTTACAGTAAAAGTTTATCAAGAACAGCCTTATCTATACCAATATTATAAAGAGGAAAAATTTGATAGTTTGTTTGTTTGTTTGCATTGAATAGGCTCCGAAACTGCTGAACCGATTTGAAAAATTCTTTCGCTGTTGGGAAGCTTCACTATCCCCGGGAGACATAGGCTATATTATATTTTCAAAAAAATTAGGGAGCCTTACTATAACTCGATTAATGTGAGCCGAAGTGTAAAAAAGTTACTTAAAATAGGTATTCTTTACATCGTGTGCGCTGCGAAAACTATTATACCCGTGCGAAGCCGGGGCGGACCGCAAGTGTATAATATACTGAGCTGACAACGCATCGGAAATGCTTCTAGAGTTGTAGATGTTACCATTACCATAGGCTACGGTTACCGCTTTCCATCAGGCGGGCCGAAAGCTTGTATGTACTCTTATCATTAAAAAAAATTACAGTCAATTATAATTTTTCCTAGTTTTGTGTACTACCCACTGCCAAATTATACTGGCCGGACTATATATACCTAGCACTATGGAATCTAATAGTTACATCGGAAGTGCTATCTATTAACTCGATGAAGAACACAAATAATCTATAGGTGGCATTTTTAGTGATGTGACATTTCTGATGAAGTAAATAAGGTCACCTCAATAATGTGAGGTGCTAAAGCTAACAAATGACACCTAATGAGTCATTAGTTTGGCAAACGTTAGCTCATCTGTCCCGTATCTACGCCTACACATGAGATCAGCGGTTAAAACTCACCAAGCCATTATTTCATATTATGTATTTTAGGTCTGTATATCGATTGATTTTATTGTACCACATGTACATTCATACACATATTTTAATTATAAAATGTATATGTGTGACTTAAGCTTCCACCGCACCAATGCTGTTAAATTCATAAAAATTGAATACTGCTACTATATTAACAGTAATGGCAGGGCTACTTGCCTCTAACTTCTATTCGCATAAAGATGGTATGCTTATGCTCAGTATGACTATCACAGACTCTCAAAATTACGGATTCCAAATAAACATTCACAAAGACAAAGTTAGTACAATATTTACAAGTAATTGTAAGAAACAAATATTCATTTCCTCATTGTATCTGGGTGGGGAATATGTAGAATTTTACTTCATCTAACACCTACCCTGCTGCTCTATGTAGTAAGTACCTACCACAAACCTAGAAAATAACATCTTGCATGATTTTCATTTATCTATAAGCAAAAAATTTGAAAGAGAAATAAATATGTCCAGCTAGAGGTATGAAAATGTGAATACAAGCTTGTTCAACTAAAATAATAAAACGTAGGTAAAAATCACTCCATTACTAATTTACATCATTTCTTTAAAAAAAATGCTAAATCGCATTCAATTTTGCTTATTTAGTACTTCGGTGGAAACAGGTCTTAAAGTCGAAATTAATCGGAGAGGTATATAAATATGAACAAGTGGAATTCGAACCTCATAAATAAGTTGCGAAGTATACCATAATGTGACTATTACATTAGGTATCTATGAATTCCCTCCGGTCGGTTTGCTCCACTTCTTAAATTGTTCATTTCCAAAATTGTCCTCTTTGTGTTTTTATACAATTATATGTGAGGCTGTGAATATTTTATGTTGAATAATAAAGCCTTTAACTACTTAATTGTGTTTATTTTATATTATTCAATATTGCGTAGAAGTCTTCCTTTTTGTTTGTTTTTTATGTAAACGAATAACGTGACGAGCTTCTCGTACGCCTGATGTTAGGCACCATGGTCATCCATGACAAAATACAACACGCTATCTTCATTGCATAGGAAGGTATGTTTTTCATGTTCCTTTAGGAAATGTTTTCTAGGAGTTTCAGTCCAGATTAGTAGTACTGAGTGAGTCTGTTAAAATAACACGTTCTCTAATGTTAATTATGTAGAACGGAGGTTCATTCATTAATCCGGCTTAAGGATCTCGTTTAAAGTGTAACTACATCTACCGCTATAAATTTAACCAACAGCACGTAAAAACTGGCTAGGAGCGAGTCGGGAGATAGTGAAAGCTAGGGTTCTGTAGCCCTAGTCTGCATTGATTCACTGCATATTTTTGTATGGTTACTCCAAACAAAAACGCGTCATCTCACGGTGTGTATAGACGATCTCGTCTACACACCGTGAGATGTAAGAAGTATTAAATCAACCCAAATTTGGCAGCTTGATAAAAATATACACTTAGAGTATGAGCTTAAAATAAAGCAAATAATAACCGCGGAATGTAGCTAGTTTAATATATATTTCTCTACAAAATATTGGTCGTGATGCATATATTCGAATTTTGTAATTTTTGAACCAGTGATTGCCTGACAATGTTTTCCCCTTTATGTAAACGAATAACATGACGAGCTAGTCGTTCACCGGATATTAAGCGTCACGGCCACCTATAACAGATATACAGTGCCACTCGGAACTCGGATTGCTGAGCCACAATCTTTCTACACTTGAACAGACGTCTCTACCTATTTTTCAACATCACGGGAGCCATGAATCCACCGCCGTTGCATCACCAGCTATGGCGTTTCGTTCGGGCTTAGTGTCCGTGTGGAACTCTAAAATCGAGGCAATTCCAGTTGATCGTAATGATTTCCGGAGCGGTACTACAAAACGTAAAGCCACATTTACGAGAGTACTTCTGCTTAATTTTCTCTGTACTTAACTTCCCGTTTCAATATTATTTGATGGAGTAATTCAAAAGCTTGGAATTTTAATCATAATAATATTTATTCACTTGTTTTTGATTGTATAATATTACATTACGTTTTTAACTTTTTACACATGAATTACTTTTTACTGGAAACCGGGTTAGGGTAAAGATATTGATTAACTCTAATCAGACAAACATCATTTCGCTGATGTATAACACATTGATAAAACTTCGATTTAAAAGGAAATAAGAGGACCCCGTTTTATTATTCGATTGGATATAGTCCCAAAACGAACGAAAAATCTATTTCCTATTGGCATTTAAAACTCGTTTCAGCTTCGCAACTTCGTTTTGAAGTTAAATGGCAGAAGTCATTATAGATATAGTATACATAGTTCGGATTGATACCGATAAATTCGGTTCCACGGCGAAGGTTTATTCGTTTACGTAAACTTTGAGATTGGCTCTAACAAGGCTGGGGAGGCAGGCGCGCCGGTGATTTCTACTCTTAAAATCCAATTTAAATGCATTCCTCTGCGGCACAGGAGCCTGCCGATACGCTCTAGGGGCCAATTAACTTATTCATCCTTAACATTTCATTGCTCAACTTTGATACTGCTTTTTATACAGCCAACGTGAACCTTTAAGTTTGGAATGGGGTATACGCGTGGGTGAGATAAGTTTTAAGTAGATTAAGTAGGTACGAGAGGTTTTCGCGACTCCCTTGATTTCATTAAAAACCAGATTTGTTTTGTATGAAATGCAAACTGCAAGTAAATCGTTTTATTGTTATGGTCTTATATAAAAAACTTTAAATTTTTTGTACGTTAGACCAATTTTTTTCTTTCCTTTTGAGATAGGTACAGATTTTAGTCAATGTGGCTTGAAAATTGCCGTAACATCCATTAATAAAAGTCTGCCAAACTTATTTAGGATGCAATTTCAAAGAGCCTAATAGAAACGTTCTCGCCAAGAATTGTTGCAAAGTGTAATGGGTTCAGGTAAAATTAACGCAGAAAAATAGGAAAAGTTAGAACGAGTTTCCACCAAGGTTTTTTGCTTTCGCCAAGTAGCGAGCTGTGATTGTAAACCGGTGAATTTATAATGCTATTTTCGAACTCCACTTCATCGGGAAGTTTGAAACCAGTTCATAATTTTACTTGCAAGTACGGCGTTGAATTCAGAAGTTAAAGTTACCTACAGAATGTACGGACGAAATAGGCCTTACAAATAGGTATTACATTTGTCAAAAAATATTCGAGAAACAAAACAGTCGTAAAATAGCGTAAAACCCTTAGAGTATAGACTAAAGCATAGAGAGAACTTGATTATGTGTCAAGCATACCATTTTTTTGGACACTTTTTATATGAAGTGGACACTTTGATGTAAATGAGTCTGACAAATTGGAATAGAAAAAACTGTTGACTTGAGTCGAAAAAAATTGTACCGTGCTTATCACAAGCGTAGCTAATTACTATTATGTTTGTTTCATTCCTTCGCCACTGACGTAGCGATACGTGAGTGCAGTACAAATATAATATCGTTTTGACTGATCTCTCTATGCTTTAGTCTATAATCTAAGGGGAAAACGTGAGCGACACAATTTTACGAATTTAATGTTCGACTAGATTCGTAAAATTAACACATGTTCTTAAATATTAAAATACTGCAAGCTACGCAATCGAATCACGAAAAAAGCACGCTCCTTTTCCAAACAACTTTTCAGACCCTATTTATTTGAAAGGAAAGCGATGAGTCAAGCAGATTTGCAAGATATCTGGACGCTTTCTGTGGATTACTTTGCAAGTCTTTTATAGGAGAGGCCAGTATCATCACTACTTAAGGATATTAAAACTCATCGTATTTGTGTAAGAAGCTTGTTTTCTCGCTGACTGTGGACCGTTTATCGTGTAATCCGGAACGGTTCGGTATACTGAACGGTATGATTGCTGGTGAATTGTACTGAGACGGTTTATTGTGATGTTGTTATCGTGGAATAATGGCTCATAGCTGGGATAATAGACGTTAACAGAAGACAGAAATTAAATTAGAAATAGTTTACTGGATGATAGGACTCTTGCGAGATAGCTAGCTAAAGCTTTTGAAATAGGTCTCCCTATAATAAAAATAATGACAGTCCTTACAATTTATCAAACAATTTTTTTATAGTAAACGAATGACGTGACGAGCTAGTCGTTTGCCTGGTGTTAAGCGTCACGGCCGCCCATTACAGATTGCAGTGTCACTCGGAAATGTAAATTAAAGTTTCGCGTGACACTGCGCACTGCGCACGTCATCCTGAGACATCACACAGTCAAAAAAGGATTTCTAGACTGTGAGATCAGTTCTTAAGTCTCATTTGCCCAGTAATTTCACTAGCTAACACTTGCACTTGCTTGACTCTACTTATACAAGGTAGTCCTTGATTTTATAAAAAAAATAAAAAACTACACCTGCAGTGTACTTAAAGGTAGGTAGAATAATTCATAACGTAGCGTTTTTTGAGTAGGTACCTAAAATGTGAGAACATTCCGCTAACGAGCAACATGTTGTGTTTACAAATTGATTGCTGGCCACAGTATCGAAATGACCTTTGAATATTATTTAAAGAGGTCTAATGAAGTTGGCCCAAATAATCTTTGACAACAACACTCAGTCAGTGCAAATAATCCAATCAGAATAGGTCAGTGCATTGAAGATAATATTTAAATGTAAGTTCCACAGTTAGACAAGTATTTACGTAGGTACAACGATATATTGTAGGTAGTTATTTATTGGTTTAAGATTCATTGACTGTTGATATTAAACTATACGTAGGTATACATATAGTTTAATAGGGGATAGCCCCATACTAATAAAGACTGTATAAAGTAGGATTTATTTCTCTCAATCAAGTTTGAAATAGGCAAAGAAAAAACAAGAGAAAACATGAGTCGCTATTCCAAGTATTTATTAGTAAGGGGTTAAGTACCTACAACTAATTAGAGTAATACTAATTTTGAAAACATTTCTTTTGATTAAACAGACTCCAAATGGCTCTTAATAAAGCGCTACTGGTGCTTCTTCTAGTCGTCTCCGTAGTTGCAGTGTGCAACGGAAGATCGTGTTCCAGCAAGTAAATATCTCCATATTACACTTTCGTATAAAGTACAAATACTAATATCCTGAACAATATCAACTAAATACATGAGCAAAGAAGAGTAAGCACTGCATGCTGAAATTTAAAAAAATTAAGCGAACCCGAAATTACCTCGTCTTTGCTAAGAACGTGTTTAGCTATAGGTATACAAGGTGAGTTGGAATTGGGGTATTATCCCAAAAGGTGGTAAATCTACTCCCCAAGGTATAGGCAATGTTTCTTCTAAGACTTTTCTAAATTAATAGTTTTTCATTGAAGAAATGCCATCTAAAGTTTACGTTCGAAGATAGCCCTAGCGCAGCTGGGGTTTGAACTTCGTGACTTCGTCCTTGACCGAGTGCACTTAGATGAGTTTAACGACCTGTGTTTAGAAATGAATTTATAGTATCTTGTTATTTCGATTACCTGTATCTCTACTTTGGTGTTTTTGAACCCCACAGAGCAGGAAAGAAATTGCGCTCGCTCCCTCAAGAGCGTCATTTTTTCCCTTCTGTGTTGAACACTTTCATTCACATGAAACATTGTACGCTTTCATTACAAAACTTCTGCACCTAATATGCCTTTGTATTCTATGTCATTTCAATAACATGTCTCGGTTGCTCAGAAATAGGTATAAGAAATAAATTACATAAAATTACTTGTTGCTTTTTTGTATTTCTTCTCAGCAGTTAGTTTGTAAATTTTTTCCAAAACAAATTATTAACATTAAGAATAACTGTTTATTCCAGACACTCACGTTCCCGATGTGACGACAAAAGTACTGAGGTAAATATTAATAATATCACTACCTAACTATTAAAATCAGGTGCACCCTCACAAACATACATAAAAGAACTATAAGGATAGGTAGACCCACAGACATCTAATATTAAATATTAGATGTCTGTGAGGTAGACCACAATTAAAAAAAATTCAATCACTGTTTGTTAAGTGATAATGATTTCGTTTACGTTTACTTATATACCTACGTTATATATATGCACAGAGCATAGACTTCGTATCATGTAAATAGGGAGAATTCCGTGGCACAGAGCATTAAAAATATGACCCTTCGGACCTAGATAGAGGCACTCTGTTAATATTTGACACAAACAATCGACTATGACATAAATAATATCGACGGCAGCAAACAACAAACGGCTATCTACAAAATCACTTGTTTCCAGGAGAGCGTTTTTAAGGTTGAGTTGTTGACTCTTCAGGCTGATGATGATGACGATGCTAATACGTAAATATTTAACTACATTAAACGTACTCTGGGAACGGAAATGGAACATAAAACTGTGAAGTACATAGAGATAATTAATAATCAAGCAAAGTAGAAACGAACAAGTGGCAGATGTCTTTTGTACTTTGATTTGACGTGCGCAATAGGGTCTTCTACTTAATTTCAAAAATGGTTTTAAACTGATATAAATTGTCATAAATATATGTATAAAATATTATTTCCCAGAATTACAGTCGCTAACCCTCATTATTTTAGTTTTATTTTTTTAAATATTGTCAAAAATGCGCGAAATCTAAGATGGCCATTGTGTGATATCCTAAGTAAGTAATCAAGGAAGCTTTCAACTGATAAGTCAAATCAACGAAAAAATCAGTTTGATTTGAATTTGAAATTTGATCAGTTTAATCGTTTTGAAATATTACAAAGAATATTAATTATAATTAAATATGTTCTTTTTGTTTGATTTGACTTGCATAAATTCTACTTTTGTTGTAGCTAATGTAGGTGTTAAATGTTTACACGAAATGAGATTTGTTTGATTTTTCCGATGTTATTTATTGATGATTTGAAGCGCAAGTCCAGTGACGCCATTTATTTTAACGCCATCTGTAGGTAACGTTGATGAGACTCATATGAGAACAGCCAGTATGTTGACTTTGATAATCAAATCACATGAAATTGACGGTAAAGTGTATCAGCGCGTCCTGCGCTGTGCGTAGGCGTTTATGGGGCACGTGATATGTAGATAAAAATTGAGGTTATATTTAATTAATCAAAAATATTAACGACTCATAAATAATAATAATAAAATGACTAAAAACATATTTTGACCTAAACTTTTTTTATAAGACAGTATTAGACCATAATTTGGCTACGGTATAAACACCTATTGTACGACGCACAGCACAGACGGACAATTTGTAGATATGCGTGTACTTCGTTATTAGTTCGTAAAAAAAGGTGTAGTTGTCTTTATATACCTATATGCGGCAAAATAGCAACAAATAATAAGATCTATTATAAATGAAAATATAGCCAGATAAAATCAGGAATTCTAAATTCAATTATGTAAAAAAGTGATTTTCGCCAAAATGCAGTTGTCTTTTTTTCTTTGCTACCGTCGATTATGTCTTGACACTCTTCTTTATTCTTCGTATTTCTTCGCTTCGTATTTCTTTTCGTGCTCTGTGGATGTAGGTAGGTATAGATACTCAGGTCCCACCCGTGTTAACGTTATACTTACATAATAATATTTTGATATGTATTTTAGCTTATAATAGCCTGCAGACTTTTCCAGTTATTTTGATTTAATAACTAAACTAATGAAGCAACCGATTTTTATAATATTACTATGGGTTCAATCTGAAAGCTTTCAAATAATAAGAGTTTTGGGTTTCAGTTTATCAGAGACGGAAATATGAGGTAACAATTATAAAAAAGGTAAAAAAAAACATACAACTGAATTGAGAAAGTCCTTTTTTGAAGTCGGTTGAAAGTAGTACAGTCATAATCAACCCTGTTTACAATAAAATATGTCTGCGTTATTTATAAACAATCTGAAAAGAATAATAACTATCGAAACGTGCTTATTGGTATATGATATAGGTAGTTATTTACAGAGAGATAACGTATTGGGAGCAGAGCATAGGTTAAGGATTGTATGTTATGCAAGCAAATTAAGTTAATGCCAATATTATTATAATGCTTAATAACAATTTAGGCTATATTCCACAATGACACAATTCCACAAAACAACATAAATGTCTCCACTAAGAATCGCTATTGGTGGGCTTTTCTGCAATTTTTCCATCTGTCCTTACCAACCTTGCTTCACCATCAGATGGGCATTATTATTGAACAGTTAATTATTTTACCAAGTTCTTCAGCAAATAATCGTCAAAATGTATCCATTAAAGTCAATAATTAAAAAATGTTAATGTCTAAAGAAGTTCAGAGATAGATCTTTGGGAATATGTGTCGTGCATGCATAAATCAGTAGATACCTTTTGCTCCTATCTGCTTTATTATCCTTTGATAGATACGATTGAACTTTCTTTCAACTTCTATTATGCTAATAAAAAGTTACTACCTACATCCAAATAGGGTTCAAACTATACTTACCAAAACGAGCTCTAGCAATTTTTACACAATAAGTTTAGTCGGGAGTGACAAACACACGCACAGACAAAATAACACACACTTTATTAGTATGAATGGCTTTTCACAAGGTAGCAATTGACTTAGATGCTTGCACCACAGCTTCCTACAGTAATAAATAAATAAAGTATAAATAAATAAATATGTGTGGACATTTCACACAGCTCTATCTTGCCCCAAACTAAGCATAGCTTGTACTATGGGAACCAGATAACTGATACAACACTTAGATACTTTTTGTTTGTAAGTATTTTTTAGTGACAACTGTTAGTATAAGCCACATAGGTAATTAGTTTGCTATTACTGCTTAAATATACTTGTACCTTATTAAACCTCCCCATGCCCGCCCGTCGCCGCCTGTGACATAGAGTACCTATAGGTATCTTACGCCCAAGGGAGAAACCCTGGGTGTTTCTTCGGGCTAATTTTGCCCCACTTGTGACGCCTGGGTGCCTTATAATTAAAAACCAAACCACTGAACCGATTTCGATAAAATTTCGGCGAGACTAATCAGAAAATATATATTTCCAAATTGGTTTATAAATGACGGAGATATGAGGTAACAAACATAATTAAAATATAACCGAACTGTGAACCTCCTCTTTAAAGCCGGTTGAAAAAGGCATCCTTTTATGCATAATAAAAAATGACGATGTATTACCATACTTTCAGAGATCCAAGAACAAATGTGACGATTCCTCGTCGTCTTCATCATCATCGTCTTCGTCCTCATCATCGGAAGAAGATAATGACTGTGTAAGTTGACACAAAATATAGAAATACAATAACGGGGTACAAAGCTCATTGGCGACGATAAATTGGTAAAAGCTAAACTCCAAAGCCTTGAACACCAGCGTAAGGTTGCCAGCCTATCGGTTTTTTACAAGCTGCACTTCGGAGAGTGTGCGATGACGGAATTGCACAACTTAATTCCCCCATCCCCTTTTTACCATCGTACAATACAACTAGATGCTTGGAAACACGGCATCCGTATATGGTAGAAATTCCTCGAATACGTACACAGCGTTTTGATTTCTCATTTATAATTCGGACAGCAAAGGAATGGAAAACCTTACCAGCGTCATTGTTTCCTGACAAATAAAATCTGGGAGTTTTTAGGAGAGCCTGGCGTATTATGAGTATAGCTGCCAAAAGCTAAAAGAGGTCTTTACTTTATGGACCATTAGGTAAACAATAATAATGTCTTATTCAGCAGTAGTAAAGGTAATTTGTAACAGTACCTTCTCATAGTATAGCCACTACGAACAGAACGACTAATGTAAAATGAGCTCTTAAGGGTCGCACTTCAATTTGTTTGCAGAATGTTTTTGCTCGTGGAATGTTCGCAGTGGGTTTCTTCAAGCGAGCGTCAATTGCGGCTCTAATGAGCAATAATGATGAAACAGTTCCGCTAACTTTTGCTGTATTTGCGGTGTTTTATTATTTTATTTCCACGCTAATAAGCGTTATGGAGAGGGGAACTTTTGAATTCAGTGGATTCATTACTGAAATGTTACTTATTTTCATACCCATACCTATTCATTTTACATAACACCCTATGTATTACAAACTAGCTGACACGCCCCGGCTTTGCATGGGTTAATTAATTTTACGCCTTATTCCAGTCCAAAAGAAGAGAGAAAGAAGAGGGGAACAAGATAAGGAAAAGGATGAATGGACGAAACGGCGAATGAAAGCAGGTGCTGGCGCACCTGCCTTCTTTCACCTTCATCCATTCATCCTTTTCCCTTATCTTTTCCCCCTCGCTTCTCTGTTTCTAGTGCCGACGTCTTATCGTAGCCGTAGCGTATGGATTCCGTCTCGCATATGTATTGATAGCATTTTCTGCGTAGGCCAGCCGTATTATCTCACACCATGAAATCACTGAACTTAGTAAATTTTTCTTCAATATCGGATCATTTGGAGTGGTCTAACTTTGACGATAGGCCCTATCCAATAAACCTATAGGTACAATAAAATGCACATAAGCTGTAAGTAGGTACATCTAATATATCTATTTTCTATCTATCATCATCATCATCATCATCAGCCTGAAGACGTCCACTGCTGAACATAGGCCTCTCCCAGAGCGCGCCACCTTGAGCGGCTGCTCGCCTCCTGCATCCATCGGCTCCCCGCGGCTTTCACCAGGTCGTCGGGCCACCGAGTGGGGGGGCCGGCCTACGCTGCGTCTTCCGGTTCGTGGTCGCCACGCGAGAAGCTTTCTTTCCCATCGGTTGTCAGTTCTACGAGCGATGTGGCTTACCCATTGCCATCTCAACTTGCTAATTCTAAGAGCTATATCGGTCACTTTAGTTCTCCTGCGGATCTCCTCATTCCGGAGCTAATCTCGCAGGGAAACACCGAGCATAGCTCTCTCGATAGCTCGCTGCGCAACTTTGAGCTTACTAATGAGGCCAACAGTAAGAGACCATGTATCAGTTCCATAAGTCATCACTGGTAACACACACTGATTGAAAACTTCCGTTTTCAGGCTCTGCGGTATTTTGGACGAAAAAATAGGACGAAGCTTTCCAAACGCTGCCCAGCTGAGTTGGATTCTTCGTGTCACCTCTTTGTCGAAGTTCGACCTACCTAATTGGACAGTCTGTCCTAGGTACAACACACATCCAACCCCAACACAACAACACAACACACAACAACAAAACAAAAATAACAACACAACAACAACCAACCAACTAAACTACTACTACTACTTACTACTGTGTGGTAATTACAGACATCCAACCTTCAGTGTTAGGTTAGGTCCAAAGCCACTCCAAACCTGTACTATGGGAAAGAGAGAAGGGAGGACGGAAAGATAAGGGAAAAAAACGAATGGATGAAGGTGAAAGGAGGCAGGTGCTCCAGCACCTCCCTCCATTCGCCGATTCATACATTCATATAAAATAAAGCCAGTATATGTATATACCTATACAGTATTACTACTTACATTATTAATTTCTAAAAAATTAAATTTTGTTTAGTATTCTATTCAGCTGTTGGATCGAAATTCTTTAAGACCCAACGCCGAAAGAAGACTCAAAAGCTCTCAGAAAAAACTCTTGAGCTAATGGCCGACCGGAGCGAAATGAAGCTGCAGTCTTCAGTTGATATGTCAGCCTACGGTGAACTCAATAGACGAATCTGGAGTTCCTTGCGACACGACTTGCGTGCTCTTAGTACTTCACGTATTGAGGCCGCAATTGAGCGGAACCAAGGCTCTAAAGTGTTCGCAAAGGATTCGTCTATTGGGCAACACCAAATGACAAAACTGAAGACCGAAAATGCGTCGTTTCATCCAAGCCTGAGATTCTGAGAGAGATCGAGAACTTCTATGGACAGTTATACACCTCGACACGTAAGCCCGTTACTAACACAGCTCAGGACATCAGAGCCAAGTTAGTCCGACACTATACCGAAGATATCCCGGACGTCAGCCTGTACGAGATTAGAATGGCCCTCAAACAGCTTAAAAACAACAAGGCACCAGGTGAAGATGGAATTACGACTGAACTTCTGAGAGCGGGTGGTAGACCGGTACTTTTAGTCCTCCAGAAGTTATTTAATTCTGTCATCCTTGAAGGTACAACGCCAGAGGCATGGCACAAGAGCGTGGTGGTGCTCTTCTTCAAAAAAGGCGATAACACCTTATTGAAGAACTATAGGCCCATCTCGCTCTTGAGTCATGTGTATAAGCTGTTTTCGAGAGTCATTACGAATCGTCTCGCACGCAGATTTGATGAATTCCGGCCTCCCGAACAAGCCGGTTTCCGAAAAGGCTTTAGCACCATAGACCACATCCATACGCTGCGCCAGATTATGCAGAAGACCGAAGAGTATAATCGGCCGTTATGCCTAGCGTTTGTGGACTATGAGAAAGCCTTCGATTCAATCGAGACTTGGGCGGTGCTGCAGTCCTTGCAGCGATGCCAAATTGACTATAGGTATATCGAAGTTTTGAAGTGTTTGTACAGTAAGGCCACTATGTCAGTCCGACTACAGGACCAGAGTACGGAACAAATTCCATTGCAAAGAGGCGTGAGACAGGGAGACGTTATTTCTCCGAAACTGTTCACAAACGCATTGGAGGATGTTTTCAAGCTCTTGGAGTGAAAAAGATCTGGCATCAACATAAATGGCGAGTACATCACTAACCTTCGTTTTGCCGATGATATAGTCATAATGGCGGAATCGCTCGAGGACCTTAGCACCATGCTCAACGACCTCAGTAGAGTCTCCCAGCAGGTTGGTCTTAAGATAAATATGGACAAGACAAAGATCATGTCTAATGCTCATGTTCCACCTATACCGGTAATTGTTGGGAACGATACTCTCGAAGTTGTCGACAAGTATGTCTACCTGGGACAGATTGTCCAATTAGGTAGGTCCAACTTCGACAAAGAGGTGGCGCGAAGAATCCAACTCGGCTGGGCAGCGTTCGGGAAGCTTCGTCCTATCTTTTCGTCCAAAATACCGCAGAGCCTGAAAACGAAAGTTTTCAATCAGTGTGTGTTGCCAGTGATGACTTATGGAACTGAGACATGGTCTCTTACTGTTGGCCTCATTAGTAAGCTCAAAGTCGCGCAGCGAGCTATGGAGCGAGCTATGCTCGGTGTTTCCCTGCGAGATAAGCTCCGGAACGAGGAGATCCGCAGGAGAACTAAAGTGACCGATATAGCTCTTAGAGTTAGTAAGTTGAAATGGCAATGGGCAGGCCACATCGCTCGTAGAACTGACAACCGATGGGGAAGAAAGGTTCTCGAGTGGCGACCACGAACCGGAAGACGCAGCGTAGGCCGGCCCCCCACTCGGTGGACCGACGACCTGGTGAAAGCCGCGGGGAGCCGATGGATGCAGGAGGCGAGCAGCCGCTCAAGGTGGCGTGCTCTGGGGGAGGCCTATGTTCAGCAGTGGACGTCTTCAGGCTGTTAATGATGATGATTCTATTCAAAGATTGAATTGAAATTTCACGTTTCAGGGTCATGGAAGGAAGAAGGACAATGATGATTCGTCATCATCATCATCTTCATCTTCATCATCGTCTTCATCGGAGGAAGACAATAAAGTTAATGATTGCCGTGACGACTCCGATCATCACCATGTTAGTATTAGTTAATATACCTACGAGTAATTGAACAAGCAACCATGAGGTAGGTATGTCTTTTTGAGTGGAGGCTGTCAAGGCAAAGCAAGGCGCTGTCAAGGCCGTATGGCCCCGGCAGTGTGACAATAGGACCACCCAATTTCTTCCCATGGGTGCCGTAAGAGCTGGCTAAGGGAATATGCAGAGAATGGGCAGCAGCATTCTCCTCATCATCATCATCAACAGTCTGAAGAGGCTGCTCGTCTCCTGCATCCATCCGCTCCCTTCGGCTTTACCAGATTACCAGATCGTCGGTCTACCGAGTGGAGCAGTCTCCTCGGTACATTAAAATCTTCTGCGGTCACCCAGCTGTCTGCCAAGCGTGGTGGTTATGGCAAACTCCTATAGTAAGCGTCCAAAGTGGCGTTTTATGGGGAAGGCGTGTTTTCGGCAGTGTACGTCTTCCGGATGTTGATGTTTCAAGGCAAACGTAAAAATAGGACGCCACCTAGCTTCCGACTATGTATAGGTGGAGAGACGATTATATGCAGAGTGCCTGGCAGCACCTTGATTTAAAGAGCTTTGGATCAGTAGGTATGCACAAGGAAAAAACAAAGTTTGGATTAGCGAGCCACATTAGGGCTCACGCTAGGAAATTATAGCTGGAAAGGGTCACCGTCATCGAAACCGGTGAGGAGGACTATATATACATATGCACAAGGAGAAGGTTATATCCAGCAGTGGGCTAATACAGGCTGACGGTGATGGGGATAAATTTTGTGATAATGTTCATTGTTCTATGTTTTGTTTTTAGCCATTATTCACCTCATTTATTTCATTTTCTTAAATTTAAGTTTTTTTACAATATTCCTATAAAAATAAATTACAAAAATATTATAAAAAAACCTAAACCTAGAGTGCCGCCGGCAGCGGGGCAAGGCCCAAGCTACCGGTGGTTAGGGCTGCAGAGTGAGGAACCTCCTGACAATACGTGCCGTGTCAAGGAGTACTGCCTTCTGAATCTGACCCTTGATCCAACCGTCTAGCGAGAGCCTCTCGAGGTGTTGGTCGAGTTAGCCATTATTTATTATTAATATTTGTTATATGCTTGTATGGGCTCACGTTTGACAACATCTCCTCTAATGGCAAGTGACCGATGCGGTTTATGTTAGAGTACGTTTACCCATGAGGATATACTATATAGCAAAGTAACAATGTATAGTTACGTGTCGCACTAAAAAATCAATTTTGAGAGTTTGCATAGTTATAAAATTTCTGGACTATTTTGGATGTTGTTATATTCACGAGTATCTATTTGCGGTGTAGCATGGTGGGGGTGCGGGTGACATTAGGTGACAACTGTCTGTATCGCATGACTAAAGAAGTGACATTATTCAATTCAATTTTATCGATTACGATTTTCACAGCAAAACCTCGTTCTCGTTCATTCTATTACTATAATAAAGATGAGGTGAGACGTTGACAAACGTGAGCAGTGACATTTAAGCATTAAAAAATAAGTATTTAGTTAATACAAAATAACGAAATAATAACCGGCCAAGTGTGAATCGGACTTGCGCACGAAGGGTTCCGTACCATTATCTATAAAATCGAGCAAAAAAATCACGTTTGTTGAATGGGAGCCCCCTTAAATATTTATTTTATTTGTTGTTATAGCGGCAACAGAAATACATCATCTGTGAAAATTTCAGCTGTCTAACTATTACGGTTCATGAGATACAGCCTGGTGACAGATGGACAGATAGACAGACATACAGACGGATGGACAGCGGAGCCTTAGTAATAGGGGTCTGTTTTACCCTTTGGGTACGGAACCCTAAAAAGAAGCGTACGGTTCCCGCACCATGCTATACCGTAAATAGTGTATTAAGTTTTGGTTCCAGAGTTTTATGTTACCCTAATGCTTTTGATGATATTTAAACATATTGAAACTAAATGTTATTGTTTCAGAACAAGAAGGGCAAGCACTTCCGCAAGAGATGCGACTAATTAAGTTTAGAGTGGATCACATTATCCCTTCATAATCTTAAGTACCTAACCGTTGAAGAGGCATACTATTAGAATGTGCTATAAGAGATAACTTTCTTTGGCCTATTAATTTATAAAAGCATGTTTTCGTAATCAAAGTCAAACAATTGATTGCAATTAGGCTTTTTTTAACATATTTACAGATAAGAATCACAATATGTACTTACCTACTATAAAATGTAAACTCCAATTCGATCCGTAAAGAAAAAACAACCAGAAAGTGATGATTTCTCATTTTACCAGACTATTGCAATAAGGAGGGATATTTTTTTTTTTTTTTTTAATAAAGCTACTATATTACTTACATACTATATTATTTACATTTACTTTAATCTAATGAGATAGATTTAGTTGTGTGTTTTACTGCTATTTAATATTTATCTTGTTTAAAGTCATTAGGAATTTATCATACTGAGTTAGTGACTTCTATTTGATAGTACCTATGCGCAGGCCACATCGCTCGTAAAACTGACAACCGATGGGGAAGAAAGGTTCTCGAGTGGCGACCACGAACCGGAAGACGCAGCGTAGGCCGGCCCCCCACTCGGTGGATCGACGATCTGGTGAAAGTCGCGGGGAGCAGATGGATGCAGGGGGCGAACAGCCGCTAAAGGTGGCGCGCTCTGGGGGAGGCCTATGTTCAGCAGTGGACGTCTTTAGGCTGTTGATGATGATGATTTCTGGTTTAAGATATTTATTTCTCATAAGAATCAAATTCACTTACATGAGAACAAACTGACTAAAAATATGTTTGCGCTAGAATAATACCGTACAGTACATTAATAAAATAGTGTACATATAAAGCAAGAGATAATTTTATAATAATTACCTACCGAGTTAATTATTTCTTTACATCTAGAATGTAGGTAGGAATGAAATTATTTTTCGTTTGGTTCGAACCTGTGCCTACTCATCGTCGTGTATGACGCAGATATACGGATAGCAGTCCGACTGCGCTTACAGAATAAGCGCATCTGATTTGATAGTAAAAGTCAAATAATTGATCTTAAATAGGCTATTGTTAGCACTTTTATAGTTAGTCATAATCAGACTACTAAAAATAACATGACCAAAGTAAGAGCGAGTCCAAATTCCATCGAAAAGTCATTGGTGCAGCGCCGATTGAGATTTAAACCATGGGTACGTCGGCTTGAAAGTTTCACGGGTTGCCGCTGTGCTCACTTTACCTGAGGTGTTTCTTGTAAGTTCTACATGATTTATGTTAACACTCATGCCATTGTTGCAATTTTTTAGCTAGACATGCATGACGAGGATATGTTTATTGATTTAATGCCGGTTTTATTTGACGTACCCATAGTTATTTGCATTTTATAGGTCTTTGTTCAATAATTTAATCATCTCAAACAATGTTTAATTAAGAGTGTTATGTGGCCAAAAGGGAGGCATTTCAATAACGGAGCGACTGACATGCCTCATGTGGCATTTTTCATTCGACGGCCTCAGTGTGGTGTCAAAGGCTCAAAGGGTAGGTATTCTGATAAATCGAATATGTGATAAACTTAAAACTGAGTTGGCAGACAAATGTTTTAAGAATTGATAAAGGCATATCTACCTGCTTTTATGAAGTAAAGGGGAAAAATTAATATTGAAACTTTTTTTTCTATATCCAACATCTATCGGTTTCATTGATCATAGAATATTGTAGCTTGTTATGAAAAACTTTAGCTTTGTGAAATAAATAATTAAATTAATACTCGTAGATAAAGATAAAATTATATGGTATACTTTTATCTGTTCGAGCAATATGTATATTCAGCAGCACATTATAGAAATCTGTTATAATAATTTTGATACTTACACCTACTGATACCGATCTAAAATTAAATTATTACGTACTACAATTCAATAATCATCATATTAGGTTAATCAAAAAAAAAAAAAGAAAATAAAATATTATGTACAAATGAAAATTTAAGATAAATGAATATTATGTAGGTACCAACATTTGACATTAAAAATTTATATAATATTAGGTACCTATTTAGAATCGATAAGAATGACATTGAATAATAATTAATCAGTTTTATATATATATATATTTATATACTCCATTGAAATTAAAATAATTAATAAATACAATTAAAACATTGCGAGTAAAATTGTATTATAGTCAAACTAATATGTTATTATTTTCTTCGTAAGTACATATTGACTCTTTTGTTAAGTCGTTTTCCTCTCTCCAAATTTGCTGCGCCCGACGGGGACCATAATGAGCCTACTTAATTAATTTTATACTTATTCCACCTATAATTATGTACACTATGGAAGCAATAAAATATCTGAATCTGAATCAATGAGTATAAAGATAAAACTATGACTACTTATACTCTCCTAGTGTTAATAGCCACTGTATTCTGGATTATTTGGAGTAGGTTCCTTCGGGTTCTTCGGAGTATTCCGAGCAGCCAAGGAATGGAACTCTTTATCAGCGTCTTGGTTTCCCGATGAGTTCAATCTGGAGTTCTTCAAGTCGCGAGTGGAATAGGTATCTTCTAGGCAAGCATGGACCATCGTAGACCGCGTCGTCATTTCCCATCAAGTGAAATTGTGGTCAAATGTGGGCTTATGTAGTTATAATAAAAAAAATACATTCGTCTTTCCTCAGTGACTACTTCGATCCAGAAGTAAAGTGAAATGTAACAAATAAATGTGTTTCTTCCTACGAAATTTTCAACAAAGTAATTAGTGAATTAAAATTAAGTAGGTAAACATCGCCGGCATTATGAATGATAAAGGGCTCTCCCAGCTCATCATGGACGCTCGTTAGTAAGCTCGCAAGTCCCGCAATACAGGTTCGCTTCGGCGAGTTCATTTCTCAAGTTTCGCTGGGAACAGAGATGACCGTTGCTTTTTTTAGAATAACTAGCCAGTATCTGAATCTCTTTTTTTCTTCTTTTTTTTATGCGATTGAATGACGTGACGAGCTAGTCGTTCACCTGATGTTAAGCAACACGGCCGCCCATAACAGTTGCAGTATCACTCGGATCTTTAAAACAATAAAGTTTCGCGTGACACTGCACTGCGCACGTCATCCTGAGACATCACACAGTCTAGTAATCAGATTACTAGACTGAGTGATCAGATCATAAAGTCTCATTTGAAAAAGAATACTTATTTGTAATACTTATTTCTTTATAATATAATACTTATTTGCAATTCGGTAAGCTAAGTTCATTTATATTGTTCTAAAACATACATAACAACTTCTTCCCCATCTCTTCCCGTGGGTGCCGTAAGAGCCGGCTAAAGGAATATCCAGAGAATGGGCAGCACCATTCTCTTCGGTATATTAAAATCTTCTGCGATCACCAAGCCGCCTGCCAAGTGTGGTGATTACCTATGGCAATGTCCCCCCTATTATAAGCGTCCAAGGTGTCGTTTTATGGGGGAGGCCTATGGTTAGCAGTGGACGTCTTCCGGTTGTTGATGTGTGTGTGATATGATAACAATTTCTTCAAGGCAATAACTAGCTTTTATAGCACTAATAAATAGGTAAAATAAAGGCATATGTCTATGCATATGTGTTTAATTATGCATTATCCAGCGCAGGCGGATACACATCTGAGCTATCAGGCCAGGTGGAGTGAGGGAGTAAACCAAGTAAGCCCTTGTAGGCATACATATTTTTGCCAACGGTATGTGACATTGCTTTTATTTGAGTCATTAAATGACTCAAAATAAATTTTGTTTTGAGTAGGCAAATAGTAACCTCTTTACTGCTATGAAGTCAGCTACTTACCTACATGCGATTCCGAAGAAACGTAGCTGTGCAAGTACCACTGTGAATGCTTATAATTTTTCGAACAAACTGCATATTAATATATGTTTAGGGTTTAGGTTAGGGTTCCTTCTGGGTAGGTTACCCAGAAGGAACCCTAAAGTCTACAGCTAAGCACATAATATATTTAGTTTTAAGTAAATATTGCTTAGATAATCTACGTATTTGCTCAGTCAAACAGAGGCCCAAATAATGGATACACGCAGTGGAGACTGTCTGGACAACAATAATCAACGCAACTATAGAAGTCAATTGGCACAAATAAGTTCAAGTGTTGATGTCAGTGCGCGAGGACTATTTTTATATTGATGATCATAAAGTATTAATTTATTCGCGTCTTTCCGACCATACAGACAACTACGCTTTAATCACTGTTAAAATGGCAAAAATAATCATTTTACTTTCATTCTTCATAGCATTGAGCCATGAACTTATCCTTACAAAGCCTACCGACATTGATAAACATTATTATGAAATTGAAAATACCGATACATCTGAAGAAACACCTATCATCATCCGAGAAATAAACAAGGAAGATACGAAACAGTTTAAATATAAAATAATACTTCCCAGCGACCAGACTTATGACCATGAAGGAGGGTTTAAGGATTATGTCGTTGTTAAATCTAAAAGGAGAACGATTGATATGGTACCTTACACATTAATAAAACGGTTAGATAAAATAAAATACATGATCCTGTGGCTAAACTTGTACTGTGACATGCATCCGGACTGTGACAAAGCAGTGTTGAATGAAGAACTGAGGAAGGTAAGTATTTCATCATTAATCACTACCCCTACTAATAATGCAAAAGTAAGACGTTGTCAGTGTATTTATTGATTTGTCTTTTGCGCCAAAACGATTGAACCGATTTGGTATTTGTACACAGATTGCTTACATACATCAATCATAATAGGGTACCTACTTTTTATTATGGACAAGAATTTCGGCGGAAAAATGGGTACCTACGTTGTGGGCACAGACCTAGGATATTTTAGCTACTCTCAGTTGCCAGTGAAACTGTGGGGTGCCTCTAGTAAAATACAAAGCAAAACAATTTAATGACAATTATTCTTGGACTAATAATGCGGTCAAGCATATGTTTTACGCATTAAACATACTCAGTGAAAACTCGTATCAGTCATTTATTATCAGTCACCGAATGTGTCTTGGAACGACAATCTATCGAGCCGCAATTTCTAGTAAAAACGATAATGCGTGGACATTCTAAAACGGAATTTTGCAATCAACTATTAATAATAATTCCTATAGTTAATTGAGTCAGTGCTAAGAATTTATAGTGCTCAGTAAAAGGAAATAAGAACCTATAAAATCATTTTGCAATGTGTGTGAAGTGTGAACACGATCGTCTGAGTACCACGCCGCCTCTTCAGTACACATTGCCGGAATAGGAATAATGCCCTATTGATATAAAATGTCGACTGCGTCCGCGCGTATAGTCGCGTTCAGCATATTAGTTCATTTGTTGCTGGGTGTCACTGCGGCACCATTCTCCGCGCAAGACGTTCTTGATATATTTGGAAACCCGCTGGCAGATATAAAGAAGTCTCTTTTCACGACCGCACCAAAAAAAGTAAGAAAAGAAAATGAAGCTGACACAAAAATGATAGAAGTACCGCCAAATACAGAAGGGTGCGCTGTCGGAGAAGAGAGAGATATTAATGGAGTTTGCAGACTTCCGTGGTGATCTGATGTTAAAAGTTAAATTCGTGACTTAGTTCAGTCGATGCGATACGTCAAAATGGACGCGAAAACTTTGATTTTAATAGTGACTGTAGTTTTGAGTGTTGTTTTGCTGGGAGAAGCGGAAGTGGTGTTTAACTTTCACGAAAAACTTCACATGGCCACTACGACTACCACCACAGAGGGCTGGCAAGCCGGACAGGTGATAAGAGTGCCAGAGCTAGACTGTCCGCTTGGTCAAAGGCGAGATGCACTGGGCAATTGTAGACAAAGACTTTAGATTAGAGGTATGACTTCTACAAAATAATATAACTAGCTAAAAGAGTTTTATAGTTTTTTTTACAATACTTACCTACTAAAACTTGTCGCGGCTTTTTCAAGTAAGTAATTAGGTACTAAAATATCGTACCATTTTGATTGCCTATAAATGGCGATACGTTTTCCGAGGATTTTCAAGTATTGTTTAAGTACACAGCTAGGTAACCACAGAGTTTTACATAATAGGTCTCATTTTGTTTCAGGTGGTGTCCGTAGTTGAGAAATCCCAAGAAAAAGATGACGATGTGTTTTCAAAAATGTAGACTTGGAACTATGAATAAGGATAAGATAAAAATAACTGTACCAAGTCAACACTTTAATCACAAAATGTTATATTATAACAACTGTGGTTATGTATTTGGTGATAACATGTCACGTATAGTTAGATAACTTTGTTATTTTAAGTTATTTATCAGTAAACTTGTAATAAACATTTATGTTTAACAGCTGGAAAAAGATTTTGGACCCTATGTTTCAAGTTATAGCACTTAGGTTTCAATGGAGCGCTAAACCAGAAATATCCGGCTTGGTAGCCGTGTTTTTATAGTGTAATAATTTATATATTTTATAACTATCAGCTAGAACGATAAAGTGCTAACGCATAGTAGAATAAGTTGATGTCAAAAATTAATAAAATTTCCATGATTATAGTTTTGTTTGTGCGTGTCTAAGCGCGCAGTCATGTAAGACATACTTAAGTTTGAACCTCTACCAATAATTTCTGGTATCTTTTCATCATCGCTCTAGCGAGATAACCACCTACTTGCCTGTGGATGAACTATTTCTACGTTTGTATTGATCTATCTGCTTAGAATTATAATAAATAGAATTATAATAATAGACTATTTCAGATATCATATAGAATATTCCGTGATTTAGACATAGACACACGTTAAAGCTTTCGGGATTAGTTATAATTATATTTTATTATCTATTATTTACTTGATCTAAAGACTTCTTTACTCGATAAAAAATAAGGTAATGATTTATTACATTTACGGCCTTATTGCAAAGCAAATCTGTAGTACCTGAAATTAAAATAAGAGGACAAGAAGCAAGGAAAACTTTCACTCTGAGCATTATACGAAGTATAGCAATAAGGAGATTTTGGGCATTAAATCAAATATACTTTTGAGCACGTTTCTTGGTGAAAATAGAGCATGTATTTAATATAGGTAATATTATCATGTTATTCATATCAGGATGTAATCTTGTGACGCTCGCCGATATAAAAGAAAAGAATTGGCACGAAGGAACCCACATCAAAGGAAGTCCCAATAAACATTCAAATATTTACCAGTAAAATTGTACTTACTTAGGTTTAATTTTTATGAAAATTACAAACGTCAAAATCAGTCATTGCGCGCATTTGTTTTTGCCTTAAGCGCCGCACTGAAGTTCAGTTTTCAAAAAAGTCACTTATTTAGCACTTTTACAAGTCAAGATGATATTAGGTACTAAAAATATTAAAATTAAATTATTGCAGATACTAAGCATATTTATAGGTAACAATATAAAGTGCTTATTGTCAAATATTTTATGATTGACTTGATATTTAAATCTAAGATATTAAGATCGAGTTTTCTTTGAACAGATTTTGAGCAGTTTATTTTGCTATACCCTACACCTTAACATACCCTTGGCCATATCCTTGGTACCTACTTGATATCAATATCACCTTCAACCGTTCGCAAGAAAAATGGTCTTCCCCGTAGACTTAGTACGAAAATATTCTAGGTATGTGGCAAACGGTTACACTGACAGAAAGACAGTGTGATCACCAAAGTGATTTATAAGGGCTCCGTTTTTTTAAACAGTTACAGAACCCTGAAAAACAATGTTAACATAAATGTTACTCCTGTTTATTGACCCGTGGTACCCCCAGTAGTACCACCAGTGATACCACGGTTACTTTTCTTTAGCCAGGGGACCCCAGCAGTGAAACTACCATTGTCAGTGTGGTTATTTTATGTTTCTAATCTGCTTCTATTATAGTTCAATAATAACTATTATTGCACAAGTTTGAATGTAAATGTGTATGCATGACTGTATAACATTACGTATACACTTACGTATATGTACTGATAAGCGTTGAAACGGTTAAACCAAGTGAGATACTTTATCTAGCGGAATAATACATATGCGGGAAACTACATAGTATGGAACTGAGAAGTGGTCACCATTATTACTCATCAAAATGAAAAACTTGTAGTACAAACCACAAAGGACACTGTTTTCTATACTTCCTCCTCTTGAACGTGTTAGCATCAGCATTTAGTCATGTAAGCCTAATGTTCTGTAACTCACGCCGTAGTATGTCCAATATAGTACATTGAAATGGACGTGGCCTGTTTATTTTTTATAACTGTTCTGTTGAGTACGTGTGTAGTGGGAGAAGCGGGAGTAGTATTCGATATTCAAAAGAAGATGAAGATGATGGTGACAGGCACAACCACTACAGAAGGGACGCTATCTGGACGCATGATAGTGGTGCCAGATTTGAAGTGCCCGGTCGGTCAGAGACGGGACGCACTAGGAATGTGTAGACAAAGTCTAAGGTACCATTTTCATTTATTCCTATTTATTACGAACAGTGAAACATGTTAAAGATACTTACGGGAAAAAAATTGCACTCGCGACTTAAATATAATAGCCGCTATTGAAAAGCGTGCCTAGGCATAGGCGTCAAGCGCGTACACTAATGACAAGACTGGATAAGTCCTAATCCAAAACCTGGCAAGCTTGATTTGTATGAAAAATGTCAAGGCGTAGCGTGCGTAGTTTTTTCCTGCTTAACATATTAATATTACCTACCTACGTTGTTATAAGTTTGATTAAAATTAACAGCGGTCAAAATGTATCTTACCCAACCTATTATAAAAAATTCAAGTGATGATTTTTCAAGGAAATATAACTTTTCTATGTTTCAGATGATCTCTACGGTTCAAGAAATTTAATTAAAATTACCAATAAAATGCCGACGAGATGTTTTATGTAATTTAATGAATCTAAAAATAAAATGAGCGCAGGTACTAAGTTAATTATTTAATTTACCCTAGAATAAATAGTCAAAGCAATATATGACTAATTATAATTAAAAAAGCTGTAAGTATTTTAAATAACGAACGGATAGGACGGATAGAATCAATAAAAACTTACATACGTTTGTACAAAGTCACGTTTTTATATCTTCTAGAACTGAACTTGTGCAATAGATAAATTTTAAAGGTCAAATACTTATCTGAGACTGTTTGCAGAACCACGCTACTTTACAGCTCAGTTGTGTGAGAGAACTTAAACGAAAACAAGTTACGATCCTAACCATGAAGTTTTTAACATTTGTTTTGTGCTATACTATACTAGCATCATATTCTGTAAACGGAGATTTCGATTTATTTGGAGGCATAAAGAGAACTGCAGATAAAGTGAAACAGAAAGTAGACAGTATTATTTTTAAGGACAACGAGGACAGCTCCTTCCCTGTATCCACCACTAATGCTCCCGCTGTCACTCCAGAACCTTCTGTTCAGGAAGTTAGTGCTGCTGCAGAAGTAACTACACAACCCGCTACCCTGGTGAATACTACTACAGTGAGTAGCGACTCAAGCAAAACTAACACCACGGAAGAAAAAGATGGCAGAGAAAACTTTAAGGCTGGGTGTGCTACAGGGTACATGAGGACCGCTGATGGAAGATGCAAACCTACTTTTTAAACAACTTAACATTTTTTGAGAAATATAACTTGATAAACTTGAAAACCAAATGTTTCATTCAATATTTATCATTAAAGTCAGGTTTAAATTTAGTTTATATTCAGTGGTATTAATGGTTACAACTAAATATAAACTACCTATATTCAAATCTATGATAGTTCCATCCTGTATATATTCTGTCGCCACTAATTTTTAAAGAAGTTTGAAATCAAATATATAACGGCTGAATGGATTTTAATGAAACATGCAAGGTAGATAGTCTAGACTCTGGAATAGAAAATAGACCATAATATACTTAGGAGTAATTACGGGCAAGGTGATATTTTTTAAATTGTTAGTATTATGCTATACTTTCGGTATATGTATAAAGAGGAGATAAAAATATTGCAATCTATTAAAACATTAGGTGGACTATAAATAACAATGGATTTTTTTAGTTAAGCCATAGTGTAATAAGTTAAGCCTTTAGTACATTTTGTGTAAATATTATCCATTATTTTTAATTAAGTTATAATAAATTAATTTTGTAACCTACACTTCTTCACTTAAAGTAAAAATGATATCATTAAATAATTTTGTTTATCACCTAACAAATATTTTTTTGTGAAACTAGGGAACAACTTATGTTTATTTATGTATTAGCTGGCGTAACAGCAATAGCTTGAAACATCATATAAGGGTCAACATTAGCTATGGGGCGAATATCTGAAAATCTATCGCTTAGAGAGTGGCTTGTCGTTGGAGCTGTAGTAGCTACTGATGATGAAGAATAGGTAGTAGGTTGAGATACTGATAGATTAGGGGTTTCTTCGTTAAGCCCTGGTTGGAACTTAGCAGGATCATTTCCTTCGATATTAGAAGTTTCTGGTTTATTTTGTGCATCTCCATTATTGGATCCACTGTTATCTCCCGGTGGTCCTCGGTGATCTGGGGGTCCTCTGTTTGGTTCACCCCAGGTATTTGGCCCTCTGTTGTTTGGTGGTCCCCTGTTGTTTGGTGGTCCCCTGTTGTTTGGTGGCCCCCTGTTAGCGGGAGGCCCCCGATTGTTTGGTGGGCCTCGGTTGTTTGGTGGTCCCCTAAGCTCCGATGGCCCTCTGTTTGGTGATGGGCCTCTGTTAGGAGGAGATCTTTTCCTGTCCATATGATCAGCAAAATCCCTGTGATCTGGTACTCCCCTCATATCAGGATAAAACTTAAAACTACGGGACTCAAGATCCATCTCGGAATCTTGCGGCGATCTTTTATCTACAAAGAAACAAAATATTAAATGATTAAAATTACTTACCTTATTAGATTTATAGGGTTGTCACGTATACCCAAAATTAACATAAGTAGTAAATGTTTAGGGGTTTAATATAAAATTAATGATTATTGTAGATTTACTTTATCATAGTTTTTTATACATGCTTCATGTAATACCTATATAGGGTTTACAATCTTAAATTATTTACATAATTATGTTGGCCATGCAAGTTAGTAGGTTTTATTAAAGAACTACAATGCATTACCACAAAAATAATATGTTTTTATTTGTATATCTAATTAAAGTGATTACACACTGAACGTATTCTATAGCATATAATAAACATAAAAATGCATTGAATGTATGAACCAATCATGATAAGTTTATTATCACCTTTCCGGTGTTACAGGGATGACTTGGAATAATGGCGAAAAATGTGGTTTGAATGTCCCCTGCGATAACGTAACATCGTCACTCTTAGGTGCGTCTTGGAACCTTGTATCAATATCAAATGTTTTTCCCGTAACAGATCTTATATCAATATTGTCACGAGGCGATAATGTAGTTTTTTTTTCAAAAGAAGGGGACTGTGAAGGATTTTTAAAGTTAAAAGTTACGCTGTCGGGTAAAAGTGGTAGCTTCTCATACATAGGACCTGGGGAATCTGTTAGACTTCTAGTTTCTTCGTTAAGGCTTGATAAAGGTGGTGAAGGTCTAGTGTTATAATTAGATGATCTAATATCATGAGTAGGTGGTTCTCTATAATGATCAAGGGGTGGCTGTCTGTCATGGGGTGGCGGTCTACCGTAATGGTCTGGTGGAGGGCCACCATGATCTGGAGGGGGCCCTCTATTGCGTGGAGGTGGTCTACCATAATGATCTGGTGGTGGCCCTCTGTCATGAGGAGGTGGTCCACCATATTGATCTGGTGGGGGCCCTCTATTGCGTGGAGGTGGTCTACCATAATGATCTGGAGGTGGCCCTCTGTCATGAGGAGGTGGTCCACCATATTGATCTGGTGGTGGCCCTCTGTCCTGAGGAGGTGGTCTACCATGATGATCTGGTGGTGGCCCTCTGTCATGAGGGGGTGGTCCACCATATTGATCTGGTGGTGGCCCTCTGTCATGAGGAGGTGGTCTACCATAATGATCTGGTGGTGGCCCTCTGTCATGAGGAGGTGGTCTACCATATTGATCTGGTGGGGGCCCCCTATCACGTGGAGGTCTACCATAATGATCTGCTGGGGGTTCTCTATCACGAGGCGGACCTCCGCCGCGATACTCACGAGAAGAAAAATCTCGCTGATATCTCCAGTTCTCATCACTTTCGCCTGCAGTAGATCTACGATCAAAATGATTTTGTGGCCTATCATGTGGAGGTGGCCCTCTATGCGGTGGTGGGGGAGGAGGTCTTCTATCATAAGGAGGTGAACGATCATAATGGTGTGGTGGAGGGCTGCCATGGTCTGGTGGTGGTGGTGGTGGTGGTGGTGGTGGATGTCCTCTATCATGAGGTGGCTTACCTCCGAAATTGTCAGGAGGTGGAGGGGGCGGCCGACGATCGTAACCATACCCTCTGTCATCATAATGAGGTGGTGGACCTCGGTCATTTAAAGGTGGTTCTCTATCATATTGAGACCTATAACTGTCATAACTAGGAGGCGGCGGAGGTCTATGTTCGAATTTTGAACGAAATTCATTGTGACTTCCATCAGATGGAGGTGGAGGAGGAGGTTTGCTATCATATGGGGTGAAAGAAGAATCGTACGGCTGAGCTTCTCCACCATTTACAGCGTTTTCATCTGCCAATGTATTTGCGTTATTGGAGCTTGACTGATCTGTTTCATAATATTTTTTGTTTCCTTGTGTTTGAACTCCATTGTTCCAGGTTGCAGAAGACGCTGACTCCCATGATTGTCGACGTTTTCTGTTACTGACTTCTGTACTAAGCTTTGGTGTTGTATAGTCGTTTTGAAGTGACCTTTTTTCTGACAAAAAGAAAAACAGGACGTTCAGTTAATTGAATACTGCACTATGATTTAGAAAACCACTAAACTTTTACGAAATATTGTTTTAATAAAAATGTCCTCGAGTCTTTGAACTTTAAGCCATAACTTTATTGTTTATCCGCACCATTTAGTTTTCTATCTTAAGTGCCAATTGCGGTTAATCTGTGGTACTTATTTATCTTTTATTATAATCTTCCTACGTCAAGCCTTAAGAACCACACGTGAGAATTATAATGACTTAGCAACTAACCCAAGCAACAAAATTATCCTATAGTGTACGGGTTATAGGCCTGCAGCACTAATAACGGTCGTTTAGTGGTTCTACAGTTTGCTGCCACGCTTATACTAGCATGTACGGAATCTGTTTGGCCTTGTAGTACATCTGTTCTTATATGTTAACTTATTATCGTCTATAGACCTAAATTAACAGCACAGTATAAGCTAAGATGTCCTATAAAAGTACTGCAAAGGTGTAAACACGCTTGGGAATACGCGCTCTGATAAGCTATACTTATAATTGCCTACAAGAATCATTATAAACCCATTCTAAGTAAAGTATGCTCATAAGAGTATCAAATAGAATTAAACGTACTGGATACCATTTGCACTTGTTACTTGAATTTATAAGGGTTTATAACGGCTTATTCCAAGAGTAAGTGTACCTGGTTTTATTGTGGATTTGTCTGACACAGTTATAATCTTAGCACCTTTATAAGAGTTTCGTGTAGTATAATTACGAACCAAAGTTGTCTGACTAACCCTAATTCCTAACAATATGGCGATGCTGTAGTTCTAATGCAAACCATTTTGAAACCAAGTAAGTGTATAACAGTTCTATAATGAACTTTGGGAAGATAGATTGATAAAATGGAGACTTTTCATTGTAAGCATTATTAAAAACCAATATTATTTTCAAATGCAAGTTGTTAAATATGCTAATTTCAAGAGGCGCGTAAAAATTTAGTTTTAAAACATAATATACTTCGCCGTAAATATACGTTTGCCATGCGAACACATCTTATTAAGTATGTGTAACACTGCAAATGATACATTTGACTCATTAGATAATACGCTTTAAAGAAAACAGATTATTTACCTTTTTATCAAACATTTTTATATTTTTATATATAGGCAATATCACAACTGTTTTTGAAAGAGCTTCAAACAGAAACACAGAGTACGTTAGAGTCGTGTATGGTTCTTTTAGGCGCTTATAGTTGGCTTCGCGGGAAGCGGTTAGTTCTGCGTAGTCCAACTATAAGGATACTATTGGTCTAAGTAGTAGTCACCAAGTCTACTATGGGTGTATTAGAAGAAAGAGTGCGCCTATAAATTGGGCCCTTTTCCGTTGTTATAAGAGCTTACTATCCCGTTATAGTCCTAAAAAATGGTGGTTCCAGAGTAAGCTACAAAACCACTTTTTGTTGCTTGGGAAGCTACTAGTTACTATGACTCATATCGTCTATCACAATACATAGGTACACATATAAGTATTATATAGACATTACTTCCCAGAATTCGATTGATACCTACCATAATATGAAATGTTGACGTAAATTGTATCAACGTAATTATGTAGGTACCTATATAAGTATAGGTCCCTAGGTATAAAAGATCTACAACTAATATACATAAAAATAATCGATTAAATTGTGACCTTCAACATTTGTCCATGCATATTTTTTCCAATAAACATGCAGGTATTAAAAATATTTTAAAATAAATAATAGCCTACCTAAAGTACGTCAGCACTTCTAATAATGTTTGTAAAACCCCGTGGTTAGTTTATTTAAAGGCAATATGTACAAAAGGCCGCTAGCTTCTTTGTTTAACAGAAAAACACAACTAACCTCTCAAGTTTTCGTAACCGGGTGCACTTGAAACGGCGAGAAACGTCGTAAACAGTATAATTAAAGCGCACTTAGACATTATTTAATATTAAATCACTGACGATAATGTTTTTAGCTTAAATTTTTCCACGCCAACTCATGTGTGGTCTTCGTACTGGTCTAAGGTTTTCTAATAACCAATTCGTAAACATCATCTTTATTATTTGATTTGGCAAACCGGTTTCCTTACTGATGGTTGGAACAGTCATCGAGTTAGGTCGTTTCCAATGTCAGACGTCATTCGATTTTGAAGCTTCTTGGTATTTATTAGCAAATTCATTTACATTGAAAAGATGTCCTCATCCTTCTTAGGTACATATGACTTCAAATGGAGGAGTTGATGTCAGAGATCATACTCAGCTCGTCATCTAGAAGTTTTCAGCAACAAAGCGTTTTTCATGCTGACATGTGAAGTATGTACTTATACCTAAGCAGTGGGGCTACCGTAATCGATGAATGGCCTTCATTTTGTCATTTACGGCAAGTTGGCATTGTGTAACATCTCCATCCATTAGTATTTTGTCACTATTTCTCATTATTATAGTGCATCAATGTTTTGTCTATTCAGTTCTCCGCCTTAGGAACCATAATACCGATGGATGAGGATTTTACACAACCGGAAATGACCAAATGAAGCCCATTCATCGATTACGATTGAGTTACACAATACGGGGCTGGTAGGCACTACAAATATTGCATAACTTGACAAATTACTCTGTACTTTGAGAATCTGTGCATATAAACCATAAAATAATGAAAACAAAGTCCATATAAAGTTTAGTAATTGTGCCCTTGTGGATAATATTGTATGCGCATATAAGTGACAGAAGCTGCTGTGGTCCGTAAATTCCACAGATAACCCCCAATAGATACCGTATTACGGGATTTTGGTTCGAATCCTAGCTCACCAAAACTGGCGGAAGGCGCGGGTTGCGGGGACTGGAGCCAATGCACTATTATTGGCTGTATCGAGTGACGCCCTAATAATGAACTCTAATAATTGGTCGAAACTAAGACCGTGCTGCGAAGCGGCGATTTACATAGAACCATTTACGCCAATGCGTGGTGCGCGGTCGTCGTCTTTCATGCGGTATCTATTGGTGGTTATCTGTGGTAAATTCGAATGTTACTCTATTTGTCATTCTGCCATTCTCTCTGTGTTACCTTTTCGCGACTAAACATGATTTTGAGGAGTAATAATTTAAACTGACTGCCCGGGGGTACTTACATAGACAAAAGGATACTTTACTGGTTATTTTCCCCACTTTGAATGTTGTTGGAACATAATTAGTAGAACATATTTTAAGTAACACTTATATAAGTAACTCCGCGTGAGAACCGCGGGGAGCCGATAGATGCAAAAGGCGAACAGCCGCTCAAGGAGGCGCTCGCTAGGGGAGGCCTATGTTCAGCAGTGGATGTCTTCAGGCTGTTGATGATGATGATGATATAAGTAACATAGTATGTGGGGTCACATTCGCATTAATTCTATAAACAGGAATTCCAATTAAAACTTTTCTAAATAAAATAAAAAATTTTCATTGAAGGTAACTTTGTATACGTAATGGCGTTTAAGCTAGCTAACTATTATAGAACCTTCAACCAGAACCTTAACTACAACTATACCGACTGTAGGTATTATCACAGAATACATAAATTAGTACTAAATAGTGCACTATGATACCGTAATGTCCATTCCTTCCAAGATGTGAACATTAACTATCAGCACGGCAATACGGTATAATGGAAACAGTATAGAAATTGCGCGAAAATAACGGAATGCTCAAGCAGAAAAAGGCCAAGTAAATGAATATTGCTTACGTTGGTTGGCGCACTAAAAACAAATTTAACTACTAACACTAATCGCCGCTAATAGATTTTTTTTTGAATCATTACTTGTACTTGTTCATTGATCGCTATCTCTGCTTTATAAGAAGCATCTTCATTTGATATTTGTTATGATTTGATTGTATTTGTATCCTGTTCGCATTGCATGCATGTGGATGCAGGAGGCGAGCAGCCGCTCTGTGGGGAAAGCCTATGTTCGTAGTGGATGTCTTTGGGTTGTTGATGATGATGATGATGATGTATCCTGTTTAAAATGTACCTACTTATACAATGGCACAATAAAGTTGAGTATTAATAATAATTGTAATAATAATAAAATAGTGAATGGATAATATTGTTTATTTATAAGAATATTCGAGAGACGCCACGTGGTTTCGCGCTATTTACCTACTTATTTTACCTGCGGGATCTATACATTTTGGGATGAAAAGGTCACTCACTATATCGGTAGCGTTACAATAGCAATTTGTGTGTAACATTTTATCAAAATCAGTGCAGCCATTTCGGCTTTCCGCCAAAATACAATCCACATATACCTACAAACAAACAGACAACGTTTCACTTTTGTGGATAAAAACAAATGCGATCAAAAGCACACAAAACAAAATAACAATTTGGTCAAAACTGAGTTAAAACTTCCTACACACGAACCCGGTTTTCATGGCAACCGGGGCCGTAAAGTGAAATGTAAAAGCCACTTACCTAATACAGAAAGCGGTGACAATCTCATTCCGGCGACAAATTGAGAACACCTTCCGGCATCACCGCGGCCGCGCCTGCTGAATAGCTATTTATTGTGGTCCGCCGAGACACCTGCCTCGCTGGAATACGCGGTCAGCCTTAAGTGAATAGAACAAATTAAACATGAAACCAGGTATTAGACTCTGCATTGTTCTGCTTGGGGCTTAGGATCGATTGAGATATGAGTGACGTAGCAGAATCTCCCTCTAATATGCTATAACGTAATTAAAGGAACGTGGGAATAGTTTTATCGACTTTTCTTAAATAGACATACAAAAATTTTAAGATAAATAATTGTGCTAAAATTTAATAAAATGACATTTTTGTTTGTAATTGACTAGTATAATTATAATATATAAATTAACCTAAATTGTAAGGCGACAAAATCAATTAACCACGAATAATTTGCTATTTTAATAAGGACTGTATAAATGTTACTCTAAAGAAAATGTAAGCTCCAGCTCCACTCTAAAGTGCAACGCCCTCACAGGGCTCATACAATGAAATGTTTAGGACTAGGTGATAATTATAGATTAGTAAAGCTAAACGACATTGTATGAAAGCATGTAATAATAATAAAAATAAATAAATAATTCTACTATGACATTAATTAATTATATTCGAGGCTTACTAATCTTCGTAGCATCCTTAATTCTGAGTATCATAAATGGGAGAATTAGGTATATATATATATGTACATATATAGGTATGTTATGGTATGGTGGTGGGTGAGGTGACGACTTGCGGAAAGCGGCTGGTAGAGACTGGATGCAGAGAGCTGAAGCCAAGCTCAGTGGCGTGCTATTGAAGAGCCCTATGTTCAGCAGTGAACAAGAATAAGCTGATGATGATGACGATGATGATACATCGTGTATTATTTAGTTCATGCCCCTTTTTCCGTTCTATGCAAACATAGGCATTTCGATGGTGGTCTTCTTTATTTGACTCTACAATACTTACTACTTTTTCAAGAATTCGTTTACTTTGACAATTAAGAGTAGGTAGGTAGGTACTCTATTTTATTAAACGGGCAAAGTGCCTTTATTATTTAAACTAACTACCACTTACAATAATACCAACTACTACTATACGAATAGGTACACTACCTATTACAATAAAAATTGGATTGTATGTATACTGGCCGCGCTGACCCATAGACATGCGGTGTTCCGTTGAATTGCAATGCTGATATACGTATCAGCATTGCAAAACAAACAAACACTTTTTTGCTGACAAAAGGTTATAAATTGTTTAATAAAGTACGCTTTATATTATCATTAAAAATCTTCACTCAGTTGTTTATAAAGGTATACTTATATGGAGAGGTTAAAGCGGAACTGTTTTTGCGCATGTTTTTGTAATGACCACGTCGTATGATAAGTGGGTATTCATCATTGCTATATAACGTCTATTAAATTGAAGCACCGCTCGGCTGCCGTGGTGCGCCACCGTGACGTAGGGACTTTTATAGCCATACCAGCTACTCTTCATGGTTTCACCCACGTAGACCATAGAAGGAACCAAAAAATTCATCATCTAAGTCCTATATAAATCATTTCAGGAGTTTCAGAGCCGAGTGCTTGTAATAAACTTTAACAAATACACGTATACATACAGACAAACAGCAACTACAATTAAAAAAAGCGGTACGTTTAACTACCTACCAAAATGAATTAGAAAATGTTATCCAGCCACCTTAGCATGCATGCGCATCGCGAGAAAGCTTGTCATCGTGGTTATAGAGACCTTTGAGACACACTTATAAGCACTACCATTATGATAACAGACCTGCAATATTTTCGTATCATTATGGTAGGGTTGTCAAGGTCACTGACGAGAAAAAATGTCGAGACAATTTTAATGTAATGATATAGTAAAATGTATACATGCTTTCTTTGTTAAAACTACCTCTTAAGAGCTACAACTGCAAGTAAGTTAATCGCATTAGCCAAACATTCGCCGTTGCAACATTCTAATAAAATTCCAACTCATCGGGCAGTTTGGTTAACTGACGGCTAATTTAGTGCCTTTTGCGATCAGAAGCTTGCTTTGACTCCGCGTTAAACTTGCAACAATCCGAAATCAGGCGCAAAGCTATTGGAACAGGCTAAATGAACAAGAAGTTTCCGACAGGAGCCGTAAAGTCGGAACGTCTTCCTTCTGTACCCTTCAAATAGTTGCTCTTCGATAGGTTGAAATGTAGGAAGCAGAGAGATTAGTTTTGTTGAGTTTGTACTGTAGATGCAGTACGCGTGCGATCTGAGTGCAGTCAGGGTATGAGGTACCAGTAGATTACTACACAACAGGCCGGCGAGGCGAGGTGTACCTACCTCATACGGTCACACCTAATATGAGGTACTCCTTATACAATGACTGCACTCAGATCGCGCGCGTACTGTAATTATGAATATAATCTTAGAAGCAAAAAAATTGCTTTAAGTACTGTCTTATTCTTTGTATTGTATTGACTGTATTTCATTCAAAAAAGCCAAAGACTTCCACATTACAAAACTGAAAAAATATGAAAAGGGATTTATATGGCATAAGTCAAAATTTAAAAAAAGCGAGGCTTGGAGCAAACCTGAAAAACTACCTTTTATCATCATCAACAGCCTGAAGACGACCACTGCTGAACATAGGCCTCCCCCAGAGCGCGTTACCTTAAGGAGCTGCTCGCCTCCTACATCCAGCGGCTCCCCGCGGCTTTCACCACATCGTCGGTCCACCGAGTCTGCCTACGCTGCGTCTTCCGGTTTGTGGTCGCCACTCGAGAACTTTTCTTCTCCATCGGTTGTCAGTTCTACGAGCGATGTGGCCTGCCCATTGCCATCCTACTATACTACCTGTTATAATAGCTGTTTATTAAGCTAAATGTATTGCTATTTAATGGTATAGTGTAACAAAAGTGTAAAGATATATTCTTCGAAACCTCGTGTTATCCCCGTCGTTTGTTAAGCTACAGAGTTATGTGGCGCCCCGGGGAATTTCACCGCAAAACAACCCAGTAGCTACACATTTTTGCTGTAAAATGCTATTCTCTGAAATATATTATGAACTAGCTCGTTAAAGATTAATTTTTACGATACTGTGTATGTTGAATTTCACTAAAATCTACAGTTTATAAAATCATAGAGCTCATAGTGAAACTTGACTTGTTGTTCTATAAAGTTAAGCAACGATCGCTACGGTCATTATGATGGATGAATCCATAGAAATATAAGGCTAGCGTAATTCGTCTAAGGATGACCCGTACTAAAAAGTGGTGGTTTACAACTGCGCGCTACTGTGGTTTAGAAGGCAAATGTCATCAGAAGAGCTATAAAATAGATAATCATTCGGGCAGTTTAAGAATTCTTACACAAGGGCTTTAATACTACCTACTACTAGTACTACTACTAATCTCCTACTATTACTAATTTCTCTCTGCTCGTGTATTAGACGTTCTCGTCTAATACACGAGCAGAGAGAAATTAGTATCCTATACATTGCACATTGCATAACTTTTTAAGGTGTTTGGTAGAGCGGAGTGGGCTAATGTTAGAGCTATCTATATAATTGATAAGCTCTTCGAGAGCTTCTAGGTCAAACATGAATTCAATACAATATTTCATCAGTCATATTATACACTGTTGGTAAAGACAACATCACGTAGACATGAACCCGAACATGTGGGTATTTATCAAAAGTAAACAATGGTGGAGTATAAAGTTGCATTGCGGCATTGTCAAGCCGGAGTGACACAAATGGCTCAATTAAACGAAGCCGAATCGTTGGGACAACGACAGATACACAGACATATCAGTGCTGAGGGTTTAAACGAAAAGTTTTCTACTTTTATTTTGTAGCTAAATTACAAAGTGAAGAAAAACTGATTCTAGATATGTAATTTATAATGCAATGAACAGCATTAACAAAAAAAGTATTTAAAGATTTAATTTAAAACTGAGTTGCAATGAACTTTCGAGGAACTCGAGATGAAACACTCAGTACACACACTACACTACACTAGTTACTATTACTTACATACTTATTGCTCGTGCCACATGCGGTGTCGAAGGAGAGCGGTATTAGATTTCCAAAGCTGCAACTCCTGGATTAGTTGCAGTGCTAGAAGGCACTAGTGTGTTCCTTTTCTCGAGAGGTTCAGGAACCTTATCCTCATCCTTAAACATAGAGGTACTTAGATGACACTGCTGTATACGTGGGTGGCAATATCATTGCCCTTTCACCCCAAAATACCAACAACTGATAGGGAAGACAGGTTCTCGAGATGGCGACCATGAACGAAGACTCAACGTAGGTCAGGACCCACTAAGGGGACCGACGACTTGGTCGAAACTGCGGGGTGTCGATGGATGCAAGAGGAAAGCAGCCGCACAAAGTGGTGCTCTATGAAGGTGGCCTATGTTCAGCAGTGGACGTCTTTAGGCTGTTGATGATCGTGATAATAACCGGGGGGGAATACATTAAAGATTTTTCAATAGTAGCGTAACCTCAATTATCAACTTTTTTTTAATGCGATTGAATGACGTGACGAGATAGTCGTTCACCTGATGTTAAGCGACACGGCCGCCCATAACAGTTGCAGTGTCACTCGGAACTTTAAAACAATAGCTTCGCGTGACACCGCACTGCGCACGTCATCCTGAGACATCACACAGTCAAGTAATCAGATTACTAGACTGAGTGATCAGATCATCAAGTCTCATTTGCCCAGTAATTTCACTAGCTACAATGCCCTTCAAACCGGAACACAGTAGTGCTTGCACACTACTGCTTGGCGGCAGAATAACTGGCAAAGTGGTGGTACCTACCTAGACGAACTTTGCAGAAAAGTCCTGCCACCTAGTAAACCAACGTAAGGCTAAGCTGCTAATAAATAGAGTAGGATCTAATAACTTGAAAAAGGTTGAGTTCGGGTTCTGCAGTTTCTGTGCACTGTGAAGCCCGTGCGTCGGAACATCGGACAACAAATGGCCGCGTCCGTTCGCGTATCGGTACACTGTCACGTCCTAAATTGGTTGCGTACATGCTGCGTAGTACAAGTTACAACTCCTTTTTTTAGTTTGTAAATATCGGATTTCGAGCGTTGTCCGTCACTAGTCACTGGAGCGTGCGTGTGATAAATAAAACTGGCCATTTGGTACCTATTCTTCTAGTAAATAATACTTACTTTAAGTCATAAATCTACTTTTGCTTTTTGTCATCATCTTCATCAGCACAATACGTTCCCACGGCTGGGATACGCCTCTTTTAACAGGAGAGTGAAGGCCATAATTTCTACTATGGTAACCAAGTACACAGTGGCTACATTTTTTTTAAATTTATTTTTTATAATTTATAGGCATAGCATTTGACCACTGTCTCACTGGTAAGTGATGACGCGGCTTACAGTGGCTGTGGTGGTATATTTTATGTCCTCGTATATTTTTTGTGATTCATTAAAATCCCAGTTTCTTTCATTGAGCTAGGATCCTCTTACAACTAAGAATAAACATTATAGGATAAAATGCATCTACAAGAATTACCAAGTTCGAGGATGTCAATGTCCACCACCCTGCACTTCAACCCACGTGTTCAAATTATAGTGTACTTATGTATTATATAAAGCCTGGTGGAAGCCGTGGGGAGGCGGTGGATGCAGGAGGCGAGCAGCCGCTCAAGGTGGCGCGCTCTGGGGGAGGCCTATGCACAGCAGTGAACGTCTTCAGGCTGATGATGATGATCATGATGTATTATATACGGCTCTTTCTGCACAGAGAAGACCCATGTCCCAGCAGTGGGAACGTAGATAATAATATGCGCTGAATATGTTAGTATGTAAGTAAGTATATATAAATAACTGAGTACTAAATATATCTAATCTACAATAATTGTAGAATATATATAAATAAAATGGATATTTTAATATTTGTGGCCATTTCACATATCGCCATCTAGCCACAAACTAAGCAAAGCTTGTAAGTACTATGGAAACCAGATAACTGATAGAATATTTAGATACTTTGTTTTAGTTTTGTAAATACATACATAGATTACAATATAATAATTTTTGTTTAATTTGTAGATTAGATATTTAGCAGAAAAATACGTAAGTAATTTACGTATTTTCTATTTTGTAGTTGTTGTAAGTAAGAGCTAATAAGAGACTTCAGTGTACCGTATTGCGATTGCATTTGCTTAAAAGTTGTAAATATTAAGCGAAATTCAAGCCAATTAAGCGAGCGGCTGCACTGCATCCGAGGAAAGTTTCAGTGGAGCTGCTTGTTTCGAATATACGAGTGCCTACCTACTGTCGAGAGCTTATTGGTTTTTGATTTATTTATACTTGTATGTGTTTATAGAAAATGGTTTTCTTTAGGTGCTCTATAAAACATGACATGATAATTATAGTGTAGATAAGGAAATAGATAGGGCAAAAAGGAAGAACAGATGGGACGGCGAAGAACGGCAGGTGCGGTGAGAATTAGGCGTAAAATTAATACTATACTAACCCGAGTGAAGCTGGGACCAGTCAGCTAGTCTTAAACAATTTTGATATATTCATAAGTAAAATAAGTTTTTTTTCTAAAGAACATCTTAAACGATACTTAAGCCAACTCAAAAAAAAGTTGAGGTCCCATTGCTAGGTCTCACTGTCATGTATCGGATGCTTATTAATTACCGTACGAATGTAATTTATACTACTGAGGTACCTACCACTACAACAGTTGCACCCTAGACCTAGAATTCGAAAATATTCTACCCACCATACCACACCACCACCATACTGCCATATACAACCATATAGCAGCCATCTCTCAGACATTATGATATACTGTAACCTTGTTTGTTGATAATGTTATCAGATACTATTAAGTCTTCTGTAGATTAAGTTTAGTGCCAAGTCAGCTAAACGTTCTCGCGTCTGAGGAAGATTTTTTATCGTAGACCATGCTTCTAACATGTGTAAATCACAATTTTGAATACTTTAAACTGAGGTCAAGAAATCTTCATTTCCCGAACTTCAAGTATTGTATAGTCAACCCGCAAACTTCCGATTTTCAGTGAAATATTTGTTGTATAGCAAAGACAACGTCTGGCCAGAAATATGGCAATGAATACTAATTTAATGCCACTTGAAACTACATTTCGCAGTCAAGCTGTCCCGCGCGCTTTCAACCTGTTAACGAGGCTAGACGCCACCACCGCCCGACTAGACGCACTGAAATTGTTTTCAATTAATTTAATGTATTTGTTTAACATGAAGGTGAAACAGGCTCTAAATTATAATGTTAGTGTAGGGAATAAAACTTATTATTGCAAATTCAGCACTACACAAATATTTTATTTTTATTTTGAAAACTAGGCCCACGATAAGATTTTGCCTTAGTTGAAGATAATCCGATGTATATTATGTTATTGTTATGTTATGTTATTATTATGTTGTATTATTTTGCGTTGAAGTTCGGGTGAATAACTTTTAACATTGACATCAAACTCTATGCAATAAACATAAGCTCCCATTTGAGTATTCAGTTAACATTGCTTTGAATATGGAAAATTAACATTTAAGACATCAAAGGCTACGTCGCCCCGAAATCCGAATAACCCAGTTTGTAATGACACAAGCACGGTATGTATTCTCAAAGGTGTAAATCTCTTAGTATCAAAGTCTTCCCCACGTTTTATGTTAAATAATTTAATCTCACCGCCGGCGTCTAGCGCAACATGTTTTCGTGTAATTTAATCAATAATGTTTGTTGTGTAACGTAACGAAATTTATATCGCGACGAAAATATGAACGCTTCATAATGTGGAGTAAGGCATTGGATGGGCTGATAGAATTTTCAGTGGCAATAAAAAAACAGTTTTTCCTCGAAGGGCTCGCAGAATGGTAGGCTACGATCAAAAAACAATATCGCCTTCAATGTCTCAGTCTATCAGCGGAGTCAATGGCGAGTTTTGTAAAAGTGTCACGTAATATGTAAATCGTTCAGGGCGCGATGTGGGCCGACTGTCAAACCCATCCGGTGTAGCATCTTCGGACGATTTTTTTCTGTGACGATTTCACTTTCAAAGCGATGAGGGTGAAAGTTCCCCAATGTTTTTGTACCTATGTTTTGATTTGTTTTCGTTTGTTCGGAGTTAGAGGCAGATTACTACTCAGCTCCCTATTTTTTGTTCTATGTTGCTTTGCTTACGGGTTTCTGTATGGTACACGGGTCTTATCTAACAAAAAAAGTATAGGCTACACAGATATAGAAAGAAACTAAGCTATTCACTAAGCTTGGCCAAATGTGGATTGATCACAAAAAGGGTCTTGGTATATTTTGTGATTTTTTAACATGCCGGTTTGCTTATGATGTCACCATTACCTTTGTAGGAACACGTATATTTACAAATTCGAATTTAGCTTGGAAAACAATTGTTGTGTCCCAGCGGGATTATTGCCTATATATAACATGGTGCATTAGGATTGCACATGACCTATAGCCGCTGAGAAACATTCTACCTCCAAAACACGCTAGAACGTTCATAAAATTAATTTACTCACGATTTTAGTTCCTTGAAACTGGGATCAATAGTAGAACCCAGTCCAGCAGCTCGAGCAAACACATTTGAGGCGGAGCACTTTTACCTAAAGCGAGTCTTAATGGCGCAACAATTTCGCTCGCGTCGCGTCGGCATTGTTTAAATATGCACCATGTCACCACGGCGAGTCCTCGTACTCAAAATATTACGCCCGTCGGCATAATAAAACGAACATCGCTCCAGGCTGGTATTAAACTGCACTAACGAGGTGAGCGGGGAAATCAAATGTTACTGTAGAATTTGTTTTCTAATCTGCATCGTCTCTATAGAGAATTAGAGCTCGTAAACTTACGCTTGATTGGTTTGGCTTAGAGTTTTTTTAATATTAGATGCAGTAGGTATTTCTCCTGCATGATGTTAAGTTTCAATGCGGTCTACGATGCAGCATATTCTCTTTTATAGACAATGTTTCGTATTCACTTTTCCTCCTTTTTGATGTTGACCGCCCTTTTATATATTGTCTGTAAAAGATTTTATAATGTAAATCAGTATGAATCATTGTTGAGGTATACAGAAAACACTTACTAAAACATCTAAAAGTATATAGAGCATTTAAACAATTTAAAGGAATACATAATATACTTAAGTTCTATATATTGCTCTATTTAGCTAACCAACTTACTTATATTAAATTTCAGTCTTAATATAAAGTCTTAATACGAACCTCAATGTTAGATGTAATCAAATTAACATTCAATAAAACTCTTTCATTATTTTTTAATCTACAACCATGCAACGTAACTTGCACTTACCGTGAAAACTAATACTAGTTTCGTCGTAATGGTCTTTAGAAAATTGCATTTCCAAGGACAATAGATGTAACTTCACGATACACAACGTTACTCTGATTTATTAATAAGTTTCTGTAACTACAAGTAAGTAATCCTCTTACTGAAAAATCACAGAGCTTCGAACGCTTAGACGTGACTCTAAAACCTGGGAACATTCCCTTGTCTAATTAATTTTGTAAAATTAAAAAAAGTGTTTTTAAATGCAACTAGGGCAACGACTGTCGTTCGTTGCTAGAGAGCAAAAATAAGAAAGAGAAAAAAAAAAGAAAAAAAAGAGAAAAAGAAGCGAGAGAGCTAAATATGGCGAGAAGATTACTTCTCGCCATATTTCGCTCTCTAATTTCAATGTATTAGGTTCTTAATTTTATTGCCACTTTTGTTTAATGTTAAAAAATGAAGTTAATTATCAGAATCCCAATCCTTACTAATATGTAAGTGTTGTATGTTTGTTTGCGTAACTTTCAGACAAAGGCGGTTAAATCCCCACTTGAATGAGTAGGGGACTGTACACTTGTACAGCACTCGATTCCATCTCGATCCTCTACATCGAGGATCAAATAACAGATTACTTACGTAATAATTGATTGTTATGTAGGATCGCCGTGTAGCCCATGTTTGCTAATATGACCACCCCATCTCTTTGCGTGGGTGCTATAAGAACTGGCTAAGGGAATATCCAGGGAATGGGCAGCAGCATTTACCCGCGCAGGTGAAGTAGTATTCAACCATATGATGTGTTTAGTTCATAAGTAGTTTAGTTGCCAATAAAAGTCTGAACTGAATACTCGTCTTTCAATTATAACTAATTCAACACATCAAAATCAAAATCAAAAACAAAAAAAACGAAAAAAAAAAAAACAAAATCTTATACGGTCACCAAGCCGCCGGTCAAGCGTAGTGATTATGGCAAATCCTCCCTATGATAAAGTGGGGTTTCTATAAAACACCACTTTAGAAGCTTATCATAGGGAGGATAGGGAGGGGAGGCCTATGTTCAGCAGTGAACGTCTTCAGGCTGATGATGATGTAAAATAAAAACTGTACCTATCCGCAGAGGAACTTATCAAATTGTGGGTGGAATTGCGGATTAATAAATAACTTTGGTCTGAAAAAAGAACAAGATTTATAAGTTGTAAGTAGTTTTAAAACTGTTTGCAAGTCTATGAGGTGCAGAGTTTAACCAATCCCATTTGGCTGCTGGGCAGCCGCTCTCTTGGCGGGAACTTAATTCTGAACGAACTTTGAATTGGAAAGTAAATTCAATGCATGTTGGTTTGTTTTCATTATTATTGCAAGGATGCTGGCTATCGATGCATTGGTGAGGTAACCACTGAGAATTTATAAAAAGGTCTGGAGCTCTTGAGAACCAGAATGAAGCGAGAGATCTCACGGTTTAACTTTTTATTTAGTAGGTTTAAGTTTTTTATAAGTTGCGTCTTTTATTATCAGATCACTTTGATGGCTGCACCAAGGTAGCTTGTTTTATAATACATTGTAGTAGACTCTACTGGTCGATTTGTATATATTATATGCGTACTGGTGTCTCTTTCGAACAGCAAACTTTGTGCATTGCACTTAATTTATATAAACCACTTTTGAGAAGTTTGCGTGCCTTCTCTTCCCTCATTTATTTCCTATACATGATCTCAAAGCTTTTTCATAACTTTAGTCCACTTATAGAGAGCATCAAAATGCACCAATGGAAATTTTAATTAGCTCCCCTTGTCAGCGTTTCGTTTCAACTGATTGAATACTGCAGCACGAATGCTAATGAGCTTTAGTAAGTACAGCACTTACTGTGTACATATACATGCCTAGCTAGGATTGCCATTGGCAACTAAATATTTATTTATTTATTTAATTCTAACTTAAGTAAGTATTACATAATATTATGGGGCCTTAGATCCCGCATTAGGCATGCCTGTGTCGCAGGATCTAGCCTCTTACGTTCCTTATTGAGATAGGTATTCTGTGCTAGTGAGTTTTAATGTGGTACGAAAGTGTATGTATATATGTGTGTCAGTGAATAGAAGTATTTGTTTTGTACATGTTTTGTGTTTGTGTGGACGAGAGGATATGTATTATGTAAATCCCTACTTTCCTATAATATGTATGTATAAATGAAACATTGGGTGTAAGGTGTAAGTATGTAAAATATTTATCCGTGAGACTTACATGTCCAAACAACTGAACCGATTTTAATGAAATTTTTCTCACGGATTGGTTTTATTACCGGGGATTTCTAGTCAGGTATAGGTAATCAAGAAAGTCACAGCTCGCAGATGTAATGTTACTCCGATCAATTACAAAATATAAGTCCCCATATTTAACGCAGCACTCTGAATGTTTCACTGTAGCTTTAAGGCATTTTTCTATCAAAAGAAATGGTAACAAAAGGCTTTATTACAAGACAATAAAAATCAGCTCTTCTTTTTGAATTCCTACAAATGACGCATTTCAGTAAGCTTTTGCGTTTATAGGGAAGGAAAATTTATTTAGGACGTTTCATTTTACTAACTATTACGTCCAGTACTCTCTTATTTTGTCAGAAAAATGATTAATGAAGTATTATTTTGCGAAGTATATTAGTGGATATTAAAAGTGAACTCCAGTTTTAACCCACTGAGCAAAACATTCGGTGCATTCGTTTGCTATGGAGCTAAAGAGTCCACTATTTTACTTAGCTCGACTGATCCGATCCGGTAAACATCCTCAATCTCGCACCCTCGTGGCGTCGCGGCCGCAGTATTTTCTCATAGAGGCAGCAAGATTCACCAGGAGCAAGGCGATCATAACTCACGGTTAACGCGGGCCGAGGTAATCTCGCGCAGGACCACAATAATCCGCCACCGCCCGTTCCATCGCCATGTCGTTGGTTCAACGTGGGATTTTTATACATTAGAACTAATCGAGGTGTTTATGGCACCGTAAGTTTGACCCGTCGCTATCAATTAGCGGTAGAGTTGACGTCAGACACGCATGGAAAAATCACAGGTTTTATGTTTGATACAAAAAGTTAATGGTTGGTTACAAACTTTACCATAGTTCTTCGAAGTAAAATGAAGATACCTACTCAATCAATTGGCTCTTTCAAAAGCTTCCTCCAAAAAGTTTGCGCCCAGACACAGGAAAAGGAAATTTACATGATATTGAATTTTTATACCTTCGTTAAGTCGAGGCTTAAAGTGCGGCTTCTTGTTTTCTCAGCAGCGACAGTTTCGCTTCCACTGATATTGTAAGGCATTGATGATGACAAGAAATTAGCTTTTGGGTTTCAATTTGCAGTAGGTCTCTGAAGCCCTGAAACGCTTAAAACGTCCCCTCTATATGTTGCTAAGCCATTAAGTATCACTGTGGATTAGAACACAAAACCATTTAAAAATATAACCAAGAAAGAAGCTTTAAAGAAATGCTACAGATTAATTACCAAGCTAGATAGCAAAACCGCTGACGACTAGAATGTACGGCGGTCATGTGCCGTATATGACGAGGTTTAATCCACGCAACTAACTGCACATTCAATTTAGACTCGTGCATAATGCATGTCGGCGAGCAGGCACGAGACCCTCCGAGCATTTGCTGTATCTAATTACGTATTATGCTTTGCCATGTAGACACGCGTCTGTCGACGATGAATATTAGATCATGGTCCAGTCTACTCTGCCCGCTTCGATATTGCAACCGAACCGACGCCAAACGTAATTGCTGCAGCCGACGCGAGGATCAGCGATCGTTACCTTCATGCATTACTAATTTATTCAAAATAATAATAATATTCACGCCTAGGTTATGTTTAAATTCACACGTTAAAAGTGTCCTGCGAAGTGTTCTTAAGTACTGACGACACAGGACGCATAATGAGTTTGATGTCTACCACGAGACTAGAGCTCACTAGTTTGGCCGTAACTCCTTGCGAATAGAACTCAGCGTTGTCTATTAGGGCTTGGTCTAAAATGGCAAGTTTATGGACCTACCTAGCTTAACTTTGGGCAATCATAGACTCGACCCTCTCGGCGTCTCGGAGCAGAAACTGTCGTATTTCCTCATAAGGGTGGAGAAAATGCCGTCATAACTCACGGTTAGTCGTCTCCCTAGTGTGTTGTAAAGATGCCCTTAACACTAGTCTTCATTTTCTAGTAGGAGTACTATCTGTGCTTTGGGTTTTAAGCTCTAAGTAATTCAGTTACCGTGAAAACTTCAGTAACTTTTATCTTCGTACCTATGTTTGTGATTGTGATGCTTAGGTACTTGGATGCAGCGAATGAAATGTTGGCCAAATTATGCAGCTAAATTATTATAAGAATTAAATAAGCGGAGGAAAAGTATGGGCCAATTTTATTAAATTTATTTCGTCTTCTTTAGTGAAAAGAGAGAACGATCGTTCCTTTTTTAAATCCTGGTAATGGAGCATCCTAAATGGCATCGGTCGTTACATTGGCTCACGTGGTGTGAGTTCCTAATAGCCTCTCTCTATTCCTCACTATTTGCCAGGTGGCTGGGTTCCCACGTTCCCCTGCTAAAGGTTATTGGGCCTGCTTTCACGCTTTTTATTGCCTGAACGCAGTTTGAACTCAATTATTTTTATGGTAGAGCAAATTGCTATTTTGTTGCTTTATCATGATTATCAAGACGAAATTAGTTCAGCGATTGATAGCGTTTTTTTTTCATTCTACCATTTATAGGTTAGTTAGTCGCTTGGTATAAGTTTTAATTTGTTCTTTTGTGTTTTCATTTAAATGTTCGAATTGTTATTAGTGATCGTATGCTGGGCTGAGTATTTTGTCAGGCTATAATAACTATGTTGGACTAATTCGTAAAACCTTTGTGAATGTTGTGCTAAACATTTACTTGACCGTTATCTCAACAGTAAATTGATTATAAAAGTATAGCCTTGAAAATATCTAGTAAACGATTCGAAAGTACCAAACTGTTGTTATTGATTTTTTGCGTCTAACAACAAAGAGTAACATAGCGAAGCGTTTTATAAACGGCTATGGACCTTATACAAAAGGCTGCCTTTTCTCGTGGACATGCAAAGGGCGAACAGGAAGCGGAGTTTCTAAAAATTGTTTGTTAGTACTGCTTTGATATCAAGCTGTTCCGGTGACACGGTATGATCGTGTATACAAAAAAGGCCCCGGTATTTTTTGAGGTTTTGTATTTTTTAACTTCTATGTACCTAGATAATAAATAATATAATAAATATAAATTTGTGTAGACATTACACACAGCGCCATCTAGCCCCAAACTAAGCATAGCTTGTACAATGGAAACCAGATAACTGGTAGAATACTTACTGTAAGTAAACAAACCAAACATTTTGATTTTTTAAAAAAGTTATGCTGTGCAGCTAAAACGCAGGCGCAAATATAGTAATCTCGGTAAAGGTTACATATTTGAGCCTTTTGGTGTGGAGACCCTGGGCCCGTGGGGACCGCGAGCTCATCGCGTTTTCCAAAGTCTATCAGAGCGCCTGGTCGATGCGACGCGTGACCAAAGTGCAGTCACTTATTTGGCCCAACGCATCAGCATTGCAATTCAACGTGGCAATGCTGCCAGCATGTTGGGTACGCGACCTACCCGTAGTGGACTGGAGCACTTGAACTGTCTATAGGAAATCGCGGCTATTATACAGTCCATAAGTGTTCTTTGTAGTAGGTAGTGTAGCTAGTTTAGTTTAGTTTTTATTATTGTAGTAGTTAGTTTGAGTAATACTGAAAACTAATGTCGGAGGTAATCCAGAATGTTTGATGTTTCCTTTGGCAATATTTTTATTGGCAACCGTAGCTTGTAGCGCCAGGGAAATCACCGAGCATTATCCTTGCAGATACGTGGATTACACGTGACTTAATCCTGTATCCGAGAGTTCGCAAATGGAGCTTTAATAATCCTAAGCTTTCTTTCCTGGATTACAAGAGATTTTGTAATTAGTGCGTGAGTGTGGAAAAATAGCGCGCTAGTTTTGATAGGTTATTTCTGGGTAAGCGACGATCCACATTTAATTTTGACCTCATCTGTGACTTATTACCATGAGGTGCAAAGTAGTCGAACGTAAAAATTAGAAACATCAAGGGTTCTACGAAGACTTATTTACATTTCACTTGATGTTAAGTGACAATATGTAGCACAACTTAATGCCTGGATTGGAAATTGTCCCTCAAGCAAGCATTTTTCTAAAGTGTAAAATATCTATAAAGATTTTGTAGTCATTAAAATTTTAGCAACAAGCGGGATTTGAATCCGCGCCTTCCAACTCACTGGAACAGACGCTTTCCCAACTGAGCAACTGAGCAACTGAGCTGATGGTTACATGACCGCTGACTGCGAAAATCTTATTAATCTGCGAAAAGGAAATTTGTGTTTTACCGACTAAGTATAGCTAAACCATTGACTTTTATACAAAAGATGGTAGAAATATTATTTTCACTTTCCATACTCTAAAAGTGTGTTATTTGAACAAGGCGGACTCCTCATTTTAATTAGCATTTCAATATTCCATTTTTAAATTTTTTTTTAAAAAGAAAGAACATTATTTTTTTACGAATTTGTTTTTGAAAACTACAATAAAACTACTTAGGTAGCGTATACGTGTGGACAGTACAAATATAATATCATTTTCACTGATTTTCATGAACTCTCTTTGCTTTTAGTATATACTTTAAAGACCCATACCTACAGTATACACTGATACATTCATCATCATCATCAACAGCCCGAAGACGTTGACGACGTTCACTGCTGAATATAGGCCTCCCCCACAGAGCGCAACTTTGAGCAGCTCGCTTCGTGCATCCATCGGCTCCCCGCGGCTTTCACCAGATCGTCGGTCCACCGAGTGGGAGACCGACCTACGCTGCGTCTTCCGGTCCGTGGTCGCCACTCGAGAACCTTACACTGCACTGACACGACTGCTGCCTTAGAATGCTGCACTAGCCAAAGTATGTAACGCTGCTCTAGCCTTGGCGATCTTTAGATATAATGTGTGACTAAAAAGTTTTTCACCATGCAAAACTGCAAAAAGCTAACTCAGCGGAATATGTATTCGCCGGATAATTTAATCAGGACTTAATCCCGTCTAAACCATCATATTCCTGCAATCCCGTACAATGAACAAAGTAAACGTTACTAAACGTATTTCCAGGAGCGAGAATTGAATTTGAGTAAGAGAAAAAAAAGAAGCAGTTTATTTAAACGACTGATTTGAGAGCAAACACCTAGAGAGGTGAGGGACGCCCGCAGCTCAATACAGCTGTTCCAGCTTCAATAGGAGGTAGCGCTTGGAATAGATTTGCTGATATGATTTGTATTTTTTGAAGATTGAATGAAAATGAAAGAATTGATTGTAGCATTTTATTTTTAGTCTCGCGAACAGAACCAATCTCTATTTTTACGATCTCGTTTAAGTAATAGGTATATAGCAGTACGATAGGATTGGTTCCAAACGTCTTAGTTCTTATTCAAGCTTCAATATAGAAATGAAAATTTATGGTTTGCATTCCCGTAAATATAAATGTCACACTTTCAAATGTTATAGAAAACTTTAATGATATATTTTCCTTGATATCTTTTTTATCTGAGCCCTGTTTAAATATAAGGCATGTCCAATTAACCAACCGCAATTAAATCCGTGAGTGTCGTGCTATCGTAAAAATAAAGGCCGTCGCGCAATACCGCTTACCTTAAGAAATATTTGGAAGGGCACAAAACTTAATTAGCGTGTTTTCTTTGATTACCAGCCATCAGGGCGCCGGGTGCTGGGAACTGCCGCTCAGGTGACTTGAGCGTTATGCCTAGGCTGGGGACCACTGGAAGTTCTGATCACGACAAGAACTTAACAATTCCCCTAAGTATCGTGGCGGAGGTGCCCATAGGCTACCGTCACCGCTTTCTATCAAGCGAGCCGTATGCAAGTTTGCCACTCATAACATTTAAAAAGATTCGTCACTGTCAACTGGAAGACGCCTATAGTAAATATTCGCCAATCCCAGATAGATTGTCCCAAAAAAAAATTTTTACTAAGCTCTTTCATACAATCCTATTCGTAACCTTGATCACATAATAAATAATAGCGCCTTGAAAAAGTTCGTTTTCATGGTGGGTACTTTAAAATATGAGAAATCTTTGTTTACAGATATATAAATTGATTTAAAGTTATAAACAACATATACGAAATTGCCTATGAACAATGTAAGTCTCAAGATCTACTATTACGCTACATAGGTATACCCTGAAAAAATATCTTCTCTAGTAATTTGTTTCGCTGGTTTCTTTCTGTCTATTATGCTTAACTAAATTACAACATTCACCGTCCGATGTAAGAATACTAACAATACGGCTACAGAAATGCGCAGGTGGGTACTTTGAGGAGATGGGGTAATTACTGGAATTGCTGCTGCTACAGATTTTTAAAGGAGTTTCGTTTAGGGATGACTTCGCTTTACGTCGATGGCGGCAGCGGCAGCGATAGGGTTGTGTATGTTATTATTTATTTATTTCAATCGACTTAGGTGACTTCTCGGAGGGGTGCAGGCTAGGATACCTCCACGTTGCTCGAGTGTTGCTATGTCCCTATGTGTATACGGGTAGAAAAGCAGCCTTGGACCGGTGCACCATGGGCAGTGATTAATAACTTCCTTGGGGTTTTTGTTAGTCGTCGGCTAAATTCCTGGGTGGCCTCTCTTCGATCCTTGTGTTTCGGCATGAAGCGCAGCAGAGAGGCATGGCAGCGACCCAGTGATGAGGAGCCATCGAGGGGAAAGGCGTCCATTTATTGGACACCACACCAGTGCCCTGGATAGTCTAGGAAGCGGTGGTATGAGTCGGAGGCAGCCCGGAAGGGTGGTGAGGCTCGCGTCGGCGTCTTGACTATACGCCGAGAAGCGGCGACGCGAGCGAGCAGGCCAAAAACTTACTAAATTTCCTCACTAATATTAATATAGATGTCGCTCTTATAGTATTATTCGAATTTCTGTGATAATCTGCGCTAACACATTCATGTTCAAAGAGGGACACGTGGGGACCCAACCAGTGACGCTGTAGAGGTCGGTAGAGACCAGCAGCATCAGCTCGTTTGGAAAAAAAAAGGACATGTAGGTAGGGCGTTATGATGATGATATCACGTCTTACAAACTATCGAACAGAGGTATGTTGTATGCCTAATATACATATGTATAAGTATAAGATCCTCAAGCTACGTCGCCAAAGTAAGTAGCAACAACAAAGTAACGGGGGGATTCACTAAACTGTGCAAAATCAATTGGATGATCCGTTTGACGTTCAACGAAATGGCATTGGCGATTATTTAATTTCCTTTGAAAGACATTGCGCCTTGTTTCAGTAAACATACTGCGGTGTAAGGGGGTACCTACTCGTAAATATACACAAGAAATATTTCTTGAACCTACCATAAAACTTCACCAAGGCGGTTTGTACGAAATGCCATTGCTAATATATTAATTCTAAAGATTTTACATAAGATAATTCCTTTCTTTGAAAAGGAAGAGAAAGAAATATATCGATATCATTCGATGAAATATTTACCTACCCACTGTACACAATATATAGGTAGTCACTATTTAGTGGCATGATAAAGCAACTATAAGTACAGAATCTTCTGGTGAGTTTTTCATTTTTGAAAGTAGTCATCTTGAACTTGAATGCTGTAGATATTTTACTTTTCATTTGCTACTTATTGCAGGTGAGTGTACCCCGGTTCACGTTTATTAGAACAAATAGTCAGCATCGCTTAGCGTCACGCCACGATGCGCCCGACTTAATAAACCTTCAGCTAAATAATGTTTTTCATCTCCCGTGTCTCCGAAACAAATTGCTTCATTTTTGGCGCATGGCAACATTAACAATAGAATTTATCACCGGAATATGTTGCCAGTCTGTCGCTTAACACTTCTTAATTTTCTGAGGATAATGCTTTATTTTGGGGTAAATCGAATTATGACAATATTAGTTACATTAGTGGTAAATAACATCAATGTTATTTATTACCTACTTCTATATTATTTGAACGCATAATAAGTAAAATTTATTATAATTGTATCTTTCTGTAGGTACTCTCAGGCGCAAAAATACTGTAAGTAATGATTACTGATATTGTATTATTTTTTGTAAATGTTTTTATAAGTTATCAGTTTTAGTTTTTCAGACCTAGCATTACAAACTCATCATTTACGTAAGAAATTCTTAAGTGGTGAAATGTAAGTTTGCTTATATTTAAACTAACTGCGGTAGATACGTGTTAAATAGAAAACGCTTGTGGGCTCAAACAGAAATTTCATTTGGAAAATGAATACCAGTAGATCATTTTGAAGTGTCATACCGGAATCGTTGACTTGGGCTTTATAATCTTTGACCGGAATAGACTACAATTTTTTTTTGTATATGTGTGAGACAAGACAGGACTTAATCAATAAATTATTCTTCTGATTCACATTTTTAAGTACACTAGTTTGTTTGCTACTTGGAGTGTAAAAAACTACGAGGATTTTCCACGATAAATACCTATATAAACTACTAGCGGTCCGCCCCAGCTTCGCACGAGTATAATAGTTATCGCAGCGCACGCGTTTTAAAGAATGTTTTAGGTAACTTTTTTACACCTTGGGTCACATTATTGGAGATTTAGTAAGGATCCCGAATTTTTTTGAAAACATAATATAGCCCATGTGACCCGGGAATAGTGTAGCTTCCCAAGAGTGAAAGAATTTATCAAATCGGTTCAGTAGTTTCGGAGCCTATTCAATGCAAACAAACAAAGAAACAATCAAGTCTTTCCTCTTAATATTGGTATAGATTGGTACAAAATGTAAATATTGTTGCGGCAAAATATATTTGCTCCCTTACTTTCCAGTAATCTTGAAGGTGTTACAGCTAATAAACAAGTTATTCATAGAGCGAGGCCATTTCCAATTACCGATAGCCTCCCAGTAGAGCAGGCCACGTGACAGATGGCCAGAGCTGGACTCTGATAATTAACACGTTTCTTTCCGTCCGGCTGTGGGGCAAAACTTTATTAATACCGGAGGGGACTTAGGCTTTGAGGGTAACAAAGTTTTGTAATGAAGTCGCCTACGGAATATTGCGACTTTAGGTGGTTGCTTTAATTTGTTGTTTGTGCGTAAAGATACAAAGTAATATTGGTTAGTGAATAGAAACAAAACGCAGTGGATAGCTGTTATAGACTGCTACAAAGCAAGCAATTATAATAGTACATTTAATATAGTTATAGTACCGTACCCTAGTAATTATAGGGCCGTTCTTTTAACAGTCAGATGATGTAAGTTATGTTAAGAAAGTATGTAACTGACTGTTAACATATCCTTCAATTGAAAGATTGGCCCTTTCATTCCCTTCTAATCATTGTAGATACAATACATTGATTGTTAGAAAAATATAGAGTCCTATAATGCCCAACACTCTTTGACTGGCCTGATAGCTCAGTTGGTAGTAGCTTTACCTTCTGAACTGTAGGTTGTGGGTTCAACTCCTACCCAAGATAAACGTTTACGTGATGAACAAAGATATTTGTTCTGTCTGGGTGTTACATTGTATTAATGTATATACAAAAAAAAAACAAAAAGTAATTAAGAATTCTACCAGTTATCTGGTTCCCATAGTACAAGCTTTTCTTAGTTTGGGGCTAGATGACGCTGTGTGAAATGTCTACACATATTAATTATTTATATTTATTTGATGTGTTGTTAATTTTGCGTATCTTTTATGATCTTTACGCGTATGAGTTGGTCATTAAGGAAAGCATTATTAGGTACTTATTAGATACTAGTTCTGAAAACTATGATTTCGCACAGTCTAACATTCGAAATTCGTTTAGAATTGAGTAGGTATCTAATGCTTCTCCCCATATTAACAAAATCGGCTCTTTTTTAAAGAAAATACCATTTGAATGAAAAAAAAAATCTTTGAAATAGTACCTATATACATAACAAAATTGCTACATAAGAATGTAGCAGCATGGTACTGCTGTATTATAATATCCAATCACTTAGCGTTAACAATTAACCCAAATTCAGACGCCTCGCGTAAAATATTAAATCATAAGAACAAGTGACTAGTTAGGTATGTATGCACGTACGCGTCAAGATGTGATGTTAATTCATAGGGAATCCCGAGCAATATTCATGTTGGAGATTTCAAATGTCAGCCATAGTGAGGGTGTCAAATCTTTGGAAATGTGTTTATGTAAATTAGCTGGTCCATTAACATTGCTCCCCTGCGAGCCGCGAGCTGTGCCGCGAGTGTGAGCTACATCAATATTTTATCTAGGATTTGAATTACTTAAGGAACGGAGGGTTAAGTGAATTTGCAATACGTTTGAAAGAGCATAATGTTGTAGGAAAAACTGGGAATCCTTACTGTAAGTCTATTTTTTGTGTACCTTTTATATTAAAACCGTTGAACCGATTGGGATAAAATTTTGCACACAGATTGCTAATACAGAGATCAACATAGGCGAATGCCATTTTATGCCACAAAATTAAGTGTTCCACGGGAAAAAAGGGATACGGGAGAAGAACAGCTGCTGAAACTGAGGACGCTTCCAATAATTAATTATTGTGCTCAAATTATTTAGTACGGGTACGTGGCAGGTAGGTACTTCGTGCAATGTGAATCTTAAGGTTTTATTTATATCCTAATTATGTAGTACAATCAACGTTTTCAGTTACACACTCACAAAATATTCTGTTTAAAGTGGAACGTTACACTAGCGCGGCAAATTCAAATTTTCTTGCGTTCTTTTGCCAATAATAGCTTAATTAATCAACGTGATTACATGAAAACTAATTTTGCGCAAATAAATAAAATGTATCAATAAATTACAATTAAAAGTATAACCTACATATTATTGGTTTAGCGACAAATGGCAATAGACTGAAAAACTAAGACGAAATTGGTTTATTGCCATTGGTCGCTAAACCAGTGATATCTTGGAGATACTTTTAATCGTAATTTGTTGATACATTCTATTTATTTACGTTAAATCAGTATTAATGTAATCACGTTGAGTAATTAAGCTATTATTGGCAATAGAACGCAAGAAAATTTGAATTTGCCGCGCTAGTGTAACGTTCCACCTTAATTAAAGCAGTCATGCTGCAGGTGAAGTGTTAATATGTGACATTGCGACTGTCAAACGGAGTTCTGCCGGCCGCCGCAAGTATGCGAGCAATGTAAATTTGATGCCCGGAGTGACGCGCCGCGGTCACGTCAGCTTCCGTCCATCTGGGTTATGTTACGAATCTCGGAGGACGTGTTTTGACAAATTGCTCCAGACATAATTCAGTGAATTACATTCCACCATATAGCCGAGACAAACTTATCGATATAATAATGATGGGAAATGGCACCAAGCTTTGAAATCAGACGCTATCTATGTTGATGTGAAAAGGGGACCAATCATATTTTTATGGCTATTTATATTTTCATTGGATCGCTGAACATGATGTAAATAAAAAAGAAAAGATGAAAACCATACCTTCTCAAAATTGGTCCACTTAAATTAGGCGCAACATACGATTTCCGTGTTTTATCAAAGAGCAATACGCATTTAAAGTGACAAGTGACAAGTATAGAGCAAAACGCCTGTTCTTGACGAATGTGAGGGTACAATACATTATTTTCCTTTTTTATTTATGTCACTGAATAATTGAAAAGGTTTTTTATGCATCATTAAATGCTAGCTAGCTAATATCATTTTCGTTTCCATCCAAACTCTCTAGGACCCTGCGCTGTAGCAATTAATATGCTATGCATAATAAGCAATGAGATATATAAACTATATACTGAGCAGTACATGTGCTGCTTTGCAAGGGCTTAATATTTTTCAGTACCTAAGTATAAGACGGCGTTCCATAATTATACATACGGCTGTATTCAAAATGTTGTTTCTGGTATTATCAATGTTTTCACAGAACTACCCTATCAAAACGTAAACTAATTTTGGACGTAGTCAATTCGGACAATAATTGTCCCAAAGAAAGGTGTCCGAATCGACCCAATCTTGAATAATAAGTTTTTTTTGTGCTCTATCATTATCATAAGTCATAACTTTCCTGTTTTTACTGACTTCCTTACTTAGTAGTAAGAACCAAAACTTGTTTGGAAATAAATACCTAAAACAAATTAATTCGTTTCTTTCTAAAGCAAAAGCGATTCATTTTGCCACCAGTTCAGAAGCTCATGCCCAGTTTTGCGGAAAAGTTTGGACAGTTCCAGACCCATTATGGAGCTTTATGTTTCAGTGAATGGGGTACGTGACTTCAATATCTCAGTTACACTGTATTGTCTTATTGGTTGTTTATTTGTTTGAATAATGAGTAATGCAAAGCAAACCATGAAGTTTTTTAAGTGCGCATGAATCAAGTCTTAAATCTACCTAAAAACAACATAACATAAGGTTTACTTGTTTTAAAAGCATGCAGTTAGTTAAAGTTAAAGATAGTCCACGGTCCCCAGAGCCGGAAAGGTGAAAGGCGTGTGACCGAATCCTATTTCGCAGAGACGTGATGCTTTTGTAAAGCGTCCCGTGGAGTCTCGACCTGTGAAATTGACTCTAGAATATTATTGGTCAGACATTGTGTTAGTTAGAATACAGCGTGGGAACTGGAATAAGCTTTCAAGCTCTTGTATTAGGCATTGCATTACCAGTCATTCTGTTCAATGCAACTTCTGTGAAAACTAACAGAGCCTTAATTAAGACTGGATTGCACCATCGTCTATGGTTACTTTTAAATTACAGTCAAATCTGCAGTTAAAACTAGTTAATATAAATGACATCATAGCTTAACGGCAAATTTAACAGCGCAAATTAACTGTTACTGTAACGACGAATATAACGATGACACAGTCATGCTGTGGTTAAACTTTATGGGTAATATTAATTTTAGTTATACCATACTTTTACATTCATTTAACCGGGATTATGGTGCAACGCAAACTACTCTTCTGTAGCAGAGCTAAGTATATATAATACTACCTTCATTGTTTCTCGTGTTTGAGCACTCGCATAATTATCATTTCTATGCATTCTATTTATATAGCCACAGTACTTTCGGCCACGTACCAAACCGGAGGTTCATAACTAGTTGCGGTAGAAGAAAAATTCTTCGTAATACGATGTTAGTACTATGGAATACGTTTTTTCTTTATACGATACACTGGTTTCCACAAAGGAAACTGTGTAATGGGTTCCGAAACAGCACTTTGTACTCTTCATACGTAACCTTCAAGTCAAGTTTCGATACGATATCAAAACGGGTAGTTACTATCTGGTCTATTGTTTGTTCTATTAATAGAACAAGGAAGAAAAATAATCCCATCAGTTCTAATAATAGAATAATTAGGAAAAATAATTCTGAGAAAAAAATACAATCTGTTCTACCAATAGGACAAACTAGGAAAATAATTCTCGGTAGTTCTACCAACACAAAAAGTGAGGAAAAAAATCCCGGTTGCTACCTACTCCCATAATAGTAACCATTAAAATAACCTCCTTTATAATGCTTATTATTTTAGCTATTCGTTACTGTGCTAAGTAAGCCAGAATCAACTATTACTGTTCTGAAGATTAGTTTTTATCCATAATCTGAAGCGAAATGATATACCTAAGCACCAAATAAAACATATAGCAAATAAATGGCTGCAATATTGCAATTCACAAAGCCAGAACGATTGTGAGGATTTATCAATATGGGTAGGGAGATTCTCCTTCGGCCGGCCGCCGATAGTCGGATTTATAGAATGTTGCTTTTTATTTGTAAAAGAATCGCATTACCAATGCTGGCGGTAAATTGAATTTTATTATAATACAGGCAATATTGAGTTATTTAATCTTCTTCCTCTGTTAGATAAAATGGTTTCAGATCATTTGAGAATTATTTTGTCGGCGTAGTTAGAGGTCAGACCTTCATAAATAAGGTACCTAACATTAATTAAATACTCGAATATTTACCTAATTACTTAGATTCTGGTAGCTAAATCCGAAACTAGCTGTATAGGTTTTCGTTGTTCTAATTCTTAGAATATCAGCAGGAGCCTACAGCTAGTTTATTTTAGCTAACGTTTCGGGTTAAGTTTCGGGATGGAGCGTCGAATTCGATATTGAACTCGTATTTTTACGATACGATGAATTTACAATCGCCTACGAAAGCACACTGTCTTGAGCAATCCCTTTGTTTGTTCTATTCAAATCCGATGCTAATACGTTCGCGGAATCAAAGCGGGCAGATGTTCTTCTTTGCGTTGGGAAACGGGAATTTCAATGGATAAGACGAGAATGGCAACATTTCCTAACTATCATTGTCGGATATGTGCTTCGTCGGGGATCTGTTTAAAGCTTTCGCGAGCTTTCCCACGCGATGTAAAGTGAAGACAGCTTACAGGCAGTCAAGCTGGTAGTGGCTTTAGCATAAAATGTTTGATATTAAGAAAAAAAATTAAGACTATTTATACTTTCTGTTAAGTATATCACTGTTACGTAAGTTATAAAATAAAAATAAATACGAAGACCAAAAAATGTTTCCAAAAAAGCTTGTGTAATAATAACGACGTCGGTAATGTGAAGCGAGGGCCAGCGGAGGGCATCAGCGGCCGCTAATGGCGGTAGGTGCCCGAAAAGTTGGTAACTTGCGGAATCTATCGGCACCGCACCACTTCTTTATGGGCTATCATTATCATCGCCTCTGCGTTTCCCGATAAAACGTGTTCGCCTCACTTTTAACGGCCATTCTCACAACTTTACAGATAACATAAAGTTATTATAAATTCAATTTTTATCTGTTATCCTCAGTTGTTTTTGTTTCAATCGTTTAGGGAGTTTCTCATGTTTAAGTGACCATTACTCATAGTAAACCGTTCATAAATAAAACTGAGACCGCCAACTTTCCACTTAACTTCTTTAAAGTGTTGGCTTCCTGTTTTTTAAAAGTCTGTTGCTTTTTTTCTCGGACGCAAGGCGCTTGGGGTTGCAAGTTCAAAACAGCTTTTAACACCCTCCAAGTTTTCACCATGTTTTTGCTTTGTTTTGCTGTTGCATGGAGCATTATACGGCTGTAAATCTGTTGTACAATTTTATAGTATTGAACAACCAAATTCATTCTCTACTATATAAATATTGTACTAGAAGCAGGTTTCAACCGCGATTTTTCGTACAATCTTTGACACTCTACTTGACCAGTTTAGGAAAATAAAAAAAATTAAAAATTTATACCATCCCTAAGACATGAAATGTAATTAATAGCGCTAGTAGATGAGCACAAAGTCCAGCAGTTTGAGACCTACTTTGTCAGTCACTCAGTCGGTCGGTAAGTCGGTCGGTTGTTAGGTCGGTCGGTCAGCCGTTCTGTTGGTCAGTCAGTCGATCATAAGATCGCATAAGCTTAAGATCCATCTATATCCTTGGAGTGGAAAAATAACTATTGATGTTATTGTCTTTTCTTGTCTACAAGTATGTAGACAAGAAAAGACAATAACATCAATAAAAAACTCGTGTACTTAACAACCTAGCTCAGTGTTCGTTGAATAATTTAAATTTATTTCCATTTAGTTAATGGCAATCGTCAATAAATTTTTATAAAAAAGAAAAACTGCGATTTTCTTTGCTTCCTGTGCCAATTGAGCTCGAACGCGTTTGTAATGCATTTTGTCGTTTTTATTTTAAAGAAAGTTGAGGAAACGAAGAATCTTGTTTTTTTTAAATTGAAATAAAAGCTCGCTTCGTCGGGAGCGGGAATGGAATGCTGTTTTCTTTAAAGTTCACTCCTGATTAAGATTTGCTAACATAGGTTTTTATGGAGCTCTCTTTTGACATGAACTTTGGTATAAACATGTAATGTATCAACCATTGTGCAGTTGTAATGAGCTTTTGAGAGAATCTTCTAATGTTATCTCTAACAATACTTACTTCCCTAATATCCCTCAATAGAGGTAAAACGCATAGCATTTTTTCTGTCGTAATAAGGTTGACTTGTACGTTTGTTTGGGCTTTATCGCCAAAATGGCTTAACCTTATTGAATGAAATTTTAAACATCGATTGCTCACGATACCGGTGTTCAACGTAGGGTACTTTTTTAGCTGTAAAATTAACTGGTCTTAAAAGAAAACGGGCTAAATAGGGGTATAGGTTTGTAATAATGTTGGAATACAATTTGGGCCACGTAACTATCGCCTGTTTAATCCATGCCAGCATCTCAAATCTGGCAGCCACCCGATGTTAATTATGCGGAGGACAATGAGCCAAGCTATCATGGCATTCATGGTCCTGTTGTGTACACCTGACGCAGCGCCGCACGGACATGTGGGCTCTCTTTGTGTACTGCAAAGCTCCCGTATTATGCCTTCTGCAGACAATCGGAACAGCCGAGGCCTCCATCTGTACAAGATGACCTATTAATTGAGTAAAGAGATCAAGCAATAGCGGACCGAAGATTTTAATACATGTAACTGCAATTGGTATTTTACGAAAATTGTACACTTTAGTGACGTTAAAACATTTATTTGTTAAACCAGCTAGACCATTAAGTGACGATTAAAATTTAATAGACAGTTTATGTGCAATATGCACTATGGAAAGTTTAAAAATTTAGAAGGGGTTTTCACCTTGCGGTACTAAATATCTTAGTGATCCTAGGGCATCTACTAATACGATTGGCCATCGGGAACTTCTTAGAAACGTCCCATGTGTACGGGCACATTTCAAAAAGTCCGTCTGCATTATTAAAAATGAAACTGCTGAATTCGGGAATTAAATTAGGAGCCCAAGCAATCCAGTCTAGAGCCTAATAGGTTAGAGATTGAGGTTTGATTAGTAAGGCATCGTCATGTTAACCCAAGCACTAACCATCGACTTACTAGTTTAGTAAACAATTAAATCCTGAAATTAACTCAAACAGAGAACCAATTTGCGTGCAGACAACATCTATAACTCCAATACTGTTAAACATAAAGGAGTCTGTATCAGCGACGTGAATAAGTTTACACTTAGTTAATTAAAAGATTACACACGAATGGGTAATTAACGGCGGATTTGTTCTCTCGTCTGTTACACAGACTCAGCGGCAGTAAGCCTGGTAGAGGTAATTTAATTATAAATATACTTAGGCGTGTACTACGTGTACTAAAAACTGATTACTCAGTGGCTAACGTATGCTATAAAGCTATAGGTACCTTAAACGCAACTTGCATACGAGTATTTCTGAGCTGGTTATACTGTTATTTAGGTGTTAGGATTTTCTGCAAAATTCGTGTAGGTAGGTACCACCGCTTTGCCAGTTATTCTGGCGCCCAGCAGTAGTGTGCAAGCACTACTGTGTTCCGGTTTGAAGGACATTGTAGCTAGTGAAATTACTGGGTAAATAAGACTTTACGAACTGATCTCACAGTCTAGAAAACTTTTTTAGACTGTGTGATATCTCAGGATGACGTGCGCAGTGCATGGTGTCACGCGAAACTTTAATTTAACTCGTCGTTCGCCTGGTGTCGCTTAACACCAAGCGAAAGACTAGCTCGTCACGTCATTCGTTTACATTTATAAAAAAAGTATTTTAATACCAAACTATTTAACTTTATGTAGAGTCAGTTGCAAGTGTATCGTTCTACATTACGAAATATTGTGCGAGTAGTTTAATTTAATTCATTTGTGAGGATACCCTCAGACATGATCTGTCTCGAAGTTCTCAAGGGATTTGAAGTATGCACATCAAAGGATTAGAAAAATCGATGGATTAAAGAGCCAGAAACATCCAATTGATCAACGGTCAAAAAGGGATTGAGGTTTTTGTTGAATTTTAATTTAAACTCGCTCTGCCTTGCGTCGGATTTAGTTAGACCGAGGATTTAAAATTAATTAATTTTGTTAAATGATTCTGTAGGATTGTAGATATAAAGAACAATATTTTTATTTTGGTTTCACAGTTCGTGGTTTCAGCTTAACCCCAAGGGGTCGTCGGAACGAATATAAATGAATCTTATATTTATGATACTTTTTCGTTTTTCTTCTTGGCAGCATTTTATTGCTCGTGAAAGGGTACGAATTGTTTTGCTGACAGATTTACGAGGAAAGATTCGGCGTTTATTTTATCTGTGACTGTTCTGTTTTTGAGAACGGCGATTCTGATTGCAGGAACGTTGAATACTTTAATATTGGCAGGTACTTTGGTCTAGGCCCGATGATATATAGAAATCGAGTCACGTTTTATGCCTCGCGAAATGTTTAGAAGACCAGTATCCGGAAAAGATATTAGGATCTGCAAACAATAATAAATTTTGCCTTTGTTTTGTCAGCTTCCTGGTACATATTGTATACTTATTTAATGGCATCAATGGAAATTTTTATCTTTTATACCGTGATTTGACTTAGTTTGTATGACAGTAAAACATTTTTGATTCTACTAATGTTCATTAAAATTGAAATTTCGGTCGTCTTTTACCATTTTCATGACTAAACGGGTCCTAGTCTTGAACTCTGAGGAAATACATATTATAGGTAGTTATTACGCGATAAGTTGCTGCCCACATATTCATAGTCACAATAGTTAACCAGCTAGTTTTACATTTATCTATGTTTTGGTTAAACTGCGTATAACGCTATTTATAGTTGTACTGATCAAAGCACTGCATGCGAACAGCGTTAGCTATTAATTTGTCGCGAGTGGGTGTGCTGGAGTGTTCCAAAGCGAAGAGCCTCGAAGGCTGCTAACTCGATAACAAGACACAACAGCTTTACTAATTGCAATTTATTGCAGGTACTACAAACAAGTCTGTCTCACTCAACGCTCACGTATTTTAAATTAATTTGTACATTTCTCCGGCGGCGGCGACGGCTGCAGTAGGAAATGTATTTAGTTGTAGTGTATCGTGTAGGCTCAGCATTGAAAGTTTTTTTATTTAAGAATAAGAATAAATACATATTTCGCAACATTATTTTATGATTCATAATTTACCTATTATTTTCATAACAAACAAAAAGTGTATCGACGGGAGAAGACGTATAGACGTGTTATTAAAATAAAATGTTCAATAAAAGTGTCCCTGAAATTATAAAAAAGTACGAGCAACACTTGAATCAATCCCCATTTCCTACCTTATTTACACAATTAGTAAAAAAAAATAGTATAAATAATCTTGTAAATTATAATGGCTAAGAACCGACTACAATATTAAAACTAAATTATAATTTTATTGACTTGAACATAAACAATTGAACCTAGTCTAAAGACTGGAATTAGAAGCACTGAATTTATAAAAATCATAGTAAATTTAAGCAATTCTTAACACAACACTTGGTAGTTGGTTAGTTGCCCGATAAGTATTTACAATCTTTTTTTAAGCTTTTTATAAAAACAGTAGGTTCTTTTATAACCAAGCCTGGCCGAGGTAGCCACAATGCCCTGCTAACTTTAGCTCGTGATCTCTTTATTAGTCCGCTAAACAAGAAGTTATCTCAGCTTATTTAAGATCCGGATCGAGGGAACTTCTGTCGTTCTTTGTGCCGATTGCTCTCTTGTGAAGGCGGATATTCAAAGTCTTGTTTATAAATTGTGTGAAAGCAATTAATTTAAAGTCAACAATGGGAAAGTTCTCGTTGTTATGCATTGTGTTCCGCTTAGCTGCTCGCTTTCTTAAACCGTCTACTCAATGATTCCTTTTATTGGGCGTTTATTGAAAATCAGTCTTGTTTTGTTTCCTCTGTTGTATTGAGTTTGAGTATTGTATTAGCTGCTCTAAGCAACTATGGTTAATTAATTATTTAGCTTTGATCTACGAAAAGAGACTAGGTACTTGGCCGTGTGGACCTGGTTTGCGAATAGGACCACCCCATCTCTTCCCGTGGGTGCTATAAAAGCCGGCTAAGGGAATATCCAGGGAATAGGTAGCAGCATTCTCCTCGTTACATTAAAATATTCTGCGATCACCAAGCCGCCTGCCAAGCGTGGTTGATTATGGCAAACCTATATGATAAGCGTCCAAACAGCAGTGGACATCTTCCGGCTGATGGTGCAGTGATGTGAGACGAGGTAAATAGTTATGTTTTCTACTTGCTATCAGGCATAAATATAATGAGGCAGGAATTACAGAAACCATCATACGTGTCTCTGATGAAAGCCCGTAACTGAAATAAAAACGCTATTCCGAACAATGTTATGGTCAATATTATTGTTCTGTTTGAGATTCAGGGAAGTTAAACTGAAACTTACGTAACTTGAGTAGCATTTTTAGGGTTCTGTCCCAAAAGGGTAAAACGGACCCTATAACTAAGGCACTGCTGTCTGTCTGTCTGTCTGTCCGTCTGTCACCAGGCTGTATCTCATGAACCGTGGTAGACAGTTCAAGTTTTCACAGATGATGTATTTCTGTTGCCGCTATAACAACAAATACTAAAATACAGAATACAATAAATATTTAATAGGGCTCCCATACAACAAACGTGATACGGAACCCTGGTACGGAACCCTTCGTACGCGAGTCTGACTCGCGCTTAGCCAGATTTTATTTTACGGAAACTTAAATAAATTGTCAATATTATCGCCATTATATTATGCAGTATCTCTATCTCGAGAGCGTAAATTCAGCAGAATCTGGGAAAACAGTATCTTCTCTGATAATTATTATTCAAATTACTCCCTTTATATTTTTACTCAGATGTTATAATAAAAATTTAATTTCGCGTAATTTAATTCTTATCTTCTCCGGCAAGACCATATCTCAGAAGAAAATTCGTAAATTATTCATGAGGAAAGTTTTAGCGGGGACATGATTTTAAATCCGACATTTGTAGCCTCAGTGGGCAATAATTTCATGGGATTTAGGGGCTACATGCAGTTTCATGTTATCCCATTTAAAGTATTTCTTTTGGAAGTTTAGTAACATTTTTCGAAGAAATATTAAACCTTATCTACATCTGGAATCTTCATTGTTCAGACAGAGCTTTTATAAGTGTAATATGATAAGTAAAAGCTTTGGTCTAAAGCGCTTGAGCAAAGTTTCATCCCGTCATCACTTGCACTAAAGTGCTGCAACTTTACACCAACTGTTAATAACTTAGAGCAACATTATAATAAGAGGAAACTGGAAACATTGACTAACATAACTTTTGTGTGCTTTGTATGAAGTGAAATAAGAAAGTAAACAAGTAAAATGGTGAGTTTGGAGTCATCGTTTACATTAACACAAACATTGTGCTGTAAACAGAGCTCGTTTACATTCAACGGCAGAGTTCAAAACTTAGTTTTCAGCACAAATAGCTAGGAGCTGGCACTGCTTTCCTAGTATTAACTTACAACTGTTTAGCTCCTGAATTTGGTTTATTTTTGTTGGACTGTTTAATAAGTAAGTTGCTACACTACTAGTGCTTTTTGCACATAACATTATGGTATATTCGATATCTATGCGCTGGCGGCGTAGCGTTACAACTTGCCAATTTGCGTCGTAGCACACAGCTACGCTTATAACTGTTCTTGCTACAACATTTTCGGTGAACGGGTTACCATAACAAAGTGAATCTTTTGAATAGTGAGCGCACTAAATAAATTACATAATGCGTTTTTTTTATTGGTTAAAATGACTAAGCAGGAAAACAAAATAGGGCTGAAATAGAATACTGCAGGTAGTCATGAAAAATGACAAATCTATGGTAACAAGTGGTATAGAAATCGTGTCTAGAATAATAATATTATTCTGTGACAGTGTCTGTTACTGATGACGTCACATTTTCAAATCTAAATTCAATAACGATGAATAATTCTGTCTTCTGTCCGAGAATGCTAGTGTGTATTACATTGGCTTTCTGCCTATTGCGGTTAACCTACGCAATGCTGAAACTCATTCACTTATTAATTCCATGTTTAATCTCCGCTCTAACATTTGCAGTGCTCAACCATTCTCTATTCACGTATTCACGCAATAAGCCTCGCTAATCACGGCGACATAATTAATAGAAATTTGATTGGTGTGCAAATTAGTCTTCCATTGACGCCGCGGCAGGCAGTGCCCGAACAGGAATTGCTACGTAAGCACGTTTGCATATCAATTCGGTGCTTGTAACGCTGATTGCGCTGCAATGTGTTTATACGTAATAAAGATTTGCCAAGTCGATTGATGAATGTATTTTCACTTACACAAAGCTATATTTAATTTATATTTAAGACCTTAACTATAACTAGTAAGCGGCTAGCACTCACGTTATATTAGTCGAATAACTCGACTAGCTCGTCACGTGTTTCATTTACATTAAAAAAAACTCGACTGGTGTTCACTGTTCAGGCAATAAAGATGCCCATCTTCATGGAGGAGGTCCGCAGTCAGCGCAGAGCCGCCGTCGTGGCCGCGCATACTCCATGAAGATGGGCATCTTGATTGCCTGAACACCGGTCAAGTTATTCGACTAATATTACGTGAGTGCTAGCCGTTTACTAGTTGTCCTTGTTTGCAGCTAACTATGATCTGGGTGTCTTCAAGTCGAGAGTGAACAGGTATCTTTTAGGCAAGCATGCACCATCGTAGACTGCGTCATCACACCATCAGGTGAGACAGTGGTCAAATGCTTTGCCTATTAACAATAAAAAAAGACCTTTTGAATAGATTTTCAAACTGTGGCTTCGTTAGTTAGAGTTGGAATAAACCAGCATGGTAATAAAGGCATGTAAATGTTAATGTTAGGTTTAAAAATAAATAAATAAATATGTGTGGGACATGTCACGCAGCGCCATCTAACCCCAAACTAAGCATAGCTTGTACTATGGGAACCAGCTAGGCGATCATGTAACTTGTTGGCAACCGATAGAAACACAAAAATGTATGGATTTGACAGTTGCAGTACGCAGCTTATGTACAGAGTTACTATGGAAATTTTCAAATTTGGATTGAAATTTCTTTTGTTGCATTGCTATCAAAGTTACATGATCACCCCGCAGATAACTGATACAATACTTAGATGCTTTTTTGTTTGTAAATACATACATAGTCGCGTTCACGTGATTTTTGCGAATAAAAAGGTATTATTTTTGGCAGAATTAGAACTGCGTAGGTGCTCTTGTCAATATATGACCAATAGCAAGTTTAAGAGAACGCAAATCCCATTTCTTATATTTTTAAGTATGGAGTTCATGAATAGATACTTTTTTTAATATACTAAAAGTTTTTGTAAGGCCTTTTCTACACCTGAAGATTTTGATTCACAAAGATAAGACAACATCACACTGTGTAGTCTTTGTAGTGTTATTTTCATCCAAAGATCAAATAAAAACAAAAATGTAGGCAAGTAGTCAAGTAAACACTCACCTGTACCTAGCACACAACTAAACTAAAGCAATTGTATGGCAAACAGGCTATCGGATTCGAAACAAAGCTAACGAACCGTTGAATCATGTAAACAGCGCCAAGACGACGCCGTGTTTACTTAAAGAGCCTTTGCTTCATTAGGATCCAATTTGCTGACAAATTAATCCCTTTCTACTGTTGTATTGAATAGTGATCGGATGACGATAATTGTAGCTGGTGGCGTTTGATCGCAATACCGTTCGATGAACCTGCAAGGTAACAATTTATTAGTGTGCATGTTGTAGACAGGCATTTTTCATCGTTATACTTATAAACAGGTTGCACGAAAAATCCAACTCGGCGGGGCAGCGTTCGGGATGCTTCGACATATCTTTTCGTCTAAAATACTGCAAAGCCTGAAAACGAAAGTTTTCAACCAATGTGTGTTGCCAGTGATGACTTATGGCACTGAGACAAAAAATACTACAGAAGTCAATCACATGTATGCACTTCACTTTTTATACCTACGCTCGGCGCTCACGCTAGGGTAGGCGGTGGCTGCGCGGGCGGCCGGCTCGCCGCGCCGAGCAGTAGGTACGTACCTACTTATCCTAACTATAATGCGGAAGATGACCGTATTTTTTATCATCCATACGTAAATACAAACATACATACATAGACTGCTAAAACCATAACCCTTCCATTGATATCGAAATAATTTTTTCGCAGTTATTAATATAATTAGATAAAGTTTTTTTGATGGCTAAATAATGCGGTTATATTAAATTTACATCTTCCTCATTAGATTATTAAAAACAAGCTAACCCTACCTACTTACCTCTCTGAAACAACTGGTAGCTTAAAAAACGGCAATTCACCGTTTAATGTTGAATTTAAACAACAGTCCACTGTTACAGTTATAATAACTATTTTTAGCTGCTCCATTTTTTTACAAGAATGTTCACAGACGCGTGTCTCAAGCGGGTGGCGCTCGCGCTCGCACTACTCCGACAGACTCCGAGACATCGTGTCGGTGAGCGGTGTCTATGTGTGCGTTGCTCGAGCGCACTTACTATGTTGATTGCGTTCTGTTAGTATTTGGTGACTGAGACGTGGTCTTTTGCTGATGGCCTTATGAGTAAGCTTAAAGTCGCGCAGCGAGCTATGGAGAGAGCTATGCTCCGAGTTTCCTTGCGAGGCAAGATCTTAATGTAATTAGAAATATAGCTCAGTAAAACGGAGTATAAGTAGAACTTGCATCATTATAGAAGTACTCTGACGTACGTAAGTTGAAGTAAACTGAGTTTGAATTCGTATGTTCGTGTGTAAGCATGTGTGTTATTTGGTTGGGACCTTGTTGGGACAAAAAAAACACTTCAAATCCTTAAGTTTTTTTGTGTGTGGCAACCCTCTCATCTTTTTTTAGACATAGTCTTGGACAAAGTTCAAGTAAACTAGCTGTACTAGGGCTGTCTCGCAAGCACCTGAATGAAATTAAAACGTAAATGCCTTTTGTTCAATAAAAAACTACATATTTCGTAAAGACGTAGATTAAACGTCAATTTTCTTCGGGAGTAGAAATCTACTCTCTGTGTTATCCCGAAAAGGGGTAGTATAAATATATTACCCCTTTTCGGGATAACACACGAATGTAGACTTAAGTACATAATTTCCATCACTCCGTGTAAGGAGTTGGGAGTTAAGAAAATAAGAAGTCACATTCACTTATATAATAAGTAGAATGTTTACGTTGACGCCCCAACTTATGAGACAAGATAGATAGATAAACTCTTTTTAAAGTACGACTTATCACAAATAATTAAAAACTATACAGGATGGTTGGTTCGTAGACCGTATCCTTTCAGAGTGATGACTCTAACTCTCGCTTTATGGCTTAACGTTGATCGTGATACCAAGTATTTACATGGATGATTTATTCATGTGTCGATGAGGGGGTAGACATCTTTGATTGTGAGTATCTTTGGAACCCATAACTATTTTTTGATTAATGGTATCTCATTAGAAAGCCACTGAAAAGAACATGTTTTTAAAACAATTTACAGAAAAATCTTCAGTCAACTTATTATGTCATTATTTTCAGGAAAAAAAGAGTTTTACGTTTAAGCACTGTTTTAAAAAAAATGGGTAATTATGATTAAATTTAAGTGTCAGTAGAGTCATTGAGGTTACGTTTATGTAATTAAAACTAAAAACATATTAGTTAAAAAAAAAAAAAGTTAATACCCGTACTCTAATAAATCAGTGATTTAAGGTCGAAAACGGGGGGTTTTCCCAGTTTCCACAAAATGTTAAATACTCAAAAATAAACAAAACCCACTGTACTATTATTACGCTTAAAAGATAGCCCAAGACCTGCTTAAAAATACCCTGAAAGGATACGTCCTACGAACCAATCACCCTGTATATGTGAACAAACTTAAGAAGAGTGTAACAAGGGCAGGTGGATGATGATGATGATGATCTTGATCCTAAAAAGTAGCTCTGCACAAACATTGCTACAACCACAAAATATTATTATAAAAATAGAATGTCGACAAAAAGTATTCCGTTTTAGCTCACAAATATTTTCTCAAAATCAAACATCAAAGGAAGGAAATCAGTGGCTTATAGATTGTAGCGCGGTTTTATACGAGAGCCATGCAGATAATAATTTCAGTTCAAACCTTTGGGAGTGGCAGCTCAAGAGCCTAAGACCGCCTTGCCGTAATTTTCTCAAGTGCACCCTCTAAATTGAGTGAGAGCACTTATATTTGGAATTTATAATATTACTGCTCTAATATATCTAGCGTTTCAAGTGACCTCGAGTTGAATAGCAATGAATTCTCTTCAACGAGTTTTTAATGATCATTATATTCAAGTAAAATAAAGAATGGGTATTTATAATAGGATCTGACTACACGTAGTCATGGGGTAGTTCTTATTCAGTAATAAAAAAACATCTTACAGTATAGCTTTTGTGATATTTCATCTATTTAAAAAGCTAAGTATGTTATCTTCTTTACATGCTCCAAATATTTAAGGCTTCTATTACCTATTGGTCTTATTTTCTAATCGAACATAATGGAATACGAAAAGCACTTGATGATGAATGAGCCCTGTTCGCTTTAGATTGTTCGTGATATACCTACACGAACGAACAGTCCATACTACTTACGTGTGATACAACTTTTACCGAATTCTAATGGATATACGGCCGGTGACTATAATTCAAAGCTTAAAATAGAGCACGTGGTTGGTCTCATGAGTGCATGCAATCAAAGTCTACTGTGACCATGCGTTCTCTTTGTGATAGAGTTGTGGTCTGTATGTTAGAGCCCTAAATTACCTATTATAAAAGCCAACTTAATTTAATTTCACGGTTTAAATGCCTTGTATATTGCCTTTAATTACTATCCCGGCATAATATAATTAAATGAGGTATAATAGCTCATAATTGGCACCACCGCATAAACTAAACGTATATAAACAGCCTTGAATTGAGTTGACTGAGCAATCCGTGGCCTCTTAAAGCCGTACTGATCAATTTAGCTAAGTAATTAATTGTCTTAGTTTACACTAATAAGGTATTGGGAGAGATTACGTGATTGGAATAGTTGAGACACTTGTAAACTTGAACTTATTGATTAATATGAAATAAATAGAATATATATAGTAGCGCTCACGCAAAGCACGACTAGCTGTTTTTAACCGATCGGCAAAGTTAAGCAACGTTCGCTGCGGTCACTACTTTGATAGGTGACCGCTACAGCAAAAAGTGGTATTTACAACTGAGCGCTACCGTGTTTTGGAGGGCACGTTAAGCCCGTTGGTCCCGGCTGTTGTCTTATTAAGACAATAGTCGTTAAGCCAAGTCAGAAGCCTTTGGGCGGCCTAAAAATTTTGACACCAGGGCTGACCACTTGCCTACACGAGAAGAAGAAGAAGAAGAATTGAATATAGGTACACCATACAGGTTTTTAATGACCTCGTCATGCAAACGTATGAAAAAGTCAGTCTGTTTTACAGAGATAATTATAATGTACTGATTTTACTTATGGGTTAATTTATGAGCCCCAAACGCAATCACAGCGAAAGGAAAACGTCTACCACTTTGAAACAATGATGTTGATACTTTTAATTCGATTCAAGGGCTGCAAAAGTTAAGGTTCGATTAACACCCAAAATGGCGAAAATTTCCAATCAGCTCCTGTAAATTGGAAAACTTTTATATGGGCTCAAAGTCCAGGTGTATTTCTATCGTTTTCGGGGCTAAGGGAAGTTTTTGTTCAGATCGGCTCTAAAAACGATTTAATTAGGACCTATCGAAAATTTGGACCGTAAAATTGAAACTTTTTAGAACCTTACTTGGGATGTTTTAGCCCTATTTTTACAAGTGGGTACAACAGAAGTTTCATATTTTCAACTTCCAAATATGAAATCATATTAGGCTCGAAAATAAATTCAAGATAAAAGTTCTTCTTGTTAAGAGTTTAATTAGTTATTTTAAGAGTTAGTGATTTTGAACTCACTTTAGGAAACAGCGAAATTGAAGTCGGTAAAAATATAGAACAATAGGACACCTTGACGGAGGTGTTTGTCCAAATAGGAGTCGAAACTATGAGACCAAGAGGCCAAGTGCACATGAACATTTACGGGGAATTTCAGTGGAAGGTGGCCTGTGACTAGACGGCTCGCTCGTATTTTGTCGAAACAATCAGCATTGCCATACAGCGTGTTATACGTATATTTATACAAAATGTTGAGTAAAACATTTTGTTAAGTTAACTGTCTCCGTATTGAAAGCCGCGCGGCATTGACATGTCAAATACTGTGATACCAAAATGATTACCATCCCCAAAATGTTTTCACAAATAGCTAGACACTCAGGTACTGACTAAGTACACAAGTGTATCTATCAATAGGCTCACAACCATATCCAACCGCCGATGGTTGCAACGATGTTGTTATTAGTGTGTTGCAAATTGGTTTTTGGCTCGATACAGTGCGGCGAGAGCCGTTTCGCGGTCATTAGCAATTTTGGCATCGGCGCGCCCCTGACTTATGACTTTATGAGATTCCAGCGGTTAAAATTGCTTTCGACATCTTTGTCACTTTTATGACAAATATGATAAAATCCACTGCAATAATAATTATAATCATATAATGGTGTGGAAAGTGATGATGTTATTTATTGAGGAGAACTCGTTAGATATTGCTTAGTTCAAATGTACAAAGAAAAACATAAAGAATAGGATCACCTCTCTTCCCGTGGGTGTCATAAGAGCCAGATAAAGGAAGAGCTGGATAAGGGAATATCCAGAGAACGGTTAGCAGCATTCACTCGCTCGCTCTGCATAATGATCTACTGCGATCATCCAAGACGACTGCCAAGCGTGGTGATTAAGGCAAACCCCTGATGGCCTGAGGCCTATGTTCAGCAGTGAACGTCTTCATCAGGCTGATGATGTTTAAAAAAAATACCTTTCGTATCAGCATCAATTTTTTCCTTGCCTGTCTTTATTCGTCGGATTCAGTTTGAGTGTGGAAACTGCAGAACAATTACAAATGTCTAGTTAAAAAGTTTCCTCATGAATATTTCCCAGAGTTATGGGCCCGAAGAGGAAGATAATAAAATTTGGTATAATTTAATTTTTATTGCAGCCAGTAAGGAACAAAAGGGGGCTTGATTTGAATAATAATGAGATTTTTCTTCTGTTTCTCAGGAGTTATTGTATGGAATGGCCGATAACCCACTTACTATACATATCTCACGTAGAAGGCAATTAGATGAATTAAATTTGTTAGGAGCACATTAATCACAGCAATTTAATTAAATTAGGTAGCAGTTACTACCATATATTGACGTATTAGGTACGTTTACTTGAGTAAGCAGGTCAACGCATCTCTTGCAAGAGTATCATAACAGCTAAGACGTTGATCAGACTGCATTATTAATTGGAATTGTACGTATGTGGAAGCAATATTTGTGTGGAATTTTACGAATGTGGAAATTATACGAATGCGGTACGAATATGTCCGAACCCAAATCCATATACATAATCTATTCAGATGCTCTTATTCCAATATAATTTAGCCAAACTATTTTCGTATACTCGTCGTTACGCGTAGGTATACCAAGAATACCAAGATGTATAATTTTCTGTTGTGTTATCTGTGACCAATTTATTTTAAGAATATTTAAACTTCAGTAAACGGCCCCCGCTCGCTCCATGACTATTGATCCGCGAAAACTGCGTACCAAACCGATATTAGATTAAGTGAGGCGTTACTAAAATAAAATTAACGAGGGGCTTCCCCGGAAGGAGCGCAGGAAGCGGACGCGCCGTCTCTGACGGAAAAGTTATTTACAGCGATGTTAGGGAACTAGAGTATACGAGCACTCTACCAGTATATGCCTCACGCATTCATTTTACATTTTTATAAATTTTGTCTACAATACAATAACTCTTTATTGTATACAAGATATAAAAATAAGTACAGAAAGAAATAACGTAGAGCTAAAAGCGTACCAACTATACAAGTCAGTAAAAAAGAAGGGAGTAAAAGAAAACGCTTTGAACTAGAAGAAATGGAAGAGCTTGCAAGAGACAACGCCGACAAGAGTCCGACTCATATATTAGAAGAAGAAGCCTAGGGACATACGTCATATACTTTGAATAGGTCCATAAAATATACCTGCTTACTTACAATTGAAATAGTAACCACGTGCATAAGGAGGAGTTCATACGTACTTTAAACAATAAATATACTTACCTACTTGTTAACAGAAACTTCAGTAATTATGTTTGAGTTTTCTGAATTACGCTACGAATGTGGAAGTAAATGAAATGTTTGATTCCATAACCTTAGGAAGTAGTAGAAGTCTGATAACTGATTGCATGAAGTTGATATTATAAACACTTATAATATTATAGAAAATACTAATTCTCGTGAGTGGTAGCCGTTATGCTATTATTTGGAATTAATAAACATCTTTAGTGTATTTTTCTATTAACTGCATTTGTTTGATTAAGTATTGCTTTTATATTTTCATTTCTCGTGCTCATTTACTGTTCATTGGCTATGGATTAGCGTGTCTGTTAGCGCTCAACTGTTATTCGCACCATAGAGAATATTAAACTGTTTATCTATTATTATGCAAATATAAGTGACATCCGAGCAAGAGACGTAGGTACCTGGTTTTACTCGCAGTTTTCTTTATTTTCCAGAATAAACTCTGCTGTGGTGCTTCGTTACACTGAATTTGCAAATTAGAGCTCTCAAATCGGGTATCTGTGTGTTTTTACCAAAACAAACACCAGGAGAATGATGATTACTAAATAAATAAGGTAAAAAAAACCTGAAATTCGCTCTGTCATTATCGAAGAATCATTTTCTTCGATAATGACAGAGGTATTTTTCATATAATGGCTAAGTATATTAAAGCTATGCATCAAATATTGACGACGAAAACCTTGCAAACTACGCATAATTTTGTAAAAGCACCCATAATAATTATACTAGCCTTGAAAATGCTCAATTTTGTTTCTATAAAATTATACAAACACTCAAAAATAAAAATAAGCAATTTTAAGAACCGCGACACCCGAGCGAGGCGACATAGTTGAAATAAATCATTTTTATGAGTTGCCACAGTATCGTACTCGTTTTTACAGATGATTGTCGAAATTAATCGTTCCGCTGGCACTCGTGATGAATGACGCAAGGAACGAATTCAAGTTACGTACAAATTGCGAGCATAAATTACCCTTTAATAATTTCGCGTACGGTCGCCCGGCTCTCTCAATCACTGACTACGCCGCCAGGTGTCGCCAGCGTAAATTTACATTGTTAAAAAAATTACAAAAAGTTGTTTAATAACGAGTTTTATTTTAACGCATTGTATTTTGCTTTAGGTAACACTCTAATAAGTAACAGATCATCTAGTGTATTGTCGTTGTAAATATTTTAATGAGGATTCAACGGGAACTCTACTATACCTACCTACTCTAGGCCAACTGGTATTATACTGTCACCTTAACTCATAGATAATGAATGTTCCTTTTTTACTTCATCACCAGCCGGAAGACGTCCACTGCTGAACATAGACGACTCCCAAAAAGAGCCACTTTGACATGCTACTTGCCCTTGTGTCCAACGGCTTCCCGCAGTTTTGACCAGATCGTCAGTCTACCTAGTAGAGGGCGGCCTAATTTTTAAAGCTATCTTGGTGATTTTGTTTCTCCTACGGATCTCCTCATTTCAATTTTATCACGTTTTTTACTTACTACTGAAAAAATCCAGTATGCATCATAGGTTACATTTTTAAATAAATGAAATATTGTATACCTAATTTTAATGTGAAGCGATCTCGTTAGATAGGTACTCTTTTTTTCGGATTGCATCAGGAACCCCCCAGATAAAAGATTTACTAACTATTAAAGGGCACTACACAGGCTAAGGGCTACTATTACAGGTTTATATTGATAATACTTAATATTAACTCTCAAAATCGTCACTAAAATTAAAACAGATGAAAATAAAGAAAAATTTTAATTTAGTGGAAGAGGCAACGAACCGTTTCCTTTTTTATAGCTGGCCAATTGAAACGTTTCCAGCTCTCTGAATAATTCATCTTTCGTTTGAACAAAGACGAAGTGGGCCGCGCGGCGATTCTTTGATCTTTTGTAATTGGAATCGATGCTCATATTAAAAAGAAGAATTCTCGATGAAATGCACCGAAGCCATTTCCTTGAAGGCGATTAGGGTGGTAGTGATTTGTCGCCGTCTTCGAGGCTCGACCGGCTCCTGCTCCGATTGTCCTTAAAGATTTACTCTGGAATAATAACGATACTTTTTGTAATGATGAAAAATAAATCGAGCGTTAACTTTGATCTTTAAACAGATATTTTAAAATGGAGATTTTATATTAATTACATATCAAAGTTTTTAAAATTTGTATATTTGATTTTCGTCAGCTCTTAGTATTTTACGATTCATAGCGTATAACTATAACCACAGAGTTTTGCGCCTGATGACGGCATAATAATTATTTCAGAACAAAACATTTTATTCTTCTATCTATACATATAATAAAACTGTAGAGATAAAAAAGTCTGTAATTGCAAGATATCAACAAAAAATTACACAGGTTGGCTTAAAATTAGCCGCTGATCACGTTAAGCCACTTTTTAAACACTTTGTCTGTTTGTTTGTTTGTTTGTTTGTTATGACTGAACTCCTAAAATACTGAATGGATTTTTATGCGGTTTTTACTAATATGCTTAGAAATAACCGGCGCTTAACATAGGATATATAAAAATTGAAATATCGTTAAAAAAATTTGATGACAATTATTAAGATTTCATTACGGAACGAATCGGAGTTTTAAACAACATGGCCGCTTGATGGTTTTTTTTTGGTTACTTATAGTAAGCATAGAAAAAATAACCGCTTACGCTGAAGAGATGGGACTCCCATAGAGAAAAGAGTTAGTTGTATGAAACGTGCGCTACACGTATAAGTGTAGCGCACGTTTCATACAACTAACTCTTCTCTGTCTATCAATATTTTTAAATGCGTTATTGAATGAATGGGAAAGTTTTAGGTACGTTACTAAGTTAGGTTTTTAGGTAAAGGTTTTAGGTAAGTTTTTTTTTAAGTTGGCTACTGTTTCCGCCATATCGGTAAGTTGTAAGCTGTGGTTGTAAGTTACCACATATTGTCACAGATTAGAAAAAAAAACAATCGACTACACTCTGTGCCACATGTTTATCTGGAGGCAAAGATTAAAGAAAAAGACTCTGTGAATGGATATGATCAAAGAGTAATATTAGTACTACCGCTACTCTAAGAGAATCAAAACATTTTATAGGTTTCCTATTTATATTTTTACAGGTTTGTTTAGCATTTTAGAAGTTAAATAGATACATATACCAACAAATATTAATAGTGTGAAAGTAAATGTTCTTTTTTTATTTTGGCATTAGACGACATTTGTACTTAGCCAATGATACGAAATATTTTATGAAAAATGTTTTAAAAGGGTACTTACTTAGAGTATAGACTAAAAGCATAGAGATATCCATCAAAACGATATTATATTTGTACTCCTCACACGTATCGCTACGTCAGTGGCGAAGGAAAGAAACAAACATAAAGTAATTAGCTACGCTTGCGAAATGTCAAACAGAAAAAACAGTTGACTCGAGTCGAAAAAATGGTACGGTGAAATTTCGCAAGTGTAGCTAATTACTATATGTTTGTTACTTTCCTTCTAGGGTTTTAGGTATTCTCAATTTCCGAATTCTATCATAATCAGTCCAGCTGTTTAAGCATGAAGAAGTACGTAATGTGCACACAACTTCTTTAAAATATTAGATTGATATCTCGATTTCATAAAGCCAGTTCTCCTTGTTCCTGTTGATTCAGTACTAGTAGGGGTAGGGTACTGGGTAATAAAATAAAAAACGCAGAGAATAACACAATAACATTTATATTTTACACTAGCTTCTGCCCGCGGCTTCGCCCGTGTGGCCAATAGGAAATGAATGGCATATTTTTCTGCAAAAACAAACATTATAAATGCTCTCACTCTCTCTCGATATATTATACAAACTGACACCATCCCAAATAATGCAATAATATGAAATTTTCTGTAAAAAACCTCTGGGATGAGAGTAGTATGGTTTTAACAGAACTCAAAGCGTGTGTGAATAGATCTTATTATGGAGGTCCCACAGGTCACCTTCACTACACAGTCGCGGGCCGCTTGCGGCCCAGTGAACAAAGCAACATCGAAGATAGATTTTTCTCCAGCAGCCGGAGATACACACAATGTTGGAGTAACTATGTCCTCACGCACAGTAGGTGTATTCCCTGAAAATATTATATTTTTTTCATAATATGGTAGGCGACATAACAATACATATTATTAGTTTTGAAAATAAATGTTATTTATTATTAATAATTATTTAAAAAACAAAGTGTTTTCAGAATCACACAATCTTTACATACCAAAAAACAATGCAGGTACACTGCCATATTTTAAAGTTGTACGTGCAACGTGCCTAATAAAACACTCATCAGTGAAGTGTTTACTACATAGACGATCATTGTATTTAGGTCTCCAATTATCCTTTTTCATATTTTCCACCCATAGCAGCTTAGTAAGTGTCAGTGGGAAAGCTAAAAGCACAAAGTGAAACTTAATAAAATATACAAAACAACATTATTAGTACTAGCGAGTTAATATTTAGTTTATATTAATGAAAAAAAAAACTGGACCCAGATATACATCGTAGATTATTCTGTACCTACGTACATTATTGAGCATTGCCGAAGTTCTGCTAGTTTCTAATAAAATAATGAAATTAAACAAGCCAACACTGCACCTTACTCGAAATAATATTTCGATATAGAATCTCGGTGATACTAGCCTACCCCTAAACAAAGAAACCACACAATATCTGTTTTCGATAAATGAGGATGCATGTAATATTGTTATGGACTAGCTGACCCGCCCCGGCTTCGCGCGGGTTAATTAGTTTTACGCCTTATCTCAGTCTAAAGGAAGAGAGAAGGAAGAGGGAAAAAGATAAGGGAAATGGATAAATGGATGAAAGTGAAAGGAGGCAGGTGCAGTGCAGGGGCTTTCACCTTCATCCATTCATCCTTTTCCGTTATCTTTTCCCCCTCCCTTCTTTTTCCCATAGTACAGTATAGGAGTGGCTTTGGACCTAATACTGAAGGTTGAATGTCTGTAATTTCTGAACTACAAAACCGACAACCTTGAAATATTTACGGGACAATATTTAAAACACCCCCTTTTCAACAAAAAAAAAAAGAATGAAATCGAATCACGCGTTAATGAATTACAAATAAGTACCTACATATTTTTTAAAATACCGCAAAGCCTGAAAACGAAAGTTTTCAACCAGTGTGTGTTGCCAGTGATGAATTTTGGAACTGAGACGTGGTCTCTTACTGTTGGCCTTATGAGTAAGTTCAAAGTCGCGCAGCAAGCTATGGAGAGAGCTATGCTCGGGGTTTCTTTGCGGATCTCCTCATTTCGAAATGAGGAGATCCGCAAGAGAACTAAAGTCTCCGTTATAGCTTTGAGAATTAGCAAGTTGAAGTGGCAGTGGGCGGGCCACATCGCTCGCAGAACTGACAACCAATGGGGAAGAAAGGTTCTCGAGTGACGACCACGAACCGGAAGACGCAGTGTAGGCCGGCCCCCAACTAGGTGGACCGACGACCTGGTTAGAACCGGGGGGAGCCGATGGATGCAGGAGGCAAGCAGCCGCTCCAAGTGGCGCTCTTTGGGGGAGGCCTATGTTCAGCAGTGGACGTCTTCAGGCTGATGATGATGACATATTTTTACTTTCATCCTCTCTCCGGCGGGAACCGTGATGAATTTCGGAATGAAAAGTATCATAAAGCTTACCTCGTAATATGAACTCAAATCATGCCAAGTTTCATTTGAATCCATTCCGTAGTTACGGCGTGATGCTCAGTTAAGATACAGACAGACAGACAGACAAAACTGAAAAATAATATAGTTTTGGTTTTAGTATCGATTATAGAGAGCCCTCCAACAAAATATTTTTAATGTACAGAATTGACCTCAATTGAGTTTTATTATAAAAATTGATTTAAAAAATGGATAATTTATAAGGACGGGAATTAAAAATAAATTTAGTTAATTTTTTACACAGATTTTCGTTACATGAAATCCGAACGCACATTGTTCTATTAGTTGTTTTCTTCTCTAATCTCTGAGTATTTCTACATATTCCTATTAGGTATTATAATTTACTCTTTCATTCCTATCCTGTCTGTGATTCTTAACGTAGTTGTGTACAAGTTCACGAGAGGTTTTCTAATAACTTTTTTCTCCCATCTTCAACAAAAACGATCCCATTTACTATTTACATATATTTAATCTATACTTTCGATACGTACAAGTTTCATTTAGGCACACGGCTTCCTTCTGCTAGGCTGAAAATGCATAGATTCTGCCATCCTTCTTTAGTCGATAATGCTTAAAATGTCCTGTTAACTTCTCGCTGACATGAAATGTCTCAAGCAAAAATGAGACAAGACATTATAAGCAGTGATAAAATTAAATAACGTGTGTAATAGGGGTTTTAGTTGATGGTTCGCTGGTTTTGTCCATCGTACCTATTTCTATCTGCAGGACAATGTGTCGCATGAGTCGCATCCCCAAATTGTTTGCTCTAGTGCTCGTTCTAGTTTTATCATAACCGGCTACTTTGTACAATATTAGTGTATGCAAGTGTTCCGAGCTAACACGTTGGCTTTATGAAATGTGTTTTGTGTCAAACAAACTTTGTTTGTCTCTGTAGATAAGTTACCCAAAGATAGTTTCTTAGACGTGATTTTTAATGAAATATCATGGATTGATTTTAAAGTGTAAACCACACTTCAGGTATAATCTATAAAGATGTTATAGTTATTAAAATTTTAGCAACCAGCGGGATTTGAACCCGTGCTTTCCAACTCACCGGAGTAGACGCTCTGCCAACTGAGCTATGGTCACATGACCGCTGACTACGAAAATCTTAAGGACTGTGTTCACCGAATAAGCAGTCGAGGCGACATCTATAGGACCTGTATAAGACAGGTTTTGTAAATGAAATCTTTGAAGTAGAAAAACTCTTATTTTTATATAACTAGGAAGGTATATAATTTCAAGTTTACTGTGAAAAATAATGTACCTACCTACAAGGAACCCATACCTGGTAGCTGGCTCTTATAACACAGGGTCTACCCTAGTATAGGAGCTAGTTGTTAATGTTAATCTTCTTACCCTTTATACTGCATTATAATACTTATTTAACCATAACTTTATCTAAGTAACATTTTATTGTATTTGTTGCACAAGATCTGAGTTGTATCCAATCTACTTATTGTCATTCCCTACTTTTCTCTGTTTTTATGAAATTTTAGGTTAAGTTCTGTCAGCATAAGCGGTTATTTTCTCTATGGTTCTGATGGTAAATAAATAAATTATAAATTAAAATTAATTATGCGAAGAATTATATGCCTACCTTATTAGGTATATAAAAATAATTTATCAGACATGGAGCATGAACGTATCATGATACGTCCATATTATAGAGAGAGTGTAGCCTATAACCTACCTGGCCATGTGAGGAATAAGGTGGATGACACGTGTTTTCGAATTTTGTGATTCTTGAACATGCCAGTTTCTCAAATTCAATAATTACTGAGCAAACAAGTATAGGTACTACGTAGTATACCTACGTTGGAAGGTTTACCTTCAAGAAAACTAATAATAAATCTTTGCCAAGATAACACTTTTCATATTTCCTACGAATATCGAATACAGTAGTGGTGGCGAAATTACTTTGGGCAACTCTATCAATAAAGTCGGCAAGTTGTGCAATAACATAAGCTGTTACGTATTGCTATTGGTTTTTGTAGCCCAATAGTGCAAGCTCAGTTTAGTAATTGACCGAGCGAACAAAGTGAGCGAAAGTAATTAAGTAAGTAAATGTAAGTACGAATGAGACCACTGTCAACCAAATTGTATAAAAAACTTTGTACTCTCGAGGTCTACTGTTCGCAAAACTAATAGTTTATTATATTGCGACAATTATTATTGAAAATAACCGATTGCCTAAAATTTACCAAGTATTTTTTACACACAATAGACATTTCAAATAATTGACCCCAAATTTTTATTTTGTTTTTAATTCCCTAGAAAATAGAAGGTTTTTTTTTAATTTTGGGAAATATGAGGTGAAATGAAGATTTTAGCAGAAAGCCAGAAGGAAATGAAATGAAAATGAAATATTGTCCATTGTCACATCAACACTGACAGCACATTTATGTTTTATTAAAATTCAGTACCATGGTAAATTGTTTTATACCTAATCTTTGTTCAGTACCAAAGTAATTTCCAACTTTCCAACTATTATTTCTATAACAAAATCGTATTAAACTGCTGAGAAGTATAAGATTTTAAACTTCCATGGTCACTAACACTACTAAAACATGCCATTAATAAATAATATTTACTGAGAAGTATTTAATAATTTGGTATAAATTACTTACAGGTTGGACCAAACTGTATAAATTCACCTCATTTCAACTTCATGAGAATAGTCAGTGGAAGTTTAAAATTTAATCCCGGCACCGGGTAAGAGAGCAGAAAAGTTAACTACCCAAAAGTTTGTTCGTACCGCAACTTATTTGTAACTACTTCCAGGACTGTTTAGATTTATACGTTAAGATTTATACCTAAAGATTTAATTGAAGGTTGTTGAAGAGTTAAGATATTACGTAACTAGTTGGTTTTGTAGTTTTAAAACCACGGGAATGATTTGAAATACCTACCTCGATGTTTAGATTATAGCGCCGTACATCCAAACATATTATATAGGTACATGTACGATATTACTATTCCTTAACATAAGTGGGTGATTAAATTATAAGTACAAACTTACATAAGATTATCTAAAAGTACTTTAGCATCCGTACTAGGTTACCCTGTGTTACGTTTGCTAAGCTTCCGAAAAACAATGAGTATGTATGAGTAGTATAATAATAAAATAAACTAACTTCATAAAATAAGTTATTTCACTAGCCAAATTTTTCTTATATGATTGGGCTACCTATATGACTGCGTATAGCATATCTAGCCTGGGCAACAATTTTTAGTTTTACAATAGGGGGTAGTTGCATGACAACACACGCACGCACGTCACAGCGAGCGAGCCGCTCCCGCACACAGACAGGCACTTTACATGCGGAATACGCTAGTGATGATCCAACTTACTTCATCGATACCTGTGTGTCGAATCAAAGTGTGCGATCACAACAAACTCGCCCTCAATACCTGGCTTATAATATAATTATACAGTGAAAACCATTATAAAGGTAAGTAGCTGTGACAACAAACATTTTACGACTGTAGGACTGTGTACCTATATTTTATAAGAACAAAGCATTGTAATTCTTAGGTACCTATTTAAAAGAAAAAAGCTATTTTGCGGTATAATTCGCATATAAGGTTAAGTAATAAGAAAAAATACGGGTCGAATCTATAAGGTAGGTATATAAGGCTAAGGCGTTTTTTCTAAACTCGGCACCTTCAGACGTTGGAATAAAATCATCGATATCAAGATACGCGCGAACGGTGCGACTGTAATCGCAACACGAACAACTCATTGCCACAGCGTACGGTGACTCGGTACAAAATTTGTGGAGACACAATTTTAATAATATCTATATATTATAGTTTTAGTTATTATAATTTCTTTTGTGTCTTAAGTGATGTCTGTTTTGCCATGATTTGGTAATGTGTTGAAATGTATTCCACTTAATTATTGATATAGTACATTCTACAGAACTTTAAAGAGCGATCCATATACAGTTTCATATCATTTTATTGAAAATTAGGTAAGTATGTTGTAGGTATAATTATATTATTACTAGTGATTGCCACCAGTGTTTTTATAAAACACTGAATTAATATAAAGTGACTATAATTTTATGAAAGAAAAATGTTGTGTATGAGTATTGAGTATGTCAATACCATAGTCTAGCTATACGGTGAATTAGGAGTATAACTATAGGTGTGTGAGGAGATCAATGTGTGCGTGTGCGTGTGTGTGTGTGTGTGTGTGTGTGTGTGTGTGTGTGTGTGTGTGTGTGTGTATGTGTGTGTGTGTTTGCGTTGCGTGTACATAAGTGTGGAGTGGGGTGAGTGTTATGTGTGTGAGGTGAGTGTGGTGTGGTGAGTGGGGATGTGATAAAGTATGTGAATGAGAGCCTAATTACTTATACTAAACGTACGCATGCTATTGATTAGGGTGTTTGCGTGTGAGGTGTGAGTTTGAGATTAAATATGAAATGGCGATAGTTGAGATATTATTCCTTGAATCATATAATCCGTAGCAAAAGGTTTTCAGTCTCCTCGTAACTGAGACTGACAAGATAATTATTAACAGCTAATTTACATTTAAAAAGCGTTAGTGAGAAAATATTTAAAGTTTTATTGATTTTTTTATAAATAAATGGTCCCAAAAAACACATTTGTCTTTGAGCAAAGGCTGACGAAAATTTAGCTGATACAATGTTTCTATCCTTTCTTCTATATTCTATCTGACTTTCCCTGTCATAAGGTGAAGTAGTATGAATTTTTAACACAGTTTTTAAAATATAAAGTTGTCTAACGGTTAAAACTTTGGTTTCTGAGTAAAGTTCCTTTGTTGGATATCTAAAGTGTTTTGACAGCATTGTTTTTAAAATAGCTCGTTGTGCTCTTTCAATCCGAATCATGTAGGTTTTACAGGTTCCGCCCCACATGGTGACACAGTAAGCTAGAAGGGAATGACAAAGGGCAAAATATATTGATTTTAACAAAAAGACATCGGATAAGTGCCTAAGGCGTTTGAAGACTCTGATTAACTTTCGTACCCTACCTGTGAGCACCCTAATGTGCTCCTGCCAATTAAAGAGTTGATCTATGATTACTCCCAGATACTTGATGAAATTTGCTCGCTGAAGAGCCAAACAGCTACATGTAGTGGAACAGGGGAGGTCACACACGTGGGCTCGAACCTGAATTGCGTTAGTCTGTGGTTGTGTCGTCCTCGTTTTCGTGAAGGTCAAGAATTTGGTTTTACTAATATTGAGCGTTAGCAGATTATCTCTAAGCCAAGACATAACCTCTTTAAGACCGATCTCAGCTAGTTCTGATACCTCATTCCATGTAGGAGCTGCGAATAAAAGTACAGTATCATCAGCGAATACAATGGTTTTGCCCCCAACAAGATTAATGCCACAGAGCTCATTAACGTATATCAAGAACAGGGTAGGCCCCAGTATACTTATTATTAGTATACTATTCCTTGTATCGATAGTAGTATTTATTTGATGCAATATTCATACAGTGAATTCCTAAATTGAGTTTCCTCAATATCAACGATAAGTTAAAGCATTCAGAGTCACTGCACGTAGGTATCTATCATGCGAACATAACAAGTGAAAAACGTACATTCACGCGGATAAGTCGAGTTAGAAATAGTACAATGGCGCATCTAGGTGACACAGTATTGTGATAAACGGTGCTTGAATATACACGGTTTTGGGGTTAACTAATGTAAATCGACTTAAATGACTGAACTTTATACTGCAGACTGTAAAGAGCAGCTTGTTTATCCTCTCAAACTGGTTACAAGAAAACTCGAATATTACCCTAAGTACCAAAGTGTATTTTTGGAATGTACATTGTAAATGGAATAAGAAAATTGAATTACACTTGTCTACAGCGGGCATTAATGTCCACTTTTTAAATAAAATACGAAACCATATTAAAAAATTGTAGGTGCTATAATTCTAAGTGTAAGTTTATTGAAGTAATAATGCTCATCTGCACAAAATTTTGATAGCTCTTAAGTTCACACTTACCTCTCTAGAACGTACTCAATCGCGTTTTAGTATATACACCATAGCGGGATAAGTGCTAACTTAGCCGCTGTCAAAGCTTAGTGCAGACGGGCATAAAAGTAATAGATACAGTATAAAATACTTACTTAATTGATGTGTTCAATCTGTTCATCTAAAGCAATGCAGATACGGCAAGTACCGAGTTTAGTTACTGCGATACAGTGACACTAGTGCGAGGAGCTCCCGAGGCAAAGTTGGATCCGAGTTGGATCGGATGCCTCCATCCGGAGCGGGTGAAGGATTAGCGAGCGACGATACGTGTTCGCCGTCGTCACCCCTGACTTTACGGATAAACTTGAAACACTTTCCAACGACATCCCTGTTGTTAGCACACTGTTATTTGTATTGACGTTTTAGTTTTATTTATTTTATGCCACATACTATGAGAATTTTTTCGTACAAAATATTCAAAAATATAGTACGGCAGTTTACATACAAAATTTTCATTATTGTCACTTCCGCTTAGCATAGAAAACATGCGTTAAATATTTTATTCCTCACGCTCATAGTTTTGTATACCCATACATACTTACCTACTACTAGTAAGTTTTAGGAAGCAGACCTGATGTGAATATTTAATTGAAATAATTTGAAAGCCAAATATTATACTTCAGTACTTATATAATTGCAAATGGCAATGGGCAGGCCACTCTCGTAGAACTGACAACCGATGGGGAAGAAAGGTTCTTGAGTGGCGACCACGAACCAGAAGACGCAGCGTAGGTCGACCCCCCACTAGATGGACCGACGATCTGGTGAAAACCGCGGGGAGCCGATAAATGCAGAAAGCGAGTAGCCGCTCAAAGTGGCGCTCTGTGGGGGAGGCCTATGTTTAGCAGTGAACCTTTTCAGGTTGTTGTTGTTGATGATGATGATGATAAATTTGTTTATTAAGACCTTACAAACTACTTTTCTTAAAATTTTATCCTTAGAAAATTGAGAAACCTGTTATTAGATATTGAGATTCAGGGTAAGAAACGCATCAGTGGAACGTCTAGTGTTACAGGTGTCCATAGGCTACGGTGATCTCTTCCCATCAGAAGGGCCGCATGCTTGGTTGCTAACTATAGCATAAAAAAAAGATTCAATTCATTTATGATACCAGCAAAATAAAAACGTAGCAGAAAATTAAATTATATCCACGTAAATATGAGTTTTTCTCGAAGAACTGGACTTAGGAAGGCGTAAAGTAAAGAAATTATTAAGAATTATCGCAATGAACAAAACGCTAGAATGGGGATAAGATAATAGGGTTGCTCCCCGAGGGGATAACAAATTCGTAACCATGGAACGATATCATTGTCTCAGGAGAGCCGTAATTTTCCATGACAAGTGTTATGATTGCTGTAATTTACTGGAACAGAAAAAATATTTTTACCGTACGCGCTGTTAGAGTCACAAAAAGGTACAATTAATTCACTTTAGTGCGAGTGCCCATTGCAGAAATCTCTAATGGGCACTCGGGCACGATGTACCTAGGTGGCAGGGTGCGCAATGGCAGGCTAACTTTGTACCTATAACAGCGGAATAGCTAAACCTTAAGACATAGTTTTTACAAAAAAATACGTCCAAAAAATTCAATTATTTCCATGACCCGGCAGTATCGGCACTGGCAGACCTGTTTTTTTACATGTTTAAGTGTTGGTTAATAATCTTAAGATAGCCTATTGGGGTACCCGATCACGTAGATATTTCTGCAATGGGCTCTTGCACCACTTCTAATGCCCGTACTAATAAACACTGTACCTATAACAGCGGAATAGCTATACTCATTGTTCTCTCTTATTTTATCTTTTCTCATTTCAAACTCAATAGAGAGAAACAAAACACCAAATAGCTTTTAATTCTTCCGCTACACAAGGTTTATTAGATAGATAGATAGATATCGGCACCAGCCTGCAGTGAGGTAGGTATTTAGTACGACAGCATTGATTCGTGTCTACATCCTGAATGTTAGATTAGGGCGCGTCTATGCGGGCGTGCACAAAGACTGTTTGAGTCTCAGAAACCTACCTACCTACCTACGGCAATCTTGACATGCAATCTTGATATTAATGCTTGAATGCATAGTACATATGATTTTATGTGAGTTTAATTATTTATGACTGATATAACTAAAGTTGAGGGGAAAAAACTTCCTTAATGCCACTAATTTTGTTTGCATTTTATCGGATCATATTTTTAGTCTTCATATTGATCACTAGGTATATGAACGTCATTATTATGAGCAAACTATTATAAAGTTATGTTTCAGATGGCAGTAAATTTATCAAAAGAATAAGTAACTTATATTTGAAAAACGAGATGTAGTTCAGATAAGTCTACAAAGGTTATTAGAGCAGTTATAACTCCTGCTTACTAATTAACAGATACGCGAATACGGTTCATGCCATGCGTGAACCAAATTTTTCTTTAAAATAGATCTACACATAAGTCTATTGTAAGAAACTCCGTATTAGTTTCTCTTCTATCTTAGCTGGTGGCAAGAGTTTGTAGCATGAATTCTTTATTGGATGCATCCTAACAACTTCCCAAATGGAAGGAAATGGTCGAAACGACTGCGGTATTTTAGGTATGTACCTACATACTATCCTGTTGTCCCGTTCTATACATATTTAATAATATATTGGATAGAGAAGGATACTATACTTACTTACAAAAACTCTTAACGATTATTAAAAACACAGTCGATATTGAAGCCGTCCTTTGTTACCTGGTCACAGCGCGGTATTCTCGGTATCGAGCAGAAGATTTCATTACGTGTAGTGGCCGGCATCGTCTTTATAGTGTCATAAACGGGGAAATAACATTAAAAGGGATCGTAAAAACGACGACCTGTGGCATTGCATCCCTGACAGCTAGGCTAGGCTACGTTATATCTAACTCGCTGACTCATTCAGAAATATCAATACCAATTTAAATTGTGAAACAGTTGAAATCTGTATCAATAACCGGCTCATTAGGATTTCATCCAAATACTTTTTAGTAAAATATTTGAATAGTTAGGTATAGTATCTACACATTCAACATCAAAAACTTTATACTCAAAGCTGTGGCTAGTATAAAAATCGAAGGTCATTATGTCATCTAAACTAACTATATATAGGATACCATAGCCTTTTATAAAGTATGGTGATTAGTACTGGTGTTGAAGTCTGATGAAAAATGACTGCCTAGTCTGCGATTGTTATAATAATTAGGTACTAGCTGACCCGCCGCGGCTTCGCATGGGTTAATTAGTTTTACGCCCTAACCGTAAGTAGGTAGGTACTTAACACATGTTATTCCAAAGTCGGCTATAGATTCCGTTTTGTAGGTTATCGCCGTTGTACGCACTACATTATTACTAACGGACCATGGAAACCATCCGCCTGGGAAATCAGTTGAAATTTTGTTCCTATCAGTGGACCAGCTTTTGACCATGGCGGAGATCATAGTAAAGTAACACCTACAAATACAACAAGTAGGTTTTACCTTCTATACAAAAAGCTGCCCCAACAAAATATTCCTGCAACTCCTGCAACATATTATTATTATCACAGTCAGTATGTCAACACCATTTTCGGACTAAGTGCGTTCACCATATTTATATTCGCGTCCGTAACAATACATTAACAGTGGCCATCATGGGCGAGTCAGTAAAGGCACACCGCACAAAGCGGGCAACAGATGCTCGCATTAAAATTAACACGGCTGTTAATTGATGTAAACAACACACATATACGCACACATAGGCTAGTAATGGAAGTAAGGTATCACTCCATTTAATTGGCCATACATGCTGAGGTTACCGGCGTTAATTGGATCTAATAACGTTGCTGGGCCGCATTCAGACTTCACACGCAAATTGCTTTATCATTGGAAATTTAAACCACTGTGTTGATTTAGTTTTAGCTTTGTTTTGCTGGAATCTATTACCAAAGTAAACAGCGTTTAAGAGCTAATAATATATTAAAAAAATATAGGTCGACTTAAAATAAAATAACCGGCCAAGTGCGAGTCGGACTCGCGCACGAAGGGTTCCGTACCATTCTCTATTAAAACGAGCAAAAAAAGTAAAGTTTGTTGTATGGGAGCCCCCTTAAATATTTATTTTATTCTGTTTTTTAGTATTTTTTATTATAGCGCCAACAGAAATACATCATCTGTGAAAATTTCAATTGTCTAACTATCACGGTTCATGAGATGCAGCCTGGTGACAGATGGACAGACAAACAGACAGACAGACGGACGGACAGCGGAGCCTTAATAATAGGGTCCGTTTTACCCTCTGGGTATGGAACCCTAAAAATAATGGTCGTGAATTGCAGTGATAACCACAGTCAAGGTATAAGTATGACTACAAGATAATACCACAATACCTATACTTAATAGCTTAAAACAACCAGCTTGTTGATACAAAAATATACCTAGTCCGAAAGATTTTTGCAGCCACTGGAGAATGCGACCATAGTAGATGGTAAAGCATCTAACCCGGTAAGTTGGATGACGTAGGTTCAGAAAACGCTGGTTGCCAACAATTTTAGGAACTAATTAATAATTATATTTAGAAGTTGCATCACAGAGGATTGAAAAATATGACGCTTTACACGAGTTATATTTTTTTTCATGCTCTGTGAGTTGAATCAAGCAACTTTTTTTATGCGATGGAATGACGTGACGAGCTGGTCGTTCACCAGATGTTAAGCGACATGGCCGCCCATAACAGTTGCAGTGTCACTCGAAACATTAAAACAATAAAGTTTCGCATGACACTGCACTGCGCACGTCATCCTGAGACATCACACAGTCAAGTAATCAGATTACTAGACTGAGTGATCAGATCATAAAGTCTCATTTGCCCAGTAATTTCACTAGCTACAATGCCCTTCAAACCGGAACACAGTAGTGCTTGCACACTACTGCTTGGCGGCAGAATAACTGGTAAAGCGGTGGTACCTACCTAGACGAACTTTGCAGAAAAGTCCTACCACCAAGCAATTGTATTTAAAACTGTAAAGCTTCTATATTAATTACTTAGTAGGTACAACAATAATAACCGTTATTAAGTCAACATGGAACAGAACTATTACAACAACTCGCGTCCAAAGTTACCAGTAATTGTAAACATTTGAAAGCCTGAGCGCTGAAGTACGTAGCTTACGTTACTCAGCGGAACAAAGTGCCTCGTTTGCACCAAGACCAATAGTCGGACAGTGCATTAGTTAAATGGATACGCTTAACTGTATAGTTTCCGACTAAGTTGCTCCACAATCCAAACTGAAACTTAGATTACTGCTCTGAGAAATTGCAATCTGGAACTGTTGCAACTGAGATGAAACGTCAATGCTGATGTCAATGTTATCAAAGCTACTGTTCTCTTGGCATAGCCAGATTGTTTCAGTTCTAGATACCTAATCTTTCTATTTATAAAAGGCTTTGTCCTGACTGACTGACAGACACTAGGTGGTACTAGGTTTTACTAGGTGGTAGGACTTTTCTGCAAAGTTCGTCTAGGTAGGTACCACCGCTTTGCCAGTTATTCTGCCGCCAAGCAGTAGTGTGCAAGCACTGCTGTGTTCCGGTTTGAAGGGCATTGTAGCTAGTGAAATTACTGGGCAAATGAGACTTTATGATCTGATCACTCAGTCTAGTAATCTGATTACTAGACTGGGTGATGTCTCAGGATGACGTGCGCAGTGCAGTGTCACGCGAAACTTTATTGTTTTAAAGTTCCGAGTGACACTGCAACTGTTATGGGCGGCCGTGTCACTTAACATCAGGTGAACGACTTGCTCGTCACGTCATTCAATCACATAAAAAAAAAAAGACAACGTACAGCCCAAACCGCTCAACGTAAAGACTTGAAAGGAGGGTGGCTATCGTTTATAGCGTAAGCACGTGCTAAGAAAGGATTTTTGAAAATTCAACCTGGAAAATTCAAAGTTGGTGGAAAGGGTCAAAAACGTTTGTATGAAAAACCTACATTTCATGACGTATCACTATGTAACTTGGTATATACAAACAAGTATAAAAATAAATGAAATGTTATTTCTTAGTTCTTCAGGATTCAATCTTTAAGAGGGTGAAATAAGTAGTTAGTTTGTTTGCAAATTTAAAAAAGTTTGACCGTATCATACTGAAATAGAATGTGTAGAACATACAAAATAAAAAGATATGGATCTCGGCAAATTTTGGTTTCATCTCTTAAAGGGGTAAAACATCAACAACATGGTAAAATCGATTCGAAGATAGGTAGGTATTTAAAATTAACCTATTAAGTTATAGCGCTTTTAAAATTAGTCCCAAAAAAGGAGCGTTAAGGTAATTTTATCCCTGAAAAATAAACGGTTCCTGAGGGATAGTCCGTGCGGGCGAAGCCGCGCGCATGTGATAGTGTAATATAAACTTTAAAGACAATGTAATAGGTACTACTCGTAGATTTACAGTTTCGTGACATGTGTAATATAATAAGCATAAGACTGATGGATAGCATTACGTGAGATATAAATGACAGAACGAACTATCACGTGGATCATAAAGTGACGAAGACAATGAACTCATTCGAGATACATTATGCTGCAAGCAGAAAGTGTTGTTTCGTGATAATTTGATAATATTTCAGGTCAACTCTCCGTAAAATCGCAAGTGGAATGGTGAGGGCGAGTGTCGTAGAGATAGTAGCACTAAATGCAATATTCAAAACGAGTGGATGGGTCCCGTGCGACCCGCCAGACATACGTATGTATTGCTGATTGCTGTGAGAATAGTACCCCGGGCATGAATCTGCAACAGAGATTCATTCAAACACTCGTGCTTGTACTTTCATTTGTTTTTATATGGTTTTTATAGTGTTTTTTTCTAATGTTGCTATATTACACATGATACTCATTTTATGGTGAATATTTTTAAACGTAAGTACCTATACGCAGTAAATTTTTGTACCACCAGGAAGTTATGCAAGTTTATCTTATAATTAATACAAAAATAATTATAGTTTCCGTCCTGCAGGTGTAAAGTTTAATTGTAATATAGAGCCATTCTTTATCGGGTTTATTGCTTTTATTATATAATCGAGCTATGAAACTGCGCCAAAAATCTAAAAAATTTTTAAAGTCGCGTATTTTCCTTGTGTTCATAAAGGTTGGAAGGAACAAATACTGTGCATTTCCAAAAACATATCTACAAAATGAAAAATCATTTTTTCATTCAGCGGGGAGGTTATTGGCAAAGGTCGTGCGTTGTCAACCGTACATATTTGTTCACACAAAGCAACGCATGCATGAAATCCTATTTTACGGCTCGTATCCTTCCGTTTAGAGCGCCTTTTGAATGAGCCATGTCTGAGCTCACTCGAATATCTTAACCCGTGTGCTGTGAGTCAAGTAAGAATATCGACTATTTTCTTGAATGTATTCGTTACTTCATTATTTTAAAAACGGTTTTTTGTAGATATTTTATTCGTCTCACACGCGATATTGATGAGGATGGGAACCAATAATTTAAAAATTGTTAATACACGTGAATTTATACTTGTGATTAGATTCAATTATTTATCAGACATCCAATTTATTACCTGTACAGATTTACAGTACCTCCCACACATTTTGCAATAAGTTATTATTATAAAATCCATAATATCCCGCAGTGGTCGGCGCTAATTTACGGCGGTTATGGGTCGTATGGAAATCCGCTGGGCGGGCCGGCGCGCCGTAGATATAGCGAACAGCGGCTGGGCGTCGTCGAGTGTGCACGCTGCCAAGACTGGCCTTAAATTCAACTTGAAATCACATAAAACTATTAAACAGTTTTATCGTAGCTACTAACATTTTGTTCATAAATTAAAATTGAGCGAGTTTTCATTTGAAGACCATCTATAATCTATAATGATCGGTTTTGTTATGTTTGTTATTGTTATATTCTGTTAGGTTTCAGTGTGAGTGGTTTTGCAACTGTATCGCTTAAAATCAGGTGCACGACTGGCTCGTCACGCAATTTCATTAACATAAAACTAAATATAGTAACAATGAAAAATATGAGATGTGTTAATATGTTTCATTAAAAAAGAACCAGCCGATATGTTACTGGGTGTGCATAACAAGCCAGCCTGAAGCTACCCACGCCAGTGTTACGATAAACAATGGTGAAAAATAATATTGTACACGGATTGAAATGCGGTTAAAACTCCCGCCACCGACACAAAAGGTCCCGTGGGACCAGCGTTTATTGTTGGTCGCATTTTAATGAACTCTACTGTGGCCGATGAATACCGATGAAGGGCCTCTGAATACCGATGAAGGGCCTCATGTTTTGCCTCCTCTATTTTGTACACAACATGTTTGCAAAATGTGTTTCAGTTATTCATAGCTCCTCGATAGGAGTGCGAGCTCGCCATTCGTGTTACACCGCGAGCTGGCAAACATTAACCTAATATAAAATGGTTATAACAAATAACCATTTTATATTAGCATGTATTTGTATATCTTTTCGTTTCATTCGTATGTACTGTATTTAATATGAATCACATCAACTGCCGAAAGACGTCCTGCTGACCATAGGCCTCCTCAAAAAACGACACTATACCTTGTCCATTTTATTAATGGTTTCTTGACAGCTCACGCCCGTGAAGTTTCGTATTGTTTACGTTAAAAGTTCATACAAATAATATTGTACTTTTTTTTTTAATCAATGATAGGCTAACATTTGACCACGGTCTCACCTGATGGTAAGTGACGACTCGGTCGATGATGGAGCATGCTTGTCTAGAAGATACCGTACTTCATGAAATTCATCAAAACTAAATCAAAATGTACATTTATAGTATCGATTATTACATTTACGTGCCTAATTCGATTAATAATAATAGTACAACCAGAATGGTATCGCATTCGAGAATCTTTCGAACACACCTAACTTTTCAGTCGTCGAGCTGTCAAAAAACACTAATAAAATGGACAAGGTATACTATGAATAACTACACCCAATGAATATATCCTAATGTCTCACAGTAAAACAGGCTTTATTTTCAAAAAAGTCTGTTGACGATTAAAATAATTTGAAATATTTACGTTTAACTATTCTAAAGTCGTAAATAATAGGACGATATGACGCAAAAATTATTACCCGTAAGCAAAATAATTTAATGCGATGCTTCTAAGACGAATAACGGTGCGGACAATGAAAAATAATTAAAAGTAATAAATCTCTCGGCAGGTAACAAAAAGGTGAAGAGCTTAATAAACGTCGCATGTCTGCGGTGCGATCGTGGGAACCAACACACGTGCCGTCTGGAGGCAGCCTTATTCCGAACCATGCAAATTCTGGATACTACCTAATCAGTTATGGGAAAAAGCAAACTTTTGTATGAGAATGACTCTGGAATTCTGCTAAGAACAGCGGGGAGCTGATGGATGCAGGAGGCAGGCAGCCGCTCAAATTGGCGCTCTATGGAAGAGGCCATGTTCAGCAGTGGCCGTCTTCAGGCGGATGATGATGACTCTAGAAAGCACTACTAAACAAAAAACTATGTAGAAATTTATATTTTTACTGTAAACTGAAGCCGAACTGTATTTTGAAAACTGATTTCAATGAGATTAATACCTAATAATTGTGTATTTTCTTTATTCTGCTTCTAGTCACAGCAACTATCTTCATTTTTCATTTAATTGTAGTTCACAGAATAAGCCAGCTGAATGCCCTTTCTTTAGAATACGAGATTAGAATGGACACCCGAAACCATCGCTGTGCTTAATTACCATTTAATTACCAGTGATTCTTTTAAATAGTTTACAGGAATTAATTACCTTTTTAACAAGTCACCTCGCAGTCTCATATTATAATTTTTTCTTTGTTTACCGAAACAAAACGCATTCTATATTAATTTAGGTAGAGTAAGGACTTCATTTTTATTCAAATCAGGTCAGCTGTGATATCTACAAAAACAAACAAACGTCAAGATGTTGTCTGAAAATGACATTAATTTTATCATACGTTTTACAACCCAGACTATATGACCCTAACCCGTACTTTCTACCTACCTAATACCTATCTCGTACTAGTGTACTTGTCTTGTCACTTGTCTTACTTACTGTATACTTACATGATTTGTTATATGAATGCTAAAAATTAATGAAATATAGTTGTATCGGAAACTACAGCTTTGAAACTTGAAGAAGTAAGTGTTGTTCTAGCCAGATTGTTCCATATAGAACTCAATATTAATAGCTATGTTTTTTTTACTAATAAATAGGCCCGGATTTGACTGCAATCTCACCTGATGGGAAGTGACGATGCGGTCTACGATGGTACATGCTTGTCTAGAAGATACCTATTCACTCGCGACTTGAAGAGCTTCAGATTGTACTTATCGGATTTTACTAATGTATAACACAAAACGCTATATTTCCGTTTAGAATAGCATACTGCTCTTACATGCTAATGCTTTATATATTTCAACGCTTCATAGCTGCCAGTTAGAAAAAGACGTTGTACGCTATTTCTTAAGGTATCATAGACAAATAAGTAGCGGTTTCACCGAGCCCGTACCGTGCCCGTACCGCTCACTTTCTTGCAACAATAATGGGGTTAGGTGCTATATTTATGACCAACACTGGATAAAATTATGTGGCGTCGTGCTAATATTGCCAAGAACACGGCACGTGGCCTTTCTCACGGTTACTTATCATCCACTATGAATAGAATTCCTTTATTGAATCTTAAATCTTTGTCCCTACGTTCCTACATAGATGTAAAAGTGAAACTTTGTCTGTTTGCTCGTACGTTTGTTTGGCTTCCATAATAAAATGATTGAACTTAATTCACTCGGATAACTTCTACATAATTAATCATAGGACACTATTATTACCAAAACATTGGGAATTATCTCAGGATAGTAGGTATTTTACCGTAAAATTTTGGGACGCCTTCAGTATGTTAAAATTTGATGTATCACACTTACTAAGAGAGTAGTGCGAGTTCTTTAAGTTTTAAAAGAGTCCTCTCTAAGGGTAGGCAACGCACCGGCAATGCCTTCGGTGTTGCAGATGTCCATAGGCGGCGGTGACCACTTACCAGCAGGTAGGCCGCCTGCTTGTTTGCCACTCATCTCATAAAAAAAAACTATTAAGATTAGTTCCATAAGCATCATAATCGTCTTTGCCTTTTTCCCATTTGTTATTGGGCTCCCAATCTAACTTGTAGCGGCGAGCTACCAGAATTACACGAGCGACTGTCATCTGACCTCACAACCCATAAAGAACCAGTAACAGGAATGGTTAGACCAGGTGTCAGATTCTATCAGGCTTCTGACTACCCGTAACGATTGCCACACATGTTCATATGACAACCGGGACCAACGGTTTAACGTGCTGTTCGAGGCACGGAGCGATGGCATCGTAAAACTGCACATAACTTACTAGATAAGTCATTGGCGCAGGGCCGAGGATCAAACCCGGTACCGTAACATTGCGAAGCGCTCGGCCACAAGCAAGTTCGGTTTTGTTTGACGTCAAATATTGATATCGTAGCAGCTTCGTAGCTGCGTAGCACAAAGCGTAGCACTGCCCAAACAATTTTTTATTTATTTTTATAGTATCAAATACTTACACACGTAATAGTACCTACCAAAAGCTAATATAATTACAATAATACAATATTATTACTACTTGTTAAAATTAAGTTAAAACCCTAATAATTATGTTGATTAATTTGATATATTATGTCTTTGATATTTATTCAAAAACAATTTTATATATTAAATTATGCCATGGAAAGTTCAAGCTCACCTTAATTTATGGTAAATATAATTATCCTTATTTTAAACTTACTCTAAAAATCATCTTTTTAGATACGATAATCTTTTATAAACAGTATAAAGTAAAAATAGCAACGCGTATCAAAAGCTAAAGGAACAACACTCCGGCACGACAGTAAGTGTATAACAGAGGGGTTGAATAATTTACGAGTGCACCAACTTTGGCCACGACGGCCTGTTCTGTACAGATGCGAGGCTACATATATCACGCCCGCCCGAAGGTTACTTCAATAAAACTTCAGCGGAACTTATTCAAACGCGTCGGCCGGTGAAAGCTGTTTTTAACTTTAACCCGCAGGGATCCCTACACAAATAAAGAGTTAGCTGACGTTTGAAAGCGGATTTTTCCTGTGATAACTTATGTAAGTAAAGAAAATATTCTTGGCAGATCGCCATTTAGCTAAATTTTTATTTTTACAGGCAAATGGGCAGACGGCCAGGTGGATGGTGAATGCTCAACGCGAACGGATACCTGCAGTGACTGCGGGATAAAGCGAAAAGTGTATTGTTAACTTTGTACCTAGCTCGTACTATTATTAAAAATGTTGTATGTACCTCTTAAAGTTTTAGTAGAGTCGTGCTCATATTAAATTTTCTTCCCTCAACAGAGAACCTTTTTTGAACACAAAGATTAATGAATTCTTTATTGTCTTTAATAATTTATGAACTGTCAGTCAATCAGTAAAACTAGTCTAAAAACTACTTTTACTTTTTTTATGTAAGTGTATGACGTGACGAGCGAGTCGTTCGCCTGGTGTTAAACGGCCGCCCATAACAAATGCAGAGGTTTTGTTCGCTTAGGCTAATTTTTAAAGCCATTTAGGATTACTAAACGGTATTTATCAAACTATCACTTGTCTGAAAAACGCTGTCTGAATGAGACTGCCCCCCACTGTACATGTTTATGTTTAACTAGCAGCTCCCTTCAGCTTTGCACGGATATAATAGTTTTTGCAGCACACGCGATGAAATATTAAAATATATTTTAGGTAAGTTTTTTACACCTTGGGTTACATTATTGGAGTTTTAGTAAGGATCCCTAATTTTTTGAAAATATAATATAGCCTATGTTACCCGGGGATAGTGTAGCTTTCCAAAAGTAAAAGAATTTTTCAAATCAGTTCAGTAGTTTCGGAGCCTATTCAATGCAAATAAACAAACAAACAATCAAATCTTTCCTCTTTATAATATTGTTATAGAAGATTATTTTGGCGTGTTACATAAAAATTATGTTTATATTGTATTATGTACAATTTTGTAAGTGCAATTAGAATAATTTGTCATGGATTGATTTTAAGTGTAAACCACACTTCAGGTATATCTATAAAGATATCCTGTCCTGAGGTCAGGACACAGACACAGGACAGGATAGGTATCCTGTCTTAAACAGGTTCTATAGATGTCGCCACGACTGCTTAGTCGGTGAACACATAGTCCTTAAGATTTTCGCAGCTAGCGGTCATGTGAACATAGCCTAATTGGTAGGGCGTCTAATCTAGAAGGCGCGGGTTCAAATCCCGCTGGTTGCTAAAATTTTAAGAACTATAATATCTTTATAGAATAATTTATTTTTATTACATATTGACTTCTGTAAGCTTACACTGTGCCATATTCCGACAATTCACAATTTATTTGTTCAAAATATTCGTAAACTTTCTCAATACATTGTCAAAGAGCAAAATAGAAAGTTTGGAATTCTCCGCGATAATGTTTGAATAACTTCGCTCGAGTCGTATTGATAACTTTTGGGATGTCTTTATAGCAACAATCAGGAAGATTTTTGTAACTATTTCGCCTTTCCAAATTTTTTTTATATTAATTTTTTGATTTACTCCCCAAGGCAGCTTAACTTTGTTGCTATTTAAATGCATTTTCGTGAATCAAAGTTAAATATCAAGCAAACATTAATTCAGTTTAGTGCTCTATCTATACAGAATGTTACCTATTTAATATTCATTTCCTTATTACCTACTATGGTTTGTGTATTGCAGTGTCTGTTCAACACCGGTTTTGTTAACATTCCCGATGCGCCAAACAAGTTTGTCCTACACGCATTTGCATATAACTAGAATTGGCCTCAACTAGTGTTGCAACAAAACTTTTCCAGTAGTTGGTTCTGTATTGCCACAAAGTTTTTGCGCATTCTGTTACTTACATTCTAATCGATTAACTTTAAAATGTGCTTTTAGTTCTGTTTGTCTAATACTTCATAATTTTTCAAGGGTGCGGTCTACATAAAAACTACGCTATGATAATTTTATGCCAAATTCAAATGATTAATTGCAGTTATTTTTAGAACTTACAAAGCCTGTTTTATATTCTAAAGTGAAACCGATTGAGTGACAGATTTATATTTGTACCTATTAAGAAAGAAAGTATGAATACTCATCGCCATGAATTTTAATTTTTTTTTAATTATTACAAAGCTTCATTGTAACTTGTCCAGCACGTGTCCATTGTAACTTCTGAACGTGATTCAAGCAAAGTTTATTCTCGAGTGTCGGATTCGCGCACACACCCTGTGGATCCGCGACATCTGTGACAGCCGTCACGTCAACATAAAGCGCAATGCACACATGCGAGACGCCGTCAAATCTTGTCACTCTGAATATAGAGTAAATACTCGAGTTTGGAGCACATTGGAGCGGCTCTCTGCTCAAGCACACACTCAAGTCGCGCGACACTCACCGGGTGTTTATCAGACTGTGTAAACAATCTCTTCCTTGTGATTTATGTGTTACGTGGATTGGTTTTAAAATAATATTTTCTTTGTCGTGAAGGAAATATTAAAAATTGTAGTCAATAGGTTGGTACACACACACTTTTATTTTTATATTAGGCATTTTAGCGATCGCTATGACTGAAGCTGTTAGCTTATTCGTAACTTTTCCAACTCCAAATAGTTAACAGTACCACTATGAATTCTGGAAAACTATTGAATTCATCCCATCAAGGTTGGAACAGACCGGCGCGGTAGGCCGCACGGCCTACCGTGCGAGTGCGTCAGTTTGTTTCAATCTTTAATTCTATGTTGTGTACCACTTACATAAGTTATAAAAATAATTTTTTTGAGTATTTTTTTTATTTAAACGACTGTCGATATTATACTTTAACATGTTTGAACTATTAGATTAAGTATTTCACATAAGTATTTATTTATTATAAAATATTTAACTGTTGTCTATATCAAATGCCAAACTTCTGCAAAGCTATTCCGAAGCGAGCTTTTAAAAGCACGTGAGATAACACGACGCAAACGTACTGCACGGTATTGTCGTAGACAGTACATTATCTCTTCATAGTAAGTTTCGACAATTGCAGTGGCCTAGGGCCTAGAGGAACTATTTGATTTAGGTATATTCTATTATATAAAAGGCTTTGTCCTGACTGACTGACAGACAACGCACAGCCCAAACCGCCGGACGTATAGACTTGAAATTTGAAGGTTAGCTTCTTTTTATAACCTATGCGCGTGCTAAGAAAGGATTTTTGAAAATTCAACCCTTAAGTGGGCGAAAAGGGTAAAAAACGTTTGTATGAAAAACCTACATTTCGTAACGTATCGTTTAGAAACTTAACACATACAAACAAGTATAAAAATAAAAGAAATGGTACTTTTTAGTTTTTCGAAATTCAACATTTAAAGGGGTTAAGGGGGGTCATTCCCTGGATATTCCATTTGCCGGCTTTTACGGCACCCACGGGATGAGATAGTGGTGGTCCTATTAGCAAAGCGGGACCACACTGCCAAGGATGACATAGGAAGGGTTGACACTTTGAATGCATACTTGGTTCTTTGTTTTAGAATTTGTAATTATGAAAATTGGTATTTGTACATCAGTCAATCACATCCAAAAACGGCAAAATAATTTTTTTTCCAGGGTTGATTTGAAGGGGTGAAAATGGGGTGGAAGATTTTAGTTAAAAGTTCTTTATTTTCAAAGTCACGTTTGTTAAACCAGTTATTATTAGGTACCTGTATGATTTAAAATAAAAATAACATTTTAAATTGATTTTCGTTGCTTATTAACGGTATATTAATTTATTTATTTATTTAAACTTAAGCACAAAAATAAATGTACAAGGCGGACTTAATGCTATGAAGCATTATCTACCAGTCAACCATTTACCATGTAATTAATTTGTTTCGAGTTGCCGATTGTTGTTATTTATTTGTTGTTAGTGACCACGGAAGTTTAAAGTCTTATATTTAATTGTTTTGTTTATTTTTGGGTTGATAACGTTTTTTTTTTGGAAACTGTTATAGACCGTTCACCGTAAGTTGTCCCCTGATGTATTTATATTATTTAAAAATAATTTCAAGTAAAACATATTAATCTGTGGTTAGTATATACAAGTTTAGATAATGCTTACATATTACTTTACATTTACGATAATACTTGCATACTTTTAAATAATATAAATACATCAGGAGACATGTTACGGTGAACGGTCTGTAGATTATTATGACGGGTATTTGAATTTTTTTTCGTGTTTATGTCAAAGTATACGCAAAAAAATTAAATCCAGTTATTACCAGAGATCTAAGAAAATTATTTCCTTCCTAGCTCTTACTACAATGTGACCATGAGAGGTCACTGCATGAGGCCACTTTAAAAAGATTAAGAAGATAAATAAGTAACCTCTTTACTTATGACGGTTTTTTAAACGACTCTCAAAATAGGAAGCGTAAGTTTATTTTATCCTGAAAAAATAAACGGTTTCTGAGGGATAGTCCACGCGGGCGAAGCCGCGGGCAGAAGCTAGTATTTCATAACACGCTTTAGTATTATACACTATACAGCAGCTTTAGCATTTAGTATACTATAATAAATATTCTAAATGCGAAAGTTTGTGTGTGTGAATATTGTTACCATGAATCTCCGTAACTACTAAACCAATTTTGATAAAGTTTGAAATGTAGATAGCTTATACGCTGGATTAACACAGGATACTTTTTAGCCGCGGGTGAGACCGGTGGATGCAACTAGTTTGTTATAATAGCAAAACCATTTCCAGGATAACTTAATAATCGAAAATAGTTATGGATTATTAGTATTTCAGGCATTGATTGAACAGCCTTCATCTAACCTTGTGATGTCTCACTCATCGCTAAATAGAAGAAATGCCTGAGCCTACGAATAAAACCCAAAGTGAAGAAAAAAGATATGATTTGAATGTAACTTTATTGACATTGTCACATTATGGAGTAACATCTTTTATTATGTAGATGTAACGATCGAACGTGTGGTCAGTGGCCACGAAAAATTTCTACATTTCAATAATTATGAATCAAACGAACTTACCTTGTGATGTTTGATTCCAATTATGCGAGGGATCTCAACCGAAGACGATATGGTATTACTATTGCAGCATACGTGATGTGGTGCTATCTTCGTCACACTTTTAGAGACAAGGCTACTAAAAAAATCTATGTAATGCCCCGTCTCGCTTACGTGCCAGCAGCGAGACCGTCCCGCTGCGCCGGCCGGTGCGCGGCCGTGAGCGCGCGCCTGGAACTTGTCATTAATTTTAGAGCCAAATAGGTAATCTACACTTTTAACTTTTTCTTTTCTCCCTCGATGAAGGGTGTATTTTTTGGGTGGGTGGGAGTGTCACATCGTCTTCGGTTGAGATCCCTCGCATAATTGGAATCAAACATCACAAGGTAAGTTCGTTTGATTCATAATTATACTTCGGGATCTCAACCGAAGACGATGTGGTATTACTATTGCAGATGTTTAGAGTGCATGGTAGAAAGAAAAAAGGAAAGTGTATAATTTCTATCTTCCATTTGTTTTTAACGTAGGTACCTAGCGCTCAGAGAATCAATAATATGAATCGTTAAATCAAATTATGGTATTTATGGTAATCAAGTAACATTTATCTCTATCTTAACTAAATGATTAGTCAATAATAATAAATGCATTTGATACCGGTTTAATCAAAATAACTTCATTAAATCAGGTCTGATTAAATATAGCATTAAAAATTTCTTACTATCGGTAGACAATTTCTCTAATGTAATATAATATTTTAAGAATATATTGGGACTATCACTCCAGCCTGCAGCCTTGCGGGCCACTTCAAGGTTTAGGCCTGACCTGTAAGCCGCTGATGTAGATGCATGGCGACAGCTCCAAGAATCAATATATCTACGCCACTGTCTGAGTATACCTTTTTAAGCCAATGTCCAAGAGTTTGGAAATCTACTTTTTTATGAGGTCGTCGGAGAGCAATAAAGAGGTAGTCGTCCAGCTGATTGTTACGTAAAAACTGCCGTTTTCTCAAAATCTACTTATTTATTGCTGTTGTTGGACATAATAATAATAATTCTTTATTTTCAGACACAGAAAATAAAATAGTACTAATATCAAAGGCTTTTCTCGAATGAAGGGTAACCTGATAATGGGTTGGAAGGTCCTGAAAAGGTCTAATTTTTTTTTTTTTTTTTTTTTGTCATTTTTAATTTCAATGTAGGCAGCTTCTGCACAGATGTGTTTCAGCTGTATTTAACTTAATGTTTGCATTCTTTGTGCGGGAGCAATTGCCAATAAAGCGATGCATCTTCGAGACAACTTATCAAGACTGATATCAGTATACGGATCTTAACCTATATACAGTAGATTAATTTGTAAAGGAAAAATTTGAATCACGAGCGGGACTTGAACCCGCATCCTATATACAGTATACACCTTTTATAAATATAAATAATAAATATGAATTTTGATGTTAGGAAAGAAATTACTTGGGTGCTAGATGCCTCGAATACATTATAATTATTATCTTGGCAAAACATCCACCACTATTTTATGGATGAATTATATTGATTCAAAGTTTGCATTGCAAATGAGGCCATGACAATATTCAAATAGGCGTCTGCAATTCTTCGATTTATCATCGATTTCCTGATAATCTGGCTCCTACCAGGATAAGGTCTACGTATAACTGATGGTACGTTCTAAGAGGTGAATGCAATAAATATTTGTCAGACCCAAAGAGTTTTTCTGATATTATTAATTTTGTCCACAGTGGGTACCAAGGATGTGAACGCCAATAAGGTACCACTAATATGCCTTTATTTTTTGCAAAACCTTAGTTGTAATGCTAAACGGAGGAAACGCATAGAAAAAAATGTTTCTCCAACTAAAAATAAATACATCTACTATTTCACACTGGAGATCAAGTTTCTATGAAGAATATCTCAAATCCTTTATAATTTTGTGAACTAGCAAATAGATCGAAAACTGGAGTTCCAACATATTTTTAATATTTTTAAATACATATTGTACAAGCCCCCATACTGTATGTAACTTAATTTTTCGGGACTCGTGATCGTGATATTTTCCGATGATTAGACATACGATGCAAATACATGAATGTTTTTTAAGCGCACACCATGGCCAAATATTTCTGGCTATGCCATTCAAATGTGTGTGTTGCACACCCCCCATTTGATTAATGTAATAATGGCTGTAATATTATCGATTCGCAACAGAATGTTGCAATCTTGTAGCTTAGAGGTAAATATGTTTAATCCATTAAGTGCTGAGAGTAGTCCTAAAGTATTAATATGCATCTTAAGTTCTGCTTTTGTTCAGTTACCATGTGCGCTTTGATCCTTGTATTTTATCCCCCAGCAAGTTGTAGATGCGTTACTCTATATCGTAAGACAATAGTCGTTATTACGAATAGGACAGAGAGAATCAATTATATTATCTCTCCACCATTCAAAGGCTTGTTCAGGGAGGTTGGTATAACCATAATTTTACCATAGGTAAGTGTATTATCCAAAGCCAAAACTTTTCACGTTCGAACAATTTTGTATGTGCCCATCCATATTTTACAGCAGGACATGCGGATATCAACAAACTGAATTTAGTAAAACATTTATCGAACATTTTTTCATCTTTAAGAAGAATTGTAATGTCTTATCAAGAATGCGTGTTTTTTCTCTAGAAGTAAATAAATTGTCATATCTATGGTAACAAATACCAAACATTTACATTCAGTAGAGGGCATGAAATTACTTTTCTATGATAAAACCTAATGACAATAGAATTTTTTGTTGTATTAATATTGTCAGCACATTAATTATAAGTCTCTGCTATAGGTATATATAAAATCATTTAAGTAATTAACTGATATAAAACCATAAGAGCGCAAGTATTTAAGCACAGGTTTCAATATCTTAGTAAAAACAAAGGGTGCAGTGCAAAGGCCAAGTGACAGTACATTGTACACTGGTATAGCTGGAAGTACCATTCGAATCGCAACATTTTTCTATCACTAATATTTACTGAGGCTAAATGTAAGCGTCTTTTAGATCTAAAGTTGTCATGACATAATTTTCATTTAACAACCGTTCTATGATCTTCCATCTTAAAGTGTTCTAACCATATGAACTTATTAAGAGCTTGAGGTTTAAAATAAAGCTACGCTCTCCATTCGGCTTCGGTACTGTGAAAATAGGTGATAAGAATTGGCCTTTACATGGAGTACATTTCGATACTTATTATGTTTGAATTTAATAAGTCTATGATACAATGGTCGATGATTTTGCTTTCAGATAGCGATTTACAAGAATTCTGAGGAGGTATTGGCTGTACAGGTTCCGTTTTAAACGGTATGCTGTATCCTTGTGCCCCAGATAACAAAATAGGATCGTCCGTAATATCACGCCATTTGTCATAAAAAATAAAGTAATCGGCCTGCAATAGGTACCTGTTATATAAATGCTACTGCCTCCTGGTTCTCTGGCACGCAGAATAATTATTCTGGTGATATTTGGAACCGTGGCGGTGATCCCGCGAAATGGTGCTTGCCTCCGGTTCTGACGCGGCTCGGTGGCTGGTACTCGTTGCATCCCCCTCTCGTTTAAAGCTCCCCGCTGGTTTTGTGTGGTTGGAGGCGACTAGAATGCAGTATGTTGTGTGGTGTTCCTCATCTCTAGGCCTGATCTTGAAAATGCTTTCGAAGACTCCAGATACTTGGCTTAAATGTCTCCAAATAATAAAAAAATCGTCTATTTTGTAGTTTTCATAATATCACGAGTTTGACTATTAGCAATTGCATATTTTCTTGATTGTAATTCTCATGGCTATCGCAAAGTAAGCGTCCGGCGTCACATTATTTCTTGTGCTTGAATTTTTTTTTTTTTTTTTTTTTTTTTTTTTTTTTTTTTTTATACCAATTTGCTTTCTTTAGGTAACCCATAACGTTAAATATTTGACCATCTAGCTGTAATGTCTTTGTGCAAATCATCACCATAGTCATTCTGAGTTGTGGGATCATTACCAAGCATCATTAAAATTTCTGGGTCCAGTACCTCGTCAATCAGTTTTGAAGTTGAAGGTCCTAGTTCTTCTATAGACGTAACGTCTCTTAAGGCTGTTGTTGTATCTGTTTGGTTAAACTCAGTTCCGTTTTGAGTAGTCTCTTTGTATCTTACTACAATGTCACCATGAGAGGTCACAGCATGAGGCCATTTAAAAAAGATGAATAAGTAATCTCTTTATTTATGACGCTTTTTACACGGCTTCCAAAATAGGAGACTTAAGTTTATTGTATCCTGCAAAACTAGATGGTTTCTGAGGAATAGTCCACGCGGGCGAAGCCGCGCGGGCACAAGCTAGTAGTATTACTAAAGTAATACGATAGGCACGTCTAAGTATATTACTTAAGTCTTAACACGATTTACGTGAAGAATGTACCTAGTGACTAAGTACGATTTACGTAAGGTATAATATTAAAAATGTTCTTTACGGAAACCAAAATGGAATATTTTATTGTTAAATAATGAGAAGTATTGTTATATAATCATGGCCCGACTTAAATGCATTGGTGTTGAGGGTAGGTAGCGGTTAGTATCGCTTATAGGATTTAACTGTAGCCTTAACACGGTTAACGTGAAAAATGGTATGCCTCAACACGATTTACGTGGAGAATGTTATGCCTCAACACGACTTACGTGTAGAATATTAAGATGCCTCGACACGATTTACGTGGAGAATATTATGCCTCAACACGATTTACGTGGAGAATATTATGATGCCTCGGCACGATTTACGTGGAGAATATTATGATGCCTCGACACGATTTACGTGGAGAATGTTATGCCTCAACACGATTTACGTGGAGAATATTATAATGTCTCGACACTATTAACGTGGAGAATGTTATGCCTCAACACGATTTACGTGGAGAATATTTTGATGCCTCGACACGATTTACGTGGAGAAAATCAGTGCCTGTACACGATTTACGTGGGCACGTACGTAGCAATTAACCTGTCTTTTTTACTACATCGGTTTAAGGACCAGAACTTTTCAGGTGAGAACAGCAATAATAAGGCTTGAAATATTTAAATTCATACCTGGGAGTCCTGTTTCATGATATTCATGAACACTAAAACCCTCATCGTTGGATGACTCAACACTTTGACGGGAACAATCACTGTCTAATATTGAACTATTCCTCCGTGGTCTATATTTCTTCAGCTCAAGTGCAAGTTTCTTCATCTTTTTACTCATTTTATCCTTTCAGCCATTATTAGAAGCCCCAAATGTTATATTATAATTATTTCCGAAAATAAAACAAATAACGTAGTGTGATTCCGACAACACAAAACACGTAATGACAAGTTCCAGGCGCGCGCTCACGGCCGCGCACCGGCCGGCGCAGCGGGACGGTCTCGCTGCCGGCACGTAAGCGAGACGGGGCATTACATAGATTTTTTTAGTAGCCTTGTCTCTAAAAGTGTGACGAAGATAGCACCACATCACGTATGCTGCAATAGTAATACCACATCGTCTTCGGTTGAGATCCCGAAGTATAATTAATTATAAAATAACTACAATGGATATTACGAAAAAAAAATTAGTGTCTTAGATTGGTCTATATTTTCATAAACTAAAATAAAATGGAGCTCGATCAATTTTGGACATCCCCCATTGCTTCAATATAGGTACCTACTCTATTTGTTTGTTTCTATTGGAGTCGCACTAGATATTCTTGTTTCTTTTTGTGTTTAAGACTAACTTCCACGATGTCACACCTGAGTCGATATATTGTTTATATTTGATAATGTAAAAGTACCCGTACGGAACCATTAGGTAATAACTTTTCCTCTTGTCTATCTTACCTCTTTATTAGTGTGTGCATATTTATTGCGGTACTTCTTGCGAACTTGAATACTGTATTCTACAGTAAACACGTAGTACGGTTTGCTCAGTATTCCCCGAGTGGAGTTAAACGGAAGACGTCGCAAAAAGAAATAAACATCCTTCTGCTAACTCTCAACTTGATTTTCCGCGTTTTCCAAATACTCTGGGGATTTGTTTAGTTGCTAGTTATGGATACGAGTTAATGCGTACAATGTTTGAAGTAGTTACCTAATATGTTTCCTTTATTATAGTTATTTTAAATAATATTAAAAAATACTACATAATATAATAATTAGAAGGTATTCTGCAGTCCTTTTCTAAAGAGAAATATTAGTTATCCGAAATAAAAAGTCTGTATGTTGATCTTGATAATATAAACAAATAGCGTACAAAAATGGTTCCGCCGTTTTCACAAATAGACAAAGCTTCATTTTTTTTATTTTATAAAATTGGACATAAGTACCCATTATTACGCCATATACAATTTGCAAGTTAGACATCATTTTTAGGCAATTTGCTTTTTAGGCATTTTGTTTGTAGGCAGTCTGATCATAAAGGACTAGGGGGACTAAATGGTAGGACTTTCTGCAAACAACTTTGCAGAAAAGTCCTACCTCTAGGTATCTAGGTATCTCTTCTAGGTAGGTACCACCGCTTTGCCAGTTATTCTGCCGCCAACCAGTAGTGTGCAAGCACTACTGTGTTCCGGTTTGAAGGCCATTGTAGCTAGTGAAATTACTGGGTAAATGAGACTTTAGGATCTGATCGCAAAGTCTAGTAATCTTATTCCTATACTGTGTGAAGTCTCAGGATGACGTGCGCAGTGCAGTGTCACGCAAAACTAAAATATTAATTTAAAGTTCTGAGTGATACTGCAATCCGTTGTGGGCAGCCATGATGCTTAACATTAGGTGAACGCCTAGCTCGTCACGTCATTAGTTTAAAAAAAGTTTCGTATTGCTGCTACTGAATACATGGTCCGGTTGGGTAGCAACTATAATTTTACAAACGCTACGTGTGTGGACACCCTTGCGCCGTCACATCTTCCTGGAACACAAAATAAGGCTGGTGCGGCGGCGGATTCTGCTGAGCAACTAAAAAGGCGCAAATACAGTAAACTTGATAGCGGTTTTATATTTGCGCCTTTTGGGGTTGAGACGCTTGGGCCTTGGGGACCGAGTGCTCACCAAATTTTCAAATACCTTTCCAAACGTCTGGTCGAGGCAACACGTGACCAAAATGCTGGCCTCTACTTCGGCCAAAGGTTGAGCATTGCCATTCAACATGGCAATGCTGCCAGCATATTGGGCACGTTGCCTACTGGTAGTGGTTTGTTAGATTAGGTTGTTGTTTTTATATTATTTAGCTTATTAGGGTAGTTTTGTATTATATTGTTAATTTTATAGTACTAGTGTGGTAGTAGTTTAGACTTTCGTTTATTAAATAATTTATAAGTACATTTTACAAATATGTATTCTAATGCCAACCCTTTCGTTATCAATTTTAAGTGTATTTGAATAAATACACTTAAATTGATCGTGGATAGCCAGAATCCATTCAAAGATTATGTTTTTGTTCTGATTAGCAGAGGATTATTAATTTTTAATGAAGTCAATTTGTGTAAGTCCATTAACGCGCCCGCCGGGAAGTTTTCCAATATCGTCGGGTCGGTGCGCGCTGCGGGGTGAACAGGTAATTTCAAGGTTCAACCCAAGTTACTTAATGTGACACCAGCAATTTCGGTACAGAGGCTATTTTTATGAAATGGTCAGTTAAAATTAGATTTTGGAAACCGCTGTTTAAAGAAAGTTAAGCATAATTTACCCTATCAAAAGTTTGATTTGCTTATTTGTCTGAGGGTAGATTATTTTAATTTTGTTGAAAACAAAATATAATCAAATACAAGGTGAGTCAATAATATATATATTTACCTAGATTAGCTATATCCGAAAACTTATCACATCATGTCAACAAAACTAGGATAACAAATAATTAAATTATTGAAAAGGCAGATTGCTTTTTACAGCAGATATGCACAGAAGTATTAATTATGTATATTGGTACCCTTATAGCTGTTACAGACTAACATCATCATCATCATCATCATCAGCCTGAAGACGTCCACTGCTGAATATAGGCCTCCCCTAGAGCGCGCCACCTTGAGCGGCTGCTCGCCTCCTGCATCCATCGGCTCCCGGCAGCTTTCACCAGGTCGTCGGTCCACCGAGTGCCCCCACTCGGTGGACCGACGACCTGGTGAAAGCCTACACTGCGTGTCCGGCCTACACTGCGTGTTCCGGTTCGTGGTCGCCACTCAAGAACCTTTCTTCCCCATCGGTTGTAAGTTCTACGAGCGATGTGGCCTGCCCATTGCCATTTCAACTTACTAATTCTAAGAGCTTTATCGGTCACTTTAGTTCACAGACCAACTGACTTTGACTGAGTCTGTGTAGTCACAGACCAACATGCTGCCTTCCGATAGATAAATATTCAGGTAGGTTTATTACTTCATCTTATAAGTACGAACATAAACAAAAAAGATACCATTTGGGATTGGAAGGAGTTCATTTAGGTACTGACGCAAACGTATACAAATAAAAAGGGACCACAAGGAAATGATCATCATGAAACGTTTTTATTTAATTTGCAATTTTGTCAGCATTATTGTGAATTCCTAATCTAAAGGTAAAAGACATTGTGACGGGACTCGATTAAATTAAGTTACTACAGCGAAAAAGAGAGCAATTTCGATTCTCATGGAATTCAAATGAGCTTTTTATTCAAACTGAGGACTGTTGGAAACACTAAAACAGACGGTTCCACTCCATTGCATTAGATGAATACGGTTACTCCCTTCCCATATATTAGCTCCCTACTGCTAATGTCTGCGTTATGTTTTAACCCAGTTTTTGAAAAGGTTTGTATCTTCTGCGGTTAACCAATTTCGTGTTGGAAAATGTTTATTTTTTTAATGGACAAAGTGACTATGTGTATTCTTTAAACTAATTACTATAAAAATAACAACAACTGCTAAGTACTACTAGTACTACTAGTAAAATTAGTTAGTACAAGAAAAAAAAACAAACATTTGGAATGTATATTAGCCGCGATGACCTATACACAGTCCAAATGCTCTACACAAGTTCTGGTAGGCAGCGTACCCAACATGCTCGCAGCATTGCCCCGTGGAACTGCAATTCTGACTCGTTGTGACAAATAAGTTCCAGCATTTGGTCACGCATCACTTTGACCAGGCAGTCTGATTAACTTAAAAAATAACGCGATGGGCTCCGCCCGGTCCCCACGGAGCCACAGGGTCTCAAGTCTCAACACCAAACGGCTCAAATATGTAACCAGTACCGAGATTAATATATTTGAGCTGTTTAGCTGCTCAGCCAAATTAGCCACGGTGCCTCGGGAAGATGTGACGGCCATAGTGTCGACGCAAGTAGCATCCCACACTAAAGACCGCCCCACCTTCCAGGGAATGCAATGAGAGTCATTCCGTCAGGTCTTTTACCATCATCATGCATGGGACCATTCGGTTCGAGAATGGCTGCAACATTAGCGGTGGCAAAAGCCCGTTTTATTATTTACATATGAATTTTCTTGGTAAAATAGGCTGTATTGAACAGAATTAGATTGTTCCAACCCGTGAAATTGTTGAAAAAACAAAGGGAACGGAAGAGGAAGGGGTTTGGTCGAGATGGACGTTATCCCGTGGTGCTATAAACACCTCTGCTTAGGCGGTGTGATGCAAGAAGATAAAAATCTATGAAAGAGTGTCAAATATCTATGAAATATATACTACAGACGCCTTGCGGGTTCACCCGCAGATTGCTCATTTTCCTAAGGAACTTTTAATTGTCTATAGGATAAGAATCCTATGTTGGACAACGTTTTCCTTTTATGTTAGTAGTAAGTGCTTTTAAATATTATTTCTTGTTTTAGAGATTATATCAAAGTTCTTTTATTGATATGTCGACGTTATCTTAAAAATTTTCTTTTCTTTTTTTTTGTGCCTAGTTCTTATTATATTTTTGTTACTATAGCAGTACTCTACACTACTACGATCTCTTAAAACCACGCTGAGGCGATGGATGCAGAAGGCAAGCAGCCACTCAATGTGGTGCTCCTGTGGGGAGGCCTATTTTCAGCAATGGACGTATTCAGGCTGTCGATGATACCACTACTATATGTATACCTTTCAAAGTTAAAGTTAGCAGGGTAAATAAAATAGCAGATTATAATAGATATCCTTTATTTATATACTTTGTTCTAATAGATCTTACATACGAAAGCCAGGCGATATGATAGTGAAATGCGATTATATTCATTTTACATATTACAATACTACATTATGGATATTTTTAAAGCTATAGAATGCCTTTTAAAGCAAATAGTACCAAAGGCTAACAAGAGACTATTGAAACAAATTTAATATTGTATATAAGAACATTTTTGATATTCAAATTACATTTTGATATGGTTAATTTTGTCTAAATTCACCTTTACCTTATAAATAATTTACGTACAATTTTTTTTCTGAAGTATTAATTCAATAATAAGTATATTTTTAGAGCAATCTACCTTCATGACCGAATATTTAAATCAGGAGTATCCTAAAAATATAGTAAATAATATTATTATCTAAAAATTAGAATAGTTATAATCTCTAAATAGTTTTATTTAAATTAATCGCTACTTCTAATAGCAAAAGTTTTTATGGCGTAATTAGAACATTCTATCCGAAAATATCTATGTATGATTTTTGAGGCCATTCAATATCTATATATTTATAGTTAACATTTCCCTATAATTAATAATCTTATCTAACAATTAAATTATATAGTAAATAGGTATACAATTTTAGCACTAAAAAGTTTGATATTATATTATAAGTACATTTTACTTATAACTAGAACTTTTGTAAATCATAAGTATTTCAGTATTTACAAGAATTATTTACAATTATTATTATTACTTTAAAATATTTTCACTATAAACTGTTTCTACATAGCAACTATATCTAATAAATACCTATGAATGCCTACCGTCGTCGTCGTGGAATAGCTTAATTAATATTGTGTCCAGGTTTTGGCTGTAAACAACAAATACATAAGAATATTAAAACAAAATGTATCAAAATAATAACTGTGTTATAATATTGTTACTTCCGAAACATACTTCACCGTTGTGATGGGAGACTTCAATGCGAAGTTGGGCACAAGGAATAGCGATGAGCTGAGAGTGGGGCCATTTGGATACGGGCAGCGGAACCCTCGAGGACAGAGGCTGGCTGACTTCATGGAGAAGGAGGGACTCTTTATGATGAACTCCTTCTACGAGAAGCGGCCATCCAGGAAGTGGACGTGGATAAGTCCCAACGGTTCCACTAAAAATGAGATAGACTTCATCATGACGACCAAGAAGCACATATTCGATGATGTCTCTGTGATCAGCAAGGTGAAAACCGGTAGCGATCACCGTATTGTTAGAGGCACATTGAATATCAATGTTAAGCTCGAAAGGTCACGTCTGGTGAAGTCTACGCTCCGTCCAAATCCTGTCCAAATCCAAAACCCCGAAGGCTTTCAGCTGGAACTCCAAAATCGCTTCCAGTGCCTAGCCGACTGTAACACAGTGGACGAGCTAAACGACGGGTTGGTGGAAACTGTCCAAGCTGTTGGATCGAAATTCTTTAAGACCCAACGCCGAAAGAAGACTCAAAAGCTCTCAGGAAAAACTCTTGAGCTAATGGCCGACCGGAGCGAAATGAAGCTGCAGTCTTCAGTTGATATGTCAGCCTACGGTGAACTCAATAGACGAATCTGGAGTTCCTTGCGACACGACTTGCGTGCTCTTAGTACTTCACGTATTGAGGCCGCAATTGAGCGGAACCAAGGCTCTAAAGTGTTCGCAAAGGATTCGTCTATTGGGCAACACCAAATGACAAAACTGAAGACCGAAAATGGTAGCGTCATTTCATCCAAGCCTGAGATTCTGAGAGAGATCGAGAACTTCTATGGACAGTTATACACCTCGACACGTAAGCCCGCTACTAACACAGCTCAGGACATCAGAGCCAAGTTAGTCCGACACTATACCGAAGATATCCCGGACGTCAGCCTGTACGAGATTAGAATGGCCCTCAAACAGCTTAAAAACAACAAGGCACCAGGTGAAGATGGAATTACGACCGAACTTCTGAGAGCGGGTGGTAGACCGGTACTTTTAGTCCTCCAGAAGTTATTTAATTCTGTCATCCTTGAAGGTATAACGCCAGAGGCATGGCACAAGAGCGTGGTGGTGCTCTTGTTCAAAAAAGGCGATAACACCTTATTGAAGAACTATAGGCCCATCTCGCTCTTGAGTCATGTGTATAAGCTGTTTTCGAGAGTCATTACGAATCGTCTCGCACGCAGGTTTGATGAATTCCAGCCTCCCGAACAAGCCGGTTTCCGAAAAGGCTTTAGCACCATAGACCACATCCATACGCTGCGCCAGATTATACAGAAGACCGAAGAGTATAATCGGCCGTTATGCCTAGCGTTTGTGGACTATGAGAAAGCCTTCGATTCAATCGAGACTTGGGCGGTGCTGCAGTCCTTGCAGCGATGCCAAATTGACTATAGGTATATCGAAGTTTTGAAGTGTTTGTACAGTAAGGCCACTATGTCAGTCCGACTACAGGACCAGAGTACGGAACAAATTCCATTGCAAAGAGGCGTGAGACAGGGAGACGTTATTTCTCCGAAACTGTTCACAAACGCATTGGAGGATGTTTTCAAGCTCTTGGAGTGGAAAAGATCTGGCATCAACATAAATGGCGAGTACATCACTAACCTTCGTTTTGCCGATGATATAGTCATAATGGCGGAATCGCTCGAGGACCTTAGCACCATGCTCAACGACCTCAGTAGAGTCTCCCAGCAGGTTGGTCTTAAGATGAATATGGACAAGACAAAGATCATGTCTAATGCTCATGTTCCACCTATACCGGTAATTGTTGGGAACGATACTCTCGAAGTTGTCGACAAGTATGTCTACCTAGGACAGATTGTCCAATTAGGTAGGTCCAACTTCGACAAAGAGGTGGCGCGAAGAATCCAACTCGGCTGGGCAGCGTTCGGGAAGCTTCGTCCTATCTTTTCGTCCAAAATACCGCAGAGCCTGAAAACGAAAGTTTTCAATCAGTGTGTGTTGCCAGTGATGACTTATGGAACTGAGACATGGTCTCTTACTGTTGGCCTCATTAGTAAGCTCAAAGTCGCGCAGCGAGCTATGGAGCGAGCTATGCTCGGTGTTTCCCTGCGAGATAAGCTCCGGAACGAGGAGATCCGCAGGAGAACTAAAGTGACCGATATAGCTCTTAGAGTTAGTAAGTTGAAGTGGCAATGGGCAGGCCACATCGCTCGTAGAACTGACAACCGATGGGGAAGAAAGGTTCTTGAGTGGCGACCACGAACCGGAGGACGCAGCGTAGGCCGGCCCCCCACTCGGTGGACCGACGACCTGGTGAAAGCCGCGGGGAGCCGATGGATGCAGGAGGCGAGCAGCCGCTCAAGGTGGCGTGCTCTGGGGGAGGCCTATGTTCAGCAGTGGACGTCTTCAGGCTGTTGATGATGATGATGATGAATCTTGTTACACCCGTAGCCATAAGCTTACCTTCATAATGCATGTCACGATGCATGCTGGGGCAAGTCTTCCCAGGATACTGGAAAATGAAACAAATTGAAGCATGAAATACATAAAATCCACTTACTCGCGTTAACATTGTGAAGTACTGAAATAGTTCTATGGTGTTTTGTCTCTATCTATAATTTTTTTTTTTTTTTATAAAAAAAATAGCCCCAAACTAAGCATAGCTTGTACTATGGGAACCAGATAACTGATGTAATACTTAGATACTTTTTGTTTGTAAATACATACATAGAATACAATATAACACCCAGACACAGAACAAACATCGATGTTCATCACACAAATGTTTGTCCCGAGTGGGAATCGAACCCACAACCTACAGATCAGAAGGCAGGGTTACTACCAACTGAGCTATCAGGCCAGTCAATTTGATTTTGAAACGGGCAAAGATAAAAAGAAAACAGCTATTTCACTGTTATGCAGTGTTTATTAGTAAAAAGAGCAGTAATGTAAAAATTGAATATCAACTATCTTTCCAAACAAAACATATTTGATATTAAATTTTAACAGCAGCACTTGTTAAGCTTGGATTATATTTAAAAAACTAATAGAGACACACACATTGGTTTGGTACATCGTAGGTACATTGGTTTTGAAATCAGGAGCAATTAATAATTATTTAATGTGCATCTTCTAGAGATATAGGTATACCTAATTAAAAACTAGAGCTAATATTTATTAAGGCCTACTCTAGCTATATCATTCTCTCGATAAATAAGTAATTTGAATAAACTGCAGCCCATAATTGTAGTTATACCATTCCTTTAAAGATTTCATATCACAGTATATTAATAGAAAACTGAAATCAGAATAATATAGACAACTTTAGACCTAGTGATTCCATTAGGTCTAAATTATTTATTTATAGATTATTTATTGTGGGATGACTTGTAGAAAATGCTTTAGCATTAAGTCCTTCTTCTGTACTCTTGAAGTGCAATAAATAAATAAGTAAAATTGTAGTATTCTGCCCTCTAATCTCACTTCATTATTTTCCCACATCACTATCCTACCTTGCTAAGATCAAAGTCGATATTGGTCCTCACAGCACGGTGGTGCAGCGGCTGCGGCGGACGGAAGTTGTTCCCAAGCGGCGCTTTCGGGTGTCGCGCGTCTCCTTGCATCAGACGCCTTAAACCGTGTAGCTGAGACCGGAAAATTAAACTTTTAGCGGTATTCTTTTACTTCTTCAATAACATAGAGTGGTAACGCTCATTACTCTCGCATAAAATATTAGTAGAATGGCCCTACATGTATATGGTACCTACAAATTATGAAACTTAATACGTAATTGTTACCAAAAAAGTTACAGAAACTGATGTGCATGTACATCTCAAATATTATCTGTAATGTAATAAATACCTTCAAGTATTCACACAATCGATTGCTAATTCAAACCTACAGCGTGCAAAATAAAATACACACTATTACTGTTTGCTAATTCGGAAATCAAACGAAATAAGGAAATGACAATTAAAATGAAATTAAAATGTTTCCACATTTACCAGCAGATACGAGTTACTGGTAGCCGAATACAAAGTCAGCAAACGATTATGGTTCCCACATAAACCAATATAGATATGCAACTGAACATAGGTACTACAGCCAGTATGAAAGCTATCAGTGTTAGTAATTTCGCAAACAGAATGGCACCGCGTGCATACGAGCATGTTCAACTTTCATTATAACGTTGTAAACAGCCAGGGTGGAGAACGATATCAAGTAAATTGAAATTTCTTCCTTTTACATGGTACTCGTGATAGTGAGTGTTATGTGGGTGCATCAAAGCAACAGTAAGGACTCTGACTAAATGAATTACATCAAAGTGTAAGATCAATACTCACTACTACCTATTATTTAAAAAAAAGGAATATTTTAAAGTAAAAATGTATAGGAAATTCATCGTATGAAATGTTTGTTTTCCATAAAGAAGACGTAAATATCTACAACGCATAAGTCTGAGTACCTAATATAGGCAACTAAACCTTACGCTACGTCACAGTTCCATTTTATCGTTCAATAGCAAGGTCCTTTAGGTTTTGGGTGAACTCTCTCGTGCTCTCACACTGATGATCAGTTCTTAGTTTATGGTAATTTATATTTATCTTATTGCAATAGAGTGCAATCTAATTTACTTTCAAAGAGAGTGAACAGGTATCTTCTAGGCAAGCATGCACCATCGTAGACTGCGTCATCACTTTCCGTCAGGTGAGGCAGTGGTCAAATGCTTTGCCTATCAATAATAAAAAAAGAGGAGCTGCTTTCCAGTTTTCAATAGCAATCTTTTACGTGTGTCAATAAGCGTTTACCTTCCAAATAAACTAAATTACTAAATGCATAGTCAAACCAGTTAAAACATGTGTGCAAAGAAGATGGCATAAAGATAGAGTACGTATACTGTTTTGTTCTGTAGCATTGTTGATATAGCTCCGGTTTGGTTGTGTGGGTAGAGCTGGATTAACGGGCGAAGCGCACGCGATCCACGCTATCATCTCATCGATGTTTACGCCGTATTAAACAATTTGATTCTGATTTTGGACGCCCATTTTGCTTTGTTTCTTTGTTATTAGAAACAATTGAATAACCTTGCAAATTATATTACGCTCAAGGCTGGTGAGTTAATAAAGGTTGTTACAAATTGGTTGGTGGCAGTAACGTAGTAGGAATAAGGGTAGGATTTTTGATTCGTAGTTAAGATAACCAATGGTTAAAAATTCTATCAAATTCTATCCAATGGTCAGAAATTGTTAGAATTTTTAACCACTGGTTGCCTTAACTACACTACGGATCAAACAATTTACCCTTGGTGTGAACATAAACCTTACCAAATAGAAAGAGACCCTGAACGAGACAACTAAAATGAAAAAAATCACTATAATACATGAAAGAAAATAATGCATATTTTTACAATGTCAGACGTCTGTTTATTAACCCTATATAATATTTTAATTTAAATTTCTAGTTTGAAAGTGTCTGAGATATATCTTCAGCTTGAAGTATATTGCACATTTACAAATCTGACAGTTGCAAATGAACCATACGTGCACCCTTCGTGTACCATTAGTATGAAGCTGAAAGACGAAGTCACATAGCAAATCGAACTGAACCGACCACGCTGACGTCTCCTCATGAGTTCTACAAGCAGTTCAAGCACTTAATTTCCTCACCAACACAAACGGAAAACATAAACAATGATTTATAATAACAGCCACACAACGCAGCACTTTCAGTTTACTTTTAACACGTACATAATTCACGGCGGAGTCTTTGTCTAAAGGCGAGGGACGTGAGTTGTTTATTGTAGCGTGAGCACAAATGAAAATGTTATTACGCTAGCCTCAACCGCGGCCGCTTGAGGAAGTAGCCGGGTTACTGGAAGCGCCACTGGACATCACGAAAAACAGCCGGATCAAAAATAGATAAAGTAATCCCTACATTTTTGTGGAAATCAACAAACATAAATATTTTACAGCTGCATTCACCTGTGGTTGAATGTAGAATAAGAAAAGTTCATAAATATTTTTGTTCATGTATTCATGATAAAAGCTATTAAAGACAATGGTTTTAGTATGGATACTTCTCCTTAGAGTTTCTCCTTCAGGTCATATTTTACGGTTGAAGAAATAAAACTGAACATAAACGAAACTTTCGTTACGGACGTTTGCTCTAATTTCCTTAATTTATGAGCGTGAAGCGAAAAACGGCACATATAAGATTTTCCACGACAGGAAATAATGGGGTTCCATTATTTTTATGTCTGGTGTCGAACTTGGAGCAAGCAAGCGTGTAATGCAAATAGGGTAACTTCAGCCGATGCAGGCTTTGCTCATATTGATTGTTATAAGTTTCTACACCCATTATTGGATTTACATATTCTGCTCACGATTGCAGTTGACTTTATGTAAGTACTAGTTGTGCCCCGCGGTGTTACCCGCGGATAAAAAGTACCCTAGTATAAATCCAGCGTAAAAGCTATTTATGTTCCAAATTTCATCAAAATCGGTTTAGTAGTTACGGAGATATAGGGTAACAAATTAGGGTAGGATTATTTAAAAATAATCATTTTAAAAACTATTGTAGCCGAATTTTTTTTTTATAATTTAGGTACCGCCTACCACTGTCTCATCTAAGCGGAAGCGATGACGCGGCCTACGGTGGTGCATGCTTTCCAAAACTTACTTCTTTGATGTTCCGTTTACCACTTATAAAATAAGGTACACTTACATGATATAAAATATTATTTCATCTTGGTTTCCGGCTATCAGTATCGAGTATCGACTTTATAGATAAAAAGAAGTATGAAGCTATATTACAAAAGTTCCACGCACTCAATTAAGTTATTATACGTGTATTACGTGTAGTGTGTAATATCTGTGTGTGTGTTCGATGAGGTTTCGATGAGGTTTGTGTGAGTGGCATGTGGTTATACAAGGTGAGTTTTAATTGGTACCTATGTTATCCCGAAAGCGGGGGACTGGGACCATGATAGCCCACAAGTTGTGAGAGTCTTACTTGAAACTGCGTGTTTCCAAACCTCCATACTACAAAATAAATCCACCCACAAAATTGCACGAGCGATCGCTACGAGATACTATAAATTCATTTCTAAACACAGGCCGTTAAACTCATTTATGTGCACTCAAGTACGAAGGTCAAGGACGAAGTTCAACCACCCAGCTGCGCTAGGGCTATCTTCGCACGTAAACTTTACATGGCATTTCTTTAATGAAAAGCTGTTAATTTTGAAAAGTCGTAGAAGAAACATTGTCTACCTTGGGGAGTAGATTTACCCCCTTTCGGGATAATATACCTATTCAAACTCACCTTGTATACCTATTTTGTAATATGAAGAAGAGCAACATAATTAAGTCAAAATTCAATCTTATTTTGATTAGCATAAATATAAAATGGCTACTTATAAATAGTACCTATTACCACTGATTATATGATATACTAATACAGATACTTCATCTCAAAGAACGGAATAACTCAGGTTACTTTACGAATTATATTAATATTTTATTATTTTATTATTTTTTTATTATTATTTTTATTATTTAATTATATTTCTGCATAACGCAAGATTAGCGAGCGACATCTATTGCGTAGACTAACTCGGAACTAACACTCTCGACACGATCAGTAGTTCTTTTCACGTTCGGGCTATTTTATATGTTCCTGATGAGACCCCGTTCTATTATTACTCAGGAAAATAATAACAGTGGGAATAAATGATGATATTTTTAAATTTCTTGACGTTTAAAATAAACATGAATCAAAAGATGAAGTTATGTGCTATCCAGAGCTAAAAAACTCGTTATAAAAATATACCTGCTGCTTCGTAATGTAAATGGGTTTGTTGATGATGATCCAAGTGACGGTCTCAAAACACGCTGGTGCTGTCGTTGAGCCGTCATACGTCATATAGTAGTCAGTATCAGGCAGTAGACCCCGCACTGACAATTTGTTCACTGGCATTTCTGCTCCTACAGGGTAAAAAAAATATTAATCTACAAATATTTATACATATTCATTAAGAGCAAATATAATCCAATATTGTATAAGCATTTCTGCGATCTGAACTCACCACCGTACTTTATATTTTCTAACTCCTCTGTCAATACTCTTAATTCTGGATTTGATAGATCTCCAAGCTGAAAAATATTTTAATTTTTAATAAAACCGAAAAATCTTTAACAACATAGTTAGAGTCATCATCAGCATCATCATCATTAACAGCCTGAAGACGTCCACTGCTGAACATAGGCCTCCCCCAGAGCGTGTCACCTTGAGCGGCTGCTCGCCTCCTGCATCAATCGGCTCCCCGCGGCTTTCACCAGATCGTCGGTCCACCGAGTCCGGGGGGCCAGCCTACGCTGCGTTTCCGGTTCGTGATCGCCACTCGAGAACTTTTCTTCCCCATAGGTTGTCAGTTCTACGAGCGATGTGGCCTGCCCATTGCCATTTCAACTTACTAATTCTAAGAGCTATATCGGACAGTTAGAGTACGTACTGACATTTTTAATATTAACTGTCTATGCTATATCTTCTTACCTAGCTATTATACTATAGCGGAAGCTATCAGGTTCACTATTTTATTCTATACTAGCGGCTCGTTTTTGCAGCGCACGCTATGTAAAAAATATTTTAGGTAATTTTTTTACACCTTGGGTTACATTATTAGAGTTTTAGTAAGGATCTCTAATTTTTTGAAAATTAAACATAGCCTATGTCACCCGGGGGATAGTGTAGCTTCCCAACAGTGAAATAATTTTTCAAATTGGTTCAGTAGTTTCGGAGCCTATTCAATCCAAACAAACAAACAAACAATCAAATAATCAAATTTTCCTCCTTATATTATTGGTATAGATGGTATAGACTACTGCAACTAAGTTCATATAGAAATAGCGCCATCTCATTGAAGTTAAATAACATTTCAAACACTTTTGAAAATCCAAGCAAAAAGAACTGAATGTACCGTACGTATAGAATGGTCTCTAATTATTGTTAGTCGTCTGTAGAAACGGCTTGTTTCAGCAAAGTTTCAGTTAACTGCGACCACGAGCGAAATATGACCGTGAGCGCAAACACACCCCCATTGGAACAACAGGAAATCTGCTAACACAGACACCGGCCTTCATTAAGGAAAGCCATAAAACGTCCGTAAATAGGGCTCAGACGATGATGGGGTAAAGATCACGATCAGGTTAAACCCGAATTAAACCGAGGTTAGCCGAATTGATAATAAACGGGTTACTATCCCTTTATTGAAGGGTTATCTAGTGTAAATGATACACCTCCTTGCTATTTGCTCTACAAGTTCAAACAGAAAGGATGCTGTGGTATCCCATATATTGCTATTATAATTGTTTTAAAGTGACAATATAATAACAGTATTTAATTGGGCACTATCGATACTGTCAATTTGGACAATTTGTAGCCTATGTTACAGTAAATTGAAGATCATTAAATTTTTGTTAACCAAATGACTGTCGCTGCCACTAAATATATATATAAGTATATAGATAGATATAAAAATATGTTGCAATACTCTGGGAAAATCGAACCATTCAAAGTATTTACTGTAAATGCATCGTAAATATAATGCTGAGGTTTTTTTTATTTTAATGATTCCAATTCTCGTATTACAAGTATTTCCATATAGGGTATACACAAATAATAGTTGTTAGTCATTCTGCGCTGTGCTAACTAAGTTTCTAATTTACTTATTGTAGTTCGTTTTGACAGTTGTTAATTCGAACTAATAGCTTTAGTGGCGATCCGGTCTCGTGCAAAAACACCAATTTCCTTGATTAACCTCACTCCGGCCAGGAGCGAATAGGTGCGGCTTCGTGATAACACCTCGTCGATGGAAACAATTACTCTAAAGTGTACTGGATTTACTTGGATATCGCTACTTTTTACTGTAGAAAATGCAGAAATAGATTAACTGTAACAACTTTGTTTAGCTTTTTTAGTAATCTACTTAGTCTGTTTAGTTATAGAACTGTATAAATGATCCCTAAATAAGTACAAGTTATTTCCTAATTTTCCGTGACAAAGTTAGCTCTTTCCGTGAATATTGCTGTAATTAAGCCCGTTTATGACGGCTGTATAAAAGTTCTTATCAAGAATCTCTGAAAACTTGTTGGAAACAAAATCGTCAATTCTTTCGGTTGTTTTTTCCCAGGATACCTTGATGAACCTTTGCACGAAGTGATCATTAATCTAATTATATTTTATGTACATAGAATAAACATTTTTATATGAATAGAATAAACATTCAACATTTACCTGAAGTAATAAAGATATTGAAACAATTCCTTGGGCTTTGTGTAAAGCTTCAGAGAAATTTGAATACAGCTGCGAGTTGAAACCAAATATCTGAATCTGTAACAAAATAATGGGGTTAATTTTAGTAATTTATAACTCCTGGTGTAATTATTTTTGAAGCTTAATTTACAGGTGAATATATGGCAATTATCTGTGTGTGCATGACTACTTATATTATGATTTAAGATTATTTTATAGTATTTATTGTGAACTGTTTGTGTTGTGCCATTCTGCCGGTTAACTAAAATTGCAACAATGTCACTCAGGTTAGCGATAACAACATGTATAAAATGTTTAAAATGAGAATAATACTTATTGATAAACGATAGTTGTGACTTGTTGTGTTACCAGCTTGATACATTTATAGCCATTGACAAGTGAAAAAACTATTGGATTAACCACTGACTATTTGCTTGTCCAAAAAATATCAATTTCACTACATACCGTTTTAGAAAATCTTTTTTCTTCGAGAGTTCGTATTCTAAGGTATCAACAAGATGGAAGGTTTCACTAGCGCGGCAAATTCAAATTTTCTTGCGTTCTTTTGCCAATAATAGCTTAGTTACTCAACGTAATTACATGAAACCTAATTTTACGCAAATAAATTGAAGTATCAATAAATTAAAATTAAAAGTATCACCTACATATCATTGGTTTAGCGACAAATGGCAATAGACTGAAAAACTAAGACAAAATTTGTTTATTGCCATTTTTCGCTAAACTAACAATATCTAGGAGATACTTTAAATTGTAATTTATTGATAGGTTCAATTTATTTGCGCAAAATTAGTTGTCATGTAATCACGTTGAGTAATTAAGCTATTATTGGCCAAAGAACGCTAGAAAATTTAAATTTGCCGCGCTAGTGAAACGTTTCACCTTAATCCCCGTTATCATAAGACCACCCGACACTCAATATAAGCCAAAAAATTAAACAAATCACATCCGCCACGCTAGAGAGTCACGCTCCTGATTTCTCGTGTCTACATTAGAATTTGTCACATAAATAAACACAAGGCACATTCGAGAACGCCTCGCTCATGCCTCGCTCACAGGATCTCGACGCTCTCAGCCGATATGCGTGCAAAAACATCTGTTACGCTTTCCTTTTGAGCCTTAACGCCCTTAACAAATCCACGATCGTGTTTCGGCGTTTAGCTTTACGCGTTGGTATTAAATAAAAGTCCTTAAATTGCTGTTTTATTTATTTTCCATTGAAGAGAAATTGTTGTGGGCTCTTATTTCAATTATTCAAAGGTTTGTTTGTAGGCACGTAGCTTTATTAACACATTACCATTTACAATTCATCATTGTACATTGAACCTCACCTTTTTGTTTACATCATAATCAATATTAAAAGTTATTTAACTAATAAGCAAACAAAGGTTTTTCTATGTTTAAGTATTTTTTGTTACTTTGGTTAATACTAAAACAGTGAACGCGACACGACTTTAACCTGCAGGATGTGGAATTATCTTTCTCATGAGATATTCCGCATAACTACAGTATGGGGAGCTTTAAGTTTTAAAAGAGCCCTCTTAAAAAGTAGGCAACACGTCAGCAATGCCTTGTGTTGCAAATGTTCATAGGTGGCGGTGGCAGCGACCACACTTACCATCAAGTGGACAACCAGCTTGTTTGCCACTTATTTCATAAAGAATAACAATCCTTAGCCCGTTTATATTAGGTACTATAACATCTTATTCTGATGATCCATTTATAGAAATCTAGCGTCTTTATAGTAAGAAAATAGATTGTATAATAAACTGGCAAATTGTTAACGGAGAAGTTTGTAGCTTCAATAGTAGCTCAAGCATAAAACTGCAGTAGAACTGTGGGGCTGTAAACGGTGCGCTAAAACTTCGGCTAATTTTATTAGTCACTGTAAACTGATTGCACAGCTATAAGTTGCATGATTGCGTTTCCGGGCTGCACTTTTATGGCCATAAGTTTTGATTGAACCGTAGTAAAATGTAAATGAGGTATTTACAGAATGATTTTATTGAGACTGTAATTAGCGTAAAGATGAAATAGAAGCTTACGTTATTGCGTTTTCTTTTAATTAGTTGTGTAATTTAATAGAGGCTTTATCTGTAACGACGTAAAAAGATCTTTACTGTAGTTACAATAATTGTAATGTTAAAAGGTATAAGTATAATGCTATGAAAGAGTATGTAATGCCCGCTTAGTACGGGCGGTAGAGTAAATTGTATTCCCCCGTTTTATGTCACTTTCTTCATACTTGCTTACTTGTCGAGTGGAGTAAAACAGCACGGACGGTAGACAAAATTGCCTTTCCCTTTCAGCTGCCGTCTACCAACATGCACTGAGCTAGGGCCAGGGTAGTATATTTAATTATAGTTTATATTATACTCCTTCAGTCTTCAGGTGAGAGCGTCTAAGTTTTTAGGTAATGGCTAATGACATTGCAATGATCAAAAAATAAATTTTGAATTTTGCCATAAATATCGAGCCAGTGTCATTTTTTGTGAATATTTTTTGGTTTTGTCAACTGATTTATTCTCAAGTTATATTTAAGGTGAAACGTTTCACTACCGCGGCAAATTCAAATTTTCTTGTGTTCTTTTGCCAATAATAGCTTAATAATTCCTCAACGTGATTACATTAAAACTAATTTAACGTAAAGAAATAGAATGTATCAGCAAATAACGATTAAAAGTCTCCTAGATCTCCTAGATATCATTGGTTTAGCAACAAATGTCAATAAACAATTTTCTTCTTAGTTTTTCAGTCTATTGCCATTTGTCGCTAAATCAATGATAAGTAGGTGATACTTTTAATTGTTATTTATTGATACAATCTATTTATTTGCGTAAAATTAGTTTTCATGTAATCACGTTGAGTAATTAAGCTATTATTGGCAAAAGAACGCAAGAAAATTTGAATTGGCCGCCATAACCACGGTATAACCACAGTGTAATAATAGTGTAGTGTGTGTAGTGTGTTCCACCTTAAATAGATGCGATTTGACTTACCTCAGCAGGAAAAGAATATCCATTGATGGCGTGTTCGGAACCAAACTGGTCGTGGAGTCCGTAGTGTATGTGAATCTCGTGAAACTGATACTTGTAAGAGAGAGGGCCGCCGGTGATGTTAATGTGGTGCCGGGTTTCATTCTCCACAGTGAATATCACCGAGTGGCCCGTGTTGGTGATCAAACCATTAATCTGTAGACAAAAATGTTTATTTAGTGTCTTTTACAATACTATTAAAATACAGGTATATTAATATATAATAATAATAAAATACAGGAATAGAAAGAGACAGCTCAAACATGCAGTCACGTCACCCTTGATCCTTCAATGTACCTCTAAGGTATGGTAGCTTTACATACAGTCTCTTTGGCATGTGACTTCACAGCGTGCGTTTTCATAGTAACTGTGGGGAATCTCCTGTTTTGCGAGAAAGGGACAGGCGATGCCCCCCTTTTTTTTTTTTTTTTTTTTTTTTATGTAGAATGAGCCTGCGTTTGACTACATCTCACCTGATGGTAAGCGACGATGCAGCCGATGGTGTAGCACGCAGGTTCATGAGGTACCTATTCACTCTTGTCTTAAAAAGACCCAGGTTATATTTGTCAGGAAACAAGAACGCCGGGAGCAAATTCCATTCCCTAGCAGTCCCTTCCCCCCTCCTCTCCCCCAAAAACTTTAAAGCTTTATTACTCCTTGATTTATTTACCGATTTTACTATACTTGTTTTTTCAATTATTGCACTCATTTTTAACCTACTTTATGAAAATAATATTTACTTGTTAATCTTTAATAGCAGGCTATTTATAACCATCAAGATATTAATACAACTATTATTTTTCTAGCGAAATTCAGCATTCGTTTCAACGAGAAATGTACTTGTGTTTTTCTTAATTTGTCTTAAAACTTATTTATAAATGAAGTAGAAGTAGTAGACCTACAATTCATTACAATTATTTCATTTCATTCTTATTTTCAAAATGTCTAGTTTGTAGGTTCATTAACTATAAATAATTGCTTCGGTAACTCAATTGTTCCAATTTAATTAATCGTAGGTATTCAGTTCAACAAAAGAAAAGCATGCCGATGAGTAACTAACCACGTATAGAAAATAAGAGAGTGAGATGTAACTGTAACTCAATCTTACCTCCAATGCAATGGAAAGGGTTTTTTTCTGCAAAGCTGGTCTAGGTACTACCGCCTTGCCTGTTATTCTGCCGCCAAGCAGTAGTGTGCAAGCACTACTGTGTTCCGGTTTGAAGGGAATTGTTCTAGTAAAATTACTATGCGAATGAGACTTTATGATCTCATCTCACTGTCTAGTAATCTTATTACTCGACTGTGTGATGTCTCAGGATGGCGTGTGCAGTGCAGTGTCACGCGAAACTTTATAATTTAGAGTTCCGAGTGATACTGCAACTATTATGGGCAGCCGTGACGTTTAACATCAGGCAAACGACTACTCGTCACGTCACATTAAAAAAAAACCCTTGCAACAATTCTAATCCCAATTAAGTACCTATTAACTGTAGCAAATATAAGACATCGATAATGATGTTAAAGTCCAATTTCTAGTGATGTGAACAAACCGACATACCCTATGTTTATCTATGTGCAAAAAGCGTAGGTTGGGGTCGAAGAGTAACTTGTCCGGCTCCAAGTTGACTGGCGACTGCCGGCGCCCCTTGTTGCATAGCGACCATTCCGGGTTTATTAGACCCCAAAACGCCGGCCCTGGAAAAGTAACCGGATATTAGTTTGAACAACAAAATATTGCATTATTTCTAAAACTTTCACGATTGTAGTACATTGTTATTTATTATAATTTTAGCGCGATAAAATAAAAAAAGGAATTAAAAAAGGTGTTGCTGTTTTAGGCTTGCATGTCAAGTTGTCATCAGCCTAATTTCGAACGGTAGACAAAATTGTCTTCCCCCTGTTTTACTCCACTTGACAAGTAAGCAAGTATGAAGAAAGTGACATAAAACGGGGAAAGACAATTATGTCTACCATCCGTGCTAACTTAGCTGGGGCACGGGCTTTCTCTCACAGGGTGGTGAATTAGAGCCTTTAATTTTTTTTATAGGCACTGTATATTATATAGTTGTGTAGGCCATATTTGGCAGAGCGTGGTGGACCACGCTCTGCCATATGCGGGTTGATAGACGGCACAATAAGTCAATATACATCATCCTTATTAACCCCCCAGACCCCCCCGGGCCTTCAGACTGTTGATAACGTCCACTGCTTAACATAGGCCTCCCCCACAGAGGACCACTTTGAGCGACTGCTCGCTTCCTGCATTCATCGGCTCCCCACGGTTTTCACCAGATCGTCGCTTCACCTAGGGGGGCCCAGCCTACGCTGCGTCTTCCTGTTCGTGGTTACTACTCGAGAACCTTTCTTCCCTATCGGTGGCGGTTCTACGAGCGATGTGACCTGCCCATTGCCATTTCAACTTGCTAATTCTAAGAGCTAATATAGGTCACTTTAGTTCTCCTGTGGATCTCCTCATTGCGGATTTTATCTCGCTGGACACAATAAGTATCCTCAGTGAACATGCTGGTTTCCTCACAATGGTTTTCTTCACCCTTGTAAGGCGAGTAGAAATCCCGCACATAACTTGAAAAGTCCAAGCAAGCCCAAGCGGGACTCAAACAAGGGTGTGTCAGTTTGAAAGTCGCACGGGCTACCACCTGACCTTGCATCAAGCTTGCTTTCAATAAATTAAAATATTGGAATACTTTTTTTGCGCACTTTGCATAAGGATTTTAATAAAGACAGCACTCCACACTCCACAGAGCACCGCAATCGAATTTAGAAAAATTCGAATGCAAAATTATCGTCCATCAAGTATGAAACCTATATACGACCATTATTGTTCCTAAAATCCAGAAATGTATTTCACGAAAACGTTCAAACTGCAATCAGGAAATATCAGATGGAACAGAAATTTCATGTTCATTATCGATGTGACAATCGAGTTATATCGAGTTATAATGTTTGGTGCAATATTTTCGAAATCAATAATTTCGGTTGCTCATTTTGTTAAAAGTGTATCAATTAATAGTATCGTATTTATCTACAAATTAAATATCCAGACTTGTTTTTTTTTTGTTTATAATATCTTACATCACATATAGGCCTATACTATCATACTATACTATCACCTAATAAAAAAAAGACATTTCGCAGTGACAGATAGAGAAAAAAATTTAACATTTATTTTTACTTTTTAACTACTTTTTTTAAACCTATTACATAATATTGAAAATGCGAGCTGGCAAGATTCCACTTTATATGAATATGACGACATTTTCAAATATTATGTTGAAGTTGACGTCACAAAATTCTACCAAAGTCTGTAATAGTGTTACTTCACTAGTGTTTCTCTATTCGATGCCTATTTTTGGCTCACAATCATTTTTGCGTAATATCAAAAGCTTTTCGAGTTTGTTTCTGACCACCTGGCAAGGTTTATGTAAACCAACTAGTACAAAAAAGCAGCCAAAGTGCTTTGGATCGTGTTCTCGTTTTTATTATTTATGACCTTGAAAATTGCACGGGTAAGCTGCGCAGCGGTTGCGGTCACGCCCATTTTATGGCCTTGCGTTAAGCGAACTTACCATTACCTACAGTAAATTAAATTTTTGGTCATTCTGTTAATCACTTTTGTCTCGGTTTTGTACGGTTATTTAAGCTTAGAACCTTTTTTGGAAATGTTTTAATGGCCTTACTTATAAACGCTGCTTAAAGTTAGTCAATGCTTAAAATCTTCTGTCAAGTAATGGCTGATTTGAAATGTCACGCGCGAAAACGAGACGGAACATTTAAAACACTGATTAAATTTAAGCATCGTTTATAAGTAAGGCCCTATGGGAATGACTAAACAGATTATAAATAGCTCCCAACGGATCACAACAAAACGGATCCCATTTTTAAAAATTGCCATCCAATCCCAAATGTCAATTAATAATTATAATAATATTAGAGTCGCATCGCATACCACATCTTTACATATAGTACCAACATCGACATAAGTGCTGACTGAACTCAGTTCTATTGTTTTCAAAATTATCCATCAATCAAAACGGAACCCATTTTTCAAAAATTTCAGTCTGATCCCAAACATAAACTAACTACAATACATCAAGTTTATTGGTAGTATCATCATCAACATAAGCGCAATAAATAAAATTGTTACGAAAAGCTGTTACATTCAGTCAGATTCCGCAATCACAACGCATAGTTTGACTGGCCTGTTAGCTCAGTTGGTAGTGGCACTGCCTTCTGAACTATATAGGTTGTGGGTTCAATTCCCACTCAGGACAAACATTTGTGTGATGAACATAGGTATTTGTTCTGTGTCTGGGTGATATATTGTATTCTATGTATGTATTTACAAACAAAAAAGGTATCTAAGTATTGTATCAGTTATCTGGTTCCCATAATACAAGCTATGCTTAGTTTAGGGCTAGATGGCGCTGTGTGAAATATCCATACATTTATTATATTTATTGTTATTTTATTAAATTATTGACTATAATATTTGCCTCACATTCATTAATTTCTGCTTATATTATTTGGTATTAATGTTATTAATAAAGTTGGGTTTGAAAACAAAGTTATATTTATATTGAAATCATAAAACCAATTTATTTTCAATGCTTCAAATAATGGGAATCCCCTGTAATTTCAACCCAGAGAATTATGAAGAGGTTCTACCTTTGAGCTTTAACAAACTTTCCAGCCAGACATTGTGGGCGTTTGATTATTTTTTAATTTAATACGGACTTTACTTTTTGGAAAAAGAAAACAAAAACCACTTTCTTTACTTTTCCGCTCACGTAGAGATATTCTATGTAATGAATTAAATATTAAAAGTTAATTATAATAAGTTAAATATGATACTTGAGCTAATAAATAGTGTTTGACATATTATAAGTATTTGAGCTTTAAGTAAAAAAAATATCATTCCTGATTAACACGTCCTTGTACAGTAGAGTATTTTATAATCTCCGCATACGCCAGTCATTGATTTTAAAAAAACTAGCTGACTAGCTTTGGTAAGAATGTGTTCTGGCAGCCTTGCTTTATCCATGTTCTAAATCCAGGCATAGCGTGGCGCTATCTGCGGGTATACAGCTGACATATGTTTTGGTCAAACGCTACCCAACCTATTCACCAACATGCGTTTTAAGCCAGTTTGGTTTCCTCACGATGTTTTCTTTCACCTCTGTAAAGGTACAATTCCGTGCATCACGGTCGATCGCAGCCGCGCGCGATTGATGAAACAAGGAATGTATGGCCAAAGCCTCGCGCATCTGCCGCACACCTCGGAAACGGCGCCATATATTCTCATAGAGCATGTATAGCCGCAACAGCAAGGTGCGTCAGCAGCATGTGATCATCGCGTGCGGCTACGATCGGCCGCGATGCACCAGAGTACTACCCGTTTGTACTAAAGTTTGACAGCACCTAAGTTCCCACTTAAGTCTCCTTAGTTTCTTGTTGGTACGTGTGTCAAGCTCTTGTCGAGTCAACACATCAAATACTTTACGCTCATTGGTTGAAGATAGCCAATGGTCAGCAGGCAACCAATGAGCGTTCAGTATTTGGCCAAAAGAATTTAACGAGAACTAAGTTTTGCTTAGCTAAGTTATATTTAATAGACGTTAGTGCAAACGGGCATAAGTGTAATTTCCGCACGTAACTTAGAATTGCCATTGGTGCGGCTGAGCGAAATTCGAACCACGTTGCGTTATATTGAAAGTCTCACGATCTACCACTGAGCTACATTCGCTTTTTACCCTATCTGATGTAAAATTCTTCCATATTTTATATAGATAGGTGGCAATAGGTGGTGAAACCGTACCATTGCTACTTTCCATTACTCAGATGGCTTTATTTCCTCGCTCAGTGCATCGCTATCGTGTATTCATTATTGGAAATGGCTGGTTTAACTGTTCAATTAATGCAATGCTCATAACAATATCGTAATTGGCTTTTGTGATGTTTATTATTCAATTAGCTCAGTTAAATGCACGGATCAATGCCTGTTTTTGTTTATAATTATGATACATTTTGTAATATTCTTCGCGTTTAAATTTTCATCATAAATTGGTGAAATATTTTCGTAAATCATCGGTATTTAATGTAAAAAATAATGAAAGTATTTTATTATTGCCCCGAATATAATAGAAGATTCCCTTAAACAGGGTAAGTTTACATACAGCTAGAGCCTAGTTAGGTTTTCATGAGGTGCTCAAATATATTAACTTTATTTTTACTACTATAGGTAGTAGCAAAAATAAAGTTATCCGGATTAAATGTATTAGCCGGAAGACGTCCACTACTGAACATAGGCTTCCCCATAAAACCCCACTTTGGACGTTTGTCATAAGGAGGGGTTTGCTATAACCACCACGCTTGGCAGGCGGCTTCGTGATCGAGAAGATTTCAATGTACCGAGGAAAATGCTGCTGCCCATTCCTTAAAAATCAACCAACGTCATCATCGTTCAACCAGCTCTTACGGCCTTTCTCTATACCCATGGGAAGAGATGAGGTGGTCCTATTAACAAACCGGGACCACACGACTAATTAGCTTTATACTAATGCCTTATTTTAGCTAAACGTATTTTTCATGTTCTAATTTTTTCTGGCTTATTTAGAGTTTCTCTAGTTTTAACTTTTTAATGCTTATGCTAAGTACTCAACCACTTTTGATAGAACGTTACATCCTAATATAGGTAGGTACTACGTTACTTTACTTGCGTGGTCTCTTCTATGCAGAACGAGAGTGAACAGGTATCTTCTAGGCAAGCATGTACCATCGTATACTGCGTCATCGCTTTCCATCAGGTGAGACAGTGGTCAAATGCTATCAACAATAAAAAAAAATACTCAAAGCGCTTGACTGAGGGTGGGTTTTTGATCCGTAATTAAGGTAACCAATGGTTAAAAATACTAACAAATTCTAACCAATGGTCAAAATTTGACAGCACTTTTAACCATTGGTTACTTTTACTATGGATCAAAAAACGAGACTTGATTTAACAGAGGTATGTTATTAAAAGGGGGCTTTAGAAAATTCAACTGCTATATAAAATGGGTGTTAAAGATTGTATGAAGAAACATAAATGAAACCGCAGACTGCCTATTAAAAATAGATATTTAAGGGAAACGGCAATCCATAAAACGACTAATCGACGGCGTCGACAATGGAATGTGTTAATAAGCAATCCAAAAAAAATTAAGTGCGTATACTTCATACTTGTACAACTATACTCATAAATGTTAGTATGAAGTGGCACTAACATAAAAAAGGGAGACAGATCATAAAAACTGGAAGGATATCATGAAAATATCGAACGAGTGCGGCGCGATAACACACCTCACAATTCCGCCTGTAATATGAATGCAAGATAAATCACCCGTATAAATTTCACGTCACGTAAACCGGCAAAAATGTTATCGGCAGGAGAAATTGATACGGCGCGGGAACGAATGTGTTGCGATGCGATTGTGGTAGGTCAATGGACCGGGAATCTGCTTTTGCATACGTTTTCTCCGGTAAAACTGTTCAGATGAAATACCGAGTCATGAAGTGAAGTCTGCATACGTTTTCTAAATTGTTTATTTGTGTGTTGTTCTGTTGTAGAAGCAAATAAGCAATAATATTGTAACCATATTTTTCAAGTAACCCGAGTCTGAGTTTTACTTTGTAAGTTTTATTATACAGTAACGAAATCGTCAAAAGCTGAAGGAAAATCGTAAATTAACGTTATATTATAAATCAAATGTTAATTATTAACTGGTAATCCACTGCTTATTATAATGGAATCATTAATAATTACAAATTAATATTCATAATGTTTTAATTTAACATTTTACAACTATGACAACGAGCTATGGAGAAAGCTATGCTCGGTGTTTCCCTGTGAGATAAGCTCCAGAATGAGGAGATCCGCAAGAGAACTAAAGCGGCTGATATATCTCTTAGAATTAGCAAGTTGAAATGGCAATTGGCAGGTCATATCCCTCGTAGAACTGACAACAGATGGAGAAGAAAGGTTCTCGAGTGGCGACTACGAACTGGAAGACGCAGCGTAGGCCGGCCCTCTAACTAGGTGGACCGACGGGCAGAACCGCGGGGAGCCGATGGATGTAGGAGGCGAGCAGCTGCTTAAAGTGGCGCTTTCTGGGGGAGACTTATGTTCAGCAGTGGACGTCTTTAGGCTGTTTGATGATGATGATGATTTTACAACTTTCCTGACCTGCTGTCAAATGTATTCTCTGAGCGGTCCGACTTTGTTTACAAAATAACACAAAGTAGGTATAAAGTATTAACATTGTGTAGTGGAGGAATAGTTTTTTAACCCCTTACTAATAAACATTGTGTAGCGGCCGTATTGTTATTTAGTGTTTCTCTTTCTCTGTTGAGTTGGAAATCGGCAAAGATAAAGCAAGAGCATTGAGTAGCTATTATACTGTTATGAAGTGCTTATTGGTAAGGGGGTGTGTTTATTTAAGTGTTTTGTTTCTCTTTATTGAGTTTGAAATGAACAGAGACAAAACAAGAGAAAATGATAAGTAGTTATTCCACTGTTACAAAGTATTTAGACTGTCTAAGCAATAACAATTTACAAACAACACAGGACGTGGTATAACTAAGTAATATAGTATAGCTCACCTGATATCCCGTCGTAGGTCCACCATTCCTCCCAGCTGACGCCGCTCACGGCTGCAATCAGACCGACTAATTAGCTAGCATGAGCATAATGAACTGTCACTGGATGGTACCGCTGGGTTAATTGTTTGAGGGCAGCAAGACCCCTTGCTAGTACTATATATCTATTCTGTGCCCTTGCTCTAATGCAAGTAGAAAATAAATTATTCTTATTACGAATAGCGTTATTTTTAATTGGCATCCTTCCGTATGGGCGGTACTAATATGATTTTTTAAATGTTTCGCTTTTCTATTTATTATATTTTCACGGCTAAACAGCTGAACAGATCTTGATGTATTTTAGTGTAGTATATGAAAAAGACGATCTGGTGAAAGCTGCGGGGAGCCGATGGATGCAGGAGGCGAGCAGCCGCTAAAGTTGGCGCGCTCTAGGGGAGGCCTATGTTCAGCAGTGGATGTCTTCAGGCTGTTGATAATGATGATGATGATATGAAAAAGACATAGAACACATCTATCGCAATAAAATAGAAATATTCATCATCGTCATCATCATTTACAGCCTGAAGACGTCCACTGCTGAACATAGGCCTCCCCCAGAGCACGCCACCTAGAGCGGCTGCTCGCCTCCTGCATCTATCGGCTCCATCGGATGTAATAAACACACACACACATAGTCACACGAAGCGTAAGCCAGCCCTACCGGGTCAAAACCGCGGGGAGCCAATGATGCAGGAGGCAAGCATCCGCTGAAAGTGGCGCTCTGTGGGGTAGGTCTCTGTTCAGCAGAGGACGTCTTCAGGCTGTTGATGATGAATAAAATAGTCTATGCGTGCGAAGCCACGGGCAGTAGCTAATTTGCCACCAAAATTTGGTAAATAGCTAATGTTTAAAACGTTCGTCCATTTAAGTAAGACTTGGTGAAATAATGCCCAATAGACCATGAAAAAGAATCACCGAATATTTTATTTTATTTATCTCTTCGCCTTTTACTTCCTGAATCAATGGAAATAAAACGAGTGAGCCAATGGAGCGGAAAAGCGTTATTCATTTGAAACAAACGTTTTCCTTGACGCTACGTTGTGTTCTGACACGGCTATTGTTGGCTTTTGAGCTAATTTTTTATATTTACATTACAGGAGATAAAACAAAATATTCCACTTATTTTCTTTCGTAGGATGAATGTATGAAATGTACATAAATAAGTAAAGTGTGAAATAAACTTTCTTGGTAGCGCATTACTATATAAACCGCGGGCGCAGATTGCAGTTTTATTCTGAGATAAAGTAAAAACATTTTCTAAGTATTTACAACGGGTTAGTGTCAAAATCCCCTTTAGATTTCCCCTTAAAATGGGGCTTTTTATATTTTTACTAAAATATTTTTCTAGTATGAACAAAACCAGCCTTGGCAAATGCGCGAAAGGTCCAAAAATACCGCAATGAATTAAAATATTTTTAACACCCAGCAAAAATTTCAACTTAATAAACACAACCACACCGGGAGGGATTTACAGTAGATTAAAATTTCTAATTTGACCTGGCTAAAGTTCTCTTAATTAAGATTACGGGATTATGATACTCATAATAATTTCAAAGCAATTAATTCAAAAATTCTCTGTGGAGATTCTTACGCCGCATAATTATTTGTATTTCTCTTGTCCTTTAACAAGACTGGTTCTCGTCTTACTGCACGGAGCAAAACTGTCCTAATTTTATTTAATAAGCGAGATGAACCTGCTCCCAGCTCATTATAATGACTTTTGTCTTTAAATAATCCAGACTTTATATGTAAGAGATTTAGCTCTAATTGAATATTATTGTAGTTTATACTACCTAATAGTATTAAATTTATATTTCAGCCCACTGCGTTGAAAAATGCAGAGATATTAAATAGGTATATTTATGTATTACTGCTGAGTAGTCATAAAAGGTTATAACTCGCATAAACTTCACATTGAACCAACTAATTAGTCTGCGGTTCCACAAACAAACTTCAATTTCATATAGATGAGCTACAGGCAGCGAGCACTCGAAATACACACCAATCTCGAAACTTACTCGATACACGCCTGATTTATGTTTTTAATTTAAATTTTTGCATTCGCCAGGCGAAGTTCGCCACGGACGCGCCACGCCGTGCCGCACCGCGCCGCCTGCATCGCAAATATATGTAACGGACGAGTCGAGGGATCGTTTCCGTTTCGATTCGATACCGTGCAACTTGAACGAACTGTCGACTTTTAATCTTTTAATGCTACTCACTCAACAGATTCTATCTACGTACACCACCCATCCATTTATTTTAAACTCAATACATTTTATAGCGTAGTAAAATTTGCCGATGATTAAAATCAACTCGACAATTTACTGACGCGAAAAGTTGCTCAAGTACTTACTCAAGTTCCTTGTTTCGAAGCGAAGCCGGTTAATAACAATAATTATTGGTTTATTACTTCGCAAACAAGGATAACATTAAGTGAGCTCGCAAGTCTGCAGGACACTAAGTACAGCTCAGTGCGGCTTAAAGCAACTTTACCGTCGAAAACAACACCTGAGGCGGCGTGTATGCTCTACGTTACAGCGAACTTCGTCTCTACTAAGTATATGACATATTTTCTGAAATACTGAGAAGAAAATGTTTCCTCATTTCTTAGCGTTTGTAGTTTCACTTTAACTCAATTATTTAGGGAACATTTTGAGCTAAAGAACCCGAGTAAATATCGAAACAAAATATGTAGGTATATACCTAAGATTGAAATCTTATGCATTGCTGCATTCTGCAGACGGGAATGCTACGTGGAGCGGCGTTCCCGCTAGGGAGATGCCAGTCAGCGTCTGCTTAGTTTTAACTCTCGACGTCTGGAAGTCTGCAACTACCGATCTTCACGCGAGCCAATTGATATTTTATTGTGTTGTACGTTTCTACGCAATCACCTGAAAATATCGTTTAGGTGAAAATGCGCATTATTAAAACAGTTTTTTAACTCCAAAGGAGAAAGTATTAAGCTTCACTAAAATGCTGCGTACATGATCCAAATTATTAACAACATTTCAAAGGTATCGATGTCACAATCAAATGTTGAAAACGTGAGCAGTTCGCAGCCGACGAACTTCACAAAGAGCTTCAACCATGCATCGGAAATGAATCAGTTTCCGTTTTGAGTGAGGCAAATGATACATATCTGTCTACCTTCGTTGCAAACGGAACTTTACTGTCTACGCAATACTGTTCAATGCATTATAGCGTAACAAATTTATACAGGATGCTCCACTTGTAGAGATAGAGACACATTATACCTACCTGCACTCTGCATACTCGAGCATTTTAAATGCACGATGTAAGTTCGAAAACGCTCAAGAATTAAAAGTGATTCAATTAAGTTCCGCACTTTGGCTTTATCCTAAGAGTTGCATTAGTGAAACACTCTATAAAAGGGGATGATTCAGTCGCGTCGAGACTACGATAGCGATTTTCCGATGCAGTGAGCCGTAACAGAACGAATGGAAATGTCATCGATGTATGAAATAAATAAATAAAATCACGTGGAAAATAGGCAATTTCACGGTGCATTGGGTGTTCTTTGCGTGGCATGCAAGCAGCTCCGGTCGTGGTCCTCGACGCCCGCATAACAAAAGCTTTGTTGGCGCGAACAAATTTAATCGTGGTATCTATGAACGGCCTGCAGGGAAAAATTGCCTTTTTACAGTTTTTACAGAGTAATTTTTTAAACGTCAGCGTCAGTAGTCTGTTTATTGAGATCAACGTTTTTTAGAGATAAACGCTGTATATTCATAAAATAAGGTAAATTATGATGTTATTATTGCTTTCAAAATATTGCTTAGATTTAACAATCAAATATTTTGTTTGTGAATTCAATTCACAAAAATCTGAACACACTCATATTATTATATTGACCTCTTATTATATGAGGGAGTTTTCCCCCTTCTTGTACCTATTTACGTAGGTACGTATATCGGTCTAGTATATTGTACCGGCCAATAATTCAGCTTCATATTTTGGGATCATTGAATATTCAATCAAGTGTGCTTCTGGTTAAGTATAGCTATTGTAAGGAAAATAATGGATTTGAGCTCCCACAATATAATAGGGTAGAGAAGACGATGATAGTAAAATTGATAAAAATTATATTGCCTACTTGGGTTTACAAAATAAATTTAGGATAAGTATTAAGATAATATTTCCCCATATGGTCCCGGCGTAAGAATAGGACTACCGCATGACATATGGTCCCATGCGTGCCGTAAGAACTAGCTAAGAGTAGGGAAAGGGTACCAGCATTCACCTCAGTGCGCATTATAGTCTACTACAATTACCAAAGACGCCTGCCAAGCATGGTGATTATGACAACCCCTAACCCCTTTAATGTGGGAGGCCTAGGGTCTTCAGGCTGATGATGATGTTGTGTCGTCAGTAGTCACAAAATAATTTACGCATAATTTTTGACAGCTTCTGTGGTGTGGTGGTTGAGCAAGTCGGCTCCATAACCTGGAGGCGGCGGGTTTGATTCCCGCGAGAGGACAAGTATTTGTGCACTTGAAAAAAAGCGCAAATACTTGTTCTATGTCTGGGTGTTGTGGGACCATGGTCCTCATAGTTCCTGGGTCTTTAGATACAGGGAATCCTAGTTAGGGTCCAGGATCTATGTATGTGATCGTTGGGTGTTATTGTATTGTTAAAAATTTCATTGCTGATAGTTTATTCCTTTGCCCTTCATACTAAGGATAAAATTCATTCAAATACTAACTGTGCCCCGTGGGTTTGCTCGCACTGAAATTGATTACACTATTCACAAAAACCACATATTAAGTATTTAGACGCCAAATTTAATCAAAATCCGTTCAGCCGCTTCAGTTCTGAGTGGTAACAAACATACATACACTCAAAAATTTCCATTTATAATATGAATGAAAAATTGTAAATACTCTTGTTATATCCTATTCTTCTCATTTTTTTATCTATACATATAATAAAACTGTAGAGATAAAAAAATCTGTAATTGCAAGATATCAAGAAAAAAATGACACAGGTTGGCTTAAAATTAGCCGCTGATCACGTTAAGCCACTTTTTAAACACTTTGTCTGTTTGTTTGTTTGTTTGTTTGTTATGACTGAACTCCTAAAATACTGAATGGATTTTCATGCGGTTTTCACTAATATGCTTAGAAATAACCGGCGCTTAGCATAGGATATATTAAAATTGATATATCGTTAAAAAAAATTGATGACAATTATTGAGATTTCATTACGAAACGAATCGGAGTTTTAAACAACATGGCCGATTGTTTTTTTTTAATTGTTTTCAAACTGGAAGGCACCTGTGAAGCTTATGTAATGTCATCTGTCACATGTCAAAAAACAATTTTAGTGATTTGTAGGCCAATATTCGGTTCGATAATTAACGATTATTTTAGATACATAATAACGATTAACGATTATTTTTAGACACATATCATATAATCATGATATCTTAGGTAGACCTACCTACCTTAGAGTGCGTGGTAAATAATATATTATTCCCATTGTTGAAATTAGAGGAAACACAAGTACACGTGGGTGGGGTATAAAACGTAGGTGTCGATTTAGATGATAAGATTTTATTGAGGAAAATCAAACCCTTGACGTATTGTCATCGGAATTGTATATCAAGTATCGTCAAGATTCGCTGAAAACTATGACCTGTACGCGAGTCGTACATCCAATTCCGGACAGACGAAAGCAAAAGTTGCGAGTTGAAACCAGACTAGCAATGGATGAGTGCTTATTTGTGGAAATTCGATCTCACGGTATCTTTTTTTATTTCAAACTATCGATTTTTCTTTTAAAAACCGATTTTTCAGGTAATTTTTGCCGAATATTTTTATTACGGTTGGCAACACCGTATTTTGTGCCCACGCTATTTAGCAATAAAATAATCTAAACGATTTATCATTTTGTTTTCGATTATTCTTCGATTGTAGTTATCGTTGATGTCCCGCCCCTATGGTCAAGTGTCATTAATCAACAGTAGAACGTAATTTTGCAAGCAACGAATTTAATATTTTATTTATATCTTTTTTATTGAAAAGTGAGTTAAAAGCGAATTAATTGCCTTTATTCCATTTCTTGTATATTTTACTGATCCTTTTAATAATTTTTCTTAAACATTAGCATTAAATTTTCCCCACAATATAGAAATGTTTCCCCGCCGTGTGGTCCCGGTTACGAATAGGACCACCCCATCTCTTCCCGTGGGTGCCGTAGAAGGCGGCTAAGGGAATATCCAGGGAATGGGTCGCAGCGTTCCCCTCGGTCTTGGTGGCAATCAATCTTCACCTACTGCGATCACCAAGCCGCCTGCCAAGCGTGGTGATTATGGCAAACCCCCCCCCCCCCCCCTAATGACAAGCACAAATAAAAACGGCCCCCAGTCCCCGGCAGCTCTGCTATCCCGTGGCTACGGTAGCGGCCACGGTAACGGCAGGGCAAGGGGTGCGAAGAATCCCCGGCAGACGCCCGGCTACCAACCCCAACGACGACCCCTGGCCCTGGCAACACATAACGTGCGCACACTGAAGGCTGACGAAAGGATGGTCGAGCTAGAGGCGGAGATGGGTAAGTTACGCTGGGATGTAATGGGATTGTCTGAAGTCCGAAGACAGGGACAGGACACGATAATCCTAAATTCCGGTAACTTATTCTTCTACCGGGAGGGAGACCAACTCTCCCAAGGAGGTGTCGGGTTTCTCGTCCGCAAGTCTCTCGTCAACAACGTGGTCAAAGTCGACAGTGTGTCGGCCAGGGTAGCGTACCTGGTACTCCGAATAACCAAACGGTATTCGTTGAAGGTTATACAGGTATACGCGCCGACGTCGGCACACTCAGACGATGAAGTAGAAGCTATGTATGAGGACATATCCGAAGCCATGCATACTTCCGAAACATACTTCACCGTTGTGATGGGAGACTTCAATGCGAAGTTGGGCACAAGGAATAGCGATGAGCTGAGAGTGGGTCCATTTGGATACGGGCAGCGGAACCCTCGAGGACAGAGGCTGGCTGACTTCATGGAGAAGGAGGAACTCTTTATGATGAACTCCTTCTACGAGAAGCGGCCATCCAGGAAGTGGACGTGGATAAGTCCCGACGGTTCCACTAAAAATGAGATAGACTTCATCATGACGACCAAGAAGCACATATTCGATGATGTCTCTGTGATCAGCAAGGTGAAAACCGGTAGCGATCACCGTATTGTTAGAGGCACATTGAATATCAATGTTAAGCTCGAAAGGTCACGTCTGGTGAAGTCTACGCTCCGTCCAAATCCTGTCCAAATCCAAAACCCCGAAGGCTTTCAGCTGGAACTCCAAAATCGCTTCCAGTGCCTAGCCGACTGTAACACAGTGGACGAGCTAAACGACGGGTTGGTGGAAACTGTCCAAGCTGTTGGATCGAAATTCTTTAAGACCCAACGCCGAAAGAAGACTCAAAAGCTCTCAGAAAAAACTCTTGAGCTAATGGCCGACCGGAGCGAAATGAAGCTGCAGTCTTCAGTTGATATGTCAGCCTACGGTGAACTCAATAGACGAATCTGGAGTTCCTTGCGACACGACTTGCGTGCTCTTAGTACTTCACGTATTGAGGCCGCAATTGAGCGGAACCAAGGCTCTAAAGTGTTCGCAAAGGATTCGTCTATTGGGCAACACCAAATGACAAAACTGAAGACCGAAAATGGTAGCATCATTTCATCCAAGCCTGAGTTTCTGAGAGAGATCGAGAACTTCTATGGACAGTTATACACCTCGACACGTAAGCCCGCTACTAACACAGCTCAGGACATCAGAGCCAAGTTAGTCCGACACTATACCGAAGATATCCCGGACGTCAGCCTGTACGAGATTAGAATGGCCCTCAAACAGCTTAAAAACAACAAGGCACCAGGTGAAGATGGAATTACGACTGAACTTCTGAGAGCGGGTGGTAGACCGGTACTTTTAGTCCTCCAGAAGTTATTTAATTCTGTCATCCTTGAAGGTACAACGCCAGAGGCATGGCACAAGAGCGTGGTGGTGCTCTTCTTCAAAAAAGGCGATAACACCTTATTGAAGAACTATAGGCCCATCTCGCTCTTGAGTCATGTGTATAAGCTGTTTTCGAGAGTCATTACGAATCGTCTCGCACGCAGGTTTGATGAATTCCAGCCTCCCGAACAAGCCGGTTTCCGAAAAGGCTTTAGCACCATAGACCACATCCATACGCTGCGCCAGATTATACAGAAGACCGAAGAGTATAATCGGCCGTTATGCCTAGCGTTTGTGGACTATGAGAAAGCCTTCGATTCAATCGAGACTTGGGCGGTGCTGCAGTCCTTGCAGCGATGCCAAATTGACTATAGGTATATCGAAGTTTTGAAGTGTTTGTACAGTAAGGCCACTATGTCAGTCCGACTACAGGACCAGAGTACGGAACAAATTCCATTGCAAAGAGGCGTGAGACAGGGAGACGTTATTTCTCCGAAACTGTTCACAAACGCATTGGAGGATGTTTTCAAGCTCTTGGAGTGGAAAAGATCTGGCATCAACATAAATGGCGAGTACATCACTAACCTTCGTTTTGCCGATGATATAGTCATAATGGCGGAATCGCTCGAGGACCTTAGCACCATGCTCAACGACCTCAGTAGAGTCTCCCAGCAGGTTGGTCTTAAGATGAATATGGACAAGACAAAGATCATGTCTAATGCTCATGTTCCACCTATACCGGTAATTGTTGGGAACGATACTCTCGAAGTTGTCGACAAGTATGTCTACCTAGGACAGATTGTCCAATTAGGTAGGTCCAACTTCGACAAAGAGGTGGCGCGAAGAATCCAACTCGGCTGGGCAGCGTTCGGGAAGCTTCGTCCTATCTTTTCGTCCAAAATACCGCAGAGCCTGAAAACGAAAGTTTTCAATCAGTGTGTGTTGCCAGTGATGACTTATGGAACTGAGACATGGTCTCTTACTGTTGGCCTCATTAGTAAGCTCAAAGTCGCGCAGCGAGCTATGGAGCGAGCTATGCTCGGTGTTTCCCTGCGAGATAAGCTCCGGAACGAGGAGATCCGCAGGAGAACTAAAGTGACCGATATAGCTCTTAGAGTTAGTAAGTTGAAGTGGCAATGGGCAGGCCACATCGCTCGTAGAACTGACAACCGATGGGGAAGAAAGGTTCTCGAGTGGCGACCACGAACCGGAAGACGCAGCGTGGGCCGGCCCCCCACTCGGTGGACCGACGACCTGGTGAAAGCCGCGGGGAGCCGATGGATGCAGGAGGCGAGCAGCCGCTCAAGGTGGCGTGCTCTGGGGGAGGCCTATGTTCAGCAGTGGACGTCTTCAGGCTGTTAATGATGATAGAAATGTTTAATGTTTTCTATGACGTCACCTGTTTTGCTTACATAACAATTTACGTTCTATCAACCTGTCACAAGTTAAATAGATACATATACCAACAAATGTTAAATAGTGTGAAAGCAATTTTTTTTTTATTTTGGCATTAGACGACATTTGTATTTAGCCAATGATACGAAATATTTTATGAAAAATGTTTTAAAAGGGTACTTAGATGTAGGTAAGTATAACTATACATTAGGATAGGACAATATATAGGATAGGTAAGATCCTCGAATTAGCAACATGGCCGTGTAACGTTCAGTTTTGATTTCTTCTTCTTCTTTTACGTAGGTAAATGATTTTTAAAGGTTTTAATAGTTAAAATATTTTAGGTCTGTGGGCTTCTCAATGAACAAACTGAGCGGTTATATTCTCTTTAGGACAAACTACAGGTTAGAGCAAAATATTATTGGTTACTCGATTGCTCATTAGGGGGGGGGGTTTGCCATAATCACCACGCTTGGCAGGCGGCTTGGTGATCGCAGTAGGTGAAGATTGATTGCCACCAAGACCGAGGGGAACGCTGCGACCCATTCCCTGGATATTCCCTTAGCAGGAGGCGTCAGGAGGCGAGCAGCCGCTCAAGGTGGCGTGCTCTGGGGGAGGCCTATGTTCAGCAGTGGACGTCTTCAGGCTGTTAATGATGATGATGATGACTCGAATGCTCCAAGAAGGTTAATTATTAAAAGGTCTTTGAATGTGGGCGTCTTCAGGATGTCGTTGTTGATGATGATGATGATAGCCGTATTTGAGTGAATTGATCATAGATATCAATTTCAGCTTAATTCTTTCTGTTATTTCTAAAATAAGTAATGGTCTCGACAGATTCTTAGAAAGACAAACACACGGACAACAAAGTGATCTTAACTATAAGTGTTCCTTTATTTCAAAACTGTTACGGAACCCTAAAAATGAAACGTTCTTTGCAAAAGCGAATCTGATTAGAGCTTTGTACACATGTTATTTTCTCACTCTCACCACTATGTTGAAAGTGCAGTGGGAATGAGACAACCTGAAAAATAGCGGCCGTAATATAAATGTCGACTCTTTTTACAGTGGCGTACGTAAGTATTTGTGATTTCTAATTAGTATTAACAAAATTAATTATGTACGCATCGTATAGGTTAATGCAATACTCCAGCTGTAAAGTAAGTATTATATAATCTTATTATTGACACTGGCTAAATACTCAATTCGTATGGAGTCAAACTTATGAAAGTAAAAAAAAATGTGGTGAATGCAACAAAGATACTCTGAAAAGCGCGCGGATATAAAAACTGACCAATGTGTGTTTGTTTTGTATTTTTCTAAACTGCCTAAATAATAGGTATGGTACTTATGTAGGTATACTTAATACCTAAACAAAATTCACTGGAACCTCTTATGAAGACTTGAACGGTTTTTATGGTGAATACACAAGAACATCTGTTGAAGTGAAAATGACAAGGAAAAGATCGACCGTATCACTGGTATGTAGGTATACCATATTATAGAACTTTTATTAGTTAGATGCCTAGACCTATCGTATATTTAAAAAAACTAACGTCTAAGTATAAGGTAGGTCCAAGTAGGTACATATTTAATTAAATATTGTACCTATGATTTGCAGTTTCTAACCCACTATTTTATCAATGTGTAGGTGATCTGATGACACGTGAAAAGCCATACTTACCTACTACCCAAACAACATTTATACACGTGTGCTACCTAATCTGCCAATACATGCTGAGCTCCGAAAAGATTTAGTGGATATTGTTGTTTGGTATATAGGAAATGCATGAACTAAGCTATTATTAGACTACCTAAACGTAGAAATAACACAATACAAGCGTGCGAAGCCGCGGGCAAAAGCTAGTTATATATATATTTATACGTATAATAATTTAACGTAAACCGTATTGTTATCCACTACACTGGAGTATTGTAAGGTACAAACTGCAGACTGCGAAATATGCGCTGTCGCTTATGAACAGTATCTGGATACGCGATTCGTATTCAGCCCGTATCGCCCAAGACGCGAGAACTCCTACCTATGCAAATTCTTACTATTGCATTTGAAAGTCCTGAGATATCTACCTATTAATATGATAATACGATATCTAGGTAGGTAAATTGTAGAATAGAATAGAATTGTATTAATATCTATACAATGTGTGTCTGTATTGTCTATCTGTGAGTAGTTTTGTTGTGTCTATATAGTCTTTTGATTCGTCGTAAAATAGAAAATAAAATGGTAACAGTTACATTACAAAGTATATGATGATATTTTACGGTCTCCAGTAAAATTACACGATTCAAATTTTACGCGAACAAACTCGATAAAGAAAAGTAGTAAGGTAAGAGTCTAAAAGAAATTGCGCTTGACATTTTGTCATGAACGCATGCGCACCGCATTTGCAATAACGCTTAAAAAATTGATTAGTTCGTTTTTCACGCTGCCTCTTTGCTTTCTTGTTAGGTAGGTTGTATTAAAGCTTTATATAACTAAATCAAATAAAACATACAGTCATATTACTGGCAATGCCTATTTAGTTTTAATCGCTTTCGCCTCACCGCTATTAAAACTTATTTAGTTCGTTTAGTGCAAAGTCGTAACTGCATTCAAGCGTGACGGCAGCTCGGTCCGTAATTTAAATTTCATTGTAAGGACAATATTCAGTGAAGCAAAGTTAAATTAAAGTCGTATACGGATTTGGCTGTGGCTACCAAGCTTAAGGCGGGGCCACGCCACCTGCGCTCCAGCACAAGCTCCGGGCCAGCACTGAAAACACAATTTGTGGTGCGCCTTTTGTACCCCTGTTTTATGCAATTTATTTTTACACATTTATCTGTGCGGCTGGGCACTAACGATCTGCGTATTTTGTCCTCGAATTATTCTTTGTAAGTACTGTGCGACGTTATCATTATTAAGGTACCGTGTGTGTATAAAAAATATATAAATGTTGCAATGTATTATTTTTCTGAGTTATGACCAAGAAGACAACACTGGTTTTGCAGCACAACTTGGATAACTATATTTGAATAATTTTGATAAAACAACACGTCATTCAATCGCCTTTTCTGTCCATCATTTCTTTCTGTGTTTCTTTCACTCTTAAAATATTTATTTATCTTTCCGGTTATCCATCCTTTGCTCTCACATTACGCTCTCCGACACACTCTTTTTACATGAATGAAGTTATTGAATGAGTAGAGAAGATGGTTTTAATGTAAGACAGGGTATGTTTGATCCATAGACACTAAAATATTCTAGGTCTGTGGTTTGACCATATTTCACCTGGTGATTATGGCCGTAGATGGATCGACGCCTGGGTTTGAATTGAATTTAGCTAAATTTTCTGTATCTACTGTAAATGCATTATCTAACATGTACCCACCGAGTTGTAAGATCATTAAAATAAAGCTTAGCCTTAAACTAATTACAATTTGCCCATAGTTCCTAAGTAGGTAAGTATGCAGGTACTTATATATAATTTCATTCTTTTCAAAGGGCTCAAACAAAACGTAAAAGAAATTGAACTCAAGAAAGTGTCCCAACAAAGTATCAAATCTTCATCGAAGAATGTAATCAACAAGGTGTGGGAGTAAAAATATTTTCCTCAAAGTAACATTGAGAAGGAGAGGGGCCGCGTCGACGCGAGAAATTCCTTGTCAACTTTCGCCAGCTTAAAAGGTGTGTAAATAAAGGAGTGTGAAACAATGGGAGGAGAGTAAACAAGGTCATAAAGCACGTCAAGCCAGGCCTATATATAATCAGCTTAGTGATAAATTGGCAAACAGCACGCGAGGGACACAGCTGTTTCCGCAGTTCCTGTCTGCGATCGTTGCTCGAATGCTCGCCTCACTATTGCACAGTATTGTCACTGTGATAAAGTAATTGCCTTTCTACCTACTCTAACAAGGTACGTGGGTAGGTATATATTTATTGAATTTGAGCAGTTTTCTGGCTTTTAGAAAATAAATATTAGGTAAGAATTGTATTTTCTGCGACTAGCTCGGGTTTATTATAATGATGTAACATTTTAACTTTGTCCACCAGGTGTTAAATAGTTTTACTTAAATTATATCTTTACAGCTGTTGTTTCTACATTAGTTACTGTGTTTATGCTACCTTTTTTATATCTCCATTATACCTAATTTTAATCATGAAATAATTCATAGGAGGTATGGGTTTTTAATTAAGATTGTCTAAACTGACTACTCTTTTTTAACGGCAATTGTTTATGACTTTTTTCATAAGGCACATATTAAATGTAGTAAATCTGTTCACGCCTTTTTAGATCGCAAAACTTTAGGCAAAAAATGTCCAATAAGATTTCATTTCTAAAGTATCGGAAATGGGTTTTCACGCCAATTTCTCGCAAAAAGAGGCTAAGTATAATTTATAATTTTATGATTTTCTATCGCTCTGACGAAAAATTCGAGACTTTCAGTTAGACCTAATACTTTGAGGTATTTATAAAAGTTAACTATAACCCCTTGCTTGTACAATTCAAAAGTAATAATATGCAATGATTTTGTTTTTTAACCGAGTTATTAACAACAAATTACCTGTGAAGGAGAAGAGTATTTGCAGTATTGCTGATGCTATTGCCACTCCAGAGAGGCTGTGCATTGTCTATGTAACAATCTCTTCCCGGCTCTTCATTGGAAATTCTTTAGGACATCTTGTTTATCATTAGTATTTTCAGTACAAAAACATGAATGAAATTGAAGCTTTTGTAAGCCATGATGTTCACTCCAGCACTTTTGATCGTTGTTTTTTGTACCGCTTCATTTTAAATGGTATCTGAAACAAATAAACATAATTCTCATGTTGCGGTAAATTTATACTTCTTTGAGTGAGTGGTGCAGATTCATCATCATCTTCAACAATACGTATGCATTTCCGAATTTCATTTAAAACCAGGCTGTGCCCCGCGGTTTTTTATTCGTGTTTTATTTTATGTAAAAATCTTAACTTCTTATTCAACTTTTGATTCTTTCGTAAATCCTTTATAGCGATCATCAAAAGAAATGCGCCTGCTAAATTTCAACTGCTTATAGGATTTAGAAATGATTCAGCAGGTTCGGATCGCGTTTCAGATGGGAAGGTGATCGCTTTGGTGGTTTCGGACGCAATATTCAATTAAATACCTACTATCAAGAACCAAAGCAACGTTTCTGACTGATCAGTATCAAAACTATTTGGCTCGTAACTTAGTTTTAAACTAGCCTCGCCCAAAATAATATTGCCTAATCGACTAGAAACAACTATTTTAATGAAAGTTTTTGTTTTTATAAACGTTGCTGATAATACCTACAGTTATTGTGATCCAACATCCCATCTAAATTGCCTTAATATCTACAGGGTGTACTACTAAAGTAAGGAACCAGAAAATAACTACGACGCAAGCAATTTAAAAGGTACAACGGCAAAACACGGGTTACAACGAAAAAGATTGTTTTAAATACATGCCCATTCGTGTTCAAGCGGTCACTTTAGTAACTGATAATGTACATTTGATATGTCGCCGAGTTATGTTTGTTCGTACAGTATAAATAACCGTGAAGCAGTGTGCCGTCACGCGAAGTGGTCGTTAACCCTGCTTCTGCCGGTGTGCTAATGGAGAGGTGAGGGTGTCATTGGAACCGCAACGTAACCACTTGGAGTCCCGAACGTAAGGAAGGGTAATTAGCAGAGTTATAACTATTTAAGCAGCCTTCTTTCTACATGGGTGTGCGGGGCTTTGGATAGTGGAGTGTTTTAATAATGAAGTTTTGTTTCTGTGTTTGTTTTTAGAATGCACTGTTTTACTGCTGAGATGGTTCTTGTAATAGGAAACCGGTAGAGAATAGCTTTTCAGGGACTCATGTATCTGGTTAACTGACTTAGCCGGACTTTAAATATATCCTACCCCTACGGCCCCTTAAGTCGCTTAGGTCAAAAGGCGCTATAGGCAAGTAGCCAATCACTTTAATACAGTGCAGTGCAGTGTCACCAGTGCCTACTTAACAGTAGATTTTAACGATTGTCTTACATTTTACAACATCTGATGCACAGCTTATAGCGCAAACGAGAATACTTTCTTCGAAGCGCTACCGTGCTGGTTTGGTCCTAACCATAACATCAATCAATTAACTGTATGTAGGTTTTGAATGGGCTGAATATCACAGTACTAGAAAGGTATAAGTAAGTTATACCTCTATAGTGATATTCGACAGTAGTACAGTGATAAAAGTGTGTAACCATAGACCCAAGATGTGAAAATATTGTAGATATATGGTTTGTACCATGGGCAAGAAACGCTATAACAACTGTGTTTTATCATTTGTTCTAAGTTGAAATGTTTATGACCTAGTAAAAGACTCTACCGTACACTATCATAACTATAATTATACGGGCAAGAAACGGTGTGGAGTAATAACACATTTCTATACAATTTGTTTGTCTCAGCCGTTCTCTCAGAAATAGAGAGCCATTTTTTAGAACACAATTTTTCTGGTCCGTAGTTAAAGTAACCAATAGTTAAAAATATTAACAAATTCTAAGCAATGGTCAAAATTTGTTCGAGATTTTAACCATTGGTTAACTACTGATCAAAAAACTAACCCTTAGTGGAGTTACGCATACAACTTTATTATATTTTTACAAAGGAACTATTCTAATATTTACGCCGTTATTGGAATACTTATACCGCTTAAAGCAACGTATAGGGACGCCACGTGATGACCTTAAATATACCCTTTTTCCACGGTAACTATTAATTTTCTGGGGGATAAAAAGTTGCTAGTGTTTTTAATGTTACTCTGGGTAGTTTATGTTTTTTGTGTGCAAAATTTTGTTTATTTTCTACATTAGGTAGTTTATTTGGCGTTAAAAAATTTGGCCTGGCTTTGTGGGAAAAGGAAGCTTATCGGATGTGATATTTGGCACAACAAAACAGCACTGCAATTGAACCATGCTACCAGCATGCTGGACACTCTACCTAGGTATATAGGACTCAGTGGGCTGGAGCTTTTTTTCAGTCTATCGTACATTGTTTTTCAAATAAACTGAAACTGTAAATAATAAACTACCCAAATAGCATAACGATGACGTTAAACAGCGTTGATTTTTTTAATTCCTTACAAAAGGTTGTGAATAAAACGAGCGCTGCACAGTGGAATGTCAGGCAAATATTTTTTGAAAAGGTCCGCGTTTTCAAAGCCACGTCGTCGTCGTATTGAATGCGTTTTAATGAAAAAACATGCGCCGATTCGCAACAGTCAAGGGAATTAAAACCTCTGCGCGGTGCTCGGGACTCGAATGCGCCCGCTCGGTATTTTCATTTGTCCGAATATTATTTCCACGGGGATTTTCGCCGGCACTATTTCGTTACAATCTATAGCAAACTGGTTTTATGTTTTTTAGTTTGATTAACGATTGGATTAGTTTGTACATTTTTTGTTACATTTAAGTTGTTTTTTTATTGATTGGGTGTCGCTTTTTAAACCGACATTAGCAAAACTATGTACCTACCTATAGTGGAAACATGTATTCTACTAATGTTGACGCGATATTAATCTACGTACTGGGTGGCGCAAAAGTAAAGACCCTATTTGGTTCAGCTATAACATTTTTTCTAAATTAGAAAACTAGATTTAGGTTTTTTTAAATGTATATTTGTGCCATTAAATTTCGTACCATTAGGATTTAAAGATGATGTCTTTTAAATGGTGACCTCCAGAGTTGATACACATTTGAGCCCTATTTATGACATTTTGCAAGATGATTTTCCTTCAAAATTGGTTATGAGTGACGAAGCGCATTTCCATCTCTCAGGGCATGTCAATAAGCAGAATACTCGGTTCTGGGGCACTGATAATCCGCGCATTATTCAAGAAACACCTCTACACCCACTAAAAGTTACTGTATGGTGTGGCATCTGTGTTGACAGAGTGATCGGACCCTATTTTTTCGAAGACGCTGGAGGCAATGCGATAACTGTCACTGGAGAACGCTACAGAACCATGTTACGTGAGTTTTTGATACCCAGTTTGGACGAATTGGGGCTGGAGCACATCTGGTTTCAACAAGACGGCGCTACGGCACACACAGCGCGCGACACTATGGACTTAGTGAGGGACGCTTTTCCAAGCCGAGTTATCTCTCGTTTTGGCGATTTGCCTTGGCCTGCAAGATCACCCGATCTGACCAGTCCAGACTTCTTTCTTTGGGGTTTTTTGAAATCTCGGGTGTATGTGAACAAGCCACAGACTCTCGCAGCTCTAAAAGAAAACATTCGTCAAGAAATAACGAACATATCGCAGGAAGTGTTACGGCAAGTTATGCAAAATGTCATAAATAGGGCTCAAATGTGTATCAACTCTGGAGGTCACCATTTAAAAGACATCATCTTTAAATCCTAATGGTACGAAATTTAATGGCACAAATATACATTTAAAAAAACCTAAATCTAGTTTTCTAATTTAGAAAAAATGTTATAGCTGAACCAAATAGGGTCTTTACTTTTGCGCCACCCAGTATAAGTAGGTATTACTACTAAGTATTATATTATCTGTGGTATTACAAACTTGTGACCCGTGACTTTGATGAACGATTTGTAACTACGGATTTAAAAATAATTAAAGTGTAGAATTTTGGAAGAAGGGTAACATAGCAATTTTTGATGTAAAGGAGAAACTTGACTCACGGACGTGATTTGAAGTCTCATAAAGATCATCATTAACAGCCTGAAGACGTCCACTGCTGAACATAGGCCTCCCCCAGAGCACGCCACCTTGAGCGGCTGCTCGCCTCCTGCATCCATCGGCTCCCCGCGGCTTTCACCAGGTCATCGGTCCACCGAGTGGGGGGCCGGCCTACGCTGCGTCTTCCGGTTCGTGGTCGCCACTCGAGAACCTTTCTTCCCCATCGGTTGTCAGTTCTACGAGCGATGTGGCCTGCCCATTGCCACTTCAACTTACTAACTCTAAGAGCTATATCGGTCACTTTAGTTCTCCTGCGGATCTCCTCGTTCCGGAGCTTATCTCGCAGGGAAACACTGAGCATAGCTCGCTCCATAGCTCGCTGCGCGACTTTGAGCTTACTAATGAGGCCAACAGTAAGAGACCATGTCTCAGTTCCATAAGTCATCACTGGCAACACACGCTGATTGAAAAAAGATACCACAGCGTATTATATTAGGCCGTCCCTTAATTACCCCACTAGGTGGACCGACGATCTAGTTAAAACGACGGGGAGCCAATGGATGCAGGAGGCAAGCAGCCGCTCAAAGTGGTGCTCTGTGGGGAGGCCTATGTTCAGCAGTCGACGTCTTCAGGCTGTTGAAGATTATGATGATCTTTAAGGATAAGTAAGCTGTGATTATTTTGAGAGTAAGGAACACGTGTTTCTTAATAAGAGATTAATTAGATTAAAGAGAGACGAATACGGTCCGAGTCATATTATTATATTTAGGAGAAGCTCATGTTATTTTCAAACTGTTATTATTATATGGTTGAAAAGTATATTTTTTTACTAGAAGTGGTTTCAGGCGGTTTCACCCGAAACTTATCAATACATCTGCAGGACCTCACAACCGGTACAAAAAGTTTTAGCATGACAGCTACAAACAAACAGACATTGTTTTACTTTTGTTTATTAGTAAGAATGAATTGAATATCTTTCTGAAATCAGTATAATTATTTGGCAAAGTATATGACAGAATATTTTCTTATAATTGAAAAATAAGTAACTAGGACTTTTAATGCAATAACAAGTCGTTAAAGATTATGTTTAAATTCACGGCTTGAATAAAAATATCCGGATGAAAGAGATTACAGCGATCTTTTTTACCTACCTACTTAATTGCTACCAATGTTTCTTGGTAAGTATATTTACAAGATATCGTAAAAATCCCTCTTTTTTTTTTTAATGATAGGCTAAAATTTGACCACGGTCACACCTGATGGTAAGTGACGACGCAGTCGACGATGGAGCATGCTTGCCTAGAAGATACTGGTTCACTCTAGCCTTAAAAACTCCCAGGTTATATTTGTCAGGAAACAATGACGCTGGTAAGGTTTCCTTTGCTGTCCGAATTATAAACGAAAAATCAAAACGCTGTCTACGTATTCGAGGAATTTCTACCATATACGGATGCCATGTTTCCGTGCGTCTAATTGTACGATGGTAAAAAGGGGATGGAGGAATTAAGTTGTGCAATTCCGTCACACACGTCATACACACACTGTTTTCACGAGAAAAAATTCTAAGTGAAAAATAGCAGGAACATTAAAGGTAAAAAGTTCACAGCGGGTAGAGAAAAGGAAATGCCGTGTAAAGGTGAAAAAACCAAGAGCAAAATGAAGCACTAGAAACTACTAAAGCCAGTATAGAAGCAAACTTTTAAATTTATTATGCAGTTTCTGTATTTTCACCACTTTCCGAGTTTACCATACTTAATTCAATTGTTGCGAAGTTGTTAAACTTCTTTGACGCTATCGTAAGTGTCGTTAAAACAATGAACGAAGCTTTAGTACCAAAGTTATGACATTAAACATCACTGGAAGTAAATGTGTAGTGTTAAAATTTACGTTATAAATTTTAGTACAAAATATAATTTGGGCATTACTACTACACTCGCCTTGCTCAAATTAATGGTCAGCAGGGCATGAAAACCCCAACAATACCATGAATAGAATAAGTTCATTCAGTTTATAATAAAATCTATACAATAATTATAATTAATATGTTTTGATACATACTTGAAAAGTGGCTGGTATGCGCTGTGGTGTCAGGCTTTGTCACTAACTCATTTATTTATTAGGTACTTCAAACCTCAAAATATTTCTTTTTTATTTTATAAAAGAACAAAACTTTATTTTTACTTTTATTACAGAATTGAAATAACGATATGAAAAGATATGTGGTTACGAATATAAGTTCGCAAGTTATCGGAAAGTTCCCGCCATTGCGAGCAAAGCCCGAACTCTGGAACCGTCCTCACGCGAGCATGTGCGCGGCGCGACTGAAGGCTTGTTTCGCTACAGCCTATACGTGCTCGCTTGCCTACCTTACAAGTTTTCCACTGAACTATACACATCAAAATGTAACAACTCCACGTTTACTTGATTCAAATTTCAACTCTATCATCGAACACCGTAGAGAGAAAACTCGTTGTCTTTAAATAACCTTCCATCGTTTATAGACATCGAATGTTACTTAGAGTTTTCTCCTGAAATCAAAAGGCTATAAGTCGGAGCCAGAGGTCAGTGAACATTTAACAATAAAACAGGCTTTATACGGGTGAATATTGCATTATAAAAAAGGCGTGAAAACCACGCGACTCGTTGGAAAGCGCGTGAATTTTTCCTTGTGAGATAGAGACAGATACTGGTTTTGTGATAAAGGGAACGGCCTACGCGATCAGAATGGAGGGGATGATCTTAGAATGTTCTAAGAATCTGTGCAAAGATAAAAATAGAGTCTTATGTTGTAATAGTATGACCACATTCGGATAATGAGCACCCCGATTTAGAAGAAGCAGAGTGCATGATTGCGCCTAAATGCTGCAACAAATGCAGGGGCTATAGTAACTGCATAAAACCTCATTCATAAAACATTAGAACAGGAAGCAGCCTCTCAAAGGACCTAACTCCAAGTAAATGTGGTTTATTTTGTTAGGGAAGAAAGCATGTACACAACGGGAACGCCACATGTCAGAACATGAATAAAAGAAGAGCTATGTTTCAGACTTTCAAAAGTTCTGTCGGTATTTTTCAAAGCTAACAGTGCACCTACATATTTCATGACGGAACTTGGTAGTTAGTTCTTGTATCAGCGGCTTGTATAGCTTTGCTGGTTTAGATGAAATATTACCTATGTCGTGGTCAAGATCAATAAAAATACTAAGTAAAGTAATAAATATACATTTTAAAATAATATTATCACACATTGCATTATTTCACTATTTATTCCTATGTGGGCCGACGATCTAGTGAAAACCGCGGGGAGCCGATGGATGCAGGAGGCGAGCAGCCACTCAAAGTGGTGCTCTCTGGGGGAGGCCAATGTTCATCAGTGGACGTTTTCAGGCTGTTGATGATGACTATTTGTTATTATTTATCAGTATTTTATAGAATGACTAGCCCTGGCTTCGCATGGGTATAATTTTTTACGCAGCGCACGCGTTGTAAAGATTATTTTAGGTAATTTTTTTACACCTTGGATTACATTATTGGAGTTTTAATAAGGATCCCTAATTTTAATGAAAATATAATATAGCCTATGTCACCCGAGGATAGTGTAGCTTCCTAAAAGTGAAATAATTTTTCAAATCCGTTCAGTACTTTCGGAGTCTCTTCAGTGCAAACAAACAAACAAACAATCAAATCTTATTATTTTATTATATTTATTATTATTATTAGGTAATACCTATTTTATGGATAGAAATGGTTTGTTGAGAGTGAAACAAGATAATTCGCAAAACATCTTGACTTTACAATTAGAAGTGAAATAACTACGCTTACGTTAAACAATTGGAACAAGCAGCAGTCAGTGAAAGCACAACATTTTTCACGGCGTCCAAAGACCACGGGCGTGGCGGTTGTAAATAAAAAACGCCATTACAGAATTAACGAATGTGCTAACATATTGTCGTTAGTGGCTGCTGTCCAGTTAGCCCAAATAATATACTAAAGCGATTTATGTCTCTTGTGTTTGACCCTAAATTTGCGCAATAAATTATGGTTTACTTTGTCGTTTATGAGGGCGGTTGCAGACATAACCGGGCGCGGAACATGTGTAACAGATTGCGGCAATAAGGGAAATTGTCTTTTTTATGAACGGCCGTTGAGAACGTAAAGTATTCAGGCGAAGAACGTGGCTTGGCAAGGCTGATGCCTGAGCGAGTGAGGTTTAACTTATGGCCTAATATTTTATAACTTTAGAATAGTTTAAGTTTACTTTAAGATAATATTGACCTATGGAGAGAGCTATGCTCGGTGTTTTCCTGCGAGATAAGCTCCGGAACGAGGAGATCCGCAGAACTAAAGTGACCGATACCTATAGCTCTTAGAATTAGCAAGTTGAAATGGTAATGGGCAGGCCACATCGCTCGTAGAACTAACAACCGATGGGGAAGAAAGGTTCTCGAGTGGTGACTACGAACCGAAAGACGCAGCATAGGCCCCACTAGGTGGACCGACGATCTGGTGAAAGCCGCGGGGAGCCGATGGATGTAGGAGGCGAGCAGCCGCTCAAGGCGGCGCTCTCTAGGGGAGACCTATGTTCAACAGTGGACGTCTTCAGGCTGATGATGATGATGATGATGATGATGATGATGATGATGATGATGAATATTGAGAAGGCTAAAGCTGTTGTTTTGGTAGTATTATAATAATTCAACTTGCGTACCTACAACTTAAAATTGATGGCATTGTTAATAACCATAATATAATATTGATAACAAGCTTAACAATTATTTTCTTTACCATTTCCTATATACACGAGTCGTCGATTATTTAGATTTATTAATTTTCGTGTTGGGTACGCTACCTACCGGTAGTGGGCTGGAGCATTTGGCCTGTCTGCATCCTTCCATTGTGCCATCGCGGTTTAGTATAGTCCAAATGTTCTTTGTAGTAAATAGTGTAGCTAGTTTATATTATTGTAGTAGTTAGTTTAAAGAATAAAGGCACATTTTCGTTGGTTTAATAAATGTATTTCCAGTTTTGAAAATGGAACAACTAGGTACTACGATGATATTACTCTCACGTAAAGTTAAGTAACAACCTCGTTCAATTCTTAGTTCTTACCCCCGGCCGTTTATCTCCCCACCTGAGAGGTGTCCAGCGCGTACTGAATCCAGAAGTTAATTTCACGGGGTATTTCTTCCACTGCAAGAAACCTCCTTTCCTTTAAAGCACTCTTGTGTAAAATAGAATTAATTCATTTCCTAGTGGAACGCGGCAGGTGGGGTATTAAGGAACGATGGTGGAAAAAGTGGACCGTGTTTCGAGCATGATGCTTTTTTGTTTGAGATTTAGCTTGTCTAGTACAGATTTTACGGGCTGTTTTAACAGAACTTTAAACCTTTTTTCGTGATAATGACAACAACATTAGGTATCACTATTATATACTTAGGTTTATTATGTAAGGCGAGTGGCTTCCAGGTTCCAGGCGTATAAAAAAAACCGTGACATTAACAATCTGTTTTAAGAAACAACATTATGAATCACTATTAGAATAGAATAGAATAGAAAAACTCTTTATTGCACATACCAACATAGGATAAAAACTAAAATATTAAAGTATATAAAGTACGTAGCACACTGGGTGGCCTTATCACTAAAAGTGATCTCTTCCAGGCAACCTATGGATGGATATCACAGGCACAAGGAGTAGTCAGCGGTGCGTAATATAAACAAAAAAAACGATTACCTAAATGTACTTAGCGCATAGCTTGTGCTTATTATGTAAGGCGAGGGTTCCAGGTACCGAGCGTATAAAAAGACCTTGACAATAACAATCTATTTTAAGAAATGAAATTAATCCGAAAAAGTATTAAAAACAATTTTGCAGAAAAAGATTAATCTTTCACATTGTCTTTTAAAACAGCTGATATAAAACGCCTCAACAAAAGTTTATCCTCCATTATTGTAATGGTATATATAACAAAGAGCGCCGTTTTCCTTCTTCGATATTCACGATGCGTTTTGAAAATTGGATATAAATATGTTTCGTGATTTGTACTATTTGAAGTTAAAAGTCCTGTTTCATTAACGATTTCGTACAACGGGGTGAGATGGGGTGGCCTATTCTCACACCGTAACCGATATAGCTCTTAGAATTTGCAAGATGAAATGGAAATGGGCATCAGGACAACGATGTGGAAGAAAGCTTCTTGAGTGGCGACCACGAATCGGAAGACGCAGCGTAGGCTGGCTCCCCACTAGATGGACCGACGATCTGGTGAAAAACACGGGGAGCTGATGGGTGCAAGAGGCAAGCAGCTGCCCAAAGTGGCACTCTGTGGGGGAGGCCTATGTTTAACAGTGGACGTCTTTAGGCTGTTGATGATAATGGAGATGATTCTCACACTGTCGGGACCTGACAGTAGCCGCGGGAAAACGGCAGTGGCGAGTGAAACCGTAGAACGCCTCTAGTAGAGAAAAGTACAACTTAGGGGACTGATGATATAATTTCCTTAAATCAATCAAGCGGAACAAGCCAAACAACTTGTTCCACAAAATATCATCTCTGGGGAGATGTTTAATTAAACTTCATAAAATCTGAACAAAAGTGTCATGTCTCATGTCGGACGGCGATTTCAACCTTTCATACGTCCAGAAAATGTCGACCCTTGGTGGCCTATCCGTTCCCTTTATCAACTTCGTTGTCCTTTAGCTGAGAGAGGTCTATGTTTTTTGGGGACTATGCAAGTACACGTTGTGTAGGTAGAAGCAACAAAGTGAAAACAAATCAACGATACGATACAGTCTGGGACGTTTTTATTTTGTCTGCGACGTAAATTGAATTTTGTGGCCGGTTTCATCATATAGTTTGTTTTTGCATGTGTTTTAAAATTTATACGGTTTTTCTATATAAATAATGTAAAGATTTAAATCTTAATGTCATTAGCATATTCCACATTGGATTTCCCTTCGCTATATTGTATAAATACGGTATTGAAAAAAGTAAGCAATTAAAAATTGAGCAAACCAAAAACCCGCAAAGAAAATTTATAATACCTAGGTACCTACAATCTTTACTAACCTAATTTTCATAATATTACATTATGTTTAATTAAAATATTACATTATATTACATTATATTATTATAAATAAAAAGTAATGTAAACAATAGAAAGAATAAATAGTAACTGTTAGGTAACTTTATTCAAAACAAAAACATTATGCTTCCAATCTCGCGTTTTCGCTAAATTGCTCTCATTTCATTTTTTGCAATCACTGAAGGAAAATGTTTTTCTTTTACAAGGTCGTGGTATGGTTATTCCAGTGGAACTAATAATTATTAGAGAAGATTACTACTGTAAGGTCTGAAATCGGGCGTAGAGTACCACAAAATTGATAGGACTTTTTTATGGTTCCTCGGTTTGAAAAGGTCCTCGGATGTTCCTTGTATAATCACCACGCTTGGAGGTAAAGCTAGCATAGTTGATTAAAAATTAATAATATGGTTTGTTGACGCATATGTTTATAGGTATTTATGTTTCGCCGTATCATAATGCTATTAAAATGAATAGAAAATAAATAAATTCTAAGGTATCATCAGTTACAAGCCGATGAGTAGAGACTTTTCAAAGAGATTTCAATATAAATAGAAAACTCTCAAAGCGTTTGAGAAATGGTACTCGAACGTTTACAAAGAATAACAAAAGCCACATCACAAAGAGAGGCATCACTCAGTAGTCATAAGTAAGAGTGCAGTCAATAGCTGGTGTCAAAACTCACTTCAGTTCCATTCAATGCCGTCTGTTTATAAATAATTCAATATTGGCCTGAGTGATGTTTTCACTTCGCCATCGATGTACGGTTGGCAGAAAAGTCGTTTTCCTATATTTTTTATTTTACAATAATTTATTGTTTTTGGTAGCCGAAATAGTGGTTGAGCCAAACATCATCGGCGAAATAAAAGCTCACAGACTTCGCTGGCTTGGCCACGTCGAACGGATGGGTGAGGGAGGATCAGGAGGTGAAACAAGCGTACGTGCGACGACCAAGTGGCCGAGACGTCCAGTTGGCCGTCCTAGGTATCGCTGGAGTGATTTTTTTTATGTGATTGAGTGACGTGACGAGCTAGTCGTTCACCTGATGTTAAGTGACACGGCCGCCCATAACAGTCGCAGTGTCACCCGGAACTTTAAAACAATAAAGTTTGCGTGACACTGCACTGCGCACGTCATCCTGAGACATCACCCAGTCTAGTAATCAGATTACTAGACTGAGTGATCAGATCATAAAGCCTCATTTGCCCAGTAATTTCACTAGCTACAATGCCCTTCAAATCGGAACACAGTAGTGCTTGCACACTACTGCTTGGCAGCAGAATAACTGGCAAAGCGGTGGTACCTACCTAGACAAACTTGTGATGAAGTAGACAAGGACCTGCGTGAGCTCCAGGTCGAAAGCTGGCAGAAACTAGCTCAGGATAGATCGAAGTGACGGTTCTTATTATCGGAGGCCAAGAGTCACTTTGGGTCACTGCGCCATCTTAGTTAGTTAGTTGGTAGCCGAAATGCCCTTTTAGTTATATAAAAAATGTTGTATTTAAGTTAGCAGGCAACTGTATAATAGATTAAAAATCAATGCGTGGACACAATCATAATTATAATTAGAATGGTATTGTAATACACGTTTATGTCAAAAATATTTTTTAAATCACACGCATCTCAGATGACAGATCAAGAAATGTTAGTAATATTTTTGGTTGTCTAATTGGGTTTAAATTAATATAAATATTTGTGGACATTTTCACATAACGCCATCTAGCCCCAAACTAAGCAAAGCTTGTACTATGGGAACCTGATAACTGATAGAATTTTTTTACATACTTTTTTGTTTAGAACCTACAGGTCAGAAGGCAGGGCAGGGCAGGCAGGGTTTACTACCAACTGAGCTCTCAACCCAGTCAGGGTTGGGTGTAATAGTATAAGTTTTTTTTTTTATTTTTTTTTATGCGACTGAATGACGTGACGAGCTAGTCGTTCACCAGATGTTAAGCGACACGGCCGCCCATAACAGTTGCAGTGTCACTCGGAACTTTAAAACAATAAAGTTTCGCGTGACACTGCACTGCGCACGTCATCCTGAGACATCACACAGTCTAGTAATCAGATTACTAGACTGAGTGATCAGATCATAAAGTCTCATTTGCCCAGTAATTTCACTAGCTACAATGCCCTTCAAACCGGAACACAGTAGTGCTTGCACACTACTGCTTGGCGGCAGAATAACTGGCAAAGCGGTGGTACCTACCTAGACGAACTTTGCAGGAAAGTCCTACCACCTAGTTGATACTCAATCAATTCAATTTCCAATTATCTTTATTTTTCATCAAAATTAATATATACATGTTGAACATTTCTAGTGTACGTATAAATCCTAGAAGCGACAAAACATTAAATAAATAACTTGTATTTGTTTTGCAAGCTAGGACGCTTATATAAAACTATTTGCTGGGGATTAATCTTATATTAATAAACGTGATTATTAATTTAACTGCGTCGTATACCATTTATTAGAGTAGTTACGAAAGCTTTAGTGCAAGCATTACGTTTATAAATTCAGAATAAACAAAATAAGTAGCCGAATGGCGGTAGGTGTAGATAACGAACGCAAACTACGAGGCGTACGGTGACAGTAGGCAACAAGAACTGCGAGTTAACAGGTTAATTAAGTTGATACTCAAATTAGATAAAGAAAAGCGGGTTATAACTAAAAACATGACAGTAGTATGGTTAACTAAGAAACCACAGAAAATATAAGGGATTACTATAGCTTTTTTTTCTCACCCTACATAACCAGAAAAATAAAGGTAGCTCCCGTTTATCTTGCGTGCCATTTCAAGTATAGGGTCGAAGAGGTGATTATCATGAGGGCTGAACCTTGCATTCTGTAGACCTTTATAAGGAGCACTCTTGAAGGCTGAGAGGATGAGGGGCAAGCTCAGCAAAATTTTGGATATATCATTAAAATTAATAAGTAACGCTCCGATTCTTTGAAGATAAAGAATATCTACTGGACACTTGACATGTAAAAGTGGTGAGTGCAATTATAAACCATATTTCTATGAAAAGGACTCTTTCAAAAGTGCTGACAAGATGTCAGACTTATGTGATGTGAATCCTCCAGGATTCCTCAAAAGAACTATGTTAAAAAGAAGGTCTTAATTATTAACTGATTTTAAGGCGCTATAAAGTCTCGAATTTCTGTTTGTGATAAGACAAATGACGTCACTTGAACTACAAAGCAACATTAAATTGTAAATAATATAAAAGTAATATTTATTTTACGAGTTCACAAACAATTTGATTTAGTACTTCACAACATTAAATGCTATGTAACCCTTTTTACGCGCTTATTGAAGTTTTCGCAGACACCTCCTTCCAACGGTAATTTTGATTATAGAAATCCAAAAGCACCAACTAATACTAAACCAACTGACTTCGTAAAAATACGCAGTGAAATTCAAAAGACGAGCCATATATTCTCAGTTAAAAAGCCAAAGAGCAGCATTTCGAATATGTCGTGCCCGTAAAGACATTCGAATACGCTGTTATTTCTCTAAAATTCTTTTATGTCGTAGAGGAAGCGCTGCGATCGGTGAAGTGGTCTTTTAAACTGATATAAACATCCCGGTAAAGTGACACAAACGTTCCAGAATATTCGAGATGCGCCGAACGACGTCGTGTCGACAGAGACGCTTCCGATGCACCCAATCGTGGGAATGTTTGTCTTATTTATTGAAATATATTAACAGCCGTCTATTTTGAAATGTCTTGTAATAGTTTTTGAGATTATCGCTTCAATAATAACTTTATTCAGCCATGTAAAAAAAAAATTACCCTCAAATAAATAAAATTGTAAGTACTTTTGAGAAAGACGTGACGAAAATATTACATTTATATTAGAAAAACACAAAGGCTTGTCTGTTGACACAGCCTGTTACAATACCTCTGATGGTTTCTTGATGCTTTTATGATATTTTGTCCAGGACAACACATGTTAATATTCTTTAACATTATGCATACACATTTGGATAAGTACTTCACTTGCATTACACTAGAAGCTCTCAAAAATATAAAGAGCTAGGAAAATGTTTTTCTTAGATTTTCTTTCGTTTTTTTTAGAATTGTCGATTGTTCTTTCCTTTAATGTAGGTATATACTTTTAGTCATAACCACCTTTTTTGGGAGCCAATTAAGTAATATTCTCAACTTACCAGGTTCCCATTTTTACTAATGATAAGTACGTACAAAAATTTCATAGACTAGTATAATAGATTATACACATTCAGCATTAAAAATACACGTAACTGAAACTATATCTACTTTTATTTCAGCAAAGATAAGCAAGCCAGCGCATACCAAGTAGGAAATACAACTTTCTTTCGTATATAACCAAGAGTACAATGCCAAGGCCCGGTGCGGACAGTAAGAAGTATTAGTAAGATTTATAATTGTTATCTAGCTGGGTAGGCGAGGCAAACTTATTGCCGAGTCGCGTGCCGCCACTTAATATATTACTATGCCTTAGCCAAAACGTCTCTGTTTGCCACTATCCTGCACTGTTTACTAATAAAAAAACCGTAATTCCTTGACCAATATAACAGAAGTTCGTGCTGATAAGGTTTTATTTTGGGGGTAAAAGTGTGTTAATGGTAAAAACAGATTTCGAATAGACCGAAAATAATTTTAATCCTTGAGTGACTATGATAGAATTTCTGATTTCATGAAATGTATGTAATTATTTTCTAGGCCCTATAAGTAGAGTATAGAGTTTAACATTATCTAATAAAACAAGATATTAAAACCAATCAAATAAAACTTACATGTTTGAACTGCAAAAGTCTTACAATTTATAAAAGACGTTCGCTCATAATATTATATTATACTAGTAGACCCGCCCCGGCTTTGCACGAGTTAATTAGTTTTACGCCTTAACCCTGTTTATGGGTAAGAGGGAAGGGCAAAAGATAGGGGGAAAGGGTGAATGGATGGGATGGCAATAGAAGGGAGGCAGGCGATGCCTGGCCGGTTAGCACGGATGGTAGATAAAATTGTCTTTCCCCTGTTTTACTCTACTTGAGATGTAAGCAAGTATGAAGAATGGTGACATGAAACTGAGAGAGATGATTTTGTCTACAGTCCATGCTAACCGGGCTGCCTTCCTTCGCCGGCCCATCTTTTCCTCTTTTCCTTCCATCTTTCCTTCGACAAGATGAGTATAAATAAAAAAATAATATACAAAAGAAAAATCTTGCATAAAAATTACATCCTTATTGCTTTGTGCAACCCGCAATTGGCCGTTTTAGAAAATATAAAGTATCCTAAATGTTATTCTGAAAAATAATTTATAACCATACGAAATTTCAGTGAATTCCGTTCGGTGGTTCCAGCGTGATGTGTGTTCTAAGGGACAGACAGATCGACAGACAGACAAAAAATTAAAAAAAAAAGTTTCCAGTTCTATATCAATAAAGAAGTGTAATGCTTCAAAAAATATTCAATGTACAGATTTATCCCAGTTACAGATTTATTTTTATTATATTATTTATATGCTATACTATAACATTATATTACCTACATCTCTCAAACTTCACTAAGCTGTGACAACTTTGTGCCTTTACATGTAATAACGTCAAAGTAATGTGTGGGTGAATATTCATGGGCCCATCTAAGAATGTTACATTCCTGTGACATAAACGATGTGATTACTTATTCAGGCGACAGAAATTTACTCGCGATGTCAACATGACGCATGCAAGTCCGACCCATGTCAAATTTAGCAGCCAGGTGCAATATATTTTGAGAATATGCTATGAACAGTCGCAAGTTATTCGCTGCCAGGAGTATTATCAAAAACGGAATGTTGTAAATGAAAATTATTTTGTATAAATTATTTTATTTATTTGTATACAGCCTCTGCGGTGTGGTGGTTGAGCAGGTTGGCTCATAAACCAGAGCCAGCGGGTTCGATTCCCACGACAGGTCAAGTATATTATGTGCAGTTGTGCACAGGAAAAATAAACCGCAATTACTTGTTCAGGGTCTGGGTGTTGTGTGGGACCATGGTCATCGTAGTTCCTGGGTTCCTAGATAAAGATAAAGATAAAGATAAAGATAAAGATAAAGATAAAGATAAAGATAAAGATAAAGATAAAGATAAATTTATCATCCAAAAAGAAATATCGATGAGTTATACAGTATTACAAGTTATGGCGTAATTATTAAATTGATAGACTATTTACTACGGGCCCCAAACTAGGCATAGCCTGTATCTTGGGAGCCCCTATACAGGGAATCCTATAGTGAGAGTCCAGGATATGTATTTTTTTATGTAATCGAATGACGTGACGATCTATTCGTTCACCTGGTGTTAAGCGACACGACCGCCCATAACAGATTGCAGTGTCACTCGGAACTCTAATAAAGTTTCGCGTGACACCGCGCACTGCGCACGTCACCCTGAGACATCTCACAGTCTAAAAAAGTTTTCTAGACTGTGAGATCAGTTCGCAAAGTCTCGTTTGCCCAGTAATTTCACTAGCTACAATGCCCTTCAAACCGGAACACAGTAGTGCTTGCACACTACTGCTGGGCGGCAGAATAACTGGCAAAGCGGTGGTACCAACCTAGACGAACTTTGCAGAAAAGTCCTACCACCTAGCGTAATGTACTGGGTGGCGCAAAAGTAAAGACCCTATTTGGTTCAGCTATAACATTTTTTCTAAATTAGAAAACTAGATTTAGGTTTTTTTAAATGTATATTTGTGCCATTAAATTTCGTACCATTAGGATTTAAAGATGATGTCTTTTAAATGGTGACCTCCAGAGTTGATACACATTTGAGCCCTATTTATGACATTTTGCAAGATGATTTTCCTTCAAAATTGGTTATGAGTGACGAAGCGCATTTCCATCTCTCAGGGCATGTCAATAAGCAGAATACTCGGTTCTGGGGCACTGATAATCCGCGCATTATTCAAGAAACACCTCTACACCCACTAAAAGTTACTGTATGGTGTGGCATCTGTGTTGACAGAGTGATCGGACCCTATTTTTTCGAAGACGCTGGAGGCAATGCGATAACTGTCACTGGAGAACGCTACAGAACCATGTTACGTGAGTTTTTGATACCCAGTTTGGACGAATTGGGGCTGGAGCACATCTGGTTTCAACAAGACGGCGCTACGGCACACACAGCGCGCGACACTATGGACTTAGTGAGGGACGCTTTTCCAAGCCGAGTTATCTCTCGTTTTGGCGATTTGCCTTGGCCTGCAAGATCACCCGATCTGACCAGTCCAGACTTCTTTCTTTGGGGTTTTTTGAAATCTCGGGTGTATGTGAACAAGCCACAGACTCTCGCAGCTCTAAAAGAAAACATTCGTCAAGAAATAACGAACATATCGCAGGAAGTGTTACGGCAAGTTATGCAAAATGTCATAAATAGGGCTCAAATGTGTATCAACTCTGGAGGTCACCATTTAAAAGACATCATCTTTAAATCCTAATGGTACGAAATTTAATGGCACAAATATACATTTAAAAAAACCTAAATCTAGTTTTCTAATTTAGAAAAAATGTTATAGCTGAACCAAATAGGGTCTTTACTTTTGCGCCACCCAGTATATGTGATCGTTGGATGTTATTTATTTACTTATTTAAATGTGTTAACATTTAAGTAAATAAATACATTTTTACACTTTTGAATTAAAAGTTTATATTGTTACAGATTTTTGGTGTGACTATTACCAGCTCATACTTTTGCACTGCTAGGACACAAGCCTAGAGTGTGATTCAAACTCAATGGCGGGTGTGAAGTGTGCTGCTCACCGCCTACCTGTGCCCATGCACATCTAATTTTTGCCACTGCGCAGCGCACTACTCTCATAGAGAAAAAGTGTTTAAGGCTATAATTCACACCACGCTGGCTATGTATGTGGATTGGTGGATAGCAAATGCCCTTTAATTATGTGATTCTCGAACATTTCGGTTGCCTTGCGATGATTTTTATCACTATTGTAAACTGGTGTGATGCTAGGTCACATTACAGCAGTGTCGAATAGCATTTGTATTAACTCAATATTTTATATCGTCGCTAACAAAAATGAAATGAATTTGTGATGCGTTGGTCAGAAGAAACCTATGTTCATATAAAATTGAGAAATTTGAATGAGCCAATTAAGACGTTTTATATTAATCTAAATAAAATAATTGAATACTGTATAACATAAATTAAGGTTTTTCATTCCATCTGACTTCCGTTTTAGATTCTGTACAGGTGCGGCGTTATTACGATATCCAATGAGATCTTTAAACGCGACGTTAATTTCAAAAGTTATTTTCTTCGAATTCCAACTGAGCTGTAACTTTGTACGTGATTCCTAAACTTAGTAACTTCTTTTTTTCCGTTTAAAAATTCCTGGTTGAAAAGTTAATTAAAGCCGTAGATGGGCCAGTCCCTGGGAGGTTTACTTTATTGCATCGAATCGGCCATTTTGTACACTAACGTAATTTCGAGGTTTAAAAGCAATTCAACGACATTTGGAATTACCTGAATGAGAATAACTGTAATTTTAATAAATAGTATAAACAATTAACGTTTAATGTTTTATTAATAGTTTTTGTAGTTTGAGTGGTTTATATTTATGAGAAAAAGAAGAAAATTTATTTTCTAGCAAAACTCTCATTTATGCGAGGCGTTCGAAATGCTCTGGGCGCGGAGCAGTTAATTTCACGGAGTATTTGTTTGGTGCAAAACACCACTTACGCCCATCCGAGGGGCAAGACACTACTACAATCTAGGGAATAGACCCTTTTTGGGAGCCCACATAAAGCGAGAAGAAATTGCTTGCTGGAATTGTATCGTAAATAAGAAAAAAAATTGCTTAGTAATAATCAAGAAAATTGGTCTGGAAACCTAAGTAAGCTCCTTTACTTATTTTACCTACTGGTTTTCTGACACTGTTCTAAAGTTATTGTTTCAGTTTTTATCGACAAAGGCATCCTTATAAAATAATAGAGTTCGTCTCACGAATGAAGTCCCGCGGCATAAAGTGGAACTAATTTTTACAGATCGGCAGTGTGACTATTTGTAGCAAATTTTTGCAATTTTTTGGGAGGTGGTGTAAACGTTTTAAATAAAAAAAAAATTTATTATTTTCCATTTCCCTTTATTAGAAGATGAATGTTAAAGAAATGACGGACTGATACACGGACTGGTTTATAATATCTACAGCAAGTGATACCCGAAATATTGGATAGTAGTTCAAGTTTAATAAAACCTAGCATAGGTCTCCCCCATAGATCTTCAGGCTGTTGAGGATGATGATGACCATAATTATACAATTCAAATTTGAAATATTTTAATTTTATTTACTCTTCTACATCTCCGCCTTATATTGTGTTGTGGTTATTTCAGCAAACCAAAATGTGCTAAATATTAGTACGATGTCAATACATATACAGTTTTCTGTATATGTTTTATATTATTTACTAAATAAAATCGATATTCACAAATTATTTTATATTGAAATTTTGGGGAGTCTAAAATAGTAGAGGTTAGCAACATTCCGTCTTGCGGCTGTGGCGACGCGTCTGCGGGTTTCGTGAGACGAACTCTAAAATGAATTCATAAGTAATTTGTTTGATGTTTAGTGAGTTTAGAAACAGCAAAGAAATAGAAATTGTTTAAATATCATACAAATTAAAAGACGTCATAATATGCTTTATTTGCCAGTCTAACGTTGACGTTTACATAACAATTAATTCATTAATTAAAAGCTGCACTGCCGTCGATATACGACATTTCTTGAATTAAAAAATACTCTTCTCTATAAACATTTACAAAAATAACTTAAAAGTAAATCTGCTATCGGATAGCGTCGGCGTTTCCGCTTGCTTTCGCCTTAAATCAAACCAGCGAGCAACAGTAGCCTATTACTATCGCAGTTTAAATTTATGTGTTACCTATCGGTGAACAGCGAACACCTTTGGAAATTATATTTGGAGCGAACCGCACTGCAGCAAGCTAAAGGAAATGGAGTCATTAGCTTCTCTCGTATTTCTTACAGGTAGACGTTTACGCGCAACTTGTGAGTGCAATTGAGTAGGTACTGCCTTCATTCAGAGGGCAGAGAAAACATCAAATATAGCTATTTAATTTCTTGTATTAAGTAATTAGTTATAGGTACATCCAACCGTATCCACGTCAGTTTTTTCATATTTATTGGATATACACTCATAGTTTTAAAAGAAAAGTATATTTTTCTTGAATGCTGTTAAATTTGCACAATTTTATTGCAATGGTTTTGCTACCAGTTAAAATAAGGTGTTAATGGGTGAAAAACCCAACGTTCCTTTGAATAAGCTATTTTTAATTGCAGTTTACTTTTGCACGTTAAAACCACGAAACTTATGGTTTCTTTGAATAGTTGCCACAATAATAAAGTTTTTCACACAAACGTCATTTTCTTACTCTTCATTCAAAAAGAAACTTCACAAGCTACTTGATATTAGCGGCGCGAGATTCCATCTCGCTAACTTCATTGTTCGACAACACAAAAAGCACTCTGGTAAGTATCAGAAGCTTTGTAAACTCACTTTTGCACGTGACACTTTTTATTGGAAGCTAGAGCGTGAACGGGAACAAACGTACTTCCCGCATTTATTTACATTTGTATGCTCTTGGAAGTGGTTAGGGTAGTGGAGGAATCGTTGTATTTCATTTAAAATCGGTCCCTGAAGGTCGACCAACGTCTGATGCTCTTGCGCTTTGTTGTGCAAAGGAGACAAAGCCAACGGAACGTTTCCTAGAGATAAGAAAATAAAACGGTGCACTACACAAATGCCCTGAGGGAAAATCTACATGCCATGCATGCGAGTCTTGAATACGTTATATGGGATTAACTTGCGTGTGGTTTGTGTCATCTATAAGATCTTATCAACTTCTAGTCTCTTTAAAGATGCCATTACATCATGTGCAGATATTGTATAGACAATGATGTAAGTATGTACATACTATATCTTTATCTATGCTACCAATAATTATAAATTATATCAGTAGTTGTTTTTCAGTAAATTTTTGTTTTGAAGACATTTCGTAATACAGAAATGGAAGAAAGACATAAACGGTCAAACTACAAAACCTGGAACAGTTTAGTACGTTTTTCTCACAAGAAAGTCTGACAAAAGCATACACACACATCTACAAGATACAATACAATAGCAATTTCGTACAAATGTACCTAAAGCCTAAAGGAATTCAGCCAGAGCCGGAGCGAGCGTACGTCTTCCTGAGTTCCGGAGCACAGATAAACCGCTTCCCCTTCCTGCCCCTTTGCCTAACATCGTGTAACGGACACACTACAAAAGACGTAGCCAGCATAAATAAACACACGCCTAATGCGCCACCTTCCACCTCGTGTTATTGTAAACAGCTGTGATAAGCAAAATAATATTTATGCTCCAAACATGCGCCATGCCGTACAATTTAATTAAAAACTGCTACACAAATCATTGCGCGAACCCGTTAAACTAACAGCTTTTTATAAACTGAAATCGTAAATTAAAACTACCACATAGCGAAAACACCTAAATCACATCGTATATGCGGCGCGGTCGATCCAAATTCCGATCCGAACAAATTTCCCAATTTGATTTCGGTTTACAGATCTGTTTGACATCCGGCAAACGAACGCTCCCAAAAATAAAATGAAAATGTTAGAGTGACCGGCGGCGTGCCGCCATGTCCGCGCGTGCACACCCCTGCACGTAATTTAATCTTGTATCACTTTGACGAAACCTTGTGTAAAAATTGATCCCCGTGATGGATTAAACGCAAACAACAACACTATATCCACAGTCCAATACATTTGCTCATTCAATTTTCACAACTACATAGCAGCTACATTGCGTTGGGAAAGCTCCCTCGTTTACAAAACCGAGCTTAATTATAGCGCCCGCTTCTACCCTCTTCATTATTAGACCAATGAGTTAAGTGTCGAACTCGAAGCAATAACTAAAACTAAACACGTTTGTAACAAGTTGTTTGTTGTGTTATCAGCATCGTGCCAAACGTTCCCACTCGCACACTCGCCGCAAACTTACGCCCGCTTCTAATGAAAACTTTGTCTGAGGTGAACGCTCACTGTCGAATTTTATTCGAATACAATATTACATTCCTAAATTAAGGATACATAGGTATAGCTACTTTAATATTAGTGTAAGGCAATAAGTAGAAAAGTACGATAAATTAGTAGGTCGAGTCGTGTAAATGTGTGCGAATGCGGAAAGTAAATCAGTTGAAACAAATGTAGAACATCAGTCAGCGGGCAGTGGCCGCCGTCCGTCGTTAGTGGTCGAGGCCTACTGCTATAAATCTCCCCGCCACCTTGAGAACTGTGATCGCTTTTACATCGAATATTTTCACAGTAAGTATATAATTATGCTTAAGAATTTTAGCAAATGGATGGAACTGGTGTTAAATGGGAAAATATTAAGTGCTTTTTGTTTTCAGTTCAAGAAAATATTTCTGAATTGAAATATTATTTTTGAACTGAAAATAAAATTAGACTGATTTTTACGCATCATATTTTTCTAGTTATGTATGGAGTATGCACTCGCTCTTACAACGGAGCGGGAGGTAACCGACACGTACAAGATTCACAAAATTCGAGAACATTTGTCTACCAACCCGCACTTGACCAGCGTGGTGCCCACTCTCCCAGCAGGGGGAACATATTAGGCAGATGATAAAACAGATAAAAGTACCACCCAGGTGATACTTCCTATAAAGTATTATTTTATGATATAAAAACTGTATTCTGTAGCGTAAAACATTGAAAGTGCACCGAACGATGAACATAAAAGCCTTCACACGCTTTGATCTCGCTACAAAACAGACAAATGAATATGAAACCTGGAAATTACGGTGCAATACATCCACTGCGTGGGCTACATTTATTTGTAGGTGAATGCTCGGCGCATTAATCATAACGAACAGGAGAGTGACTGGAGCGAGCGAGCGGGTGCATTCACCAGTACTCGCCCCTCTTCGCCGCAAACAACTGCGCTGGACTTTTAATCTCACCTGAGCACGGGCTGACCCTTGTGGTTTCCTCCCTGATCACATGCTTCTAACAACGCTGGAAGAATATTCACTGTAAATAATGGTTTGTTTACTGGAAACTCAAGAAATATCCGTGCGAAAAACCAGCTAAAAATAATTTCATGTAACCGATCGTAATACATAACCGACTTGAGAAAGGTTTAAAATGCGGTACTTAAAACATTTTACTGCATTGAAATATTCCAACTAAGTTGCTTTGTATTGGACTTCTGCAATCTGTATACGTTGCATAATATTATTGTCTTTGATATCAACTTGTATTTGAACAAAGAGAACCTGTAGCCAGAGTCTGACATTTTCTATTTACCTTTTGGTTGTCTGCGGTTTTTCTTTTACAGTACTTAGAGAAGCTTAGCTCATTCTTATATAATGTAAAAAAACGTAAAAACTTAATAATAAACACGACGATAACCGTAATAGTGTTATAGAGTTTGTTATGAATTGATACTTCAAGCAATATTCTATACTATTTTTCAACTGTGTTTGTACTAAACTTACGACATGGAAAGGTCACGATAACCATTTACTGAACGAAACACCATCGAACAAAGTAACATTAAACTCACAGTAGAGCAAGCACACTGTAAAAGTCGTAAAAGTGCCTCATACGTCAATACCTTTTGAAATACGCTAATGGAAATACGAAATAAAACAGAAAGCAAAGTATGATTAGTGAGTGCCATACGTCCCATTGTCAGACTTTACGGCCGCCGCTACCGGAATATCCGTTTCAATACGAAAATATGTTTATAATATTTAATCAAACGGGATTTGGGAATTGAATAGTTAAGATTACTTAGTGAAAAATGCACAGCTGAATGGCCTTAGAAGAGGTATGCACTCAACTTAAAAGTTGAAGTTTTCTGTAACTTACTTCTACAAAATTTATGACACGAGGTGCAGCAGGCAATTTGGTGCTATTTCAATGAAAGTTTGGATTTATCACCAATGCCACCAAATAAGACTGAAAAATAATCAAAACTTTCACGCCTTTATTACTCAAGCTAACTACTACAATAATAAAAACTAAACTAAGCTAAACTAAACTAGCTACACTACCTACTACAAAGAACACTTTATGGACTGTATAATAGCCGCGATGGCCTATAGACAGTCCAAGTGCTCCAGCCCACTACTGGTAGGTAGCGTACCCAACATGCTCGCAGCATTGGCCCGTTGAATTGCAATGCTGATGCGTTAGGCCAAATAAGTGCCAGCATTTTGGTCACGCGTCGCATCGACCAGGCGCTCTGATAGATTTTGGAAAACGCGATGAGCTCCCGGTCCCCACGTGACCCAGGTGACCCAGGGTCTCAACACCAAACGACTCAAATATGTAACCGCTACCGAGATTACTATATTTGCGCCGTTTTAGCTGCTCAGCAGAATTAGCCGCGGCGCCGGCCCCAACGTGTGTCTCGGGAAGATGTGACAGCGCCATAGTATCGACGCAAGTAGCGTCTTTCACTGACAAGTAACTTCATCTTAGTGTTTGTATTATCCTCGAAATATTATGTCTAAGTCTATAACTTGAGTTTTGCCTGGAAATTCGTAGTAATTTACAGTCGGTCGGGGTGACCTATAACAACATTATAATTATCCAAAGCCCGCCGAAATTCTTGGAAATGTTACTTTAATCACTTCATACGACCCAATAAATTGTTTGTATATATTGGTATATTAGGGTCTTACTACACAGCAGTTTTGATTTAGCGATATAGCTTCGTTATTTATGTTTATAGTTGATCTAATTATGCACCTATATCTTAGTTGTTATTGCACCTAACTGCTTCTACTCGACGCGAGCTGTAATCTTTTCTTGATGACAGTATCTTGTTAACACCCTTTTTATATTTTGTACATATTACTAATTCGTAGATTTTGAAGCGAAAAGTAAATTTTCTTGATATTAATTTTATTGCTAGCAAAAGTGTTACCTACTTACAGATTTTAGAGGTTTGTGCAAAGAGGTAAAACAGACCTGCGTTAGCTTAATCGTGTGTTAAGATCTCTGAAAGCATTTCCTACTGAGTTGGTACACCTGTCGACGTTTTTCACCCATCCGTACGCAAGGAATTACTTCCTCTCTTTCTTTGCTCGCATTTTTGCATGGCTAACTTAAAGAACAAGGTAGTACCATACTGCAGTGTTATTTTTATAGAATAATAATTATAGGTGATGCTTAGTATATGAATGAAAAATTTGTAAAGAAGAGTGATTAAGAAAATTGGGTTCTATCTACTACTTACTAATACTCGTTCTAGCTGTAAGTAGTAAAATAAAAAAATAATAATAAATGGAGGAATTGGAATTTAGAAGTACAGCCGGGTAAGGTATACCTAGTATGAGGTATTTTATATTAAATCTAAAACCCCAGATTACAACAGAAGAACATTTCTTCTGGCCTAAAGGTTAAAACTGGCTTTGAATATTTTCGCTAAATGCTAACTACCTATCTACCTATACATACAACGCAAAGCAGTGTCAATTTACCCTTCACTTAATCTCAATGGTTTAGTAACTGAAGCTTTTAATCACACCGCTTAATAGTAGAGCAAAATCGTCAATAGCACACTCATCACCCATTGACAGAAATTATGCAAGCACATCAATACGCAAACACTGAATGTAAATTAATTTGTCCGAATTAGCTGTGGCAGAGCAGATAGTTTGCCAAAAGGTAACCAATGTAAACAAGGTGTACCTAACGTATAAATAATGTATACAGGCCAAACATGGAAGTTATCCATGCCGGAGAGGGATCTGGGGTAAATTTTCATGATCTTGCGGTTTGTGATACGTGCCTGTTAATATTAGTTTATCATCCCTTCGCCGCATTGTGTACGAGGTTGCAAATACCTGGCTGAGCAGTGAAGCGTTTGGAGTTACTCTTCGTACTTGTATAGATTTATTGGAGCACCCATTCGTGTGCTGCGATTAGATAATATTTGCAGAATATTATTTTAATAACCTCGTACTTGAAGGAATTTAAAATGCCTACTTACTACAATGTGTAATTTATTTATCCACTCCAAATACAGAAGTGTAAGATTTAATTAATGTTATGTTCTTTTATAAATAGCTTTCGGTGTTCCATTTTTGAAATATTTTTTTAGATTAACTTTAAAGAAAAACAACCTATTTATTATGATTATGCGTGTTTTATTTTTCAATTATTTTAAAAATGGAACTACAAACGACCTTTTACCGACCCAGATAGTTTTTTTTAATGCTTAAATGTGCATAAGTTCACAACATCTCACCTGATGGTAAGTGACGAAGTTTAGTTTTAGTCTTATTTTTATCAAGATTTTTTATTTTGTTCCTGGATAAATACTGCATCCAATTTGATTTAAAATGCCACGTTATAATAAAAAAAGTTGTAATTATTTAGCCTTAAAGAAGAAATGACCCGATTTGCCTCGTTCTACCCTGCTGTACAAGAATATTAAAGTTTATTTTTTAACTTAAATAAACTAAACTAATAACAAGTCTTCGCAACAGTTACCAAACAAATAGTTTATGCAGCATTCAAATAATCCAAAGTTTGCATTGCCAATATCCCAACAGTTCAAATATTTATAACAGTGATTCGATTTTGCAAACTTTTTCAACCGCATATTGGTTTCCATGAGTATTGTTATGTAAATCCGCATAAGCACAATAATCATTGAGGCTAGCACACGTGCAGCGTACGGCAGAGCTCGCCGGTATTGTATAGTGTACCCACCAAACAATATTGAAAATATGAATACGTATTCGAAGAAAGAACGTATGATTAAAAATAAGAACTTCGCTTGTTGAGATTGCGCGGAAATGTTACATATAACTTTGGAAGTATTTTTAAATCTCCCATTTGGCAGAATTTTGCTACTTTTGGGGATTATATCTAATATACATTTTTCAGCCTGTTTTAGTTTTTCATCGAACATAAATTAAATAGGCCATTACCTATTAGGACCACTTAGAGTTTTAGCCACTGTATGGAACGATTGTAGATCAGCGGTAGGTCGTGCATCTTTCAAACCGACGAACCCATGTTTAAATTCCACTCAGCCCTGAACCAATGAGTTTTCAAGTTATGTGTGGAATTGACACACTCCTACCTATAAAGTTTAAGGAAAACATCGTGAGAATAACAAAATTCGAGAGCATATGTCATCCACCAACCCGCACTTGGCCAGCGTGGCGAATTCCGGCCTACACTCTCTCCCTATGACAGAAGCCCGCGCGTTCCTGAAGTGGGAGTGTATTGGGCAGATGACGTGCCGTGGCGCGATGGTTAGCTCAACTTACATCTGGTTTCCGGTATTTTTGTGAAAGTGAAACTCATGTCAAATTCAAAATACTGAACGCTCATTGGTTGAAGACAGCTGATGATTAACAGGCAGCCAATGAGTGTTCCGTATTTTGAATTTGGGGAATGGTTAAAATTTCTAACAACTCGTTAATAAAAAAAAAATTTTTGACTACTGGTTACTACGGATCAAAAACCCACCCTTGGCGTTGAAATTGGTAAAATGTTCAAAAATATTTCTCGGGCAAATCTTACTAACTCTACATACCTATAAACACACACAGCCTCTGTGGTGTGGTGGTTGAGCAGGTCGGCTCATAACTTGGAGGCGGCGGGTTCAATTTCCGCGACAGGCCTAGTAGGTATTTGTGCACCTGAAAAAAAGCGTAAATACTTGTTATGTGTCTGGGTGTTGTGGGACCATGGTCCTTGTAGTTCCTGGGTCCCCAGATACAGGGAATTCTAGTTGGAGTCCAGGATCAATCAATGTGATCGGTGGGCGCTATTATAAATAAAATAAAAAAAACCTGCCACTATCAGTATTCAACGAAGATCGTCTAGAGTTACTAGATCATGTTTTCAATGGTTACTAGATCATAACTGAAAAGTTGGCGAAATGCCTATAATATTTAAGAAAAGTAACCCAGCTGCAGCGGTAGACGGCGGATGTTTCGAACAATAGGCTTGTAAATAAACGTAACTTCTATCTTGGAAATTGTATGGTTCCTGTGGGATAGTTGTCCACACGGGTGAAACCATGGGGTGCAGCTAGCAAGATATAGATATACAAATGTGGTGCAGTACGATCCTAACTTTAACTCAGCGGTCGTTGTCACGTCGCGGGGAGGGCTTTGGTAATTTGTTTACCCCTAATGAATTCCAAAATAATGTTTTCATAAAATTAATTTCATTCGACGTCATTGTGCTACAAGGTACAGTGTAAATGAGCGGCTTTAAACGCGACGTTTTACTTTGACCGACCAACTTTCTCACTGCTGAAATGAATGGCGGTTCCAAGTGAAATAAAGTTTCAGTTTGACGATAAGTTTGCACGTTCTGTTTCTAGTTTCGTTGTTTGTTGTTTTTTGTCTCGTAAAATATTTTTGTGAAGTTCAAATTGCGAGAGAAGTTTCATAATATCTCAGAGCAGTAGCATTTTCGTAACAAGGTACACTAGTATTGCCTATTTACGAAGTTGAGTTTACAAAGCTTTCCTACGGGAACGGGTTAATTTTCCGGGATAAAAAGTATTTTATGTTTTAATCCAGTACATAAGCTTTTTTTTTTTTTTTTTTTTTTTTTTTTTATGTGATTGAATGACGTTACGAGCTAGTCGTTCACCTGATGTTAAGTGACACGGCCGCCCATAACAGTTGCAGTGTCACCCGGAACTTTAAAACAATAGTTTCGCGCGACACTGCACTGCGCACGCTATCTATATTCCAAATTTCATCCAAATCCGTCCAGCCGTTTGACCGTGAAGGAGTAACAAACATACACACATACACTTTCAGCTTTATAATATTAGTGTGAAGTGTGATAGGTCCGCATTTGTCCGCTGTCTCACCCGATGGAAAGTCAAGACGCGATCTACGAATGGTACATGCTTGCCTATTCACTCACGACTTGAAGAGATTGTTTATCGGGAAACAAAAACGCTGGTAAAGTTATTTATGTCTTGCATGGTTTGATTAAAGCAAACTTTTAGTAATATCTTTCTCACTTAAAACAAGCCGTCTAGCTAAATTTAAATTAACAGTCGCCAAGCTGATAGAATATAAAAAATAGACCTCTATAATGATAATTCTTTGCAAAGCTTCATCATGAAAACCCGTCAATAAATTTTTAGGCGTAGCGTTAATTTAATAACGCTGAGTGAAAATGCTGACAGGGTAGAGCACGATTTTCTCGTAAGCAAGGTGAAAAAATCAAATAACTTGTCGTAATCTCACGTTGTTTAGAGCAGCTTACACGAAGCTAAGCCAGCCAGCGCGTGAGACGCAATATTGCTCCAACATTGTCTGTAGATGTTTCCGCTTGATGCATTTTTGATGTTTTTCTGATGTGGGTCTATCGGCCCCGCTATCTAAATGTGATGAATATTCAAAGTTGGCTTTGGAGGGATACGTTTCGAGGAGGGTCAATATTTGATTGGCTGTTGAATTAGTAGATTCTCACATTACTAGCTATAACTATAGTTAGTTTAAACACTATTTCAGCAATGCAATCTATGAAATGTTTTTATATAAAGTAGATAGTATAGAAAAACTAGTTGCGCCCCGCGGTTTCACTCGTGGGTAAGAATTACCTACCTATCCTATGTGTTAATCCGGCATATAAGCCATCTGCATTCCAAATTCCGTGAAAATCAGTTCAGTAGTTACGGAGATTAATGGTAACAAACATTCACATTCACACACACACCACATTTCTAATTATAAATAGGATAGTAAGATTTATGTAAGAAAAGTGCTGGAAGGATATACAAATGCTCATGTTATAGGTTTTAGTCATTTTTTTGTAATTTAATATCAAAAAGAATACAGTTAATTTTTTTTTTATTTACATATAATAAATTATCACAGCGTATCCATATTTTTCCAAACATCAGCTACTTAGGTTCACAGTTCTGTTCGGGGACACAGTGTCCCAGAGGAGCCATCAAGTAAAGGACCTTCTGTGCATAGATAAAGAACGCTGGCGCTCATTGGCCAAATTGAATTTTGTACCGATCTTCGGCACCAAATAAATATTAATGTGTAATCAATAGATGTAGATAACTCGAGTTCAGGTAGCTTTTTTGTTATAGATTCGATTTTGATGAAACTGATCGATCAACGATTCTCTTTTATCGAAAGCTTTCTCTGTTAAGTTATATCATTTTAGTATATAAAACGCAATTTGAGGAGGTTGTTGGAATGTTTTTACTACGTGGTAGGACTTTTCTGCAAAGTTCGTCTAACATCAACAACTGCAGAATAACAACATGACGGCGGCAGAAAAACTGGCAAAGCGGTGGTACCTACCTAGTAGGTACCACCACTTTGCCAGTTATTCTGTCGCCAAGCAGTAGTGTGCAAGCAGTACTGTGTTCCAGTTTGAAGGGCATTGTAGCTAGTGAAATTACTGGGCAAATGAGACTTTATGGCCTGATTTTACAGTCTAGTAATCTGATTACTAGACTGTGTGATGTCTCAGGATGACGTGCGCAGTGCAGTGTCACGCGAAACTTTATTATTTTAACGTTCGAGTGACATTGCTACTGTTATGGGTGGCCGTGTCGCTTAACATCAGGTGAATGACAAGCTCGTCACGTCATCCATTCTCATAAAAAAAATGTGTCCTAAATATTTTTACTTGAAATTCTCTAAGCAGTATCATCATCATTATCATCATCCTCTTTGCCTTTTCCCATTTGTTATTAGGGTCAGCTCCCAATCTAGCCCATAGCGACAAGCTACCAAAATTACACGAGCGACTGCCATCTGACCTCGCAACCCATAAGGAACCAGTAACAAGGATGGTGCAGGCGTCAGATTCTATTAGGGGTCTGACTGCCCATTACAATTGCCATAGATGTTCTTATGACAACCGGGACCAACGGCTTAACGTGCTCTCCGAGGCACGGAGCGATGGCATCGAAATCTGCACATAACTTAATAGATAAGTCATTGGTGCAGGGCCGAGGATTGAACCCGGTGCCGTAAGCGAAGCGCACATGCTACCGCTCGGCCACCATCGCTCTTCATATTCTCTGAGCAGTATATTACGCTCAATTTCATAAAGCTAGCGTATAATAAAGCGTATGAAAGCTACGTAATATTTCCCTAATAGTGAATCAGAAGTGGGACAGCAAACTGCAGAAGAGCATGGGTCGCATTCGCAACACGGAGAGTGGAGAGCTAAGTCAACCGCGGCCCGCTCGCTATTTGCGCGCGCCAATCTGAAAGGTTGCATCCATACACTATCAACTTGAAAAGCCATGGAGGTATCGTATATGTTGATTATTTTGATAGCTATTTCATAACGTTTTTACTAGGTAACAATAATTTAATCAAATGTATGCACACGATTGGCATTAAAGTTTCTGCAATGATGTTTCGAAGACGTGAGGATTCTTACCTATTTTAGTTTTTTTTTTATTTGTTACACTATAATGCTGGTGCCAGATTAATATTAGTACTTTAAATTCGTGCGTTGTATTGTTCAAATAAATAAAACTTGAAGAAGCACGTATAGCTGTTTAGGTAACAAAACACCTACATAACATACCCACCATCCCGCTGGTGGTACATAAATCGCGGATACTGCCCTCTGCGGTGAGCGCCTAACTACCGCCATTTGTTTGCTGCATCTCTGATTACACGCCGCAACCATATTCAAGATAATCGTTCCTTTGTTCCCCTTAAATCAAAACCCACACACGTAATATGAAATTGATAATAATACCCTATTATTGTAGACTCTATAGTAATTTAGTTACTAACATAATTATGATAATGTGATTAATTTTTTGACCCATACTAGGGATTCGTGTCAATAAATGAGTCAAGGAATTAATCACATCAGCTCAAAATTAGCTGCCCACCCGCCAGGGCACCACAAAGGCAACAAATAAATAATTTCTCCTCATGTAGGCAAATCGTCAACTCTGCCCAAAGGCGTCTGACTATTATCTTAAGACAACAACCGAAACCACCAACTTAACTTGCCCTATGAAGCCCAATAGCGCTCAGTTTTAAATACCATTATTGTAACGATCACCCACCCCCAAGTAGTGACCGCAATAAACGTTGCTTAATTTTACCGATCGGTTAAGAATGGAAATTCAAGCTTCGCTATGAGCGCTGCAATAACTTAGTTATTTCAGCACTGCAAACATAGAAGCTGGCCGCGATTCGATAGCGCATTCGATTACATGTGGTGTATCCATCCGATGACCAAACATCCGATACGTTTCAGCTTCCCAATCGGACGGCACTAAATTGAAAAATGCACCGCTATATTTACAGCTTTTTGCATACGGTATAGTAAGTATTACGGGTGGCATTATGAAGATTAAAACTTTCAACTTGCTCCCAGCTAATTAATCTAACGATGCCACTCTGCCCTGCGATGTGGACGCAATTACTCGAGCCGCAGTCACGGTTTATTCTCATAGGATGACGCCGACATAAGTGTATTTTTTCTTTTCCTCCAAATTAAGAAAAAGCTTGTGTTTTGTTGATTATGGAAATAATTTAAAGAGAGTAGCTAGAGTGGCGTGCAGCGAGGTATTCACATTATGAACCCGTATCGTCGGAGCATGATTAGCAAATAATCAACGGCAGCCATTCATTCCTGGCAAATGGCTGGCGTTCGCTCGCATTCCACTCGATGGGCAATCGACATGAGCGGTAGAGCCTTCGGCAAATACAATAGCGATTGCAATGGGACTCGAACGGAACCGATCGTACCGCGGACGGGAAGATGAGAAACGGGTAAATAATATCTTGTTTCTTTTTCGATTACACGATATTGCCTGATATCGTTCGGTATAAACATGTAAAAACTCAGTGCATTCTTAAATCTTTCAATAGAGATTTGGGGTTTCGTAAATCGCCCCGCAAAGCTTATTCCGAACATTATTTTAAGAGAATCCTTACTCACATCCGCTCTGAAGATGATATATATTTTCCTTACAATCACCTGAAGAAATTCCCACATACTCTTAAAACAGCTTTATCCGAGGGTTCGGGAGATACGTGTTTTTAAAATCCTTTCCGTAATAAATTATTCGAAGCGTACGAGTGTGTAGCAGCTAAACCGCTAGAAATACTTTCTTTTATTGTTTGTTGTTTGTACTTGCCTGATTTATATGTGTTGTTATACATCTGTGACGAGACTTACAAAAGGTTGAGGCTTAGAACTGAAATGCATCCCTAATGATTGCATTACAGTTTTATTAAAATTTGAACCCATACACAGCGGATGAATATCCGCTGTGTATGGGTTAAATGAGTGGTATCAATGAGTTTTTTCTAAACATTGCTCGGTTAAATCGATTTCAATCGCGTTTATAATACTGAGACGTACTTTACTATAGTTATTTTGATTTCAAAATCAATCTACTGAACTGATTTTTATGAAATTCTATCATTTCAATATTACATCGTTACAAATACAAAAAAAAAACAAATCGGCTTGTGAGCGACACGGAGGTTGGAGTTTAGCCTCTTTTTATTTTAATTTCTTTTTAATTGTCTAGAATGGCTGTACTTTTGGTTGACGTGAAGAAAATGTCGCTTTAATTTTTTACGCAAAATTTTATTTTTTATTATAATTTGATTTTCGCTGCATTACAAGTTTTCTTTCGTTCCTTTTATATCGCACTTTATTTACTTTTCATCGGAAACACCGAGTCGTCGTCACCTACACGGCTTATAAATAACGGACTTCTCAGGAAAAAGAATGAAAGCAAGTTGAGAATCACAACTTTTTTATTTCGGTTGAAAATGCACCGTTTTCCAATCATTTGTCGTATCTGCAAGAAAAATCAAATAAAAGATCCTTTGTTGGCATAAAACACGTCATCCCCCATTCTTAGAACTCAAAGCTTCATGTAACGATGTCCTCAACTGTGCAACGATTCAGCTCGTATCGCTCTCTAGAAAAAGATGTTCATTTCCGCACATCCATCATGCTGGTGACAGCGAAAGGGTCTTTTAATTCTGATAGATCGCGCGTATTCATTACATGACGACCTTGCTATTTGTTTGTGGAGTTATTATCGGGTATACTTAGCCATGTGTAAAGCTCAAATTAGTATTCCGTATTAGGTAACTTTAATGGTGTATTTATAAATATTCTCCCTTTCCTGATCGCAAAGGGTTTCGGTTCATATGTTTTTCCGCTATCTCTAAGCCATGCGTTCCTTGAATACCCTATAAAACTATATTTCATCAATTATGTTAATGAATAAAAGAGGAAAAAATGTCATCGATAAAAAGCACATCATACGATATTTTCCAACGTTTTGCAAATGCAGTTTTTTTATTATAAAACGTTTGATATTGTTAGATCATTTTGTAATAAAATAGATTCAAAGCAATATGTCCAAATGACGAATTTTATCGAGATTGAAGTCTATTTGCCCGCTCTTTGAAGAGATTTCGGGATTAAAAGAACAAAAAAGGAATTTGAAGGAAATTTTCTGGAATATGGAGCGACCGGTCTGTTTCAATTTCACGGGGCGTTTGTTGGGCGACAAAGACGCCCAAAGGTGTCATTTCACAGAGAGCTACCCCGAACTTATGAGATAAGATGAGATGTTTATTTTTTACGGCTAAGGGTAAACTTTTCCTTTTATAGCCTGTTGTAGCAAGCAGTAAATTACTTAGAGTATATTGGTGTCATCAAATTGCAGTAAAGTCTTGATTTGAGGATTCATTTTATGTTTCCTCTATGTAATCAAAACTGTTCCAAAAGTTTTCATAAACTAGGGTAGGTAGCTTTTAACATACCACAACCACCACCATTACCATTCTCGCAACTAAAAGCATCGCATCTGCCAAATAGCTCGAGACAATTCGCCGGCAAAAATGATCACACATGTAGCAGACTTAGTTTCTCGGCAGGTCGACGTCTTAAAACTGTAAAAGTGTGAAAATATCGGCGCGGAGCTACTGAGGGTACACATTCCACTTCATCCGACGCCAGTGTCTGAGTGCAAAGGCGTGTCGAGCGCCGGCCGGTCCGGCCTCGTGGAAATTCCGGAAAATATGGCCGCTGATGGAGCCTTAATGTTTCCGACTTGGCCCAAGCTTGGCCTTTCTCGTGGTCAGCCCTCACTTCGATGCCTGCAAGCTCCACCGCTAATAAAGATACAGTGACAGGCATTGACACATTACGTGAGTGTACACAAAATGGACGCCTTTTAGTGTGGAAGCTTTTATAAGATGTGTTTACAAAAATAGCAGTAATGAAGGTTTTTTTATTGAAGATGACGCAGAGTTGATGATACTTACATAATTGTATAAGTAGGTATATAATTATTTTTTTTTTTTTTTTTTTTTTTTATTAGTCAGCTATAATATTTTGCAATCAAATTAAATAAATCTTTATAGGTATAGTAGAGTTAAAAATGTAGGTTTTTCCAGTACATCAAAATAAGACACTAAATACCTTCTGTTAAAAGTAATAATTAACAGGCGATGTGCTTACTCAATCTAGATGCGATTGAGCCCGAACTCATTAGTGACCGTATGTATACAGTGTAATTGAAAAGTACAGTAATCAATGTCAGGCTCAGTAGTAAGACGAAAAGTTTTTTTACCCGTGGTACTTACTATGCGCCAGTAGAAATACGGGCAATGATACTGTCATCATTTGTATGGGTCAGTACTTAGGTTAAGTGGTTTCAGAATCGTTCTATTGAATCTTTTGCTTAATGAAACAGTAAACACTAAAAAAATAAAGTAAGCTTATTGTAGCCTCGTTCAACCAACGAACTTTGTCTATACGCGACGTCGTAGCTGACAGGTTCTAATTTTATTATGTAACTGGCTGCAGCCTGCGGTTTCACCCCCGGATAAAAAGTGACCTATGTGTTAATCCAAGGTATAAGCTAAGTCTATTCCAAATTTCATCCAAATCTTTCCTGCCGTTTGAGCGGGAAGGAGTAACAAACATACACACATACAAACTTTCGCCTCTATAATATTAGTGTGATGTGATGTGATGTTAGTGTGATTATGTAAACTGAAATGTCGCAAACGAGCTTGTCGGATTTTAAACACGTTGGCCAAACAGTAAGTATAATAACTGACCGAGCCAACGAAATGCCCGAAGTCTCTGCTTCCACTCGCCAAATTTGCTTTCGTCTGTCCAGATTACTCCGGATGTACGTACTCAGCAAAGGCAAAAGGTCGTACTTTTCAACGATTCTTGACAAAACTTGGTACACAGATTTTACAAGTTCAGGGATTTTATTGTCGTCGCTGGTTTTTGATTGGTATAGTTCCTCCAAAAAGGGGGGAAGTTTGCTGCGGTGCCATCTATCGGCCAATTTTGATAATATTTGGCAGAAACTGGGTACTCAATTCTAAACAAGTATTTTAAATATGAGCAGAATCGGTCACGAAGTTGTCGAGATACAAGGCCGTGAGGTCTGAGTTGGGGATGTACCAAGTACAACATTATGCCGTATGGTTTCCAAACCATTTGTGTCCGCGAGGTCTACCGCTCCCAGAACTACTGGTCTAGTATAGAGTTTATTTACTGTCTAGATTGTTTCTGTGTTCGTATGGTCCCACTGTACGCTGACTGGTGGCCGGCCGGGACGCTTGATTGACACAGCGGAAATGATTTCGCCCGCCACCGGCGTCGACGCTATCTTTCGAAAGGTAGAACACACTCATTTGTTCACTACATTTGATGTTTACACTTGATAAGGAAGCTTTATGATTACTTTTAAATAATGAGAAAGCATTTTCCCATTAACCTAGGTGATGAGCAGCGCAAAATAGTCCATTTTGGATCGAATGAGATATGAACGAAAAATGTCATTATCTCAATTAGAATTTATTACTGAATTTTCTGTGCTTGCGACCGCTTCACCTAAAAGACGTATGTAGGTAAATCATGATAACACTAATAATAATACTCCCGCAGTTCTGACCAGATCGTCGGTCTACCTAGTGGGGGGCCGGCTTACGCTGCGTCTTCTGGTTCATAGTCGCCACTTGAGAACCTTTCTTCTCCATCGGTTGTCAGTTCTACGAGCGATGTCTTTGTTATTACTACTCGTTGCGCCCCGCGGTTTTACCTGCGGATGAAGGTGTTCTATGAGATACCAGCATATAGGCACAGAAAAGCTATATCCCCATTACAAATTTCATTAAAATTTGTCCAATTGCAGCAGTGTGAAGAAGGAACATACAACACACAACTCACAAGTTTTCGCATTTACATAATGTTAGTGTGATATAAGATGCAGGCAGTAAGTTAGAACTCTGCCTACTGCTTTGGTATTCTTTGTTGCACCTGCAAACCACTTAGGGCGGGTTGTTTGATCCGTAGTTAAACTAACTAATGGTTAAAAATTCTAACAATTTTTTTTAAATATTAATATCGACAAACAAGCATACGGCCCGCCTAATGGAAAGCGGTAACCGCCCGCAGCATCTGCAACACTAGGGGCGTTGTCGACGCGTTGCCAGCTCAGTAAGGCTTTTTTTGATTACCCTTTTTAAAAGACTGCATATTGAAACATCGGGAATACTTCCGGGGGAAGATTATTCCACATCTTGCAGGTGCGTGGTAAGAATGAACGCATGAAGCGAGTCGTGCGAGATTTCCATTCTTGCAAGACTTTCATTTTGACCATTGGTTAAAATTTGCCAGTATTTTAAACCATTGGTTACCTACACTGCAGATCAAAAACCCCAACCTTAGTGAACTACATTTACGAAGCTTTTGGTACATATATTAAATTTTCCTTCATATAATAGGTACGTGCTCTTATAGTTCACAAGGCTACAGTAAAAGCTTATTTTTTCGCCCAGCCCAAAAGGATAGCGGAAACAATTTCCTAGGAATGACACCGCGGGGTGAAATAAACCGTAACAGCGTGTGAGGAAACCGTAAAACGATTTCGCGAAAATTAACTCAATCGGTGGCATCGCCGAAACACTTCCTATATATCATTGAATGTTACATTTTGGACAAAGAAAAAAGATTTTATAGAAGTTTTTAGTAACATTCAAAATTTAAAAAAAATGTAGGTATTTGTATAGGTTTACTTAGACAAGTCTTTAACTGCCAGTAGTTATCATAACATTTTTTTTTAATTTGTATTAATTCAATTTATTATACTTATTGTACACCACCGTCTGCTCCTACTTCATCCAATTACCTACTGTCCATCCATAGGTTGCCTGGAAGAGATCGCTTTTAATGATATGGCCGCCCATTGTCATACCTACTTTAAGTCGTTATGTACATATCATTAATTAGTTTTGTGGTTTATATTAAAGAGTTTTTGTATTGTATTGTATAACGATCCACTTTTTATTTGGCAGTTAAAGTGTTAAAACAACTGACAAAAAACTTTAATAAGTAGATAAGAACTCTCGATCAAATCACCTCAAACAAAAACAAATAAAAAAAATCATCCGCTTGGAGCTACGATGTCACATACTTACAGAGACATCACTCGTTAATCTTATAACATCACTATTTTTGCGTCGGGAGCTAAAAAGAAATGGCAATACAAATGAAAAAAAAAACATATATATTTTCAAAGATAATTTTCAACATTTTTCATTTGTATTGAAATAGAAGATACATTAATTATTTTAAGAATTGCTAGCTAGGTAGACAAGTAATATTAGTATCCTTACTGAGCTTTCAGTGGGCGAATTGGAAAGTCTGCCACCCACACAATAAAATGCTTTGTCTGGACAAATAGAAAATAATGACATTGTTATATGTTGCTGTGTCGCCTACTGTGTTCCGATCTAAAAGCCACCAACACAGTCAAAGGTACCTTTAGCTACCAAATGCAGTGTTTAGGTTATTATCAGCTGGAAACGACCACTGCTGAGCATAGGCTTCCCCACTAGAGGATTTGCCATATTATATCACTACGCTTGGCAGGCGTCTTGATGATCATAACTGTCTAAAGTATAAACTCTTAAATGTTCAAAGTGATTCAAAGAAGTCAAAACAAAATTAAGTCGACTCTAGTTAACGGCGAAATAAGATCCTCGGCGACCACAGTGAGCATCAACATTTAATAAAAAGGGATTAACTCGTTTAAACTTGGATTGAACTTTGAAACTTCGCGAGTGGCAACCCTAACGGGAAATTCCCGCCGTCTTAGATTGTTATTTTGATTACTGTTTATTCATTATCTCGGTTGGATGTTCGTTAATTATTACGTGATTTGCAAAGTTTAGGTACGATTTAATCGCGGTAATATTGGTTAGTATAAATATTTGCAGTAATGTAGGTATATTTAAAATTAAGCAGTACAGCTCTAATTTCAAAAATAGAAAGTTGTAGATGATAGACGACAGTATTCTCTCCATTATTATAATAATTATCAATACGCGAATCACGGGTTTTAACTTTTCTAAAATTGGATGCTTATGTAAGTTTAACCATTCACAATACATTAGCTTATCTCCATTTCAATTAGAATTTTCTATGATATTCTAGATCTTAATATCCAGTTCGAAGGACCAATACATTTTTGGTCCTTCGAGCTGGATCATATACTCAAAATAATTGAACAAAATATTAGACCAATTTAATTTACCCATTCCACATTCGTTTCCATTTCCATTTTTACCACTCGATGATGATAATGTGGTCAGTAAAAAACTCATCTTCGCCTACAAGACCTGGCTATTAGCCTCCATCTATTAAACTTCTTCATTTATGCACACCACAATTAATCGCGTCGTTCCGTTAATTGGCATTACTTATCCCAGCACCACGTCCATCTGACTTCGTTTTCTTTATCTCCCTACATTACGTACGCACAGTGGAACTCGATATTTCTCTACTAACAAATAGAGGTCGGTCGTTACTTTGATTGCAGGTTATTTGTTGCCTTTACAATGAACATTAGTTGGTGTGTTTTCACCGACAATTCTTGGGGTTGTTACTTATGCCTTGGATGGATAGTGCGCTTTGTAAAAGGTGTTGCTGGCACGCAGCACGAAAATTGTGTACCTACTAAATGTTTTTAAATTACTACATCTTAAATTATGGTGGTAATGTTTTTCCACGGAAACTCTAAATTTTCCTCGATCAAAAGTATTCTACGTTGATCCCAGTAATATAAGCAATCCTTTTGCAAAATTTCATCCGAACCGGTTCATGCCATTTTGGTGCCAGAGCTACACTATAAAACAGGCCAATGATAAAGTTTTACTTTTATACAATTAGTAAGGAGTAGGAATTGACACTCGCCAACATTAATTTACTTCCAACTGTAATGTTGGGAGGTAGCTTTTTTTATTTTTAAATTCTTAGTTCTTTTTATTAGGGTTCCGTACCTAAATGGTAAAACGGACCCTATTACTAAGGCTCCACTGTCTGTCTGTCTGTCTGTCTGTCCGTTTGTTACCAGGCTGTATCTCATGAGCCGTGATAGTTAAAAAGATGAAATTTTCACAGATGATGTATTTCTGTTGCCGCTATAATAACAAATAATAAAAAACAGAATAAATAAATATTTTATAACAAACGTGATTTTTATGCTGGTTTCATGCGCGAGTCCGACTCGCACTTGGCCTGTTATTTATATTTTTTTGTTTTCAGTTTTTTTATTCATAATTCTAACCTAACTAAAACTTTTGTTGAATATCAGCTACAAAATATTTTCGCAACAATTACACTTAAAAGATCATTAAGAGTAGCTATTTCGATCATTTAACTTACCATTGTGATTACTTGACAAGGGTGAGGACAACATCACACCCTAATTTCCAGCATTAATGAATTAATAGATACTTTAAAGTGTTGAACGTGGTACCAGATGGAACAAAGGTCTTTGGGTAAGGGTGCAATTATGGTTATCATTAATTTAATTTGCGGAGAAAATCTTAAAAGTCTTTTGTAGATATACAACAATTATTTGTTAATTGTTTGCCATCGTTGTCTATAATTGTATTTGAATAAACAAGAAATTATAATTAAAATAAATAGGTAGTATCTACTCTTCGTATAAAAATACCTTAATCTGTTTAAATTTGTAGTAGTTGAGATCAATCTTAATAACCGGAAAAGTACGAGTCGGACTCGCTCATGAAGAGTTCCGTACTACTATCTATCCCTGCCATCTAGTGTCGAGTAGCAGTACTATTTAAAGCAGTGCCATCTATGACTCATCTAGCAAACGAGAAAAAATCACGTTTGTTGTATTGGAGCCTCCTTAAATATTTATTTTATTATGTTTTTTAGTATTTGTTGTTATAGCGGCGACAGAAATACATCATCTGTGAAAATTTCAACTTTCTAATTACTATCACGGTTCATGAGTTAGAGCCTGGTGACAGACAGACAGACAGACAGACAGGCGGACGGACAGCGGAGCCTTAGTAATATGGTCCGTTTTACCCTTTGGGTACGACACCCTAAAAACGAATAGGTAGGTATCTAGGTATAGGTGATTAGGTACTTATAGGTAGGTAATCAATCAAATCTATTCAAAAAGCATCATAATAAAGACATTCTGCAACGACTCCACATGTTGGTACCTACAGGTAGGCCTAAAATAAACTAGGCAAGTAGCTTAACTTTAGAAAGGGATAGACGAATGATGATGATAATGATCATAATGATGATGATGATATTACGATGATGACGATGACGACTACAATCTTTTTCCTGATGTTTTTAGAATAAGTCCGTCGCCTAAATAACTTTAATTTTATCTAATAACAATATATGTTGAACTATTTACATAACTTTAATAATGTATTTACGACGAATAATCCCAACGTCAATTTCAAAATCAAATCAAATAACAATCCCTTCTTGAGACCCAGGGAATCGATAAAGGAGCAACAGTTGATGGGACGTCTGATCCCATAGAGACATAACGTAGCAATTTCCTTCGACGACACGATACGCCGCGCGAACATAATGCAATCGAGAATCATTTCTGGAGCTCGTAGGTGTACGATACTTTTCTAACATTACACTTATAGCTTTGTGTTAAGACTAGCTGACGTGCTCTGACTTCGCACGGGTTTTCAATCGTTACAGAGATGAGTAGAGTTAGTTAAAGCGAGCATAACCACGGACGGAAGCTAGTTATAAAACATTGCCAGACTATTCAGAGATAGCGTAGCTTTCTAGCAGTGAAAGAGTTTTTAGAATCGAATCAGTAGGAGAGATAGGAATTAGCACCTAATACATATTACCCAATAAGCTTACAAAGTCACAAACTAGGTAATAGAGTCACAAACTATGTATGAAGTCACAAATTCACAAAGACACATAGTTACAAAGACACGAACTCACAACGTCACAAAGTCACAACGTCACAACGTCATAAAGTCACAAAGTCACATAGTCACACAATCACAAAATCACAATGTCACAAAGATACAAAACCACAAATTCAAAAGTCATAAACTCACAATCTTAAAATTTGGCAAATACGATGGAACATAGTGGGCATGGTGGAATGGTTTGTATTACAGGTAATGGAACAGATAAACCCAAAAAACATGAATTTTAATTTTTAGGTCTGTGGAATTTACATTCGAGAAACTTAATTTTAAAATCATATTCACACAATCTGTATGAAACGAGCCCCATGAAAAGGTTGGGTTTGGCACTCTATGGCTTTTCATCGCATCAAACTATACACGGAGTATATCAGGGGTGCTGGAACCTTCACAGGAAGCAGAGTTTTACTAGCTATTAGTACTACTTGTATATCCCCCACTCGGTGGGCCGACGACCTGGTGAAAGCCGCGGGGAGCCGATGGATGCAGGAGGCGAGCAGCCGCTCAAGGTGGCGTGCTCTGGGGGAGGCCTATGTTCAGCAGTGGACGTCTTCAGGCTGTTAATGATGATGATGAATACTACTTGTACCTATACTTATTTTTCAAAGGTAATAAAAGACCTATAACCTAATTTAAATCTATCATCATCATAATCATCAACAGCCCAAAGACATCCACTGCTGAACATAGGCCTCCCCCAGAGCGCGTCACCTTGAGCGGCTGCTCGCTTCCTACATCCATCGGCTCCCTGCGGCTTTCACCAGATCGTCGATCCACCGCGTGGAGGGCCGGCCTACGCTGCGTCTTCCGATTCGTGGTCGCCATTCGAGAACCTTTGTTCCCCATCGGTTGTCAGTTCTACGAGCGATGTGGCCTGCCCATTGCCATTTCAACTTGCTAATAATCTAAGAGCTATATCGGTCACTTTAGTTCTCCTGCGGATCTCCTCGTTCCGGAGCTTATCTCGCAGGGAAACACCGTGCATACCTCTCTCTGTAGCTCGCTGCGCGACCTTGAGCTTGCTAATGAGGCCAACCGAAGAGAATTTAAATCCGATCTAATGTTATTATTGAGCATCCATTTCATACAGTATGATAACAATTCTAAGTACCTAAACTTGGTACCTATAGAAATCCTGAATACAGCTTGAATAAAGCAAAGAGCGAGAATAGCACGCTCTCTTATATCCGACTGATTAAACGGAAGCACGTTCACTGGATTTACTACTCATGATACGAACATGGAATTTAAATATCATATTTGGTATAAACATTTTTAATATTATTCTGTTGAATTGAAATAGTAATCAACCTATAGATTTATCATATTACAAAATCGTATCAAGTCCTACCAATTTTTATTTCAATTAATATTATTTTTTAACGGGCAATGTGCCTTTATTCTTTAAACTAACTACTACACTACTAAAACTAGTAAACTAGCTACACTATCTACTACGAAGAACATTTGGACTGTATACTAGCCGCGATGGCCTATAGACAGTCCAAAAGCTCCAGCCCACTACCTGTAGGTAGCGTACCCAACATGCTGGCAGCATTGCCACGTTGAATTGCAATGTTGCTTCGATAAGCCAAATAAGTGCCAGCATTGTGGTCACGCCCATGCGTCGCATCAACCAGGCGCTCTGATAAACTTTGGAAAACGCGATGGGCTCCCGGTCTCCATATTTTAATAACTTACAAAATGATGTTTTAATAGTAACTATTTTAATAAGTTACTATTAAAACATCAACGTTCGTTCATCATTCGTTTTTTCTATTGCTTTTTGGGGAAACCACCGTCCATATATTTTTACGTTATTCCTTTCCGTGCAAGGTTGTCTGGAAGAGATCGCTTTGAGCGATAAGACCGCCCATTGTTACACTTTTGTTTGTTATTTTGTTCACTTAGTTTTTAATGATTTGTGTGTTTCAATAAAGAGTTTATCTATCTATCTATCTATCTATCTATTAAAACATCATTTGTAAGTTTATTTCTTTAGCTTACTTATATAAGTTAAGGTGCTATATACGCAGATCCACTATCTCGATCACGCATTGCGATATTTTTGAAGATATAATATAACTGAATTTACTTACAAAAAATCTGGCTAAATTAAGTTCTCGTGAATAACATTGCAAATGTTCAACAAAATACCATAGAGCTTTCATACATTAAAACAGCATAAAAAGAAAATAAACTTTGATACCGTTGTATTTATGAAATCTTGTTTGTGTTGATATGATATTTTTGTTGAACATTTGTAATCTTATTGTAATTGTTTTGCGCTATAAGTTTAAGTTTATAAGCTGTTTGTTTTTCAAGCAATAAATAAATAAAGAAACATAGTTTAGCCAGATTTTTTGTAAATAACTTCTGTTATTTAATATAAATAAATATAAATTGTTATAGTTATTTAATATGTTGCAATGTGCGAGTGAGATAGAAGATCCGCGAGTATGGGAGACTTAAGACGCTGTTAACACCCAATGCGAGCACGTTTATTACAGAAGTCGAACATAGAACGTATATTTGAATAATTTTTTAAGAGGTCTCTTCACTATTTTTCCTATCGAGAAAACATTCCTAAACGTGTTTTGGTTTCTTTAGTTGGAAAGAAGATATGACCAGTATTTAAATGCATTTTTTTTCTATCCAGTAAACGATAAGATATTCATTTTGAGAAAATTACATTCATGTTAGTCGATTTGAGAGCCTTCAGCCTCTTAAGCTCACGGGATTAATTTTTTAGGCATCAATTTGTAATTGTGAGCGCGCCATCGATTTTTCTTTACCCTTTTAAATCTAACGTTTTAGTAAACTTTGAACTTTTGTTATCTAGTAAACTAACAACCTACTTTACAAGAACAACGCGTCGAAAATGTGTATTAAAATTTCCACTGCACTGAGCTAACGTTATAAACTAATAAATCATAAGTGCATTATAGAGCGTCGTGCAAGACGCTTCGTTAGGAAAAACAAACCTTGCGAGCGGGCTCGTTTTGTGTCAAGAGGGAAAGGTGAGTGGGTAGTTTCAACTTTTAAGAGAGCTAAGCTAATTTGTTCCTTATTAGGCAGTGTTAAGGTTATGAAATTAATAAAAATAATAATAAATACAAGAATAACAAGGTGCAAAGACCTATAGGTATGTATTATTGACTGACACAATAAGACAGCGAATATAGGTAGAAACGAAGATTGAAGAAAATACTGGGGAGATTCTCTATATAACATAGGTATTTTCTTCTATACTATAGAATACCTAGGTATAAGTATACCTAGGTATAAGTGTAGTATACTTACGACGGAGACGGAGAAATAGATACCATTTTCCGTAGCCGTCTGTCCCGCTAAGCTCACGGATATCCCCATAAATTAATGACAAGATATAACTATTCTATGGATTTTCGTTAACTATCGATAAAATATACATATTTACAGAGAAGTGACCGCTTCATTTTTAAATCTAATTTTAGTTTGCAATAGATAAAATACAGTGTATTGTATTTGACTCATGTGAGTGCAAAAGTGGGATTATGAGTTCCAGTTACAGAGGGACAATGAATTTGAGCGGGATCACGGCAGCCACAACAACTTTGTTGACAAAAGTTGTCTGACATCGGAAATCCCGCGCGCGCTATTCATTATCCGCATTATCCGTCTACGGATGTGACAGATTTCATTATGTTTTGTCATGTTATTATTAAAACATCATAATGTTAGTCTTGAGTTCAGTTTTTTTTTAATTCCGGTAACTACCAGTGGATGGAGTAATCTTTAAGGTGGAACGTTTCACTAGCGCGGCAAATTCAAATTTTCTTGCGTTCTCTTGCCAATAATAGCTTAATTAATTACTCAACGTGATTACATGAAAACTAATTTTGCGCAAATAAATAGAATGTATCAAGAAATTACAATTAAAAGTATCGCCTACATATCATTGGTTTAGCGACAAATGGCAATAGACGGAAAAACTAACAAGAAAATTGTTTATTGCCATTTGAATTAGCCGCGCTAGTGAAACGTTCCACCTTAAAGTTGCTGGTCATAAACATTTGGTGTTACTTATGGTTTCAGAAGTCGCTCTTATTAAATTTTTACATTTACATACGTTTAGAAATTAACTGATTTTTTTTTAATGATTTTATGGTTAATTTATAATGATAACTGCTTTTTAAACTGTATGTATAGGTATATTATAGTCATTCCTTGCTGTGAATTTCTGACGCATATATTTATACTTACTTTACCATAATTATACAATCTACCTACCATTCGGACATTTTGACGTAGGTAATAATAATAATGTATTGTATCAAGTATTCCCCAAATCAGTAAGACTACTCAAGCATGTAAAGACGTGCTTGAGCACTTTTCAATGCACTTGTATGCACTGGAATCTTTGTTCCAGCCAACAAAAAGTGCATTGAAAAGTACCAGAATTGAGATTGGCTGCTTGATACATTACTACTATACTGTACCTACCTCTCGCTTATGGACCCGGCTGAAATAACCGCCTGTAAAAGCTTTTCCCGTCGACATTTTATATTGCACACATCCGGAACCCAGCGTAATGCGTATTTATAGAGCAGGAGTACTTTTGATTGTAAATATTGTAAAGTAGGTAGAGACAATACAGAGTATAAATACAAAATACAGAGATTGAAATTATGTCTAATTGTTATGGTACCTATTATTTTATTCTTGAGTGGTGACCACGAACTGGAAGACGCAGCGTAGGCCGCCGGGCCCCCACTACGATCTGGTGAAAACCGCGGACAGCTGGTGGACGCAGGAGGCGAGCAGTGGCTTAAAGTGGCGTTCTCTGGGGGAGGCCAGGAGTGGATTAGCATTGAAAATTTCTTAAAAAATGTGGAGATTCTCAAAAAGTGTGGTGTAGATATTTATTTAATTTTCCAATATACAAAATTACAAAATACGAAAATCACGTCTGGGTCGACCATGATAATTACTTTGCTCGCATCCACAAACAACCGTACCGAGACTTGCGGAATAAGCTTCCTAAATCGTGCAAGCTCGGAATCGCTACGTATAGCATCCGCTTGCTGACCACATTTCTCTGAAGCAAGACAGTACTGACCGCAGGATTCACGCACACCTGAGACAAGAGACCAGCTGTGTGACGTAATCCTAGGCTTTCTAGCAGCCCAACCTCAGAATCAAGTCGGCATTGAATATTAAAGCTATACTTGACCTGTCCGTATCCCGTGCAAACGATGAAATGCTTGCGCCAGGGCCAAGGCATACTTATATACGTAAGTAGCCTCTTAGTAACTGACACTTTAAGGAGGTACAATTATGTCTTTAAGGACAATAGATGATTATTTTAAAGTAATTTAAGTTTTATATTATTAAAATATATACTTAGGTACCGTGAAACTGTACTTGTTGTTCCAGTTTTTAGGGTCTTCATCTGCCGTAATGAAAAAAATCTGAACAGTGTCGTATTAAAAATACAATTCCATATTTCAATTGTGAATCATATAAAATATTAGCACGGCTATAAACCGGAGCAAAATCCAACATTCATCCCCGTTTATAAATTCACTCGTAACAAAAACAAGGCGCCATGTAAAGAGAATAAAACGCGAATATCAGCGAAGTGACGGTTCTTAAGAAACTGACACGCGGGTTCTGAGATTAAATTCATACCCCGAGGTGCAATTCGTTCGGGGAAGAACGGCGTCGCTTCGTCCACACTCTTACAGATGAAAAATGGGGGTATTATCCCGATTTTAGCTGTCAGGTTTATCAGCAAAGAATGGTTGTAAAACGTATTTACGGCAGAGACGACGAAAATGTTATTTAGAAAAATAAGTACCTAGTAATAATAGAAATATTTTTTATTATCTCGAAATAATATATCACTACGGTAAAATGATTTCTATTAAAATTTATAGCCATTTGCTTATTCATAAATTGTGATTTTTCTGGCAGAATATTTTACAAAATGTCATACCTGTGCATTTCATAATAATAAAATCCTTGTAATTAAAATATGTATTTTCGTATGTATGTATGTATATTAAAAAATGATTATGATGTTATTTTCCAAAAAAAACTTCGATACTAAAAGTTGTTTATATTTTATCCATATTTATGTATACTTATTATAAGTAGCTATACAATGTATATGTATATATACATATATATATATATATAAATAATACATTGTATAGCTACTTATAATAAGTATACCTATATCCTATAACATCTTATCTTCACTCTGGTGTAATATGTTTAGTTTTATATAAGTACAGTGAGCTTTTTTTGTATCTAATTGAAATAAATAAATTAATTGTAGCTTTAAAATGACTCACTATAAGCAACGCAATATTTCAATTACAACCCCCAAATTATTTGAATATTCATAGAGAAACATTATGGTGATATCCAACCGCCTCAGCAATTAAGCGGTGATATTAAAACTTAATTAAAATTTGTTTATCGCGACCCGAAAGCGATTAAAACTTTAAACGAAGCTGCGCCGAACGCACACCGCCTTAACGAAATGAGTTTATTTACGTAAATAGTGTTTCAGACAAACTCTTGGGAAATCGGCCCTTACGATCCGATACGATATCGGATTTTGTATTCAACCCCTACTTCACAGACGGAGTAACTGTTAATCATTCTCTGGCATCGTTTAACCGGTGTCGGTATACAAAAATGTCTATTAGGTCCCTTTTTGGTGAACTAATTATAACGAATAATTTTAATTGAAACAAACGTAAGAACCCACTCAGATACATTACAGAAAATGATATCAAAAAACATTCAGTATTTATTTGCCTCACGTGAACAATCAAACAGACAAATGGTATATAAAATTTCAAAATGATTATGAATTCTACTATATATGGGAACCTACTTTAATAAAAACCAAAACAAAAGCTTTAATACCTAAGGCGGTCTCCTGTAAACGCCGCCGCCGTCGACCGCGTACAGCGTCACGCCGACCGCCGCGTCACGATGCGTACTATAGAAATGTACAGTTGTGGTCTCTTTCACATGCTGACGTTGGCGTGTGGACGCCATAGGCGGCATTCAAACGCTTTGCGCCGCGTCTCTAGTTATTTCGAAGCATTGCAGCGTGAATGTCGTATTTGGCGTGAGTACAAAATATCGAAATTTGATAAAGGAAAAGACGAGTTATTGATTGAATCAGTCAATTGTTATAGTGCATTATACAAACTAACACAAGCGCCGCTAAAGTGTCGAATTTATATCCATTTTATATCACACAAATACACGCGAGCACTGTTTGTCGACTACTTTTGTGAACGGGACGTCATCTTTTGCTATGAGATGTATTGACTGCTGACGCTGTGCAAACGTCGATCGGAACAAAAACGCTGAAGTCGGACGCCGCATATAGCTTTTAATAGGAGACCGAGGCCTAACAGACATTACGTACGTTAAAATTAAAATGTCTTCATGTGTAAATATCGCTATTAACAATTTTAGCTTAACGATGATTCAAGCAAAGAAGGATTTCTCGTCATAAAATAGTTTGTTTATTTAATTTAATAGGTTCGGTAACAGACAATAGGCCATTAGCTACATAATATAATTGTCAACAATGGTAACACAGCATTATAAACCTAAAGTCTAATAATAACCGTACACAGCTTAGTTAAAGATATATTGACACTATATAAATGTGTTACGTTAACCACGTAGTAGTAAGGTAAGTAAATTTGTACAATATTAATAAGTTTGGGTCTTTTTATATTATATTCATACAGTGCATTCATAGGTATTAAATTTTAGTACAATTTTGGAACAATTGGGTCATCGTACACTATGACATTTTAATTTATTTAGGTGTTCCAGTCCACAAACTTGTCTGTCCCTAAGGGCACATTCTAAAGGGCTGTACTTATTTGGACTTCCAATTGTTTGTTCAAGTTGCTCAAAATTTATGTAAGGGTTGCACGAAGGCCGCGCGCGCCGCGGGACAAACTAGTGGAAATTAACGAGACTCCATACGAAGTTCAATACACAGCCTTATAAAGTAGCCGTGAGAAATAGCGTTCGCCTTAGATAGTAGGAATTCCTAAGAGTTTGCTATTAGAAATATATAAATAAATAGTTATTTTCACCTTACGACTTAAAATTGTATTAGTGCTAGTACTATAATTTATTCTGTGGTAGTATGTTCTCATTCAGATTGTATTAGTGGTGAAAGAAAAATTCGTTCAAAGTACAAGCTACCATACAAAATACTATTATCGGAAATAGTTATTTATGATATTAGGGCGGTAAGTTTGTAGAAACCAATTTCCGCACGTGTATCATACAACGTTTTTCAACACATTTGCGAGAAAACAGAACAATAGGTAATGAAACAAACTTTTGTTTATTAGTGGGAAAGTCACAACAAATAATCTTTGATGTTTCTAATCTAATATGAAAATGGACTAAGATGGCGCGCATTTACAATTCAAATGGCGCCACGTGCGTGTGGTGAAAATTAGAACTACATCTCTAGTTTCATTTTCTCTTTAGTATTAAAGTGAGACAAACATATTGAGTAAAAACGCTTCCAAGGAGTTTCGATCATTCAGCTTATTTATTCTCGTTATGTGAAACTCTTTGGTGGAATGTATTTTTTATGGAAATTAAAAAATAACCGTAAAGGTTACGCACGGCGCCATACAAGGAACGATGCGGTAAAATAGGTACTTAGGTGAGAGTACCTATTTTACCGCACGCTCCGTTGTATGGTGCGTAATGTTTAACTTTCGAACAATGTACACAGGCTTTGTAAATGCATTTTTTGAGCAAATGTGTTGAAAAATCTTTTCCATAATCTAAAAACAGATTATTTAGTGTTCGTAGTTTCTAGTTATGTTATTACTTAGTATTTCTTTATTAAATTGTGCTAATATGAGTTAGTACATAATAGTATCAGTAGTGTTACAGTATCAGTAAAATGAAAACCAAAATGATTAAAAAAATTGTAAGGGCAAAGTCTATAAAAATATAGTAATAGGCTACTTTCTAACACAATAACTCAAAACCTCCCTATCTACATATTTATTATCTTGTAGTAATTACTTGCACCGGTAATAGAAAAGAAAACTTCGATTTTCTTATTATTTTAGGCTGGTGCAAAATATTGTCAATACGCACTTTATTATTTTTTCTGTATTCTTTTTTCTTCTAATTATTTTTTTTTTGTATTGACGTTGCATTGCATCACCTTTACTAACTAAAATAGTCCATTTGTGATGGATTATTTAATTTTGTCTTTGGCTCTAGATATAAAGATATTTTGGTATCATTTTGTGTATAAACAAACTGGGCTGATTTTTTATCGAATTGGGTAGCTTTTTATAATACCCAGCATGCAATAGATTTTGCTTAGTCGGTAGTAGGCTTTAGGGTCTCAAACATTTACATTTCAATATTTGACCGCCATACTCAGTGACCTAACCCAACGTTAAACATCAAACTATAACTTGTTCCCAATTGCCTGGAAGGCAAGGTCTTCTTGTTGTTTGTTGCTCCAGTGTTTGGCTTACATAAACATTGTATAGCCTCAGCTATTTATTTGTTTAGTAATATCGATCCCACTACCAACAAAACCTATTAATGAGTTTATACGCAAATAAACACTTTCTCATTTCTAAATAGGTATTCATATTTCGCATACCAATAAAAGGTATCTGTATACATCTGTAAAAAAGTCTTGGTCATCACGATGCCTCGTTATTCGACTCAGTGCGTCTTCAGGCTGTTGTTGATGATTATGATGATGATGATGCTTATAGATGTCATTTTAGACTCCATTTGTTTTAGCCACATCATCAGGCACCATAAAAATTTTCTGCAATATAACTATTTTCCTTGAACAACAATTGATTACAGTGATATTTTTCATTTCATCATCATCATCATCATTAATAGCCTGATGTCGTCCACTGCTGAACATAGGCCTCCCCCAGAGCGCGCCACCTTGAGCGGTTGCTCGCCTCCTGCATCTATCGGCTCCCCGCGACTTTCCACTTCACCAGATCGTCGGTCCACCGAGTGGGCGGCCGGCCTATATTGCGTCTTCCGGTTCGTGGTTGCCCGAGAACCTTTCTTCCCCATCAGCTATCAGTTTTCAGTTCAGATTTTTCATTTAGTGTCAAAATATTTCAATTCTTCTATACATATTTTCTGTTGGTGTATGACATGTGAATGTATCACATTTTTTTAACAGTAGGTACAACTCAAATGCTAAAGGACATACTCCCAAGGTTTGGAGTTCACGTCATTACCGTTTGTACAGCAAACTAGTGGACTTAGGCACGTAGGCACCCACAAATAAGACCAAGTCTGTCTGCTGCCCTCTGGGTAACATCGTAAAACCACTATGAAATGTTTACGATGGCAGCCGAGTCAGCTCCTTAATTCTTTTGAATTTTTCATTTGACCTTTAGATTAGGTATGATGCCCAGACAAATCTCATAAAATGATTTTAGATCTTAAAATATCAAGACCCGACTGTCTTGATATTCTAAAATCCTTAGAATAGTAAATCAATGTCATCAAACGGACCATAAAATAAAGTTAAAAATCTATAAGATTATTGGAATACAAGTATACAGTATGGCCCTAGCCATACTGCATACTTGTGCATCTTTTGCATCTTGTACATCTTTTTTTTATAACTATTTCTTAAAGGGTAACCTTTAATAACCCCCTATACTCACTATAAAATACTAGCTGTCTAGTTGAATAGTGTAAATACTAGGATATGATAGTTAATGGTGATAGCATCCAACATATACAAACAACAATAAAAAAATACTGCAACTGCAAAGAAAATCTTAAGTGAGTCTAAGAACCAGAAAGCACATGTAACTACGATACGAGTAAGCGCTCTTCTAATACGACTATTCTGTATATCTGACTATTGCTAATCACGCGGCGATAGCAACCACACGTATTTTTTTACTGGATAATTAGGTCAAACACAAAGCACTATTTTTGTAGTTATTTAGAAGGAAAATCGAGTACTGAGCACCTTATATCCATATAAACTGAATTACATTACAACATTTTTCGTTTTTTTTTTACTAATGTAAAACTAATGCAAACACAGTATTGTCTCGTATTGGTAAAGATCATTTTGTTTGAGCGGTATGCCACTGATAGAGACAAGTTCTGGCGTTGAATATTTAGAAGTTTTTGCACAAAAACATATTACTATACCTAAGACTTAGATTAAGCGAGCTCATAAACCTACTAGTAGTAGGTTCATGGCTTAGATTATAGTAAGGCTTTATCTGTTAAATCTATTAGGTCTAGTGAATATTTAAGTCTGTTCTCCAGCCGCGCCAAGTGTTCCCGACGTGTAGGTACCACTAGGTAATACAAGATGAGCGATGATGTCGTGACTCATCTGCTTGCAAATTAACTGTTCTGATGAATGCGCTGTGACTACTACCACTTTTCTGAGAACCCCAGCCGTGCCACCTTTTTCCCCTGATATAACTTTGGGAGTATTATTTGCGAGGGGAGGAGGAGATCAGACTAGACTGGTGGATGGTATGTGTAGGTAGGCGCGGTGAGGGTACAATGTTGATGTATCGCTTTCATAACGTTCACGGTTAATTAGTGTCAAATAACAATGTCAATGTTTTTCTAAGCTCCCAAACAACAGTTCATATTCTGTCGTTTGATACTCAACCTAGACAGGATTTTTGTTTACTTGAAAAGTCTGAGAATTAAAAAAAAACGTAAATAATGTTACCTACCTACTTACCTTATACCTAGTTACGCGCAAAATAGTATATATATTTTTTTTTTATTGGCACAGCATGGCCCACATGGAAATTACGACAGGAAATAAACTACATTTTTATGGCCATTTACTAAATACCAATAAGTATAATAATACCAAATAATACAATACTAGTCTATGCTACTTACCGTAAAAATGTGCCAATGTGCATGACACAGTGACAACCACGGAGGTATTATCTGAATACGAACTGACTGAGACAGAAAATCGTTTGCTAAAGAGGCCTGTCCACTGTCACATAAACCACTGCGAAGCTTGCCTATACGTAGAGTAGAGTCGAAAAATAATGCAGAGTCTGCACAACGATAGACAGATAGTTGTCTTAAAGGGAAACCATAAAGGTAGGTTTATGAACTACAAGGAAAATAAAACTTAAAAAAGCGAAACAAACCGTTTATCTAGACAGTACATCAAACTGCATAAAATGTTATTAATTGGTACCTCAGTAACTACTCAATAAAATAACTTCAATTCATAAAAACCGATAAAGTAGCAGCTAAGCATATCCACGCAATTAAAATATCACAAATACGCAAATAAATCATTATGAATTCATATTGAAATCGTTTAAAAGTTTCTCAATTCAATGCCAAAAACTTGATGGAAGTTTCTTCAAATTCATAGGTTTGCCGTAATGGATGCGGTTGTTCACTAAAGAGTTCTTTAATCGGGACCTTCGTAATTCAAGCCAGGATTTAAGTGGTAAGAGAGAGCAAACTTACTTTCTGGGACTGTGGGACTCGGTGGGACAACAAAGAGTCATGCCCTCGGTAATTTATACGTGAGCGAGACCAACCTGAAGCAGGGGATGTAGTGAGGATTTTGTTTAGGGTGGTATGTAAAAATATTTAATGAAACAACTGTATATTAACTAATATACAGTTGTTTCATTAAATATTTTTAGTAGTATTTAGTAGTATGTAATTATGTATGTATATTAGTATTATCAGTGACTTAGTTTGGTACTAGATTGAATAATATATAATATATACCTTAGACAATCCCTGTTTACCAATTTACCCGATTATAACTATAAACGTAACGTAGGTAAGTATTAATTGTGGTATACAACAGGAAGTTTTGTATTGTATTGTGTATTTATTGCCTGAAATAAATAACTTTTATTTATTTATTTTATTGTATTTTTTAAACATTTATTTTTCAGGTAAGTTCAAGAACAACCTTCATCTGATAATTTACAAAAACATTGTCAAACGCAATGTGTATTTGTGTAATGGGTGGATGGGTGTTATGAGTTTAACGATTTTTTGTTTGAGGTAAGATTGTAGATAAAAAAAATAACACATTTCTGAATTCTCATGAACAGGCTGGCTGGCACTGACTAATTTAAATAGGTGCCTAAATATACCAACCTATAAAAAACATAGATGCACGAGCTAAATTGTGATAAAAATAAAGATGATTAAAAAGTTCTTACTTTAATTTTTGTCGAACTTATACTACAGGGTATTTTTTGAAGTAATTATCCTCAGGGAACCCCCGCCTTGCCCCTTCCTTAATACGTCCACTCTCCATAGTCGGTAGTCCTTAGGGACGGACTCGCGTGTCCGTCAGTCCCACCTGACAGTAACCCCGAATTGAGTCTGACAATTTTTAACTTGACTTTAACGGTTTGTTTGCCTTCTGTCGCTGTAAATTCTGCAGTTTACATGCTAGCATAGTTAACAAGCTAGTTTTTCCTTTATATTCTTGCCAGTTTATTTCGAACCATGATATAAAATAGTTGCTAACTAATTTATCTAAACGAATGGCAAAGCTTTTAATTTTAAAATAGGTTTTATATTTTATGCTACCATATTTCCGTATTTCTTGTAAGTAGGAAAACGTAGTGCTTACACATTGCAGTATGATCTGAAAGATATCAATACACTTCTTTGGCAGCGGCGAGATAAGTTATGCTTTGCCAGTATTGTATTTCCTATGTCCTGTATGTATATTGAATACATGTAGGTTCTTAGGAAGCAGAGGTAGTGATGCGAGCAGAGTGAAGTGAAAGTAGATAAAAGCTGTTTTTTTGCATAATGTTTATTAGCGTACACAACATTTTAGATAGAGGTTCATACTGCGTGACGGTTCGGCGCTGTATCTCTCAAACAAATGACAGTCACAAATACAGTTTCCCACAGTATGTATAGGTATATTTAAACCAACCGCCCAATATCCGAATCCAATCCCATTATTATTATCACATTGATGCCTCAGCGTTAGTACTGAGATAATGAAGTCCAAGCTGGTTACCTACAGTTAATGAGAAAAGAGATACTATGTCCTATCGCAAGAAGCACATGGGGAATAGCTCGTCTCATTAATGAAATTCCACACGAGTGCGCTCGCGTGATAAACTATTAATCTTAGAGTTATGTAAACATACGTCATTACACTTTAATTGAGAAATTGAATGAAATACTATTTGTTGTAATTTTATTTGTTACGAATTAAATATAAAGACTAGGTGGACCGACGATCTGGTGAAAACCGCGGGGAGCCTGTGGAAACAGGAGGCGAGCAGCCACTCAAGGTGGCGCTCTGTGGGGGAGGCCTATGTGACGCAGTGGACGTCTTCAGACTGTTGATGATGATGAAATATAATAACTCACATTTTAACTGGCTCGTATTATTGCTTTCTTATTGTCTTTTAGAACGTCACCATGGTGTAGGAAGGTAACATAATAAGGATAATGCCATCAAAAATGGGAAGCAACTAGCTCAAGACACATAATACTTACTAACTGACCCCTACTGAGATACAAGCAAGAAACCTCGACTAATATAGTCCATTGCTGATAAAAAATAGTTACAGACCCTATATGCAAAGACGTGACCATATTCTGGGCTGTCAAAGAGCTTTTGACTTGGCTAATATATTGCATAGCAATTTCATACTAACCAAATTTTCATTGAAAACAAATTGACATATTCACATCACATCACATCTTATCATCAGCCAAATGAAGTTTACTGCTCAACATAGGCGTCCCTTACAAAACCCTGCTTTAGGCGCTTATAATATAAGAAGACCATAATCAGCACGCTTGGCATAGGCGTCTTAGTGTTCGTCGAAAATTTGAATGCTTCAAGAAGAATATCTACTGCTTTACTGCCTATTCCCGCTTTATTCCCTTAGGCGACTCATACAGCACCCGCAGGAAGAGATGGGGTGGTACTATTTTCATACTGGGACACAGCGGGCACACGGCTCACTTTTACATTTTGACGAGCTTAGTACCGCGCGCGCGGTACCGAGCTCGCAGCGTCCGTCGGTTTGACCAAATATATCTAGTTTCATTTATTGATATATAAATAAGAACCAATTTAAAATTATGAAATAATTTGTAGTAGTTAGTTTAGAAAAATGATGAACTTTATTTTGGTATTTTGTCGATGTGATATAAAACTCCATAGATATTTGACCTTTTGTTGAAGCCTTTTTTAATAAAAGTCAAATTTATTTTAATATTTTTTTAATTACTTGAAAGGTAAAAATCTAAATTCTGTTCTGTCATTATGGAAGTACGGGTTGTATTTAGTGGAGTATAATTTAGTTTGGAGACTTACACAGAATTCGCAAATTAGAGAATGATGATTACTAAATAAATAAGTAAATTAACTAAAATTCGCTCTGTTATTATCGAAGAATATGAAATGAAGGGTATTTTTCATATAATGGCTAAGTACAGACATTAAAGCTATGCTTCAAATATTGACGACGCTAACCTTGCAACTGCGCATAATTTTGTAAAAGTAGCCTTAACAAGGTAGGGGCTCAATAGTGTAATTATATATACCGCTACTATAAAAAGTTGCAGGATTGATGTATATTTGGAATAAGAATTTCGTACGACTGTTTCGTATTCTTCTGTTTTTGTTTAATTCAATAAATACTTAGAATTAGATACTACGTAACATAAATGGTGTCTAATCATATGGATTGTAGTTGGTCTGCTTACTTACCAATAATATAAGTCCGTGCAGTTACTGAACGTGAACAATAACAAATAAGCCCTGTTTGCTTGCTGTCCGACGGCACATAGACAGCTGACGTGCATCAGGCATGTCCTTAATTTCATGGCCCGCTTGTTCGCCCATCTGTTGTGGAGAAACAAGGCGTATAAAGGTATAGTTTTTTTGCGCATTTAATGGGAAAATCTAGAGGAATCACTAGGCAGTGTGAAGCTGTATATTGAATTCAAAATCAAGTTAATTTTAGGAAGTCTGTTTTATCGAATTCGAAGTGCTTTGAACACCAGTTGTGCATAGAAAAGGGTAAGAAAGCTAAAAGTAAATTTTTGTTTGTTTTTCTGCTCTTAGCAGATACAAGGGTGGTTAGGTAGTCAGCTGCAACAACAAGTAAAAATTGGCTATATACACAGGCTGCCCCAAAACTGAACATCGAGTGGAACGGGAATTTAAAAAAAAAAACAGAAAGTCGACAGCATAATTATATTTTTGTGTATTGAGTGTGATCTAAAATTTCAATATTTTGGTTTTTTTTCACTAAAGTGGTCTTTCACAGACGTTTTATTGATTCCAGTGATAAATCAAGCAAAATAGATTGCTTGGTTTGTTAAAACTGACGTATGTTTCTTTGACTGGTAGTGGAAAAAATAATATCACCATTGCCAGCTACAACTGAACTAACGGATATGGAATTTTGGAATTTATTTTCCTCGGACCTGGGTATGATCCTCTTCTCGCCCCATTCCCACTGGACGCTGAGTTTGCAACCAATTTCAATGCTAAGTAAAGGTATGGGCATATAATAAGCAGCATTCTCAGTACATAATGATTATTTAAATAATCAGCAACGTTCACTTTATAATTATTTTATCTATTTATTGGTTCATTTTAATTTTTTGATGTTTTGACAAAGTAATCGATTTATATTTAAACCAAAGCATAAAGGATTCATGAGATTTAGGCATAGATTGAATATATATATATGTCAATGAATGTAGGCATGTATTATTATTTTATAATGAAAATCATAAAAAAGTAATCGTTAAAACGTTTTCAATATAAAGCGGAACAATTTCAGAGAATATATGAAAACGAACGAGTATCGTAATGGTTATTCGTCCAATCGACGGCATCGTTCGCGAAACAGACATTATGATAATCACTGGGAGGAATGAAATCACAATGGGATCGAATACAGAAAGGTGAATTCCAGTGAAAGTACCACAGACTAGGTAAACGATACACAGAAGCGATACTGAAGCTGAAGTAGGTAGGTATCTTAATCTTCATTCGAATGAATTTAAGTATACAAGAGCATACTTAACTAAATCAAATCAAATCAAATATTTATTTGCTATTAGGTATACCTAGTCCTAAAGCTGCTAACCCATACTTAATTGACATGTTTAGTAATTAGGCTTATCTTAGGTTTTGTGTTGTATATAACTCATAGATTTAAATTATGCATTATTATATTATATTAGTACAGATAAAAATTAGATACAGGTGCTATAGTATTTTGCACCGACTAAATACGTTTTCCATTACATCATAAGAGGTTTTCTACCAAAAAAGTTGTTACAGCGTTTATTTTTGAAGTTGTAAGCACGACTACGGAATAATATTTGAGCAGTCTTTTTCAGAAAAAACTGAGCACATTCTCACGTCTAGCCGATAATAATCAGCCGCTTCTATCTGAACCCATGACTATTTGTCTATAATACACTGTGATCACGCCGGGAAAAACGCTAACGCAAACCGAGAGCAATAAAGACTGCCAACAATTTATTTATATGACGCTTTGGGGAGAAGTTACCCGCAGAACCGGGGAAAGAACGAGGTAAAATCAAGTTGATGCGTAACGAAAACAGAGATGAGAAAATAGGGTGTATCTAAGAGCGTAATCACAGAGCTCTCCTATAACAACAAATTGGTTTGGTTATCTACGGAGGCATATTAAATTATATCGGCAAGTTATTTATTATTTGCTAAGCCCTTCCTGGTTTTTTATGAGTTATTTAACTTCAGTGAATATCTTAGTTATCTCGCTCGTTACAGACTGCTTAATAAACACCAACGAGAAGTTTTAAAGTCTCAAGTAGTGTTGAAACTTATGATTTTCTTTGAAACATTATAATTTTATAGCTACGTTATTCTTGATTTTATTTTAAAGAACAGCTTCTATTGAAAATCAATACTTTAGTTAGTAGATAGCTCCATCAAAGAAGACATTTTAGAGCATAGAGAATGTCCGTAAAATGTTTCGAATTCTGAGATTAATTATGTATAAAATGCTGTTAAGAATTCAAGTTGTTTGGAGGGAATCGCAATAATGAAATAATCTTGAAAATTCAGTCCATTTATCGAATTCTAAAGGTAAGTAAAGCTAAGTTTGTAAAATTATTATTTTTTTCCTAAGTACCTACAGTTGTGGCTGAAAAAGAAGGATATTTGGAATAAGGACATTTTAGTCTCCTGCCACTTAAAAACGCCGGGTCGGCGGTTAATGAGTCGCTGAGTGTGTGTTATATGCACGCATGGTAATTCCATGGTAAATTATGTAAACAAAAGCTAACAACTTGATGAAATGCAACGTTGCAATCACAGATTATACAGCAAAACTGGAAATATCAATGGGTTCCATCCATATATCAGCGCACTGTCAGCGTTAAGGTGGAACGTTACACTAGCGCGGCTAATTCAAATTTACTTGCGTTCTTTTGCCAATAATAGCTTAATTACTCAACGTAAGTACACAAAAACTAATTTTGCGCAAATAAATATAATTTATCAATAAATTACAATTAAAAGTATCACCTACTTATCATTGGTTTAGCGACAAATGGCAATAGACTGAAAAACTGAGAAGAAAATTGTTTATTTATTTATTTATTTATTTATTTATGGACCTTCAACAGTACTACATTATTTACAAATGTAATAAAAATCATAGATTACATGATTTACATGACAGGTTATTGGCATTTGTCGCTAAACCAATGATATCTAGGAGATACTTTTAGTCGTAATTTGTTGATACATTCTGTTTATTTCCGCAAAATTAGTTTTATTGTAATCACGGTGAGTAATTAAGCTATTATTGGCAAAAGAACGCAAGAAAATTTGAATTTGCCGCCTAGTGAAACGTTCCACCTTAACGTACGGATTTGCGGGGATCGAGGATATTAAGCACGCTGGCCTATCTCGGTGCGATGCACGTCAAATACAACTAGGGTGCTTATGTTAACTGTATTTGTTGGATATTTCAATACGAACCTATACCTATATGATCGTCGAAGTCATTAGGCACAAAGTTACACTATTTTATTCATAAATGATATACACATCAATTATTACTTTCGCAGCGCCTTCGCTTATCAGAAAATAATATGTTTTTGTTCAAGTTTCAACTGTTGGTCTTTGCTGTAAGTTTTTATTTAATACAAACTTAAATAACACAAATTATAAACTAAACTATACTATACCTAAAAACTTTAAAACTAAAATATAAAACTAAAAATAACAATCTGCGGGAATCTTGAACTATCTATAGACCAGCAAAGAGCTATAGATAAGTAAGTGAATCGCTTATTAATAAATGAATTTAATTGAATTGAATTGAATTGATAGTTCAAGCAATCCGTGGAATCTGGCAACGTGCCCATAATGCTGGCAGCGTTGCCCCGCTGTATAGCGAGGCTGATCCTTTGACCAAAGTAGATACTAGCATTTTGGTCACTTGCCGATTCAACCAAACGGTTGTAAGGTTGTTAAAAGTTGTTGTAAGATTGTCAATCAGTACCATAAATAGATAACCTTATGTATTTTTCCTCAAGTTCTTTAAAAAATAACGGACGTTTTGGGAAGTGGTCTTTATAAACAGAGCAAAATACCCACGCCCTTTGTCATAGTGTACTCAATAAAAGTCAAATCAAACCAAGATCAAAACAATAAAATAGGGCAGGAGTAGAAGTAGAGTATTCTTAGATTCAATAAACTTAGCAGTTTGCTTCGTAAATTACTTTTTAGGAATCCTAGTTATCCAGCAAAATAAAAAACGATGGTGAACTTGTAAAAATCAATCGTCCATGAGAGAGCCAAATCTATCGACTGTGCTATGGACAACATTATACCAAAAAAAACAACATTTTTACCTACTTCAAGAGTGCCGGAGTTAGAAATTACGAATTGCACATTGCAGCATCCAACTACTAATACAATAACTTTAGTTCTGCGAACAGTAGACCTCGCGAGCATACAGTTTTTTGTCAATGGTTTTTTTGCAACAATTTGGTTGGAAGCAAAGAGGTATATGTACTACGTAAAAGAGAAGCTATTCGAAGCACAAATAGTTGTCATTTTTTTTATAATTAAACTAAAATCCGCTACAGCACTTTACGAGATTAAATCGTCTAACCAACGATCACAACACGCAGCGCTAGTGCAATGGCACATTCGGATCATAATTTTTACTGCTATTCACTGCTGCACGTGCAGTCGTTTTGAGTGCTAAGCATCGTATGAGCGAGAAGATGCTCATAGGCATATTTGCAGTGGTTGACAGTACAAGTTAGAGATGTCCTGTCTGGTGTATACATAGAAGTCTTTGGTTAGAAGTGGTTTTTTTAGTACAGTACATCATAATCATCAACAGACTGAAGACATCCGCTGCTGCACATAGGCCTCCCCCACAGACCGCCATACTTTGACCAGCTGCTTGCCTCCTGTAGCTATCGGCTCCCCGAGGCTTTGACCATTATTATAGTCCCAGTGGAGGCCAGCCTACGCTGCGTCTTCCAGTTCGTGGTTGCCACTTAAACTCGACGAGTTAGTGGTATACCTGAGGCTTCTAATTATTTTTATGTAGGTATATAGATAGATAGGTATACTCTAGGCTCTTTTAAATATCAACAAAATTAGAGATCCAAATGGCAAGCACTTTAAAAAATTGTACTTGGTAAGAATGTTGTATGCAAACTAGGTAGTTAGAAGTTTTTCTCATAGAAGTGAATGCAAATTAATTCTATTAAGATGAGCGCTCAGTATGCGCTTACGTAATTACCTACATAGCACGGTACGGGTAGGCTTTTATCGCGAGTGGCAAAGCTTTTTGAACATTTTTATAAAATAAAAGCCCTTCATTTTGTACAGCCCTGGTAGAGTTACCTTCAAGTAAATAGGGGATTTTCTGACAGCTGGACGGAACGTAGTTCTACAGCCAAAGATAGATGGCGCTGACAAGACATGGTTGGCACAGTATTGTTTTTTTTTTCTCTAATCTGTGGCATAAATCTTCAGAACCACAGAAATGGTAGTGATAATTGTTCACGTTATGTGAACGTGAACAATTATCACGTGTGTCGTGTTATCGTGTGTGTTACGTTGTGTGTGTGTGTGTGTGTTCTCGTCAACGCCATCTAACGGATTTTTATGAACTAATTTTTTGCGGCTAAGTCATGTAAACTATTAAAAATTTATCGTCAGGTATAGTTCTTTAGGCGCAACCTTTACTCTTTACTTGTTCATTTTTATTTCGATGCATTTTATACTTTGTGAATGGTTTTCTTCTTTGTATTGAAGAGTGTCAGGCCCAGTAGCATTGAATGGTCCGCAACTTTTCATACAAACCCACCACAAAAGTCTAGCACACATAAATCTGAAAAAGAAGGCATTCCCATTAATTTTCGGCGCACCTTGACGAGGGTCGAAAGTTTAACGGATTATAACAAGTGGCGGCACTAACTGTCAGGAGCAGACCTGCCGCCACGCCTCACGGCTTAATCGCCGAACTTTCCCCTACGATTGGAGTTTTTGCGGGGTTGTAGAGCTGCGAGGCTGCGGCGGTTGTGTGCTTTCCCGCCGCACCTAATTTATGCGTCGACGACCGAGCGAACGACTCCTGAGCAGCACTCTGCTACAGTACGACTACTCTGATACGAAGCAATGTCTAGCACGTGACTACCTAAATCATGCCCAACCACAGAGTTGATAAAGATTATTAGATAAGTGCCTACTAATAAAACAGATAATTCTTTAAAAGAAAAATTTTGATCTCGAATGGGAATTTTTCCTTTACAAAGTATGCAGATCGAGCAGGTGATACTTCCATAAAAATATTTAATATTAAGTACTTATAAGTAACATCTTGTCGATAAAAACCTTAAAGCTGGCTACTATTTGGATGAAAAGTTAGATAAAACGTCACTTACCTACCTACTTATCTCAAAGATAATGACAAACCTTTAAAATGTTATATCCACAAAAACCTTTCAACGAGTGGGGACATTACTGCGGTCTATGTAGGTTACATTATGGAACGCAATAAACATTTGAATTTATTTATTTATTTTATTTTATTTATTTTCTCTCAGCGTAGCCAAACTATACCGTAGTAGTACTCTCGCACCCCTATTAGGTATTCAAGACATCGTTTAATCGACCTGCACCACTGGGCTCCGAGATCAACGTTTAAAAGAGAATTCGAAGGCAAAGCAAATCGCTCTACAGATATTGGTGGGCACCGAACAACCCCCTCGGGGCTTCATTGCAGATAGACTGTGAAATAATAACATCGAGCTTTTACCATGTAAATGAAACTAGAGGCTGTGATCGTTTTAGATCAAAATATTGGGTAAGTACAAGGGTAGTACATAAAATACCTATAGAGTATGTACAGTACCTATACAGTACATTCTGGGTGACTGTTGCACAATTAACATAATTTATAAACTAAGTAGGTACCCACCTACTATTAATGTTATTGATAGAGAGTAGATACTCTGCAGTTAGGTAGGTATTAATTGTCGTTCTAATTAAGTAAAAAATAGGTGCGCAATTAATACTCATCCTAATTATCCAGTAAAAAGAATACCTACGTAAGTGTGGTCACTAATGCTACGCGTCTGGAAAATATTTATCCTCGGTACTCCTCACTAGGGAATCGGTACTACTCAGTTCACGTCGCGAGCTTGGAACCGCTGTAGTCCCACGTAAAACGCAGTAATTATTATACTCTGGTCCCACGGTTTGATAGTAAAATTGCAGAATAGCGCCATCTACCAAAATGTACATGGACCAGAACGACTAAAAATAAAATGTTCTGGCCAGACCACAAACTAACAGTGTCCTCTAAAATCTAGGAGACCCTGTTAGTTTATTACCTGCTGTGTCAGTGCTTAACTTTATCACTAGGTGGCGCAATAATAAATTACAACTCCATCTATAGTTTCTGTTAGGAACTACGTTGGCATTAGGCATTCTGAAATTTCAGAAATACTAGCTATCGCCTTGTATTCAGTGATAATTGTAGGTAGTTCTGTTTTATAAAGTACTCAATAGATGTCACTACATCATCGTTCATGATTCTTAACATTGTTTTAAAGCGACCCAAATATATATATAAATAACTTCAACGTATTACATAAGTAAAAGAAACCTGGCTGATGTTGTCTAAATTATTCATTATTTAGGGCACCACCACCCAGTAGTACCTACGTAAGTATTAGGTAGGAGATAATGCGCAGTTTTTATAGAACCCCTTGGAAGTTACCTGGGAAACAAAGATTTCAGTTTTAGCTTCTAAGTAGACTCGATCAAAATTATTATTCTGCCAAACATTTTCCCATCCCTCTCAGATAGGGTTGCCCATCAGTCATCATTAGTATAATATCGACTTAGGAGGCAAAAAGTTAGGTGCCTACCTATCTACGTATCCACGTATGTTTAACAAGTCGCCCACGGCGGGCGGCGCTCGCGATTTCATATGCAAACTGCTCTGCCGTGATAAATTACCCTATTATTTAAGATTTGACAAGAATGATAGGGATTTTTGTTTTTATGAAGAGCTTTCGGGTGATAAACGCAAGGGTTATTTGTAGAAATTATCCTGCCTGTGATCCTAGAAAACGCCCCCGCCAGATTATCAGTGCACACTGCACAATCTAAGTACCTACATCAGGTAACTAACTTGTCTTCTGCATTGCGTAGTTTACATTCCAAAACCAATATGTAAGGGAAAAAGTAGTTAGGTACTGATTAATTTGTAAAGGAAAAATTTGAATCACGAGCGGGACTTGAACCCGCATCCATCCGTCCCTAAAGCCGGGACATGCTTTACTTAAGCTACTGCTATACTGCTATAAAAATCATAAAATATAGTTAGGTACTTACCTATACATATACATAGGTTATACTTATATATAGGTCGGTGTAGATAATATTTATTATAAGCCAATTTCTTCGATTAGTTACACTTACACTTTTCTATTCTGTGGTTCTGCTTCTGAGCACTTGTCCGTAGGTACACGACTATGCATTAAGGTCTAAGTAGTAGGTAGGTACCTACTACATAGACCTAAATGCATAGGACAAACATAACCATTTTTCTTCACTTAAGTAAGTACTTAGTCATATTAGGCATCTTAAGTAATAATTTTGTATACCTACTATGTTACGGATCAGGGGGTTTAGCAAAGATGCCAGCGTGAGGCGTTAACGCCTCACGCTAACTCCAATATGTATGGGAATGGCATTAGCTGCGGAATAGTTTTCCGCAGGCAATGTAATTTCCCATACATTTTGGAGTTAGCGCCTTACGCTGGCATCTTTGCTAGACCCCCAGAACCCGTAGATTATCACGTGTTATCACCGTTACAAACAAATAGGTAGGTACCGGGTATTGCCTGTGGTCCACCTGCTCAGTTCACCTGGGTGGACCACGGGGAATGTACCTAACCCAGAGACCAACAAAATAAGATGGCCAGAAGACAATTTCCTTCGCCGGGCAGCTAAGCTAATCACCACTAATGTTTTGATACGCTCCAATTACGAATACATCTGCCTAGAAAGGCTTGCGTATCTATCCGTAACATCGGACCATGACGGACAGACGGACAACCCTCTCGTGGGTGCCGGTTAACCGTTAAAATGAGTAATGACGAAATCGTGGCAGAGGTCGCAAACCTTAGGCAACTGAAAAGGTCCCGGCATTTTTGCGACGCCTTAAAATGTTCTATTGATTTAGGTCTAGGATAAGCTTAGTATAAGTTTTCCATAACGCATGATGGTGCTTCTTTTTTCTTTCATGTCAGGCAGGGTTTGTACATAAATGTTCACCTGGTTAAACGATAATAATAGCTGCCAGTGGCGCCGCGCTACGTTTCGATTGGGAACTGGCTGTCAAGGTACCTAAGTCAGATAGCTATACAGCACTAGAAAAATGTTTTTTTTGGGTCCCGTACCTACAAAAGATAAAACGGACTCTATTACAAAGGCTCTGTCTGTCTGTCTGTCTCTCCGTGTGTCACCAGGCTGTATCTCATGAACCGTGATAGTTAGACAGTTGAAATTTTCACAGATGATGTATTTCTATTGCCGCTATGTTACTGAATACTAAAAAACAGAATAAAATAAATATTTAAAGGGGCTCCCATACAACAAACGTGATTTTTTGCTCGTTTACCAGATGAGTCATAGATGGCGCTGCTTTAATTAGTACTTACTACTCAACACTAGATGGCAGGGATAGATAATGGTACGGAACCCTTCGTGCGCGAGTCTGACTCGCACTTAGCCGGTAATTTGATATTATTGTAGTACAAGTTTACTTATTTTATTCAACTATAGGTACGTATAGTATTTGGTTATGTATGGACGGTAGCTCTTTTTGAGTAATAAATACTTACCTACTAAAATAGAACAAAACTTATTTGTTTTATACTTATGTACCTATTTTATATTATTGAGCTGAAGGCTTCACAAACGTTTGATCTCACCGTAACTTCACCATGACGTAAAACACTCCCACATCGTCACCATCATCATCGTCATTGTCACCTCCTCATCGTCTACTCGACACGTCATTCGTTTACATAAAAAAAGAAAAAACCTGGCGCCAAAATGTTGTCAACACCGACTACTCCTTCGAAATGCACTTATTAAAATCCTTGTCTAAATATTAAAAAAGTCGTGATTATCATTTAATTTCATAGTTAGGGCGGTTATTGATTCGGATAGGAAGACGCGTGCGATGCAAGCACCTGCTTCCGCTGATAGGGTTAAATCAATATTTGGACTAATGTATTTGGACCCTTTGTCTTTTTTATTTGAATTTATAAGATCTTTTATAAGAGGCCGATAATCGTTATGTCGTGGAGCATTTTTGATATTATTAGTTACTAGCTGCGCCTCGCGGTTTCACCCGCGGATAAAAAGTAGCCTATGTGTTAATCCAGTTCATTAGCTATCTATATTCCAAGTTTTATCCAAATCCGTCCAGCCGTTTGAGCATGAGGGAGTAACAAACATACACACATACACATATACAAACTTTCAGCTTTATAATATTAGTGTGATTCCTATCGAGATCGATATACTTCAATTACTAATAACAGCAGAAAATATACCTACAGAATAATTAATATGTAGGATATTACCTACGACGGAGTTGTTACGTTATTGCAACTGCAATCATAAATCACTAATCACTGTATTTCAATCAAGTTCATCATAGATCATCAAATAGAAACTGATCCGGAGCTTCGATTACACCCGTAAAGAAGAAGCTCCAAGAAACTTCACGGTGATAATTATTATTCATTTTATCATTAACGATTTCACTCAAATAGTAACAATGACTATCACGATTTCCACGACTTGTGTTCACGTCCAGAGTCGAACGACGAATGCCCCGAGTGCTTTTTTTTTTTTGTTGAACGGGCTAATGCTGTTGGTCTCTACCGACCTTTACAGCGTCACCGGGCGGGAGGGCAGGCGCTTAAGGCGCCCAACCGTCAAAAGTGGGAGGCAACTAGCACAAGGGCACCCCTGGGGTGCGAGCCTCGGCTTGGGCCGTTGCCGGGATAAGAGGATCGAGAAGGCTACGTCCACTGGAAGAGTGGACCCTATGGAAAGTCGCGACCGTTCTAGCTAACCTACGGGGGGTACGTCGACCTCGCCGGCGGGGTCGGTGTCTGATTGTGTTACGCTGGTATCCTATACCGGTGCCGAAAGCGGTACCTGAGCCAGAAGGGCTAGACAGATCCGGTGATCCTAGCGCAGCCGACACAACGGCTGCTATAGGATCATCCGGATCGCTCAAGACGTGTCTTGGGCGGCGACGACGGGGTGGCGGGTCTGTCATGTCTGTAGAGTAACTTGATGCTTGGACTACGAGAGGGTTGGGGTGATGGGGCGCCGCGTCAAAATAGCGGCGGGATGCATCCTTCATAAACTGACGGATGGATGGGAGTTCGAGATCGCAATGGAGGTCGGAGTTACGCTGGTACCAGCGAGCTCCGACCACCTTGCGAATAAAGCGGTTCTGGATAACCTGAAGTCGATCCAGGTGGACTGAGGATGTATGAGCAAACGCGACCGATGCGTAGGTCATAATCGGGCGAACGCAAGTTTTGTAAAGTGTCACCTTATTTCTAAGGGACATTTTACTACCCTTGCAGAGGAGAGGGTGGAGGCGGCCTAAGACGAAGACCGCCCTATCGCGCACTCGCTTAATATGGTCTCTGAAGCTGAGCTTGGTGTCAAGGGTAACCCCCAGGTATTTGGCAGACGGAACCCAAGGGATGGGCTTGTCGAACAAGGACAGTGGTCGCAATGGCGGACCACGCTTATAGTCAGAAAAGTACATCGCTGCACTTTTATCTGGGTTAACCGTGATCCGCCATTTCCTGAACCACGCACCGATCTCGGTGAGGGCTCGTTGGAGACGACCACGCATATGGAAATGCCCCGAGTGCCGGTCGACCACTCCTTTTATACTTGTTCAGTGGCGGGGCGTTGCAGGTAGAATGTGACGCAATACCCGATTGCGACCAGTTTTGATGTTGCTTTTGCTGCTCATACCACGATGTTGCTATTCCGCTTATATCCCGACAAATACATACTTAAATAAATAAATAAATAAGTATAAATATTGTGTGGACATTTCACACAACGCCATCTAGTCCCAAACTAAGCAGAGCTTGTACTATGCGAACCGGATAACTGATAGAAATACTTAGATACTTATATAATAATAATAATTAAGTAGTACTTAACTCTATGATACATATTTTATGTCGTTGTTCTTAGTACTTATGTAAGTTGTAACTGTAACAACGCCAACCGTAATTTTTGTTTTTTTAACTCCTGTCCATCCAGAGGTTAGCCTGGAAGACGCCTCTACAATTGGTAAATTTTCATGTGGATTTTTATTTATTAGTGTTCAATAAAGTATTATTGTATTGTGTTAGATTTGTCTAGATACGTAAAGTCTATAATATAATATATTGCGGGACTTGGCCAAACGTTTGGTGGAGGCATCAGGTGACCAGAATGCTGGCTTTTATTTTGGACAAAAGATAAGCATTGCCATCCAGCGTGATAATGCTGCTAGCATTCTGGGCACTTTTCCCTCCGCCAACGGTTTATTTTAGGTTTTATATATTAGTTTAAAGTTTTTAGGTATAGTTTAGTTTTTAGGTCTAGTTTAGTTTAGTATATACTTGTTATTTAAGTTTTTACATCCAATAAACAAGCCTCTATATATTATAGGTATCCTTAAGTCCACCATATTCATTTAAGTACATAAACGTTTTATTAAGTAACTAAATTAAGCAAGATACTAATTTGTCAATTACCTATGTCCCCCTCCTTGCTTCGTTTTCCTCAATGCTGAGGGTCGTGACCCCCTCCACAGATCACTTTGTCTCTGACAATTGTACGCCAGCGCGGTCTGTCCTCAGCGGCGCGTATGGCCTCATGGACTTTGATGTTGAGTGTGGTGCGGATTTGGTCAGATCAGCGCAATGGACTTCGTCCACGGGGCCGTCTCCCTTCCACCTTGCCTGTGATGATGAGCTTCTCCAGGTTGCCACTTTTCTTTCGATGTGGCCGAAGTATTCAAGAACTCGCTGGAGGTAGGTTGAAGATAGCCTAGCGGTCACTCTGAGCTCCTTGAGTACCTATATAAGTACCTGCTAATGTAATATTTAATTTCGTTTCATTGTGTTCAAAATTTTGTGCTAAATAAAGGAAATGAAGATTTTTATTTCCAACGTCTCCCACAACATAATAAATATAGGTGTAAGCTAAGTTCCGAAATATTGCTATAGTTAACTCTATTCTGCACATTTGTCTCCACAAACTTTAGTTGACACATTACATGGAACATAATTTACAATTGTTTTAACACATGTATCTTGAACCTATCTCGCGCAGCGCAGCCAGCAATTTATATATACCTCAGATAACTCTATTCACAAAAGGAAACATTTGATCAACTCCCACGGATAACAATCAAAGTTCAAAGTAGCAAAGGCAAAAAATCAATAAAAGAAGTTTTATCTTAGATTGATTGGGTTGCCCTGACCCTTTGCTGATGCGACAGAGTTTTTGTACAGTTCCACAAAAAACTAAATGTATCAGTGTTTATTTGTGACAATTTGCTTTGTCGGTTTGTCCAGATTTACATTTGAAAGGGTTTTTTTGTGGAGCGAAGCAACCTGTAACGACACGGTGAATGATACAGGTAGGGTTAAAAAATGTATAGAGACCTATATAATACGTTGAATGGTCTTGATACTTGTACCGTTTGAAGTAGGTAAGTGAAGCTATTGATGGTTTTATTAGAGAGATTTAATTCAGATTATATAAATCTGTGATTATGTTACCCCATTTGTTGATTTATCTCATGACCCCGACGTAATCTAAAAAAATGTTTTTATCTACTATTATTATTTATTTTCCAATTAGGTAGGTTCGACAAAGAGGTAGCACGAAGAATCCAACTCGGCTGGGCAGCGTTCGGGAAGCTTCGACCTATCTTTTCATCCAAAATACCGCAGAGCCTGAAAACGAAAGTTTTCAATCAGTGTGTGTTGCCAGTGATGACTTATGGAACTGAGAGATGGTCTCTTACTTTTGGCCTCATTAGTCAAATCAAAAATCTCAAAGTCGCGCAGCGAGCTATGGAGAGAGCTATGCTCGGTGTTTCCCTGCGAGATAAGCTCCGGAACGAGGAGATCTGCAGGAGAACTAAAGTGACCGATATAGCTCTTAGAATTAGCAACAATGGGCAGGCCACATCGCTCGAAGAACTGACAACCGATGGGGAAGAAAGGTTCTCGAGTGGCGACCACGAACCGGAAAACACAGCGTAGGCCGGCCCCCCCACTCGGTGGACCGACGCCTGGCTGTTGATGGCCTCATGGCCTGAGGCCATCGACACCCTGAAGTCGTCCACTGCTGAATATAGGCCTCGCCCAGAGAGCACCACCTCCTGCTCGCCTCCTGCATCCATCGGCTCCCCGCGGCTTTCGCCAGATCGTACCAGCTGCTGCTATGGAGCTGTATCGGTCACTTTAGTTCTTCTGCGGATCTCCTCATTTCGGAGCTTATCTCGCAGGGAAACGCTGAGCATAGCTCTCTCCATAGCTCGCTGCGCGACCTTGACCATACTAATGAGGCCAACAGTAAGAGACCATGTCCCAGTTCCATAAGTCATCACTGGCAACACACTCACACACATTAAGAAATATGCTATCTTTTAAATCTTCCAGCAGTCTCTTTTAGAGTTAGGTTAGGTTAGCAATGACAATAACGTTTGGTTTGATTATGGACGGAATGTCATCGTCCCAAAACTCCTTAAACCTAACCTAAATAAGACGTCTACTCAGCCTTAAACTATCAAGATCACCTATGATTTCTTAACTTCAGTCACCCAGGAAGATTCGGGACGAGTGGCACTGACGGCCCGCTTCGGAGTCGAGACGATATAATCGATCAATCTGAACTCGTCACTGTGAGAGGACCGCACACTGTAACCGCCTGTCGCGAGGTGGCCACATTACTGTCAGAAATTGGATGACTCTATTCGATTAGCACTTGCCAATTAGTTTTGAGCCTAGTATTATTATAAATAAAGCAAGAAAGTTAGAACATATAGGCTGTAAAGGATTCAGACAGGGAAATAACGAACCTAAAGGTTCTTTATGAAGTACCACGGAACCCTGAAAAGCTAAAATAGCTAAACCTTTATGCCTGAACACTGGCTAAATCATCTAAGGACTACCCTGTTATTACAATTACTTATATTTTAAAAAATATGCAGGATGTTAAAATAGAACATTACCTATGAAGGTAATGAAATAAGCAAAGCAATGTTTATCAAATAAAATTTATCGACTGACGAAGACATCAGGCCTTTAGAAATCCTCACAAACGGTGTAATTGGCCGTAATACAGATAAATCAACAGCACAATACAGTATAAAATATTACCTGCGCTTGGAGTTTGCAATCGGATTACAGGATTTATACAGTTTATGGAGTAGTTATTTAATGGAGAACTAATGATGCGTTTTTTGTTAATTATTTGACGAACATTATAAAACTAAAAGCGTGTTTCTTGAAGGCACTCCGCGCTTTAGGCATAAAGCTACAAGTATATATGAGACCCCGTCTTATCGGGTCAGTCCGTTACGCGTGTTAGAAGAGCAGCGCTATAACAGCGATAGAAAGAGAGGCAGGTGGTTTAGGGTAGGATGACGTCCTGAGGGTAGGCTACAATAAAACGTTATAGCTAGATCCCTATTTATTTTAGTAACTTCACGGATTGAATCTTCTGTACCCGTAGGTACTATTAAATATTGTTTGTAGAAACTCGAATCATGGTGCGGTTAGGTTTGAAGGAGAAAAAATAATATACGCTTGGTATAAGTAAAAGTCTTTATTCTGAGGTCAACGCGCTGGCTGTCATAAGTCAATTTGACATTTGTAACAAACTCGTAGTCAAACTCGAATAAGTGACTTACGATTGGCGGAACTAGGTATACACTACAAATAGCTTATTTTTGGCGACTGAAGGGAAGCGGTATTGTCAGTCAAGTGCGATAGTCTGCTTCTGTTATTGCATTGCAAGTTGCAGTAGTCGATTGAAAGCCTACTACCGCTGTAAGTGACAATACGAGCAATCAGAGATTTGTGATTTATACTTTCCTTTTAAGAAAACTGTTACACTTTTAGAACAAAATGTAGAGAAAAATTGGAAAAGCCCTCGCAATGGATTGAGACTACAATCGTGTGAAACGTTAAATAAATAGGTATTACTTATATTATGTTATAGTTTTTCTTTCTTTTCATTACGCACCCGCGGATAAAAAGTATCCTATGGTGTCCAGCGTATATAAGCTACCTATCCCTGTATTCTGAATTTCTTCAAAATTGATGGTTTCGTAGTTACAATCACACACCACACACACACACATACACACACACACACACACACACACACACACACACACACACACACACACACACACACACAGCACACGCTCACGCACACACACAACACACACACACACACACACAAACATTCACATTCGTTGAAGCAGCCTTCAGAATTCACTGGATTTCAACGCAACAAGACCACTGCGTATCATCCTGCTAGCAACGTTGTATATTAGTAGGAAGGCTAATTTACTAGCTGACCCGCACCGGCTTCGTGCAAGTCAAACCCTTATAGGGACCGACAGTGACACACACGTAGGTACAAGAGAATTATATTTTTAAAGGAAGATAATTCCTAGAAAGTATAAACCTATATCTAATGAAATTGATACCATTTAATGGAATTAAATGACCGTAAATCCATACACTAAGCAGTCTAAGCACTCATTCGCCTACTACCCACTTTAATGTATAATCATAATTTTCTTGTCTAATCTGCAAGTACAGACAGCATGAAAAGCATATTGACACAGGTATTTTTGGTTTCATTGAACTCCTGGACGTGCATCATCGGCATACTAATATTGTGGTAGGTTGAAGAACTACTTAATTCATAACATTCTACAATAATAAAAACTAAACTAAACTAAACTAAACTAAGCTAAACTAAGCTAAACTAAACTAAACTAGCTACACTACCTACTACAAAGAACACTTATGGACTGTATAATAGCCGCGATGGCCTAATTCATAACATTGCATCATATTTTCTAGTGTCTATAGAGCATGCATGTCAAAACTGAAAGTCATTGATGAAATACAACTTTTTTGTTTTAATTTTTATTTCTATACCTGGTCTATACATATGGACATCTATCTGCATGCGAGTGGGAACTCAATCGATGGCGATAGAGAAAAACCCGTCAACACGAAAAATTATCTTCTTAGAGTTTAAAATATTGAAAATACATTTCAAATTCTACCTGTAGTCGTCTTATTTTATGTCATACTTTTTATTTGAAATTGGGATACTGGATTTTATTCCAGGGAGGCTGTTTTTAAAATTGGATCAGGCCGCAAACAAATGCGTTGAGGGCTGCATGCGGCCCGCAGGCCGCGAATTTGACATGCCTTCTCTCTGGAGACCGATATCGACTCCAGCAATGCTTCACGACTGAATGTCGTTCTTACCTATGTCGTTCTTACCTAGAGTGAAGAACGCTTCACTTGAGCAACGGCTCAAGTCGATATTTCACATACTAAGGCCCATTTTACAAAACCACGCCCAGACATCGATACGCGCTCAAGTCAAGATTTCATTAATAGAATGATCATTTCATGAATATAAAAGGACGTTGCGTTCCAGGACTGAGCGTAAGTCCGAACAGAAACGTGTAGGCTGCTGTAAAACAACCATATCATGCTATGTCATAATTCTGCAGTCTGCAGCCCTGAAGTGCTGCAGGCAGGCACAGACTAAAGTGGCTAGAAGGTGGCTACTCGTAAATATTCCTTGGACAGAGATAGCGCCCACATCGCGCTCAGGTGCTACCGTGAGCCAGATAGCTAACGTCTTTATTATTGAACCAGTATTCTGTGGAAAATAGTCTTAGCCTTAAGAATATTTATTTTAAAAAGAAACGCATCTCTATACGCCACTTTGCGCGAACGTTTTATGCTCATTTCAATCATAATGATACATAACAATAATACGAAGTGTTCTGGTAATGTTCTTGAAAATAAAACCTTAAATAAACAGTAGGCATAAAAAGTAACAAAACATCTGCTGATCCTCGTTTTTGTGACAATAAAAAACATATTTCATGTAGATAATCATATCCGTCCATTGAAATCTTAAAAAATCGAAAGTTCTGCGGTCATTCAGTAAAAGTTGAATAAAGTGTATGTTTCGGATCAGATTCACCTTAATAATTACGATGCAAGTGGTACTATTAGAAATCAGGAACGCACCTGTTACACGCATGAGCCTGGATTTTTTGTGGTCGACTCTTTCACGAATTTACATATCTCCCAACTCTTTGTTGAAGCTAACAAGGGTTATTATTTCAACCACAAAACGTGTGTTGAACCGCATGTGATTGACAATGAACCGCATGTGATTGACAAAGGCACAAAAGATAATAAAGGAGTAGGTATACGTGCAATCGTTTAGTGAAATATTCAAGTAGTATTTTCACATCGTTAGCAATTGTTAAGCAGTGCCCAATTTGCAAGCTATCGGCTAACGCACTAAATTTGTTGGAGGAAAAGGTAATTTAAGAATTAGCACCAATGAACTTTGCGTTTATCCGGTAAAAGCGGCATTTACTTATAATACGTTTCGAACCACGCCACATACACAAAAGAAACGAGTTAGTATTTTAAATTATAATTATATAGGTAAACTACATCACTTTATCTACTTTTGTACTTATGGCTTTAATGTTTCTTGAACCACGACGCAGAGAAGTAAGTATTTAACGACTATGAAGTACGAGAGGCCGGGAAAATGATGGATCTATACTATCGAATTCCTAAGTCATCCTTTATTAAGGCAATGAAATGGATTTATAGCGTTCAAAGCGATTTTATGTCAAAGTGCAGTTCATTGCCACCCGACAATGTCTCGGGGACAATGTAATTTTATGCTTAAGTGAACCTCACCCGAAGTGGAACTCGCTTGGAAAATTTTGAATGGCGATTCTGGTGTGCCTCTGTACCGCGCGCCTTTGTCGTTGCGTCGAATTGCAGTTATGCTTTATATGACAACAGGAGCGTAACCACTTTCCAATCATCTCTCATTTGAATGAAAAAAGATAATTGTAGCTAGAATGTTTTGTGATAAATTGCGAATCCTGAACTTTCAAAACTGTTCAGTCTGCTGCAGACACCGATGTAGTAGCATTAGTACGTTCATTTTTATATTAAATTTTTGACAGGATTTCCGTTACATAGACTATATTATGATTTTTTTATGTTAATGAATGACGTGACGAGCTAGTCATTTGCCTGGTGTTAAGCGACACGGCCGCCCATAACAGATTGCAGTGCCACTGCGCACTGCGCACGTCATCCTGAGACATCACACAGTCTAAAAAAGTTTTCTGGACTGTGAGATCAGTTCGTAAAGTCTCATTTGCCCAATAAATTCACTAGCTACAATGCCCTTCAAACCGGAACACAGTAGTGCTTGCACACTAGATACTGCTTGGCGGCAGTCAGCAGAATAACTGGCAAAGCGGCGGTACCTACCTAGATGAACTTTGCAGAAAAGTCCTACCACCTAGTAAAAGTACTTAGTAGTTATTTCTGTAATTTAATTCAGTAGCTACATTTCTAATACTTTGTAGAGTAGAAATCATAGCAAACAGTGTATGTGGGTACTACAATAACACAATAAAGTGTTTATGTTCTCTATAAAACGTTCTCAGACGAGATCTCATATTTTACGCGGAGCCGGTGAACCCAATTACACCTGAATGGATCGTCATGATCAGAGATGTTTTGGGATGCAATAAAAACTTAAAGATTTATGTCCAAGCTAGGAAACGATCGCTCACATTCTTGACGATGTGGCCACTTGTTTATACAAGAATCAATATCATTCGTGAATATATGTAACATTTATTTGAAATTCACATTGTACACTTTGTTTAATTTAATACATCATTTCTAGCAAAAACAGCTGACACGAAGGTGTTTTAATACATTTAAGATTCATCGGCTTTTTCTTTCATTTCACTTCTTCATTTACTTATTAGTTGTTGTTTACTCATGAAGGTGAAGGTATGCTGAAAAATAAATGTACAGCTAAAGCCTGTGCCAACCGCAATCAGGCTCAATCGAATTGTGCTCTTGTCAATCAATAAACCCAAGAGAGTAGAATCACTCTGAGAAGTCGCTAGGTTAGTGTGGACAAGAATACAGTTTATACTTACGACTTTATGTTTGTACAAAAGTCTTACCTAAGCATTTTTTTGATGATACAACACACAGAAAAGCTAGTCGTTTATGGAATTCATTTTATGATAAGTGCAAAAATACAAAAAATTACAATAGGTATTTTGTTACTCGAGATATCTTTGAAATTAAGTTTCGGGCGTACATATAAAAAAAATCAAAATAACACAACAAACGCACCATAGAAAGTTGGAATCTTGAAAAAGCATTAAATTGGATAACCACTTTGCTGTTAGTCTTTTTAGAACCACTGAGTTTACGCCGAGACTGCGGCGGGGTAATTACGTAAAATTTGCAACAGCAATGCAACAGCAGTAGCAAAGCAACAGCAGTACCGAAGCATACACGCTCGACACCACTAATGATGTATGACAGCAATCACCGCGAGATTTACGCCTGTCGCAAACCTGTTTCGAGTTAGGTAATTAGGGGGTGGTTCCCTCTGTGTGTTTCACAAAATCTTCAATGGGGAATGCTCTGAAGTGCTGTTCAACCTAATCCCAGCATCGTGGTTTTATAACCGCACAGCTCGTCACCGTCAAAAAGCTTATCCACACCTCGTGGACCCATGGAAGTCTCGCACAGTCCGTTTCACGAGATCATTTCTGTCACATACTTGCAAGATGAATGAGCTACCCTCTGAGGTGTTTCCGTTGAGCTGCAACATGGGGCACTGCAAACGTCGGGTAAATAGTGTCTTAAAAGGTAGGCAACGCATCGGCAACGCCCCTGGTGTTGCAGGTGTCTATAGGCGACGGTAACTGCTTACCATCAGGCGGGCCGTCAGCTTGTTTGTCTGTCCGTGCTAAAAAAAATAAAAAATCTTAAGCATCGCAGTATAATATGGTGATTTATAATAGCTAAACCATATTGCCATCATTTTTTTACTGCAAAATTATTTTTAGTACTATTATCATTTTTTTATATCAGTAAAAATAAGTAATTTATTGAGTTTATTTTATTCAACACATTAAACATTTGTAGTTTATCTTATTCTTTCAAGTGTTTTCACTCATTTATTCATTTTTCTTAGCTTTAGGTTTTTTTTACAATATTGTTATAAAAATACATTACAGAAATACTATCAAAAAACCTAAGCCTAGAGTGCCGCCGGCAGCGGGGCAGGGCCCAAGCTACCAGTTGTCAGGGCTGCAGAATGAGGAACCTCCTGACAATACGTGCCGTGTCAAGGAGTACTGCCTTCTGAATCTGACCCTTGACCCAACCGTCTAGCGAGAGCCTCTCGAGGTGTTGGTTGAGGCTCTTCGCTATAAGGCCGTTCGCCGAAACGACTATCGGGACAATGCTTGTTGAGTCAACATTCCACATGGCGGTTACCTCGTGGGCCAAGTCAAGGTACTTGCTGAGTTTGTCCTTCTCAGCCTTCTTTGACGAGGTTCTCGTCATGCGGAATGGTGATGTCAACGAGCACTGCCCGGCGCTGGGATCGGTCTATCAGTACGATATCAGGCTTATTGGCTACAATAGTTCTGTCCGTGATGATAGAGCGATCCCAATAGAGCAATGCACGGCCATTTTCGAGAACCGGCCCCGATGTGTTTTTATTATTATTATTTTCATTTTTATAATTATGTTTATTGTGAATGTTATGTATATATTATAAATTTTATTTTGTGTTTGTTTTTATTATGGTCACCTGACAACTATACCTTAGGTACCCGTCGACCAAGGGTTTAACTGAAAATCAGTGCCAGGTGTTGAGTAGGCCTACAACACCATGAATGCTGAGTTAAGCCCTTTTTAACACCACTGTAGGTATCTATATATCTACACTTTTTATTTTTCTTCTCATTCTTAACTACTGTTCCTACTTCATTGTGTGTATTATTATTGTACTTACCTAATTTTTGTTACTATTTTTTCTTTTCTAAACCATAAGTACATCATTAAAGATGGAGTCATCCATGTAGTGACTGACGCTCGACAGACGTTACCATGGGTCCGTGATAAAAGTGACCGAGTCAATAATTTATTGGGCATACCAAGCAGAAACTTCGTAAAAATAAACATGAATGGCTGCCTTATTGGGGCTTGATTTAATACGGTCAATAAAACGGTAACTAACCTTATATAAATTACTAAACAAATAAATAACATTGTTGGTCATCAAAGTTATAGTGGGAGAGATTGCATCAAAACTTTACATACGTTTTGTTATTTAGCGTCTTTTGTAGATTATTGGACACCTCCAATCAGTACCACCGTACTGACCTCATCAAACACAGTCTTTTTAAGTCTCATCAGTCTCATGGTTTTATAAACAGTATTGGGTAGATGGATAGACGAGCCTTAGCAGGGATTAAGGCTCGGCTATCCGTCCACCCGACCTTTATAAGACTGTTTTGACCAAACTCGAAATAAGTAGCTGTTATTATTACAGAATTTCGTGACAACTGGCTAAGAGCAAGTCCGACTCACGCAACGCGGGTAATACAAGTAAAATCGTCGTACAGAACACTTGGTACTCAAAGCTGACTCGCCCTTGGATGTTTATTTAGCTGCTGCTTAACTTTTATCGCCGATTATGCAAGTCATCATCAACAGCCTGAAGACGTCCCCTGCTGAACATAAGCCTCCCCCAGAGATCGTCACTTTGAGCGGCTGCTCGCCTCCTGCATCCCTCGACTCCCCGCGGCTTTCACCGGATCGTCAGTCCACCGAGTGGGATGTGAGGGAGTGAGGGATTATGCATGTTTACCTATAACTGGGCGACTACCAATGACTATTATAGAACTGAACTCTGCTAGAAGCACTGCGAACAAAGGTACGGTGCTTAACAATATTTTACCTCTTTCATATCCTTAATTGTTTTAGAAGTAATAACATCCAATTATCACTTCACTCCAAACAAGACGAACTAAACAGCTAATCCAATTGAACAGAAGTCATCGATCTATTATTTTCACGTCGAAACAAAATTATTGAAAGCTTATTAACGGAGGCCACCTGAGGAGAGCCTTCATCAATCTCCGTGCCCTTACAAAGGACCCTAACAAAGAATTATGGGTCTTTATGCGCCCGCTACAACACTATAATAATGACATACAGTACACTAACTTACATAATGACTTTACTTACATTGGGCCAAAGGTTAAGTATTGCCATTCGACGTGTTAATGTTGCCAGCATTTTGGGCAAGTTTCCTACTGGTAGTGGTTTGTTAGGTTGGGTTAGTAGCTCATGCATATTGTAAATTAATTATAAATACCTACTAACATTACCTAAATCAAATCAAATCAAATCAAATATTTATTCGCAATTTACAGAGAAGATCTTAAAATAACATAATAAGGCATTTTGCGTTCAACCTGCATGCAAGCGTGCAAATATTAAATAGTGTTTTTGTTACAATACAATTGAAATTATTTAACACTATACAATGTGTGTTGTAACAACCAGTCATGCAATGTTTTTTGAATACATTGCCTGTTAGCATTTTTATACAATCAGGTATACAGTTATATATTGATATGCACATATTATAGACATTTTTCTTGTATATATCTTTACGACAAGGAGGTTGATGCAGTATGTTGACAAATTTGGCTCTTTTCTGTCGTTTAATAATTTCGCTGCGTTTATGGAAAAGAAGTGAATTGGCTTTAGTGAAAATACAAATTTCCTTGATGTAGATGCACGGCAGAGGAAGTATGTAACATTTTTTAAATAGTGGTTTACAGCTATCCAAAAACCAGGCCTTGTTCATCACACGAATACATCGTTTTTGAATTCTAAAAACTCTTTCGATCTCAACTGAGTTTCCCTACATTATAATTCCATAGCTCAGAATAGACGACACGTAGCCATGGTAAGCTGTTAATGCTTAATACTAACCAATGCATTTATTTGTCTGAAGTTAAAGAATTTTGAGTTTTGAATTTCAATTTCAATTATTAAAAATGTTTTTATCATTTCCTCGTAGCGTTTTGCTACGAAACAAATACAAAAAGTGTACTTATCTATTATGGGCATTAATTTACACGTAGAAGCCAAACATCAATGACATCATCATCATTGTTCATCAATGACATTATTATTATCTGTGTATGTGATCGTTGGGCGTTATTTATTTATTATTATACTAGTTGCGCCCCGCGGTGTCACCCGCGGATAAGGAGTAGCCTATGTGTTAAGCCAGCGTATAAACTATGTGCATGTCATATGTCATAAAAATTGGTTTAGCAGTTACGGAGATTAATGGTAACAAACATTCACACACACATACACCCACAAACTTTTGCATTTATAATATTAGTAGGATGGATTATTATTATTCATCTCATTTTGTTGTTAAGCATTAGGTACCTTCGATCAGAAACAGCCTTTATTAGAACATTATTTTAAGAAACATTTAAGGCGGCGGCTACTAAGCACAACTTTTATGTTTTTAAGGGGGTCTCTAGTGGGATTTGTTTAAAGTTGAACAGATCATATCTGAGTATGCTTTTGTTTCTTTTGTGATTAGTAGGTACTTGCAACTCTTATGTATTTGTAAAAAACAAAGTACGGTAAGATACGGGACTGTTCCTTTTTTTTTTCAAATTATTATTTATTTTTATATGTGTGCGTGCGTCATCATGACGCATATTATGGATAAGATATGATACTGTTTTCTAGTTTTTCGCTACTATGTAGAGAGTTATTACTTCAATTTAATGACTACTCCGTGATTAGACACTGCCTTTCCGTGCGTCTATGGCTTTATTACATAAATCTTAAATAATATGGCCACAGGTAATAACAACGAAAATGTCTTACACTAATGTTGCGTTCATTAAAATAGGCGTATAGTGTTTAATGGTAGGCTGATGGTAGTTACTTTATCTCGCGGGACTTTTTTAACTGTGTCTATAAAAATAAAATAAATTTATAAATAACTTAAATTATGTATGTATTACGTTAATACGTTATACTATGTAATTACGTGTACCTACATTGTTATAATTTTTTTATACGATATTAGTTGGATTGGATTCGCTACATAAATTGTTGTAAAAATATTTATGTCAATATTTTTTTTTATCGAAATAGGTTCGGTAACAGACAATAGGCCGTATACATGGATAATTATGGCATTGAAGTTAACATAGCTGTGTAAGCCTAGTGTCCAATTATAACTGTACACAACTTAACTAACGAAATTTCGACACCATGTTATAAATAATAACGTGTTACGTTGATATTATTATGCTAAGTTGTGTATTTGTATTTGTATAATTGTATTTGTAGTCTCAAATTAATTCTTTATTTCCCATCCATCCCAAAGTTATCTGGAAAAGACAGCTTTAAGTGATAAAGCTATCCATTGTACTAACATAAGTTGATTATATTTATTTGTACCTATATATATTTTACCTAAAGATTATCTATTCATGCATCTCACATTGTTTTTTCTATAATCTGTGAATGGTAAGAAGCCACAGATTAGAGAAAAATTAATTGACTGTAAGTAGGCCTAGGCCTATGCAATTTGAAGTATGCATCAAGGTATGCACACATTATGTACATCTTTTTTTGTGTAAACGAATAACGAGCTTGTTGTTATTGGTAAAATGCACAACCAACAATCTTAGAAAGATGGTCTTCTTGGCCACGATGATTTAGTAATTTACTGCGGTAAATCTTCGTGGTCTTTGGCTATGCAGAAATGAGAAAACCGTCTCAGTAAAATTATTATAATTAGGTTTTGGTTTTTAATATTACACACTTATAATTACCATCAGAAATATCCCTCCAGTCGTTTTGGGCTACTTCTAGAAGAGGACAATTTTGAAGTGGCCCAGACTGACCGGAGAGAGAAATATTTTCTTAACGTGGTAACATGAAGGTGGTTGATTGGTACTTGTATAAAACCAAGCCAGAAAACCTTATTACAAAGATAATGCACATAATGGACGACACAAATTCAGTTGCTCACGATCGTGATACCAGCTCCAATAAATAACTGAACGGTAACCTTTCGTGACGAACCGGCGCGGCTCGCCACTTAGGACTTGTCTCGGCTTGGATATAACTACTCTATTTTTACCTACTGCGCTTTTTGTAACATCATCATCATCCTCTTTGCCTTTTCCCAATTGTTATTGGGGTCGGCTCCCAATCTAACCTGTAGCGGCGAGCTACCAGGATTACACGAGCGACTGCCATCTGACCTCGCAACCCATAAGGGATCAGTAACAGGGATGGTTCTATCAGGCGTCTGACTACCCGTAACGATTGCCATAGATGTTCTTATGACAACCGGGACCGACCGCTTAACGTGCTCTCCGAGGCACGGAGCGATGGCATCACAAACTGCACATAACTTAGTAGATAAGTCATTGGTGCAGGGCCGAGTTTCGAACCCGGTGCCGTAAGTTTGCGAAGCGCACATGCTACCGCTCGGTCACCACCATGTAACAATCATTTATAATTTACAAAATAAACTCCCATAGTAAACAGCTGTTTCTTAGAAATAACGCTATCATAATCAAACAAAATACCTCCGATTTTGAGATTGGTAGTAGATAATCGTAGAAAGAAATTTTATTTCGAGATACACCAGCACACTGACCAATCTTTACTTACATCAGTTATATAGAAATCCGTCCTAAATCATTCATTTCTTGTAGAAAATGGATTGCCTATAACTTTCATTAAATGCTTGGGCGGCGCATGGACTGATTGGGCCAGGAGTCGTTCATACCTAGAGTACAGAAACACGGGGCCCGACGACTGTCATGTTTTGGCCTACATGGTAATACACAAAAAAAAAACTCGTCCAGCCAAAGTAAATGATGAAGATGGTATCTCTTACAACATTCAGTAACTGTGACGGAAGGGTATTGTCTCGAAACACCTGCAAAAACAAGATGTCGTCAATCACCGGTGGGGAAAAATCGCTGCTATTACCGTCGACATCTCACCTTGCTAATTGTTTCCGACTCATGCTGCTGGGCGTCTATAATTATACGTTTAATAAACAGAATATATGGCTTCCTTTAATATTTTTTTAGGCTGATTGGTTTTCAGCTTAAAGTGATCATCAACTACGATAAAGTCATGTGACTCTAAGATTAGTCGGATGGCTGCGCAGTAGTAGCATGTAAAAAATATGACAGTACCTACACGCGCAAGGCCTAACTTTTGAGGTATTGTAGATTAGGTTCGTAGAAGTGTAGGCACTTCTACGAAGCATCTACGTCTAAAACCGTAGGGTAGTATAATCACTTTATTTATATCTACGAGGGTTCTACGCTAACATCAAGCATACTTTCATCTTTGGTATTAGGGCCTATATAGTCCAGTAACAACAGCTTGAAGACGTCCACTGCTGAACATAGCCACTTTGAGCAGCTGATGCTCACTTCCTGTATCCATCGGCTCACCGCGGTTTTCACCAGATTTTCGGTTCACCTAGTGGGAGGCCGGCCTACGCTGCTTCTTCCGGTTCGTGGTCACCACTCGAGAACCATTCTTCCCCATCGGTTACAAATACAAACTCCTCTTATAATGATATCAGATTGATATATTTTTTTATTGTATACTGTATTTCATTCCGCCCTCGTGTAGACAAGCGTTACCTCTGGTGTCAGAATTTTTAAGCCACTTGAGGCTTAACGGCTTAACTGCTTAACGATTGTTGCTTTATCACTATTATAGCTAGATGATTTAACGCACAGTATGAACTGATTGTTTTGCATGGTACGGCTCTGTTGTGAACAACACTTTTTGCGGCTGGTCACTCATCCAAGTGACGACCGCAGCAAACTTTGCTTAACTTTACTGATTGTCTATGACGGTGCTCCGTGTCCTGTGAAATATTAACTTTTACCTAACCGTCTGTATTAAAAGATAATTAATGTACCCTTATTAGTAAAATACAATATGGCCATGATCTTATCCTTTCCAAACGAAGTAGAATATAGAATAACTTCAATAACAATGTCCAGAAATCATTAGACATTTATAAGGCATGAGAAAGGAGAGCCGTCACGTTAATTATTATAGACGATAATTTGACATGCACTGACAGCTAATATTATGTGGAAATTGATTTGTGATCAAAGTTGAAGTCAATAAGCCACCGGCTTGCACAGGCTTGCTTGAGTGGGAGAATAATCAGGGTAACAACTGAAGCTTTTCTTTATGTAGTTTTATACTTTGGTAGGTAATAGGTATTTTTTATAAAGTAAAGTGTGGTGCACGACACAAGTTTTTGAATATTATCTCAAAAATGCCGGTTTGCTAACGATGTTTTTTCTTCACAGTTGTAAAAACGAGTGCGAATCTTTTCCGTACTTTCAGAAATCAGTGATTTAAGGTTGAAAACGGGGAATATTCCCAATTTCAACAAAATGTTGAATAACTCAAACATATAAAAATATCGCTGAATTATACCCCAAGGACTGTTTAAACACACCCTGAAAGGATACGGTCTACGAACCAATCACCCTGTATATACCGGTTATCGACACAACTAAGTCAGAATGAGTAATTATCAAAGGCACAGATAATGTAATATCTACTATACTAGTCAAAGGTAAAAATAAATAGAACAAATTACCTTACATGATACGTAATTAAACCGATCGACAAAAGGCAGAAGATAACGAGACAGGAACCTATTTAAAATACCTCTAATCGAATATGGCTTTTGTGGCGGCGTTTAACACGATTATTATATTTTAAGAGGGCTAGTGTGACTTGCATTTTTGTCATGTAGTTAAAGTATAGTAGCAAATGTTTCTTTAGTTTACGAAATGATTTATATAACGTGGAGTTTAATTCGATATTTTCCTGAAATGTATGTCCTTAATCCATGCTATAGAATATTTATTTAAAGCTAAACACAAAAGTACCTATAGTATAAAACGTAAATAAATAATAAATAATAAATAAATATGTGTGGACATTTCACACAGCGCCATCTAGCCCCAAACTAAGCATAGCTTGTACTATGGGAACCAGACAACTGATAGAATACTTAGATACTTTTTGTTTGTAAATACATACATAGGATACATATAACACCCAGACACTGTATTAAGTACTATAAAAATTACCAGTAAAATTAAGTACTATAAAATTAGTCAAAATTCGAATCCTTAACAAAAGTCCTGCGACGCAATAATTTGGCACTCCGGGAGAGCGGGGGCGGTACAGTTGTTTTAGTACCTACGAAACATTTGCTTGCTGCGTGTACCGTGAAATAGACGTTTCGGCTAATGGCAAATTATTTTTATTTGAGGCATTTATTTTATATTTATTTTTTCATTTAATGCAGTAAAATTCTTCTAATAGCATGGACTGATTTCAGGAAAACATCGAATTTAATTCCACGTTGTATATGGTTTATATGGATATTTGGTCATTAATAGCAGTTAGAACAAATGGTAGCACCCAATAGTATACTGCAAATATCCGTTTTATGAAAATAGACTGAAGAAACTATTAATTACAAAGATAATTTAACTCTTACAAATATTTGCAACCGCAGGATTTAAACCCGCGGCTTCCAACTTACCGGATTAAACGCTCTTCCAACTGAACTATGGTCGCACTACCCGAAAACGTATTTTCTATCAACTAAACAGCCGTGGCGATATCTATATAACCTGTGTTGGACTGAAAACTACAAAAAGATTCTAGTTCTGTGGGTAAACTAATTCATTAGTAGTAACTCCAATACTAAGGAATACTTATACTTGCAGTGTTTTTGCAATCTACATCATCAGCATGTGATAGTGCTAGGTATAGGTTTTTCAAAAATTACAGTATTGAGCCCGACCTTTGACTCGTTTCATCCGGCTACTGCCAACGATTCGGCGCAAGTCATGAACTGGGGGCGTACCGTGAGCTCTTAGCGCGATTCAAAACAGAGCCTATACTGGATCGCTTGTCAAAATCCCCATACAAAAAAAAACAAACCGATCCAATATAGGCTCTGTTTTGAATCGCGCTAAGAGCTCACGGTACGCCCCCTGAACACCCTGCCATGGTTTCCGGTTCTATGGCTAAAGCCACCCCACTGTCACCTCAGTTTGTAATTTGGTGGACTATTTAATTGCTCTTAATTCTGATATCTATAGATACTTTACGCAAATAACGGTTTTAAGTATATATTTTCACAATAATTTTTTTCTTAAGTAACAAAAGCAAACAGTAGCCCTTCATTATAGAACTGAAGGTGTCGAGCTGTCGTAGAGCTCGTCCGAAACGATTGATAAATGATAAACTCAGCCAAAAACAGATTTACTATGACTACCTAATTAAATACCCCGGCGGCACCACATTGATTGACGGGCGCGCACGGTGACCGAGGAAGAATCAGTTAACCTTCCAGACAAATAGCCTTCTTACTTATAACATATCAGCAGGAGGAAAACATCCACTGATAGGCCTCTCCCGTATAACACTGATTGGGGCATTTATGATAAGGGGGGTTTGCCATAATCACCATGCTTGGCAGGCGGCTTGGTGATTGCAGTAGACTATAATGAAGGCCGAGGAGAATGCTGCTGCTGATTCCTTGGATATTCCGAATTAAATTATTTGTCATACTTTTTTAGAACATACCCCATAGTAGATACGGTTTAAAATACAGAGAAGTTCAATATTTCTGCTTATTTTTAGAGGCTCTAGATGCTCGGTATATATGGCATCATCAACAATTCTGACAGCAGCTTTACTTGGTATCGAGTCAAGAGAGCAGGCTTGACTTCGCATTTACCACAAACAAGCTTCATCGTATTATGAAGTGCAAGCATAATACTTCTTGATCACGTGAGGTGCAGAAACTTTAAGTGCGACACCAACAGGCCACTAATTTAAGAAAAAAATAAACGTCGCAAGCTTGTCAAAAATTTGTAATGTTTGTTTATGTCATATTTCCATACCGTTTGTGATCTAGTTTAGATATCTGTGTTTGTAATTTGGAAAATAATAAACCATTACAGCAATGGTTTACTATCACACATCAGGAAATGTAAGAACACTAAGGAACATATTAATAGACTACGGTGCTTCCAGTGAAGTTTCGCCATTCGAATATATGAAAACGTACATTGAAAAATGTCCTGACGATGTAGAAGAGATCAAAATAACCTGGATTGCTAAAACGTTCCTTGGCATACAGAAACACCATCGGTTATTAAAGTCCATTGCGTCGCACTTATCTGAAGAGTTATCTGACGAAGAACAAGATTATTTCATGATTTTATTTCACGCTATAGTTTTTCAAATTGAGGAAAAGGATATGCAGTTTCTTTATAAGTGCCTTTTCAACTTAAGCAAACCTCTTTTAGATACCTTCACCAAGTTCCTGGGTAATAATGAAGTTTTAACTTACATAGCACATGTGGCTCAACCGTATTACGATACAAACTACATAACAGATAAAATAATCGCTCCTCTTTTTTCGTGGCAGCCCTACATAAGTGAAATGGGTCACAACTATAGCGAGTACGTACAGAAAATGGAAAATAGAAAATTAAAACCAAAAACGGTCCCCATTCAACCTAATGTACTGAATCGAAAAACTAAAGAACTAACGTCACTACCGCCTATTGCATCTCGCACTTCTTTACCTGCAACTCCACCAAATTCTTTGAAAGTCAAACCTAACAGAAAAATGCTAACTAAAAGCGTAATTGATCAAAAACTCAAACATTTACATGAAAAAAATAAACAAAAAGCTGCACGCTTATTAAATGATGTCAAAAATAAGGAATATCATTTTGCGCAGGTCAAATCTGAAAAATACTTTAGAAAACTTTCCACCATAAGAAACGAACTTGAAAATGATTTTACAAAGCCTTTGCCTAAAGTAAGACAAACAGTTACGACGAAACATTCTCCATGTATTAAAGAAACGGCAGCAACATTGAAAAGAATGAATAAAAGGGTACAGTTAGCCGAACAAGATGAAATACGATGGTTAACAGACTTATTAAAAACTTGCAAAATCACCGGTAAAATAGAAGAGTTGCAGGAATATGACAGGCAGGAGAATGAGAAAGAAAGGTTGTACGAAATAGAAAAGAAACATTTGGTGGGGCAAATATCTCATGAAGAAGCTGTGATTGCAAAAAAGCAAGTACTAGAAGATAAAAAAAAGAAATATGAAGAATTCATAAAGGAAAAAGAATCTTGGGATGAGGAAATAGAAAGATGGAAGAAATTGGAGTTGGAAAGAAATCGTAAACATATTGAAGAACTTTCAATGCTTGAGTTAAATATACGTCAGGCAAAAAACGACATGGCTGATAAAAAAAAAGAACGTGCAGAAAAACTTAAGAAAGAATCAGAAATTATGTTGGAAAAGGCTATGAAAGTTAAGCAAGAAGAATTAGAAAAACGGATTAAGATGATAAAGGAAATTAAGATATTATCAATGATCGCCAAAAAGGCAAAAGTGCCAAAAATTATTGATTTGACTGAGACATCTGGATTTGGGTTTCTTAGCGAAATGTCAATGGCAGAGTTACAGGAGCGCTTATGTGCAATGAAGATAGGCTTACAAGAAGAACTTGAACAAAAAAAGAAGTACATTAAAGAAGAAAATCTGACAGCAAAACAAGATCTGGAACAAGCAAAGCAATCAATCAAAACTTATAAGACAGAGCATGCGTTTATAAAAAAACAGAATAAGAAGTCAAATGTAGTATTAGATCAATCCTCTGTCAAGGACTTATGTAACTTGAAAAAGATTTTGGAAGAAAAGCGACAGCAGCGAATGAAGTTAACCGCGTAGACTATGTTTAAAGAGTAGGTTGCAATTTTATTTGGATTTTAATTTTTAAACTTTGAAAAATATAGTAATATATCGTTTATGTGTACATTTTATTTTAGGGAGTGTCTTACAGCTGATGAAGATCTTTACACACGTCGCTATTACAATTGCACGTGATGGAGGTTCAACGCTGCTCTGAATATCGTTAACCTTTTATATTTTTATTAGATGCGGTATGGATAGAGATTAATATAAATATATCTACAAAATCACTGAAAGAGCTGCAACCTGAAGCACTGTCTATAGGTACCCAATACTTCATTTTATCATTATAAGCTTTAAAATTAAGATGTCTTACAATGAAATAAGACACAGTGCTTTCATGATATAGACCTTCCACGTGGTTTTTTACTGTGATTTACCTGATTTTCTGCAGGATCTTTTAGATTAAAATTATTTCTGGGATGATGAATTGTGTTGGTTTTAACAGTGCACGTAATGATCATATAAATTCAGCCACTATACATTAAATGCAATAGATAATTAAGTATCAAAGGGAATGTGCTAAATATTAATGGTTATTTGAATTAACCTAAAGCCTTTTAGGTCATAGCTCTATATATTGAAATATTTTTTCAAAAAAAAACCAAACAAATACACAACACAAAAATATTAATTCAATTCTACTGTTTATAGGCGCAATATAAAGACTAATGGTGTCTTCAGGCGAGTCTCGATCAATGCGCATGCGCAAATTGGCCCCAGCTCTTAATTAGTACCGGCAAAGTGAAATATTAGTAATTGGAATTTATAGAAACATGATTCGATTTATACGAGAGCAATGACCTTCTACTTCTCGATGCAAAATGTGCTTTACAATTTTGGGTCCTATTTTTTTGCTGATGTAGTCAATCGCTTTAAAATCTAGATAGCTTTAAACATGTTCACGTACTTTCTCAATGATAACAAAGAAAAGGTAATAAAAAAAAGTGTTGCTATATCAACTTTTAACTATTTTACAAAATAGATGTTGGAATCAAAATGATACAAAGTAATGGTTGGAATACCAGACACCTATAATGAGTAAATTATGCTGATTGAAGTATTAAACGGCACTATTTCATGCTCAAGCGCACAATGATATGACTTTATGACCTTCAAATCATAGTTTCCGATTTAATATAACGTGACAATCGTGACATCCAAAGTTCAAAAGACCTAGTCAATATAATTTGGATTAAGGCAATAAATAAGGCGGGTTCGCCCGTTCATTTGTATCGGCGTATAATTTAAATTCTTTAACGCCAATGTTTAAGATTACGGCGCGATAGAGGCGCGGGCGCCCGTGTCTCTGCCACAACCACCAAATAAATTTATATTTCCGACCGAGTCGGGTGACTCCTCTCTTTGTAGATAATTCGGCCGGTAACGTTGAATGACTCTATTAACAGCTTCCCTTTTTAGGATAAATGTCGACTTTAGGCCTTGTTGCGCTGTCGTCGTATCTATAGTGCGGTGAATGTGCCTGAAGTTTATGCATTTTTACTTTATTAAACTGAATTATTTGTAGACTTTTATTATGAAGTATTTGAAAATTTACTGATATTAATAAAAGTCAATTTATAGGCTTTCCCAAAACGTTAATTACTATGTGAATATAACAATTTAAAATAGCTCACACAGCCCAGGGATCGATTGTCGTATAAACCATCGGCTTAAATGTTCTAACATTCTTCCTCAAGCGAAATCTTCTCACGCGTATGCCGTGCTAAAAAACCATTCCCTCGGCTGCACTATAAACACGGGCCCTCGTCGAGATTAACCTGATAACAGTAAAACGTCAATAACCACCTAATTGGGAGAGAACAGTCTGCCCACAAACGCCCAAATCCTCTTCGAGTGAGAAACAAATAAATATTTTAACTCCCAAACGAGATAATTTTGTCGATAACTTAATGTGCTTACATTTTCGTATCTGCTCATGATTTTATGGGAAACCGTGACGTTGACCTATGTTTTTTGTTTGTATTGTTGGTAACTGATTAGGCACATAAATTATAGGATCTGGGAACATGTCACACGTGATAATTGATTTGTAAAGGAATATGGGATTTTACGCAAAGTGGTATTATGCGACTGGAAGGCACTATTAGGTTTTCCTTATGAAACTTTTGACGTCTGATTTTTATTATAAGTTTTATTTATAGGCCACCATTTGATAATGACTAGCCAGTTGATCTATCAATCCAGCAACAAAATAATCATTAGGTTATGAAAATAAAATGCCGTTTTATAAATTGATTTGACATGCTTGTATTAATTCTTGCAAGATGATTTCTGCTCACTTTAAGAGTGTATGATCATATAGGTATATCATCGAGCAGATTTAAAAAGTAGGTATACTAACTATATAATACAAACAAAAACACTTTTTATGTAAGGCTTTATTTATGCCAGGTTAAGTTTTTTTTTCCTTGTATTTTGGCTCCACATATAGTGTATTTAGCCAGTGTTAAGTATTTTCATCGTGCTATATAGGATATTTCACGTAATGTCAAGTCTTAGTCACAGTCATAGTTGAGTCCAAGTCAGGTAGTCATAGTCCAGTCTAAGACATGCCCCAGTAAAGTGGTGGCAACTTTACTAGAAGCTTCTATGGAGCTTTGGAAGCAACACGACAAACCACGTTTCACCACATTATATCACTTGTCTATACTCATGCTCGTAATTCAGCACTCAATGCGTAAAACGCCACCAATTTTGTTTTGAAAAATAAATATAATGCAACGACGTGAACTTTTCCGCATTCCCGCCAAAAAACAGTTTAAGTTTTCAAGAGGTTTTCTGGTACTTCTTACGACTTCTTTTTATTTTTAAATTGATAATCGATGAGCTAGTTGTCACCAAAGAGTACATGACCGCTACGCTAAGAATCGTCACTACGAGGGCTTACGGCCCAAGCCGAGGCTCGCACCCCAGGGGAGTCTTTGAGCTAGTTGCCTCCCACTTTTAACGGCTGAGCGCCTTCAGCGCCTACCCTCCCGCCCAGTAACGCTGTAAAGGTCGGTAAAGACCAACAGCAAAAGCCCATTAAAAAAAATTCGTCACCGCAGCCGCTCTACAGTTGCAGTGCCACTTGGAACGTGAAAACGCAAAGTTTCGCATGACACTGCACTGCGCACGTCCTCTTGAGATATCAGCACAGTCTAGTAATAAGTAAGTATAATTATAGCATAGTAGGTTCGTGAATTACAGTCAATAATCAGTCTGTAGTAACCGTTTATCTCAATAAAATAAAGTTTATCTCAAAGTCGCGCAGCAAGCTATGGACTCTCCATAGCTTGCTGCGCGACGGAAACTCCGAGCATAGTTCTCTCTATGCTCGGAGTTTCCTTGCGAGACAAGAACCGAAATGAGAAGATCCGCAAGACAACTAGAGCTAGAGATCGATATAGCTTTTAAAATTAGCAAGTTGAATTGGCAGTGGGCAGGCCACATCACTCGTAGAACTGTCAACCGATGGGGAAGAAAGGTTCTCGAGTGGCAACCACGAACCGGAAGACGCAGCGTAGGCCGGCCCCACACTAGGTGGTGGATGTTCAGCAGTGGACGTCTTCAGGCTGATGATGATGATGATGATGAATTGTTCATAGTTTGCAACATCTTTTACTCAAAAGCACTGAGATTTAATTGATTTGAGTTAGCCCTTTGCACCGGCTTGGTTGAAATCTAAAAGTCTTCAAAAAGGTTAAAAATCGACATCAAATTGTTTGTCAGTACATAATTGCCCGTTCTATTTTTCTGTGTCTGATATTAGAATTATAATATGACACAAATCATTGATCAACCAATGTGCTTACTTAAGAAAACGGTATATGCTTCGGACAATAAAGGCACCCATTGTATTCTTGAAAGAATCATTAAATATCAAACGATTTAATGTTGGGGACATTATATTATTATTGCGTCCACCGAAGGTACCCCAGTGGGTATATTAAAGATTTTTATGTTATGATTGCTCAGTCAATTTGCATATGAATAATATGCGAATTTTATGTGCGAATGATGTCATATGGTTTAGTGAATCGTAAAGAAATGTGCGAAAAAATTAAATATTGTTAGTTATTTGCTGCATTTTAATTGGGTTATAAAAAATTTGATATCTGTGGTGGTATGTTATGATTGCTAATTTTGGATATAACCTAAATGTAAACAATTCTAACACATAATATTATTTAGTATTATGAAACTAGCAAATTATTTTTACGGTTTATTATGTCTAAAATCGTTTTAATTTTATTCTTAAATGGACTAAGTGTCTTTATTATTTAAACTACTTTAAAATTGACATGTTTTTTTCTTTTTATTGCTTGGAAATTATTTTGTATCCAATTCTTATAAGTTGATTACATGTCAGTCTCATTGTATTCGCAACAGAAGTATCTAAAGTAATTAAAATGGTTTTAGGTATCGGTAAAATTCTAACAATATAATAAATGTCTAGCTTATATGCCTAATTATGTATTTTTAATATTAAACATCCATCCAATACAGAAAATAACTATAGACAAAGTTCATCCCACGTCGCAATAAGCTCTCGGACGAGAGCGTGAGAAACTTCGTTCCGTTTATTTTTTGTTCCTTACCGTTGAGAACGATATTAAAAGTTTACTAAAACTTAACACTATTTACTTGGCGTCTTTTAATGGAATAGTTTTACTAAGAAAAGTCCTATCAGAACATTGATTCGTTTATGCCTAAGAAAAGACATCAACGCGCTACTCAGTTCGTCAATAATGAGCAATAGACCTTTTATCTTCACAAATACTTACAAGGTCCGAGATAAACCGATATGTTTATCAAAGTTTTACATTCATTTTAAAGTATAAATGCAAATTTAAAACTTTAGTGTTATTGTATTAAGTTACGCAACTCTCAACGCTATCGAACATTGAGTCTACTCTCGTCTACACATAAAACGAAATTCGATCAGATTTAATCCCATTCAGTAGTATATTAAGTCATCGGCACAGACGAGTAGTGTCCGAGTGTCTCGGCGCTTCAAACGACACAAAATTTATTATTATTGCGGCAGCGCGCGTACATGCATACACACTCGGGCCGTATCACGAGCACAGCTTTATCTCGCCGGCTCACTATTCCGAATAAACGGAATAAAATTACTTTATTCCGTGTAGGTGATTTTATGAGCGCGAGATATATATGAAGTTGTGATCACTTTGACAGCGCATTATCTACTGCTTTATATCAGGTAGGTGTGTTGGACGATTTTATACATCAAAATGCTAATCAGCGTGCCCAAATAAGTTAATTGTAATGTGTTGTAAATTATTCGGATGTTGAAGATCGTTTCTTTTGAATATTTTATTATTTGAACAGCCTCCGTGGTGTGGTGGTTGAGCAGGGCGGCTCAAAACCCGGAGGCGGCGGGTTCGATTCCCGCAACTGTATTTGTGCACAGAAAAAAAAGCGCAAATATTTGTTCTGCGTCTGGGTGTTGGGACCATGGTACTCGTAGTTTCTGGGTCCCTAGACACAGGGAATCCTAAGTTTGGGTCTAAGATCTATGTATGTGATCGTTGGGCGTCATTATTTCGATATGTTTTAATATGGATTTATAACCAAACAAGAGACAAGTGACGATGGTAGCTTTAGGTACCTAAGCCCTTGTATAATACTTGAACAATAATTTGGAAACCTTGGTCATTGTTACCATTATTACGTACACCTAGTTATTTAATGGTTTCACTAACTTCAGTCCATCGAACCTGTAGAATTGAACCTTATTATTTTAGTAAATTCAATCAACTGAATATGTCAAAGGAAATATTAATCACATTTATGACAAGTTGTCAACTTATAGACGTTTTACTGAAGATAGTCTGCTATCCTACGCATTTTTAGTTTTAGTAGTCAATAAATTGATTCAGAATAGGCCTCTGCTTTCCACAGATAACAGCCCATAAAGTCTGTGTGCCATCGCCAATTTGTTAATGATTCTCATCTACATAATATTTACATTTGCTAACAAATCGCAATATAATAATGTACTCTTGAGTGTCCAGGAGGAGTATATGGGCGTAACTTGGAGTTAGCATTTCATTTGAAGGTCATAACTATGAGTTTTTAAGTATCCGCATAGTTTTCTCAGTTTATTGCATTCACATATTTATTTAGCAAGTCTCGTTGGTTTATTCAGGCGATATGTTTAGATACTAAGATGAAGGACTAACTACGATAGGCTATGTTAGTCGCCGTACCTACTTTACTTACTGCCGGTAGAGCTAAAATTGTAATGTAACCTGCGATGAAATATAAGGTAGATCTCCGATCGCCCCTCAAAAACGGCACCGTCAAATCAAGGCATATGCCTTGTTTTTGGTCTCAGTCGCGTGTGACCGCGCCTAATGAATAGGATGTTTTACAACGCTATTACAGGGTGCTATGGTTCATCATTAAAATGAATGAATCATTTGTGGGCTATTTTATATTAACTGGAGATGTATAAATCTGTATAAGTAAGCACGCGTAAGTAAGTATGTATAAGTAGGCGCGGGGACACTTTTAAGGTTTTATTTTAATGACGATTGTGTATCTATAGTATATATGATTTAAGAATGTAACCACCAATGTGGAGAGAAAGAGAAGCCTGAAAACTCTCAAATTTTTAACTACTAAACGTAGTAGACAGCTTTGAAAATATTTTCAATAAAAGTTACATTACAATTATTTAAACACGTTCGCAAATAACTCCACCATAGATTTAATTTTTACATTTACAGCGACTGTTCTGTCATGATAGGAAGAAAAGAAATGATAAAGCCTGGAATATAAATACCGAGTAATGACCCCTCACGGTATCCCTTTTTGCTGCTTTCAATCAACTCTGACCAAAATGATTGTCAATATCCGGGAAGCACTGAGTATAAGGACTTTGTTATAACAAAGAGTTAAAAATATAATTGCTACTCATGATAAAGAGAAAACGGTATCTTCTTCTACCTTTTGAAGCTGTAAATTTAAAATGAAATCGCTAATAGCCGGAACCCTGTTGTGTTCTTTGGTTACACAATTATAATTATATTGATATTGTTAAATTAATTGCATTGATATTTGACCGTTATTAATGCTTCTTACATTTTGTGAATGAGAGATGAATACAATAATGTTTCTGAGATAAAAAATATACCTACTCAACTTATTATCTAGGCCCTTCTAAGATGTTGCAATAGCACGAGGTGATTGTATTCTAAATAGTCAATAAAGACAATCTGACATTCTGTAAATCAATCTTTGTATTCTTAATGTGTCTTTAACTCTTCAGAAACCTACCTGTTTGCCTGATGTTTTACTATCTGACTCTCAAAAGTCAGCATTCCTTTTCTCGGTAATAAATAAAACAACCAAAACTCATTCGATACTTATTGATTTATTTTCATATTTGATAATACTAGATAGGTACGTAATCATTTGCTAGAATAAGTTTATTATATTAACTAATTACAGCAATAAATAGCTCACGAAGCTTGTGTACTTTAACAATATTTACAATGTTAAACATATTGTTACCATTTCTACGTTATTTTTAAAATTTTAAACGTGACATCTGTATCGATAAAAAGTTATATCGTCATAAATATTTATATATATATACATGCTATAAATCAACTACGATGAAATTCAAAGGCTTGAACAAAAATTTTATACAATGGTTTTAAAATATCTTGTACAATTTAAGGAATAGGAACTTTAGTCTCCTGAAACGAACTGTATACCGTCGAATATAATACTTTGGTAAATTTCCACTACTTGTTTATATTTACATGTTAGATACCAAACAATCAAAACTATCATCTAAATCTATTTTACAACATAATATACCTAGTCATTATTCTACTAAATATAAATATTCAATGACTGCCAACAATATTCAGGTATTTGTTTAAATCAACAATTAAAATATTTTAGTTTTGTGCAGAATCAAATTTATTAGTCATTCATCTTTCTTACACTAATTAACGAAACAAAATATCTACATATTTACATTAATTAACAAGCTATCCGAAGTATTAGCACTCTAGGTTCCTAATTTACATAATTATTCGGAACATGGGCATTCGATAGGAATAAAATTGTAATACTTTACGTAGGTAAATAAATAGTAAACGGTACGAGAGTAGTGTCAGCGATCGTGCTTGGTTAGCTGCAGCGGTACATCGTTGGAGGGTTGTCGGCGACACGGACTAGGGGATCGAGACCTCGCATTGGTTCGTCGTCGGTTGCCGTCGTCGTCGCTCTCGTCGTGGACGTTGATTTCCTCGTCGGAGTCGGAGTGCGAGTCGTACCCGCGCGCGAGTTGGATGGACTGAGCGGCGAGCAGCGCGGCCGCAGCCGAGTGAGGGACGAGCGCCTTGAACGCGCTGCTCTCTAGGGACGGATGTGCCTGGAACGTGTTCTGGTGCGAGAGAGCTTTCAGCGCGCTGGGGTCGAAGTGCGCGTGGTGCGACAAAGCCTTCAGGGCGTGTGGCTCCGCGTGCGAGAGAGCCTTGAAGGCACTATTCTCGCCGCCCATCGCGGGGTAACCTGAAGGGGCGCGTGGCGCGGGGGACAAGGAACGCGAGCGGGAGCGTGAAGGGGACGGCGAGTGGGGGAGGCGGGCGGGCGAGCCTCCACCGCGCTTGAGAAGGTTCATGCGCTGGTGCCTTCTCCACTTCGCTCGTCTGTTGGAAAACCAAACCTGTCAGTAACGGTAATAACGTGATTAGTATTCGGTGTTAACAAAATATTCATGAATGTAAATTTGTTGTAACTAATATGAGAGGTCTGAGGGATACGATTATCTATCCGACTGTCAAGATAATGTTATTGGGTGTAAGTTTAAATATTTTATTGGAATAGGAATTAACGGTGTTTACCTGCACTCGCGCTTCTGAGAGTGAAGTCTTGGAGGCGAGCCGCTCTCGCGTGGAGACGCACGGGTAATGTGACTTTTCGAATTCTTTCTCTAGCTCTTCGAGCTGATCTGGGCTGAATGTTGTGCGATTTCTTCTAAACTTTGGTTGTTCGCCGTCCAACGATCCGGAATCATCACCATCGACGTCTGTTCAAAAGAAGAAAACCATTAAAAACTTGTACATGTGTATAAATCAAGAATTTCATTTTCAAAATCATAGTTGAATAACTCACCAATAAGTCCTCGTCCAGATGTTAAGAATCCCTGCTGCATATCAGGGTGTGGTACCCCGGCGTTGGGAGGTGGTACGCCCGGTGGCAGTGGCAAGGAGCCGTGGGGCCAGACGCCACCACCACCGCCCCAGGGAAAAGCTCCGTAGGGCGAGGGCGCTGCGTAGAGTCCGTAGCCGGCAGCTCGCGCGAACTCGGCCGCGGCACGCTCGGCCGCACGGTTGCGTAGGATTCGGTTGATGGACGAAACACTTGGAGCTGTGGCATTTGTGCAGACTCCTGTAGACAAAAATTGATAGTTAAATAATGTGCTATACACAATTCATGTTGCCGGTTGAACTGTTATTATGGGGACAAAGACTAAAATCTTTTAATTTGAATTTTGCGTTCATCATAAAATGTATAAATTGTACATTTGGTTTGCTTTAGAGAAATCGTTCGTGCTCAGCGTAAATAGGACAATTTTATTTAAATGCAGCCTCAGAACACGTTTCTTGCACACGGCTAATTACCCACAATGTGCATAAAATGAGTGACCAGCAGCGCGTTAAAACCGATGCGTCATTGGTCGCGTTTTAAAATCACTCGACATTATGATGCGTGCCACAGGATCGCGTGCCGACGCAGCCTTGAAGCATCCCATGTAATTTCAGGAAACACTCGGAGTTGGTGCCATAATTTAATCATAGCCTGTCCGTGCGTAATTGTAGTAGAATTCACGAGTAGCTAGTGAGCCGTTGCGCCCAGTGGTTTTACTAGTGTTATTTAAATAGCGCGATTACTCTTTTAAACTATTTTGCAATTTGTCGGCCTCGACTTACAAGAACCTGCACTTCACGCGATCATAATTATTATTAATGAGAGTCCAGTTGCGCAACTTAGGAAGTCTTACTTGTTACTACCTAATACTTCTTTGCTATACTTAAATCCTTCCATTTTGGAGTCATCATTCTCATGCACGTTTATAAAAAGTTGTAGGACGCTACCTTTTTTTTCCTATACAAATAGCACTAAGAGCCTGCGACTTCACCTACTGTTTAGCTTGCTGATTTTCTCATCGGAATTCTGAACTTTCCCATAAGAAAAGTATCCTATGTTGGTATCTGTATATAGAATAATCAATCTAAATGCAATATTCTGCGCCCAAATTGATAAGTACAACCGCTGCAAATAAACTGAGTTTAATACCAACTTTTCGGCATCCGCTCTTATAATTAAGACAAATTATGGCGTTTTTGGGATCAAAAGAAATTTTAAAATGTAAACATTGTCTATAGTAACAGGTTTAATATGTTTAAGAAAACTACGTAGGTTGTATAGTTGCTTCAGTACCCCGACCTTGGTTTAATTACTTACGCGCAGCTATCTGCTAGCTTATGTAGCTAGTAAAATTACTGGGCAAATGAGACTTTATGATCTGATCACACAGTCTAGTAATATTATTACTATACACTGTGTGAAGTTTTAGGATGACGTGCTCAGTGAAGTGTCACGGGAAACTATATTAATGTAGAGTTCCGAGTGATACTGCAATCTGTTATGGGCAGCCGTAACGCTTAACATCAGGCAAACAATTAGCTCGTCACTGCATTCATTTACATAAAAAAGCTACATAGTGGCTTGTAGAGTTGTAGCAAAGATGAAAGTATAGGTATATACCTACTTAAAAGTATCTATACTTATAATAAAACTGTAACAGGATCAATTCTGTACATTAAAGATATTTAGAAAATGTTTGTTGGAGGGCTCTCTATAATCGGTACTAAAGCCAAAACTATATTTTTTTTCATTTTTGTCCGTCTGTCTGTCTGTCTGTCTGTGTGTGTATCTTGGCTGAGCATCACGCTGAAACTACCGAATGGATATGGCCGTGTGGTCTAACTGTTCCCAATTCTACAGATTCTCATTTCAACAGATCTTTACAGTTTCCCAGTTTTACAGATTCCTCTTTCTATATATATTCTTAATTCCACAGATCCCTAAGTGAACGGATTCCTAACTCTACAGATTCCTAAATGTATAATAAGGATCTCCAATTTTATAAAAAACCATTTGTATGGATATCTATTACAGTTACAGAATCCCAATTCAACACGTTCACGACAAAATGTTGGAGAGAAATGACTTTCCGTTAGGGTCATATACACTCTTTTCCTGTAAAAGAAGACCCGTGCCTCAGCAGTAGGAACGTGTTGGGTTGATGTCGTGACATGAGCCCTAATATGGTCTATAACAACGTACCATGTTACAAAAAGGATTAAAGATTTACTTATACCTACCATAGTATTGTGAATACTTTGTATGTTGGCAACAACTACTAAAGCTATTACTCACGTATTTGATATAAAGTTATTATCATATCTTTAGAACAATACATTTAACTACACCTTTGCATATTTAACATGCCTTCGCCACAAACTGGTAAATAGCAGACATAATTCTAAATAAACAAGTATACACATGTAAATTGCGACGTACCTGCAGAAAACAAGTCAATTTAAAGAAAATCTATTCCGTTTGAAGACATCATTTACTGTTAAAAACAGCGCTAAATGTAGCAGGAAGAAACAATTGTATTTAACTGCTTAATAAACGTTCTAATCGGTTGCAGTAAGGCTATTTAGAAGAACCATTTCCTAGACGACGCTTGTTATAGAAAATTGCACGATATAAATAAACCCTTGCGCTTGTTTGTCTTACTAAATCAATTTAAACTTGAACAGTAATTATAATAATGAAGGTGAATACTAACGATGGGTGCTTAAAACCATCACAGTTTGTAAAGATAGGTGGTATCACCGTTGGTAATGAAGCCCTATTGTGCTCAGATCAGCGCGCGTCAACGTAAGCAACGCCTGACGTATCAAATAAAACACAAAACGGACCTGTTATAATTTACTCAAAACACAAAGCCTTATATAGTATAATGGTAATGATCAGTTGCGCGGCTCCGCTTATTGTTAGCACGTCGAAAACACAATAAGATGCCCTCCACACAAATTGTTTGGCTCGTAATCTGTGCGCTCAGACGATGTCCGATAGAACCGCCTTCTGTGCCGCACTGGACGTCAAAAGTTTGATATGCCTGAGAAAGGTATAATGGTGACTAGTCATCGCTTACCGACGGAGATCTCTAATTATATTGGGAGTTGGAAGCAACGTTTTTCAAAAAGAAAACAAACCGTTGAAAATCTGTTAACGTTTTGTGGGATCTCAACTCGTCACCGCTAGTTAATCTACTTCGTTTTCTATTCATTTAAACGACAAAAAGTTCGATGATCTTTAAGTGTACGGTTAAATTAGTTTTTGTTCGTGAACAAGCAAGTATTCAGTCGTCAATAGTTTTGAGTTGATCGATTTTATTCCAATGAAGCTCTGCAATTTAGTTCTTTTGTTGATGCCATAACATCAGCAGTTCGTAGAAGACCAGTTTAAGATTTTTTTGCCGTCATTTTATTTATATATCTCCAGTATGAATACAAGGCAATGTAATTATGATGATCTGCGCTCATGATTCGTCAGATATGTTGCTGTATCAAATCGATGGTTGCTGCCTATCAATTGCATTTTAATTTAGTATCGTAAAACGAACAATGAGCACCGATCAGTGAGTATAGTCTTACTGTTTGTTTGGAGAGAGATCATTATCCATCAACAGGTTGCAGGTGGGAATGCGATATCTATAATTGTTCTTTTAATGATTTGGGATCGAACCCGGTGCTTACATGCCTAGTCACGGCCATGCAATTTGTCTAAAGTCGTTTAATCATGATTAGTCACAATGCAGACCGCTTCTATTAAAAGGTTAGGTAGAGGGTTACAATGAGAGGTCCTTTAGGTTAAATTCAATCTCACAGTAAAGAGTATTTTATAGGAACATTTGTGTCTCTTTATAGTTATGATTAAGTTACGCATAATGAGTGATATTACATTGAATTTTTTATAAAATATACTTAACAGGTTAAATATTCGACTCTGATTAAAAATCATTTCTATTCAGATGTATTGACATTCCATGGGTCACAGTGCTGGGCCATCCCATGGAATTTAAAGGCAAATTGGTATAAAAATGTTAATGTTTCTGCGCCCGAGTGTTGTCCAGTTGGTACCTGCCTAAAAGCGTGGCATGTCCAGAGATAAGCCGATCCGGCGCCGTCTGGCCATAGTGTTTAATCGGGTTAATTTATCGATAATTGACGGAAAACCTTTTTGTTTGTACTGCCGGGAAGTAACAGTAATTGTCACGCCTTTGAAGATTTACGCCCGTTTCTAAATTGAGACATTAACAGTCGGATCTTGTGCCTAATGGTTCGGAATGAATTTGTTTGTTTACTTATACCGGTTCTCCGATAGTTTTAGTGGGCTTGGGTCAACTCATATTGGATTTGATTTAAGCTAATTAGTGTTAAGTGGACACTTAAGCACCTGCCCAAGTCGCTCTTAATCGTATTTGTTCTTCTTTTCAACTTTTACTTTAATTAGTACTAAGTTATTGAAAGGTTTTAGTAATTTACTTAATCTAATTATGTATTGTGTATGTTTCTCAAGTTTCTATATCGAATTTTATATTTGTCTCCACTATTGAGTGATCTCATGATTTTACGATGAACTTTAAAAGCATAAAAATTCCATTTAGTCAATAAAATGGTGATACTAAATTAATAACACTAGTCAAATTCGTGAATAGTTTGATCTTTAAAAAAATATAATATCATGTTAATATCCACGTATCTGCGTAAACGTGACATGATGACATCACGTGACATAAACAAGTTGGATAAACTCGGGCGCGGTTCACGTGTTTACAGTGATTCGTACCAGTTAACGAGTGAGTGGCGTCACGTCGTCTAAATGAATTATTGTTGGCTTTATGGAGGAACATAAAACGATGAGATCGGACGCAATCAGGGAGCTCCCGTGGTGAAGACCGAGTAAAAAGGTGTTCGGAGCACCAGGGGGTCGGCCGCTGCAACCGTAACGCTAAACGCCCACTCCACGCACCCGCTTTCCTACCCATTTCAATTAGCAATGAATGGGTTCAGCAACAAAAGAAGTGTCAGTACGTAATGAGGAACTAGGAAATTTTTTATTGTTCCACTCTCTTACTCTTCTGACTCTTATCGGATACGCGACTACGATAACATAACCTACTATTATGAAATTAAAGTACTTAAACAATCAGCATATACTTTCTATGGTATTTATTTGTAACCTTTCACGACGTTAATAAAAATCTTTTGACACAGAAGAACCATTTGTTGAATGATCATTTGGATCATTCCCAGTTGTCACCACCTTCTGTGTTCCCAGTGGTGACAACTGGGTTGTTTTTAGTATTTGTCCCATTTGTCACCCCTTTTAGATAGACGGTGTAATGTACTAAAATTCTCTCAAACAAGTTAGCAACCTCAATAGGCTGACAATAGTCCAAAAAAATGGTCCAGATCAGTTTTATTGGAAATGTTTAGATTCGAGACTCAATCATGACCATGTCCCAAACTAGCCGCAGCGATTCACTGCTGGGAACCAATTTAATTCTGTAACAAATCAATAAATGTATCGGTTTATTGGAAGCTGTGTGGAGATCGATTTGATTTATTCCGCATGGACAATGTCGGTGAACGAGGTGGTACCTTGTTAGTATATGTCAAAAAACTTTCAAAAAAAAAATAAGTTTCACATTCTGTTCCAGGTTAATAAAGCAATAGAGCCTGATTTATAGTCAAATTAAGTACTCACTGAATCGATTTATAATTATTATAAAATCAAACCCAGCCAAGTATCGATACAAAATTAAACAAGGATCAAAAAGGAAATTGCTTATCGTCCGCCGTAAAAACAACATTAACAGTGAAATAATAAATTACAAAAGCGTTTTTATAACGCACTCAAAACATTTTAACACCCTGGCCGTAAAGTCACTCGTCATCATCGGTTTCGCTAATTAATCGGCGCCAGTCAATAATTTCGACGTAACCCGTATAGTTTGAAGAATGCAATTAATCAAAACGTGGTCAGTAGCCAGAGCCAGCCGTAACGCCTCGTAAACCGATATCGATTTACTAGATAAGTTGCGCAACCTATTGTGATAAGTTGCTACGTCATCGCTAACAAAGGCGGTAGTGGGCACCTTATTAAAATTTAGCCGGTTACGATGAGCCGGTGTTTTGATAACCACTTCTTGAAACGATCGACAAACGCACCGCGAGACTGGATGCAGCGTTTTTGACACATCCTTTTTGTATAAGACGTTTGTATAAATATTAGTTTGGGAGTAAATTGGGTCTTTCGGAACGTCAGTCAATATGTTAAATTAAAACTTTTTGTTCGTTTGACAGTGAAAAGGCATTCTTAACTCATTTATTAATGTTATCTGATTTAAGAAATCAGAATCTACAATATTCCAAAAAATGTCTTTTGTCTATTTCTAAAAAAAATACATTGACAGATGATCTTACTCTCATCATTCTTTCCTTGTTGGCTGTATACACTAGGACTAGGCTACATACATGACAATAAAAAAAAGTTATACTTACCTACTATCTACGAAAATATTACGTCCTGATTTTTTTTACTGTGTTGCTACTCTATATATTTTCCATGTAAGTAACCAATTACTGCATGGTTATTACCTATATAAAATTGAACTTATTATTAGAAAATATAATCAATTTCTGAATTCAATAGGCTGCTGATAGGCGGCGCGCTGCGCACGCGCATACAACAAAAGGCTATTATTGCAAAAGCAATCACTTGCTTGATTTGATTAAGTTTCAATAACCTGCTTATTACTTAACTCGTCCATGTCACAGACATAAAGTTTAACTAGACTTGAGCAAACTATTCTAATTTAAATTACACAACAACGTCACGACACTCATGACTAAATGTTTATCATTTTATAGAGTTTAAAATATTTATTAAATGAAAAGCTGTGCGCTGTGTTTCTTCGCGGTATCAGATCCGAAACAAAGCTATTCACCAAAGAACGAAACTCACCGATATAGCTCAAGGGATTAGCACATGGCAGAAGAGGCAATGGGCTAATCATATCTACCGCAAAATTAACAACCGATGGGAAAAACGGAGACTGCATATCGGCAAACATAGCATATTCAATAGAACTAACCTACCTAACTACCACCTCCTAATTACATTAAATATGCATGTAGAATGTAGATCCTACTTATATGCGTATTAGGGTGGCTGGATCTATTATATGTATTCTGCGGTGCAGTGAACTACAGAGTTTCTGATAATGATGGACCAGTAATTGGTTACAAGAAATGGTTTTGATACAGAAAAAATCCTAAATACATGCACTGCAACTGTTATGGGCGGCCGTGTCACTTAACATCAGGTGAACGACTAGCTCGTCACGTCTTTCAATCACATAAAAAAAATTACTTACGTAAAATGCAAAATTTTACTTTGCCATTTTAATTACTTTGGACACATCAGTTTCACTAGCTGATGTGTGCCGCCAATTAAATACTTATTTAGGAAACTACTCCTTATTAAAATAGAAATCACTATACTAAAACTTGTTGAAATAACGTTATATCATTTTTTTTATACCAAGCCTGTTAAATGTTACCGTTAAGAATAAAAACCATCGAATCAAATTAAATTTTGAGATATCGAGACACTTCTAGTAACTTAATATTTCTGGTATTTATAATATTCATTTGAAGCTCCTTCATCAGCGGGCGGTCCGTTCCGGTCAACACACTTTGATACACCGAAACCGTCGTCAAATCTAATAGAATCAATCATAACTACATCGAGAAGAATTTCGACGTTCGAACTGAACAATGCCTTTTCAATGCAGTTCAATGTACCAAACTCGTTCATTTAACAAATGAAAACCGCAAAAGTTAACCGTACATTTTAAACATTCGAGTTTCAACCTTTTAAAATACGGTAAGAATGTATTTAAATACAAGCAGTATTTACGACAAATATGTGAGCATTTATGCAAAACAACTGACGTGAGATCGCGTGCAATTTTCGCATACAACGGAGGCATGAGCGCTCACTGCACTCGGCCAATTATTTTAAACACATTTCAACAAATGACGATAATGTCAGCCGACCATTGCGATAAAAACAAAAAGTTTCTACGATTCGTACAAACTTGCCTCAAATTATTAACTTTGGAATCCCTCAAAACTTCTAATTAGGCTTATTTATACATATCCACTAAACATAGAACAGACGAAAAAACTTGTTTAAGCCCCCAATCAAACAGAGGGGTTATAAGTTTAACCTGTCGTTGGTGTCCTAAAGTTTTGACGTTTAAGATTATTAGTTCTTTTCTAGTTGAGGAAATGAATGCCGGTTTTTTTTTTAATTTTGTCAAAATTATTTGTGCACAATTTTGTAAATGTTAACAAGTAATAAACATTTACTATGTCCTAAAAATTTGATTACCTAGGTACGTACGATAATTCGTCCCCGTGTCGATTGTTACGATTATTCGTACGTACCTATGTAATCAAATTAATAAGACGGTAAATATTCATCAAATCATTCTCTATACCTGAAATTACCTAAGTATACCTTAGTCCTCAAAACGTATCTACGTAAAAAACGAAAAAATTGTTCATAATAATTACATTATTTATTATAAATTGGATCCAGTTAGACGAGTGTCAGTACCGAGTACTGGATTGGATCCAGTTGGTCGTTTAAGACGTATCATATTTTTGAGTCCATTTTACGACAAAATTTTACACTCATTAAAATAAGTCCCTAATAAGTGTGATTTATTAGTTTGCTACATTGGATCGATTTAGCCACGAAGTATTAAATTACATTGTAAAAGTCAACGATTAAAAGTTTATAATATTAGTGTATCCAGGATAAACTCTAAAGTTTCATCGACTCCTGTGGATTTAATAGCTGCGAACCAATTGAACGACTAAGTTTAGCACAGTATTTCTCATCAAGAATTATTATCGTCTCCTAATCCGGTCTCTGGTGATATCGTAAACCAGAAGTGGTCCTGTAAGCTAAACCTGTTTCACAGGCAATCTCACCAGCACCCTGCGCAGGCTGGCTAGGGAAAATGCTAAGGCAATGCCATGTCCTTAAAAGGGACCACTTAACTGATACCCAATTATACCGATTTTAAACTTTATGTCTTAAAGGTTACAAATAAAGACAGATTGCGAGCGCAGTGGGTATTTAAGTCGTTTCAGAATGGCATTACTGCTGTTTAACGTCACGCATGGGCATGAGAGGTGTCGTTGGTGCAATTATCGCAATTGGCTCGTTGGCCTCTGAGTAAAAGACGCCCATCGCGTTCTTGGATAGATGTGTGCATGCTTCACTGTCATGGTGTGTGTGAAAAACTACATAATTTATGAGGATAACTCGTACTTGCTGGTGCATTTTTGAAATCATTGCAACGTAATGTATTGACCGCGAGTCAACTGTCACTTAATTTTTTCTAGCCTTCAACACCTCCGAATCACCTACACTTTCAATTATTTTACGTAATTGAGAAACAATAGACGACATATTGTTTTGGTCGCTGCACATAGGCACCTAAAATCCAATACACCATCTCATGTTACAGCGTATCCGCTGACGGTAAGTCGGCCATTTACCAAACTATTAGGCCATATTCGGGGTTGCACTTCGAGGGCTTTACCTATTTGGCCTCCCAAAATGGTTTGACATGATATATCTAAAGTTCATTACACTGGCCGTCTAATCTGGTAATTGGATAAGTATATAGTTACTGCTACCTATTCGGTGCTTAGTTTTAGTAGATGTTACTTAACTTCAGGGTCTTTTGGGTGTTGAAGCCTGAGTAACGCACTATTTAAGTGAATTCATTATGGTTCCGGCTTTCACCTACTTTTAGAATCACTATATCGTGCATGAACGTTTTAGGTACATTTACTGGTGGTTAATAATGCACATTGAAATAATCAGCTTGGTGGAGCATCACCTGTCTCTCACAGGGTTATAGTCCGCTCCGTAGACCATTAATCTTGAATCAAATATACTATAGATACACAGTCTCTATGAAAATCAAACCTCAAAAGTTTCCCCGCACCAATGCTTACTTATACAGATATATACCTCTCCAGCTAATATAAATAAACCACACGCGGTTGTTTCATTTTAATAATGAACCATAGCACCTTAGCGTTATAAAATAATAATATGTGAGTTACACCACTTTCATTAGACGCGGTCAAACGCTTGAGCGGCTGCTAGCCTCCTGCATCCATCGGCTCCCCGCGGTTTTCACCAGGTCTTCGGTCCACCGAGTGGGAGCCGGCCTACCTACGCTGCGTTTTCCGGTTCGTGGTCATCACTCGAGAACCCTTCTTTCCCATCGGTTGTCAGTTCTACGAGCGATGTGGCTTACCCATTGCCATTTCAACTTGCATGCCATTTTAGCATAATATAATATGGCATTTCCAAATCTCTTGAGTAGTTTAGAACAAGTAAACAAAAAAACTTGCTCAACGTTACCTGGCTGTTTCAAAACCTTGACTATTTATACTGAAAAATTTTAAACAACATAAGAGATAAGTATATTTTATAGGAACATTGCGCGCGTTCCAAAGATAAAGATAAATAGATACGATACATTCTGTCAACTATACTGCTTATGTAAAGTTATAAAGGGTAACTAGATAATTTCTGTTCATTGTATTTGACATAATATTCGTGACTGGAGTTTAGATAGCAAGTACTTACACAATGTGCTGAGTCCGATTTATCGTAACACAGTATCAGAAGGCTCCGAATCAGTTAATTGTACAAATTGTCATCAATTATAATAATAGCGCAACTCGTCTATAATTCGATGATCGGATGAGGAGTGGGCCTAGATCGTGTGCGCACACGCAACCAAGATTTTTATATCGGGGGCTGCCAGTAGATATTATAACGATATGGCATATTGTTGTTCGTACTTGCTAGAAAACAGTTGTTAAAAATTAAAACAATATCACATAGTGACTCTGTGAGCTGTAGACTTTGCGAATCTGTCTTTGCATAGCTTTAAACTGAAAAACTATATTTTAAGTTTTCATCCCCTATGGCCATTTAGAAAGTTTCCCAAAAACTGAATTGACAAAAAATTATATTAGTATCGAACATGCTCACAAAGTTTCAAAAAAATATTTTGAAAATGCGCCCTTTTCTATAGAAAAAGATTTTTGGCCAAGCTGAAACGGCGCTTGCTCCATCAATTAATATTTTAGATTATTACCATTGATTAATACCACTGATTTTAATTTTATTTCAAAAAAACAATAAAATACGTAAAACAAAAGGACGTAGGTTTATGAGTATTGGAGAATTTAATAATCCTTTTTTATACTAAAATGAGCATAAGTACTTTTGACAACACCTCACCTGAAGGTAAGTGACGAAGTTGTCTAAGATGGAGCACGTTTGCCCATGAGATGCCCACTCTTGACTTCAAAAGACCCTGGTTATACCCAGGAGGAAATACTGTTGCTGGAAGAGCATTGTATAGCAGAACATTTTGATAACAATTGAACATTAAATAGGTATAATAATAACCATAACATTGATTTGTAAAGTTTCGTTCTTACGAGTTCATAACTTCTTGGTAATTTCATAATTATTTGTGTCTGTGCTTGCTGAAATAGATATATAAAATATCTTAATTATATATTGGATCTACGCAAACATTGCAATATAGGTCACGTGAGATGAATGTACAATTAAATAATACTGGTATCACCGTCTAATGAGGCATAAGTACTAGGATAGCGTCAATTGTATCATCACAGGAAATTATGTTGGGACTATTGGGATAGATACACGGGAATACTCAATGCCGGTACGTAATATAATTTACCCACGATCTCCCATACTATTTGTAACGTGAGTCGCACACCGGTATTACGCGCAGCGCTCACCGACGTTTTATAATAATACTCCTACATGACATTATTATTATATGTATGCGTCTAGTTTTGTTCTCATTGCTTTGGTGGTTTGTTTCACTTGGGCTAGAATTTGGTTTTTCAATGAATTTTTTTGAATATCAAAACTTGTTTAAAATGATGTCTCATAACTAATATACCTACATATATTATGACGGGTGGATGGTTCTCATGTCACACTACATTTGAGCATTTAAAAGATGGATCATCCACCATCAATTTAAACCATGAAAATTCAATCAGCAATGTATCTCATTTATTTTAAATACCTACTTATCATAATTTTCTAATTATTATTATTTAAAAAACAAAATAATAGCTAAAAATTAGATAATAATTTATTTATTCTCCCGACCGACTGACGATCTGGTTAATGCCGCAAGGAGTCGATGGATGCAGGGGGCGAGCAGCCGCTCAAGGTGGCGTGCTCTGGGGGAGGTCTATGTTCAGCAGTGGACGACATCAGGCTGTTGATGATGATGATGATGTTAATCATTCTAATTTAATGCCGCTCAAAGTGGTGCTTTGTGGGGGAGGCCTTATTCAGCAGTGGATGTGTTCAGGCTGTTGTTGATGATGATGATGATAATGATGATTATTTAATGCATATCACATTCTCCATGAATCCATCTCACGACATAATCTCAAGCCTATTTTTTTGCGTTGCGTTGTGTTTTTCCTGACTACTTGCAAGGCTAATAAAACGTAGTATTTAATTACGTATTCTGTTTTAAATTTAATCTCACGCAAAAATATTATCAAAGTTTTAAAATTGCATCCAGAAAAGTTCGAATTAGCAAAACAAATGGCTAGTCGCACCGCAACAGCTCTAACTCGACCAGTCGTGACCGCTCAGAGCGTTCACCGCGGTGTAACTCAAATGTAGAAATATTCTCTGACCATTGTTATTCGGGAAATAAACGCACTCTGTAAATGTTATACATGACACTGACGGCTTGGATACCTACCTATGTCTGTAATAATATAGCGATGAAATGTTCTAAAACTGCGCAATATAAATCCTAGTTGTATGTTACTTTTAAATATCTTTTCAAACGATAGTATTCCGTTAGCACATTATTTTATGTTCATTGATGGGTAGTTTCAGTCATCAGCATTACGCAAAGGTCTGCTGTGCAGCCTAGTTGCGTAAAGCAGCCTCCGTGCTGAAGGACCAAGTACCTAGGTAGTTTTATTATTGCTAAAACTGTTTAATATTATATTACGGGCTATACATAGCCCAACTGGTGCTATGATGTAATAACTATTGGAATATCTATAACACTTGGAATATAGGACACATATAATAAAACTGTAACTGAGCTAAATCTGTACCTACATTGAATATTTTTTTAAAGCATGGTTGCATTACACTTTTTAATCGATACAGAAATAGGAACAATTTTTTTGAATTTTCTGTCTGTCTGTCTGTCCCTATGAACATGCATCACGCTGGAACTACTGAACGGATTTCGCTGAAATTTAGTATATAGTTATTGCTATTTTTTCAGAATAACATTTAGAATACTTTTTGTTTCCTAAAGCGGCCAAGTGCGGGTTGCACGAAGAAACAAGGATGTAATTTTTATGCAAGATTTTTTTTATTTTCCTGTTTATTTATACTCATCCTATATCAAAGGAGAGAGAGAAGGGAAAAGGATGAATGGATGGGACGGCAACAGAAGGGAGGTAAGTAAAGCCTGCCTTCCTTCGCCTGGCCTGCCTTCCTGTGAAGCCGGGTCGGGTCAACTAGTGGCAAATAAAAAGTTAGTTGATCTATTGAACCCTTACAATAGTTTACAAGACGCAAGTAAATCGGTTAGAAATTCCATTTTATAAGCTTACCTTCAGATATTAGCCTCTCGCGAATTTCCCATGCGAAGATGGTAGGGTTTTCTCTCTTGTACTGCTCGATTTTAGAAACCACTGCTGGTGTAGCAACCTTTGGCTTGCTTCCACCAATGAGTCCAGGGGGTCGAAGCGTACCTAAAAAGTAAGGAAATATATTGTTGTTTAAAGCATTTTATTTTAATTTTTTGATTTTGCATTTACTGAAGAAAAAAGAAATATATAAAAACGATTCGATCATCATCATCTTCATCAACAGACGTCCACTGCTAAATATTGAGCCGGCCTACGCTGCGTCTTCCAGTTCACGGCCGCCACTCGAGAACTTCCGGAACGCGGAGGTCCGCAGGAGAACGAAAGTCACCAATATAGCTCTTAGAATTAACAAGTTGAAAAGGCAATGGGCAGGCCACATCGCTCGTAGAACTGACAACCGATGGGGAAGAAATGATTCGATCATATGAAATACTAAACTCAAAGTCAAACTAAATAATCTGATTGGATATTCTACACGCATGGTCCACGCCGGTCATTCAAAGCACCGTTCAATCAGCACGTTTGCCAAAATGCGAAAATAGACAAAAACCAAATTGAGCAAACTGTCACCTGCAAGTCGGCAAAGGAAACAAAAGAAACTCCAAAATGGAATTATAGGCTCAAATAAAAATGCCCGCAATAGCGACACGATACCGATTGATGCAATTTCATTGAGTGCTAAACGTGAGTAAACGCGACTCACTTGTCGTGAATCAATTTTGTATATGCTACAATCAAAAAGTTTTTCTTTCTTAACTCTTAAGTAGAAACGGGTAGAGGTTAAATCTTTATATACAACCGCACACGCACAATTGCGCATATAATACAGTTTTGTATTTATAAGGAAGGTGGACGTGCTTTCGAACAAAAAATTGATAATCGAGCACGGCGGCTAAGAATAACAATGAAAGCTTCAAATTAGTATTTATAATTACAGAATCATTGACGTCGGCTAAATGAAACTCTGTGTGCGAGATGTGAATTTTTAATTAACTTTTAGCCCTCGGTCTTTTGTTTTATGAGGCAAATGCAATTCTTTGATACGTAACAAAAGTATGTACATTCTAAATGACTATTTAGAATGTTATTACTATATTTATGGTTATAGGTACCTACTTAACAGTTTCATAGGAGGTAATAATTGAAAAAAATGTGGGGTTAAAAAGAAAAAATTGTTAAAGTCGCTTGCATTGATTTTCCTTGTATTTTTTATTATTTACATAATATTTTGAATTGATTTGAAGCAGTCAGAGACTTTCTACTAGCTCACAAATTATTTCTCTAAGGATTTATGCTCAGTTTCACCTTAGCGTAATTAAGACCAATAGAGTAATTTATTATATTAACAGAATCTACCTTGTGATTTTAAAAAATCCATTTCATAAAAGTTGTTCCTCTAAGTTCAATTTCCCTAACGTAGAAGAGTGCAAATCACACAATTAAGGCATTGAATGTTGACTGACTACTATTCTTCGTATAACTTGACGCACCAGTTAAAATTATACAAAATGTTCAAATATGGAATATGAAGAAAAGGTTGGTCCTAGGCAAAAAGTTATGGATTCCATAACAGCCAGGTTAGATAATGGATGAATGCGTGCTCCAAGACAATTACGTAAAAACAGAGCAGTAGCATTCCTTCGGGCGACGGACGATCCCACTGTGTTTTTACCCTGAGCTGACTCCGGCTACCGCTCATCCATAGCGATAACACGCTGAATTATTCATATCACTATTTATATTTCACATTTTTGTCAACGCCATTCACAATAAATTCATAAGGCTCTTTATGTCTTGATATAACTAAAGCTTACCGCCGAATAAGGTGCCAGCCATACAAAAAGCTATACGCATTTCACACGAAACCTGCGACACATCACCTTGCTAGGCTAGCATTGCATCGAAGTTTAGAAGCGAAGCCTCGTAAAACGTAAATAACTATATAATACACCTTATTATTACCTATACCAAATATGCATAACAATGTAGCGTGCTATAAAGCGATGATTAGAAATAAAACACCTAACTACCACTCTACATAGATTTTATATATGCTAATGAGTTAGTTTACGTGCCTCTACCTTAAACTGATTCGACTCTATGTATATATTACTGTCAAATTTTTGACAGCCTCTGTAGTGTGGTCGTTGAGCAGGTCGGCTTATAACCTGGAGGCGGCGGGTTCGATTCCCGCAACAGGACGAGTATTTGTTCACATGAAAAAAAGCACAAATATTTGTTCTGTGTCTGGGTGTTGTGGGACCATGGTCCTCGTAGTTCCTGGGTCCCTAGATACAGGGAATCCTAGTTATGGTCCAGGATCTATGTATGTGATCGTTGGGCGTTATAGGCGTTAAGTATATAAATACAAAGAGTCAAATAATAAATATAATTACTGACAGTCTCTTAATTTAACTTACACGTTATATTAACATAAAATAAGGAACTACCAATGGTGCTTAAACGACATGTTTCCGCAAAGAAAATTTACGAAATTTCCTGTTAATGTCGTTTTGAAAACTTCGTATCTCAATTTAGACAGGATATTTTCATGACAACTCTAGTCTGATTTATTTATAAACGCACATAACTCATGCACAAGCCTTTCACTGCCGCGCAGCCCGCTACAAGAAGGTTGCAAGTATTGAAACCCCACGTGACTACGACGCCAATAACCGCGCTCTGTTGATTGATAGCTAAATTGCGGGAGGCCGGCACACTGATCATTTTGCGATAATTAAATTTGCTAGAAACGTAATCGCATGACCGGGACCAATTACTTGCCGTTGCTTAGGCAGAGGTGGACCGAGAGTACATGGAGGTACTGAAACTGATGTAAATGTATGTTATTTGCGTGAAACGTAACGCAAGCGTCACGCCACGGATTGCTGATCTTTGCAGATGTGTTGTGTGCCCACGTCGGTTACCACAACGTGGAAGTATATGCAATGATTTGAGATTATCGGTTGGCTTATGAAGAACAAAATACACTATAGTAATCCATTCAGTAACTATAGTTTTTGTATTAAGTACTGTTTTAATCCATTCAAAACTAGTGCAAACCACGCTTAATGTAATAATTTACAAAGATAGCGTCCAACCCAGTCAGTAACATTTTTAGGAACTTTAATATCTTTGTAAATATAATACATTAAATTTTTTTTTTCTTTATATTTTGGCTCCACACATAGTGTATTTAGCCAGTGTCAAGTTTTCTAATTTTTCATCTTATTGTGGAAATTTTCACTAGTCAAGTCATAGTCACAGTCAGAGTAGTCATAGTCTAGTCTAAGTCATAATCCAGTCTAAGGCATGCCCTAGTAAAGTGGTGGCAACTTTACTAGAGGCTTCTATGGAATTTTGGAAGCAACACGAAAAACCACGTTTCACTACATTATATCACTTGCCTATACTAATGCTCGTAATTCAGCACTTAATGGGTAAAACACCACCAATTTTAAACATTAACACTGGAAAAAGCATAAGTTTTGTAAAATAATACAATGCACCGACGTGAACTTTTCCGCGTTCCCGCCAAAACTCTACATTAAATATTATGCTATAGTTTTGTTTGACATTTTGTGCGTTAACACAAATTTTATTGATGTTTTGTTCAGTCTGGGAGAAAAAAAATACGAATGGTAATCAAGTTACCTACACGAAGAAGGAAAGGTTTTAAGAAACAAAACAAGTTCGTCTTTTCCCTTTTTTCTAATTTAACGTTTAAAGTAAGAATACCCATTTACCCTGTTGTATACTAATCTATACATATAGTTATGTACAAATTGTACTAGTACAATGCTTTTAATACGTTTAAAGTAAGAATACCCATTTAGCCTGTTGTATACTTAATCTATACATATAGTTATGTACAAATTGTACTAGTACAATGCTTTTAATACGTTTAAAGTAAGAATACCCATTAAGCCTGTTGTATACTTAATCTATATATATAGTTATGTACAAATTGTACTAGTACAATGCTTTTAATAACAATAAATATTTTTAGTATTTGCGGATATTTAAAGCCAGTTTACCTGATTACAAATACTTAAAGAAAGCTTTATCGGTTTTTGTTGTGTCACTTTCATCAATCAATCATACACCAATATGGCTACGGAAGTGAGAGTTATAATGAGCACAATGCACATTCAAAACGTCGGTTAATAAATTTCCACACAAACGCCGTTTAAGGTCGTTTAAAGTCATTACACGGTGTGCCTACAAAGATCTTTTAAACGACACAGAAAAGGTTCGAATGGTTTGAATCTAGTTAATTAAATTTGTATTAAAGGTATTTAAAAGTGGCTCTTTACATCGGTATAGGCGCTAGCGTTTACCGCGTGCGAGTAATGCAGTGTCATGCAACTAATAGATCAGAATCTTTAGCGGCAAAGTGGGCCTGGATGGGCTGGTTTATCGAACATAATGCAATGCCTGTTAACGATGCCCTGATTCGGTGATTGATGGACTTTTTGTACTAAACGTAAATTAGTTCGCGCTTGCTTCTTCAGAAGCAATTAAGTTTATGAAATAAAAAATTGTTTAACATTTCCTTTTCACATTATTTCTATCTTTAACTTAACGTTTTTAAACCGTAGCAACTTTCAAGTAAGTTATTCAAAAACTTTACTCATTATCATACAAACGCTGGTAATTAACTTACTACATTACGGCATGGGATGAAAGGTGAAATCAATGTTTTAGAATAAGTAGTGTTAAATAGTCCGGTGAACTTTTTTTAGAAAACTTCGTGAATGTTTTCAATCGCTTTTAAATTAACATTCAAAATATCACAACATCAAATAAGCATAATTACTTACGTTATTGATATTTAAACTATTTGAAAGACGGCAAAGTTGTTGGCTAGTTAAAAATATAGATTTAAATTTTGTGACCAATGATAAACAAAGGCGTTTAGCGCCACGGACTTCGGCAACAATTGCCTAAACAGTCTTGTATTTTAGTAGATTCTCTCCCATACACAGGATCGTATGTACCGTACTTCAGCATTATAACGGCTCCATTGTCATGCAGATAGAGACTCGTACGCGGTGTTTTTGTGAAATAACAATTTGCTGGCGTTGCGCACTTTTCTGACATAAACAATTTGACTACTTTGTAAATACTGCACCCATGGCACACTTACATTTTAGGATGAAGAAAATGTATTCTTTGAATTACCTACCTAGTTTCAAAAATGCGTAGGTGTATTATGATTCTATACACATTGATGCTCATGTAGGTTTGTTTATTTGGTATATTATCTATTATGTAATATTCAGTGTTTCCTCCCGGGTATAACCTGGGACTTTTTAAGTCAAGAGTGAATGGGCATCTCATGAACAAACGTGCTCCACCTTAGAAAACTTCGTTACTTACCATCAGGTCAGTTGTTGTCAAATGTATGCCCGTTTTAGCGTTTAAAAAAGCACTTTAAGAAATTACGTTGATGTTTGAGTGTCTTAATTACCAAATTATACTATAATATCCAGTGTATTTTACTTTTTCTTCGAAATACTAACAGCTACATATAAAACATCAAATGTATTAATATAATAATTATAAATATTAGGTTAAATTAAAAGCTTTCTAAAATAGGTAACTATTTTTTTATATATAAATTGCACAACCAATAGACACATTCTAGAACTATTAAGAAGTGAAGTTCCTACTGTATCAATTATATATTTAAGATGAACTTCTGCGAAGTCACGCCTCTTAAATAGTCTCTTAAATATATATTATTGTCTTTAAAATGTAATTATTTATGGCACTGTTTGATGTGATCTTGGCTTAATTATTTTATGGGATAATTTATACCTATGTGCAAGCAAAAACAACAATAATTTATGGCTTGTACAATATATAGTGACAACTGCTTTTATATAATATACTTAAATAGCTATACATTATATATGCAATACACACTTTTTGCTAATATACCAAAGAAGTGTAATCACAATTTGCCACAATACCCTAATAAGTAATTGTTAGGCATTAAACAACGAAAATGACCGCAACAACGAAAGACCGTACAAAATTTAAATTAGTCTAGAAGAATTGGAGCAGAAAAAGAAAAAGCATCGTTTGTGAGGCAAGAATGTCACCGGATAATTCAATTTTGATTATAGGACCAAAGCCTAAATGCGGCTTCATTACCCGTAGCGACGATCCGCAGACAATCATCTTGAGTATGTATCATTAGCTACCACTAAATATACAAACGACGAAATAGTAAATTGCCGGTTTAATATCAAATTACTCACTCTGTGATTTCGGTAGTTTTGTGGACCTCCTCATAAACTATTTATACTAAAATCGATCAACTACGAAACAAGGAATTTAGTAAAAAGCTTTTACATACCTCGAATATAAATACACGGGTTAATTAGATTTACGCCCACCCCCTTCTGCTTCTCTCCAACATCCCACTCTATTTGTCCTTTCTTTACACTTTTCCCATCTCTTCTTGCCTTAATGATTACTTCTGCCCTTTCTTATATACAAATATAACCTTTATTATCCAACTCTTTGTACATCGACGGTGCCGTCGGTCGTCCATACAGTGCGGAAGCTCTCATCTAAAAATGCACATGTATAGCTCTTTTTTGGATCAACTGATTTTGATAATACAAACTTATGTACCTGCTCAGAACGCAAACTTCAGGGGTATCAATAGTTTTGGGTAAAAATTTTTCATAGAAACAGATAAATAGGCAAAACTTCTACTTTACTTTAATACTTGTGTAATATTCGTACATAACTTTATACTCTTAATAATAAATTTATTGACTGCGTACAAAATAAGGAGGTACCTACCTACCTATACATTTATGAAATCTGTATTTTTAAGAATACTAAAGTTGAGTTTGAGGGTTCTTGCTTTTCTTATATGTCACGGGAATTTTAAGCAGTTATGAGAAATATCTAGCAATCGTTTACGCAGATATTATAGCCAATAATCCCTAAGAGGTCAGACCCTGCGTAATTTATTCGTCAATCGGTTGAAATTGCAGCCAGCCGACAGTTTAATACTCAAACTCGACCATGGAACGTTATTTATGCGTGCCCATTTCCATGCCGTCAGGTTAGAAATTGTTTAGGCTAGATAATAAGTTTTAAGCTAAAGCTACGTAGCGTATGTTAAATACGTAAGTGGTCGGACATGACGGCCCGGGGCTGCTTGCGGCAGGGCTTCCGTGGGAACCTGACATGTGACGTTATGGAACCACCATGGGCGAAAATTGATTGACACGACTCTTTGCTATTCATTTGTATAGATGTACTATTACTTTGAGGTGCGAGACACGATCCATGTTAGAACTCAGTATTGATTCATTTCATTTAACCTTATAGAAGATAATATACACTTTTATAACCATTGAAAATTTTTAAAATGATTATAAGAACCAAAACATCAGTATTGCCGGAAACAAAGTTCATTATCGTGTTTATATGAAACACCGAAGTTTAAACTGCACAAAATATATAGGGCAATAACCGCTTGAGTGAATTCGAAATCATCGGTTCACGACTCCTGAGCAAACACAAAGTGTCTCACGTTTCCTAATTGTACACCTCGTACAATTTAATTCTGTACCAAGTGTTTCCAATGTCATAGTCGCACGGTTCGCTTCAAACTCAACTATAATTAAAAAGTATTAATTGACTTTATCTGCGTTATTTGCTTTAAACAACGAATGTTTTAATTACAAAGAAACAGCGAACTCCCGCGCATTAATACCACGTTTGTTACGACAAGTTTATGCTTTCGGAGAACCCCAGTGAGCCCACAATCACAATGTATGATCCACAGCGCTTCAGGCGTCTAATTTATTTGTATCAAAGAGTTTGATTATAGCAGCTGTGATAATTGTAAAGGAAACAGTAAAATAAATGGTTGTGGCTGTGAAGTATCGCTGATGATAAGATAGTTCCCACATCACCAATCAGTATCGCGTTGGGAGCTCACGCTCAAGGCGGCGGGCGGCGTTCAGTGCGCGGGCGCATTCATCCGCACCCCGGTGGCTTATAATTAACACGCTGCAAGTTTTATGAATCGATTAGGATCTAAGCTTTCGTCAATAGCAGCTTTCGTCGCGGCAGCCTCTGCTGATGCCTTATCGCTGATTAATAGCGATTGAGATTTTCGCTCTGGCCGTATTATTAGAGCAGAGTTAAACACAGTCGCTTTCGACAAACTGCCCGGATGCGCCGATATCATTTATAGAATAATAACTGGGTTCCTTCCAAACGGGATTATTTCTTTACTCAACAGGTTAAAATGTCTGATTTAAGTAATCCTACTCATTGAACTTCACTTTATGGCGCGCAGACCTTAAATCAAATTAATCAGAAGAAGAGCAAGAAGAGCATAAGAAGAACGTTTGTTGTCATGTCTTAAGGCGGAGAAAAATTTCTTACACCATTCAGCCTTAGATAAAATATTTTTTTTATTTGGTTCTTGCACACTGTACCTAATGCTATACGTAAATATGTTACAAACAAAACTAATGGTTTCAGTTTGTTAAGACTCTAAATGGTTTCAGATAAAATAAATAATTACTAAATAACGACTGCACTTAAACAGTTATAAAAATAGGCTTATGTCGTGCTATTTTTTTAATGCACAAATTAAAAACATTCCTCAAGATAATTAACAGTCGTGAAAACAAAAATTAAATATTTCAAAAAATTACAAAATTACTAGCATTTTAAAATACAGGAAATATAAAGAGACAGTTCAAACGTGCAGTGACGTCAGTACGTTCTCCTTAATAGTACCTCATTACTAAGCTGTGGTAGCTTTACATACAATTTCTTTAGCATGTGACTTCACAACGTGCGTTTTCATAGTAACTGCGGAGCTCTGTTTTGCGAGAAATGGACAGACTCCAGAAACTTTAAGAGCTTATTACTCCGTGATTTATTGACCGATTTTACTATTTTTTCAATAATTGCGTTCATTTTTTTTACGAAAATAATATTCAGTTGTTAATTTTAAATAGCAGAACACTAGCCTATTATAAATTTTTTATATTATATAAATATAACTAAGCATTTATCATTCTAGACGGAGTGAAGTAATTATCGCAAATAACTGTTGCGGGCAGCAATAGCCTCGAGCATTTTTTCGAAGAACTGTTGTATAAATCAATATAACACAAGAAGGAGCCGGAGCGGCCAGCTCTATAAATAATATAACATTCGTATTTTACGGTACGTCCACTAATTATAGAGGGACAGGATACCCAGTAGGCATAAGATCACTTTATCAATTATCTGCCTTCAAGCGCTTTTCACTTTTCTATGAAATGTGGAAACTGCTCCCTTACTTTGAGGAAGATACTCAAAAGTTTTACACACTTAGGTACCTACCTAACTATACCGAAAATATCTAACTGCAATTTATACATCATCTTCACTATCACTCTGAAGACGTCCACTGCTATATTCAGCACGTCCACTGGTGTATATAAACCTCCTCCACTTCCTAGTTAGAGTTCCACTTTGAGCGGCTGCTGACTCTTGCATCCATCAGCTCCTCGCGGTTTCGAAATACCGACTTTCCATTTGCACAAATGTGAATACTCATAATAATGACGTGCCGTGAAAATAACTAAAACCTTCTATTAACTTCCTTTCATCTCGTATATGGTTAGGCGCTATGGTAGGGCGCTAAAGTGAAATACCACCGGGGCGAGATAGTGAATGCTAGCGTCACCCTAGCTCGCCCCATCCCGGCGGCACGGCGGACGGATCACAGGGGGTTCGAGTCTCACATACCCCCTGCCATCACCCCCGTGGTGGCAGGGAAGTGCGATAGCATTTCCTTCCTCGAAAAAAAAAAGAAAAAACGGCCTTAAAGTGAATAAAGTGAATAGTTGCATTACAAATTGTATTGTTGTAGGTATTCCCTTTAGGTCATTCATTTGTTTGTACGGCCCCTAATGCGGTGTCTTCTTGGTGTCTAGAATTTTTCGGCAGCACGGAGTTTTCTGACTTGGCTTAACAACAAATTTCTACTTATTAAGTAGTTACTAATACCATTTTAACTTATTTACTTTATACTTTACTTACTTTACAAGTCAAAACGAGTCTCTTCGCGCACGAAAATTGATCAAAAAAAACTTTTTGGCTTATTTTAACTTTTTCATCTTTTTTTACTTTATAATATGAGTTCAAGTCGCGAAAGATTAAATAGCATTTAAACTTAGCAATAATTACAAGAATTTTTGAATATTACGCTTTTAGAATAAAATCTGTAAAAGCTTTGCCTCACAGCGTCACCCGCTCTATGTATCTACCTATTCTATGTAAATAACAAGTAAATTTTCTATATATAAAAATCAATTGCTGTTCGTTAGTCTCGCTAAAACTCGAAAACGGCTGAACGGATTTATTTTATCTTGGTCTTGATATGTTCGTGGACGTCTAGGGAAGGTTTAAAAGGTGAGAAAAATTCGAATAATTGCCGGAAAAACCCTAAAAACCCGTGCAAAGCCGGGGCGGGTCAGCTAGTTTTCATATATGGGAGCAGATTAATTTTTTAAATTACCGTTGGCGCACGATAATCCAAGATAGTATAACATCTGTGCCCAATCAAAGCCAGGGTGGATCGACTAGATTATGTTTTTAGAAGAAGGCAGAACTTTATTCCGCTTACCAAGCAGTTTGGTTACAGCACCTTGCTGTGACAGCACATGGTGAGCGATGTCGTAGTGCCGCAGCCCGAAGCGAGATAGCTCTAGAAGCCGTTGTTGCGACAGCAGTGATGACAGGGGATGAGAAGCCGCGCCAGGGTACAAAGGGGTGCCAGTGCCGCCGCCAGCGCCCCCTGATGACGATGGTGACACCGGTACTGAAATAAAGAAATCTTACTTGTATAAATGGTTCTGATGCATGATGACCAGTCTTGTTTCCCATACACGCAAAATGTCCTGTTCGCAGACCAATTAATGACGCATTCGCTAAACGAGCAATCTACATAGTTTTGAGATATCAATGTCAATCAATCATGGACGCACTTAATAAACAAGGTAAGGTGTAACAAGGTAAGGTTCCTTAACTTTTTATAATGTATTTTTCGTAGAACAAAGGCACATTGCAAAACAATGTAATTGGTTTGCCTCAAACAAGTTCTATAGTAAATTCGCGTCATATGTTATTGAAATTCCTTGGTTTACCTATCTATATATTTATGTAGGTACAAATAAATGTTTGTAAGCGCGTTTGCTATTCTTATTATAAACTGTTTGTAATTAGCGCGAATTAGGTTTTCACGGGAAGAAAAATTGGAAAAGGTTGCCAGAAAATGTTTGAGTTCGGGTAAAACTGAATGTAATTTTCTTTATGGGGTTTAACCACAAGTCGTTAAGACAGGACGCCTGTCGGTTCAGCTAGTTTTTGATAAAATTAATGTAAATAATATTGTACCTATGCCTATGCATAATATTGTGAGTATAACTTAGCATTATTTCGGTAAAGAAAGATAATAAGTTTATGTAGAGTTGTCTTTTGAGAGAGAGAGAGAGATTGCCTGACTGTGCACTATCACAATGCCAGATATAGTATTCTGCTGCCAAGATAGGTATAAAAAGTTGTTATAAGCAGTTTTGTTATAATACCTATGCATAATATTGTAAGTATAACTTAGCATGAATTCGGTAAAGAAAGACAAGAAGTTTATTAAGATAATAAGTATATGTAGAGTTGTCATTTGAGAGAGTTTGCCTGACTGTGCACTATCACAATGCCAGATATGGTATTCAGCTGCCAATATAAGTATAAAAAGTTGTTATAAACAGTTTTGTTATAATACCTATGCATAATATTGTAAGTATAACTTAGCATGAATTTGGTAAAGAAAGATAAGAAGAAGTTTATGTAGAGTTGTCTTTTGAGAAAGATTGCCTGACTGTCCACTATCACAATGCCAGATATAGTATTCTGCTGCCAAGATAGGTATGTGGACTATGCACCCTCTACCTGAATGTTAATGAAGTCATGAAATTACCAGGCATTACCTATGTTTTGAGATTTAGTTACTGACTCTAATACAAGTGCTGTCTATCTAATGCATTGCAGTGCAAAGTTTTGTTATAAACAGGCATTGCTCTTCTCTCACCAGGCAAAACGTCACCTTTTTTCTTCACACTCTTTTATGATGTGGGGTCTTTACGTGCCAAATAAACATATACTTTTTCACTAATGTCATGTGAATTTCTTAGATCTACGCAAATTCTAAACAGCAAAATCAATGACCCTGCGTGCAAGTTAAGTTTTTATACGAGTCATTCGAAACCATTGACAATCTCCGTACAAAGTTGATATCAAAAAAATACTTAAGGTAAAATAATACAGTTGCTGCGTTTAACGATTTGGATAAAAATAACCAAATTGAGTCATTAAAGCAAACAAATTGCTGCAGTTACCCGGCGCGACTTTATAAGCTTGTGTCAATAAGATTATTTTCTTACAACTTTGCGTACCTGCGTAATGATAACGCCTACAGCGAGCTGTTCTGTGAACTCCTGTCACCTCGGGCGGGTCAGCCATGCTCAGCCATTACGATGGCATTATGGTACGACAAAACATTATAGTATCTGCTTTATTACAGGCCACGATAATATACGACACACCTGTGAATTACTACTGAAAACCTCAGCAAATAATGGCTCTGGTGTAAGCCAGCCTGATTATAGACTTGACTCTTAGCTATCCTCATACATACAGCCATACTTTATTCATTGTCTGTGACGTTTACAAATAAAGCCCTATTCAAACCGGCGCGGTATTCGTACCGCGGTGGGTAGTGGTCCCGCATAGCGTATCGCGCGCGGAAGTCCGCCCGGGTATTTTGTATGAAGTTTCGCTCAAGTTTAGCGCTTGCCCGCTGAACTTCAGTACAAAATACCGCGTGGGATCCCGCGCGGTATTTACCGCTACCTATCGCGGTACGAATACCGCGCCGGCTTGAATAGGGCTTAAAAACGTTATTCTATAATCATAAAATAAATTGATATCTAATAAGGCGTACAGAAATACAGTTTTAAAATTAGATAGATTGGTGTAAAAATAAAATTTTATGGTCGAGCAAACTGGATCCGTCGGCTGTATAAAATGCAAAATTAAAATGTTTCTCAGCATTAAAGTTTCGATCTCTCAACACGTATACACACATACCTACGTATTTTTATCCGCGCAATTTGTCGTTAACAGCAGCCAGATATGCTAAAGGCCGATCGTAACAATGCTTTCTTATGAACACATCGTAACACATTCAATTATAAATTAAGCTATTAACTTAATACACCATAATTTGTTTATCAGGTTAAGCATCGAAATTAATGCAAGTGGCATAACTTGTCCATAACTTAACACATTTTATTAGCGAGTCAATAAGGCGATTTCGTCAACGAAAGTATTATCGAGGCCTCGACTCTACCTTCAAAGCAACCTGGCTCTTATTACTGGAAGGGTAAAGAGAACTTTCGAATAAACTCTTAGATTTGATCAAGCACTCAGAACTGGACTTCAACGTATAATTTCTCGTGTAATCGCTTTAATAATGGGAGAAAAAAAAGTGATATTATCTGCCCACGGTCAATAAATTAACACCGTTTAGAGCAAAAATGTAGATTCTTACTGTCGCTACTATTATAAATAAATTGGACTCGAGCCAGGAGAGGTTTTAAAGGAGACGGTTCGTGTTAGTACGTGTGTGTGTTTTTATTAGGGTGCGTGAGCAGTGAGGCCTTATTAAAATATTTCGAGTGGAAACTGGAAGGACCACTTAGTGGTGCGCGGGAGTTTCACGCCTGAGCTGATACAACATTAAGTCGACAAGATAGCTTATTTGTGCTGAGCTGAGGATTAGTGGCAATAAATCACTGATTAGAATGTATTGACTGGCGTTTGACTCCAGCGCATGGTCCACGCTCTTATTTATGACCCGTCACTTTTTCAAGCTTTTATGGCTTCATTTTATCTATTTGTTAATGGTTAACGATCTGAACTAGGCAGTTTGTTTATTTAATTAGCTTCACCGCGGATGCAAATTACAATGTTCGTTATCTCCGTTTGATAAAATGGTTAAACTTACATTTCAATTATTTATGGTAATGCAGTACACACGCACGTTAAGTTGACACCCTTAACGTGACAAGTTCGCCGAGTACGTCGTTGGCTAGCTCCTATTATAAAAGATTCGATCGAGTAGGTTAACGTACTTAACCCTGCGACGATGCTCATAAAACTCAAACACATCAGTAATTAAAAACCATGAGGCCCATAAAAACAGAATCTTGAATGGCTCTCAAGTATGCAAATAGTAAGGACGTGTCTTAACTTAAGCATTAGTTCAACCAAGTAAATACTCTTTAGTATGTTCACCTGCGCAGACGCAAGCGTCGTCGCGTCGTAGGTATTAAACCTGCAAAGTAACGCGAGAGGGTCCGCGCACACAGCTACGGCTTGTCCGAATGTAAAACAGTTTTATGCAAAAAATATTGTTCTACCCGCAAGCCCGTCGCTATTAATGTCATCACGCAGCGGAAAATTACCACCTTTCGTGTAAATTTCAATACGAGATCGAAAGTGTACTCGCTTGCCCCTTTATGATTACAAAGTATTACATTCACCAACAGTTCTCTTGGAATTGTTTTAAAAGTATGCATGAATTATGGATATGACCTGGGTTAAAGACTGTTCTTACTTGCTTCTGAATTAAATTGGTATATCAGTGATTTGTGGTCAATTGTCTGTGAAATTATTAGGAAACTGATTGCAGTAAACGCTTTCAGAAATCAACCCGTAAATAAAAGGAGAAGGCGTGAATTTTTGCAATGTGACTTAAGATTTTCGGTGCCTTGCAATGTATTAAGTTAATAATCCAAAGATTTATTTCGGTATCAAGTTTCGTTTTTCAGTATAGGTAATAATTGTACCTAGGTACATATGATAAAAAAAACCAAAAGCTCAGAAAACTTATTTCTGTAATTTTTCCAACTTTGGTAATTTTGGCCATGTACCGTGAATTAACAAATAAAGGGAGTGCTTTTAGGTACTGGGTTTCATATCATGAATTTTTCGGTTCATATTTATTACCGTAAATATATAAAATAATATGACGTTAATAAAATTTAGTACTCGTTATGCTTTCCAAAAATCGAACCAATGTTTCATTTTAAAAAAATTATATTACTCGCAACATAATAAAGTAATAACGAAAACCCTGCTGAGAATTTTATCACCAGCAATTTTTGTCAACGATGTCAGAGTGCCAAGTTTGTTTTGCGAAGTTTTTGTTGTAATGTTTTGCCTAAAACGTTGCATATTCAATGCGGCCGATCCGCGAAGATTTAATACTCGGTTCAACTTGTTTCGTCGGCGGAACGGAAGTGAGCTTTTAATAAATAAATTTAACGGGCATGCCTACCGCGATGTTAGTTTTTGTGGAAGGATGGCACAGGCCAATTAGCGTACGTGAACCTTCGTAAGTCTAGTTAATGCAGCGTAGGCCTGCTGTAGTTTTAACTGAATTAAAAAAAAATGAGAATATTCTCAGTTCAATACGTTCTAATTATGTTTTACGTACTTGTAATATTCCTAGTTTGTTTTTGCTTTACGAGCATAGACATAATATATATTTTTCAACACATTTGCTCAAAAAATGCATTTGCGATGCCTGTATACATTGTTCGAAAGTTAAACATTACTCACCATACAACGGAGCGTGCGGTAAAATAGGTACTCTCACCTAAGTACCTATTTTACCGCATCCTCCGTTGTATAGCGCCGTGCGTAACCTTTACGGTTTTTTTTAATTTCCATAAAAATATATAAGAATTTCACTAAGGAGTTTCACATTAACATTACGAGAATAAATAAGCTGGATAATCGAAACTCCTTGAAAGCGTTTTTGCTCAATACGTTTGTCTCACTTTAATACTAAAGAAAGAGACCATGTAACCACAGATTAGAGAAAAAAACCACTAGAAAAAAACAATCATGAAACTAAATATGTAGTTCTAATTTTCACCATACGCACGTGGCGCCATTTGCATTGTAAATGCGCGCCATTTTCATATTAAATTAGAAATGTCAAAGATTGTTTGTTGCGCCTTTCCCACTAATAAACAAAAGTTTGTTTCATTACCTATTGTACTGTTTTCTCGCAAATGTGTTGAAAAACGTTGTATGATACACGTGCGGAAATTGTTTTCTACAAACTCGTGACTATGGTAAGCCCTCGACTTCGTCTCGGGCTTACATTTGTCTACTCGTTTGTAAAAACCAACTTACCGCCCTAATATCATAAATAATGTTGTTATATATTTATTACTAGCTGGCTAGCTTTTTTTATTTTTTATTACTTACGACTTTAATATAATTTTAGTCATTGAAGAAATTATTGGATTTATTTCTACTTAACCTGTAAAATAATAAAATTACCGTTCAATCTAGGTCAATTTTGACTCTATAAACTCAAAAAGCTACGAGCAAACGCCGGCGCCGTAGCGTTAGCGCAGTACTATTAGTTATTCTGTGTCAATACGTATATTGGCACAGAATAACTAATAGTACTGCGTTGTATTGCCACAGCTATGCAATAAATATACAGAACTGAGAACTGTGACTAGAAAAAGAAAAACTTTTTTAGGTAGGTACGTTACTCTAACTAATAGGTTTTGAGAAAATCGCAGAGCTGTTTGTTATTAAATTACCTACCTAACTTTGTAAAAAGATGCTTATTAGAATTCGTTAGTATTTTTCCAGCAGTGAAATCACAAAAGTAGAATAAAAATATAATTGTTGTTTTCAATAAATAATTTTCATAAATTAATTATGTTTGCTATTTATAGAGTGAAACAAAGTGATCTGTGCAGTAGCAATGCCTATGCTCAACAGTGGACGTCTTCAAGTTGATGATGATGCAAAAGTTAGTCTTTATTTGCTGAAATATTGTAAACTCACAAGATATTTGTTAATTTCAGTAGAATTGCTTACCTACATTAAACAATAAACATGATTGGTAGGTAAGTATTTAAGTAATAAAAAAAACAAAACACTACACGTTTCAGGAAAAAAGAATATACAATTTCTTTTATAAATGTAGTAAAAACAAAAGAATCACGTGTGTGCGTACCAAGCACTGATCTTTATTATACAAGTACGCTGGATAGACGATATGGTACAAAAATTGAGAATTTCTTGTGCCGACTGAAGCGCCACTCCGAGTGTCCGGAGAACTATAATTTGAAAATTCATCGCATTGATTGGTTGGTTTAATTAGTTCCGAGTACCCTCACGATGTCACTCTTAGCAATCAGCTCCAAAATGGCGAATATAAATGCTTTAGTCAATATTAGTCAATAGTCCAGCGTATTAATAGAGGTCCGTGCTACCAAGGCACTTTCCATATATGAAATAGGTGTGTAATAATACGATGATACTCAGTCGTCAGCTTGCGCACTCTCTGTACACTTGTATTGTCTTTTCAAAAATCGAAGTTATGTGCTGATTGATGAGTATTATTTTTTATGGTCACCACTTGCCTCTCATCACTAGGAGCACGCATACCTATAGTAATAGGCAAACATGCTTTATGTTTTCTTTTTTCTTTATCCAGCCAGAAAGCATTATAACCTAATAATATGAGGTTTTTTATTTTTTTTATGCAGGGGCTTCTCATTATTTAGGGATTCGCCGTTGGCGTTATGAAGATTTTTAGAGCCTTAGGTACTTATAAAGTTCATAAATAAGCTCAATGCCTAATACGTCCACCTTAATACACAGTGCTTACTTATGTCATACAGCATTTTACTATGGGGTAAAGCCGCGGACATACAATCCATTATTGTCATAAAGAAAAGAACCATTCGTTCCATTTATAACATGAAACCCCGCGACTTACTCCTTGCTATATCATTTATGTTTTCCGAAATGAGGAGATTCGCAGAGAACTAAACTAACCGATATAGCTCCTAGAATTACCAAGTTGAAATGGCAATGGGCAGGCCCCACATCGCTCGTAGAACTGACAACCGATGGGGAAGAAAGGTTCTCGAGTGGCGACCACGAACCGGCAGACGTAGCGTAAGCCGGCCCCCCACTCGGTGGACCGACGACCTGATCAGAACCGCAGGGAGCTGATGGATTCTTTGGGGAAGGGTTATGTTCAGCAGTGGATATCTTCAGGCTGTTGATGATGATAATGATGATGTGTATTTATTCCCTCTTCACCCGCAACGGCTGAACCAGATATTAGCCTTATATCATGGATACATTTTATTCGTGGGTGAAATCGTGAGTCGTAGCTAGTTATCAATAATTATTAAAATATGCCTTACAAAATATAAATTTCTAATAAGTAACAAGTGAACGTTGTCTGTTTGTATATAGCTTCCAAAACAGCAAAACCAATTTGGATGAAAGTTTGCACACAGACACGAACACTCCTCAACAGCCTGAAGATGCCCACTGCTGAACACAGGCTTCTCCATAAGTCGCCACTATGGATACTAATCACAGAAGGACTTGCCATAATCACCACGCTTGGCAGGCGGCTTGGTGTTCGCAAAAGACTTTAATGTACCTGCTTAAAAGGATGCTGCTGCTTCTGGATATTCCCTTAACCGGCTGTTAGAAGGCGGGAAGTGATGGGGTAGTCTGATTCTCAAACAATGCCGGGACCGCAGATTGCTCTCACTACCGACACGAACACTATATACTTTTTATCCCGGAAAATTAAAATTTTCTAATTTAAAATGTACAAGTTATAAGTGAAACTGCGGGTACTCTAATAACTCTAATATAATAACTAATAATTAATATTATTATATAATTAATAATTCTAACTAAGTAATGAAAACTCTATCAATACCTGTCCGAAAGTTGCCGGCAAAACCCTTGCGTCAGACCCGCTCAGTTGACACAAGTGTCAGATACTTGTCCAACAATGCCACAAATGAATGTCTTAGCCGAGTTTACGGTTGATTAATACATTGTTTCTATTGTCTACTAATTAAGGAGCATCGTCGCAGTTTGCAAAGCTACCTGATTATTATGCGTGATCACCATTTAAATGTTAATTAGATTTATTATAGCACCTGATCAAACGGCCAGCGATAGGTATCTACCCACATAGTCGTTGACATGGAAAAACACATTCGCGGTATTTATTAGGTATATGTTCTTCAGTCACTTGACATGTGAATTCATATCATTTTAATGAGTCATAAGACAATTAAAAAAAATAAAACTTTTCTGGAAAGTAGTACCTACTTAAGTAGCGTGGCGTTCAAAGTTCAAACAATTATGTAGGTAGGCAGGGATTTACCTACTTTGATTTTAATTTTTATAACAGATGTACTAAAAGCTTTAGAAGAGAGTATACCCTCTCTTCTCCATACAAAAAGTGCCCCCGAATATTATCTAATTTTGGGGATTTTTTAGGGTTCCATGCCCAAAAGGTAAAACGGACTCTATTACTAAGGCTCCGCTGTCTGTCTGTCTGTCTGCCACCAGGCTGTATCTCATGAACCGTGATAGTTGCACTGTTGAAATTGTCACAGATGATGTATTTCTGTTGCGGCTATGTATAACAACAAATACAACAAACTTGGTTGTTGTTGCTCTCCCATACAACAAACGTGTTTTTTTACTCGTTTTTATAGATAATGGTACGGAACCCTGTGCGCGAGTCTGATTCGCACTTGGCCGGTTATTTATAAATGTAGTCTACACAGTACTTAAAAACTGTTTACGTACATCTTGCTTTTATTGGGTTTCCCAATATCTTCGTAATTATTATCATCTAAAGTATCGAATTTATTCGTCAAATTATAATGACGTAGTTTTAGTATACCAAAAACATTATTTTCAAAAAAATCTGATTTGCAAGCGTACAAGTATAGGTTATATAATTTGTCCAAACGATTGACACGAACATAAAAAGGGTTTGTGAAGATTTAAAGGGTGAAAACCTTTTTCTTTCGAAACGTCAAAAAAGTGGATGAATTCGCTCACAGCTGCCCTAGCATGGACAGTAGACAAAATTGTCTTTTCCCTGTTTTACTCCACTTGACAAGTAAGCAAGCATGAATGAAAGTGACATAAAACAGGGAAAGACAATTTTGTCTACCATCCATGCTAGGGCAGCAGACTATATTGTCTTTATCACACGTGCAGATAACTTGGCAATGACATTTTCAAAAAAACAAGCGTTCTAGCAAAGATCCCTTTCCATTAGCGTTAACGCCAAATGATAACTCAAAATGTGTGGCAAAAACATTAGCTATGACGTTACTTGCGGAAAAGTTTTCCACAGGTAATGTCATTCCCCTACATTTTGAGTTATCGTTTGGCGTTAACGCTAAAGGAAAGGGATCTTAGTTAGACCCACAGGACGGTCCTCTTAAAGAGCGATTAAGGCTCAGCAGTAACCCGTACGACTTTCAAACCGACGGACCTAATTTTAAATCACACTCTGCCAAACCAACGACGTTTCAAGTAAAGAAAAAACATCATGAAACCGGCATGTAACTAAAATCACAAAAAATTCCAGAACATGAGAAAAGAACCGTGTCCCAGCATTGGGCACGTATTGGGCTGATCCTATAGCTCTACTTACCCGTTTTTTCGAGAAAACTAACGATGGGATAAAACGTACCTATCCTGTGTTGATTCCGTTAGTAAAAATAAATAAAGTTTCATTCAAATTGGTTCAGCAGTTTAGGCGTGAAAGCTCCACGCAAACAAACAAACTGACGTTTCGTTTTTATAAGCTTTTATGCCTCACGGTGACTTTTACTCATATTAGTAGGATAAGAGACGTTCAAAAATAGGCCGCCCATGTGTACAATACCTCAACAAGCAAAACAAAAAGTTTTAAATCTTTCGAGAAAGATTTTAATGATTGGCACTATTGTACTCTTAAATGGCTAAAAAAATTATATTCGGTTCATATTTAGGCTAGATTATCAATATAGTGGTGCTTTAATTACCGCCGCTATGCCTGCCAATAGATACTGTATACTCTTTGATGCTGTACCCGCCATGATGGTTTAGTGGTTTAGTGTTGTAAGCACAAACATATTTGCCAAAAAACTAAATAATTTATAAAAAATGGATAGTACAAAACGTTTCTAAAATATCATAACTGATCCCATCACATATATTAGGTGCCAGGCTCCATACATTTCTGGAACGACTCTAAAATAAAATTTTATAAAATGGTGAAAATGAGTAGGTATTAAGTAGGTACTGTGTGAAGGTTCTTGAGTGCTGGCCAGCCCGGCTAGCATGCGCACCGTGACAAAATTTTCTCGACACTTTATCTCGTGAGAGACCGTGACAAGACTATGGTAGCGCCTCAGTGTGTCTCACTCTAACAGCGACGACAAGTTTTCTCGCGGTGCGCATACTAGGCCATCTGGAACCGGAAGATGCGGCGTAGGCCGCCCCGCACTAGGTGGACCGACGATACGGTGAAAACCGCGGGGAGCCGATGGATGCAGGAGGCGAGCGGCCGCTCAAAGTTGCGCTCTATGGGAGAGGCCTATATTCAGCAGTGGACGTCTTCAGGCTGTTGTTGATAATGATGATGATAGCTCCCCAGCGGTATTAGAGATAGCTACTTGAATCCGAATGCATCTTATATCATCACCATCATCACAATCACTCGCATCATCATCGCAATCAGTCGTACGATTTTTTACATTAAATGGTACTTAAAGGTTTACGTGTTAGTAAGCTGGTTCCACCGAAATGTTTCTTAGATCATCGTCGGTCAGGAGATTTTAAATTACTAACAACTATGAACAAGGAGTTAAGCGCGTGAAGGTTGAAAAGTGACGTCATTTGTCATCGCTAACCAGCAGCTGCGATGAGTGAGCGAAATCCAGCCACACACGACATAGTTCGCATTGTACTGCCATCGAACTAATTAATCGGTAGATTGGTCGATAGATTACCAGTAGCATTTCCGGTGAAGGTTGCTCAATATGCACCCAGTAGCTTATAAGTAATACCGGCGTTTGAAACGTTTTGATTGACGATAGCAAATAATTGGACAGGCATAGTTGGCGACTGTCAGATGTTTCGAGTATGATCGAGGTAGGAAATGCTAGTCGACTCTGAAATCGCGCTGATGTAACCTAGGTCGAACAACTTTGTTTTTGTTTGCCAACATCGATTTATTTAGCTTTAAGTAATTGCAAAGTGATAACGTGTTCATAAAAGCTTTCATTCGCCAATGCAGACCTGCACATTGATCTTTATAAATCGCTGAAACAGAAGAAAAATAGCCTTCTCGATGGGCTCCTTTTGTAGAACCTTGAGACATTTTGGGTTTCAGATGTTACGGTTTCAGCCATTACGAGGCATAAACGTTATGAAATCTGGCAATTTGAGATTAGTTTGTAACGAATCGGATGCCTCGAGAAAGTGTCTGATGGCTTAAACTCGTTCCACATGTTGGAGTAATACAACTAAAGGTATCATAACTCAATTCTTAAAAGGTTTACGTAACTGAATTGTGAGGCTGAAGTTTTCAGTGTTGAGAAAAAGGTTTTGGTAGAACAATAACCGTGAATGAAGTTTGAATAAATACCTATACTCAAAAGGTTTAATAACAGTTGAGGGACACCATTAAAAAAATAATATAAAATATGGATGTTATGTCCCAAGAAATGGTTGGATGCTAAAAGCTCTACCGACTCTATACTAAATTGCATTGGAAGTTGGAAGATGATGGCGTGTGGCATGTGGCTTTGACTTTTTACCTATCCAGATTGAGAAACGTTAAAAGAAAACACGCAAAACACCACCCAAAGGGGCTTTTGGCGGGAACGCGGAAAATGTTCACGTTACTGCATTGTATTATTTTATCAAAACTTCTGGTTTTTTCAGTGTTAATATATAAAAGTGGTGGCATTTTACGCATTAATTGCTAAATTACGGACATGAGTGTGGGCAAAGTGATATAATGTGATGAAACGCGGTATTTCGTATTGCTTCCAAAAGTCCATAGAAGCTTCTAGTAAAGTTGCCACCACTTTACTAGGGTATGATTTTGACGACATTTGACTAGAATATTTGACCCAGACTGTGACTAAGACTTGAGTTTACGTGAAATATTCAATTGCATGATGAAAATTACAATACTTGAGCCTGGCTAATACCTGGATAAATACACTATGTCAAAATACCATCTAGGGCATCATTTAAAGGCAAATTGAAAAAGTGGCTTGTTGAGCAGACATTTTATAAATACAGTGACTTGGTAGTATACCTAATCTGAAATGACGTTATTTATTTTAGTGTTAGTTTAGTAAATTATTTTATTTATTGTTATTTAGGAATTGATTAGTTATTGCACTGTATTCAAGTATAATATTGTATTTTATTGTGCAAGCATGTACACGTGGTGTATTATCCAGTACCAGAATGACCTGTAACTTTATTGTTATTAAAAATATGAATATGAATAATATGAATATGAAATATAAAGAAAAAAAAACACGGCCCAAATAATAGCAATGGCTGCGTGACACTCGTATACAGCCACTACAGCATTGTTTGTCAACTGTCAATGTATGCGTGTTACTGATTCCACTAGCTGAAAATGTTACCCTACTATTAAACATTTAAGGACCTACCTTTTATAAATATAGGGTGAATGTTAATATGAATATTAGTGATTGCTTCATTTGGTAATAAAACAAAACAAAAACAAAGTTGGCAAAAAAATTGCAAGGTTCCAGGAAAGCTTATCCTGTCCGCCTCGGACACAAAAAGCTATTTTCATGTACAGCAGCGTTTTTAAGCTTCAGCTCCACCTGCGCGTCAAAATGCGTCAACGTCGGCCGTTCGGTATCCATCACTGCCCGTGTTCGTAGAAGGCCGCGCTGGGATCGCTGCTGGCAGCGATAGGTATCGCATAGTTTCGCGTTGTGGATGCTGCCGCTTCGCAAACGCGCTTGTTTGGCTGAAGCTTTAAGTTCCCGTAGAGTGTGATTCAAACTTAATAGCGCGAAGCATGGAGGGTGCATGGGATGCGGAAAGCGTTTTACGCAGGCTGCGAGGGGTATGCAGTGCACTCTACTGCAACCGCCATTAAGTTTGACTCACACTGTACCTGCATTTAAAAGTATGGTACCCTTATACTGGGTGGCGCAAAAGTACTGGCACTAAAGAAAATACTTTTATTTTTTTTATATGACATTTTCTGTCATTCTGTTGTTGAAAATTGTGTAGTGAACAAATGTAAAATACACTGAAAATAAACATGGACCGTTTTACTCCCCAAGAACGTGGAATAATTGTGTCAATGTTCTTACGGAATAATTCATCAGTGATAAGAACACAACGTGAATTTCGTCGACGATTTCCCCACCGTCCGGCACCGATTGGTCGCACAATTCGACGCTTTGCCACACGCCTTGAAGCAACTGGCTCAACATTGGATAGACCTAAGTCTGGGAGACCAAGAACAGGCCGTTCAGCTGAAAATATCGATGCTGTGCGCGAAGATGTGGAAGAGTGTCCAGAAACATCAACGAGGCGACGTGCCACGCAATTGGGCATTTCCAGACGGACCCTGCAGCGTATTTTGGTGAAAGACTTAAAGATGTTCCCGTATAAAACTCAAATGACTCATCAACTGCTGCCTGCTGACCACCGAGCTCGTCTAGATTACTGCCAGCGCGTCATAAACCTCAACCTTGAAGAGGATGATTTTCCTTCAAAATTGGTTATGAGTGACGAAGCGCATTTCCATCTCTCAGGGCATGTCAATAAGCAGAATACTCGGTTCTGGGGCACTGATAATCCGCGCATTATTCAAGAAACACCTCTACACCCACTAAAAGTTACTGTATGGTGTGGCATCTGTGTTGACAGAGTGATCGGACCCTATTTTTTCGAAGACGCTGGAGGCAATGCGATAACTGTCACTGGAGAACGCTACAGAACCATGTTACGTGAGTTTTTGATACCCAGTTTGGACGAATTGGGGCTGGAGCACATCTGGTTTCAACAAGACGGCGCTACGGCACACACAGCGCGCGACACTATGGACTTAGTGAGGGACGCTTTTCCAAGCCGAGTTATCTCTCGTTTTGGCGATTTGCCTTGGCCTGCAAGATCACCCGATCTGACCAGTCCAGACTTCTTTCTTTGGGGTTTTTTGAAATCTCGGGTGTATGTGAACAAGCCACAGACTCTCGCAGCTCTAAAAGAAAACATTCGTCAAGAAATAACGAACATATCGCAGGAAGTGTTACGGCAAGTTATGCAAAATGTCATAAATAGGGCTCAAATGTGTATCAACTCTGGAGGTCACCATTTAAAAGACATCATCTTTAAATCCTAATGGTACGAAATTTAATGGCACAAATATACATTTAAAAAAACCTAAATCTAGTTTTCTAATTTAGAAAAAATGTTATAGCTGAACCAAATAGGGTCTTTACTTTTGCGCCACCCAGTATATAGGGTGATTGGTTCGTAGACCGTATCCTTTCAGAATGTGTTTAAACAGGCTTTGGGCTATCTTCTAAGCGTAATATTAGTTCAGCGATTTTTTTTATTCTTGAATTTTCCAACATTTTGTAGAAATTGGAAAAACTCCCTTATTTATGAAAGTACGGGTATTAACTAATAAGTTTTTGGTTTTAACTACATAAAACAAACCTCAATGACTCTATTGACCTTAAATTTAATCATAATTAACCATATCTTTTAAATACAGTGCTTAAAATTCAGACATTTTTTACCTGAAAATAATGATCCTTGCATGAAAGTTGATTTATCTCAAAAGGATTACTGCAGTTTTTTCTGTAAATTTATTTAAGAGCATGTCCTTTTCAGCGGCTTTCTAGTGAGATACGTTCATCAAAAAATATTGACGGGTTCCAAAGATACTCGCAACCAAAGATGTCTTATCATCGACACACGAAATCATCCATGTAAATACTTGGTATCACGATCAACCTTAAACCATAAAGCGAGAGTTAGGGCAAACAAGTACTGATAAACTTTTTTTTTATGTATCAATGGACTCTCTATTGTGAATTAGACTTTCTGCTTTTTAGTCAATCTGCCCTCGTAGTCTTTTTGCTTTGTAGGCAGTCTGAACATGAAGGAATAACCAAAGTTTTAGATTATTGGACAGAACAAGAATAATAATATCATCGTCATCATCATCATTAACAGCCTGAAGACGTCCACTGCTGAACATAGGCCTCCCCCAGAGCACGCCACCTTGAGCGGCTGCTTGCCTCCTGCATCCATCGGCTCCCCGCGGCTTTCACCAGGTCGTCGGTCCACCGAGTGGGGGGCCGGCCTACGCTGCGTCTTCCGGTAATAATATGTATTTATATATTTTGTATACAGCACAAAATAATTTTTTTGTTGAGTGCCAAAACATGTGGCCAAATTCACCCAATGTCGTTACTATACTGACTGAGGTCATTGAATATCACGCTGAGCTCTTATTGCGATTCTTCTAAATTATTATCATAATATTCAAACTTTTTTAAAGGGCATAGTGGCTTTATTATTTAACCAATGAATACGACTGAATACCACTAGCTGCCTACTAAAAGAAAAATCTACTATACCTATATATACTAGCCACAATGACCTATATAGCCATTATAATGCATTGAATTGGTCCAGCCATTGACTGCAAAACCAGATTTTTGGGTCCAACCCACTACCGGTAGATAGCACTCTCAACATGCTGGCAGACTTGTGTGGAACTGTTGAAGATGTGCATCATCTACTAATAGAATGTGTCAAAGGCGCTAGGTTAAGAAATATACTAATAGACAAATATAATATAAATAGGCTAGATACTGGTGTTCCCAAACATTTTAGCATCACCTGCGTATGATGCTGCTAAGCTTTTATTTAATATTTTTAAAACTAGTAATTAGCGATACATGTAGTTAAGTTAGGGTATGATGGGGCTGGCATACCATGTGGTAAAAGCCTCTAAACAAAACTTGAATAAAAAAAAAACATGCTGGCAGCATTCAAAGCTAGCTTGGTTTTGCACAGGTCCAGTTTCTGACCACCCAGTAGTCAGCAACTGTACATGCTGCTGTCTATACAGTATTTTGAAGTGGCTGACCGAAAGCAACTGACTGGTCAGTACTGGCTAAACTTTGTTTTCGGACCCGTCTGCCAGACAGTAACTGTCCTTCACTATCCGCCCAGCTACTGGGCCAGTAAAAACCAGGCTTAAAGCAACGTGATAATATATGTAATTTATCGCAATATTTTTCCTATCCACTATAAAAAAAATCTTGATTCATATCAAAATTATCAAAACATCTAAATGCCAATTTATATTGACAGGTATTCAGCTAATATTGCTTCAGCTACTTATTTTATACCTACATGTATAATACGATATACATTTTTCTGGTTGATTACTAGACTACATGCACCCCGTAGCTTCTCCCGCCAATTCGCATTTTCTACGACAAAAAAGCCAGATAAACAAGCAAAAAAAAACTGTTTTTTTAATTGAATTTAATTGAATTATTTTTAATTGAGTAAAACTGATTTTTGCATCGTATCTACAATAAAATTTGCCACTTCAATACCAAATATTTTAAATTACTCATTCAGATTTATTAAACAATCTTATAATTATAGTATGTGGGATTGTCTGTAGGTACTATTTACAGTTGTACTTATTAAATAAGTTGGTATTACCTATGTGCATCTTGCGTGAACTTGCTGCAGTAGCACCAAAACCATAATGAAATTGAAAATTTTAACGTTTTCATAAATAAAATACATCATGTTGTTTTAATTGATTAAATAAATTATTTTATGTATAAATTATGTTTTCGATGATATATGCAAATAGGTAATAATATTTTCAGGTAACATGCATGTCCGTTCAATAATTTTTATTTATTAATAAAAAACTATTTGAACGAAAATAAATAATCAATAATTTTAAATCCCATGAAACATAATAATGTAATGTGTAATGTGTGTCATGGGATAAAATAAATGAGGTAGGCACTTCATCATTTCAATCAACAGTTTTTTTTATTGTTTACCGTTTGTGCAAGTACGTAGTTAAAACTAGTAGTAAGGCTACAGTAACTTAATTTTTTTATTTGTGTATTTATATGTGTGTAATAAATATATAATAATGGATTTATACAGAAAACGAAGAACTTAATATAGAAAATATCACATAATAAAGGTAAAAGGTAAGGTTATCTTAAAATATTCTGAGTGCATAATGTTGGTCTTTATAGAAACATATTAGAACTGTAAAAATATTTTTTTTTATGATATACTTTTGCGGAAATATGAATAACGTTTATAACCTACAAGGCAGTGGCATGCCATTAGACTGAAGATTATGTTGTATCTTTTGCCTCTTGTGTATTTTGTCTATTGTATAGTCTATCTTGTTATTTGTTTAATTTCTTTAATTCTCATAGTGTGATTTTTGTTAAAATTTGTGTTTTTTTTTCTTCTGTTTAAGTTACAAAAAAGTGTGATGTGTGAAACAGGGTCACTGGTAACTACCACGAAATCTCTTCGGCAGTTTCTGTTACATCATAACACACATTTTGTTTCGAAAATTTAGGCATAAAAAATCGAAACAAAAATGTGTGATAATGTACCAGAAACTGCCGAAGAGATTTTCATGTAGTGATCAGTGACCCTGTTTATAGTACATACTACCAACTAAGTGGCAAAAGGTACAATATAAACAATCCCCATTACAATAGAATTAGTATTTAATACAATGATATAGTGTACTCAGAACTATTCGAATTATTTACAATTACAATACAGTTTAGTATTTCACACGATACTATATCGTACTGCTAACAGTAATACATCATATCACGAACTATTTGATCGATAACCAGCACTACACGTGTCTAGTTACCATAGCAAAATCAATTAATACATATAACAGAACAGCATAGCATTTAATACGACCCTATATTGTAGTTTGTACAATATAACATTTTAACCCTAAATATTCTAATCAGTAATCTGTATTATAGGTATAGTTACTACAGCACATAACTTATTCATCATTACTTATCAATGTGTAATGATTATCAGACTATGAAGTGGCCATAACCAAATCACTTGTACAGTGTACAATCCTGTCTAGTAATTCTAACTATACAATAATTTGAAATTACAATCTTCTTTTGACTAGAACAGTTTCGTAGTGTTAACAAGAGCGATTGTTGTCACATATATAGCGAGACTTTCTTGTTGAGCGTACGATATTCTCGTTACAGTAACGAGATTTTTTTTTCCGTGCACGCACGGTAGCCGACGGCAACTCTCTCAAACAACTTTCAGTGTTTAAAAAGAGTGCTTATTAGTTTTTTGCTGTAATTGACGCGTTGAAGTCTTTTGTAGGCCAATTAAATCAATGCCAAAATGTTGCCTCTGGATAGTGCGTGAACTCTTGGGCATATCATTTTTGGTCGCTATAACAGTAAGGGATGAGAGATAGAAGAGTTGACTTACCGGTTGAGGAAATATTAAGTGGCTGTGAGATGGCTGCGGCTGGTGGCGCCGGCTCCATCTTCCAGGAGGCGCAGCACGAGGCAGGGGAGAACTCGGGCGTGGGGCCGCTGCCCGCCGATATCAACATTGTCGAGCCACCTTCGCCTGCGACCTGTCTGCAACGCGACCATACACCACTAGAGTCCACGGTATCAACTCAAAAACAGTCTGATAGAGTTCCAATATGACAGATAAGGAGCACCTATTTGACGGACGGCACTTGTCCCGCACGCGCTCGCTCGAAGCTCAGCCAGAACACTGAAGAGCGCGCTTGCCGTACCGGCGCGCCCACTCGCGCGCCTACTCCCATTTGCACGCCTCGGAAAAAATCTCCTCCGCCAAACAATAACAAAAAACTACCTCCACTGAATCGAGCCTCCATGGACCTCTCTCTCTAACGTTCTTAATTCGATTTCCGAACGCGTCAAAAATTACAGCAACGCTTGATTCAATTGCAACCTTCTATCCCGTTCTTAGATTTTTTAAACGATGCTTTTCCCTGCTTTCTTCACCTTGACTCTATTTCACTAAATCACTATGGTTCATTTTATTACAACATGAAAATTTCACTTAAGACCTTTTCAACGAGACCCAAAATGAACCTACTCCTACTCGCACTCGTTCAGTTCAGCCTAAGCTTGAATCGTATGAAAGGGACAGGTGCTCTACCGCCGGTAGAATTACGGTAGTGAGCACAGGTGATCTTTTACCATTTCTTCGGAGTGGAGGTGTTAATGTATATCCTTCTCTTTCTCTGCAGTACAATTTTGTCGTCATTGATAGAGACAGCGCTAGTATAGATGAGGCTTTTAATTAAAACTTGCTCTAGTTCACCACGCTTTGCATCCGTTCTAATATTATAGTGGAACAGTTACGCGGTGTAGCGTTAATTAAATTGAAGAGTAAAATCAAGCATCTGAGCCTTATTGTTCGCTAGGGCTGTACCCTAGCATTGCGATGGAATTATTAATGGATTTTATGGGAGCATGCCAGTGGTGGTGACAATGAAGACTTAATATTTAATCGTTTTCATATTCACCCTTTGATATTATTCTTATACATCAAAATGTCACAAATACCAAGAAAATCTGGCGTTTGTAAATATTTAAGGAGTGAAAATGTTTCTGGTTTTTAATAATAACAGGGAGTAGTATTCAAATGGCCACTTTTGAAGCAGACCTTTGATGTGTCACAAAAGCGTTAGATGTACCTATTTAAGCATGAAGTATCTATAACAAAAAGTGCCTTTATAACAGCTTCGATAGGCGTCCCAGTGCAGGGGTTCAAACTGATTGTTGCAACTCTTTGATGTAGTCATTTACAAATTAAATTTAATCATAATTAAAACTTTACTGAAGTAACCAATCCAAAACTACTACGCGTTTATTAAAAGGCCGTATGGGAAAAGCCAAGTGAGAGTAATTAAATAGATTTTGTTCAAAACATATAGAAGAACTTCTCATTTCTACTGAAAAAATGAAATATCTTTTGAATTCGTCTAATTACTTCCAGTAGGAACTGTTGGGCAAGTTCATCGTTTTTGGATTTAAGTTTTAATTAAGGTATTTTACTTATCTAAACCAAATCGAAAAGTAATTACACAAAATAAATTAAATAATAATACTCTCATAAGAACTATTAAGTAAGCAGATACCTACACTATAAAAATGTAAACCCAAAGGTAAAGGTGAAGGTATTTCCAAAAACATTTTTGTCTTTGAATAACAAGGAAAGTCCTTAAAACAAAATTACCAGATAGGTACATAATATTTATGTAGGCAAGCATAGACATATATAAGTATTACTTCGTAGATCTATTCAGGTAAGTAAATAATTAAATATTGTATCATACCCAAACACTTACTATGTTTATAATCATTATCAACAGCCTGAAGACGTCCACTGCTGAACATAGGCCTCCCCCAGACCGCGCCACCTTGAGCGGCTGCTCGCCTCCTACATCCATCCACTCCCCGTGGCTTCCACCAGATCGTCGGTCCACCGAGTAGGGGGCTGTCGCGACGGGCAACATCGCGATTTTAAATATTACATAGATAAAATATGGCAATACAATATTAAGTTCAAAATTGGATTGCGAAGTCTGTCACTCGCGGTTTGTCTATTTAAATGTCATAAAATATAAACTGAAAATACAGAAAATTACATAATTAAAAGAAATAAGGAAAGCAATAATACCTATTGATGTGATACCATGAACAGTGAGTACATACGAGCTGTAATCGTAGGTAGACAATGTTTTCTATGATTAATTGATATCATTTCTAGTACAATTTGGTAACGGTCTCAGCCGAGGTCTGAGATCGCAGTGTAGTGATGAACACATATGATCGACGAACTTGTGCAGGTGTAGGTATCCCCTCGGTAGTGTGCCAGCTAGCATGGTGACACGTAGAGGGACTTACATTTGCCACGTCGGCGGGATGGGCGTATGCGGTTGGCTGGAAGGCTATGGCTGTGGGGCTATGGTCTAATGAAGGCGCCGGCTTAGTTAAATATGCATATCTAACCTCGATAAGCCCCATCTGCGGTGATAAATTAATAGTAATGGTGCGGTTGAAAGTGCAGGCCCTAGTTTGTGGGCAGTTAAGTGTGGTAGAGATACCACGTCGACAGTCATGAGATGGGCTAAGCGACTGGCTTGAGGACGTACGGTCCGAGGGCGCGTGGGCTTGGTTAAATATCCATCAACCTTAAAGTTTACTTACGTGTTGCAGTTCGTTTTGTGCTCCTTGTGGTTTTATAATTACAGGCGTTATATGCGATCACATGGGAGAGATTATGAGAAGTTCACTATGAAATACAAGTAAACAATCCTACTATAACGGCATATACAATAAAGGCGAAGCAAACTACGTATAATTTTAGTTTCAATGGTTTCAGTGAGTGACTTTATCTTATTCACATGCTCTCTTATAACATTTTATGGAGACAATTATGGACCACGAACCCTAGGTTAATACTTTCATATTGAATATCAAACTATAATAAATCTAATATCAGCCACAACGTCCCCAAAGAGATACTTGGTCCATGATTGTCACCATAAAAATGGAGATGCTGGGATCGTGCATATCTCCATAAAGTGGTGGAGATATATTAGTAAATTGAAAATCATAACTTTTAGTTACGGCTATAAGAAGAGAGTTATTATTGTGAATAAAATGGAGTCATAAGCCATATACATACACAGTATACACTATACACAAATACAAACATTACGACAAAGTTGTACAACTTTACATTATCTATATTCCTACTTTAATATAGAATTATTCACAAAAACCAAAAATCTGTATCATACAGATACCACCATGGTTTTGCAATTTTAAATTATAGGGTAAACGTGTAATCTAACGACTCTTTTATTCTTCTCTGTCGGGAGTGTCGCGACGGGCAACATCGCGATTTTAAATATTACATAGATAAAATATGGCAATACAATATTAAGTTCAAAATTGGATTGCGAAGTCTGTCACTCGCGGTTTGTCTATTTAAATGTCATAAAATATAAACTGAAAATACAGAAAATTACATAATTAAAAGAAATAAGGAAAGCAATAATACCTATTGATGTGATACCATGAACAGTGAGTACATACGAGCTGTAATCGTAGGTAGACAATGTTTTCTATGATTAATTGATATCATTTCTAGTACAATTTGGTAACGGTCTCAGCCGAGGTCTGAGATCGCAGTGTAGTGATAAACACATATGATCGACGAACTTGTGCAGGTGTAGGTATCCCCTCGGTAGTGTGCCAGCTAGCATGGTGACACGTAGAGGGACTTACATTTGCCACGTCGGCGGGATGGGCGTATGCGGTTGGCTGGAAGGCTATGGCTGTGGGGCTATGGTCTAATGAAGGCGCCGGCTTAGTTAAATATGCATATCTAACCTCGATAAGCCCCATCTGTGGTGATAAATTAATAGTAATGGTGCGGTTGAAAGTGCAGGCCCTAGTTTGTGGGCAGTTAAGTGTGGTAGAGATACCACGTCGACAGTCATGAGATGGGCTAAGCGACTGGCTTGAGGACGTACGGTCCGAGGGCGCGTGGGCTTGGTTAAATATCCATCAACCTTAAAGTTTACTTACGTGTTGCAGTTCGTTTTGTGCTCCTTGTGGTTTTATAATTACAGGCGTTATATGCGATCACATGGGAGAGATTATGAGAAGTTCACTATGAAATACAAGTAAACAATCCTACTATAACGGCATATACAATAAAGGCGAAGCAAACTGCGTATAATTTTAGTTTCAATGGTTTCGGTGAGTGACTTTATCTTACTCACATGCTCTCTTATAACATTTTATGGAGACAATTATGGACCACGAACCCTAGGTTAATACTTTCATATTGAATATCAAACTATAATAAATCTAATATCAGCCACAACGTCCCCAAAGAGATACTTGGTCGAGATTGTCACCATAGGGGCCGGCCTACGCTGCGTCTTCCAGTTCGTAGTCGCCACTCGAGAACCTTTCTTCCCCATCGGTTGTCAGTTCTACGAGCGATGTGGCCTGCCCATTGCCATTTCAAATTGCTAATTCTAAGAGCTATATCGGTCACTTTAGTTCTCAACATGTTTATAATGTAGGTAATGAATTATAGATAAAATTCAGCCTTATAGTTCCCTGTTCCTATTTTGTTAATGTGAAAATATTGATGATAATATATAATTTGTTGGGGTAAGTATAACATAATTACTGTGGACCAGGTATGATAATTTTATTTTGTCAAACATGCTTGGAAATTTGAGCATTATTTTAACAACCTTCTTCGGGATAAATCGGAATTGCTGTGCTGGCGAGCAGCGGCCGGTAAAAGTTGTATGAAAATCCATATCAATCGTGGTTTAGCGGCCAAATAAATTACACAGTAAACTCATATCAGCCGTGTAATTTAAAAATGGAACGATCTTTTACTCCGGAACATGGCAACCAAGGAGGTAACTTAGCAAAGGTTTTATTTATATTTCGAACTGGCTTACAAATAGAAAGCTGTTTATTGTAAAAAAATTAACAATTTTTCGTGGAAAGAAAATATTTTCAAATAAATAGTTCTGCCTACTTTAGTTCTACTTAGTTTTCATTTCCACGCATTGTTTGAGAAAAGTACTATACAAGCCTTGGCCACAACGAGGCATTGATGGACTTAAGTGCGTGTGCCTCGGCTTCGCCTCGGCCCACATTTACACGTTCGTCTATCAATGCCTCTATTGCTGGCCGCTGCAGTAATGTACTACTATTTCTTAAACATGCTTGGAAATTTGAGCATTATTTTGACAACTTTCTTCGAGATAATTCGAAATTGCTGTACTGGCGAGCAGCGGCCGGCAAAAGTTGTATGAAAATCCATATCTGTCGTAGTTTAGCGGCCAAATAAATTACACAGTAAACTCATATCAGTCTGTTGTGTAATTTAAAAATGGATCGATTTTTTACTCCGTAACATGGCAACCAAGAAGGTGACTTATCAAAGGTTTTATTTAAATTTCGTACTGGCTTGCAAATAGGAAGCTGTTTATTGAAAGAAAAACAAACACTTTATTGTGGGAAAAAATATGTTCAAATACCTAAAAAGTACCGCCTAGATACTACTTAATTTTAATTTCCGCGCATTATTTAAGAAAAGAATTGTACAAGCCTTGCCCACAACTAGGCATTGATGGACTTACGTATGTGTGCCTCAGCGTCGCCTCGGGCCACATTTACACGTTCGTCTATCAATGCCCCTGTTGTTGGCCACTGCAGTAATGTACTATATTAGCCTGCGTAGATGAGATGCGTATGTCATCCTGAGACATCAACGCAGGCTGCGCTGATGTCTCAGAATGACATATAATATGCACATCCGTGTAGGATTATCACACAAAATTTTATACCTATTTTATAAAGTTACGAGTGGCAAATGTGACGCTTAACACCAGGAACATGACTAGCTCGTCACGTCTTTAGGCACTTGTACTATATATTGTCGAAATCAGCCCCGCGGTGAGCGTTATTTAGTGCTATATCACTGCCAGCCGGGGCCGATGGTAAATTCTAGAGTTATTTCGCATTATGTAAAAAAAACAAACAAAAAAAATCTAATCTTTTTCTATAGACTTAATGCTAAAGGGGGTTTTTTCTTACATTTTCATGTTTTTGACTTGCCAGCGTTCGTTGATATATAACCGAACGTGTTGTAAGAAGGAATTTTCCTTTAGGCCTACCTTATTCCAACGGTAAACTTCAATCTAGAAAGGCAAAGAATAAAATAGTGTGATATAACTTCATCCCCTTTACTAGCACCAGAATTTGAGGATCAGTGGTTGATTCGAATGTACGAAACGCTAACACTAAACTATGTTAAGAACTAAGTACCTAAAATTATTATGTCAGATCTCTGTTATTATATATATCAAACCAATTTGAACTTTTTTTAATTGATAGAACTGCTTTCATATTGATGCCATAGAAATTTCATCAAACGCAGTTTGGTATTTGTGTGTTTAAATCAAAATAACTCGAAAATATTTAGATTATGCTATGGAGTACTGTAGGTACCTGTGGGATGGCTCCGCCCGGCACCAACTTGCGGCTTGAAACACAATTGAGCGGCGTGCCAAGAAGCTTATCAACGATGAGAAACTAGTTAAAGGGAGAATTCAAATTCTTGAACACAAACGCAAGGTCACCGTCTGTGGTTCTTCTATCGATTACATTTTGGAGAGCGTGCGCCCTTCATCAGCTCATTCCGTTATCCCCATTCCATCATAGAACTACAAGGCTTGGTGATTCTTCACAAACTTACGTCGTTAGTGTACCACAAGTCCGCACTAAGCGTTTTGTTGAGTCATTCATAGTCCGAACGGCCAAGGAATGGAATGCTCTTCCAGCAACAGTGTTTCATCTCGGGTATAACCTGGGTAGTTTCAAGTCAGGAGCAAATGGGCATCTCATAGGCAAACGTGCTCCACCTTAGACAGCTTCGTTACTTTATACCATCAGGTGAGTTGTTGTCAAACAAATGCCTATTATAGCATAAAAAAACTAGGTAGGTGTCTCAACTTTGTCTTGTGACAGAACTTCGTGATTTTTTTTATTTTTCTTGTATGTGCTATATATTATTTTTTTATTTATACGTTGGGTATGAGACTACCACATTTTAAGTCTAGGTTAGCGAGTACCGAATAGGAATGTATGACGCGCGAAATATACCAGAACTTCACATTTATTATATGTAGGGATAATAAGAACGGCAATACGCTAATTACACACTTATTATTAAATTAATTTTAGTCACGCATGCATGATAAAAAACGTTAAATAATAAATAAATAATTTAAAATGAAATTATACCATTAGTCTAACAAATTAATAAATAATCAATCAATCAATAATACATTAAAAAAGAATTCAATAGAAAATAGTCAATTGTGTAAATATAAAAATAAATAAAAAGTCATCATAACAGTAAAATAAGAAACATTACAGATTATAAACTTTCACAAAATGATAATAATAATTTAAGAATCCATTGCCATATATCACAAAAAATGTCACATTCAGGATTGGCACTCAAGAATGCATTGAGACCGCTTACACAACGGCACAAAGGGGTTTCAGCTCTAGCCACTGTACGGGAACTAGGAACCGAAAAGAGCCTGTGCCTACGACATGACCTCAACCGGATGTAGTTATCAGGGACAAAAAGCCTACACAGAACATTGTGCAATTCTGAAGAGTCAATGGTGCCTCTTAGTATTTTATATGGATGAATTGGCCCAAAACTTACAAAATAGTCTCAAACCTTTTTCACCTTTCATTTCAATTAATTTTTTTACGGATCAAAGGGAAATCTCTCGACATGTGAACTAGTACCATCGCCCTTGAGATATCAATATTTAGTTTCCTTATCCCTTACAGGTTCAAAAGAGGCACAGCTTTCACAAAACGTCTTTTTATTAGTAGTCGTTCTCAATTATCCCTATACGCGGCAGTTTGTCAGCAATAACAGCTAGCCGAGTTTATTTTATTTCTGTTTTATCGGCAAAGTGTTGTTACTGCCTCTAGACGGAGGCCGACGAGGATTTAGTGGCGCGATACGGTGTGGGTGTCGCCTAATGAATATATTTATTTATGCGCTGGCGCATCCCGCAGCCTTTATCTCACCGACGGACGGGACGGATGGGGCTCTACCATCATTGGGATGATACCAGAACAGTATAATTATTATATCAACGATAAATAAGTAAACTTGCTTTTCTGCCATTATGGTTTTACACACGTCATAACTTATAACATTATTTAAATACATATCTCTTATTCCCAAAAATGGATTTTATATCAACCATCTACATAATATTATGTAAAGTGAAATAGACTTTGTTTGTTTTTCACATTGAAACATCTAAGCCGACTTGGATGAAATATCGCACACAAATTGCTATATTATTATAGAAATTTGTGTGCAATATTTCATCCAAATCCGTTCAGTGTAAGGCGGGCCATACACGTTCAGAATTATTGATCAATTAAATTGACGAGTCCATTCACGTCAATGTTTTCTCCATACTGTAAACCGAAAAACATTGCGCAATACTAACTCTACACGATCAATAACATTGATCAATCACAAAGATTGATTAATAAAATTGAACTTGTTGGGCCCGCCTTATAGGTACTACTGAGATTTTACAGGATCAAAATATAGTCTGTTTTTATCACGGTAGTATTAGCACGCTGTGTGAAAAATCTCATCCGAGTCCGTTCGGTCATTTTGGTGTTAAAGCTCCACAAACAAACAACTAGACAACGTTTTACATTTACATTTAGGCACCTACATATAATAAACATAACAGCTGAAGAAGCTGATGAGTACCTAGTGTATTTTTAGGTAATTAAAATGGTCATTAGTGGCCTATTATTTGTTTATTTATTTTTTGGTAGGTATCTTCTATACCTACTTACATAATTAAGTTTGATTTTTTTTTTGGGGTTTGTGCGCCCGTCTTTTAATTGCACCAACTTAATTATTATTTTTATTACCTATCTATGGAAACTTGTAATTGGCCTTCTTTATATGTTCATTTCTCTATAATTGTACCTAGCTATAAGTTTTCTGAAAATCTCGAATTAAAATAAGATAAGTAAATATTAGTATGTGTGGACATTTCACACAGCGCCATCTCGCAATCTAAGCAAAGTTTGTACCATGTGCACCAGAGAACTGATACAATACTTAGATAAGTGTTTATGTTTGTGAAAACATACATAGAATACAAAACAAACACCTATATGTTCATCACACAAATATTTGTCCTGAGTGGGAATCAAACCCATAACCTGTAATGAGTTCAGGGGCAGAGCTACTACCAACTAAGATATCAGGCCAGTCGAACCTATGACGGGCATATTATGAGTAGAGATAGGGATATGTAGTAATAAAAAGAAAAGTGTTTTATGTTGATATTATGGTCTATTATAGATTCCAGTTTGACACCCCAAAACGACCCACTCATTTTCTATAGCTCGCGATCATTTTCTATTCCGATTAGGTTGGCTTTTTGATCCATAGGTAACTAATGGTCAAAATCCTAAAAAATTACCATTGGTTAGAATTTGTACAACTTTTTACCTTTGGTTACCTTCTATCAAAGATTATAAAACCCGTTGATAGCTCGTGAACATAATGGTGCGAGAACGATCTAAAGATAACCTATTGGGGTACCCGATGACGTAGGTATTTTTGCAGTGGGCTCTCGCACCATAATTTCTCGTACAAACACAGCTTACCTGCGCGAGGTAACAAAACGAGTCAAAGTCATACTAAATTACAAAGAATAGAGCACGATGGAACAAAAGTAATCAACGGGTTCCCGTGATTTATTAGAAATTCATAGTATTTATTAGAAATTAGTGCTTGAAACACACTACTAATTTTCGTATGAGGGGAAGTTGTATCATTGGTCAACTGGATTTATAGTCAACTAGCTGCGCCTCGCGGTTTCACCCGCAGATAAAAAGTAGCCTATGTGTTAATCCAGTACATAAGCTATCTATATTCCAAGGTTCATCCAAATCCGTCCAGCCGTTTGAGCGTGAAGGAGTAACAAACATACACACATACACACAAACACACATACAAACTTTCAGCTTTATAATACTAGTGTGATAGTGTGATAGTGTGATGCCTTCTACGGATCAAAAAACCTACCCTTTGATACTTTTATTTTTCTCAGAGATATCAAATGCTTATTAACTATAGGCACCGCAAAACAGCAGTAGGGCCCAAAGTTCGAGTGGCGCCTGGTCACTCCAGTGTACCGATTAACCGCTCTAAGTGGTACCTATCCTTTACAATGTTGTCGATTTCGTGACTATGTTAGAGGCGGACCATAGATAGGAACATATTTGAGTGAACTTAGTGAAACAGGTGTCATGCCAGAAAGCCAAGAACTAGAACGGCGATAGGCATTCAATTGACTTTTAGCGCTGCGTTCATTCATTAAACTTAATGAACATTGACTCACTTAATGTTGTTAATGAATCAACTCAAGTAAATGTCAATAGATACGAGAATATATTTCCCATCGCTAATGACCTTATCGATAATATCGATAGAGTTTATCAGTTTAAGCGTACCTATACTCGTCAAACTCTGAGTGCGGTATATTGGTTCGGTATTCAACAATAGAGTTTATATCTCTTTTTCGAGAGTTAATTTTGTGTTGCAAGCTATACGCCACCAACTTGATGGGAAGTGGTCACCGTAGCCTATGAACGTCTGTAACACTGGAGGTGTCACTAATGCGTCTGCTTTAAAATACCTTGATAGGACTCTATTACCCATTCTTTTGAAGTGCTCCATGTTATAGCTCATTACTATTACCTACACGGAAAAAAAGGAATTCTTCAACCAAGACTTTTTTTCTAATTAGATGGTATCTACTTCTTTCCTTGCTAAGCTTGCTTCCAGTTAATTATAACCTGGGAGTTTTCAAGTCAAACGGGTATTTTAGGCAAGCATTCCCCATCGTTGACTACGTCATCGCTTAACATCAAGTCAGGCGAGTCAGTGGTCAAATGTTTTGTCTATAACCAAAAAAAAAAAATTTGTATGTAGTGATACTTCTAATCCAGGGAAGTTATATATTATATACACTAGACATTATATATTATTATGAGACCTACAAGTGACGACACAAGGTTAAAAGCTCAACTCAGTGCTTTTAAGACTCTATAATGTCAATGTTAGTAAGAATGGGTAGGCAACAAGCGTTTCGGGCTCAAAAAACCAATCGTATATAGCCATACAGTGTTATCATTATACAATTGGTCCCTTATATTTCAACATAAGCTCCAAAATATCACATAAAATGTACCTATCTCTGAGTATTTTCACCCAAAGAAAGCCTATTGACACTACATACAAGATACATAGTCCCTTTAGCACCAGCATCCGCATCGCACACAATAGGCCCAAACACAAAGCCTCCGACTCACCCACAGCACGGAATCTGAATTCAAGACCTCGCGTGCACACCTACTTACCCACCACCGTTACTTGACACCTCATCTCCTACTCGTTATTTCAAAAACAGGATGCCTTTAACACGCGGAGGTGTCAGGCTAATGTGGTGTGTAGACACGCAGCATTTGTCGTGGTCGGGGTAACAATGCCAGTTCGGTTGCGCAGACGAGCATATTTCCATTATAATGTGTTCAAAATATTTGTGCTATCTATTTTGGACCACCCAGGCGGTGTTGTATGTGACACATGATCTGACGGTACCTTTAGAACAATAGAAGGTGGGTATCCACATTTATATCGCCCTGTTCCTTTTTCAGGTCGATTGGGTTTGGGTTGGAATCACTAAACAACTTCTTCAAAGTTTTGACGCAGTTTTTACTTATAATAATTTAACGGTTAAGAAGGTTTAATGATAGTGTAATGAAACGTGCGTGCTAGGCCCGTTTCACCACACTACGATCAGGCTATGTCAGCCCTAGGAAGATTCCTACCTAATCTATCTTGCTAGAAGAGCCTACAAAGTAGAGCTACCTATACTGTACCGGCCATATCATATAGAAAAAATAGGTTTCAGCTAATGACGATAGGTCTGGTTAAAACCGTGGGGAGCCAATGGATGCAGGAGGCTCTAAGTGGCGCTCTGTGGGGGCCTATTACGTTCAGCAGTGGACGTCTTCAGGCTGTTGATGATGAATGATGATAGGACTGTGTTCCAACTATCTATTTCTGTGCATTCGATAAAAGAATCGTTAAGCTTTTTGCTTTAGTAATTATATGAGTTCGTTGAGATTCCATTGAGTTATAAAAATATTCGTACCAAAATACCTATACGAGTACGTAGGTTTATGACTCAACAACAAAAGGATGAAAATGCTCTTTGCGCCTTGTGGTCCTGTGAAGATACACAAAAGGTTAGTCACAAAAGTTAGTACAGAGCAGAGCTGAAAAGTAAGCCAATAGCGTCTATGCTCAAGGTGTCTTTCTTCAACAGATGAAACCAAAACTCAAAGCAGGTTATTTTTAATGTAAATGAAAACATTTAATCACATACGGTTACATTAAAGAATAATTTGATTAAACTAGCAGGCGATACGCTAATACAAATCATAAATCTTCAAAACTTGAAATTATTGACAAAATTTAAGTATATATATGCTAACGTAGCTTATAACCTAACCTAACCTAACCTAGGTATACATGTAAATAAGTAGGTATCACAGTTTTCAGAAAAAAAAACTAAACCTATTGGCCTGACGCTCTGCGACGCTTCTTATGGATATTTCTTTAAGTACCTAGGTATTTGTCATTTAGGTAGGTACCTACCTAAATAAATTAATTTTACATTTCGCAAATATAATAAGTAATAACCGATGGGGAAGAAAGGTTCTCGAGTGGCGACCACGAACCGAACCGGAAGGCGTAGGCTGGCCCCCCACTCGGTGGACCGACGATTTGGTGAAAGCCGCGGGGAGCCGATGGATGCAGGAGGCGAGCAGTCACTCAAGGTGGCATTCTCTAGGGGAGGCCTATGTTCAGCAGTGGATGTCTTCAGGCTGTTGATGATGATGATGATAATGAAACATAATAAATTATCTACATTTTAAGATTTGATTATTGCAACCTTAAAAACAGTTTTAGTTGATATGTAAGTAAGTATATAGGTAAGTTATGTAAGTAGTGATTTCTTCGGTTCTGATATGCTTTTCACCGCTGAAAGCTACCCACCTTGAAGGTGAATATTGAAGTATATATTAGGCATGGATCATTTCAAAAGGAGCAGGTGAAAAATTATATGATTTTATTTTTCATAAATCACTCTGCTACTTTTTGTCAGACACTCTGCTACAAATCACAGTGTGATAATCACACTTCACGAATCGTGGCTTCGGATTTCATAATAAGAGAGTAGCATAAGCGGTGAATATCAAAACGTATAATTTTGTTTATACTTCAGTAAACAAAGTGTGACCTAAAGTGTATAATTTTATTAACATTGTGTTGTAGTGGTAAACTTTGATCTTGTTTAACTTAAGAGAGTAGCGTTAGATTACTTAGTAATCATTTGTAACAGATCACAACTTCACTAGGTTGCTCCTAAATCACATCTCTGTTCCATTTCATAAAGCACAGCCAATCGCCATTGGTCATAAATTCATTAGGCATATGAAAAATCACAGGCTGTGATAAATCACAGGTGAAATAAATCATAATAATATGATGAAATGACAATGATTTAAAGTAGCAATCATTTCCATGCCTATTAGTAGGTATATATCGTCACCGTATCGTACCGCGTCGTCACTTTCCATCAGGTGAGATTGCGGTCAAATAATGCGACCCTATGTTATTAAAAAAAATCTTTAAAAACGTCCGTCGTCGAACACCGATCGTATGACGACTGAGCAAATACAGGCCTAAAAGTATCATAAGCATCTTCCAAGTAGGTATATTTAAGAACTAAGAGAATTTTTAATAAATGAATTCGAATCACTAATCAACCGCTCTACCTCAATAAAAATGTAACCATCCTTAGCAAAAATAAACCGTAAAATCTATCTTGTTAGTTGTCCCTCGCAAGCGTTTTTTTTTTTTATTTCCCGCACCCAAAGTTCATTAGCCGTGTTGTTACCGTACTCGGTTTGTCACCGCGGCAGTGACCGAGAGTGGTAAGTACAATCGCACGCGGCGCCCAATGGGCGCGCTTCGACTAAAGGCGGCGCTTGCTTGGCTCCACCCAAGCGCGACGCGTGAAGCGGCTGCGAAAATTTTCTGTAACGATTTTCTTACTTGCCATATTGATTTTTCATGTGAAATAAATTTAAACAATATCGTTGTTTCTTTTATGAAACGTTTCTTGAGTATATGCAACTTAATCAAGTCATCACACCTTACATAAAATAAAATATAAATACCAAATAAAAATATAATTATGCCTGTGAATTATTATGCTATTATCAAATGCCTGACAATGACATAAATCCAATTAGTTTAGTTTAGTTTGTATTATTGTAGTAGTTAGCTTGGGTAATAAAGGCACGTTGCCCGTTAAAGAAAAAAAATATTAACAAAGGATATGATTAGGTACTAAAATTTAAATATTATCAAAATTTTAAAAAAAATATTCCATTTTATCTATCAAAGTACTTCAGAATTGTATTGTGCCGCGTATCTTAATTACGAGTACAATATTAATGAATTCCTTTTAAAAAATAAGTGTCTCGCTGTTATAATCGACTTATTTCATATTGAGGAGTATAACTACCTATATAACTACCACTATAGTACTGACTATATATAAAGCCCATATTTGCTGAAGTGACAAGTAGGTACCTACCTACCATATGCTAATAGATACTGGTGATCTTCAATATACCCCGTCATTGCGGTAGGTATAGCTGTTTGCTGTTAAGGAGGTCCGTATTATCTTCAAAGTCCATGATCAAGTTAGTTACGTTTTTTTATGAGAATGAATGACGTGACGAGCTAGTCGTTCACCTGATGTTAAGTGACACGGCCACCCTTATCAGTTGCAGTGTCACTTGGAACTTTAAAACAATAAAGATTCGCGTGACACTGCACTGCGCACGTCATATACCTACTGACACATCACACAGTCTAGTAATCAGATTACTAGACTGTGAAATCAGGTCATAAAGTCTCATTTGCCCAGTAATTTCACTAGCTACAATGCCTTTCAAACCGGAACACAGTAGTGCTTGCACACTACTGCTTGGCGGCAGAATAACTAGCAGAGAGGTAGTACCTACCTAGATGACCTTTGCAGAAAAGTCCTACCACCTAGTAAAAGTGCCTACCTACCCTAAACATAATTAGGCAATATTTCAGGTTTACCTATATTTAATTATAGGTAACCCTGAAATATTTTATCAACTGCTATAATTATACAAAACTCAATGGTTTACTTAGTATAGGTACTTACATCCGTTTTACTTCCCTATAACCGAGATCGCATTCTTTTAGTCTTAATAATTGAGAACTGAAACAAAACTCAAGAACGGAAATAAAAACTAATATTTACAGCTCTATATTCGGAATAACTAAATAAACCGACAGAGTTTACGAAACATGGAACACGAAGGCCGCCCGCCCACCGGCATATGGCGTCCGTGCAGTAGGGGCGAAGCGCTCTTGCCTATACTGCCTACCCCGTGTTTTAACTCGCCTAATTGCCCCCATTTGCATACATTAACAGAAAAAATCGAACAACTGACGCTCTTAACCACTGTGTAAATACAAACCTATGTAGCCTACTACAAACCCTCCTTTTGGGGTAGCAAGTAGCAACCGCGCATCGACTAATTTCAACATTACCAATTGATAACGGAAATCAATTGTAGAACATAATTACCGCTCTGTGGGAATGTGAATATGAAATAGCTCAAATTAACGTTTTCAATATATTAATAGGCCTGTAAATAGTTAAATGGCCGTTTTATTGGACATACCTACGTCACATTCAGAACACCCATTGGAAAGCTCTTATTATCCTTTCAATTCTATTGTAATATTAATTCTCCCAATCGCTAATTATACTTCACGTTATAAGATAGGTAATTAAGTGACGTGAGAACCGAGTACTAACAATGGATTGAGTTCTATTGGATTATTAAATATCCACTTTGATTTAGAGATATCACTTTGTTTAATTAGTATCTAACTACCTATAGACCAAAGCTCAAGGTGTTGGTCGCTCTAAGGTACGCAAGACAAATACATTATTGGTATTTTGATACAAGGTACGTTATTTTAGTCAGTAACAGATTTACTTATATTTTGATGGCAAATATAGTTACCATGATGGGGTCCGGCGTAAGAATAGACCCACTCCATCTCATCTAGCAGTGCCGTATAAGAGCCGGCTAAAGGAATATCCAAGGAATGGGCAGCGGTACTTTCCTTGGTCTGCATTTATATGTTTTTTTTGTGATTAAATGACGTGACGAGCTAGTCGTTCACCTGATGTTAAGTGACACGGCTGCCCATAACAGTTGCAGTGTCACCCGGAACTTTACAACAATAAAGTTTCGCGCGACACTGCACTGCGCACGTCATCCTGAGACATCACCCAGTTTAGTAATCAGATTACTAGACTGAGTGATCAGATCATAAAATCTCATTTGCCCAGTAATTTCATTTAATTAATTTAATTTGTATAATCTATTGCAATCACCAAGATGTCTGCCAAGCCTGGTGGCTAGTTGCCGGTGCACCACACGGGTAGATTTGCCCTCTGAATGACTATAAATGCAGTAATGCCTAACATCTTCTTCTTCTCGTTTAAGCAAGTAGTTAGGCCTGGTGTCAGAATTATTAGGCCTAACATTAACAGCGATTTACTTCCAGCATCTAGTGTTATTATATTGAATCCCCGACTAAAGAGTGCTATGTTAACGTTTAACGTGTGTATTGGCGTTGTCTTTGGCATCGTTGCTCCCAAACTGATCATAGGGAGATGCTTATTTTACCAAAATCTAGTCAACGTAACTGTATTCATCAACTGCCTGAAGACGTCCACTGCTGAACATAGGACCCCAGAGAGCGCCACTTTAAGCGGCTGCCCGCCTCCTGCATCCATTAGCGCCCCGTGGTTTTGACTAAAGGTCGTCGGCCCACCTAATAGGGCAGACCTACGCTGCGCCTTCCAGAACGTGGTCACCACTCGAAAATCTTTCTTCCCTATCGGTGGTCAGTTCTGCAAGTGATGTGACCTGCGCCCATTGCTACTTCATTTCAACTAGCGCAAACGTAAAGTACACGATTAGTTTGATATCAACAGCATCCAAAGCGTATAATTGAGTCAACGTAACGAGGCGCAAAATATTAGGTATAGAATAACACGCCGATATCAGAGTCGACATCAAGGATTCCCTTGACATCTACTTTCATATCGGCCACGTAAACGTGTGATTGACATGTATGGAGCCGACGTAGTGGGTATTCGTCGTGGAAAGAACTCGTCGTGGAGTGAACTCGACGTGAAGAGGCTCGACTTCGGAAAACTCGAAGCTCTGGGAAGTCTACGTCAATGAACATACCTTTTAAGTACTTATGTGCCGGAAATCAAATGTTTAAAAACTAGTACCAGTATGTGACAGCTACGTAACCACCCTTGTAATAGCTCTAAGGGTGGCTCTACGATTTTTGCAGTACGGCGTCGTAATTGTTTTTTTTACCTGTTCAACGCGTATTCTGTTTTGATTGCTTGTTTGTCTGTTAGTGTACATATGCCCCATGAATTCGAAACTAGACATTTTAAATTGTATATACCTACCTAATACCTAACTAAAGCCTATACTTACTCCAGAACTTGATTACAATGTAAAATCAGTATTACTTAACTCGCAAAACAATGGTTTTTAACATAATTCAGACAAGAATCAAATTGGGCGTGACCCATATCTGAAATCTTAATCATCGTGTCCAAAAACATTATGAATCAACATAACGAATCACAAAGAGATAAGTCTCCATTTCCTTAATATTTTATAACCCACGCTAAAAAGACGTCTTAATAATCCTGAATGTCAATGTATAGGTACCTATATTACATGTTTAGTGATACAGGTTGAATAGCTCCACTGTTGGTCTGCTACAATAGCTCAAGAGTTATCTCAGCTGCGATCAAACAAAGGCTACTTACAACTGTTCTTAATCGTCATTTCACATACGGTTTCCACCGGCCGACACAAGTAGACTATGCTGAAAGTACACACAGCACTCGCGGAGAGAAGGGTGAGTGTGTATGGACAGAATAAAAAGTCCAAAACCTATTCCTAAAGTACTAGAATAGATAGAAGAAAACACAATATAATTTTGGATTGCTAAATGTCTCCAGAAAATGAATATGGTTACCTATATCTAAATACAAAATGATACATAAATATTTAGCCTAGGTATATCTCCGCTGAAAACAGAAAGAAATAAAAATAATCTGTGTGGTTTTCTGAGTGATTTTGTGTGGACCTGGGTGATTCAGTGTGGTTCTGTGTGATACGCACCACCCAAAATAAGTCATCATCATCATCATTCTTAACAGCCTGAAGACGTCCACTGCTGAACGTAGGCCTCCCCCAGGCACGCCACCTTGAGCGGCTGCTCGCCTCCTGCATCCATCGGCTCCCCGCGGCTTTCACCAGATCGTCGGTCCACCGAGTGGGGGGCCGGCCTACGCTGCGTCTTCCGGTTCGTGGTCGCCACTCGAGAACCTTTCTTCCCCATTGGTTGTCAGTTCTATGAGCAATGTGGCCTGCCCATTGCCACTTCAACTTACAAACTCTAAGAGCTATATCGGTCACTTTAGTTCTATTGCGGCGGCTGCGGATCTCCTCATTCCGGAGCTTATCTCGCAGGGAAACACCGATGAGGCCAACAGTAAGAGACCATGTCTCAGTTCCATAAGTCATCACTGGCAACACACACTGATTGAAAACTTTCGTTTTCAGGCTCTGCGGTATTTTGGACGAAAAAATGCATGGGACGAAGCTTCCCGAACGCTGCCCAGCCGAGTTGGATTCTTCGTGCCACCTCTTTCTCAAAGTTGGACCTACCTAATTGGACAGTCTGTCCTAGGTAGACATACTTGTCGACAACTTCGAGAGTATTGTTCCCAACAATTACCGGTATAGGTGGAACATGAGCATTAGACATGATCTTTGTCTTGTCCATATTCATCTTAAGACCAACCTGCTGGGACACTCTACTGAGGTCGTTGAGCATGGTGCTAAGGTCCTCGAGCGATTCCGCCATTATGACTATATCATCGGCAAAACGAAGGTTAGTGATGTACTCGCCATTTATGTTGATGCCAGATCTTTTCCACTCCAAGAGCTTGAAAACATCCTCCAATGCGTTTGTGAACAGTTTCGGAGAAATAACGTCTCCCTGTCTCACGCCTCTTTGCAATGGAATTTGTTCCGTACTCTGGTCCTGTAGTCGGACTGACATAGTGGCCTTACTGTACAAACACTTCAAAATTTCGATATACCTATAGTCAATTTGGCATCGCTACAAGGACTGCAGCACCGCCCAAGTCTCGATTGAATCGAAGGCTTTCTCATAGTCCACAAACGCTAGGCATAACGGCCGATTATACTCTTCGGTCTTCTGCATAATCTGGCGCAGCGTATGGATGTGGTCTAAACCCAAAATAAGTGATTTAGTTTATTGTTTTCAGTGGAATCACACTACATATTTTTGTATTATGATAAAATTCCGCGAATGAACGGAATACAGGAATAGCTTATCATTCAGTAAAAACTAAAAGTTCAGGAATTATTCTTCGCAGTGTTTGCAACGCCTACAATTTGCTCAAATGTTGCATTGAATTATATGAATTCATAGAATTGATGGTCGCTGCCACCGTTACAACGTTTCGCAAATAAAGGAGCCGATTTTGCTCGCTTCGCGGTCTGCGCTGCACACAATGGGTTTCGGAACGGCAATATGCATAGTTATGCGCTAAACGGTGCACCTTATGCAAATAACCAATTCACACACACATTTCAGAACAAATGGAAATATTTCGCACAGTCGAGGGAGCTTTCCAATTGCAACATTGTATTGCCTGGAAAATGTAGATGCAAGCTTATCTTGCAGTGAGATCGAGGAAATAGGAACATTGTTTGTAGTACCAATATAATACTGAATAGTAAACTTTACAATTATATAGGTAGTAAATGACTATAGCATTCACGAGATTCAATCGAAAAACTCAACCGGTGCTCGGGCAGTACGCCCATCTTCACCGAAGTATGTACGGCAGCAAAGTCTCCGCACTGAGCCAGAATACCTAGTAAGGGGTGGTATGTTTACCTAGACGAACTCTTTTAGAAAAGTCCTAGCCCCTAGTTTAAAATCTCTATTTATTTTGATAAAATGCGTATTTGTTAAGAAATGCTTAGCTTTCTAATCAATTCTTACTTAAGCAAGTATTAATGGTTATTCAAGAGAATAATAAATCCGTAGAAGTTAATCCATTCACAATTACAATACCAGGTCACTGAGTAATTTTATTGAAACAAAGTTACGATGCCCTTCAAACCAGAACACAATAGTGCTTGCACACTACTGCTTGGTGGCAGAATAACTGGCAAACTAGTGGTATTACCTACCTAGACGACCTTTGCAGAAAAGTCCTACCACCTAGTGAAACTAATATTTAGCAGCCTTCGCAGGGGATGTGTCAACACGAGACTACTGGTTTCTATGTATTTCTATGAAATATCTTCTGTAGCCAGCGACTCGTCATCTATTTTCAATAACTAAATAGGCCCGCATTTGACCGCAATCTCACCTGATGGAAAGTGACAACGCGGTCTACGATGGTACATGCTTGCCTAGAAGATACCTATTCACTCGCGACTTGAAAAGCTTCAGATTGTACATAGCGGGAAACAAAGACGTCGGTAAAATGTTCCATTCCTTCTCTGCTCAGATTATAAATGTCGAGTCAAACCGCTTTGTGCGAGTCGAAGGAATATCAACCATAAACAGTCTAGTCCTCTGATGGTCTTGTCTCCTGAGTAGATAAACTTAGAAACTAGTAAGTATTAGTGTCGTAGAGATATGTCACCTGACTGCTGCTGGGTGGAGTCGGTTACGAACTTGTGTCAACCTTTACAGTGTCAGGTTACTGAGTAATTGAATCCACCATAATCCTGAAAATAATTGACAATAAATGACTGTGTAGATTCTAGAATAAACAATAGAGAGTCACCGTCCCTCTATAGCATCCGCTCATTTCGTAACAGAAGCTAATCTCTTCCGGTTGCTTTGGTAAATTACAAGCCATCTTAGGAATAGTTTATTTTTTAATTAACGCTCGCTTTTTCATAGGCCAGCCTCGATCAAGATACGAGTAGGTTCGTGTGAATGGCCTGCAGTGGCGCGGTTGCCTCACGCATCAGCCATTGTGAAGCTATAGGGACAGTATCAAAGCTATGATAACTAAATTCACTACTCGATGACTAAAAAAACTAAGTCTAAAATTAAGGTCAATAATACCCACAAACATTCCTAAATCGTTTTACTGATATCACTGAAAATATAAAATTCTCGGGGTTTCCCTTATGTCCGTCTTGAAATTTTCTAAAGCATGTCAAATGTTATCATTCAGGACGTTTCGCTTCTTCCGAGTTCGTCAAAATCCCAACTTTTCTCAGAAATAAAATACCTATCCAAATCAGCACTATACAGCACAGACTCAAAAACAGCTTATACGATGAGTGTAAAAGAATGTGTAAGAAAATGAAGTTGCATCTCTAAAATATCTTTTTAATTGCACCAAAAAACAAAATTACGGATTTAATTTAATCGAAAGGTTCAAACATGGTTCAAACAATAATAATAATACATGCCCGGAATGATTAGCTTTTCAAATATCGAGTTAAAAGATAAATAAACTTTTTCATCCCAGTTGCTCGTAAAGTGGCTCTTATCCCACCACTTTTAGGATCATGATCTAAGAAATTTCCGACGCGTGCTTTTTACTTTACACCACACACGTTATAATAAATATGATAACCCAATACAGTTTTGGTCTCGCTGCAAGTTATACGTACATTTTCGTCGTTTCGTTTCGTTTCGTTCCGGTTCTGGTTCCGGTTTCTGTTTCGGTTCCTGTTTTGATTTCAGTTACTGTTTCTGTTTCTGTTTTGGTTTCGGTTTCGGTTTCGTTTCCGGCTCCTGCTTCGGCTCTGATTTCGGTTTCAGTGTCGGTTTCGGTTTCAGGTTCCGTTTCTGATTCTGTTTCTATTTCTGTTTCTATTTCTGTTTCTGTTTGTTTTGGTTTCAGTTTTGGCTCCGGCTCCGGATTCGGTTTCGGTTTCGGTTTTGGTTTCGGTTTCGGCTCCAGCACCGGTTTCGGTTTCGGCTCCGGCTTCGGTTTCGGTTTCTGTTTCTATTTCTGTTTCTATTTCTGTTTCTATTTCTGTTTCTACTTCTGTTTCTGTTTCTATTTCTGTTTCTATTTCTGTTTGTTTGTTTTGGTTTCAGTTTTGGCTCCGGCTCCGGTTTCGGTTTCGGTTTCGGTTTTGGTTTCGGTTTCGGCTCCAGCACCGGTTTCGGTTTCGGCTCCGGCTCCGGTTTCGGTTTCGGTTTCGGTTTTGGTTTCGGTTTCGGCTCCAGCACCGGTTTCGGTTTCGGCTCCGGCTCCGGTTTCGGTTTCGGTTTTGGTGTCGGTTTCAGTTTTGGTTTCTGTTTCTGTTCCGGTTTCCGTTTCGGCTCGGGTTTCTGTTTCGGTTTCGGTTCCGGTTCCTGCTTCGGCTCTGATTTCGGTTTCAGTGTCGGTTTCGGTTTCGGTTTCAGCTCCGGTTTTGGTTTCCGTTTCGGTTTCCGTTTCTGTTTCTACTTCTATTTCTGTTTCTATTTCTGTTTCTATTTCTGTTTCTGTTTGTTTTGGTTTCAGTTTTGGCTCCGGCTCCGGATTCGGTTTCGGTTTCGGTTTTGGTTTCGGTTTCGGCTCCAGCACCGGTTTCGGTTTCGGCTCCGGCTTCGGTTTCGGTTTCTGTTTCTATTTCTGTTTCTACTTCTGTTTCTACTTCTGTTTCTATTTCTGTTTCTATTTCTGTTTCTGTTTGTTTTGGTTTCAGTTTTGGCTCCGGCTCCGGTTTCGGTTTCGGTTTCGGTTTTGGTTTCGGTTTCGGCTCCAGCACCGGTTTCGGTTTCGGCTCCGGCTCCGGTTTCGGTTTCGGTTTTGGTGTCGGTTTCAGTTTTGGTTTCTGTTTCTGTTCCGGTTTCCGTTTCGGCTCGGGTTTCTGTTTCGGTTTCGGTTCCGGCTCCTGCTTCGGCTCTGATTTCGGTTTCAGTGTCGGTTTCGGTTTCGGTTTCAGCTCCGGTTTTGGTTTCCGTTTCGGTTTCCGTTTCTGTTTCTACTTCTATTTCTGTTTCTATTTCTGTTTCTATTTCTGTTTCTATTTCTGTTTCTGTTTGTTTTGGTTTCAGTTTTGGCTCCGGCTCCGGATTCGGTTTCGGTTTCGGTTTTGGTTTCGGTTTCGGCTCCAGCACCGGTTTCGGTTTCGGCTCCGGCTCCGGTTTCGGTTTCTGTTTCTGTTTCTGTTTCTATTTCTGTTTCTACTTCTGTTTCTGTTTCTATTTCTGTTTCTGTTTGTTTTGGTTTCAGTTTTGGCTCCGGCTCCGGTTTCGGTTTCGGTTTCGATTTCGGCTCCGGCTCCGGTTTTGGTTTCGGTTTTGGTGTCGGTTTCAGTTTTGGTTTCTGTTTCTGTTTCTGTTCCGGTTTCCGTTTCGGCTCGGGTTTCTGTTTCGGTTTCGGTTTCGGCACCGTCTCTAGCTCCGGTTTTGGTTTCGGTGTCGGTTTCGGTTTCGGCTCCGGCTCCGGTTTCGGTTTCAGCTCTAGTTTCGGTTTCGGTTTCGTTTCCAGCTCTGGCTCCGGTTTCGGTTTCTGTTTCTGATTCGGTTTCGGTTTTGGTTTCGGTTTTGGTTTCGATGTCGGTGTCGGTTTTGATTTCGGTCTCTGTTTCTGGTTTCAGTTTCGGTTTCGGTTGTGATTTCGGATTCGGCTTCGGTTTCGGTTCCGGCTCCGGTTTTAGTCATCAACACGGTTTTTCTCTAAGAGCGCCTGAAAATTACAAGCCTGCACGACATTATTCACAAAGTTAATCTATAATACAACTCTGTTTTTTTCCTCGCAACTGTGATGAAAAACGTCGTATGCATGCGTGTGCATTTATCATTACACTCTCGGCTCCCATAACGCGCATTACCGTCTCAAGTGTAATGATCAACTTTGCACACATAAATCATAATGTACTATTTATTGAGTACACTAGATTACAGGAGCTATCGGTAATCAAATTCCTATTACCTCGGACACGAGGTAATAGGAATTTGATTACCGAAAATGGGTGATTTTATCCCTTAAAGCGACCTCTTTCTTAGATACTAGAATGAATGAACTTTGTTGTGAATGAGTCTGTAAGACTACTATGTACAGTAAGAGTATTTTCAACATGGGAGTAGCTATATACAATAAATTACCCCGAATTGTAAAAGATATACATTCAATTAACATTTTCAAGGCTAAATTGAAAGATTTGCTTGTTAGTAAAACATATTACAGTATTAATGAATTTTTGAACGATAAGGATTTGAAATGAAATGTTAGTATGAATCTGGCTGGTTGCAAAGACTATAATATAAGTATTAGTATCTACAAACCGCACTTTGTTGCAAGACTTGCAAACGCCCTTACAGGGTTCATGTACCTATCTTATAAGCTTAGTTATTAAGACCTGACACTGAAACTGTACATGAATGCAAATAAATAAATTTGAATTTGAATTTGAATTTGTTCATTACAGTTGCAGTACCAATAAAACTCCAAATTATGTTATTGTTTATTAGTCCAAAATGTATTAGTTCGGTGTAACACTGCACTGCACAGTAATTAATGTTAAAAAACAATGTTTTTTGAGTATTGCAGTAGGTTAAGATCCAGTGCTGTCTTCATCAGTATTGTTGCTGGAGCAGCGATTATATGCAAATGAGATGTCATAACAAGTGAATAATTACGGCCAACCACGAGTCACCCTTACGGACGAACCACACAAATTGGATTTACGTGAAAAGCGAGTTTTAACAGCGACCAGCGACATGGCGACGTTAATATAAAATATGTAGTTTTGATCACGAAAAAATACCCTCCATTTTTTCATGCTTTTATTGTGGAAAAATGAAACTAAAATGGATATAAAATGCGTGACACTTTTTTATTGACAAAATTAAAGCCCAATACAATAATACCTCCATCGTATTGATACGTTATAAATTAGGTTTAGCTCTATCGATAAGAACTAAGAAAAAAGCAAAATCCATCGCACCAAAAGCTTTTATAAAATGCAAATTTACAAATATTCGTTCAATAAATAGGCTAGATTCCTGCTAATAAAAGTGAACAAGTGAATATAATTTTCATGAAGTAGGTTAAAAATTAATGCAAAAAAAAGTAAAATCGGTAAATAAATCACGGAGTAATAAGCTTAAAAAAAGTGTCTCGTGGGGGCATCGCCTGTCCCTTTCTCGCATAACAGAGTTTCCCCACAATTACTATACTGAACACTGAACAGGTATCTTCTAGGCAAGCATACACCACCGTAGGCTGCGTCATCACTTACCATCAGGTGAGACAGTGGCTAATACTATGCCTATAAATTATTTTAAAAAGCTATGAAAACACGTCATTGTGACGTCACATGCCAAAGAGATTGTAATTATGTAAACCTACCACAGCTTAGTAATGAGGTACTATGAAGGACCATACACTGACGTCAGTGCACGTTTGAGCTGTCTCTTTCTATTCCTGTATTTTAAAATGCTTGTAACGTAGTTATTTTTTGAGATATATAATTTTTGTTTTCATGACTGTTTATTTTTTGGGTTTTTCTGGTTTTTTTTTTACATATGTGCAATTTTAAAAAGTAGTCATTTAGCCTATTGCGTGTTGCTAAATATTTTCCTCAGCTTTAAACTATGTTATTTCTTCCTATCGTCAAGGCAGTTAACCTACTTAGTCCTAAATAATAACCTCTACCTATTAAAATTTCTAACCTATTCATATTATAATAGTCTCATTAACATACCGTCGCAGCGGTTTTCAGGAAAGCCCCGATGGAAATTGCGAGCCACGTCGGGGGGCAACGTGACCAAGCATGCTGCGTTAAGGGGTGCTCGGGTCGTTATGCTAATACACACAAACCTAAAGAAAAACGGGTAAGTTACTTGATAAATACATTCAAATATCAACTTTATACACTTGTCTTTGAATTTCGATTGCTTTGACGGTGGCGTGTTGATAGAATGGTTGAATCTCAAAACGTAGCAAAGGCCTGCGTGTCCGTTGCCGCGGTTGCGATAGCGGGAAAATGGACGGTTGACTACGTTTATGGCTTGCCCGCTGGTGCTCGGATTTAAGGCATATACTTACCTTACACGCGGTCGTAAATACACCAAACTACACGAACGGTACGACGCGATAAAGTACCTTAATAAGGCTTATTCTCTTACGTAGCGCCGGCTTCGTGTATATAGACGACGGAATTAAATGTCCTAAGCAATTTTATACAATGTACTTTTCTATGCGTAGAGTATAACAAATAGTATTTAATTCTGCTGAAATACATATACTTATATATACAGATATTTGATATTTTTAGATATATTTTCTATGCTACAGTATAGGTTAGTTCAGTACAACATGAGATTTCTTAAATGACTATATCTTTATTTTCTTAAAACATTCGTGAGAATATCTACAAGAATAATGGGGTAGCGAGTGAATGGATCCCCTTGAGGTTGAATCTCTTTCATATTGTTAAAAAGAAACCTTTCCGTACCGTAAGTACTAGGTATAAGCTATTCGAAAAAATTTACAAATATTTATAAGAACAATGTAAAAAATCACAACAAAAATACGGAAGTTTCTGCGGTTTTGCGGTTTATTGCTTGAAATGGAGTAAAATATACCTAATAAGTATGCGTATGGAACGTTACAAAAGATAATGCACGGGCAAGGTCAGACTTTGTTCGAGAATAAAGCTGTTTATATCCGAGCGGCTGACATGGGCCAAGTGTTGTGGCTTCAGCATTGATTTGTATGGAGCCCTTCATTTACTACGCAATTACTCTACTACTTACTATTCAAAACATCTTTTCTTAGATACAACGCAAGAACTAATTGAACTTAATTAAAACGGTGTAAATTGCGTTCAATAGAATCAAATCTGGTGAGCGGCACCGCGTAGACAATGCGAGTTTCCCCATTGTTCCGCGGGTGTTTAACTGATATTACGCGGAACCAAAAGTAATTTAAAAACCGCTAAACTACAGCTCTCACACCGTGAATTTAAGACACAAAAGTAGAAAATGCGGTGCGAGATGAAGCCTTTTGTGGTCACAGCGTTTGATCTGTAATTAGGGAGGTTAATAGCATAATGGCTTGTAACGGTCTCAATCGAATGCCATTGTGTTTTTGTACGCGCCACAAGCACCTCAATAAATTGAAACCGAAAAATCGAGAAGTGTGCGTGCGTCCTTTTCACTAATATCTTTCTAATGTTCTATAATTAGATTAACGCCGGGTAGTTATCAAACCTCTAAGAACTTACATTTTAGCTATCTCGTATGGGGGTTTTGTTGAACTCTACTATAAGTAATAATTTGTTTCTGCAGATGCTTATTAGGCTTATTTTTTAATATTTTTACGGGATTTCAAATATAAAATATACGTGATAATTTGATATTAATCTGTATTTAAACAAGTAAACAATTTTATATTATTTTATTTTTCGGATTAATTCCTAACCGTTCTTTAGTTTTTTTTACATGGACATGAAAACTGACAGTTTAGGGTTTTTCAAAGCCCAACGTCCATCAAGTCAAACTCACATCTAATTGAATTTTCCTGCCGACATGTAAATCATATGAATAAATTGAAATCCGAGACTACGATCATTCCTCAATACTGCAGGGGTGTTCAATTCTTAGGCTTTTTGCGGAATGTCGCCGTCGGCAGGTGCGGTCCGGGGCCGCTCGACGCTAATGAACACAATGAAGACGTATTCCTACGAGTATATCCGGCGTTGATCGATTGATTTACTCGCTGCCACCGCGCTCGAGCTTTTTGTCACGGAATATTTGAGGAGACAGTGCCTTGGATTACATTTTTAAGATCTCACGTCAGATCAGATCATACTCACAAACTCCTTCAAAACCCATTTGGATGTACGGGATTTGTGCTAATATGCAATTGTGGGGCAGCGCTAACAATAAAATTGTTACATGTCATTGTGTCAAAAATGCATAATAATTATGATATACTCAGAGCAATTAACAACGCAAGTACCGTGGTACATACACACCGACTCAGATATACACGCAAACTTGGTAATGAATACAATCAAGGAGAAAACTAAAGTCACTCACAAAACTTACCTAATAGAAAGGCTAAAGAGACTCCTCAATACATATGCACTAACTGTAGTTCTATACGCCATTGCTATTGATATATTGATAGTCAAGGATAAGTACTCTTTCCCTCCATATGGAGGGAAAGAGTACTTATCCTTGACTAGCAGACAGACAGAGCCTAATTTTGGTTGAGTAGGTACGTATTCTAATACTGGAGGATACACTCAAAAAACAACACCTCCCATCACGACAAATGCACTGACTGCAGATGAAGACCTGAAAAAAGTGAGCAAACGAATGTTTCGGCGCCGCAGCAAACTTCCCCTCTGTTTGCAGTAGTCAGCAAGTTTTAATTGGATAATTGGACAAATTGTATTTTCTCTTACCTGTGTCTAGTAGGTATCCATGACATTACCTACCTATAGATAGGTAGGTATCGTTCTTAGTGATATTTTTAGTATGATTCTTTATTGTGTTGTATAGTGTATTGTATTATGTTCTGTTAATTAGGTTATTACCTATCTCTTATATTTTATTTCTTGTCAAGTAACCTACTTAAGTTTGTACTTTCTGCTCTCTATCTTTAACATGGAATTTTACAGTATAAAGTAAATCCGTAATTGGATGTAAGTTCTAGTATTAAGTGAAATTGTACACTGAGAAAAATGACTTCGGTACTTCATTAAATGTTAACATGAAGAATAATATTTTATTCCGACGCCTACAATATTATCATGCTCATGATGAAGTATAAGTCAGTCAAATCAATTTACGGTTCATCACTACTAGTTTAAGGGAATTTAATGATTGGTTATCATTATTGTTTATCATTTAAAACTTAAGTTACATAATATTGAATTGTCGGTTCTAACTTGGTGTTTTATCGAGAAGATCACGACAATTTGAAAGTTTGTCCTGATAGAGATGTAAGCACGACAATTTATAAATAAAATACCTTGCATGAATCCGTAAGTTAATAGAAAATATCATATTTCATGATAAACTATCGTGACAGTGTGATTTCATGATAAACTTTCGTGACAGGCACAATAGAATACATTTTAACGGATTTTTACGGGAAAAAGAATGTGTTAAGTGCATAATAGTCATTATCAACAGCATGAAGTCGTCCATTGCTGAACATAGGCCTCCCCACGCCACTTTGAGTGGCTGCTTGCTTCGTGCATCCATCGACTCGCCACGGTTTTAACCAGATCGCCGGTCCACCTAGCAGGGGCCGGCCTACGCTGAGTCTTCCGGTTCGTGGTCGCCACTCGAGAACCTTTCTTCCCCAACAGTTGTCAGTTTTACCTGCCCATTGCCATTTCAACTTGCTAATTCTAAGGGCTATTTTATTAATATAGAACAATATCGAAGTATTTACTTGAGGCTGTGTAAACTAGATGGCGTTAGTAGAAAAGTTAGCACGCGGTGGTGTTTTGTTCGTAGCAATTAAGTAGGTTTTGTTAAATGCACAGTTTTATTAGAGTTTTTGGTATCTTGGAATTCACAGTTATCATTACAGTACCAACAAACTATTATAGATGGTCATTGCATCATATGAGTTTATCATGAGTAAAATATGAGGAAGCTCGTTAAACCGCAATGACCGTAATGAAAAATATTTTCAAGTTTCCTTTAACGTTATTAGAAAATATCGTTATACTATTGTGATGTACAGACCAATTTAACATCGAAATAATGACTCCATACCATTACTTCTACAATTTCTATCATTCCCATCATGATGTCTCGTCATTACCGTTTGAAGTGTTCAAAGAGTTCGTCATGATAATTTGTCATGACGCGTAACGATAAAACATGAGTATACAGCACTTAGCAATATCGTGCTGTTTTCTGATGTTTAATGGTGACGTCTGTTCATGATAGTTTTTTATGATTTACATACAAATTGTTCGTAAGAACTCTTGGTCCCTTTTTGTCGGGAATACGGATAAAAGTGCCGGAATTCCTTTCAAATTGTTCGTAATTCATGAAAGTATTTTTCTCAGTGTACCTTACCTTAAGATCTGTGGATTTTGTGAAATAAATAAATAAATAAATATTCTAATAAAAATTCGCCATGGCAACAAAAACTATGAAATTGTAGAAGCCGTACGCGAATAATAACATCCATACATACATCCAAACAGATGAAAACAAACGTCAGTTATTCTAAAAACTTCACTTGTTCCGATCGTTTGGTCCAGGAAATTGTAGAGATTTATTTTGCCATGAGATAGAGCAAGCTTCAATAACGTAGTGTGTGTGAGTTGAACCCGGCAACTTGTCCTAAACTTCATCACGGTCTACTTCCACCGTGTTCGATGTTTCTGTATTCGAATGTCGCTCGCCATTTGCATATCGAAACCGCGGGGAACGAATTTTAAACAAGACGAACGATGGGAGCTCTGATGCGCTAGATACCGTACTTAGCCGAGGGGATATGACGATTTGCATATGACGCCGAACCGCTTTAGGGTTATTAATTTAAGCACATGTTACAAATTACCCAGATAGAGCCGTGCATGTCATTCAAATGACACTTTTTGCTATGTTTTCCAATCGATAAACCATTGTAAAACAATAATTTGCTTAAAACCAAGTAGGTACTTAAATATTGGGTTAGATAATATAAAATAAGCTACGACAAATATTTATAAGTATGGCGATCTTAGTCAAATTGTTATTCATAAAGTTAAACTTATGCCCGCCTGCGTTAAAACTTTCGACTTCTATATAGGATCGCAATTACCTATTTTTCTTGGATGTACCCAAGTACGTAGCAGTAGGTAGGTTCGTAATAGAGGGATAAATGCGAACTTAGCTGTCAAACATCAGTGCAGACGCGTTACACGAGCCTAACTCCAAACTCAAAAATCAACAATCGCTTTATAATAATCTGCGTTTCAACTTACTATATGGAACTTAGATATTGCAAGTATAAATAAAATACACGTAAATTCAAATATACTCCATACACTGTATATACTTATAGAACACTTTATATCTAAACTACTAGTAGAACAGGGCCTTTACAAATAAAATTCTACTAAACACACCCAGTTACAGTCCATGCACATGAGTCTACGATGCAGATCGCAAGCTTAGTACAATCAGCGAGTCACCGCATTGTCGCAAATTACCATCCAAAGCGTATAGTTAGTAGACTACAATGATGTGCATGTGCACTCTAAACAATGACTGGATCTTGATGGGGCGACACGAACATTGTGCGCTCATTTACGTAATGCAATCAGTAATGGCAAGCCATAGCGCAGAAACTGGATATAGATTATGAACTTTTGTTTTAGGTACCTGTGCTAAAATGGGCATACGTTTGACAACATCTCACCTGATGGTACGTGACGAAGTTGTCTAAGGTGGAGCACGTTTGTCCATGAGATGCCCATTCACTCGTAACTTGAACAGACCTAAGTTGTACCCAGGAGGAAATACTGTTGCTGGAAGAGCATTCCATTCCTTGGCCGTTCGGACTATGAATGACTCAGCAAAACACTTAGTGCGAACTGGTGGTACACTTACGACGTACGGATGTAAAGAATCACCAAGCCTTGTAGTTCTATGAATTAACTGATGTAGAGGGCCAGATTCAACACACACAGTGACATTGTAGTCATTTACGTGAATAACATTCACTGCGGTCACTACTTGGATGAGGAAACAAAGAGTGATATGTACAACTACACGCTGAAGCGCTACCGAGCTTCAGAGGGCACGTTAAGCCGTCAGTCCCGGCAGAAACCTTTGGGTGGCCTAAAAATTCTGACAGCAGAGCTGACCACTTGCCTAAACGAGAAGAAGAAGAAGATTGATACCGTGGTTTAACGTATAGATAACAGAAATAGATGGGTAGGTCCCAATCCAACGGATCCCATCAAACGGATCCCACCTATTGTTTTTTGCAACTGATGCTATATAATAGATTTGTCAATCGCAACTTAATAATAGAGCTTGTACACTCCTGCAAAAAAAACAACTTGAATTGTAATACCGAATTAAACGTACTTATTTATAAACATTCTGCACTTAGAAACTATCTAATCATATGCGTTACGTATGCCTTGTTATACGTACTCATTAGTGTCTCTAGCAAATAATACAAACACTCATAACAATCACTTAAATACCACCCAGGAACAAACTAGGCAACGCTTAACATAAATACGCGGCTAAATATAGGTACAAGATTGGCCGTAATATCTTCATCGAATTGACGATAAAAACATTGAAATCATTACTGTTTTTGAAAGCATTTTGCTCAGACGAAGGAACTATAAAGAGAGGATCGGCCCCGGTGTCAATCGAGGTAATTAACTTGATCGACCCGACTGTTTATTTAAAATTAGTTTTCAGCAAAAGTGCTCAAGGGTTGCTAAATAGTACGCATTTGTTTTTTAGTTTTTTTTGTACCATCTGCCCCACCCCTCTCAGCGCCATTTGAAGCCATCACCGGGCCCGTCTGATGGCAGTTTTTTCTTCATCATCCCTGAAGCTTTTGTTCCGTCATCGACCAAGTCAAAATAATGAATCTTTTATTTGTAAGTACCTACATTTTCCTCTATACCTAGGCATACAAGTTTTCTTTATTTAGTATTTTTAAGATGGCGCAGAAAGTCCACCTTATAATCTTGTTTTACCTAAGGAAAAACTGGTTATGATACAGTCCATAACTTTTAAAAGTTTTTCTTTTTTTTTTCAATAACCACAGATTTCAGAAAAAGAAATACTAACTGCGAGCAAGAAAATGCATAATTTACCCAAAAGCTTGCGACTTTTAGATTAACTGAGGTAAAATAACTAATGTAAGTATAGAAATACTATTTTACTAGAAATCACTAAAAACTTCATCAATAGGTTTCGTTTCGTAGAAAAAGTTAGACTAACCTATTTTTAAACTAATCGCAAACGACTTAATAGAATGAAGTCTATAGACAGCAGGCTATTTGAATGCAAGTAGACTATATTCTACTATACTACTATGTAAACCGATGGGAAAGAAAGGTTCTCGAGTGGTGACCACGAACCAGAAGACGCAGCGTATTTATCGCTCTCTATTTTCAGCAGTGGACGTCTTCAGGCTGATGATGATGATGATGATGAGACTATAGTCTACTTGCATAATGAAATAGTCTGTCTATGACGATGTTTAACATTTCTTTCTAATCTTTCCTATTTGCGCTGAGCTTCCTGATTTTAGAACTAACTATATAAGGTACCTAAAAAAATATGAGTTGGTAATTATGCAAAACAATGTAAAACTGTTATGTTAATGTGTTGTCTGGACGATTTAGCACCCCCCGTGTATCTGTAGACATTTGTAACTGGTTAGCGGAGGGGTTACTATATCTTTATCGTCATCTACAACAAATATCGTCACTTAGGCCTTTTATCGATAAGTACCTACTTGTTTTATGACCGTTTATGTTGTTATGTTAACTTTAATTGGTATTAAACAGTGATAATTGTTGTATACCGTATGTGGTGGGTAACAAATGCGCTGCAAATTACTACACATACAAGTCACAAGTCACAACTCACAACCAACAATAGGTAATTTTAAAAAGTTAGTTCCTTAAACTAGGGTACCTTCTCGTTTTTAGAGCTCCGTACTATTCCGTTTATTTATAGAGGAAACAGTTTTTTATACGCGAAAGGTTAACAGCTTATGAAAAGGAAGCAAGGAAGTATGTTAATCCAAAATCAATATTTCCTCATCATCAACAGTTTGAAGACGTCCACTGCTGAACATACGCCTCAAGTTAGAGCGCCACTTTGAGCGGTTGCTTGCCACGTTGCGGTCGTTGGTCCACCTATGGGGGCTGTGACCTAATACGCTGCGTCTTCCAGTTCAACAATTACCTACTCAACATTGCATCAATATTTACCTACTTTTTAATTCTCATTCTGACAATTTACGTCACAGCTCTGCTCAGCTCAACTCACCCTGCATCTTCCACCGGCACTGTGGCGGATAGCATTAAGTGCAGTTACTGCCTGCCACCTCGTGGTGGAAATTCGTTGAGGAAGATTGTAATAATGAACTAGCAGATGAGTTCTAGCAGTCTGATTATATTTCATTCAAACTGTGTCAAATAACACATCATCACTTCCCGTCAGGTGATATGTTGTCAAATACCTATGCCCATTTCAACATTAGGTAGCTAAAATTAAACTTCTCAAGAAATTTCCGAACCACCTTGGAGTAAACGGAGTCAGATTAATATTCTATTAAGTACAGTACCTACAAATAAATAATAAATATTTTTTCGTAGATATACTTGATATTATAATGTCGTTTACGTATATACATAATACCTACATATTTGGAACATATACAAAATTATTATAAGATATTTATGATCTAAGCGCCCATAATAGGCATAAAATAAACAAAAAGTACCTAAATCTCAAGGTGATTGGTTGTAACGCATAAAAACTGCTATCATATTGGTAAACTGGTAAAATACATCGTTTAATTCAAACCGATTCTATAATATTGTTATACCTACAGAAAACAAAAGTTGATGGTTACCAAAATTTTAAAATGTATTAACCCTTCACCGGCTACATTTGAATATATTAGATTAAACCCCTAACTCAGTTTTGACAAGCTGCTAATCTTATTCAAACACCTTGCGATACTGAGATATGGACATTTAGAATGCGTTAGACTCAGGGCCGTTGATAATTTGAAGGGTTTGAGTTAAAAAGAATCAGACCAAAATGATATCCATAGACAGGTGCTTCTTCGAGTTAGTTATAGAATGGGTTATAAACGTTCTAAACGAGACTCAGTGTTACATAAATGTCGAAAATGTTGCAGGATGAAGCATTAAATCTCCTTATAAAGAGATTTGTTTACATATTAGGTAGTTGATCAGTGTGTTTTTTCAATAAGGTGTTACCTATGTAAGTCTCTTACAGACTCATGACATAATATGCTCATCTGTACCTACTAAAGTTAGGCAGCACCTATGTTCGCACTTAAATATCCCTTTAAGACATACAGACCTACTTCAATGCATTTGGATATTTCACAGAGGAATAAGTGCGACTTAAGAGCTATTAAACTTTAGTGGAGACAAGCATAAGTGGCGTAAAGTAAAATTAACACAAATAAAAAAAATATAACGAAGACCATAATTTTTCTCGCTGCAAGAAAAAGTACCTAAAACACTGTAAAATAAGAGTGATTAAATTATAAAAATAAAATGCAGCCGTCTAATTCATGGGCGGAGTGTTTACCCCAACGTAATTAAAACCACATCAACCGAATCCCACCGTTTCCTGACGACCACCGTGACCATCACTCCTCATATCTAATACCTACTTATTTCACCCACTAATATTACGCATACAATTATTTTTATTACCTGACCAGCATAAGCGGACACCCAATTCAACCAACTGGTGCCTAAAAAGTTTAAAAACTTGTTTGCATTATGTGCTAGACAATTGCAAGTTTCATGGGTCTTCCTTATATGGACGGATGTGTAAATTAAAATTGTATATAAACGTACTTCGACGCTCCAAAGAAAGGCATCGATGTGGCGATAAGCAGAACGGGCAACGGGTAGCCATTGTTTTAACATGTGAAAATATGTTTCATTCATTTGAAGATATTAAAATTTTAACCGTTTATAATTTGATTTTAATTAATACGTAGTACGTAGTTATAAGATTTCTGATAACAGAATGTTTGTACTGTACATTTTATACCTGTTCACTTTTGTACACTTTTGATTTACTTAAACTAAAATTATCAACAAAAGTATATTTTTATAAATGTGCTGTTACGCAAAAACTTTGAACACTTTCAGTACGTTTTACCTTTGCGATACTAAAAAGAAGCAAGCACATAGTATTAATGTGACAGACCCTATAGGTATTTCTATGTGATAGACATTATACAAGTTGGCTTCTAAGTGGCTTTTTAGACAGTAAATTATACAATTACATTTACCTGCGCATACAAATAGCGACGTCTAAATAAGGCATTGTGCTCACGAGCCAATGAGGGCGGCAATAAAGTGCTAATTGCGCGCGGAGGGGAATGCTCGTCCGTGCTCGCCAATGGGTAAGCATTAGGGGCATTTACATAAGGCATGCCCATCGAACGAGCATTTGGTGATAACAGTACTCTATGTGGTAGAATACATTATTAAGGGCTTGTGCAAGGCCAGCGCAAATTCACGTCAAAGCCACAGAATAGATGTACAGTACTAGGCCAAAGCGGGGATGAGCCAGGGGCCGAGCGGCAGGGGCGGTCTAAGTTAAACTGGTTCCAACGCGCAATAGCTTAGGTAATTTATTATTACACTGAATATAAAGGGTATTTTAAAAATCCGCTATACATAAGCCCTCCATTATATTTAATTCAACTACTACAAAAAGTATCATGATCTTATTTAAAGTATTCATTGAATAATCGCTGTTTATTTGTACGGTTTGGAGGTAACTTTGTAATTTTTTTCTATCGAGAAAATTTTATTAATTCGTGTTTTCACTATACATTTGCAGTAGCATTAGTCCTGGACTTTACCATATATTAATTTCAAAGTCATTGTTGCAATATTGTTGACAGGATACTGCTTCAAGCTAAGCCGTTTTAAGCAATTTGGCGTTGTATTGGCTCTTAATGACTCACGCGTTTTTAAATACTCTCACATAAATATAGGTACATAATGTCGTATGTCCTACATAATTTAATGACGCTCAAAAATATTAAATACTGTGCATGTACCTAGGTAGGTATGACCATTTTAATGAGATAATATTTATACTCTATTTTTTATTAGACGGAGTACCCTAAACTGACAGATCGAAATGTCACTTATGAAAATAATGTTGATGCGATCTTCGATGAATCTAGTTTAGCTCCTACAGTTCAAAAGAGCGGAACTATAATTTGTCACTACAACAATGCCACTTCTTTTAATTCGAAATACTCTCGCCACTATTTTTTTGGTTTTGGCGCTCGACAGTACAGACGATTCTTCCGATACTGAATAAAATATAAAGATATAAAAATTATAACTAGTTCTATTTTGTTAATTTTGCAATTTTTATTACATAGTCCACTAGCAGCGCCCCGCGGTTCCACCCGCGTTCCTACAGGAACCGTTCCCGTTTTCGGGATAAAAACTATGTTTTAATCCGGGGTCTAAGCTACCTCCATACCAAATTTCATCTAAATCCGTCCAGCTGTTACAGCGTGAAAGAGTAACAAACATACACACATACGCACAAACTTTCGCCTTTATAATATTAGTGTGATGTGATTTTTGCACAAGCCGCTAATTAATGTGAATCACAATCAGGCAGGAATTACGATTTTTAGGAAATGTTTAGAATATAAAAGATTGGAATAGATCACCAAACTGAAATGAATCAGTGTACTAGGTATATCTTTTTTACCCAGCACTAATTAGGTATTTTTCATGAAAAACAGGCAACACCCGTAATGGGGTATAGTAGCATTTTTATTTATGGCAATTTTACACGTTTAGTTACCTACAACTTCAAGAAAAACCAATAGTAGGTATCATATAGGTACATAATACATGCGGTTTGTAATAATCCCTATTACTTACCACCTAACCTTATTACCTTACATTTAAAAACACCATGTTATGATAAAGTCTGTACATTTGGGAAGAGCGGCATATCATCAAAGCTGAAGACGATTTTAAAATGTATGTTAATTGTTTACCGTGCCTTATGTGCACCTTACCACAAGTTATTATGTGGCAACAACAACGGTCTACCATAGACCTTACAATTGTGTTTCATAAAATCCATAAATTGTAACTACACAAAATACACAAAAAATGCCTAAGTAAATGTCTACCGTTTCAATATAATGATATGACAATAATTATAATCATGATAGTGATCTGAAATCTATTTGAAGTATATAGGTAGATAGTAAGGTAAGCTCAGTTTAGCCTTTTAAATGTATTTATTACAATTATAAACGACGGTTAACTTCACATAGAAGCGTTATGCCTGAAATCATACTGAAACATTTATATAATACATTTCAAAACAATTTCATGAAAACAGAGAAGTCTCAGTGCCTGTTCTAATATTATCCTAGCCCTAAGTTCTCTAAGACACGGAAGCCTGCTACTGTGTGACTCCATTGTACTACCATAGAAAAGAACAGAAGTCAAGCGTAAGTCAGTGTACTAGCTTTGTACTAAGTTAACTATTTTAACACACGCACACTGTCACAGTTTGTCAATAAGAAAACCGACTACTTAGATACGAGTTTAAATTGTTGGTGATTTAGTATATTTATGAATTTGTAGACGTAGAAAAAAGGTCTGTTTATAACATGGTATTTTTTACACGCAAGCAAGTTTCTTATGAAAACCTTATATTTTATATCATTGTTTTTATATAACTATAAATACAGAAGAATGCATGCATTTTTACTTAACTCCATGCTAAATAAGTAAATACTATCCATCTAAAAATGTAAAAAAGGACTACTGCAAACTGCAGTCCAACGATTCTAGGCTGCCCCAACTTCTGATATCCAATATCCAAAACATGACTAGCTTGGGTACTATTACGTGACCATGCTGTGAGAGGACGGCGAGTTCTCTTCAATTGGTTATCACACTTGTTCGTCGCGCTCACTGCTCAAACGACGCCGCGTCATTGTCACCTGTCTACACTAAGCATTACAATACCCCGACGATGTGCTCGATAGTCAACAAAAAACGCGCTGTTCAAAGGACTAATGAGGTGAATTTAAACACGATTTAGGTGAACGCCTACTTGTATAGTCAAATGTAGTTTTCAGAGTAGTTTAGTCATGGTGTCATTATAGAAGAAAAAAATCATTTTTGTCGTAATCACTAGGCTTTTGTTTGTAATGTTAATGAGTTATTATTAGAAAAAAGGCTTGCCTTTCGCCGTCGAATTTGAAGCAAATCCTTTTCTAACCTAAAATTCCAACATGCCACAATTTTGTATATTCACAATAGATATGTCACATAAATCATAACATCAAGTTAATCCCAGGTCACACAATTGAATCCTCGTCAATCGCGGTCACACCGTCCCTCTCAAAAAAATAATTTACGACCTCAAAAAAATGGTAAACAATATACGGCAATGTGTCAAAATACTCCACACAATACGATCACCGCCTTAAAGGAAGGTCGAAGTGCTCATAATAACTCAAAGAAACCCACTTACAAGAGTGAATAACAAAAGATGTCGCCGCTGCATAAAAAAGCTATGAACTTCTGAAGCAGTTAATAGGGACCACGCACAATAGTGCCCAGCGGTGGTATGACCCTTCAATGAAGTAACCCACTAATTCATATTTTATACGGTGTCCACGGCGAAGGGGTTCGTTTTATGAAAAAAGCTTTTCTTAGCTTTCGTGATCTTGTCGTCATGGAATGAAGCATTGAATGGTATGATGAGGGCAAAGCGAATGCCTTATTTATAAAAGTTTTCAATAATATTTTGGAATATAAGTGGCGCTGGTATGGTTAATAAGAGAATTAAGTTTTTAGTAATATATCTAATTGTTTGTTCAATTTTACAAAACAATAAGACAATAATTAAATTATCCTACCTGAACTAAACTGCCCTAATTAACATGGGTGTCTTCAAGTGAAGAGTGAACAGGTATCTTCTAGGCAAGCATGCACCACCGTAGGCCGCGTGACCACTTACCAGGCGAGACAGTGGTCAAATGCTATGCCTATAAATTATTTAAAAAAAAAAAACAAAAAGTTTTTATTTAAAAAGTATTTACATTCAACGAAAAATCAAAGTGACCAAAATGCTGGCACTTGTTTGGCCCAACGCATCAGCATTGCAATTCAACGTGGCAATGCGGCCAGCATGTTGGGTACGCTACCTACCGGTAGTGGGCTGGAGCACTTGGACTGTCTATAGGCCATCGCGGCTATTATACAGTCCATAAGTGTTCTTTGTAGTAGATAGTGTAGCTAGTTTAGTTTAGTTTAGTTTAGTTTTTATTATTGTAGTAGTTAGCTTGAGTAATAAATGCCTTTATTTGCTTGCTCGTTAAAAAAAAACGAAAAATTAATTTTATAAATAACAATTTGAAATAGGTTTTGTGTAAACTATCGGATTTATTGAGATTTTTTTGTGGGTGAAATGATCACTTAGCCACAAAACCCTTAGAAAATACTAATCAATAGAAGAACTATATATATCTGATTATGTATTATGTTTGACTTGATTAAGTATTGCAGTGTACCTATTAAAGTGTTCTTTTCACTACTTACGGTCTGTCAAAATATATGGTTATTTTGAGTGATTACGAGGGTTCACTGTCGAAACTCATAAAATCGTTTGTCATAATTTTGTTACAAATAAAAATGTTACTTATAATCATCATTTCACATAATGTGATTTATTATACTTTCACTACATCTAATTTTCTTTATTATAAATCAAAATTAATAATAATCCAAATTTATAAGAATGAAACTCATAAGGCGTATATAACATAACAGTACAAATTTATAATGTTCTTTTACCATAACTAACTTTAAGCATAAAACAAAATATCAATAATACTGTAAATTAATGTGACTGGAACTGTTGATTGTTATATATATCCTAATCAGTTATAAAAACGTAGTACGGCAAGCCAATTTGCTCTTCAATCTATGCAGGCACTTCATCCAGTCAAAACAAACAAAATTAACGTGTGGACTGTGGGTAATTGTAAAATAACTTATATTTTCTCATGTTATGTTGATTTTGGTGTTGTTGGTGAACTTTGTGCATTATTTTAATAAATAACTTGAAATGTCTAATAAAAACACGTGTAAAATATTTAAATCAAATAACGGTAACCTGAAACTTAATATAGATGGTTTCTGTAATTTTTTAATATAAGGATAAGTGACTTCTGGCACTTCGCCGGCCGCTGCCGCGGCACGCTCGCTACGCTTCGCTTCGCTCGCTCGGCTCGTGCGTCGTGTGGTCACAGTTAACCTAACGCTCCTCCTCGCTTCGCTCGTCGTCGCACCTATTTATGACTTTGCCTTAGACTAGTATCTTAGTATCTTTAGGGTATACATGCATATGTATATAATGATTTAACTACCTCAAAATTATTATTATGTTAACTAAAAAATATGAAAAAGTCATTATGAACAATACAATTATGAATGCTGATTATTATGAAATTATAAGTAATGAAATTTATAATAAAAAAAAGTATGATAAAAAAATTCTTAACATTAACATTATAACATAATTTTTAATAAATTTAAACATTATTTGAATAAATTGTATAAGAAAAGATCAATATAAAAAGTAACTATTATGAACAAAGTTATTTATAAATAACCACCATTATAAATTTCATCATTATTAAAAATGAGGTATGTGAAATGAAATTATGAATAATGAAATTATTAGTACAGACGGTATCCCGATTACGAGTAATATGGAGTACTATGTGATTCTCGTGGCCAAACAAACTCACGAGCTCATCTCCGCAGTAACAAAGCTCAATCTTATTACTAAGGCTTGGTTATACCATCTACAGTTAACTAAAAACTACAGTCAACAATATAGTGTTGCCAAAATACGGTCATAATTTAATGCTTTTAATTATGTTAGTACCTATTTTAACTACGCAAGGTTAAAGTCTTAATTAATAAGCTGTCAATTATTGACGTAAATGTGACTGTGACTGTAACGACGATACGATGGTTACAGCAAATTTAACTATAAAATAGCAGTTTAACCGGGATTATGGTGCAACTCAGCCTTAGTCATCGGCTATTTATCAACATATTTTTGTGAGTACAACGCGCTCAATATTGAGCTCGAGACAATCAATGATAAACTGATAAAGAAATGGTACTAATGTAAATAAATGGTCAGCGATTTATTAATGTCCGCGATTGGCTAACTTAGTATGGAGTTGACTTAGTTTTACGCTCTGTCGTCGGGCTGTTTCTTTTGATGTTATCTCTAGTTTTATCCCTGTGCTGATGCGTGGTAATCATACTCAAAGCAAAGATCTAAATTCTTACCGTACTATAGGTAAATTATAAACTAAAGTGGCGGCCCGCATTTTCACTCGCAGCTATAATTATTTTTATATGACCCGCATTACTAAATGTTTTGCGTTGGCCTCGCGCGTAGGTAGTATAGGTAGGCATGAGTACTTTGTATCTGTGAAAAAAGTCTAATGACAAACAAACTTCAAGCCATGGAAAACCAAGCTTTCAAAGTAAGATTAATTTTAATGATGTAAGTACCTATTTTTCTTCATCAGTTTAGAATTAAATAACTTAATTCGAGCTAGCTAGTTAGAGTTAAGTTCTTATCTCCCTTGAATCTCTTGGCAGTCATTTTTTATTCGAATTTAAAGCATTTAATGTTTATACATATAAAGATTTTGCATGAGTCAAAATTATACTTTTTCCATTTTAAGTTTAAAATAAGATTGAATTTTGACTTATGTTGCTTTTCTTCATATTACAAAATAGGCATACAAGGTGAGTTTGAAATGGGGTATTATCCCGGAAGGGGTAAATTTACTCCCCAAGGTAGACAATGTTTCTTCTACGACTTTTCTAAATTAATAGATTTTCATTGAAGAAATGTCATCTGAAATTTATGTTCGAAGATAGCCCTAGTGCAGCTGGGTGGTTGAACTTTGTCCTTGGCCGAATGCGTTTCAATCAGTTTATCGACCTGTGTTTAGAAATGAAATTATAGTATATCTTGTTAACTCTCGTAGCGATCGCACGTGCAATTTTGTGAGTGGATTTATTTTTTAGTATGGAGGTTAGGAAACACGCAATTTCAAGTAAGGCTCTCACAACTTGTGGTCTATCATGGTCCCAGTCCCCCCTTTCGGGATAATAGCCCAATTCAAAATCAGATAGTATATTATAGTAATTAGAAATGAAACAAACCAAACATACATAATTTATATAACAACAAAGATCTTGATGTCTACTAAAAATAATCTATTCCATACTTGTGTGCCCAATAAGGTGGTGGAATGGAATACAAGCGCGCGCGCACCAACAAGTGAGCCTAACAAGCGGCCCGCACAACACATCTCACTGACGCTAAGCCTAAATTATAGCAGCCAGCAGAGACTAATCACTCATCATCCCGATATATACAGGGTGGGGTTATCTTGGTGTGTATGCTCAAATAGGTCTAAAAAACTGATACCGATAGGTCCTTTTAAATGGGTAATAAAAAGATAACTATACTGTTCGTTTAAATTCGCTTTATAAAAAAACATTGTAAATATGTATTCACATAAATAGGTACCTATAAACAAGAAGTTGTAGATACTTCCTCGCGCTAAAACCTAAAAGAGATTAAGCTAATTGCTAATAGTATGGAACGGTGAAAACGGAGTGCTTTGTTTTCTCGCTTCCGCTTCAAAATCGTTTCTGTAATAATAAAAAATATAAAAAAATATATATTTAAGTAATTTTTCCAAATTGGAATACTTAATCTTAAAGCTTTCGTAGATTTTGCTATTAGTCTGATAACCTACACTCATTTATTTCCGAAATTGTGCATTAAGTATTATTTTATCTGTCCCAATTCAATTCAATTCAATTCATTTATTAATAAGCGATTCACTTACATGTCAATAAATCCCCATCTCCACACTCTTTTTTTATCTGTAAGATAGCTATAAATAAATAAATGAAATAAATATAAATATGTGTGGACATTTCACACAGCGCCATCTAGCCCCAAACTAAGCATTATAGCTTGTACTATGGAAACCAGATAACTGATACAATACTTATATACTTTTGTTTGTAAATACATACATAGAATACAATATGACACCCAGACACAGAACAAACACCTATGTTCATCACACAAATCTTTGTCCCGGGTGGGAATCGAACCCACAGCCTACAGTTCAGAAGGCAGAGCTACTACCAACTGAGCTATCAGGCCAGTCAAAACTACTTTTAATGTTTTCTTTGACGCAAGTGATAAATAATTGTTCAGTTAAAATATTTTGTATAAAAACACAGTATTAAGGAAATAAATGAATAAATAATAATACCCAGAGTTAGTTTACTTATTAAATTCAACCTCTGTATATAAATGACTATAATCACTCATCAAGTCATTATACCGCGGTATTCATCCTCCTGTGATGTACTACAGTGGTCATTTAGCTTTATTTACAGAGAATACTGGCAATAAATGAGCATTAAGGATAAATAATTTATAACGTAGCATCCTCTATCTCAACCTCTTTTAGATACTCCTCCAAGTTTAATCAATAGATTATAAAGTTTTGTTAATGCAAAGCCAATATTAATACTTAACAACTTCACAGTTTTAAATCCATGAATTTTTTTTATCTATTACAGAAATATTCAACAATTAAGTATCGTTATGGGTAGCATCAGATAACACGTGGTCAAAAGCCGTTCTGTCAGATGGAAATAAATCCCTGCTAATATTTAAAATAAAACACCGGCAATTTTTTCTGTTTTTGTTATTTTTTTGTCTATTTCTATTTCACTTTAAAATGGATGAACCGAATTGGATAAAATTTTGCATACAGGTTCCTTTTGATTACCAGGATAAACATAGGATAAGAATTTTTTGCCGGGACATTGATATTTCTTGCGGAAAAACGCTACAGTTGCGGTTGCAATCGCTATATAAAACCGTCTATGAACATCAGAAGAGATAAATTATCAATGATTATGATAACGCCATTGCCATAGTTAAATCGCACCAGCCGTTGCAATAATGGCCAGCGAACAAATCTTGAACGTCCATGTAGTTTCTAACGACACGAGTAAGAAATTAGTCTTGACAGTAAATAGAGGTGTAATTCAGCGATGTTCGTGCTCACGAGTCGAGTATCGACAGCTTAATGGGCCTAGCCCTCGATCGGGATATCGTCAGGGTCTCGCTATCGAAAGTGACTCTAATACTCAATCCACCTTTTGGAAGTGTTGAACCATTGATAGCAGTGGATACGACACTGTTGATATGCCTATATCGATACTTCCAACTAGAAGTATTCTACTTTCCATCTTAAGTCACAGATATCACACAAATATGTACATGGATATCAGAATAAAGGTTAGGCGCCCGAACCTTTTACTTCTAAAATGTTGAATAGGGTACGTACAATCGTACACCTCCCGTCGACAACGCCAGCCATAAACTATAATTATTGACCACTTGGCTCAAAACCATCCATAGACCTTCCAATATCTTTTTCTGTATCCGGAACCTAAATTTTAAGAACCGTTCCTAATATTTTCCATTCTGCTTGTATGAGAATTTCCGCCAGCCCAGCCCTAGCAGCCGGTGAAGGCTCACTCATCGAGTTCAAAAGCCAAGTGCAGCAATCTGTTACCAGCATCGTAATGTCAGGGTTACATAACAAATGCTACAATTTCTAGCCGTACCCTGTTCTCGTTTAGAGCCCAACCCAAAGCTGTTACTGCTGCTACTAGTCATGTTAAGATACGCTTTATCTCACGATAGGGAAAAGCCATCATAAAAGATTTTAAATGAAAAAGAGTAAGAATGACAGCATCTGTGGTGTGGTGCAAGTCGACTCGTAACCCTGAGGCGGTGGGTTCGACTCCCGCAACAGGAGAAGTATTTGTATACATGAAAACAAAAGCGCAAATACTTGTTATGTGTTGTCCAGAGGTGTTGTGGGACCATGGTCCTCGTAGTTCCTTGATCCCTAGATACAAGGAATCCTAGTTAGGGTCAGGATCTATGTACTTATGTGATTGTTGGGCGTTATTTATTTATTATAATAACAATAATTTATGTGTAATGTACTGTTTTAGAAGCGGTAGCAAAAAGAAAAGTAAAATAGAGCTAGATCTGCCTGTGTAGAGCGATGGTGGCTGTGCGGTAGCATGTGTGCTTCGCAATCTTACGGCACCGGGTTCGATCCTTGGCCCTGTACTTGATGACTTATCTAGTAAGTTATGTGCAGTTTTCAATGCCATCGCTCCGTGCCTCGGAGAGCACGTTAAGCCGTCGGTTCCAGTTGTCATAAGAACATCTATGGCAATCGTTATGAGTAGCCAGAAGCCTGATAGCATCTGACACCTGATCTAACCATCTCTGTTACTGGTCCCTTATGGGTTGCGAGGTCAGCTGGCAGTGGATGATGACCTGCCTATAGAGGAAAAAAAAACCTGAAAAATCTCTTTTTTTTTAAATTTACAAACAAGTGAGTCGAGATAATCGGCCTAGTAACTATACACTTGGAAATGGGGTACACTACACTCTCCGGGAGTGCTCCTAGATCCCGTGGGATAGAGCAGCATCCAGGTTTGCGCCGTATTTTCCACAAGTAATATATGCTGTCGTGCCGTTGACTGCAGGAGCTGGCCAAGGAGTAGCAGTGATCAAGGTGTTTTCCTGTAAACCAAGCGAGCATTAGGACGCTGCATTAGAGACAAGGAGAACTAAAGTGACCGATATAGCTCTTAGAATTAGTAAGTTGAAATGGCAATGGGCAGGCCACATAGCTCGTAGAACTGACAGCCGATGGGGAAAAAAGGTTCTCGAGTGGCGACCACGAGTCGGAAGACGCAGCGTAGGCCGGCCCCCCACTCGGTGGACCGATGATCTGGTGGAAGCCGCGGGGAGCCGATGGATGCAGGACGCGAGCAGCCGCTCAAGGTGGTGCGCTCTGGGGGAGGCCTATGTTCAGCAGTGGGCGTCTTCAGGCTGTTAATGATGATTAGATACGTATAACTCCGGGAAAAGGGGAAATTCTAGTTTTGTGAGGTCAACTAATAGAAACAAGTTGGTGTTTGATATAGGCTACGAAATCCTGGTGGTCGAGAGAAGAATAGGTACCTATATAGTTTATTACCTGACTCCCTAAAAAGAGCGGTAACATTTCTCTAATGTTTGTATCTGAGTATAAATTATTCAACTGGTTTCTATAATTAATGTCGTTTCTTCTAGCCAAAACGTCTTGACTAATTTTGAAGTGCAAGCAGGTGTCATTATCATTAGATACGTCTGTTGGGAGTTTCCAATAAGGCTACATTTTTTGATAATAATACTTATGCATCGCTTGTAAAAAACAATAAAGCTGATTTTATATTGCACCAAGTAAGTAGACCCCCGGAAAGTACCAGCGTCATTTACCAACATGAAGATCAGCTTAACTTGGTTTTGTGGATCAGTTCAGATGATTGATTTACTCGTACTTATTTTTATCACTTGGCTAACGGATGTCAATCGAGTGGTGTTTTGGAAAACGATGTTTTGGAAGGTACACTGAATAGGTACTGCACCCATCACAGAGGTGCGAAGCGTCATATTTTTTATTGCTCTGTGGCACCCATACAACCAACACAGGTGCAGTTCAATTTCACTGTGATCTTATAATGTTCCAGCCCTGGGAGGTCGGGCCGCCAAACAACCTCTAACCATTGCCTTTAGGACAAAATAACAAACACATTTTAGACATAAAAGACTCCCTTTCATTGTTAGAGGTTCTGTCTGGATATATCTTTGAAGCAATAGGTTAGTAATAATAATAATACTATTTAAACGAGCATATACGTACCTACTACAGGCTCAGTCCTCTGTCGGCCCGGTTCCACTCGGTCTGAATAAGTACGTATAATTATAATATACATTTTCTAGTCTAAAGTGCGTAAGGTACTGAAATAAAAAAAATTGTAGGTCCATAGAAGCCTTTACGCAGCCTATAAATTTTCGTATTTTTAAGGGGGGTGGGGAGGCAAACCTCCCTTATGGTAAGAGTCCACAGTGGCGTTTTATGGGGAGGCCTATGTTCAGCAGTGGACGTCTTCACGCTGTTGATGTGCGATGTGGAGTATTTTTTATCAATCTAATAGTAAGTCCTTATTCTACCTGTGGTTCTACAGACTTGTATCACTACAAACGCGAAGGCATAACTTCCACTCCCTAATCGTCAGCTCGCGGCTAGCGTTTCAATCATGGGTTGATTTCACAATCGCCTGATTACTGAGCTAAGCCTTTTATCTTAATTACGAACTTTATCGTTGCGAAAGTAAGGTCGAGAATTGTTTATCATCATCATCATCATTAACAGCCTGAAGACGTCCACTGCTGAACATAGGCCTCCCCCAGAGCACGCCACCTTGAGCGGCTGCTCGCCTCCCGCATCCATCGGCTCCCCGCGGCTTTCACCAGGTCGTCGGTCCACCGAGTGGGGGGCCGGCCCACGCTGCGTCTTCCGGTTCGTGGTCGCCACTCGAGAAGCTTTCTTCCCCATCGGTTGTCAGTTCTACGAGCGATGTGGCCTGCCCATTGCCACTTCAACTTACTAACTCTAAGAGCTATATCGGTCACTTTAGTTCTCCTGCGGATCTCCTCGTTCCGGAGCTTATCTCGCAGGGAAACACCGAGCATAGCTCGCTCCATAGCTCGCTGCGCGACTTTGAGCTTACTAATGAGGCCAACAGTAAGAGACCATGTCTCAGTTCCATAAGTCATCACTGGCAACACACACTGATTGAAAACTTTCGTTTTCAGGCTCTGCGGTATTTTGGACGAAAAGATAGGACGAAGCTTCCCGAACGCTGCCCAGCCGAGTTGGATTCTTCGCGCCACCTCTTTGTCGAATTGTTTATATGAATCTGTAATTAATTAGTCTTCGCAGAATTAGTTCGAACAACGATAAGTGCACTTTAAAACTATAAGAATAGGGCATCGTTTCAAATATCTTGTTGGAGGCTTCTAGCTTGTAGTCCTAAAGGCACAGTAAATCAAGAGTAGCCAAATGCGCCGTGGTTACTGATGTATGCTTACAAATCGCGCTCTTTGCTGTAATTTTCTTGGCAGTAATGACTTGCGGTGTCTTTTGTTTCGCAAAGATTAATATCCAGTGCTGTATTAAATGATTATACCATTGCATCCTTAAAAAATAATAATCGTTTCAATTTCTTAATTGAAACGATTATTGACCGTCCTGGTATTTGAAAATATTATTGCCATTGCTCTGCTCTCCACATGTATGATAGAGACAATAGAGCTCATGAGTGAATTTACCTATATTTTAGGGTTTCAGGTGCCAACAGTTTTCACCCTCTAAAACTTGACAAAAACTTTTGATTTTGGTGTCAATCGTTTTGATAGATGCACTATACTTGTCCAAATTGTTTTTTTTTTTAGAAATATGTTGCATGTTCTAGTTATATACAACTACTTTTATTCGTCATAATTTTGACGCCAAAAATTCGTAACTTTTGGTGGATATAAATACGAGGTATATACGCTTTTCTTAATCATTATAGTTAATTTTTTTTATAAGCAATGAGATATGCGCTGAAGTGTTACCATTTTCCAGTGCGTTTTAATCTTCATTTTCCAAGATAAAACGATCTTATTCTGATCTCGGTATGAATGAAGCATTCTATCGGTTAAGGATGTTTCAGCACATATTACGGAGCTCAATTTTTTGTGTAAAATTTTATTAAAATTGGTTACGTAATAGCACCCTAATAGATAACATCACTTTTGTATATTAGTATAGGGCAGCTAGGAATAAAGATATTATAAGATAGAGATACTACGATGGGCGTTCTAAAGTTGTCTTTAGTTCCTTCACTAATGTAGGTACACAAAAAAATAGCAAATATCAAGAAACTAAAATACATGGAAACTCCCAACTTTTTCAATACACACTCTAATTCGAATTCTATAATGCTCTGCCGCGGCTACTTCATTTTCATGGCTGCTATCGTTTGCCTGGTCCATTAATCATCGTCCCACCGCGGGAACTGGATGTTTATAAACCTTAATAAAACGAAGTTGCGTCAAATTATATTACGCCAATTTGAGTTTGTAAGTGAAATTATCTGAGTTGAACGTGGAGCGAGCACCCAGCTTTAATGTTACATGGCCTCTAGTTATCATGTATCAAATATTGTCCGACAGCTGATGGCGGGTATCTTTGAGGGACGGAGTCTTTAGAACGGGTCCTATCGTAAATCTCAAATCTATGTTTCCTTTAATACCTCTATATCCTTATTTATCCCCATGGTCATCATCATGAGCCTGAAGACGTCTACAACTAAACATGCCTCCCCCATAAACCACAACTTTGAGGGGCTCCTTGCCTCCTGCATCCATCGGCTCCTCGCAGTTCTTGTTGGTACACCTATACTGGGGGGCCAGTCTATGCGGCTAATAGGGATAAATAGGCGGGCAATACGGTCTGTTTGTCTATTTGTGTTGCTTTCCTGATGCAACGGCTGAATCAATTTAAATAAAATTTTGGACAAAGCTTACTAACACGACCTGGATCCAACGTTCGATTGGTATAATGTGAGATACAGATTATGCACTCAAAGCCTTATTTTACCAAAACAACCGTTTAACGTTTGTTACTCCGCAGAGGCCTCCCTGGTTCGACGTGGCTGCTCGCAGAATGATTGATGGGTCTCGAAACCTGCGCCGGCGGCGATCGCGGAATTTATCGTCCGCGCACATCCGCTCACAGTATCGAGATGAGCGACATGAAGGAAACACTTTGAGGAAACATAGGTATACAAGGCAGCTCTGGGTTGAAGCTCGCTATAGGACTAACTGTATAAGTGTAATTTATAGTTCAGAAATTTTGTTCAATAAGTACCTAAACTTCCGGATGATGATGAAGTACCGAGAACCGCCTAAAACTACAAAACAGAAATTAAATGTTATAAGTAAGTTCCCTATAAAACAAAAATAGACTTCTTAAATGCATGTATTTTTACAGTACCTATAAGTAATCAAGATGTCGCAGTTATCTTAGTCAACGCAGTTATCTATTTATTATTGAGACCTTTTTTTTGTTTTGTATCAACGCTGTCGAACAGCCAAAATGACCAAAACCAAAAGCCCATTTCAAACCAAAACAAAGCTGTAAACAACACAAACAGATCAGCAGCAGCAAAAAATATCACTCGCCAAAAACAACGATAATATCGTTCCAATAAATCACACAGCTTAAATTCTCACCCATACATTAAAGTGATAATCTAAGGCTCTACAAGTGCAGTTATTACCAATAAGATTTATCGTGTTCACTGCTATTATCTTCCAAAACTGTGATATTTGAACCCTTTTGTTTGTAACTGCCGCCAGCCAAACAATGAACAGGTGAAACGCTGACCGCTCCGGAACCGGCACCGAAACTACCTTTCTTCACAGTTTTTGTCCACTTTTTTATCGACACTCGTAAGTAAATGGTGTCCAGATAAAGGTCGAACTAACACCAGCAGTAATTAGCGGCGATTAATAATCGGTTATCTTGATCTTAGGCTCGGCTAGCGTAATAATTGGTGAATACACCGCAACTAATAATAATTTCTTTTAATTGCTTTCTCTGCTATTCTAAATCATAACTCCGTCCTTTCGGATCATGTAAATTACAATATTTATCAGTTTTTAAAACTGTGATCAATCATGCCTGCATTAGGTGAGGTACAGTTTGAAGTAACGTGTCAATTTATAAATGAATAACATTGCCCCCTTTGTTCGTGGTATGCTGAAGACGGAGATCAAAGTCATTGATAGGGAGCTGTGTTCGAAATCAATTTGTTGGAATGAAGGCATGGTTGATGTCATAAGTGGGTTTATCTTAGATCAGGATAAGTCAGAAGTCAGTCGGATTCGCGCATTGGACTCAGGGAATGTGGCGTGTGGTGCGGTACCCTTATTTCCACGAATTTTGTGGCTGATGAGTCGTCCAATTCAGGGTCCGGCTGGATACCTGATTAAAAACAGTCAGTTTTAACACAATACTTGACTAGCAATCACCTTAGTTCAAGAGCCATAAATGCTTATAAAATAAGTAGCAGAAAATAAAAATTGAACTTATTTGTTCCAGTTTGATTGAATTATAAATATTCAATCTGCTTTAGTTCTACATTAAATTAATAAGTACACCATCGACATCCTGCGAGTTAAACGGTCCCTCTTCAAGTTAAAGTGACGGGCGCAGTGGCGACCCCTTGCGGCGCTCAATTGATGCATCGCTTGCTCACAGACCGATTCCGATTCACATTATTTTTATATGAATACATGCGGCTCTTGACATAATAAATAAATAATCTTACACATCCAAAATATTGTAGAGTCCATATCAGTTAACTCGTAAACTTCGAGTAGGTAGGTATGCCTACCTGATTCCGTGATTCGTAGCATTGCTAAAGCTAAATTAATAATAATTTTAGCCACACAACTAATTCGGCCACGCAATATTTTTTTCTCTTTTAGAGCAGTGCTTTAAACATTTTTCTAAAGCAATAACAGAAAGAGGCTAAAAAACCAACATGTGCAGGTGCACCCAGCTTATACGATTTCAACGCACCCCTTTTACACTTCTCTTTAAAATAAATAAGTAATGCAGAATTATAGGTATTGTAGTGATTTCATATGTAACTAATATCTAATGTATGTACCTAATTATGTAGTGGTCTACTAGTTTGATAATTGACTTGAAAAAACTTCTTAGTGAGATAGTGAGCATGGACATTGGGCATAGAATAAATAGCTTAGGCAATGTACCATGGGCAAGTAACAATCGGTTTGTTATTTATTTTACAGGCTTATCCTTTGTGGTTTTAAAAGTTACCATATTTCCTTTTACAATGGTTTCACATTAGATAGAATATATTTTTATATCAGCAAGCAAAACGTATAATTATATTCCGTAATAATTAACGTGACCATAACACGTGATTTGTTGATCATTATATTGTAAAATCTACAAAGTTAGTTAATGATATCTCATTATAGGTTAAGAGGCGACAACTTTACTACTGGTATAAACCGGAAGATTGATTTAGAATCATTTTGTTCCTGAATTCTTTTTGATGAGGTCCTAAACTCGATCTACTTGACATGTTTATAGATCTCATAAAATGTTTACGAATCGAATTTAAGTAGTTTGAAACTCTACGTTGGGAAATCCTCGAAATGTATAATGAAGTGTTGGTACTGATCATTTCACTTTCCACCCAATTAAGCAGACAAGTCATGTGTGTGCCAAAATAATTTGAATGCCCAAGCAGGGTTTGGTAAAAGTTTTTAAGAGCCAATACAACGCCAAATTGCTTAAAACGGCTTAGCTTGAAGCAGTATCCTGTCAACAATATTGCAACAATGACTTTGAAATTAATATATGGTAAAGTCCAGGACTAATGCTACTGCAAATGTATAGTGAAAACACGAATTAATAAAATTTTCTCGATAGAAAAAAATTACAAAGTTACCTCCAAACCGTACAAATAAACAGCGATTATTCAATGAATACTTTAAATAAGATCATGATACTTTTTGTAGTAGTTGAATTAAATATAATGGAGGGCTTATGTATAGCGGATTTTTAAAATACCCTTTATATTCAGTGTAATAATAAATTACCTAAGCTATTGCGCGTTGGAACCAGTTTAACTTAGACCGCCCCTGCCGCTCGGCCCCTGGCTCATCCCCGCTTTGGCCTAGTACTGTACATCTATTCTGTGGCTTTGACGTGAATTTGCGCTGGCCTTGCACAAGCCCTTAAGCAAGCACCGCCACGCGACACTGTTTAAAAGATAAATGTGGTTTTATTGCGGTTTCCGAAACTTTGCAAAAAGGTACGACGAACCCTTTTTTAATGTCAACTTTGTAAATCTATTACGGTTCTGTATTGTCGTCACCTGCTACGTTTCCCTCCGTGGCGTTTGTCACATGCTTAAAATGGAAAAAAAGAAAGTTTTAAGAGTTTAATAATGCATTCGTGCTGCGCTATTTACTTGCGTCGATACTCAAGTAATTACAGCGTGTAATCAAATTTCCAAGAAACAGCAATTTTATTCTCCATAAGGTTTGCGTTTTTACCGTTTCTTTAATAACATAGAGTTTGTAGACGGAGCAATATTACGGTAGCAAAAGCCCTGATTATTAGCAGTAGGTAGCTGAATGTCTATGGCCAGTCCAGTTATCGAGGTCCATTAAAGTCCACTTCGTGAATGTTCGCGGTTGTATTCAACACGCGATCTGCACTTCACGGAACCTCATCACTTCAGGTAAGAAGAAGAAGGGGACGCTTCATTTCGCGTTCGACGATAAAAAGTGTACGTACGCCACTATACCTAAATAGTTCCCATGATCACAGCATTTTAAGGATGATCATGTCACGTAATAAAATCATCTGGTTTCGGTGCCGCGTTTGACTCTCTTTGAATCACATAAATTGTTCCGTGCGATTACACATACGTATTTGGTTCGAAGGAATTCAACTGCGTTAAGACAGAGCTATAAGTTTTTTCTGTGGTCGACAGCGGCGGTAGGTAAACCAGCGAACCATCGGTAGCTGACTCCGGTCCAAATTTCATGCGCAAGTTAGTTCAAACAAATCGTACGGTGTCTCTGTGCATTACGTCAAACTTTATACGTGACTGATCGCGGTCCCAACGTGATTTAAAATCGAGACCTTGGATTACATATTATTATGTTGCTCTATTGTTACTATTCCACCATGTTTAAACTAACTTTTGAACATAATTGTGCATACTCAGTAGCTATGACAAAAAGTTGTTTAATTTTTCAACTTTTACTATGATGAAAAGATGTTAAGTAGTAACCACTATTTAACTAACGTGATTAGCAAGTGGTATAACTTTATATTATTTAAATATTTACGACTAGCTGCTCCCACGGGTTCAGCCGCAGATATATAGATCCGTTCCAAACATACAAATCCGTTCAGCTGGTTGCGGCGTGACCCTCACACACACACACAGTTTTTCGCATTTATAATAAGTATTAGTGTGATTACCTACATGCTCATAATATATTTGTAAGAGTGTACCTATTTGTAAATTAATAATCAAGCAGACATCCTGAGAAGTTCTTTAAAAATGTTTATAATGTCCACTTTATAAATTAGTACTATTCTATTACTTTATACCTACTGTAGTAAATACATTATTAATAATTTCATTTTCAAAATGCACCATTCCGTAATGACTTCAGACAAAAGCACAGCCATTGCAATTACCATGGAACAAGGAAGAGAGGAATGCCAAAACAGCGTAGATCTAAAATATGCCTAAAACTAGACGGCGTTGCAAAATGAGCGCGTTATAAGTTGAGCGCAGATCAGAAGTATGCCAAAAAACCGTTTTAAACCTAGCCCGCCGTAGCTACCCGTATAGCCCGCTCATTTTGCAGCGCCAGCCAGGTTTAAAACGGTTTTTGGCATATTTCTGATCTGCGCTCAATTTATAACCCGCTCTTTTTGCAACGCCATCTAGCTTTAGGCATATTTTTGATCTACGCTATTTTCTTGGTGTATTGGCATTCCTCTCCTCCTTGTTCCATGCAATTACTTAATAACTCAACAGAATAGGTATCGTGTGGCTTCCAACGATTAAAACAATTTCTTTCGGGTTTCACTTTATTCTTTTTGTGAGAGGCCAAACACGATATCACGTTTCCATAAAATCACCGGACCGACTATTATTTCGTGTGCGTTCTTTGTTTCAAGTAGTTATTACACCGGCAATGGAAATTAAGTCTTAGTGAATTGAGTTAAATTGCATATTAGGGCGACATTTTCAGAGATTGAGACATTTCGCTCTGGAATCGTAGAGATGCCCAGTAGCCTAGGTAACTCGATAAGGTGGATATCGCTCTGCCCCGTTCAAGTATCGAGAATTTTAATATTTTTAATTTCGGACTCGCGTTCAATTTATTGCGTAATAATTTCAAGGGTACGTCGACATTGAACTTGTAATTTCGATATCAATCAAAACTTGCTTCTACGATGATTCTCTAAAGACTTGTTAATATTTTCAAGATTATAATAAACTTCTTATATAAATATTTTAAAATTAAAATACACACCAATATCTACAATTTTTCAGAATTTAATAAATTCTAGATAAGTATTTACATATACTTAGTTATATTGTCTAGTGAAATGCACATCTATAATATGTAGCCATACTAGATCAAACTGTGAATATGGTATAGGTAAATAATAATTATAGAATTATGCCAATTTATTTTTCAGTAACTCGGAAAAGGATTAAATTAAATTACGATTAACATCAGGTGAAGGACTAGCTGGTCAAGTCATTCGTTAACATAAAAAAACTCATTAACTTTTCACAAAGAGACGATGTCTCCTACCTCACCTACCTGGCAAATGTTTACCTTTCTGGTGCTTTACCATTTACCGCCGAATTCCTAATTTTCGTTGAAGCATGTATCATACGTGTCAACCATAATTATTATGGATGTGTTGAAACAAAAAGTAGACCATCTGGCAATTTGTAACGGTTTGCCAGAAAAAAGGCGAACCTTTTCGTTAAATTCAGTAGCCATAACGCTTGGCTGAATGGGGTTATATCATGGGTTAACCGATGTGTTTATTAGGGGAGGTTTATTTTAATGGCCGATTGGTAATAAATTCAGCTCAGCAGGTCAATTTAATTATCTTGTTTATTATTCAAATTTTTATTCTCATTGTGATAAAGCTGTACAAAACTACTCTCCGATACTCCTCAGTTGCATGCTTTAGTTTTTGAGTACCGTACCATCAGCATTTACAGGTTAATTTTAATGTAAAGGAAAAATTTGAATCATGAACCGGAGTTGAACGCGCATCCTTCCATCCCTAAAGCCGGGACATGCTTACTTATTGCTCTTCATAACCCTGCATTTTTCATCTTTAAATACTTATGGGTATTAGAGATAGGTATATGGGTATTGCCTATAGACTCGTTCAGTTGTAACATCGAAATTTTTTACAAACAAAATATAATTTTATACATCACATAAGCATTCGAAGGACCAATTTATGCTCAACACTGTTATAGGGAACAATCCTGAACAATCAAAACGTTTATTTTAAAATCTCGTAACAAAAAATAGATCAAGTTAAAATAGTTTGCGTCCCACCTACCGTGTTCCCACTGGCCGTCACTCACGTAACCAAATACCTACAGGACGATAATATTGTAGGACGCCTTATCTGAGCGTTTATTTTAATTCGATCTGTCAGAAAGTGAATAAAAAACTCGTGATGGCGACCCGCGCAGCTACTGGCATCGCAGGCGCCTCGAAATGTGATCGCTGAGTAACCTGGCCGTAGGAGTTCATGGGCTAAACTAAACAGAATAAAGTTTTAAGTGCTGATGTAGTGCTTTACTATGATGTAATCTGTGGTATCAGATAGGATCATTCTAGTTTTCATTACAACGATGCAGTTGATGAAACAAATGTGTAATGCGTCGATAAAAATTGTATAATAAACCTGTTGCAGCTAGAGCATACCATCGGAAATAGAATAAGTATATAAACTAGTTGACAATTGACATGCCCCGGCTTTGCACGGGTTAATTCGTTTTTGAGGGAAGCGAAAGCGAAAAAGATAGGGGAATGGATGGGACAGCAATAGAAGGCAGGCGATTGCCTGCCTCCCGCTCTTTCCTTCGACAGAATGAGTATAAATACCTATGTAAACAAAAATATATTATACAAAAAAATCTTTCTTAGATTACAACCTTGTCTCTTCGTGCAACCTGCACTTGACCGTTTTAGAAAATAAAAGGTAAAATATTGATTGCATTACATTTCTTAATCGATATAATAGAAACAATATTTTTTGAATTTTTTGTCTGACCGTCTCTCCCATTGAACACGCATCACGTTCGAACTACTGAACGGATTTCACTGATGGATATAGTTAATTTTTCAGATATACATTAACTATCCATCAGTGAAATCCGTTCAGTAGTTCCAACGTGATGCGTGTTCAAAGGGAGAGACACTCAGACAAAATATTAAAAAAATATTGTTTCTATTATATCGATTAAAAAATGTAATGCAATCAATATTTTCAAAAAATATTTTTATCATACCTACTAAGTATATATAGAGAATAAAAATATATAAATAAGTAGGTATATAATAGCTCCATGATAACTATTAATAGACTCATCATCATCATCATCAGCCTGTGGGGGTCATTCTACACAGCGTCTTCCGGCCCGTGGTCGCCACTCGAGAACCTTTCTTCTCCATAATAATAGACTACCTACGGAGAATTGACCGAGAATCGATTCTAAATCTTATTTTGTTATATTGGTAATATTATATTATATTAGTGACCCAATCTAAATTGAATAAAATAATTGCCATCACAAAACTGTGTTATATTATAGGTAAGAGCAGTGCAACTTACGTCCGCGTCTGCGCAGCTTTAAGTTTCGCGGCGAGAGCGAGGCGCGCGCGACCGCGCAATTTCAAGCCGCAAGTCGGCGCATGGTCGAGACTATACAATAAAAGCTCCTGCTATTGTATAGGTATCTATATATATTTTTATAAAACAGCCTTATTGATTAGTCTAGATAAGAATTACACAACATTAACCGGAAAATGTCCACTCCTGGACATGGGTAGGCCTTTCCCATAAAGCTTAACTTATTATTTATATTTCAAAATTGATTATAATTATAATATCCTCTAATTGCTTTGAATATTCAAATCATCAAATCATCAAAATCATCAAAATAGGTATATTACATACTCATCTTTTTTACGCATTTCACTCTATGGATGGGACGGCAACAGAAGGGAAGCAGGCGAAGCCTGCCTTCCTTCGCCAGCCCATCCATTCATCCTTTTCCCCTATCTTTTCCCTTTCCATCTTCCCTTCGACAGGATGAGTATAAATATTTTTTTTATGTAAGAATCTTCTACGAATTATTAGAAATCATTAAAATAAAAAGATGAATGAAATCGGTAAAGCTGTACCCAAGTTATAGCGTGGCCAGGAGAAATAGGGACTCATTTCTTTTTTCATTTTTATATACTTATATAGATATTTCGGTCGTGCTTTTTTAGGTATATGTTGTAATTTAAAATAAATAGAAGTCTATATTTGTTGATCCTACCGTTTCCTACCTACACAGACACGATGCCCGTAGCTACTCATTACTGAACGATACGGCGTATAATTTATTAAATTGACAAAAATTATATTCCAGTAGTCGATAGCGAGTTAATATTTTTTGTGCGTTACACCCCCAAAATGTAAACCGAAAAAAAGACGTCAGACGCACGCGACACGCGATCCGTGGCGTCTCTACCGTGTCTACACACAAAAAAACTTATAAAATATTAACGATAATCAAATCTCTGCGAGTTGGGTAGATATTAAACGGCTATAAATTATACTAATAGCGGCAAACTAATAACTTGTGAGTTGTGAGCGTGCAAGAACCCAAATATTAAATCCTTGTCCAGTTCAACGTTTTTGTTGGTGTATCTATGCAAAGGTAGCTAAATGCAAAATTATAGGATAGAGTTGTGTCCTGACCGCCGATGATGAGCCAAATTATTGAACGTTTAGAAATACCACTCTGTGAGCGTACCGGTCAGCAATTATTGTAGGTATTCTGGGCTCTAATAAACCACAAATCGGTATCCATTTCATAGTAGTTATTAGTTTGATAAAAAGAAAGCAAAGGTATTTTTTAGCTATAGGTATTCGCATAAACACAAAAACCACATATGAAAACTATCGAATCCATCATTGGGGTGATTGCGGTATATCATACCTCACTGGACTCCATGCAAATTATAATCTTCTTATCACTTCACTTCATCCGCTGGAAGACGTCCACTGCTGAACACAGGCCTCCCCCATAAAACGTCACTTTGGACGCTTATCATAGGGGGAGATTTGCCATAATCACTACGCTTGGCAGGCGGCTTGGTGGTCGCAGAAGATTTCAATGTACCGAGGAGAATGCTGCTACCCATTCCCTGGATTATTATTCCCTTTGACGGCTCTTACGGCACCCACGGGAAGATATGTGGTGGTCCTATTCGCAAACCGGGACCACGGGGCCAAATTATAATGATCTGTTAATCAATACTTATGATTAAAATATACTTAGGTATGCTAATGATTTAAATATACTTAAATAAATAATAACGTCCATTAGACTAAACCGTACCTACTGCTATCGCCATCTGTGAGGACCGCACAGAGTTGCATAGCTTGCGGTTCACTGAACCCAGACAAGCTTTTCATAATAATTATCATGAAATTGTTACAACATTTTTTAAACGAGTTGCAAGCTGGTTCACAGAGATGGCGATCGGCGTACCTGCTGCCATCTACCTGTTCTCAGTAGAAACTGTATAGTATACTCAAGTCTAAGCCACTCGAACTTTGGTTTAGTTACGAGGAGTTGCGAGCTACACTCAACTGAACGGCTGGAGATTTTCTTTCAGTTCAGAATTTCCTCCACAGATGGCTCTAAATTTGATTTTTATACTAAACTCCCACAACTTTCTGATTGGTTTCCGAAAACTTTTCACATTGATTACTGAGACAATAATAAAACTGAGTTTAATAATAAAATTCATTTTTCGTCACAGCCAGAAAAATTCTCAAAGAAACATTGGTAATTCACCTTTATAGGTAGGTAATAGGGTATTGTTATCTAACAGGTATAAGGGAGGTACACCTACTTAGGGCGTTGATATCACATTATGATTTATTATTACCTATATTAACAACTCAACTTTTATACTTAGATGGAGTATTAATTTATTGTCTAATTATAATAAGGTAGGTACCTCCCGACTTAGATTATTATACCTAGTAATAGTTACTAGACTTTTATAATAAGGATGACAAAATGAAACATGTATCTAGGTACTTAATTCTTTTATTTCTCTGACAAAAATGTTTTGATGTTATTTTATGTTTGCTTTTTATAAGTACATACCTCTGTGGTGTGGTGGTTGAGCAGGTCGGCTCGTAACTCGGAGGCGGTGGGGTGGATTCCCACTATAGAACAAGTAATTGTGCACATGAAAAAAGCGCAAACACTTGTTCTGGGTCAGAGAATCCTAGTTAGGGTCCAGGTTCTATGTACCTATGTGATCGTTATGGGTGTTATACCTACCTTTCTAAATAATTTTATGGGGAAAAAAATATTACTAACCGACATAAAAACGTATCACTTACCTTTTCAAGTTTAATAGGTAGGTATTCGAGTTAGTGACTTCTAAAAATTTCATAAAGTTCTGTTCTTCCCTCGTAATTTCTAATTCATCAATGTTCGGATATTCCGCGGTAATAGCTTTCTTGACCTTTTACCCTTCTTGGTAGTCGCGTTGTGTTAAAAATGTATGCTGAAATGCAACAATCGAATAACACTGTAGATTAATAATCTTGCTGTGGCATTAAGAGAAAAATAATACTTCGATTTGGTCTAAGTACCTAGGATGTAGTATTTGTTATCTATGCTGATATAGAGTGTAAATCTTTCGTACACAGCAAGTCACATTTACAGCGTTATTTCGTTTATGTAAGTACCTACATAATTGCTAACCTACATTTTTAACTTTAACTTACCTTATATTACTCTATTAGCATATATATCTATTCTGTGCTATTAACTTTAATGCAATTCACATTAACTAAAGCTAACTGTAAATTTTGTAATGGTAGTAAGTACTACTTATTGAGTACAAATAAAAATAAATATGTGAGGACATTTCACACAGCGCCATCTAGCCCCAAACTAAGCATAGCTTGTATCTATGGGAACCAGATAACTGATAGAATACTTAGATACTTTTTTGTTTTGTAAATACATACATAGAATACAATATAACACCCAGACACAAAACAAACATCTCATGTGCATCAAACAAATGTTTGTCCCGGGTGGGAATCGAACCCACAACCTATAGTTCAGCAGGCAAAGCTACTACCAACTGAGCTATCAGGCCAGCATCAGCGATCGTCTGCAAAATTACAGCTAAATTGGTGCAGCTGCTTAACGTGAATGGTAGAAAAGTACCTAGCTTTCATTATTTTTTACAGTTTTTTTTTTTATGTGATTGAATGACGTGACGAGCAAGTCGTTCACCTGATGTTAAGTGACACGGCCGCCCATAACAGTTGCAGTGTCACCCGGAACTTTAAAACAATAAAGTTTCGCGTGACACTGCACTGCGCACGTCATCCTGAGACATCACCCAGTCTAGTAATCAGATTACTAGACTGAGTGATCAGATCATAAAGTCTTATTTGCCCAGTAATTTCACTAGCTACAATGCCCTTCAAACCGGAACACAGCAGTGCTTGCACACTACTGCTTGGCGGCAGAATAACTGGCAAAGCGGTGGTACCTACCTAGACGAACTTTGCAGAAAAGTCCTACCACCTAGTATCTAAGGCTACAATGTAATATCTTCGGCAATACCTGTGTACACATCACATCAACAGCCTGAAATAAAACGTTAAAGTATATAAGTACCTACTACCTACGTGCCAGCACCCAGCATCCATCATCGATAATTCGCCACAGACAAAAACCCCTAATGTCTAATAAGTACCGGCTGTTACCTTTGCAGATCAATGAGATTCACGAACCGAGCTCTGTGGGCTCCGGGCTCTGGGACTCATTTGACCTTTCCCGTGCTACCGAAAATTGATTATTATTTTATTAAAAGGAGCTTTCATTAATCCCTATCGATATTTCCTCAAGTGATTTGGGGTTATGCGGTTGGGTTGGGCTCGGAAACAGGACAGTGTGTGGTAAGTTTTATTAAATAGGTAGTTACCAGACTCTCATTACAAGGTACGACCTTTTTAGGGTTCCGTACTCAAAGGGTAAAACAGACCCTAATATTAATAAGGCTCAGCTGTCTGTTTGTCTGTCTGTCTGTCACAAGGCTGCATCTCTTGAACCGTGATAGTCAGGCAGTTGAAATTTTCACAGATGTATTTCTGTTGCCGCTATAACATCAAATATTAAAACACAGAATAAAATAAATATTCAAGGGGGCTCCCATACATTAAACGTGATTTTTTTGCTCGTTTACTAGATGAGTCATAGATGGCGCTGCTTTAAATAGTACTGCTACTCAACACTAGATGGCAAGGATAGATAATGGTACAGAAACCTTCGTGCGCGAGTCCGATTTGCACTTGGCCGGTTATGTTCTTATTTGGGAGTTGTCAATGATACCTCCTCAGTATTTCTGGTCTCCTGGTACTCCATACTTTACTTTATATGGTTAACCTGTGATAGGTAGAACAAATTATTGTTCTAAAGTCGAACTATTGTAAGTACTATTAAAACGTCTGGGTATCGTAGTTTCACCCAAATCAGCCTCTGTCACTCCAATACACCGCGGGGATGAATAACCTAGAAAAAGGAATAGTTGTGCAACTTCTATGAATTCTGTTTCCGCATGGATGATCATCAGATGAATACCTACCTACCCCGTTTTTCTGGTATAAAAGTAGATATTGTGTAGCCTATAATTTCACTCTCCGGCCTTATAATCTATCACATTGCAAAAAACAATTAATAGCTGTATCGAACCATTGCTGCGTGAAAGAATTTTGTACGAAATCACATATCAAAAAATCACACTTTCACATTTATGATTTCAGTTCTACGCATTCTTTTCATATTTAGATACAGATAATGTAATAGGTACTTTAGTTTACTAAAATAGTGGTAGATTGGTTGCGGCGTAGCCCGCAGTCATCAACCTAATGTGTGGAACTACCAATACCTAAGTAGGTAGATAGACCGGAACTTTACCCACAGATATGATCTATGGCCCATTACGTTAGTTGCGTTACTTGTATGTCTGGTGGGCCCAAACTATCTGTGGACCAAACCAAGGATTTAACAGGGTTTGCCACAAAACAGCTATGTCTATATAGGTAGGTATACTAGGTGGCAGGACTTTTCTGCAAAGTTCGTCTAAATAGGTACCACCGCTTTGCCAATTATTCTGCCGCCAAGCAGTAGTGAGCAAGCACTACTGTGTTCCGTCTTGAAGGGCAGGGTAGCTAGTGAAATTACTGGGCAAATGAGACTTTATGGCCTGATTTCACAGTCTATAGTAATCTGATTACTAGACTGACTTCTCAGGACGAGGTGCGCAGTGCAGTGTCACGCGAAACTTTACTAAGTATTTTAAAATTCGAGTGACACTGCAACTGTTATGGGCGGCCGTGTCACTTAACATCAGGTGGACGACTAGCTCATCACGACATTCTGTCTCATAAAAAAGGTACCTACATTGTATTAATGATCATGGGTTTCATCACCATCAGTCACCGTAAGCTCATTTATTTATATAACGTGAGATATTTAAATACTTACAGTTAATAGTTTTAGTGGGCGAAGGAAAAAAGAAGGCAGCATTCGTAAAACTTGAAAATGACCCAACGCTAATCAGCACGCTGCACCTACCAATTTTACGCTGTGAATAGTTCAGCTCAAATAGTTTTATAGAATGTTTTTTTTGTGAGTGCATGAGAGCGGGTATTTTATCTAGAAACTGGTAGATCAACCTTTTTCTAATAGGTAGACTTTTTTGTCGCTTTCACATAAATTTTCGAGAGCAGATTTAATTTTAATTGCTATTCTATGGCAAAAAGGTAACCTTAGGTATATATAAACAAATAAAGAAACAACGCATTATAGTATCACAATTTAATGGACAAATAGTATTAAATTACATATATTATCGTAGATGTTGAAAAATATTTAGCTATATAGGTATTTAATGAAAATATTCAAGATAATTAAATTTAATTCCTTAATTCTAGTAAAAGGTTAAAGAGAAAATATCCTTAGCAGTCAATAAGTATATGAGTATTCTTTATGAATAAGTATAAGAATGATATTAATATTTATGAATGATGTTATTAGCATGGTAATAATAATATAATAATTTGTTATATCTAATGAACAATGACTAAGTATGAATCAGGGATTGATTTCAGTTGTACTAGTAGATACATACATTTACCAGGATATAGACTTTGACTAACTCTATTTTTGCCGTAGTCGGACAGAACACAGGAAATATACGCCGCTATGTCGCATCATGAGTGATCTCAACGCATTCCTCAGTACTTATCCGGACTGTGACGTTTTTTGTGATAAGTGGCCTGTTGTTTTAAGTTCATTATTAACGTTTTGTGAGTCCCGTGACCCTAAATCGAATATTTGATGTTGTGGAAATTACCCTAGCTATTAGCCATTAATTCAATTTATTTAGTAGACGATGTTTATTACTGATGAGTATTTGATAATATGTTTAATTGCAAATGCGTTCATGTAAATAAATAAATAAATTGGTAATTTGTGACTATCTATTATAATTATTATAACGTTCTAACATTTATCCATGAAACGACAACTAATATTAGATTTCTGTAACATCACTGACACTGACGTAATGATTATAGGTTTAATATATATACTATTAATAAGAAAAATATGCACTCTCAAAACTTACGATGTCCAGAAATCTAAAATACAGTCAACGATATGTTTCAAAACAAACTAGCTATCCATCTAACTAGCCTTTCTAAACAAGCAGGAACACACTCACAGGTCACAGGTCTCGCAGGTTACTTGTGAATTAGGAAGATCCAGCCAAATCGAACAAAAATTAAAAAGAACTTAATAACTATCATATTTTTACATTTTAATTTTTCATAGTAAATGATTATTTGCCCAAAGCCAAATTATATTAGCTCAAAGTCGCCCAGCGAGCTATGGAGAGAGCTGTGCTCGGTGGTTTCCTGCGAGATACGATCCGAAACGAGGAGATCCGCAGGAGAACTAAAGTGACCGATATAGCTCCTAGAAAAGGCATGTTGAATTGGCAATGGGCAGGCTACATCGCTAGTAGAACTGACAACCGATGGGCAAGAAAGGTTCTCGAGCGGCGACCACGAACCGGAAGCCACAGCGTGGCATTACAATGTTCAAGTTTCTATGTAGAAAAATAAGCTTTTTGTCACTGACTGTACTAAGTCACCGTTTCATGGACAAATATCTATGAGTCCATGATGCATCGCGTCTGATGGAACTATATTGGAATGCATATTATTTGTTAAGAGATATGTTTGCAAAATCCTTCTAAAATACGACTAGAAACACGCTAATATTCACTAATAATTATATTTCTTTTATCCAAAATTATATTTATCATAATAATAGACTATGAAAGTAGCAACTACGCATATATTAAAATGTTAAGGAACTGCACCTTTTATAAATATATCCTATACGCCTATAGGTTTTACGAACTTGTTTATTATGATTCATGAGATGCAGGAGATAAAAGAATTACTAATTTAGATTTGATTTGATATAAATAAAACAATAGAACATCACAAAAACGGTACATTTAAATGTATAAAAATTTTGATAAAAAATTGTGTAGAATTGGTATCATTGTTCCCCATTCGTTAATTGATTTGATTGTTGAAAAAAATCGTTTCAATTTCAGATACAGCCTTAGTATACTAATTTATACTCAATTTTAGCAATGGCCGTTCAAGTTTATTAATTATAAAATTGGCACCAATTAATAAATTATATAAATATCTAAATATAGCCTACTGTTAGAAGATAAATTCAATATTATAATTTTGGTAGCACATTGATCCATATCATTTAAATATTACATTGAGAATTAAATAACAGGAAAAAATGTTTTTATTTTCCTAACGTAGATCATGATATACTAGCTACAGATTTTTCATAATACAAGACATGGAGCCGTAAATTATTTTACAAATCATAATTAGCACACGTATTACCTAACTAAAATATCAACCGCTATAACTACAATTCGGGCCACGAAACCAGGGTTATATTTGAAGGTCACTTTGCATAATCACAGGGCCTTTCAAGATAGATAAGACTGACTTAATGTTATCAACGCTTCAACGCGAGAACCGCCTGTTTCATGACCCGGAGCAAAGCAAATGCGGTTATAATCTAATAAAGTTTTAAATGGTGATTAAATTCCGGCAGTGAAGTTTAAATGTCACTTTCTAAAAGGCCAGGCCGTTTGGGGGTCTCGCAATCGATTAGTTGGATGTCGTCGGCTGTGGAGGAACCGGGTGCTTCGGGTTTATCATCTAAACGTAGGATCTCCATGAGGACGCCGGTCTCGTCTCTGTCGACCGCCGTCCGGCTCGGGCGGCGGCCGAGCTCCTGTCAAGTGGCTCTCATATCCGCTATCTCATTGTCCTCGTTGTCCAAACTCTTCTCCGCTAATCGGAAGCTCTCCAAGAACTCGTTCAAGTCCACCAAACCATCCTTGTTGATATCCATCAGGCGACAAATATCCACCAGCTGTTCCTGCGTCATTGGGTTCGGCATATACTTACCTATCAAGTTACATGCCTCTGAAAACTCCTCCAATGTTATGAATCCTGAAATTTCGAGAGGTGTAAACTTTCGAGACTAAATTTACGAGGTATCCAGCGTTAAAAGCTTTGATTTTCATAGTACCTGAGTTGTCCTTGTCGAGAATCTTGAAAATCGCCTCGAGGCTTCTCTTATTTTTGTACAGGGTTTCGACGACCGTTTGAGTGTCGGACTTTCTACCAGTTTTCTGAAACCAAAGTTGTGAAGTATCATTAGTCACGTCTCACGCACCTAGAGCCTCAGAATTACAGCGATATTGCTAGAACAAAGGAATTTTTATGACGCCAGATTTCCTGATACGGGTAATTTGCTTGCGACTAAATTGGAATTCTTGTTTTAAAGTATGAGGAAACAAAAATAACTTCTCTCATTATATTTAGGGCAAATATTTGGAGATATTTTCAACGCAATATCAACAAGTAATTATTTAAAGTGCCATAAAAATGCAAAACTATGGTTTCATTAGAGACTGAAAGCAAAGTACCTAATTACAAGGGTAGGTGACAATAAATATGAACATGATTTATGCTAAGCACTGAAATGCTTTTGTTTACCAACTTTCATTTGTATTGTAAGAAAATACAAAGGAACGTTTTATATATTTTTTATTGGTTACATAAGATACATTATTGCCATAGCATATTCTATACGACAGGGCTAATAGCACCTACATGCTAAATTATTTGGCACTCTTCACAGCAAAATAAAGTACCCAACTGGTTAGTTAGCTGAAAATCTTTTTGGTATAATTATGGACTACGAAGCAGGTCATGAATTTCTAAGCAAATTTTTTAAGTAAGGTTGATAAAGTTTTTCTTCTTACACTAGCAGTCAAGTCGAAAGTGTCCATATACCGCACTTTGCGAGTGTCAGGGTCAGTGCGGACAAGCTTGTCCTTGAGCATCCTCCACGGGAGCCCGAGATGTGTGATCTCCTCCATAGCTTGGCACCAATCGCTTATTGTTATGTAACCTATGAAAGATATATTACATAATAAGTACATCATAAATATTACTAGTTGCAGTAATGATACACGTAATCAAAGCGTGGTTTTGAGATGCCACATTGCAGTACCTATTTGGATTTCATCACATTTTCGACACTTCATTTAGGCAGTCTATGTATAACGCACACTATTGGAAAAGCGAACCTGATGAATTCTAGAAAGTAATAATAAAAAGTAATAGTTAAGTATCTAATAATAATATCTTTGTAGATATTATTATATATTTATTATCTCTTTGCAAGCTATAGTCAAGGGAATCCATCGTTAAAATCAAATGTTAAGTATTAGCAGATTGGTCGTATCACTCATTGCACCTGGCAATCTGTAAAAGTAAAGAATACAACGGAATGATAGTATAGCCTACTTATAACTTTACCTATACATAATATATGAGGATACGAAGAAAACGTTGCAACTGTAGAAAAGCGCGAAGATATACCTAGATAATATGAAAGAAATAGTTCCTTTATGGGTAGGTAATATTATGTCAGTGATCAAAGCGGGCGTCCCACACGTTCGGATGTAGTCCCGTATCGTATTAGAAGTTTTCAAGTGAGCCCATCTATTACACTTTTTGACACTGTAAACATGTTATGATCGAAAATATCAACCTTTTGTTCTACTATTTATGTACCTATACATTCTAAGGTAGGGAGATGAAAAATCGGGTTTGTTTTAAACATGATTTGATGTTTTCAAGTCGAGAGTGAACAGGTATCTTCTAGGCAAGCATGCGCCATCGTAGACTGCGTCATCCCTTTCCATCAGACAGTGGTCAAATGATTTGCCTATCAACAATAAAAAAAACAAGTAAGGCGAATACTAAATATTTTTGCGGATCTATTATCACTGCAAGATATCGCTTCTTAGCTTCTCAACAATTACAGTCAAATGGAAACAAGGAAACAAATTGTGTTGCTAAAGTTTCAAAGCCCAGTTCCGAAGCATCCAGGAGGGGTTTTATTTCGGAATATTCACAAGTTTCGCAATACAAGCTTTTAATCAATGAGTCGCGTGCTTTTAATCAACTTTTAAAACGAATGTTGTTTTAGTCGATTGCCATACATAAACTTGCTGCCTTTCTTGATACAAGCAGCTGCAGGCTCACAAGCTTGCAAGTTCTAGCAAAATGTCACAAGGTCAAGTAACAAATTAATAACATTTAGGTACTAAGGTGGTAGGACTTTTATGCAAGAGTGCATCTAGGTACTCCAACAGTATTGTACAAACACTATATATACTGTGTTTCGGTGAGGGTACTGTACCTAGTATGCCACTTTATGGCCTGATCTCACAGTCTAGAAATATTATTACTGGTACGTGTGTGTGATGTCTCAGGATGACGTGCGCAATAATTTATCCTAAACTTTTTTAACGCCATTTGTTTTGCATGCGGATGTGGATGTCTAGTTCAATAGATATAAATGGCAAGAGCATAATAGATAAACATTGTTTAAACATTCTTTCCTCCATGTTTTACTCCCACGCATCCTTCATTAGAACATCGTTTTCCGGTCGTTCGTCTATCGTCTATTTTCTTCAATAAAAACAATCATAATAAATCGACATCGACTATGATAATCATTTTTATGGACAAATTCAGCACGTAAAGATAGACGACTTTCGATCGTAGGCGAAATGCCATCGCGTGTGAAATAAGCTTTGAAAGTGATAAGCACTTATTCAACCTCGTTATTAGCACGCGTTATTAAACTGTTGGTTTATAGTTCTAGGGACACTGTATAAGGAGGAAACATTAGAACACTTTTCCTTCCCTACCTATACAGTGTCCCCACGAAAATGAATGCAGAAGGCCTTAAAAGTGATTCAAATGTCAATGTGTTCATGTGTGTGTGTGTGTGTGTGTGTGTGTGTGTGTGTGTGTGTGTATGTGTGTGTGTGTATGTGTGTGTGTGAATGTGTGTTTGAAGGGAATCTATTCAGTGGCCCACATGGGTGCGATAGGTATTTGATAACAAAGCTCCAGATCATCGTGAAATCGACAGAGAAAGTCAACGCTGTTTTCAAACATTTCAGAAGTTATGTTAATAAATAATTTCCGGAATAATAATATAGTTTTTGTATGCAGCGCGCTCTCTAATAACATATTCCGCCAAACGTTGTGAATCTACCCATACCTACGTATAATACTTACTAAAAAAAAGTAAAAGTAAGTAAATATTGAAAGTAATGTTTGTCTCTCTGTCTGTTTGTAACTTTTTCACGACTAAACAGATCTTGATGTAATTTATTAGTACCTGTGTAGATAATTTGAACCCTGGAAATGGTCATTATGATACTTTTTATAGTGGTAAACAGAAGACTATATACGTACAAAGCCACGGGCAGCAGTTAGTTATAAATATATTTTCTTGATTTATATGGCAACACAAACAAGATAAGGATATCTATGTGAGGTGCGACCCAAGCAATTTCCTTCGCAGTGACTTATAAAGGCCACACTTCCGGAAATCTCTTCTCAAATAGATTTATGATAGGGTGACACCTAAACCCTCATTTATGTTGGAGTCCTCGTGGTTTTTGCGAAGCCGGCCGGTATTTCCTAGCTTGTGAATAATTTATCTTAAAATTTTATTTACATGGCTTTTAAAACACATACCTTGCGATGATTCTCTGGTTTTCTTTTTAATAAATCTTTACTTCTTCATAAAAAAATATTTTTGATAATAAATGTCTGAGGAAAAGGTTTATTACTTTAGTATTTACTATTTCTACTTTTATTGGGTTTTCTTTTTTTAATGTATCAAAATTATGTAATTTATTACTTTACATTAAAATATTTTTTTCTGACATATACTCACCAGCAATAATTAGCAGGCATCCATACTTGATTTTAGCTTATTTAGCCAAAGGTTTGAACAAAGTACTGCCAACCTACATTTAATTAGTATAATAATATTAAACACACAATATTAATTATTACATAATATGAAGACGTAGGTACATAGCATTGCACCCATATACGTACCTATTTAGTAACGAAAGAATGTTTTTGCCCCCAAAATTAATTAACGTCATGTTTCGGCACATTCATAAAATATTTCTGATGAACTGAGTAATAGCCCCGTTCCTTCATTATAAGGTCGGAAACACAATGTCAACCCTCTTCATACTTTCGCACCTTTCACTAATGCTAATTTTCTTTGCCTTTTTCGTTTTCGTAAATAGGTAAATGACGCGGTTCGCTGAATTACCATTCAACTCCGTTTTATTCTACTCACTTTATTTTGACTTCTACATATTTGCGCAAACACGTAAATGAACACGTGTTAAAGACGGCTGCCCGAGACCGACGACGTCGTGTCAACAAAAGCGTCACAATATTTACGATACATCAAGCGAGTGCGAGAAAAATGTTTTTTCCGTCGCCGTAAACAGAAAGAATGCGTACGTACCGCTTTGATCCAAATCCATGCTGCGGAATGTGGCTTCTAAAGGTCTTCGGGCCATCACGATTTGGTTGTGAAGCTCTCTCATGGCGGAAGATTCGACAAGGCCAACCCTTTGGCGGAACGTGAGCCGCCGCGTTCTTGACACCGCTGCGGTGTATTGAACAAATTGACGCTCCAGCGAGTTCCCGCAAAGCTTCAAATAAGCTCCTTTATTAGACCCCAGCTCGTAGTAGTTGGACGCCGAAAAGATAGTAATTACCTGTCGTAAAGAAAATGGCGTTCGTTAGATGTGTTGGAGTCCGAGGAGCCCTATTAACTTACCCCTATAAATCCCACATAAATAATATAGAAATTAGTTGCGATATCCTCCGCAAATATATTTCATGAATTAGGACAGGATGGTGGTCACTGGATAGTAAATAAAGTGTAATTGACTTTGGAATTTATATGACTTACAAAATATAAACTACCTTTACCAAATTCCTGTTATAGAACTATACAACTTTTACTTTTTTGTCAATTTAGACGTCATCTTTTTCAGAAAGATACGAGAAGTTAATCAATCTTTGAATCAATATGGCGGTTTATCCCGCTCCGGCTCGTTCCTGGTGCAAAAGTTGGTCAGCGCCATCCAGCGTGGTAACGCTGCCAGTATAATGGGCACCTTTGCCCGGCGCACAGTGAGGGGCGGGTTATTTGAATAACAATAATGTGGCATTGTTTTACAATTTCAAATTAATTTTGACGTTGTATTTTTAATATAATTTAATAATAGAGTGAAAGCAAAATATGCAAAACTATAATGCTACCAATTTCGTTGTGAACAACAAAATCAGTGGAAAACTGAGTGGGTACAGAAATGTGATCAGCATTTTTATGAGTACGCCATGAACGCTCGTTCGACGCGTGTTCCAGACGTTTGCACTTAAATGCACGGCCATAACCCCTTGATGGTAATATCTATACGCCCTAATCTGTGAGCTATCCACGTATTAAACTGTTTATTTTCTTCTCTTAGTACGAGATTTTTCTATTTTATTATATTTTCTCTCTGTATTTTCATTTCATTTAGTAAGAAAATAAACAGTTTGCCCTAAGGACTGTTTTATACTTATGAACATTAGTTTATATTCTTTCTGTAAAGCTGATTGTAGCACTGGTAATAATCGTTAAAAGTAAACATAAATACTTCTATTTCTTTTACTTCGTTCTGATGATCGCTATCACTGATTTAATTTTCATTTTATATACTCTTATTAATATTTATATCTAGTAAAAATGAGCAGTCAGCCTAAAAAAATAGATTAGTAAAAAAATCAAATTGGTATCAATCCAATCGACTCTATTTCATATACTGGAACATTTTTCCTATTACCTACTGTATATGCCTAGATCTATGAATGCTAGTACCTATTGTTATTTCGAATCTGTGGAGTCATCACATTTCATTATAACTTTTATGTCATCAAGTCAACTCACATTCCCATTGTGCAAGATCTCGTATCCTCCAGGCTTGCACTCGTGGCTTCTAACAAGCAAGCTGAGTTTGTTCTTTTGGAGGAATGTAGCTGTAACATCTGGTCCGAAGTAGGTGCCGGCACCACGCAAGGCATTGGCCACGCAGCCCCCGGTACATTGAGGGTCTGACCATAGGATGTCGAAAACCTGGAAAGTGATTTACCTTAGAAGTTTTGTCAGGACTTATACCCGTCAATACTAAAGTTTGACAGCTCTTATATACTGGGTGGCGCAAAAGTACTGGCACTAAAGAAAATACTTTTATTTTTTTTATATGACATTTTCTGTCATTCTGTTGTTGAAAATTGTGTAGTGAACAAATGTAAAATACACTGAAAATAAACATGGACCGTTTTACTCCCCAAGAACGTGGAATAATTGTGTCAATGTTCTTACGGAATAATTCATCAGTGATAAGAACACAACGTGAATTTCGTCGACGATTTCCCCACCGTCCGGCACCGATTGGTCGCACAATTCGACGCTTTGCCACACGCCTTGAAGCAACTGGCTCAACATTGGATAGACCTAAGTCTGGGAGACCAAGAACAGGCCGTTCAGCTGAAAATATCGATGCTGTGCGCGAAGATGTGGAAGAGTGTCCAGAAACATCAACGAGGCGACGTGCCACGCAATTGGGCATTTCCAGACGGACCCTGCAGCGTATTTTGGTGAAAGACTTAAAGATGTTCCCGTATAAAACTCAAATGACTCATCAACTGCTGCCTGCTGACCACCGAGCTCGTCTAGATTACTGCCAGCGCGTCATAAACCTCAACCTTGAAGAGGATGATTTTCCTTCAAAATTGGTTATGAGTGACGAAGCGCATTTCCATCTCTCAGGGCATGTCAATAAGCAGAATACTCGGTTCTGGGGCACTGATAATCCGCGCATTATTCAAGAAACACCTCTACACCCACTAAAAGTTACTGTATGGTGTGGCATCTGTGTTGACAGAGTGATCGGACCCTATTTTTTCGAAGACGCTGGAGGCAATGCGATAACTGTCACTGGAGAACGCTACAGAACCATGTTACGTGAGTTTTTGATACCCAGTTTGGACGAATTGGGGCTGGAGCACATCTGGTTTCAACAAGACGGCGCTACGGCACACACAGCGCGCGACACTATGGACTTAGTGAGGGACGCTTTTCCAAGCCGAGTTATCTCTCGTTTTGGCGATTTGCCTTGGCCTGCAAGATCACCCGATCTGACCAGTCCAGACTTCTTTCTTTGGGGTTTTTTGAAATCTCGGGTGTATGTGAACAAGCCACAGACTCTCGCAGCTCTAAAAGAAAACATTCGTCAAGAAATAACGAACATATCGCAGGAAGTGTTACGGCAAGTTATGCAAAATGTCATAAATAGGGCTCAAATGTGTATCAACTCTGGAGGTCACCATTTAAAAGACATCATCTTTAAATCCTAATGGTACGAAATTTAATGGCACAAATATACATTTAAAAAAACCTAAATCTAGTTTTCTAATTTAGAAAAAATGTTATAGCTGAACCAAATAGGGTCTTTACTTTTGCGCCACCCAGTATAAGTTCGCACTCATCTCAATACCCAATCGCATTGCAGCATGTTATAGAGGGATAACTGCGATCTTAGGAGCTGTCTAACTTCAGTGCAGACGGGAATAAGTCCTGTGTTAGGGTCAATTCAGACAGAGCAGCTAAATGCTTGAGCAGTTTTTAAATGCTATTGTAATATCAACCTTATTTCATTTACCTAGACAGCTGAAAATAGTATGCAACATTATAATCTTACCTATTTTAATGTTGCATATTGTTTTCAGCTTTGACTGCTGCTCTGTCTGAACTGACCCTTAATCTCGTATAGTTATTCAAAACCATCTCTAGACCCAATAAACCTACAAAATCAAAACGTGACGTGGGTTCAATGCGGATGAGTAAAATAGCAAACCATTGTAACAATGGTCACTTTTACTAAGTCTTGTCTGTACTCACTTAAAGAATACCTAAGTACTTTCGGTGGCTTCCCAAATTCACCGGCCCGTCTCTAACTTATTCTTTTAGTAATATTTAGCTTCATTACAAAGCTCCTTCCGTAATAATAAGTCTTCCCACTCCCAGTATTGTACTGAATAAATATAAACTGAGTTCACGTATCCTGTTCTCCGCTTTATTTTACATATTTCATTCAACGTTTCATCCGATTGTTCTCGGAGCGGACGAATAAAATTACTGGAATACTGGATCGCCTTCAGACAGATCGAGACGTTTCGCAGCGCAAAGTTTTCAGACGCCAAGATTAGAGTAATAAATCAGTTTGTTGGCTTTACAACAAAAAGAAGATAATCTGTGGTCTGTTTTCGTAAATTAAGTTACAGTTCAAAACTCAAACAATTTATTGAAATTAAGCTAATTTTCGCACTTTAAAAGTAAAAAAAAAACAGGAACCTTTAAAGTTTTATGTTATTGTTCTAAGCATACAAAATTACAGAGTGTTTAATGTCAAATATCATCATCATCATCATCATCATCAACAGCTTGAATTCGTCCCCTGCTGAACATAGGCCTCCCTCCGAGAGCGTCACTTTGAGCGACTGCTCGCCTCCTGCATCTATCGGCTCCCCGCGGCTTTCACCAGATCGTCGGTCGACCGAGTGGGGGGCTGAAGAATAATGTCAAATATAGCAAGGTTAATATAGAATATAATATGTATAGACCTTCCTTGAGCAAGCCTATTCTAATAAATGGGTTTCCAGAAAAGAAGTTCTCTTTCCCACACTACGTTATTCAATTAAAGTTATAAATTGATATTGAGTCATTTAACTTAGTACTTTTTTTTCATAATCTTACTTTATGTTTATTAATTAGGTACTTATCAATATCAAGCGCAGTCACAAGTCAAAACATAGCATAATTATGCTATGTTCTGACTTGTGACTGCGTTTGTTTGACGTGATTACGTCAAAATTAAAATTGTGGATAGAGGACAACAATATTCACCGTCAATCTAAGGTGCTTATTATACAACCTAACCTTCGTATTCCCTCGGTCGACTTACGCCACTTCTTATTAACTTGTCCATTTCCAAAATTGTCCACTACATTTTACACGCCTGTCATACTAGAAGACTGATCGATTGACACTATAACAATGACGAAGTACTAAGCCTATTAACCTTTATTATTTAGTTACAGCTATCAATTTCACAGTTGAACCCTCGAACAGAAAGGTTATTAAGGCAGAAAGTGAAAGCCGATATTTAAACTCCATCAATGGCAGTTACTTAGCAAACAAAAAGTAATGGTTGTGATCATCAAAGGCACCCTAAAAATGGTCCCTTAATAAAATGAAATTACGGGAATCTCCTGCGTTCAGAGCTCCCTTTTACTATTGTGACTTGTGCGGTGATAGATTGTGCCTGATTTTTCTTTGTGCCAAATTGTCCCCAACGATCTATACGTGACTGTCGAGTCTTTCGGAATCAAATCCCATGTCGTTTTCAGTAACGGGTGGAGTCAGAAGATTTCAACTTATATTTTACGAAACGCTCTTCAATTTAGAATTTTTCTACTGGTCGTGCGTCTTAGCTCTTCAATCATTTTGATCAATTCACCTCGCTATATTATTTACATAAATTGATCTCACAGCCGGCCTAAATAATACGGAGAGTAGACAGAAGTGATACAAGACACAGTATTCTGGCTTCTACTTTGACTCAGGTGTCGATGAATGCAGCGCCTCTGTTTCAAGATCGTAATACTAGCAGAACATTTAATGACTCGCTCGACTCTACAGCTTTTGTGATAAGCGTTTTACGAGAGTAATTTCCATAAGAAAATTATTTCGTGAAATTCCTACATCCCTTCAAGTTTTATCATAAAACGTATAAGGTAATAATTAAAATTTGATTATTTACGTAAAATTTACAATTTAGCTACTGTATATACTGGCTTTATTTTATTTTGAATCAAAATTAAATTAATCAATTTAGTAAATTGGACAATATTTTAAAATAATTACATGCACGTAACATAACCTCACTAAGGTTACTTATCATGACCGAATGGTATTGCTTGAATATAACAACAGCAATTTGTTTTTGGCTAAATCTTATAATACTTATGAAATATCTAACACTTGGGCAAACTGAGATATTTGTAGTTTTTTGAAGCTGTTCAAAATGAGACTTGACAATAATGACAATGACACTCGAACTAACTAAACTTGTTCCCAATGCTAAGCTGTTGTATCTTATATCATTTTATGTTTTTATTTTAGAATTGTATACACCCTTAAATAGAGGGACAAACACTCTCACTCGTATAAGGTACCTACTAGTGTAGGTTGTCCATAGATTGTCTTGTCAAATGCTGACGTTTTGCATAACAGGCATCCGTACGTCCAACATTCCTTGGATGAAATGTATTTTGGCTCCTGAGTCAATTACATCGTACATCCCTTACAAATAAATTGTTCTTAAAACATGGGTACGGGTTTAAAAAAGCTCAAAAAGCGCGGCGACCGGTGCGCCAGAAACCTATTTACATTAGTTTAGATCAATAGCAAGTATAATACTACATATATATATTCTATATACATGTATATACTATATATAGGTACACCTTAAGGTACACAGTCAATGAAACATAAATATGTTACATTAAAAACTCTTTTCTTTTTTGATTGAATAGTAATTGGCTTCAAAGTACGGTTCAACTCATAATACATCCTCTCAATACTAATGTAGGTAGGTATACTTACTTAAAAAATGATATAGTTATAATGGTTATTTTATAAAATGTAGGTACTTATATAGTATACAATACTTTTACAGTTATGCAGTGCCTTCAGAAATATAAGGAGAGTTGTAAATTTATAATAACCAATATGTATACCAATTCAATATTAGCATAATTAATCACCAATGTGGTTTCATTCATTCGAATCGAAGTTTAGTCGCGTGGGCTATCTTGAATGAAAGGTATTTTTAATCACAAATAAAAAGAAGATTAAGTATGTATTCATGATGTCGTAAATTATCTACCATCATTGAAAATTAATTAATTATGATAAAGAGATTCCTCAATAAATTGAAATTAATTTTCATAATACACCATCTCAAGGAAACCCTTGCTTGAGTAGTTAATGGAATGTCGCGGTTAGAATGGTAGAAACCTATAATGGGTAGGCGTAATTTGGACACCTTTGCTCGTGGTGGAGCTGAATGAAGCTGTGGGTAACTTTAAATTAATTATCGTGCAACTGTAATGAAAGTGCGTGAAAATCACTCGAAAAATTAAATAACGTTGATCGTGACTCGTGACGTCACCACGTCGTCGTTGTTTGGTTTCCAAACATCACATTTTTACGCATTTTATTGAAGCATTGATCGCTTTGTTTGATTATGTACAATTTGATTTGAATTTATTACAAGTTGATGTCGTCGGAGTGAACAAACTGTCTGGAGTAAACGACAAATTGTGAAAAGAACCACGCCGTTGGGACAGAGTTCATAAAGCGGTCGCCGAAGGTACAAGCGCCCAAGTTTATCTTGCGACACTCCGCGGGGGTTCTTCCCAGCGAAATTGTATTACGCCAAGGATGGCGGTTGCTGAAATTGCGCCGAGCCGAAAGAAATAAAATAATATCATTGATAGATCTAATATAGCAGACAAAAGTCGTTCTATGGGATTCAAGCGAAACGAATTACAACATAGGCTTGGTGTTTTACTTCAGCTTCGTTTTTCGTATCTATAAGTCTCATTCTGGAAAGAAAAACAATATATCAAAAGGTGCAGACAAGTAGACAGCTACAATCAAAAATCGAAACTCTCGGGATAACAGGAGCTTGAAATGTTTCTATAAATAAACTTCATCTTGTTTAGGATCAGAGGCTGAATCATTTCATTCACTCTAAGCCTACATTTGTAAGCTTTTTTATTGCTTATATTATCCTTAACGAAAGCGCCCTTCGAAATCATTTGCAAACTGAAATGTTTAAGTACCACCAGTCACCACTGTATCTGAACATTATTATTAATGTAGAGTCAATGTATTTCTTTGATCGAACCAATCACCATAGACTTTAACTTTCGTATTCCCAACTAAGTTAAAATGTTAGATTCTCTATTATAAATAATAGAGGTAGTGTAATTTGTATATACCGCAGACTGGTTGAGAAACCAGATTGGTTTTGTACTTAGATTAGCACGGCGCGGAAAGCAATCGCGTCTAGTCAAGGAAGGAAGGTCTACTTTAATCGAATTCAGTCTTAGTTTATGCAGTTTATTGATGAACTCTGGATACGGTTTGTAGATGGTTCAATTTCGCAAAATGTCAATCACGTTTTGTATGCCGAAATTAGTTTTAGTGGTCTATATAGTTGGTACATTAATTTAGTACACGTCGAAGATAGCTCAATCAATAGCTTGTGGGGCTTTATTTACGATCTAATCAAGCTGAGCCACCCAAGGGGTGGTGAAACCATATTAATTCACGTGATTTAGCTTTAACAACAGTGTTTTTCTTTTGTTATTGAGAAAATGTTGGTTTAAACGTTTTCGTAGCTGGTAATGTAATGAACAACAACAATCCACAAACTAAGAATTTGGCAAAGGGATCGTCGCGTTGACGAGTCAATAGATTCTGAAATGGTTCAGAGCAAATTAACCGGTTGAATTATTACGCGAACAAGTGCCAAATTACAATGTATTAATGATCATATCAGCGGGCCAATTCTGGTAATTATAATTTGATTTAGGGTGGGTTTTTTGATCCTTTATTTAAGGTAAACAATGGTCAAAATTTGTAACAAAATCTAACCAATGGTCAACATTTGTTAGAATTTTTAATTAATAGTGACCTTAACACCCTTGGCATAATCACATCTCAATATCATTTTAATCTCGCCTGTAATATTCACAGAATACACAAATGTGTGGAGTCTATAACTCTAGTTAGGTACACATAACAGTGTATGCTCGTTTAAAATCATGAGAGTTGTCCTTCTGATCTTGACTCAATGTTAATGTTGTTCTTAATAAACTTGTAAAGTAACTTCGTGCACTATAGGATTTTTTTATTGCCCTGTACCTACTATTAAACATTTCTGTGATTCTGTATTAAAATAAAATTTACGCAGCGGCATAGAATAGCCCGTTTTTTTAGTATAGCCATAATATTCACTCTGGGTTAGCACGGGTGGTAGACAAAGTTGTCTTTCCCCTGTTTTACTTCACTTGACAAGTAAGCAAGTATGAAGAAAGTGACATAAAACGGGTAAATCTGTAGAAATACAAGACACCGTGTAAATATTTGGCCCTAAATAGTCAAAACGCTTTTAGTTCATAGATAGATGCTAAAACTGAAACACTATATATTAAGTACATATATATATATATACTATTCGCTGTATAAACATAACACACGTCAATGGTATAAATACAGCATAGTACCTACTTTTGACATCACAAAGATTATAGAGCTTAATCAGCGTCTGCGTGGCGTAGTGACCGCAGGAATGAAGTAAATCGATTACTACAGCATGATAGAGTCTTGAATGATTGATAGGTATATAGACTAACCTGCTTCCATTCCACCTTGTCTATCGCCTCAGCGGCAGTGGACTCTGTCACTGGCGGCCGCAAGAGAGATACATACTGAAACAAGACGATTGTATTATCAAACTATTATGGAACTTCGGATAAAATGTGTTTTGTTTTGGATCCATGCTAATCCTACCCGTTTTATCCATCCGCGATCCCAATTAGATCAGATACAATTTTGTTTCGATAAAATTCGGAATAGTAACTACCTAACTTTTCCTTTTTCTCGATTTGGGGATGGTCAAAATGGTCATCAAGTACAAAATCGTAGTTACTTTATAAAATTTATGTTCTTATGGATAGTGGTGGATGTAATGATTATCTACATGTACATATGTGTATATGTATATAGGTGCTAGAAGGAAGTAAAGATTGTTTATTATTTTAAGCTACTTAGCGATTTTTCCATGGCTGCACCAATTACCTGTGTGCTCGCTAATATCAGATTTATTTTCTAGAGTTTTAAAGCTACATGATAGATACGTATGACAGGACTTGTAAAAATTCTCAGACGGTGGTTTTTGAACATTTAAATCCTCAGTTTGATAACTTTTTTCTTTTATATATTCAATATACATTTTAAACAATTGAAATTCCACCATTCTCACCAACGTTCAGTAGATATACCAACGGGTACAATTTGTCCTATCTCATACAAACATTACGTAACTCGCTGTGGAAAACAAGAGCTTTGTGTTTTATAAAATACCAAAGACACGCTATATGAATGTGAATATCCGAGAATATTCTCTGTGCCGAAAAGTTTCAAGCGTTTAAGCTACAATGTTCTTCGTTCCATTATGCGTTGTGAAAAGAGAAACCTTTTCAGCGAAGGCTTCGCTGCGAAGCTGTTCTATGATATATCAAGTAAAAAATATTTAGGTTTGGTAACATTTATGTTACTCTATTTCAATGGCCATCAAGCATGTTTTGTTTATCAATACTTTAAAAAGCAGAGACTAAAGTTATACGTAAAGATAGTTATACCTGATCGAAGTAGTTAATTGAAAGATACGCACTGAAAATAACAATCAGAATAATAAAGGATTATTATACCTTATTCCTTTATACCTCTATTTGCCTGTATAGTATCAATCTACCTCAGTACCTACCTAAAAAACTAGCTAAGAGAACAAAATTAAATATAGAAACTCTATGTATAAAAATAACTAGATCTCGTATGTGACGTAGTCTAGTCTAGACCCTGAAAAGAATAATAGCTATAAGCTATATTTTATTTCAAATGATACAACTAGTGTCGTATACCTAATGTAAGGAAGGTGCATACTTATATAGGTATACCTTATCTCGATCTAAACTCCGTATCATATCTAAGTCCGTGGTGTCAGAGATACCTCCATGCACCACAAATACTCTGTTGTTGATGATGGTCCCGAGTGGAAGCCAGCGGTACACGCCTTCAATCAGCTTTAACAGGCGCTCGGAGTTGTGCTGCAAATTATTAAAAAGTTAATCTTTCAATGGATTGTGTGTGATGAGGTGAGCATACATTACTTACTATTATTTAAGCTTTAAGCTGCGTTGTCCAGGTGTTTGGGTTATTGTTTTAAAAGATTAATTAAAAAGTAAGAAAAGTTATATTGGCGTGAAATGTGTGGCCCCGGCGATTAGGACCACCCCATTTCTTGCCGTGGGCGCCGTAACAGCCAGCTAAGGGGTATATCCAGAGAATGTTCAGCATTCTCCTCGGAATATACAATTATTCAGCAATCACCACGCCGCCTATGGAGCGAGCTATGGCTATATGCTCGGTGTTTCCCTGCGAGATGAGATCTGAAATGTTGAGATCCCAGGAGAACGAAAGTGACCTATATAGCTCTTAGAATTAGCAAGTTAAAATGTCAATGGGCAGGCGACATCGCTCATAGAACTGACAACCGATTGGGAAGAAAGGTTCTTGAGTGGCGACCACGAACTAGAAGACGCAGCGCAGGCCAGCCCCCACAAGGTGGACCGACAATATGTTGAAAATTGCGGGGAGCCGATGAATTCAGGAGGCGAGCAGCTGCTCAAAGTGGCGCTCTCTGCTCTCCTATGTTCAGCAGTGGACGTCTTCAGGCTGTTGGTGATGACTAAGTCGCCTGCCAAGCTGGGTGATTATGGAAAATTCCTCCTATGATAAGCGTCTAGCGTTTTGTGGGGAGGCCTATGTTCAGCAACGGGCTTAATCCAACTGATGCGTGTGTGATGAGGCGAGGTTCTGGTGGTACATCGTCTGTAATTGGTAACCGGTAACACGCGCGCCCATCACCCACACACACAAAAACAAGCGGTACTTTAATTGAAATTCCTGGTATACCTACTCCATCACGCTGTAACAGAGTTGATTTGTCTCATATCAATATGCATACTGACTTTAACTCTAAATATGCACTTTTTAAACTTTAGCTCTACGGTAGTACTATATTATATGTAGATAGATAGATAGATAAACTCTTTATTGTACACCAAATAAACATAAATATACAAAGACACTTAATTAACTTATAGTTGCTAGTGCAATGGGCAGTCTTATCGCTTAAAGCGATCTCTTCCAGACAACCTTATATTATTGTGTCTGTGATTTAGCTCTAAGTCGCGCTACAAAAACGTAAACATATCATAATATTGTAATGATGACTTGTAATAGAGTAGAATACTACAACCCATCCTTCATTTCTAAGGCTGATAAGTTACACTCATATGGTAATGAAGGTATTAAATTGAAGGAAACGCCATATTGCCTTTTGTTCGGATTCCGAAAGTTTATCAGAAAAAGTTTCATTTAGAGCGAGCGAATAATATTCCTCCAATCCTCCTTTATACCGTTTAATTAAGTTTTAAAGTGCAATGATTGGACCCAATACCGTCGCCGCAGGTGTTTTACCTTTTATTTTAGAAATCTTCATCTTTTTATGTTGAACTATGGCTGAGCTGTAATACCTAATGTACAAACCTTTGATTGAAAGTTGTATTTTTATAGTTTTCATCAGCAATCATTTCTAAGAAATATGTTATAAACAGTCGATTGTAGACATGCAGTGAGATGCACATAATATAACTTTTAAGAATTTTAACTTTGACACAAACCTAAATCTCTCGTACGATGATACCAATAAAACTATCCATCTCATAGCCCAACACTTGACACAAAATATTTCATCACGATTTACAGCAAAAATGGAGGAAAAGAAATAGGAATTTATAGACGAGCCGCGGTGAATCCAAAAATATCGCATCTATAAAAATTTAGAGACATATATAAGCCCCCAGAGCTCAGCGATTTCTCCCAACGCCTTTAGCTGCGTAGCCTATAATATTACCTCTATAATTCAGGTATCGAAAAGATTCCCAAATTTTGGTCACGTTCACAATATACTATAGCTGATAGAATTTGAGAATACAGTAAGCTCCGAGCTGAAATCTTAATAGGTTTTCACTTCAACAGTGTTTATTTAAACACAAAAAAAAACACAGTTTGTCAGAGAGTTTACGATTCACCATTTTGAGAAGTCAGTAGCAAAAAGTAAATGATGATATAATATGGGTAGGTAGAAAATCCACGCAGCCTGGGTAGACGAGAAAGAGTAATTTATACTCTTAAATGCTCACCCTAATTTACATTGCTTCATTGGCTTTCCCGTGCAATGTAAAAATACCTATTTTAAAAAAGATATTTTTATATGAAACTCACCCGATATTTTTGTTGAACTTCTTTAATAAATCCGTACCTGTGAAAAAAATTGTTTTAGTTATGTATTTGTCAGTGATTAAAAGTAGAATGGTAATAATTTCCATTGCCTAATTTAATATGACGAAGATAACAAATTATGTCGGCACACATCACACACAGTAGAAGAATTAAGTTACACAAATTGGCTAATAATATACTAAGCCTTGTAAGTACTCACCTAGAATTCATAATGAGATCTTCATGGTTGCCACGGTTCAAGTAAACCCCGCCGGGAAAAGCCACCATACAGGCTAACAGCATGAGGAATACTTCCAGTCCCTTTTTACCGCGATCCACAAAGTCACCATTGAATATGTATGGGTTTTCCGGAGATGGCAGCCCGTTCTGCATACAAGATTTAATATTATAACATATGAGTCACAAGGCCGCAAAGTAAAGCGGCGCGCGAAAATTACGCGAAATTTTTAAAGTAAGTAGAAGTTGCACGTATTTTATGTCTCTCTTTTGATCACAGACACCTACGAGCGTGCGTGTTTACGTTATCCGCAGTACCTATACGTTCGCTGGGTTAGTTATACGACTTCATTAGCAAAGTAAAGCATGAATACGTAATATCATTTTCGTTATGGAATATTACGGCGGCGACAAGAATATTGAATTATACAAAAATACGTAGAAAGTAAAAACAGACATATACAGAATTCTGGAAGGAAAAGGATATACCAATATCTCTTTTTTTTAAAGGCATATTGCCCACCACGCATTTAGCAGGAAGATGGTTGCGGACTCGAGTCCAACCTTTGCTTGTTTTTCTCCGCCTGAAAATTTTCAATAATGTATTGGGCATCCTATTACCCATACCTATACCTATCTCCGTTGTAATATACCTCTATGTTCTTTTAGTAAACAATCAATCTTAACGTGATGCCCGATAAACTAATTTGGTAATTATTTTAGTTACTCTGCACACTTATACGTGTTTTGAGGTTAATATCAACAGGCAGCTAAACTCCATGCCTCACTGGTTGAAGCAATCAAAGGGCATTTCGCGAATCCTTACATATGCAGCGACAGCCGGACGCCGAAGGTCGCTTACGCAATGTGGTGCCAGCTAATCGATATCTAGCCCGACTCCCTTACATAATGGTTCGGCATCCTTTAGCCAGACGAACTTAAAATATTTAATTTACAGACTCTAGAGCGAACCAAGCATGATCTTGTTGAACGATAACACGATAAGCGATTCAGCTATTTTCAAAACGTCTCCACTCATATTTTGTTTGATGTAGGTAATCCAAGCCCGTATTATAACGTCACAGAACAAAGGAACAGCTGCTGGAGTGATAAGCGAGTAAAATGAGCAATGAAAACATCATCGTCACATCATGAGCAGAGAAGCTTTAATCGGTCAAATGGTAGAAAAGCCGGAAATAACAGTAGAAAAACAATATGTAAGAATTAACGAGGTCATCCGGCAGTTCGGCGTAACAGGCGGTCTATCAATCAAACCACGGGCAGCGGTAGCGGCACCAATTAGATGACGCGTGCGCCGCTCCCTGCTAACGCGCGTGTACCAACGTGGGGCCGACCTGTCGCCCGTCACCCTCTTGACGTCAAAACTGTCTCTAACGAGCACCCGGGAAAACAACTCCCAAGAAAACCTCACCTATGCCCGGCTACGTAAACACTTATGACCGGCTTCTTTTCACAGGTTTACCTACCCAACTTGTTTCATAGCAGCTTATTGACGTCAACTTTACTTGTTATTTCACGCGGTGAAAATACGCTTCTGTTTTAGAAGTGTAGGTAGTACCTACGCAAATAAAAGCTTTCTACAGGCGTAATGTCATGTCAAATTACAAAAAAATATAACGGTGATGTACTTTGAAATAACTCTTTTGAAGTGGTATATTCCATTATTATCTTTCATGAAAGGCGAAAGCCAATAAATACATCATGATAAAACATGTGCATGAATAAAAGACAAACCGCGTGAAGAGCTATTCCCAGCAGGCTTATCGAACAAACAGATAAACGAAGTTAGATATACAGCAATGTGTAGCAATCAATACGCGTGTGGAAAGCTCACGTGACGCCGTGTTTCAGCTCTATAGGCCGTAATGAGTTTGGACGGTACCTAGTACCAAACAACCAACGTTTTCAATCAAGGCAATACAAAAGGTTACGTACTTATTTGAAGTTTGATCCGGTGCCGCTGACGTGCTATGCGGAATAGTTCCACATGTGGGTATTCATTGGATTAAACAAGCTTTAATGTTTCTTTTGTAAAAGCTAGCTAGGCGATCGATTTGTTTCGTGGAATAAGTAAGTATCATCCTAAGGTTATTTTATTTTATTTATTTATTAGGAACGACAAACAGCTGTACATTAGAAATTAGAGTAACAAGGTGTAATATAAGTGGTATTATTAAATATACAGCCAACCACATCATCCACAGATTACTAACTAGCTTTAACATTATGTTGATCATACACTGCCAAAGAACATTAACTATTGAATCTACGTATTCGGATAAAAAAAGAACAATACCATATTACATTATTCCAGATTACATTACTAAATTTGCCATCTAATAACCATACTTAAATTTTACACAGTTGAGTGGATTGGGTAGAAATTAACCTATTTTGAACATGATTTGCTATTCTAGTGCAAGTTCTAGTTATTGGGTCTTATGCATTATCATAGATATAAAGTAGGTACTTTTCAAGGCTTTTATTTGCAGTTCGTCTTTACTTGATGATAAAACCAATATAAAACTGATAATTAAAGTATCTAGCTCACCTTATGAAAAATAACCAGCAGATCGTCTAGTTTACCGTGCAAGTCGCCGCAAACAGTGATTTGGCTTGAAATTGATGTTGTTGCAACGTTAATATTGGGCATTCTCTTGAGCACTTGGGTTGCATCCTTCAGGATCTGAGCAACGTGTTTTGGGTGGAGACGATGCTGTGGGATGAGAAGAAAATATTATACAGAAGGTATGGTCACGTCTATGAAGAACCAGGTTGGCTTTTTGTAACTCACTAACTCAAGCATTCCTGCATCTCAAAGACTTACCTAGTAATAACATATAGATACGCACAGCCAACATAAAAAAATCACCCCGTGCAAATGCTTCATAATTTATGAAGTCATAATTCATCAGCACAAAGCTTTGAAATTTGATAAAGGGTAGGTATGCAATGCCAACACAAAGAAATTAGCGTGACAATTAATTTTAATATGATCAACTCAGACTACAAGAATAAATATGCAATAATTGTGCAAGCACTACTGTGTTCCGGTTTGAAGGGCATTGTAGCTAGTGAAATTACTGGGACACTGAGACTTTATGATATGATCACACGGTCTAATAATCTTATTACTATACTGTGTGAAGTCTCAGGATGACGTGCGCAGTGCAGTGTCACGCAAAACTGTATGTACTTAGAGTTCCGAGTGATACTGCAATCTATTATGGGCAGCCGTGACGCTTAACATCAGGTGAACAACTGGCTCGTCACGTCATTCATTTTTCATAAAAAAAATATAACTGTCTTTTAGCCGGAAATCCTCACTAAGTCAGCGGAATAAGTAAACTCAATAAACAGCTCAATGGCTTTAAGTATTCTTAGTTATCCAGTTATCCACGCAAACATGAAGAAAACGGCATGTCGAATAACCTCAATAGTCAGTATTCCGTACTAGGTCAGCATGGGGATTATGACATCATCAAAATATTATGCAATACATTCGCACAACCCTTCGTTTCCTATTGTAAATGTGCTTCACAACGTGTAACCCAATTGAACCCAATTCCACGGATATTGGATGAGCCCATACAAACCTTCTTCTTTCTAAATGCCTCAATCAGCAGGTCGATATCCTTCCTCTGTAACGGGAACTCGATGTCAGGGCCGCGGGAAGGCTTCGGGGGCGCCGTCTCATCTGCGCCCCCGCCCTCGTCCGACTCCTCCGAAAATACTTGCTCCACTGTAACAAAATGTATTTTAGTGTAATTAAAAAAAATTGTAGTTATTTGTAGTGTTGAATAAATTATATCGGTACAATAAAAAGTTCTGTTGATTGCCAAGAATTCATTGGTGTTATTGGCCTAATTAGAATTCATAAAAACTTGCTTTCCATAACGTACACCTGTAATATTTTATAAAGGAATGAAGAATAGAAGCACAAAAAGAGTGAATTATTTGAAAAACCTATTACACGTAAAAAAATGTCACCTTTTCATTTCACATATTTTAACATGATTTCGCTAAATTCTTACAGACCCATTCATGTACATTTAAAGGAGCTTAGAAAAGTTATTATGACTCTGAACTTTGAAAAGCACTTGACGAGCAAATGAACTTAATTAACTCAACCAAAAAAACCACAAGTTCCGAAACACAATTGATCAGAAAATCATAATATAGTTATTAGGTACTCACTGCAATAATGCCTTGCTAATATTTTATCCAAGTTCATTTCATACAGTTTAAAAATAATATATTATGCAAAACCTACTGCTGAAACATCCCTTTGTAGACATTACTCATTTTACAGAATTACCTCTATTACTCAGTTAACTTAAAGCTCACAATGAACGGAGCATTGCAGAATCCAACTTCGTAAGTTCATTGACATTACACGCTGTATTACAAACGACACAATGAACCACACTATTTCACGTTCCAGAGAGAAATGAATTTACAAACTTTTTTCAAACTGCAGGAATAAACACAAAGCAACGCTTTCATGTCGTTGATATTACACATTTATTATAACTCCTATAAATAAATGTTTTAACTTTATTACAGAATATTGGAGTAACTATTCTGAGTAATCACTACCGAGTCTGCTTGCATCCGCTATTTTAAGTCTGTTTCAACTTCATTCTCGTCTGCTCCACTTTTTATGTTTAAATTAAATTAAGTTGTACCAGGCCTAAGTGGACAGAACGTTCAAAATTCAAACACACGAAACGTTAGAGCCCGATCTGATGAAATTCATGATTTAATTGGATATTCACAACTTCACGATTTCATCCGAAAATGTCATTCCAATCCAAGAATAGCCAAGACCTAGTTTTATTTACATTAGCAGTGAGGAAAGGTCACTGCAGTTAGGATAACCTTCTATTATATTTTTCCCGGAAAGTTTTATAACCTTGAATATTGTACTGAAAGCTTTTCTGTGTGACATAATAGTGCCATACGAGCAAAATATATGTCAAAGGAAGGATAAGCGCCACGCCTGCTCATATCAATTCTAGACGCTTTGCAATGAAAACTCCTACGTTGCAATGCACCGATTCCGTCACCTTGAGTTGGTTGGCAGGGAACAAGATATAGAGTAGTAAGTAGGAGTTACATTTGAATGTATTATGCATGCATATTACTGAAAACTTAAAGGATATCAAACATTAGAAGCCTTTGACCTTTCAACCTAAAAGTTGGCAACTTATAACAATCCCTTCGATATTTAAGTTACGTTGAAATTTTTCGTTCTCCATTTAGTTAGATTGGGTTTCACCGTGTGGTCCTGGTTTTCGAATAGGACCACCCCATGTCTTCCCATGGGTGCCGTAAGATCCGGTTAACAGAATATCCAGGAAATGAGCAGCAGCAATCTCCTCGGTACATTAAAATCTTCTGTGACCAGTGATCACCAAGCCGCCTGCCAAGCGTGGTGATTATGGCAAACCTATGATAAACGTCCAAAGTGGCGTTTTATGAGAGAGGCCTGTGTTCAGCAGTGGACGGACGTCTTCTAGCTGTTGATGTGGGTTCTAAAAATTTGATTCCAATTTTCCTAAGCGATAAGTTTCTCCCCCGACTGCAGTTAAAACTGGCTAATGCCATATGGAAAGATACCGCAACGTTGCGTGTTTACCACTGCAGTGAAAGCAAAAACAACGGAAACTTTGGAAATGATACAATGTACCCCGAGAACTTCCACGTCGTGATACGGGTTGTTCAGCTTAGAGCAAACCATACACGTAGATACAAGGAATTATACCTACTATCTATTCCTTGACACAGGACGGAACTTTAGTATAACCCAAACTGGACTATTATAGGCAAACCTAACTCTGTAAAAGGGTTATATAAACAGTGTTACTTACATGATCTGATTGTATTTTTCTAGAATAGGCATCACTTTATTGGATGGATATCTGCTATCTCACTAGGTATACGTATACTAATATTGTGCATGTGTAAACAGATGCACAGGAGCATACCGTTATGACAAAACTAAAAGTTCTAATGAGGCTAAGATATACCCTAATTAATTCTACCCTAATTTAATGCTATAACGAACTCTAAAAACAGTTATCAAATTACCCTTATTTACTGACTTGTCTAAAGAAATAAACGTTTTCAGTTTACGGGAAAACTTTAGACAAGTAACTGGACACACCACTCCTGAAGAACAAATGAGCACTGACAGCTTGCAAGTTAGCGTCAGCTAAAATAGAAATGTAGTAGTTTCTCGCGTTAGCTATAAAGAAAGTTGTTTCAAAGTTAATATTAGTGAAATAGACATGTATAGTATAAACAAGTACACCGAATCCTCAAGTACCTACATAAACAAAGTGGACATTGCATTGAACTGCTCTGTATTATAAAATTACAACGCAACAGACAATTATCAAAATCAAATGTTTTATGAGTGTATTTTTACTATAGTTACTTACATACATTTACTTTTGTCTAGTTTGCGACACGATAGAGAATTATTTTGACGCATAATTCGATTTTCTACATTTCTGAAAACATACTTTATTACCGAAGTTTTTGTATATATAACTGTCTTTATTATGAGCAATCACTAGAGTTGTACTCAAAGTATTACTATAATTAAAAAGGGCCTGAGAAGCTTTTAACATGAATATGTAATTTGGGAGTCTACCAGTAAAGGTCAAGGTTAAAATAAGGGGCTCACAAACGGAAGCTGTCCTCGAGGTCCTCTCAGAAGATGGCCGCCCACTGGTGTCCCTCATGTGGCTTAAAAGGGCGTTGAAAAAGTTGTATAGCTGTAACAAAAATAAAACCAGATTACTGAAAGTGTTTAGTATGTTTACAATTTAGCTACCTATCTAATTTTATGTGGAAATAATTATATTGCCATAATCTTAAGGGCTTGTGCAAGGCCAGCGCAAATTCACGTCAAAGCCACAGAATAGATGTATAGTACTAGGCCAAAGCGGGGATGAGCCAGGGGCCGAGCGGCAGGGGCGGTCTAAGTTAAACTGGTTCCAACGCGCAATAGTTTAGGTAATTTAATATTACACTGAATATAAAGGGTATTTTAAAAATCCGCTATACATAAGCCCTCTATTATATTTAATTCAACTACTACACAAAGTTTCATGATCTTATTTAAAGTATTCATTGAATAATCGCTGTTTATTTGTACGGTTTGGAGGTAACTTTGTAATTTTTTTCTATCGAGAAAATTTTATTAATTCGTGTTTTCACTATACATTTGCAGTAGCATTAGTCCTGGACTTTACCATATTATATTAATTTCAAAGTCATTGTTGCAATATTGTTGACAGGATACTGCTTCAAGCTAAGCCGTTTTAAGCAATTTGGCGTTGTATTGGCTCTTAAGTAGTAATAGCTTGTCAAGGATCGTGACGATAATGATAAGACCAGAGGTCACTTGTACTTACATAAAAAAATACATATTGTAAAGTGTTTCAGTTTCATTTCTTTACAGTATTATTGATTTTTCGTTTTATGATTTAAGTTCGTTATGGTGAAAAACGTTATAAATTTATGCTGTTATGTATTATACGGTTTATGAGTTTCATTCTTATAAATTTAGATGATCATTACTTTTGATATATAATAAACAAAATTAGATATAGTAAAAGTATGTAAAACTACATTAATGTGAAATTATGTTTATATTACTAACATTTTTATTTACGTAACAAAATGATAAACTATTTTATGAGTTCCGACAGTGAACCTACAAACTTACACTTACGTAACCTTGATAAAATTCCCGATGATCAGACTAATCTAACTTCCATTCCAATGCTGACCACTGGGAATCTCTTTCGTTGAAATTCGTGTCTTGTGCAGAATAATTATGGTTGGTTGTAAAAAAAACTAATAACGTATATTGATTCATAAGGTTTCCATGCGCATAGTAATTGTGCACGCACTCGGCTGGTTATCGTCACTGGGTAGGGCGTAACACACGATGCAGCAATAAAGCTTATAGGCATAGCGGCATAGATACCTATCATTATGCGGATAATGAATATGCTTGTGAGTCTCAGAGGGAACAATCATAGGTTCCTGTTTCCATTATGCTTAATTTGATCCTTGACACTCTCTTAGAAAGGTGAAGAAAAACATCAGGAAGAAACTGGCATATGTTCAAGTACCACAAGCTCGAGGACAACAATTTCATTGCGCTATCCACCAACTCGCACTTGGCCATCGTGATGGATTATGGACTACTATACTATCTCTTATGAAAGAAAGCCCTGTTCCAGTAGTGGGAATGAATAGAATAATCCATACGGTGAGGAAAAACAGCCGCCAACGTAGATAAAGCTACTATAAGTACCTACTCGAATCATGGTGTAGAAGGGAAAGAAAAGAAAAGAAAGAAAGGGGGAATCCTTTTCTCGCTCACTTTCCTCTTCCCTTGGATTGGGTTAGGGCGTAAAACTAATTTACCCATGCGAAGCCGGGGCGGGTCTACTAGTACATTTAATAAAGCTGATAATAATGTAATTCTGTTTCTAATATTCAGCGAGTTTGAAAAGGTAATTTATAAGATATGAAATAAATAATTACTTAACTGTTATGTATAATTAATTTTATTATGCTTAAAACAGGTTTAGAATAAGTACCGTACCGTTGTAACTAGAAAATACAAAATTAAACCATTGAACCTTTAAAAGCCTACATTTACGATAATTGCTAGCTTTGGTGTCATGAGGCGAGAATTAATTTGTCGTTAAAACTACTTATCTCTCAGTTGCAGGTAATAATCGTAAAGCCTATAAGCGAGTGTGCAACATAAGTTGGGATCAGGGATTGCAATCCGGAAAACCGGATCCGGTAATCCGGCGGATCCGGCATGATTGTACGTCTACCGGATCCGGTACCAATGTACTGGATCCGGTTACCGGATCCGGAATGTCAATTTTTGGTAAAATAATCGCACTGCTGCATGATTATAGGTTACTTTAAATGCAATACCGGTGCGTAAGATGATTAAAGTTTATCCTAGCTTGGGTTGACGAAGTCATAAAAGCATTTTTGTGATGATTGTGCCATTCATTAGACAGATTCATCATGATGTCTGTCATAAGAATGACACTTGTTAACATGCTCAGTCACATCTCAAATACCTAATTATTGTGAATTTCAGTAGATTAAGTAAAGTTGATTATGTTAAGAAGAAAGAAAGAAAATACATTTATTCAAGACATCACACATTACATTTTTAGATGGGCGTTGCGTGGCGCTATGATGTAGGTCCTGACTCAGCATAAAATTAAAGTCGTAATCATGACCGTAAAACTAATGGAAAACTGCTAGATTTAATAATGTGTACTAAAATAGATCTAACTGGAAAAAGTGGAAGCCTGAACTACCCATTACGTTAAAATTTGACTATATTTACACTGTGGTATGTTTTTAATGGTTTGTTTAATTATAACATCGGAAATAAAGTTGATACACATAGTAGTTGCACAAAATATACATTTTTTTGCTGTGTATATCCCGCATATTATGAACACTCACTTGATTATCTCATAAACAGTCCTTTTTGGAACGAAAAAGGAAAATTAACCTAATTTGATCAATCCGGCCGGACCCGGCCGGATCCGGCCAGATCAACAGAAATTCGACCGGATCCGGCTGGATTGAAAATGACACCGGATTGCAATCCCTAGGTGGGATATTAATATCGGGGCAGCCAGCTTCAAGGCACAAATTATAGCTCTCGTGAGCTCTACAAACTTGCCGCTACGAATAATGGTCACAGAGATAATTTGGACGCCTGCCACAGACGGGGGATACCGATGTTAATTTAGTTGTCCATCTCGCAATTACACGTAACCTTAGTACATTTTACAGCAGCATTCAGACATCTTTTCGAGAACCGTTAATTACGATTGGAATGTATTGTTGTAGATCTCGAATTACACCGACTTTTAATCGCCTTCTAAAGATCGCAATGTATTCATCCTTGAACGCTGTTACACGATACAAATACGAATATTTTTTTTGGATTAAGTACATACTTGTTATTTTCAAACTATTTTGAAGTGAATCTGTCGCAGCGTCATACCCTGTGCGTGGCTTTGTTCAGTGAAATCGAATGATCGGATTGAAATGCTCAATGAACACGGCGAGTCATTGGAAACGACACCCTGAGCTTCAAGCTAGATTGCTTCGCCTTTCAACTCAATGTAGTGTTACTTTACTGCAAATCCGAGTCACAAACAGATCGACGACTCTATTTATCTGGGAAACAATCTACATTAATAATTCAAAGCCAGACTGATGACAGCGAAATTTGGCCGATTCTGTCGTGATCCGTTTTGTCTGGCAGTCTGGATATTTTTCATATTAAAATTTATGAAGCAGCTACTCTGGTTTTTGTATAATATATAGACTTATTGCATCTTAACGCAAAATAAATATCTATAGCCATTAAAAACATAATTATAGTTAATGTAACTCTAAAATATGTAATGTGTTGAGTTTATCTATGAATTTTAACCATCTGCGTCCAGTAAGTATCATAGTTGGCGCCCCGCTGTTTTATCCGCGTTGACATTGTTCACGTTATCCTACTGGGACCACACAGTTGTTCAAGATAAAAAGTACCCTATATGCCACTCCAGTGCCTAAAGTATTTATTATTAAAGCTGCAAACAGACCTAAACTTCATGATAATTTATTCAGCCGTTTCTTTGCTTAGCGGTAAAAAACATACATTTACACATACAAATTTTACTTTCGCATTTATAATTCAGTACCTAGAATTGGGTAGTAAACTGATGTTACTTACTTATGATTAGTGTTGTTCTCATTCATTGTAGTCTTTTTATCCGGACAATCTACGATTACATATAAGCTACTGTACTGTGGTACACAAGGTTTGAAAGCTCTCTTCAGTTTTGCATAATGAAGGTTATCACACAAAAATGAGATAAAGCTGTTAGAAACTTTGACATTGAATTTAAATCTTATAAAACAAGATACAGCATTTACAACAATTTACATTTTCAGCGGACGCACCGCAAACCGCAACTATAAATTAAATTTAGCCGACTACGTTAATAGGACGAAATGTAATTTGTTCCTTTATCTAATTTTAATCGTGAATAACGAACTTGAAGCCTTTACCTTGTCGCTGTTATTGTTATTTGAATGGCTTTTAATATCGAACTAAATTGCAAACTCCACTTTATTTAATGTAAGCGAGCGAGGCATAATTTCATAACGTAAAGCGGTTGTTTACGACTGTTAACATAAAGTTTTAGAAAATATCAGCTTTTGTCTTGTATGTATGTAAGCGTAAAGAGTTACAACCTGTATTTCAGGCAAACCTAAAATTTATACGTTGTACATATTACATGTCTGAATAAATAACTATTACCAACAAGATATGTGATCGAAACAGCTACTTTTCAATTGTTTGTTCAGTTTTTATGTTAATTTTCGACGTAATACTGAAGTTTTTAGTGGTAATACCATATAGCACGTGTTTTCGCTGTACTCTATTAGTTTTCTGTTTTATTAGTGAACATAAAATAACATCTCATAAGGATCAAGACAAATTAGGAAGATGACAATTTTGGAAACGGACAATTTAAGAAGTGGACCAAACCGACCGGAGGGATACTACAGATGTGAAATGACTTAAAATGTGGCTAAGTTCTTGAAATTTAAAATTGTGTTGTGTTATTCCAAATTTTATTAATTAACCTTTCGTAAAACAATTTCCCACGTGATCCTCGAAACTGTTTGTGTTTCATGACTAAATACCCTGTGATAAGTCACGGCCTGTAACTATCCATATAGAGCGGCCCAGTGGGTCCCTTATACAACCCGCGATCTGTAATCGTATTAGGGAAAGGATAAACTACGCTTACTCCGAAGCAAACAAATGTTAAGCTTTCTCACGAAAGTAAAGCCACCGCTCGGAATAGGAGCAATTATTTTCAGGTTGAAAAAACCTTCTGTGTAGACAGGAAAACTGGCTTGAATTTGTTACCTACTTCTAAAGAAGCTTTTTGGGTGGGTTCTGAAAAGTACTCTGTGGTTCTGTTAATACGAAGATGGTTGAAAAAATATAAACGACCTACGACCTACGATACAACAATGCCTTTACATTTTAAGCCATGCAGAAATAGTCTTAACGGCTACTATTTCTTAATGAAGAAAACTCATTGGAGTAATCCGTGTCCTAACTTTGTAAATTGCTAGCAGTTGTCATTTCTAATCAATCTTTGGAGTGAATTGAATTTAAATAGTGATTTCGTGGATCGTAAATTTTGTTTTTCTATATTAAAAGGAAATAGAAATATAATACGTTTTTTTATTGTTTGATATTAGTCTTGTGTTATTGTAACTATTAAGAAAGATGGCTATATAAGTAATATTACTCTATATCTAGTAGGTATAGTTAAAACAAATCTAGTTCTATAATTATAATTATATGCTGTACCTTCACTTGATCCTGCTCTCCTGCATACTCGATGTTCTGGAATATGGTCCAAGTGTAGCGCCTGCGCACCTCCATACGCGCCAGGTACCGCCTGTACCACTGCTGAATCAAGATGGCCGCCTTCATTGCTGAAAAGAAAATAACCTGTGAGCCGTGCGATAAGCGCTTGATAGCTTTACTTTTAAACAGACTTTGAAAAATGGATGGAATCGGTGATTAGTGTGATCAAAAATGTTTTTTTATTTTATTTTATAGAGAACTTACCTAATTTAATCTCTAAAAAATAAGTTTTAACGAGGCCGAATCAGTCTTTCAGTTTCAAGACCTAAATCTTCTCACCATATTGTAATATTATAGGTAGTAATATTGGGTTTTTTCACAGACTATATATTTACAAGCCTTTTCTAAAGCTGTCGGACTTCTCTCTCCCAAAGATTGGCATCGAAGGCTATCGCTAATGTAAGGTAATGTAATTCCTTCGTTTTTGTACGTGTATCGTAATAAGATATCAGTTTACGGTTTGTTTACGCTCAGCATTAGCTAAGTTGTTGGCAATGTCTACTTACATTAGCGCAAATGCTATAAAATACCTACACATTGTGTTGGTGTGCTTATTAAAGTATAGCCACCCACATTAATGTATTGTTTGATATTGCCAGGGGAATAATTATTCGCTATTGTTATACTCTACTTCAACACTTCATGATATGATAGTAAGCACTACTATTTCTAGTTACACATTACATCTCCGTCAAAAAAGGGTATATATATATATAGTATATAGTACAGTAAGATACAAGTGTGCAAAGTTGATCATTGCACGCGGAGCGGTAATATGGGAGCCGAGAGTGTAATGATCAATGCACACGCATGTCATACGACGTTTTTCATCACAGTTGCGAGGAAAAAACGGGGTTGTAACGTTAATTAATTTTGTGAACATTGTCGTGCAGGCTGCTTATTTTCACGCGCCGTCAGAGAAAATCCATGTTCATGGCGCAAACAAAATCGACATCAACCAAAATGAAACGAAATAAAAACTGGAACTGGAACTAGAACTGGCACTGGAACTGAAACTAGAACGAAACGAAACGATGAAAATGTACTTACGTATAACTTGCAACTGAATTGGATTAGAGTTATCATTATCATATTATAACGTCCGTGGTAATTTAGAGTAAAAAGCACACGTCTGAAATTTGTTGGATTTTGGTTCTGAAAGCGGTGGCAGACAACCCAATTTACGAGCAACTGTAATGTAACATAATGAAAAAAGTTGCGTTGGCGAAATTAATCTTTACTACGACGAGTTATTACTCTATTTGTCTTCGCTTCTGGAGTCACTCCACAAGTCTACATAAAAAGTAAAAAGTGATTTTATCAAATGTAACTGTACTGCGGCCAGCATGTTGGGTACGCTACCTACCGGTAGTGGGCTGGAGCACTTGGACTGTCTATAGGCCATCGCGGCTATTATACAGTCTATAAGTGTTCTTTGTAGTAGGTAGTGTAAGCCAGTTTAGTTTAGTTTAGTTTAGTTTTTATTATTGTAGTAGTTAGCTTGAGTAATAAAGGCAATTTGCCCGTAAAAAAAAAAATATGTAACTAAGCTTTACTTGTTAACTAAAATATTTTACAAATACTTAAGTGTGCATGAGCATAAATTTAATGCTGCGGTACAGAATAGATATATATGGCTGCGGCCTAATTTGCGCCAACACAACACACGCTATATAAACGAAGCACATGATTGTGCTCCGGTTTGAAGGGCACCGTAGCTAATGAAATTATTGGGCAAAAGAGACCTTATAATTTGATCATATCACACTATCACACTAGTATTATAAATGCGAAAGTTTGTATGTGTGCATGTTTGTTATTCTTTCACGCTCTAACGGCTGGACGGATTTGGATGAAATTTGGTATGGAGGAAACTTATGCCCTGTACTAAAACATATGCTACTTTTATCCCGAAACGAGAACGGCTCCTGTTACTCCTGTAGGAACGCGGGTGAAACCGCGGGGCCTTACTAGTAGTCTGTAAATCTTGATTATGCTGCTGCTATGCTGATATCTGTCTGTCTGTTTATGTGTCTGGATGGCGTGCGCATTGCAGTATCACGTGAAACTAATATCTACCCCCATATAAGTATACTGCCCAATTTTATCTTAAGGGTAGAGGACACTTACAAACTTTAAGTAATAATGGTACAGTGTCACGTTCCCGAATATTCCCGATGTAGATATTTGGAGATAGAGATCGGCATAGAGAACAATGAAAATCATTAAAAACAAAGTTTAAAAAAAAGCAAATAATATTTGCGCGAAAAAGCCCCACGAATGTATAAAAGTGAAACGTTGTTCGTATGTTTGTCTTTTGTGTGATTTTTACGCTGAAACAGCTGAAACGATTTACGTGAAATTACACAAAAAAAGACTCATTTCACAGAAATATTATACCTACTTTTTATCCCGGAAAGTTAAAAGTTCCCGCAGGACAGCAAGTTCAACTGTGAGGCATCTCTATAGTAAGTCATAATAGGCAAAAGCTACCAAACACGTAGTTACCAATATTATGTAAAAGTTTGTCGTAGCTTTAGTATCCGGTGGCAGGGCTCGCTTGTTCCAGTTTAGTTAAGGATCAACGGCACGGTCGCGAACTTAATTAACAGTTTGTGAAACAAAATAATGGTGCGAGAGACCACTGCAAAAATACCTACGTGATCGGGTACCCCAATAAGCTACCTTTAGATCGTTAACTGACACATAATCATGTAAAAAAATAGGTTTGCCAGTGCTGATCCTGCCGAGTCATGGAAATAATCCACCTCCACCAACTTCAAATGCCTTGAATACTAAGTTTCGCCAAGTTTAGACGTAGCAGACCTTTTAATCTATTATTAGGGGCATCTTGGCGATGGGGTGATTGGGGGCGATGGATGCAGGAGGCGAGCAGCCGCTCAAGGTGGCGTGCTCTGGGGGAGGCCTATGTTCAGCAGTGGACGTCTTCAGGCTGTTAATGATGATGATGAGGGGCATCTTGGCTACTATTGAGCGTAGGTTTCATCGGGGTATTCGCTGAGGTAGGTAAAGGGTGTGAAGGGCACATTCTTAGGGGTCTGCCATGTACTTCCGGCAGGGTGCGTAAGGGCAGACCAATTTTTTTACATAATTAATCAATGGTTAACTGTTGCCAGAACTTTCATTCAGGTACATTTTGACAAAAAATAATACGTCAAAAAATTTCAATTATTTCCATGACCCGGCAGGATCGGAACTGGCAGACTTGATTTTTTTACATATTGAGATGTAAAGATAGCCTGTTGGGGTACCCGATGACGTAGATTTTTGTGCAGTGGGCTCTCGCACCATAATTACATTACGAAACCTGGAGTACGACAAACTCATAAAATGACCTGCGACAAAAATACCGTTGTTTGTTTCGCATACGAATGAGAATTTGTTTGATATTGTTATGGTATGGTCCAATGTAATGAACCCGTGCCATGCAAGATCATGTACCAGGATCAGCACTAATACGCCTGATAAATTGATAATAATTATTGTAGAACAATTTATTACAGTAATAGTATTTTGTTTATTTTTTATCAATCTTGTTCATCGTCAACAGCCTAACACCGTCCACTGCTGAACATAGGCCTCCCCCAGAGAGCGCCACTTTGAGCGGCTGCTCGCCTCCTGCATCCATCGGCTCCCCGCAGCTTTCACCAGATCGTCGGCCCACCGTGCGGGGGGCCGGCCTGCGTCTTCCGGTTCGTGGTCGCCACTCGAGAACCTTTCTTCCTGATCCGTTGTCAGTTCTACGAGCGATGAGGCCTGCCCATTGCCATTTCAACTTGCTAATTCGAAGAAGTATATCGGTCACTTTAGTTTTTCTGCGGATCTCCTCATTCCAGAGCTTATCACGCAGGGAAACGCCGAGCATAGCTCTCTCCATAGCTCGTTGCGCGACTTTGAGCTTACTAATGAGGCCAACAGTAAAAGAGCATGTCTCAGATCCATAAGTCATCATTGGCAACACACATTGATTGAAAACCTTCGCACAATCTTGTTATCTCTTCTTAATTGCTTGAATAACTTTAATCAATTAATACCCGTCTGAACTAAAATAGGCCTTGTGGTCCTGATTTGTGAGTAGGACCACACCATCTCTTCCCTTGGGTGCCGTAAGTAGCCGGCTAAGGGAATATCTAATGGGCAGCATTTTCCTCGATACATGAAAATATTCTGCGATCGCTAAGAGGCCTGCCAAGCGTGGTGGTTACCGCAAAACCCTATGATAAGCGTCCAAAGTGGCGTTTTATTAGAGAGGCCTATGTTCAGCAGTGGCTGTCTTCGGGCTGATGGTGTGATGTATGAGCACTAAAGTTTTCCAGCTTCTATAAGTTTGCATTTATCTCTATGACGTAGGTATACCTACCTATACTGCAATGCATTTGGGTATGACCTAAATAAGTGCGAACTTAAAAGCTGTCAAGCTTTAGTGCAGACAGACGGGCATAAGTTTTCTGTACAGAATTCTATATCAATTTCAAACTGATTATACAATTTCAGGGTATTCGGCTATTCTAATACTTATGTGTTACAAGGTTGCGGTCAGATTGGCATTGCAGAACGTAATAAAATTATGCAAACAACGACATCAACATGGATCAATTAGTAGCATTGCCAGTAAAATTATGCAGGCAACATAACCAGCATGCATGGATTTATGGAAAAATTTCACGCATGCAAATCGTTATATCTGAACCATCGCAGTCATGTGACAATCAATACAAATCAAGTTAAAATCCGATACATTCCGAACGTACTATGGCCGTCGCTGAAATGCGGACGGTGAATGGACGCATAACATATTCTGTTGTGTGAATTTCATTTGGACCTAAACACAATACCTACGCGTATAGGTACGTGGTAATCGTACCTACTATTACGTACGTATTTATAGTATTGGTATTGATTGGGTCACGGGCTTATTTTATCTTAAAACGCTCATACTATAACTTAAAATAAGCCTAGGCGACCAACCTGCCGCCCCGAGTCAAACGCACGCGGCTGCGTCTTTGGTGTAGGAACGCTGTCCTAAAAATCTTAAAACAAAAGTATTATAACCATTCTTATGTTTGTAAAATCCTGCATTACAGATGCTCAGTCGTCTATCGATGCATATTGCCTAAGTCAAGATTTGTGAATGAAATCTAGTCGAGCACTTATTCACGACTAAAGTGTATTTCTTCAATACGGGCTTTACTAAATAAAATACAACTTGTATTAAACCACCTGCTATAGTATAATCAACATAACCATATAATTCCTACGCCTAAGGCGTAATTTTGTTCAGTAATAAGTAAAGTACAGCCTAATTATCGTGCGACCTTTAAAGTTATCACTACTAATAACATGAAAGCGTACTAGTGTTAGGTACTTTATAGACAAAGATATAAACCGCACTCGCAGGACACACATTATACGTAAAATCTAGGTCACTGATTCAATGTAGGTAGGTATAAACGTATAATTAGGTGTCATGTGCTCGAGCGAAGTAGAAGCGTAGTAGATTTATGCAAAGGTAAATTCGGTCATTGACCTCTTGGAATAAACTGTATAAATCTTCTGTAGTAGATGCTTGCCTTTGGCATGCAGTGAATTTATTTATCAGCATGGGCCACAAAAATAAATATAGGAATAAGCCAGGACGCTCGCTGTGGTGTGGCGTGCTCAGGCGTGTTCCACGTGTTATTCGGTCACGGCTGTTCATATACGACTAAATTTGAACGTTATACAATATTCAGTTCAAACTGTTTAAATTGTATATAGCAGTAAACAGATCAATACTTAATGACCTCGAATGACCTCATCGATAAGAAAAGCTAATTGAACCTGAAACCGGGTTAAGTTTGTAAGTAACATTCAGTTTTTCGGTATTGGACAGATCCTTTTACATTGCTACACAGATATTTTCGGATGATTTTCAGGTTAAAACTCCTGATCCGATGCGGACAAAGTTTCGAACAAGGATCACTTAATATTGCTTGTGTTTACATGTTTATCGTTTTATTTGTGTTGTTATTGTATGTATCAGAGTATTGTAGTGTAATATTGTGTTGTGTGTCATGAATAAATGTATTTTCTTTCTTTGTTTGTTTAATGTATACTAGCGGTCAAGTTATTAAGGGTGAAGTTCCCGAAACTTTTAAAACAGATGAACAATGTTAGAACATTAAAAGTAAATAAACCATTATAATCAGCTGTTTGACAGTCGACGAGCTCCACCCAAAATTTTAGTTTCGGTCCACATTAGTTATTAGCAAATGAAAACGTAGCAGCCACATACACCGGGGCCGATGGGACGAAGTCCATTATATTTATTTGTTGCTAATAGCTGACCCGACATCACACTAACTAAATTTCCATTAGCATTTCCCAAAAAGGCAGTTATTCCATAATTTAAAGACTACCTATCCGAAACTTTTACAATTTTTTCTGTACCTACACATAAACCTCTTCGGACGACGACTTACGAACATTTTAAAACAAATGACTACGCTATATTACCAACAGATATGATTTCAGTTTTATTTATACTAGAGTTGCCACACTATCAGGAAATGTGTTTTTAGCGGGAACTCTTAAATTCCACGGTAGTAAATATTTTAAGTTTTTCTTCGTAGTGCAATGCTGCGCGGTGTCACGTATAGGCTCCGACTCAGCATACAATTAAGGTCCTAAGTTAGCCTCTAATTACTGATTTTCAGTCGGAACCCATTTGTGGCACCACGAATATCAGGACAGATTTAACAAATTTCCAAAAAATACAATAAATAAAAAGAGCGATACAAACAAAAGACATATTCCTATTTTACATATTATTAAGCATAACCTTTAACTATAAATTTTAATGCAGTTATGGCAGTTGTAAACTAATTGCGACTACATAGTCTGTGATCGTGATATCAAATGTTCGTCACACGTCTCTGACTAGTACCTACATAGCCATCTGTGGTCACACGTGCTGTCACGTCGTCAACGCCACGTAATAAGGTCCACAGATTACTTATCTATAGGTCTTGCGTAGCGTATTACATTAAAACCATTATCTTAAGCTAACCCGCATCCGCTGTTATTAATACAAGACAAGATTCCTTGCGATCCAATTTAAGTAACTTGAAAATTGCTGAAACTTGGTTATCTAGAAATAGGCGTTAGCCTAATTTGAATTTGCGTTCAGAATCACTTTAAGATCTTTTTGGCTTTTTTCAGAAAAGAAAGAAAACTTGATGAATAAGATTCATATTGCCGAACAAATTAATCACAAGTCGGTCTTTTTGACAATAATTTAATGAATCGAATAAAGTTTAACGTCACAAATACCACAACGCCCACAATTCAATTTATACTTTTATATAAATGCTACTATTTCTATTTTTCTACTATACTAGTAGGATAGCTTGATATTATGAAATTATGTACTAAAATTTACATTACATACGTTACGTACCTACTAAATTATGTATATGTTTCATGTTCATTTAGAATCTATCATAAAACTGTGACAAGTCCAATACTATACTTACATTAAGTTATTTTGAGAATATTTTTTGGAGCTCTCTCTCTCTATAATCGATACTGAAGTCAAAACGGTAACTTTTTTAATTTTTGTCTGTCTATCTCTATCTTGGCTGATCATCATGCCGAAACTACAGAATGGGTTCAAATGAAACTTGGCATGATTTGACTTCATATTACAAGGTAGGTTATAGGATACTTTTCACCCCGAAATTCGACACAGTTCCCTTGGACGAGGGTATGAAGTTTAAATCTGTACTTAATTTGAATGGCGCACCTGCCTCCATTCGCCGTTTCATCCATTCATCCTTTTTTCTAATCTTTTTCTCTCTTTCTTTGGACTGGGATAAGGCGTAAAACTAATTAACCCGTGTGAAGCCGGGGCGGGTCAGCTACTAAATAAATAAACTCAAATGAAACCTAACCTCAGTACACGCAGGTTGAAAAAAAGTCATTGAAATCGTACCTACGTTTTATTTTCTCTAACTGTTTATCCGTAGAGCGTGAAACAGAATTTGGCTTCAAAAGAAAACCCAAGAGCCCTTTGCAATTCTAGTACCTATATACCTTGTTCAGTATTATAAGACGATTGTTTCACGTCTCTATCGGTGAAACCGAGAAAAGGAAAAATCCTTGTCGAAAATAAACTGAACAACTAACCTATTTCCTCCAACAACGTAGTTAGGTACCCACAGACAATAAACATGTTACCGCTTTAGTGGCGAATGGCAGTAGTAAAATTTTATGTTTGAGTATAGACGAAAATGTTAAAATGTTTTATATGGCCTTTACAACTAAATTAGAAAAATAAGGCGTTATATTTATTAGAACGAGAGTACTCTTCAAATTTTATATTTAATCTAAAATTATGAAAAAACTGAATTATTTTATTTCATGAAATAACTGGCATTTGTCACCTCTGAAATATATATCAACCCTTTTTTATTGTGGAATTATAGCCCCACGCAGATGTTCAAAAGGGATTACGAAAGCCTTCACTAAATCATAGCTAAGTATATTAAATGTTATGGGTTATTTGTGCAAAATATACTTTATTTATAAATTTGTTTGATGCGCCTAATGTTTTGTGATATCAATGACTAAAAAGATTAGCGTAGTATAACAGCGTAGTATGGGCACAGTTACTTTTATAATAAAACTGTAACATGTCCAATTGTAAATGTACAGATACATTGAAGATATTTAGAACTTTTTTTGGAGGGTTTCTTATTGTCGATGCTGAAGCCATATCTATATTTATTTCATTTTTGTCTGTCCGCATCTTGGCTGAGCATCACGCCGAAACTACTGAATGGATTCAAATAAAACTTGGCATGATTTAAGTCCATATACGAGGTAGGCTTTAGGATACTTTTAATCCCGAAAACTAGCACGGTTTCCTCGGGGGGATAAAAGTAAAAATATGTACTTAGTTGTAATTCATTAACTCGTGGTCGGACTTCATTCATTCTTTTTTTTTGTAGAAAGGGGGTACTTAAATATTGTCCTGTAAATATTTCAAGGTCTTTGGTTTTGTGGTTCAGAAATTACAGACATCCAGCCTTCAGTATTAGGTCCAAAGCCACTCCTGTCCTGTACTATGGGAAAGAGAGAAGGGAGGGGGAAAAGATAAGGAAAAAGGATGAACGGATGAAGGTGAAAGTTCATTCGGCGTTTCATCCATTCATCTTTTTCCCTCTTCCTTCTCTCTTTCTTCTATCTTCCTTCTCTCTTCCTTTAGATTGAGATAAGGCTTAAAACTAGTAAACCCATGCAAAGCCGGGGTGGGTCAGCTAGTATAATAATATAAGTACTAGTACGCTAATGATAACAGCTCCACATTACTAAGGCCCGATTTCACCAAACTAGAATAAATTTTATTCCAGGTATAACTTTCCGAGAACAACCGAGTTACGCGAATATAGCCCTTATATCACCAATTTTGTGAAGGAATAAGACTTATTCCTTGGATACAATCAAAATGGCGTCTTTTTGTGTAATTTCATTTGTCAATTAGCTGTATCCAGGAGTAAGGAATAGCCGTATACTTGGAATAAACGTTGGTGAAATCGGGCCTAAGGAGTTCACAACATGTGACACCAATAAAAGCCCTTGGTAATTCATAATCTATAGGTTTGCTATAAGTACCTATAGTTATACTTACATGATATTATTCATGATTAAGTTATGAACGTTATTTATTAGTGGCTTAAAAATGAAAATAGAAATCTATACTCACTGCGTTCAGCTTTAGTCATGCTGACATCGTCTCTTCGCCAAAATTTGAGCAAAGGTGCCAAAGACTTCATGGTGCACTTGCTGTTGAAGAGTCTCTTGCCCAAAGTTTTTGGGACCTCTTGCTCTATCTCCGAACTCCGACATGATGATGAGTCGTCGCCCTGGGAACGAGCGCGCCTCCCCCCACGAAAACTAACGCACCCGCACCCCTCTGACAGTGAAAACATCGTGGGACTCTCGTCCTTTCTATACTTTGTCTTATCTTTTCGTTTCCGCGTACATCTTGGCGTCTTTTGGCGGGACTTGGGAATGGTTACTTAGTCTTAAATTCACGCCTGAATAGTGCGCATCGATTCATACCCAACTTTGAATGAATCTGTGAACAAGAAAATTAAGGGTGTGAGTCACCATGGAATATGTATAACAAATCAAAAAATAACAACTTGTTAAATCAGTGGACTATGGAATATGTTGGATTTTAATGTGTCGGCATATAATTATATTCTAACCGATTCTTTTCCCATGAATCCCTCCTGGTCATATTAGTGGGTAAAATAGTAAAACCACAAGAAAACAACCGTTGAAATAGCATGTTTTTGCCGACCGTCATTAAGTATTTACCTACTTTCTTTGTAACACATAGCATATGTTTTCTTTCACACGTTTCCTTCTTCTGCTTCATCCGAACTTTACAAATAAGTTATTTCTTGCGTGTCAAGTCAAGATATGGATCTCGCTAAAGATATTTTCACTCGTTAATTTTCATCAGTATTTAATTGTCCATTATTCTACTTCCGCCGAATCATTAATCGAAATATGCAATTAATTTTAGTTAGACAATAAACACAGTTTCTTTCGGGAAACGCTAATCAAATAATGGATGCTTTATGGCTACTTCGTTAAGTCATAAAGTGGCAAATAGAGGGCAATCAGAAAAAGGCTCTAGCCTACCCATCCACTCGTTTTATCTGAAACAGCCAGTTTGAATGCCGGTCGTGAAAGCGATTCCTGTTATTTCCCTAGAGTTTTATCGATATGTTCGTATTCTACATACTGTGAACTAGCGAATATAAAAGGGTTTGAAATATATTCGAGTTTGATTTTTTTTTATTTAGTAGGTACCTACGTTCTAAGAGCTTCAGCATGCATTTTACTTTCTCAGTACCCACAGCATAATATCTTTTGAAATTGATAACAACGCAAAATACCACAAACGAATTGTTTTTGTTTTACTCAAATGTAGTAGAAATAAGTTAATTGAATAGGTACCTAGATTATCCAATTAAAACTTATCACGTACCTAAAAACGTATAACTACTGCTTGTTACGAATACAAAACAGTTCAAACGACAAACCTACGTGATTTCCAGCAAAAAGTATTTGCAAAACGTAGGCAGGTTTTGTTATCGTCAGCTACAAATCATATAACTTTTGTCAGATTTAACAATGTGTCGTTTGTGAGAGTACTTTAGTTATACGCTCAGCTTTTAAAGTTCACAATACTTAATCAAGATATGTAAAAATATGTTTATTGTCATTGTAGCCCATAAAAAAATTGTGCAAAAACATAATTCTACCTAAGTAGCTGTTAGTTAAGTCTAACTATTTAAAATTACCATGCTAAATAGTTTCAGCTTTTCAGCTATTTTTTTTTGGTAGTTATTTTTTGCTAATAATTACTATTTAACTTTAATGATGCATTGAGTCACGAATTTACGATTCACCAATTTTTAACTGTTAACCCAGATTTAGTGTTTAAACTAATAACAAATTTGTTTTTCCAAGAACAGAATAGTTGATTTTTCGATTGCGTAAACATTATTACAAATATTGACGCATGAACCATGTGTGAAAATGGGAATAAAAGTTCCGTTGGTGAATAGATTGCGTATGAACCCATTGTAAATGTGAAGGTCGTGTAATGTAGAAAAGTGTCAGTATCCAATGAATCTATATAAATTAGCTATTATAACCAAGTTCTGCACGTTCTTTTGTTTCAATACCATCTACATAATATATTTATAGGTTTCAAAAAATGCATGTCGTTGTAATTAATGGTGTGATTTTACACGAATGTTGCCAATGTTTTCCATAACTCAGAGAAGTAATTAATATAATATTAAAATCACTATCATTATCGAAACATCAGACTGCAAAACTCTTAACATTTCAAGCAAAAAGCTACATCTTATTTGGTGAAGAGTGTCTTGATAGCAATATGGCTCTGAGCGCAATCATTTTCATAAAGAGGCTATGGTAACATTAGGGAAACCGACTCGGCCTCGAGGAAACGAACTGTAAATATCGTAAACGACTGCGCTTTTATGTTACTATTTTCAGATAAGTCATGAATGTAAACACATAAAAGATGCGCTCGTTAAAACACCCAGCACTTGGATGATAACAGAGTGCCAATTACTCAAATCGTAACTCTTGAAGCTTCACAAAACTTATCACGCCCGCTAAATTATGTGAGTAGTCGTTGAAAAACCCATTTGGGTTGCAGACAAAATACAATTCGAGCAAATGTTTTCGGAGAACAATGGTGTAGGCTAGTGTAGGTTATTAGTGGTAGGTTACTAGTGTTACTCGCGTATTAGATAGATAGTCTTTTGTTATGCATTCGGTACAGACACTATATTTTGTATTTCGATAAAAATAAACTCGTGGTTGCTATCTACCTAAGCCGAAACAAAGTCTTATTGAACTTCACAGTTTTATAACCATTTAACTTGACCAACATCGATTATTTCATTCCTCGCTCGTCAGGCGCGCGGTTAACACGTTACGCGCATATTCATCAAATAGCATCTACAAATAAAAATGGCAAAGTGTTTGCAGTGTAATAAAGTGGTTACCAAGAAAGCCCCTGGGCTAGAGTGTAACAGGTGTAGCAATGTGGTGCATGCCAGCACGGAATGTACTCTGCTTTCTGCTAAACAGCTAAACTTATTGCGTGCAGCTGATAATCTTGAGTGGACCTGCAATGACTGCTCAGCCAAGTCACCAAAAAGAGGCTCGCGAAGTTTCGTGGCCCCAGACGACGATACGGCAGAAGAGGAAGACGATATTACGGGCAGCAAAATGGGCAATTACCCTTTTGACGTTAAGAAGCTGGTGGCAGATATCTCCACGCAGATGGGTAAAGTTATTAAACGGGAATTGAAAGAGACGAACCAAGCTCTTCAATATACCAGCGACAAGGTAGACGAATGTCTTGATAGCATTGAAGCATTTAAGACGAGAATTAAAGATCTCGAGAAGAAAAATGCCGATCTTATCAATAGGAACAAACATCTTGAACGGAGGCTGGATGCTCAAGAGCAATATATGCACGAACGCGAACAAAAAGATTTTAAAAAAGTAGTAGAAGTGCAGGGCATACCCACATTAGACAAAGAAAACCTCGAAAATATAGCCAAATGTCTTGCGACAAAGCTACAAATAGGCTCGGATAGTGTGAAAGCGGTTCAACGCATACCTGTTAAATCAGGAAAACCAGGAACTTTATATATTAAGTTGCAAAAAGAAGAAATGAAGGCAAAGTGGGTAGATGCGGCCCGCAACACTGACCTGGTTTTCTCTGATGCAGTACCTAATTGTGACGCTACACTAAAGAACAACAAGATATTTATCCGGCAGGCGTTAACCTTTCATCAGAAAAACTTACTTTGGAAGGCGAAGCAAGAGCTTCAAAATGTATGCAAGTATATCTGGTGTAGAGAGGGTAGGGTTCTTATTCGCAAGACCGAAAACAGCAAAGTAATTATTTTACGTTCTGAGAGTGATATAACCGATCTTGCCTCATCTTAAACCCACTTACCTTAAACGTAGGTATATGTCAACCTAGTAATCTCATAATGGATGACATCCAAGATAATATTTTAGAAATAAGTGATTGTCCCAACCTTTCTTACTACATGAAACAAATTCCGAAGTATAATAATTGTGGTGCAGTAACTTATTTGCATGTAAACATTAGATCGATAATTAAAAACTTTTGTTAGCTCGAACTTCTATTATGTAACGCGAAGCAGCCCGCCGATGTTATAATATTGACAGAAGTGGGTATATCGGACTGTGTAAGCTCTTTATTCCACATACAAAACTATAATATGCACACAGAACTGCGTAAAGACCGAAAGGGTGGTGGTATTATTATTTACACGCGTTCATGTCACAAGTTTATAGCATATAAGAAGACCATGAAGCACTCGGAGAGTGTTATTGGTAAGATTACAACGAACTATAACTCCACGCTGCTTCTGTGTGCACTGTATAGACCTCCATCACATAGTAAAACACTGTTTCTTGATGAACTAAAGGGTATCCTTGATACTTACTCCAGGCAAGATATTTTAATCATAGGTGATGTAAATATCGATTTAAAGGCGAAAAGTCACATTCAACAACAATATTTAGACCTTATGTATGAGCACGGACTTGTGTGTGGGATCAGGGATTACACCAGAATCGAATTTAGGAATGAATTGATAACAAAAAGCTGTATTGACCATATCTTTGTACGATCCCGCTCACAAGATGTGTACTGTGCGGCGCTTGGCACCGTTCTGGCGGACCATCGCGTCACTGTAGCTTCGTTTATAAGCACAGCGTGTATACAGGATGTTGCTAAATACGTGATTCGATATGATAGTAAAATACTTAAACTAGAATTAAACGCTTTGGATTGGAATAGTGTAAATTACATGACCTGCCCTAATGATATTTATAGCGAGATTAAAACTAAGATAAATAACTGTTATGAAAAATCTATGTACAAAACAAAATTAAAACAATCGGGTAGAAATGTAAGAACTTGGATAAATAAAAATGTAATGAAAGCATGCAATGATAAGGATAAAATGTTTCTGGAGTTAAAAAATGATCCTACCAATAAAATACTAAAATTAAATTATACTAAATTACGTAATAAAAGCAATAAAATAGTTGAAACATCTAGAAATAACTCGTACAAAAAAGAAATACATACTCATAAAAATAACACGAAAAAGTTATGGCAGATTTTAAATAATATGACTGGTCGGATAAAAACATCATTAGATGAAGTAATACTAAAGGCATTCAATAACAGCAATCTATGTCAAAACGAGATAGCTAATCATTTTGCTACGCAGTTTGATAAAACGGTTAAAGAGATTATTCCAAAATGCAGAGAACCATTACTAGACCCCAAAACATATACACAAGAATCAGATGCGTCTGTATATGTTAAAAAACCTAATCCGCGAGACATACATAGAATTATAAATAATATCAGCACGTATAAATCACCTGGCATTGATAAATTACGACCTATTGATATTAAAGAAATATCTGCTAAAATAGTTTTTGCTATTACTAAACTAATTGAAACAAGTATTAAAACAGGTACCTATCCTGACGAACTCAAGAGAGGTATTGTTAGACCGATCTACAAAAAGGGGCCTATGAATGAATGCAGTAACTATAGGCCTATTACCATACTACCAATTGTTGATAAAATTGTAGAAAAACATGTTTGTAATGAAATCCATAACTTTTATAGAAAACATGAAATATTATCAGATAAACAATACGGGTTTCAAGCTAAAAAAAGTACAAGTCAATTGCTTTCTAATTTCACGGATTTTGTTAATAGTAGACTGAATGAAAAGATGCATGTTTTAATGGTCTTCATTGATTATAGTAAAGCGTTCGATACCTTAAGGCACGACACACTGTTGCAAAAACTAGATCTCAGTGGCGTACGCGGACCATTGCTGGCGTGGTGTGCAGATTATCTAAGAAACCGGTCTTATCAGGTTAGGATAGAAGAGGAGATGAGCGAGCCTATAATGGTCACAGATGGAACAGCGCAAGGTTCAGTTATAGGCCCGCTGCACTACTTGACGTATGTAAATGACGTAAATAAAATAATTACTAATTGCACTGTCTACCAATACGCAGACGATACTTGTCTTATAGCCACAGATCGAGATGTAACGAAAGCAATTAGATACCTGCAAAAGGACTTTACACTAATATCTAAATGGTCGCATGACGCTGGTTTGGTATTAAATTCACAAAAAACTAAGTTATTACATGTGCACTCTTCATATAACAGAGCCCAGGCAGATGTAAATATACAGTTAATCACCCACGATCACGATTGCCTTCATGGAAGGAAGTGGCCTTGCGATTGTAAGCCTATAGACCAAGTTTATCAAATAACATACTTGGGATTGACAATTGATAGTCGCTTTAACTGGTGCGCACATGAAGACGTAGTGTGCAATAAACTGCGAGCAATTTTAGCAAAATTCTACATTCTAAGGTACAAAATACCCTATTCTGTTCTCATTGAGATGTATAGAGCACTCGCAGAAAGTATTATTTTATATGGTATAAGTAGTTATGGACGTACGTTTGACACCTATCTTAATAGAATATATAACCTTCAGTTACGGCTTTTGAAAGTAATCGTACCGAAAAAAACTAAACAAGAATTTCGCGATAATCCAGAAGGACTATTTAAATATTGCAATACTATTCCTATCTACGATAGAGTTAATCTGAGTTTACTGATAGAAAACTATTTCAAGTATGACGACTACATGGCACATCCAGTTACGACGCGACAAGTGTCCAACAAAAAACTAAAAACAATAAATGCGAAAAATTTCTACGGTACACGAACGACTGATTTCATTATCCCAAGACTTATTAATAACATTCCTAAAGAAATTAATGACAAAATAACCCCAATTAATATTAAATCCCTACTTAAAAAGCATATTTTAGATAATCCATTTTTATAAATGGAATATCTGAAAATAGGTCTAATGTTAAATATCATATCTAAGGTAGCTACTTGTAATTTGTTATTTGTAGCTTATTATATAATAGAGGAACAAAACACGGAAGTCAAACCTAATTTGGTTTAATCCGTGTTCATAAACATGTTTAAATATTGTAAAGAATTAAATAAATTAAAAAAAAAAAAAAAAAAATTTCGTTTTTTTAGGATATTTTTACACTTTTCGTTTCCTACTCTCACAAAGTATTGAAAAGAACATAATAAAACAGACCGTGAACTTAGATAACCAAGTACCTCTCTCACATAATAATAATTGTGTGACATAAAATGGAAACTGTGTCGGTCGTAAAGCGGAGCGAGGCAGATACGAATCCTTCATTTCGTGATAGAGGTATAATCAGTAGGTATGACATACCTATCAGATTTACAATACTGAATATTTTATAATGATATCAAATTATAGACCAATACAATATTTTCTTAGACAAACACTTTCTTTCTTATGACAAATTTTAACTCTTCAGTAACAATAATTTAGTAACAACCAACGAACTAAAAAAAAAAGTAATAAGATACATAAGAAGATATTTTGCTGGACTCAGATCTTACATGGTGGGTACCATATACATGACGCATTTATATATATATAGCACAGTGTTTTGACGATGCTTAAATCAATATTGATATCTTTTTTATATAATTATTCGTTTAAAATTCGTTTATACCTTTGTAAATATGTTATATATAACTATAATTATGCATTGTATATAATAATAAGTAGATATTCTACTGGGACATAATACTTCACAAATCTAAAAACGTCACTATGGTTTGATCTTTTCATAAAATAAAGTGTAAAGAACCGTTTGCCTTCCAGTACCTACACACATAAAAGTAAACTCAGGGAAACCCCAATGATATTCGGGAAAATGGACCTCTTTGGAAAGATTCTCTTTTTTTTACATTGGACTTAACTAGCATGAGGATTTTTTTTTTTGGTAGTTTCAAATGAATAAACAAAAACCCTCGTTTGCTCACTTTGCTACTTTTGTCTTATACCTAAACCTACTCTCGATATGAAACACTTAAGTCGATACTTAGTTTTATTTTGTTTCTCTTGGAAAGTACGGCTTGCACTTTTAAGCAGATGATTTTTAACTACTATTGGTTTAAATATTAATAATAAATAATGTTTATATAATGTATTAATAACATATTTTTTATTTAAAAAAAATAAGGTCTAAGGAAAGTGCATAAATGAGTGAACAAATGATAATAACTCCCATCGATCACATACATAGATCATCATCATCAACAACCCGAAGACATCCACTGCTGAACATAGGCCTCCCCCACAGAGCGCCACTTTGAGCGGCTGCTTGCCTCCTGCATCCATCGGCTTCCCGCGGTTTTCACCAGGTCAGTCCACCGAGTGGGGGGCCGGCCTACGTTGCATACATAGATGCTGGTCTATAACTAGGATTCCCTGTATCTATAGGGATAGGGATCCAGAAACTACGAGAATCAAGGTCCAACAACACCCAGGTATAGAATTTTTTTATTGAAGCGCTTAATACATGTATACTCTTGACTTGATGCTACTAAGAGCGCGGCTGGGAGCGAGCAGGAAATCAAGTGGCACTAATTAATTCCATTTCTTCCGGTGCCTCTTCGCATAATACTAGCATGATATATTTTTTGTTTTATAGTTTGATCACGTTTGAATACACAACGTGTCCATTAGCAAGCTTGATTATATGTATTTCTTTAGTTTGTAAAACAAAAGCACCTGAAGTAATCTGAAAAACAAATAAAATTACCTATCTCTCCATAAATGATTCGCTGATCGTACATTAACTTAATTTGTTAATCATGCCTGCATTCGTATTGAAAAACTTGTTAAGTAAGTATAACAACCTTTCGAATCACTTGAACGATTTCCCTGGTTTTAAACCGCTTTTTTAATGTTTTTATATGTAGCCGTACCTTTTATGAAAACTGAAACTATATAAACTAAATCAAAACACTTTAGGTGGGTGGTTTCTATTTATCCTTGACAGTGTTTATCGGTTCGTAAGTAACGCTACGACAATTACGCAATGGTTATCTTTCAGGATTACCGTTTGATAAATTGCGCCATTATGTTTGACCAGATTTATCGAATACCTACGGTGAACCTTTGACATTTACTCATTTGTTTCAGCGATTGCTCTCTTTAGCAAAAAACTTTTAACTAAAATAGAGCTGCATACGCAGCAATTTAATAAAGCTTGTAATAAAGTTCGAGCTTGACACTAAAATGCTGACATTAAATTAATAAAAAGTGTATGAAATTATAAATACTACATCAACTTAATCTGTAATACTAAAAACTTACTTCCGATGTAAAACTTCTCTCAGAAAATGTATACAAACCCTCGCTCAGCTTAATACTCTGAAATTTTTACAAGAGTTGACTTCGTTAGCAAAGGTCGTCTTGACACAGTTCGATACGGTATCCACTGCCGATGGAAGATTTTCCTTTGGTGCTGCATCGTAATCAGATTGTATGATATTTTTATAAATCTTCATAAATTATATATACTCCAGGTGCTGATTGACATTCGCATTCAGAATCAGGAAAATGCCGATCTATCTATCATATTATTTAGTAGCAATGCTTGGGCTGATGCCAAAATAATGATTTAATTGTATGAACAAAAACATAAATAAACACATGAATATCTTAAACGATGCTTAAAATAAACCACTGACGTAAATAGGTTATGCAATGTAATAAAATAGTCCCTTTCTAATAAATACAGCATAACTAGCAGTGGAGTGGTCTAAGGTTGCGGGGGACCGAGATATCTGGAAGGATATGGGGGAGACCTTATCCCAGCAGTCGGAGATAGTGGAGTAGTTACTGTATTTTATATTTTGTTATCTCTTTGCTCATTTCAAACTTAATATAGAAGAAACCAAACTAAATAATTCATGTTCCGTCGCTAAGCAATGTTAATTAGTTTTTCAATGTTTCATCAAAGGCATAAAAAATTATCAAGATGATAACACAAACAATCTAAATTAACACATTACCTTAATTTGTTCTTAGGTACTATAAAATACATCTGCAAAGGTTTTTAAGTTGAGGGTAATTTAAGAGAGCTTCTTAAAATGTTTTGTTAAAAATATATTACTGAAATTTGGTCTTTTATAGATACTGTAATGCAAAATCTATAATGATCTAGACTCTAGATTCTAGAGGGAAATCCAATGAATATTCTTGGTTTTTCTTGAATGAAAAATTATCATTATGTTGATCTTGCCACTTAGGTACCAAAGACTTAGGTATAAGCTATATTAGTGCAAAATAGGATAGAAATATGTACCTTTCATTTTTAAGTAGGGAGTAGAGATAGTGATAAGGATTACTAATAAAATTACAACCTACATTTTATATCGAACCAGCCACTAAAGGCACTACGACTCGTAGGCTACGAGTGGTACGAATGATGCAATGAATTGAATCGTATATCTACCTACGTGTTAGGTAACGAAGCATAATTATTCTTATTCATATTCTACACGGGGGTGATAAGTACCAGTGACGTCCCACTTGGGGTGTATTGTACATTTCCCTCTGCCAGAATCCACCTACGCCAAGCCATTCCCGCTCCCTGAAGTAACGGAAGCATGGCTCAAATGGGCTGTTCGTACATCATGCTCCAGTGGCATTGATGTTGGGTGTTGGAATCATGATGATATCTCTCATGTTAGAATTCCTTATGTGTATCTAGCTTTTCAGATGTATACCTAACTAACGAAGCACATATATTAACGTGGCAATGCGGCCAGCATGTTGGGTACGCTACCTACCGGTAGGAACACTTGGACTGTCTATAGGCCATCGCGGCTATTATACAGGCCATAAGTATTCTTTGTAGTAGGTAGTGTAGCTAGTTTAGTTTAGTTTAACTTAGTTTAGTTTAGTTTAGTTTAGTTTAGTTTTTATTATTGTAGTAGTTAGCTTGAGTAATAAAGGCAATTTGCCCCTTTAAAAAAATATATTAAGATATTTGTACATGTTGTGAAATATCGGATAGCCTTAGGGTAGATTCTTTGACCCTTTGTTAAGGTAACCAATGGTTAAAAACTGTAACAAATTCTAATTCCAATGGTCAAAATTTGTTAGAGATTTTAAAACCCACGCTTCGTTCATAACTTCTGTATCCAATTTGCGTTCATTAAAACTTTTGTGCCATATAATATAAACTAACCTACCTACTCTACATCACCATTTAGAACATATATACGAGTCACTACGGTTACGAATAAACCCTCTCATGTAAATGGACGTCAAGAGCGACAGGTGTATCAGCTATCAATCTTGCGAGAGATTTCAGTGGAAACTTGAAAACAGAAACACGCCAAGAGGAAAATGTCACAAGCTGTGTTGCGAAATGTTTGAATTAACTACAATATAATGGCATCATTGTTTTATTATGCCCGTGTTATGCCTAACCCTTACCTGCTGCCAGTTAAATGTAGGACATCGAACGCTTACCTCACTATTGTATTTGAAGGACTCGGTCCATTTTGTAAACTGGAGTAGGTAATAACGTTATTTTAGGCAGTATTTTGCAGTCAATTTACAGGAAAGTCAACAATAACTGTTTATTGTTATCACACGATGAGGAAAATATCATGGACGCCTTTCCACCTTTAGCTTTACAAGCATTACCAGAAAATGTTTTAAATTATTTTAAGAGTGAATAAGATAACCAGTTACTGTTGTACGGCGCACGGCCCATTGGGTCAATAAGACAATTGATTTCTATATAATTTTTGGAAATGGCCGTTAAGTTAATCACACTAATATTATAAAGGCGAAAGTTTGTGCGTATGTGTGCATGTGTGTATGTTTGTTACTCTTTCACGCTGTAACAGCTAGACGGATTTGGATGAAATTTAGTATGGAGGTAGCTTATACCCTGGATTGAAACATAGGCTACTTTTTATCCCAACACCACGAAACTGTTCCTGTAGGAACGCGGGTGGAACCGCGGGGCGCTGCTAGTTAAACATATACTGATGAGTACCTACCTAATAATTTTTATCATGGGAGTAAACTGTGTACCAAAAATAAAGAATAATATTTTTTACCGAGCTTTTTCAGCAAACAGCACGTTTGTTAAAAAGCTCGGTAATTTTTGAACAACCTAAGTATATACTTCTTTTTGCTCATGACCCAACAGGATTTGCGTATTAAATATCAGAGATAAGATTGGTCTTATTTCACAAACTGATGTATTCTATAGATATGTTACGACGAGCTTTTCCACGTCAAAATATATCACAACTTTATATGACAATTCATTGATTTGCAGAGATGATAACAAAAAACGTAATATGTCAGTAATTCAAAAGAATTTTTAATTAAGTTTGTGCTATTAGTAAAAAGCAGAAACATTTAACTAATAGCATGTTGTGATAATGCTATTAGGTATAACAATCAGTTTCGCCGGATGTCGGAGTGAACTTTTGCGCTATCATACATCATCAGTTTTTCATGTACCGAAAGGGATGCCGATTCCCTGTATTTTTATTTAGCCGTCTCTTACGGTACCCACGGGAATACATGGGGTGGTCCTATTTGCAAACCGGGACCACACGTATGCGGTATAGGTACTTAGGCAATAAACGAAACTTCAGTATAGCGAATAATTTGATCAGCTTATCAATAAAAATGTGTGTTCCCTGGCGATTCAAAATTTATATTCAATGTAAGACAAAGGCGATCGCGTGCAAAGTTTCTCGCATTTGCGCTCGTCTGAAATTATCCTTGCCCTTTTTGTTCAAAGGACGTCTTACCCGCTGTGTCTGAAGATAGATAGAGTCTCGGCTTGCGTGACTTATAATATTGTTTGTGATGTCTCTGCGATTTATAGATTCTAGGATATAGTAAAACTTTCGTGTATTACGGTGATTTAGGTAAGCTATAAATAAAGACAAATTCAAAATTTCAAACATTCATCGCTCATACATACCCTAACATTCATAAGTATCTTTAAGGGGGAACGTTACACTCGCGCGGCAAATTCAAATTTTCTTGCGTTCTTTTGCCAATAATAGCTTAATGACTCAAAGTGATTGCATGAAAACTAATTTTGCGCAAATAAATATAGTGTATCATTATTGATACATTCATTCATTCATTTTTTTTTTTTTCATTTTTTTTTTTTTTTTATATTTTGTTTTTTTTATTTTTATTGATATTGTAATTTATATTACAATTAAAAGTATCGCCTACTTATCATTGGTTCAGCGACAAATGGCAATACACTGAACTTAGTTTTTCAGTTATTGGCAAAGGAACGCAAGAAAATTTGAATTTGCCGCGCGAGTGTAACGTTCCACCTTAATAGGCTCAATTTTGAAGGCTTTAGTTGACAGTCTTACTAAATATATAGCCTTCTTTTACACTGCCGTTTGTCTAACAAGAACAACACCAGTATTAAGAAGGTATTAAGAGTATTACATCTGTCGACTAAAGCCTATAAAATAATGTTTATTACGCGCGCCTGCAGCAATAACTAATCTGAAACTATCTGCATAATAACAAAGCTCCGACAAAACTTCCTTCGTGTTATAATTTACAATCCAAATTTGAGCGAAAACCAAATTGTTAATGCAAATCCCGGTTGTGCTCTAAATGGATTTAATCTAACATGGTAGTTTAACCATTGACCATGCTGGATTTTAGTTTTTCATTTGTCTTCAAAGTTTTATTTAGTTTAGTTTTATTGCTGTTATCCGATATTTATGTCACATTTTGGTTATTATGTACCGTAATCGTCAAGTAAAAATAACGAACATGCTTGATGTATTACCATAGTTAGGGGACCATAGTTTTTTTTCATGGCAAGTTTAATTAAGTATCTATATTTGTTGATTGACAAAGATTACACATACCTATACATAACTTAGATTTTCATACGATTTGAATAGGTAAGAATTGTTATTTTTGTAACCTAACATTTTGTTTTAAATGATGGATCGGTGAAATAGACTTTTGACACTCGTAAAAAGACAGTGGAAGGTAACGAGCCTTTTACTCCCCGAGTTTACTAGCCTAAACAAATTAAAAGTACTCTATGGCAATTATTTGCCGGTGTGGCCACGTTTCGATCTGATGACGCTAACTCAAATATTATTACAGTGCGGCTTCCTTCTACATGATTGTCTGTCTCGCAAACATGTCATGTCTGCAAATACAAATAGAAAAGCCATTTGGTCATCCCTCTATATTTACTCGTGACTTACATTTTTATGATCTTTGGACTGGATAGAGTGCAGGCATAAAATTATTAACTGCCTAACCTATTTAATAGCGAAAGACTGAATTATTACAACATCCACGTTGAATTGAAACATCAACAAAGCGGTTCATATTATAGTAAAAGCTTAAGTTTTTGCAGCTGCAACATGCTTTCAACACGTCATCACTTTCCATCAGGCCCCAATTCTATATGAAAACACAGATTCCACACGATACGAAACCACGTCTCGTTATCGTGTCTTGTTCAAATCGTGTCACAGCATTAGAAATACCTCCACTTTACAATATGTTATTTTTATTTTGAATAAATATTGATATATTAAGTGGTGGTAACTTTTGACGTGTTTCGGATCGCGTCTCAGTGGAACATTATGATTTTTGACAGTTCAAATCGCGCCATTTCCAAATTCATTTCGCGCGGGGTTTTGTTTTCATTTCAAAGAAAATAGGTTTTTGCAGATTTCTAATGGAAGACAAGGAATTCGCGTGGTTTCGAAGTAAGGAATCGTAAAGTGGTCATACAGAATTAGGGTCCAGGTGAGACAGTGGTCAAATGCTTTGACTATCAAGAATGCTACAAAACAATCACCTCTAAAATTCGAATAGCAGACTTTAAAATTCAATTCCAAATTATTATATTCACATGCTAATTAAAACGGGTTGACCGGTGCAACCCGCGGTTAAAAGGTTAACATTTTACAATGCACTTAAATACAGGCAAAGGGTCGTCGTTGTCACTTTATTAGTCAAAAATAAAAGCATTGTGAGTAATGATAATTAATATATCACAAGACCATGAATAGCTACAATACACAAAGTAACATGTCTATTAGATATAAGTGAGACTTGTCGGTACCTAACGTAAAAATCAAATTAAATAAACAAAAAATATCTTCTTATTCTGTTTTGGTTTTATAATTAGGTAATAGCTATAATGACTCTACTCTATTAATCTCTTAGTAAATCTATTATGCTGTACTTTTACGAAAAATTAAGTATTCCGTTCCTAATTAAACGCTAACAATTAATCATCACCTAATTATGATACGGCACAATCTGAAAACCTTAAAAAATAGAAGTAAGTACCTACTTTCTTATTTCAGACTCTGCTATTTTCTAAAAAATGTATAAGTAGTCATTTTAAGCTGTTTCTCAGTTATTTTTTTATTATTACACCATCGTACGGCCCCCAATTATTGTCTGTAGGTACTTCCTATACAACCAACCCTATACTTTCATATTATTATAAGCATCAAGATTTAGGCCATGGAATAGAATGTAGGATATTTTTTTAGATTACCAGATGGGAGACACTGTGGAGCGCGGTGTGATGAATGAACCGAAGTTCTTTTTCCAAAGTACGTATGCGTTTTTTTTTAAATGTAAACAAATGATTTGACGAGCTATTCGTTCGTCTGGTGTTAAACGTCACGGCCGCCTATAACAGATGCAGTGTCACTCGGAACTCTAAATTAAAGTTTCGTATGACCCTGCACTGCGCACGTCATACTGAGACATCACACATTCTAGTAACAAGATAAAAAAACAATAATGAATGGAATTAATTAGAAAGAATTCTCGCAGGAACACGGGTGGTTGTGGGTGCGATACCAAAGGGTTTCTCTAATGTAAGTAGATACAATTCTTTTTTCTTTTATTTTGCATATTAAAGATTTTAACTGATTAGACTTGACGAGCATAAGCAACTGCAATCTCGTTCACGACACGAAGGCATCAAGTAAAATGAAATTGCCAGCTTGCGTATAAACTTTTACTAGCCATTTTCACTTTGCTGTTTTTATTACCAGCTGTCTACTTTACAGAACCACTCTCGAAACTACATACTTAAGCTATTCGTATCATCTCGTATAACAGAACAACAGAACAATGCCCAGTCGTAAATTGGTGCACGAGGTAAAACACGAAGAAGTAAAACATTACCAGATTTTTTTGTTGATTCGTCCATATTAGTACACACTTACACATTTTAAAGTCTTTACAAACTAATAAGTATATTAAAATTTGATCGTTGCAGTGACCACTGATTTTAATCTTAAATTGAAAAAATAGATAATTTAATTTATTATAGCCCGAAACGATTAATTAAAATTGTAACTTTTGAAAATTAAGCTGGAAGCTTACAGGTAGCTACGAAACGATTTAGCATTCGTACCGAGGAAACTCCCGCAAATCCAGGAGAGTCCTTCAATTTGCATATTCATTACAATGATAGGATACAGGAATAATAAAAGAAAATACGTCTTGAGAGAAAGGTTAACATTTTGAATAACTTTCTATTTGGTCAGATTTTTGCATTATTTTAACTTTGCTATAAGTAGGTAGGTATAGCATATCCATTTATTATTATCATACCATGACTGTTTCCCTACCTACATCCCTACTTAGGTATCTATATCACAACCTAGAAACCATATAGGTAGTATGAAATCATGATACTTGCACACTGCACAGTTCTCCTATGAATCAAAAATACATCTTGAGGATATTTTTAAAATATGGTTTATTCATTGATGACAAAACAAAATAATGTATATTATAAGTTTCATATTTTTGTCACTACAACAAAATCTGATATAAGCATCCATTATCTATACTATACCTATCTATAACTGAAACACTGTTCGTTAGTAAGCACACCACTTGAGAAATACTAGACATATCTGGCAATTTCGAATTATAAAATGTTCGGAATAGTCTGATTTAGGTTTTTGTCACAAAAAATATTTTAAAAGTCACCCGGAAAATTTCAAGTACGGAAATGTTGGTTGGGATGGTTTACTAGGTGGTAGGACTTTTCTGCAAAGTTCGTCTAGGTAGGTACCACCGCTTTGCCAGTTATTCTGCTGCCAAGCAGTAGTGTGCAAGCACTGCTGTGTTCCGCTTTGAAGGGCATTGTAGCTAGTGAAATTACTGGGCAAATGAGACTTTATGATCTGATCACTCAGTCTAGTAATCTGATTACTAGACTGGGTGATGTCTCAGGATGACGTGCGCAGTGCAGTGTCGCGCGAAACTTTATTGTTTTAAAGTTCCGGGTGACACTGCAACTGTTATGGGCGGCCGTGTCACTTAACATCAGGTGAACGACTTGCTCGTCGCGTCATTCAATCACATAAAAAAAAATATGTTGAACCTTTTTCTATGGGATTTCTGTCTATTGGTTCAGTTAGTATATATACTTATCTTAACAAGATTCCGAGTATGTACCATTATTTTCGTGGCTTCATCCCAATTTGTGGTAGGTAAGTACATCATATTTTATGTAAGCTCCAGTATATCTACAATCAATAACCAAAGATGCTGAATGAGGTTAGGAGTCTCAATATGACAAGACAGCGAGTTTGACTAGCCAAATCACTATATGACTCCCGATTTCACCAACGTTTATTCCAAGTATACGGCTATTCGTTACAGCTAATTGACAAATAAAATTACACAAAAAAGACGCCATTTTGATTGTATCCAAGGAATAAGTCTTATTCCTTCACAAAATTGGTGGTATAAGGGCTATATTCGCGTAACTCGGTTGTTCTCGGAATGTTATACCTGGAATAAAATTTATTCTAGTTTGGTGAAATCGGGCCTATATCGCGTTGGGTTACATTTACTTCTGGACTAGAACGCCAAAAGTCCAGATATATAGCCTAACAACCAAGTAGTCGTTTGTTTTTTAGAACATAAATGTTTATTAATATATTTATATTTAGTGATTTCTAAATACAGTTTATTATGCTACAATAAGTAGGTACCTAACCTACTAACTCAAATGGTTGGTTCTTATAAATACTTCATTGTCACTGAGACCTAGTTCCATAATTATATATAGATAGGCATTATACTGTAGTTAATTATACCTTTACTTGGATATATATGTATATATACCCAAGTAAAGGTATGTGGGACAACCTCATCTTGCCGATCTAACTTGAGAAAGCGAACTTGAACTTGGTGTAATTTAGTTCCTCCCCGGAGAATTTAAGCATGCAAGAAACTTCTCCGGTCCCTTACAAGTTACGTAGGTACATCATTAAATTTATTAAGTATACCGCAAAATGACTCATTCGTCTTTTTGACTAGCGCGTATGATCTACCTACTTTACATAAGCATACGTGATACTCCTCAGCGAGGATAAATTGTATAACCTTTTTTCCGAGTCATTCTTGTTATTTCCCCGCTGCTGACAAAATAAGATCACATTGTCCGACCGTGTTTTGTTTTGTAAAATTAACATGTCAAGTTGGGCGTATTGTACATTATTTGGTCCGACCCACACCAGCCACCGAGCCGCAATCATAAACTTATGGAATTAAATATGCAGCCTTGTTATTTTCATCTAAAATAACCACTGAAAAAACTTTAACGTAACTTCTATGTACCTACTAGCTGCGCCCCGCGGTTTCACCCACGGATAAAAAGTAGCCTATGTGTTAATCCAGTACATAAGCTATCTATATTTCAAGTTTCATCCAAATCCGTCCAGCCGTTTGAGCGTGAAGGAGTAACAAACATACACACATACACACATACAAACTTTCAGCTTTATAATATTATAGTGTGAAGTGTGATAGTGTGATCTCAATGAAATATCAGTTTTATGCTAAATATCTACACACTACACACGGAAGAATTAAAGTGACCGATAAAAGCTCTTAGAGGTAGTAAGTTGAAATGACAATGGGCCGACCACATCGCTCGAAGAACTGACAACCGATGGGGAAGAAAGGTTCTCGAGTGGCGACCACGAACCGGAAGACGCAGCGTAGGCCGGCCCCCTACTCGGTGGACCGATGATCTGGTGAAAGCAGTGGGGAGCCGGTGGATGCAGGAGGCAAGCAGCCACTCAAAGTGGTGCTCTCTGGGGGAAGCCTATGTTTAGCAGTGGATGTCTTCAGGCTGTTGATGATGACCTACACACATTTTAAAACCAAAAACTTATACCTATATAAGTATAATCTTTCAAACTCAAACTCAACCTCTCCAATTTACTTGTTCATCGATTACACAAAATAAATATTTTGTGCGACTGATAATACCTTAACTATTCCTGTAATAAAATTTCCTATAAAGTAGGTAAGATATTTGAAATTGCATTAGGTATAGTTGTGCCGATAAATTATTTTCAATTGATGAAAATGTGAGAGCAAGGACAACATGGGAATGTAGAGAGAACGGGCGCTGGCCGGCTGGTTGTGTTGAGAGCTATGTTGCCTGAGTTGTCAACATTGAATGCTGACGTTATTCCACAAACCCTCTGTAAAGCAAACTCTTTAGCGGCTATTATTAGTGAATGTTTACCAGACAAACCACCGAAATGAGGGAAACAGGGACAGTTTACTCTTTGTGGAGAGCAAATACTTGAAATTTAATAGTATAGATAGGGAAGGGAGGTATATTAAGTATTTAATATTTGCATTTGGTATCAAAATGCTTGCAATATTAATTAACCATCAAAAAGTTTATTTTTTTCAGTTCCGTTTGTATATGCTCAGAGTATCAATTAAAAATCTATGTGGTGAGAAATGTGATGGTTGGCTCAACGGTTTTGTTAGTCTCGTAAGGTAAGGAGTGAATTGTTAATGTACCTACCTACCTAACCCGTTACATAGGTCTACACGAGCACGTGGGAAAAATAAAATCAATTAGTATCTTTACTACGTGGGGTTAAAGATCATGTTTATCATGGTTAAAAATAACGAAGTCAAAATATAATTGATGCTGATTGCTCGACAAACTGAACTAAACTCACGAAGCTTCAGTAATGAGCAAAATCAACCATGTTTAACGATAAATGGTGTAGGTAAAACTTATAGGTGTTCAAGATCGGAGCCTGCAGAGCTCAAACTGTTCATAAAACTCAAGCGGTATGCTTAACTTTAGTAATTTATGTTTTTGTTAGTTAGAAAATTTATGCTTCGCTGTGACCTCAATCCTTAACTTTAACAATATCTTTAAACTTTCTACAAAATTTAATTTAACAATACATCAAGTACTAGATAGGTACTAGTTCATCGCATCACAAAACTAAACGATAAATATTTGATCTGAACATTACCTACCTCAGCAACGCCCGCCCGACCTGCTTATTTTTTATTTCACTTCCATTTTCACGTTAAGCTTCAGTTAAGATTCTTTTCACGCTTGCATTAATTTTGCACGAACTATCATTGCCACTTATTGTTGCTATTGAGAACTGAGCAGAATATTGTCGCCTTCACTGAATCGTTTATTTTGGGTGTTAGAACGACGAGAGCGTTGACTCAGTGAGATTACGATTTAAATATAGGCGGGGGCGAGTTGCCAAATCATTGGGGAAATGTTCGGGACAGCACCGTCAGAAGAATTCAGGCGAGTTGCGATTGTTTCAGGAATCCTCGAGGAAAATCGCTTCTTTGTTTTGCTAAGTTTGATTAATACGCACGCAGACTAATCTGTATAATCCGTCAAAAGCTGTGCCAGCGCCGTTTTAAAAGGGTACGGTAGAGCCAGTTCATTTATAGTTATTATTTTATTTGAATAAAGGGTGCAGTCAGGTGTTTTTTTTTATTTGTAGTATCCTTAAACTATAGATACCAATAATTTAACACAATTGGGCTAAGCATTATTTAAGGGAACATTTCTTTAATTGTGGGTTAAGTAGTTAAGTACAATTTAATTTTATTTATATAGGTGTATACTGTGGGAATGTACCTATAATAATAAATGAAAGTAGTAGTAAAGTAATTATATTTTCAGAGACTGAATAGATCTTTATTTGGTCTACATCTTGAGTGGAACTCGACATAAAAATAAACAAATGACACATCATATAGAAATCTAAAAAAATAAAACAAAACAGACGAATATTAAAGGCATTGTATTGTAATATCAATTGCTTTTTCTTTGATCTATGTATTTTATAATACTGATTGACAGCTCGTAGATAAATTATACATTTATGCTGTGTTAAGTGGAAATTGCGACATACGAGTAAACAATTGACTATAGAGTAAACAGTTAAAATTGGAGCACAATTTATGCGCGACCTCACTTTTCAATAATCGTGATTTTATTTTATGACATTAGGTTAATTTTGTTACATAGGTACATTGGCGTTTACAACACGTTTTAAACATTGACATAAATAGAATTCAATAATAGGTAAAATGTATGGGACTTTAAAAACAAGGAAAACCGCACTCACTATCACGGCAAGTCTATATGGGAAATAAGTTATCAATTATCACAACAAAATGTAGGTGCCACCGCAACCACCGCAAACCACTGAAACATTTTGTGATAAACGATTTCCTGATAGGAGCACTTTTACTTTCGTATTTAATTATAAATGTTGGCACGTAAGCTTAATAGGTTACGTTTGGTAGATAGAGATAAATTCCGTTTTCAATGTCGCTAAACTCTAGTACCTATCGAGAGGGGACGTGACAACACACTTGATGATTTCATTAATCGATTTACTTTTCCCTTAGCAGTAAAATAAACTCACGTATCGAATTAAATACTCGAATTACAGTATCAATATTCCAAATCGAGTTTTCAAGATTTATTTGCCGATCGACACAGCACGGAAATTACTTTCTCCCTTCCCAACGTTTCCTTTAAAATATACCCTTTGTAAATATACCAACCTACCAAAAATAAACAGCCCGTCCGTGATACCGCGAATCGGAAATCATTAATGAATATTATAATGATACCTTAGATTTAGTTCCCTTCATTAAAAAAAACTTTATTTCACAGGGCTGTACTGAAAATAAATTATAATGAAAATCTGAAGACTTTGTACGCTACGTGATAAGGAAGTGGAAGTGCCTTCATTAGCATAATAACTTTAAAACAGTTTTTATCAAAGGATGCATACTATTACGTGATGGCAAAGAATATATATTTTGTATTTACGTAGATCGAGAAAAGTTGCTCGGGTTGCGCCTATTAAGGGCATTTAATTTGTATCTGAATTACACTCTGATTAAACTAAGCTTGCTAATAAAGTTATTATGCTTAATAAATGCAAATTGAACTGTAATGAAGGGCATAAATTGTAAATGAGCTTAAAGCCTTCGAGCGGCCAATGTAAGGGTTCGTTTACATAAAGTATTTTGAGTTCACTTACCCAATTACTCGTTAATTGTAATCATAATAAAAGCTAGAGCTGTATTCAACATAAAGAGCACTTAAGTTAGGGATAGGGAGAGTAGACTACGACCATCAAATATGTATTTTAATATTAGATAAGTCCCTGCCTCTAGGCTTTATAAAACACTGATCTGGGTGGATATATAATTTTAATACCGAATCCGTACCTATTTATAAATAGGTACGGATTCTGTGTACGCCTCATTCACTTTTTATTACATGACCGTATTATGTTAAGGTTAAGATCTATTTCTAAAGTTTTAAGGCTGCTATCCAATTAGCATATACCTATTTATCTAACACATCAAGTTAGGGCTTAAACAGCTTAAGTTGGATTTCACGGAGGATTAGTAATTGAGACCTTTTTGGTGAAGCATACTTAATTTTGTATAGACGTAAACGTTGTTTTTGTGAATTTAGGCAGACTCAAAAACGAATACGGTAACTTATTTTCAGAAATCGGTAGATACTTTAATGCTACTACCATAATGCACTAACCGTATTAGCCCGGGTGGGACTACGAAACGTATTTAGGTAACCACGGGCAAAGAAAGAGTCCTGAAAAATGATAAGTAGATATTAAGTATAATTACTAGTTATGCCTAGGCTAACAAAAAGGGTTTAGAAAATTAATACGGTGATAAATAGTGCTGCTACCTATACCTAGATCTCCGTCCCTTTATTGTAGGTACCATTAGTACCTAACATTACCAGCATCCTTACCGGAACCATTAGTTAAATAAAACAACTAAAATTATAAATGTTAAAATACGGGGTAAAAATAGGTATTTGATTACCTGATTAAAACACATTTTAATAGTAATAAACAATGGTATTAATTACTTAATGGAGTTCCGTAGATTTCCTTAAGAAAAATAAAAACTAAAGGGTTGTATAGCTTTTAATACGCAGATCGCTTAGCTACTCCGTCTAATCTAGCACCCTCTTATCTTATCCCGCTTAAGCGCTTGAAGAGCCTAATGGCGAGGTAGCTAAAGATATAAAGGAAAGCTATTAGAAGGTAAATTGGACCGCAGAGCACGAGTGGTTTTGGTTACCCGGCTGAAAGGCGAAACGGGTAGATTAAAAAAAACTTTTTGTGTTACCTAAAATGATTGATGAACATTTGTACTATGGGTGCATCGCTTATTTGAAAGAATTAAAAGCGTTGGACAGAATAAAAGCTTTGTAATAAAACAAATAAATAAAAAAAAACAAAACAAAATAGATGAATAAGAAACATAAATTATTGCGCCTTGATCCTAGATTTTTTTCTGTAGATAAGTATTATCCCTCAATACGATCTCGTCAACCGACATTATACCTAAATACAATCATTCTGTATCAAAAATTTCATCATCATCATCATCATCATCAACATTCTGAAGACGTCCACTGCTGAACATAGGCCTCCCCCAGAGAGCGCCACTTTTAGCGGCTCCTCGTCTCCTGCATTCATCAGCTCACCGCGACTTTCACCAGATCGTCGATCTACCGAATTGGGGGCTGGCCTACGCTGCGTCTTCCGGTTCGTGGTCGCCACTCGAGAACCTTTCTTCCCCATGGGTTGTCAGTCAGGTGTGTGTGTTGCCAGTGATGACTTATGGAACTGCGACATGGTCTCTTACTGTTGGCCTCATTAGAATAAGCTCAAAGTCGCGTAACGAGCTATGGAGAGAGCTATGCTCGGTGTTTCCCTACGGAATTAAAACTGGGGTCTACACTGAAAGTCGTTCACGAGTGGGACGGGGGATTTGAACAAATAGCCAAACAACTAGAAGAAAAGGCAGGCGCGAGCGAAGCGAACGCGAAACTTTTAATTTTACGTCCCTAATATTGCCTAAGAAGAGTAATGAAATTTCATGAATTTATCTTCACATATATTAATTCTGTTTTAAAGCATACACATTACGCATACAAAATTCTATGTTTTATAATTTGGTATCGGCAAGCCTGAGCAGTTTTTGTTATTTAGTAGTCACTATTCAGTTCAGACCGCCTCGCCTTGGATCCACCAATGTACCTATAGCTATATATACGCGAATATTGTTTTCTCTTCGCGACGACATGGCCGTAGGCAGGGGGGGGGTTTGGGGGTTCAAACCCCCCCCCCCCTGAAATCAGCGCTGCTCCAAGGGTAGAGCAAGAATGTTTGAATTGCCATACGTGCTTTTAAAATACTACGCAAAACATAAAAATTTTCGTGCTCGCTACGCTCGCGCTTTTGATATTTCTACTGTATTTTGTTTTGTAACAAGCGCGTTTGATTGACTGCAATGTAATTCAGGTTTGAACTGCTATACTTGTTTTCTGAAATACAATAGGTACAGCAAATATAAAAATTTTTGCGCTCGCTTCACTTGCGCTTTTGTTATATCTACTGTGTTCCGCCCGGAACCGGCGCTGTTAAGAAGGTCCGATCGATACCAGTTTTGTTGTAATAGGTTGTGTAACATTTTGTTCAATTATCTAATGGCAGATTCTTCAAAATTACTAATCAATTTTCGACACCGTTTAAAAACAAATCTTGAGTTTGCTTCTTATAGGTACTTAGATGTATGGAGAGCTGATAAAATCAGTAGGTGTAAAATCTATCTTACCGATCGAGTGCTGCGAAAGATTTCGTACGAACTTTATCAGCTCTCCATACATTTACGTGTATAAGAAGCAGTTTTTTTTTAGAGCGTTGTATGTAGTTATAGTGTGAAGTGAATTCCTGGCTACGGCCCTGCGCGACGATATCTTTATTCAGCTGTCGTAACAACAGACTAATTCAATATTAGAAACAGCTGCCAGTAGCACAGACTTAACAATAAAGACAGATTCAAAGAACTCCTAATTGCCACTTTCTACTTCAGACATTGTCTGTATTAATGACTAATCGAGTTCTCTTAAATAGCTCGATAATGTAGGTGTTTTATATGTATTATATGGTCCAGAGAGGGAGAGCTGAGAGCTGGTCAATACAATAAAGTTTAGTACAGTTACTAATAATTAATTACAAATTAAAACAATGCGAACAAGGTGCACCTAAGTAACACAGTCACAGTTCGAATACTGCAAACTCATGTCACAAATCGGACATAATATACATAACCTGCTCACCGCATTAAAAAAATTAAAAAAAACTCGTGGGTCGTCCATTAGTTTTATTTCCCTAAACGCCAAGTCTCATTGCTCGATATTAAATTTAATTTAAATTAACTCGTGGAATTCAGGGAATGCACAAAAAACTACGATATCCCAGATGGAGGCAAATCCGTACATAGCTTCCATCCCTCAATTCGTGTTCGTGATCCCTTTCCGAAATTCCAAATAGGCAAATGCTGGCCTCACCCACCTCACCGTGGTTTTTCAATAATACAGAATCAGTCAGCCGCATCATATGCGTGAAAAAAACAAAAAAAAAACTATTCATACAGTCCTTTGTTTCTCCAGGTATCTCCCTCCTGAGGGTTTTAATCATGTATACCCTTATTCATATGGAACTAACATAAGTTGTTTGAACCCTTTGCGTCAACTTTCTGAACACTGCAGTATGCTTACAATATTGAAGATTTGAAAAGTAACTGACATAACGTACCTTAACATAGTACCATAAGTAGTACCCTAACATATACTTGCACTTATAAGTTTTACTATCTGAAGGTGCTATTTAAGTTTTCTTTGATATTACTAGGCAGAAACTAGGACAATAATAACAAAAAAAATAAAAGTGTATATAATAATATAGTCGTATACATATTTATATTACATATTTAGTACAGGTATATATTTTTAGTACAGACCAATCAATAATACTTAGTTAATACCTAACTAAGTATTAGTTTTTTTAGTTTTTTTTTTAACATTTTTTGTTAGTAATACAACTACCGCTGCTACCTACCAATAAAATAATAATAAATGACCGCAATAAATAATAATGAATAATTATAAGGACCGCATGCTGTAAAAGGTGAGGTAAGTATTGGATTCAACAACGATTGAGTTGTCAGCAGGTACATACAAATTAACTCGAAATCGATAAATTAATTACATCAGTACCTACCTACATAAAAGTTATTGGAATTAGGGGCGATAAGCACTATCCCGTAGTGACACGCACAGAGCACAGAAGAGAAAACACTAGCATGACATGACACCACTGTAAAAATGTAGGTATACTGAAATAGCAAGACCTATTATTAGAATAAATAATAAATAATATAATTATTTCTTATTTATTTATTTATATTATTAATGATAGCACGGGAATGTCACGATAAACTTGTGACATGCTGGAATTATACTGCATTCTTAGAATAAGTACCTATAGAAGGTAAGTTATAGAGTAACTTTTATAAGCTAAGTTTCCAAACAAAGGGGCCAATTTTAAAGGCTTTAGTTGACAGATCTAAAACTTCTAAAACTGTTGCTGTCCTTGTCAAATAGACGGCAATGTAAGAGACGGATATATTTTTAGTATTTTAAGGACTGTCAACTAAAGCCTTCTAAATCGGGCCTAATGCCTTCTTAAAACGCACGCTACAAATTCGCTGTGTATGCTGTGCTTACTTGCCTCGTCACGCACACAGACGCGAACAATTTGTTTTCACTATTTTTGGTATTTTAGACGATTTAAGTAAGAAAATTAATTAACAGTCACACCAGAACTTTATGCTGCTTTTCTGGTGTATTGTGGCACAACTTTACTGCGCAAATCGCCTTTTTAAATTATTTTTGGGGAGCTCTTTACACAGAGCACTGACCGCGCGAGGGTCGTTTGGAGTCATGTATGGCTCCAATTAAACGGCTTACACTTCGGGAATGTACTCGGTTTCTATAGGTAGTTATTGTATGACTGCATTACTTTACCCTTTTATCCTTGCGACTGTGACTAATAGGTATATAACTAACCCCAACGCGATTTACCAACGTCAGCAAAAAGAGATTGCTACGCAAGTTTTCTACGACGACCAGCAATCTGTCGTGTTAATTACACCGAGGACGACACGTCTGTTGTCAATTTATTTGTGAGCTTCTACACCAATTTTCTGCACAGCTTCTTCACAATTTCTCAATGAATGTTTAGCGCTAATTTAACATGCATATTCAACTGCTACTCCGTTGGTAGGTCGTCTAATTTTAGAATGCGTTGTTTTTGTTGTGCGACTGTTTCGACAGAAGGGTGATTCTAGAATTTTTATTAACGATGTGATGGTCGTTTTACGAGCGTACCACAATCGAAGCGTGGCTGGCAGAGCGCACGTCACTCGTCTTTCACTATATCCGCTTGACCAAACCCGGTAACTAGATATTTCATATAAATTATATAGGTATATAGAGAAATATTTCTATATAGCTGGCCTTTTAGGGTTTTTTTTCAATTCAGTTTCAATCCAAGAACCAACTAAGTATAGTAGTACACTCTAATTGGAATTTGAAAGTTGCTATTATATTTTTTGATGTATTTAACCATCAAAAAAATACAGCTTACCTATTATTCGGTAAAATATGCCTTAAATCTAGGTTAGGTTTGTCCAGAACAAAAATTCTAGGTATGTGGTCCAGACACATGGTAAGTACAGGCAGGGCACTATCTACAAACTCTAATAAATAAACTTATTTTATGATCGTTAGTGTGTTATTGGTACACCATTCTACAGGTTAATCCTAGTTTGGGTACCAAGGTGTAACTACTTTTGGACTAGCAACACTGTTTGTGAATTAATATATTTATAAGAGATGTTTGTAAGTTCTTAAATAAATCATTCATTCATTCACTCATTCATCTTCACTGACAATAAATTATAATCCTCATCAGCTGGGACACAGGCTTGCGGTCACGGTCTTACATGACTATGCAATGACCCACCACGCCGACAAGTGCGGGTTTGTGGATGACACATACATAATTATGTACATTCTAGAGCTTTGTGATCCTTGAACATGCTGGTTTCCTTACGATGTTTTCCTTCGCTGTAGAGCGAGTGTAAATTCCACATATGGTTTACTTGATATATCTATAGGTACTTGAAATTGAAAAGTCATTGGTGCAGGGCTGAGTAATTAAGGTATAGGATGAACCTAGGTGCGTCGGTTTTTAAAGTCGCACGGTTTATCGCTGAGCCACTCTGTACATTACATAATTATACTACATTTTAATACAGCGGTTGTCATAACCACAGAGCACTAAAAAATTACACTTCTGGGGGCGAAGCGTAATTTTTCGTGCTCTATGGGCATAACCATTACTCGTCGAAGTCACCAACACAAGTCACAGCACTCCCCAATCTAATTGAGTTGCGTAAAAGGATTTTTATGAGATTGTCGGAGGATGTTAATGTGGTGTCCGTTTGTTTTCTCATAATGTTTGTTTCAGGGTTGTTTTTTGGTTTAACGACTTAGCTGGATGCGCGCTCTCTCTTCTCCTGAGTGTAAAAAATATCCTTGATACCTTTACTAATAAATTGTATAGCGGAAATATACCTAGTTATTTTAAGTTTCGTTTTTTCTTTTTTTGAACGTGGAATTTTTTTGGTCTCTACCGATCTTTACAGCGTCACGCAGGCGCACACAGCCATCAAAAGTGGGAAGCAACTAGCTCAATAAGGGCACCCCTGGGGTGCGAGCCTCGGCTTGGGCCGTTGCCGAGATAAGAGGATCGAGAAGGCTACGTCCACTGGAGGAGTGGTCCCTATGGAAAGTCGCGACCGTTTACTTAGCAGTCTTAGCTAACCTACGGGGGTAGGTACGTGGAGCTTGCCGGCGCGTGGAGCGTGTATCCCTAATCTCTATCAAGTATGAAATGGACAAGGATGCCAAGGATAAAACGTTAAGTAGTTAGTAGCTATTCCGCTCTTATGCAGTGTTTATTAGTAAGAGGCATAGGGTCCAGCCCAGGCAGTTCACCATACAGATTTCCGCCAATACAGAAGAAACGGAGAAAGCCGCGGGGATCCGATTGGATGCAGGAGGCGAGCAGCTGCTCAAAGTAGCGTTCTCTGGGGGAGGCCTATGTTCAGCAGTGGACGTCTTCAGGCTGTCGATGATGACGACAGAAGAAATAATACTAAAATACAAGTGCAAATAGGTACAATTACCTAATAATTAACACAATAATTAGGTCCATAGAGCTACAATTTTTAATTTTCCACCAATACCTATACAGCACTCTTGCAAACTTTACATACACTTTACTTTTTAACAGTAGGTAGGTACCTACACGAGTTGGCACATCCTTAGGCTGAAAAGTCAATTTTTAACAGTTTGATTAATCTCATCCGATTTCTACATTATTATTAGTTAATTTACATTGTTTAATTGGAATAGACCTAAATATGTCCTGCCGAGTGAAGTTGTAGCGTGTTTTAATAACCTTCTTCGAGATAAATCGAAATTGCTGTATCGAATATTAGTTAAATACATGCATTAGCCAAAACGTTAAAATGAAACTTTTAATTCTTATCAAAGGTACTAGTATAGTATTATATTATCTGTGTCAAAGGTACGAAAATCCATGTCACTCGTGTAAAGTGACGAATAAATTATTATGAAAACAAATAACACTAAACGTAAACGTAACTTAGCAAAGATCCCCTTATTTGAACTGGCTTGCAAATCAGGCGCAGATACAGCGGGGGGCGCAGGGGACGCGCGCCCCCCCCCCATGGCGCAGGCAGTCCAGCACCAAGAGCGATCATTATCCAATTTACCAGGAAGATATAGGTGCATAGAATTCATCATTTAAAGAAAAGAGCACAAATTGGTCTTGTACCATATACTTATGTGTTTCACCACCACATCCCCAAATTCCCCTCTTGAACTCCCGTACTATAATGATTTGTGCGCCCCCCCCCCCCCCCCCCCCCCCAGTGCCGTAAATAGGGCGGTGCCACCCAGGCCCAGGGCACCTCAGACAGGCTCAGGGCAGACTCTGGGGGGCGCAAGAATGGCCAGACCAGGCAGGACTATTAGGTATTTTTTCAGTTTGCTCCTGATAAGTTCCCGCTGCGGCCCCTAGTGGTCGATTCCAACACAACATACGTACCTACATGCCAGTATCATCAAAAATTAGACAAAACATCGCGCTCTTTTTTTTATTAGCGCACGAGCGTATTTGTGTTTAGTGTTTATCGGAGTCAAGCGGCCGCGCGGCTACCGCTTAGTCTCCGACAGACCGCAGTGGCCCAAAAATGAAATCTCTATACTATAATCTCTATACAACGTCAAAATGCTTAAAATGGCTAAGCATGAGGCCGTGTCCTCATTGTACTGACTAACATGTTATTCATGTTTGAATTGCCATACGCGTTTTTTGAAATACAATCCGACAAATACAAAAATTGTCGCGCTCGCTTCGCTCGCGTATTTAATGTTTTTCCTGTGTTTTGTTTTATAGCAAGCGCGTTTGTACTGACTGACATGTAATTCATGTTTGAATTGCTATACACGTAATAAGATAATAGTTAGAGGACTGTTTTTGTCCCAGCAATTAAATATAAAAGTATACAGAAAACCTATAGGGTATTCCTATAAAGAACAGTATCGGATGTATTTTCGGAACGTAGCCTGACTGAACCTAACGAGGCGGAGGGAGGTTAAGTTAGTAGGAGGTAATAAGATAAGCCCATGTTGTTTTTCCGGTAGAGCCTCTACGTTGTTCTTGGCGTAGGTGCTTACAAACAGCTGCCGCGCCTAGTCTACCTATAAGTAATATATAACCATAACTATCCAAACATACCCGTAGCATTTTTAGTTTATCGTGCTATATTTCAAATTTTCAGGTACCTACATAAACAACAAACTAGATACCTAGGTAGGTAATACCTATTTATTCAATGCTACTGCCCGACCTAAAATACCTAACTACACCCCAATTTCATCAAAACTACATTCACCCGTTTCAAGTGGGCCACACAAACCTTCGTATATATAATATTATGAAAAGGGATTATTCTTGATAAAGATAATGTTCTATCTTTCCTACTTATTCGTTATAATTATGTTATTTAAGGAAAACCTGAAAAAAATTTATACTAGGTGCTGACTACTGTTACACTAAAATCAATCATTGGACACCCTGTTTATACACTTTTAAAACATAATACCTCTAAAGGTATAATCTGATTTTCTATCACTCGTTTCTTTATTCAAAAGAAAATGGGCATAGGTACCTGTGGCATGGGAAGAGTGGCTCACTTACTGTATGGATTTTGATGCCATTTTTTATAATATATATGGCGTTTCTGAAGTTTAGCATACGAATATAATATACAAATCACATTACGATTCTTTATAATTTGGTACTTATACGTGAGCAGAGCAGTGGTCAAATCTAAACTTGAAAATTCAGTGTGGGACGCTACTTGCGTCGATACTATGGCGTCGTCACACCTTCCCGAGACACACGTTAGGGCCGGCGCCGCGGCTAATTCTGCTGAGCAGCTAAAACGGCGCAAATATAGTAATCTCGGTAGCGGTTACATATTTGAGCCGTTTGGTGTTGAGACCCTGGGTCCGTGGGGACCGGGAGCTCATCGCGTTTTCCAAAGTCTATCAGAGCGCCTGGTCGATGCGACGCGTGACCAAAATGCTGACACTTATTTGGCCCAACGCATCAGCTTTGCAATTCAACGTGGCAATGCGGCCAGCATGTTGGGTACGCTACCTACCGGTAGTGGGATGGAGCACTTGGACTGTCTATAGGCCATCGCGGCTATTATACAGTCCATAAGTGTTCTTTGTAGTAGGTAGTGTAGCTAGTTTAGTTTAGCTTAGTTTAGTTTAGTTTAGTTTTAATTATTGTAGTAGTTAGCTAGAGTAATAAAGGCAATTTGCCCAGGTAAAAAAATACTGGGTGTAGTTTAATTTATTAGCACCCATTTCCTTAGGTCTAGTTACCAGAAATATCAAATAGGTAGGTCAAAGAGGATAAATATTGTTTTTTTCTTACCTATCCGCCTGTGTAGACTTACATATATCTAAACCAGTTAGTATACCTATTAGGAATAAGGTAAGTACAGAGTATTATAGGTGCCTATTATACCTACGTACCTATATAGGTAGTATAAGGATATCATTATGAATCAGGCTTCAATCAAGCACTTATTTAGGTAAATCATTATTAACACAACCTATGAAATATTGAAATTATATATTACAACTACATAAATGGTCTATAACAGGTACCTACATACCTATAACAAGATTACTAATAATTAAAAAAATACTTAAGTGCTTACCTAAAATGCAGTTTGGCGCGGATAAAACAGCACATAAAAAAATAAATAAAATAGTCGTTCACGAAGTAAAATCACATTCTATACAAAAAGTTCAAGCGCGCTTTCAGTCGTAGAAGTAAAGTTCTCGCGGACGTGACGCGTGACCGTGATTGAAAGGTACTGAAACGACCGCGGCGAGCGAGCGAGTAATGCCGACTGCTCCAACTCCCCAACTCTGAACTCGCCACACCAAACGGGTGAATCCAGTTGCCCTTTTCTGCCGGCTTCCACCACATCCACCCGTATATAGTGCAAGTACCTACCTACATAAATATACCTACTTACGAGTCTCCCTGATGTGTAGGTAATAGTTTCAGAACATAGCTTGAAAGTATGATTGCCACTGAACTTCAGTAGGGATAGGGGACGTCATGTACCCATATATGTACCTAGTACCTATACCTATGCACTAGCTAGATAATAGAATTGCACTGACTAGATAGACTCTGGAAAAATATAGAACAAAGCAATAATTCCTACGAATTTACATGATATATAAGAATTTTGAAAAATAGGCCTATTGGTAAAAATTATGTACCTATACTAGCTGACCCGCTCCAGTTTCGCACGGGTTTATTACTTTTACGCCTTATCTCAGTCTAAAGGAAGAGAGAAAGAAGAGGGAATAAGATAAGGGAAAACGATGAGTGGATGAAATGGCGTATGTTTCGGCGTTCTCCTTCATCCATTCATCCTTTTCCCTTATCTTTTCCCCCCTCCCTTCTCTCTTTCCCATAGTACAGGCATATGTGTAATAAATACTAATAGTGGGTCAAATCCTTTGTTATACCGTAAAATACCTACAAGATGGTCTCGACGTCTAGTCTCTCAAAATAAGCAAGGGTTGTCAGAAAAACATTTTCTTAGATAATATTTTGTGTTTCGTAATAATTTATTTTTGTCACAGTCGCTCGTACAGTGGCTCTTATCACACTGCTTTTAGGTTCATAAACCAAGATATTACGGACACGTGATTTTTACTTCACAATACCGCACTAGTGTTTTATGATGATATCGTTCTCAGTATCTCACTGCAAGTTATACGTAGACTACGTAGTATCATCATCATCAGCCTGAAGACGCCCACTGCTGAACATAGGACTCCCCAACGGAGCGCCACTTTAAGCGGCTGCTCGCTGCGCGACATTGAGCTTAGGTACTAATGACGCCAATAGTAAGAGACCACGTCTCAGTTTCATAATTCATCACTGGCAACACACACTGATTGAATACCTTCGTTATATACCTATTCGTATTTTGGACGAAAAGATAGGTCGAAGAATTCTTCTCCTCTATACACGCAGTACATTTAATATACATATAATAGAAGAAAAATTCTTAATTTACAGATTCAGTATTATACTAACAAAGAAATTTTATGTGGCTAAAATCGGTACATAACTACATACACATTTTTTTGAATAAATAAGTTGTAGGTAGGTAAGAGGTAGGTACTTTCTTAGTAAACATTCATTTTTATCAAATTGCAACTTGTTCTGCGTACGCGACACGCCTGAACGGGCGTACCGGTACGCAAGCGAAGCCGGCCGGTACTACCGCAGACGTCGCGGGCAGGGCCACCGCTCTCCTTCATACCGCACCCCATCGTTGCTCCGTCTAGCCGCCGAGTTGACTCACTATTAGTATTTATTACATAATATGTTGTACAGTATAGGAGTGGCTTTGGACCTAATACTGAAGGTTGGATGTCTGTAATTTCTGAACCACAAAACCGACGGCCTTGAAATATTTACGGGACAATATTTAAAGTACCCCCTTCCTAACAAATAAAGAATGGATAAAATTGGACCACACGTTATAATGAATTACTAAGTACATATTTTTACTTTCATTCCCTCTCCTTCTCCATTACGTCTTCCGGCTGATGAAAAAGAAGATGCTCAGCCAAGATACACACAGAGAGACAGACAGACAGACAAAAAGGAAAAAAATATAGTTTTGGCTTCAGCATCACACTAATCACACTATCACACTTCACACTAATATTATAAAGCTGAAAGTTTATATGTGTGTATGTGTGTATGTGTGTATGTTTGTTACTCCTTCACGGTCTAACGGCTGGACGGATTTGAATGAAATTTGGAATATAGATAGCATATGTACTGGATTAACACCAATCTTACCGCAACCAAAGTTGCGAAGGTGCACCCATTCTTAATACCCCTCGCAACTGTGGTTGCGAAGAATTGTTCATAATTTTATATCGGCAAAAATTTAAAAATGGTGCTTTTTTTCTGCTAAATTGAGGTGTACGTCGTAGTAGAAATATATTTCCTACGCCTAGCAACCCCAAAATAGCCACCACCCATGCAATTTTAAAAGAAAAAAAAAAGTTTAAAGTCAGTTGACATTTTTTTTTGTTCGGCCGTAATATTTGAAGTTTTAAAAAAAATCGTTCTGGCTAATTTTTGTATTGTCTGTGTCGATATTTTTATGTCATTGGATGCGAATGTATATCTTTTATATAAATAAAACAAAAAAATAGTATGTCATCGCTTTTAATTTCGTAGAAATAAATATTTCGCTGAACAACATAGATTTATTTGACTGGGACAGCTTTGCACGCTCCTGGCTAATTATTTTACTATTATATTGGACATAAAACGATGCGGATGCGGATGCGTTGTTCGTTCCTGTAACCGGAAACATAGAGTTTATGCTTTAAAAACAAACACCAGAGGCACAGGAACGATTATTCCCAAAGTGCCGAACGTGGCGGCCCGAGTTCCCGCCAAAAAAATCTACGACACAGACATCAAAAACGCGCATCGGGAATACAGTGGATAAGATACTTTTTATCCCGGAAAATGAACCCGTTCCCGTAGGAAAGCTTTGTGAACTCAACTTCGTAAATAGGCAATGAATTTAAATGAATTAGACTGTAGCATGTACTAACGGTCAACAAATATTATCCTAGAAACATAAATAGATCCTGTGGGATAACGTTCTTTCTTAGCTTCGACATTACACAACTAAAATGGTCAAAATTTAGGAAAATCGGATGCCGCAGTATGTAGGTACCTACTAATAATGAAATACTTTCCATTTCGGATAGATAAATGATTCCTGTAGGATAGCATTATCACTCAACATCCAATTTGATGATATGATGGGCAATACGCTTTAGCACGTACTAAAAATCAAAATACTTTCTATCCAGAAAGAAAAATGTTTCCTGTGGGATACCACTAATAGGTAGGTACTAAGAGACCAAGTATGTAGCAAAGGTGACCTGTGGTAGAAACAGGTTTTTTTTTCGAGGTTGCTCTGTTCGCTGGGCCGCTTGCGGCCCGCGAGAGTTGCTTTGTAGCGATAATGACCTGTGGTAAAGTTGGTGGTTTTTTTTCGAGGTTGCTCTGTTCGCTAGGCCGCAAGCGGTCCGCGAGAGTGAGTTTGTAACGATAATGACCTGTGGTAAAGTTGGTGTTTTTTTCTCGAGGTTGCTCTATTCGCTGGGCCGCAAGCGGCCCGCGAGAGTGAGTTTGATTTGGTGTTTTTTTCGAGGTTGCACTGTTCGCTTGGCCGCTAATATATAAATTCAAAAGTTGTCGCATAAGTTTGTTCCCGTTTGCTTGACGGTGCAAACACATTCAAATGAAATTTTAAATAGAAATAGTATACATATACGATGAGTTAACACAAAGACTTCTTTTTATCCGCGGGTGAAACCGCGGGGTGCAGCTAGTTGGTTATAATTATAGGGACTTAGGGACTTATAGGACAAACAAAAATTTCAAAATATTTTCAAAGGACAAAATGTTACAGTTTTATTATAAGTAGAGATATATAGGTAGGTAGGTAGGTACCTACTCATGTTTTTCAAAATCACAAGCGAATGCGATGCGTGACCAAAATGCTGGCACTTTTTTGACACGAAGATATAGGTTTCCGTCCGCTCGTGATTCGACAGTATTAAAGTATCTATAATCTAAAGTGTCCATTTAAAAGGCGAGCTAATACGAAAATGTTCCGTTGTTGATTTTGCATTCTTATAATAATATATAATTTACTAAAACCTGTATATTTTCAAGTGAATGTCCTATGTCCATATTAAATCTATTAGAAGTTAATATTTTACTTTATCACCAGCCTGAAGATGTCCACAGCTGTCCACTGCTGAACATAGGCCTCATGCCATGTTGAGTAGCCTCTTATTTGTCGTGACTTGCCTCTTGCATATCCAATGGCTCCACTAAGAGGAGGGCCGGCCTACACGCTGATGCGTCTTTCGGTTTGTGATCGCCACTAGAGAAGAACCTTTCTTAGTTCTTGCCCATTGGTTGTAGCCCTATTAACATTGGCTAAATAGAGCAATTCAGTTCAGTGTAGACAAACTTAAAAAAAGAAGTTTTGGCGGGAATGCGGAAAAGTTCACATTGCATTTCATTTTTCAAAACATGTACCTTTTCCAGTGGTAATGTTTAAAATTGGTGGCGTTCTACGCATATGAGTGTGGGCAAGTAATATAATGTGGTGAAACGTGGTTTTTGTGTTGCTTCCAAAATTCCATAGAAGCTTCTGAACTATAACTATTGACTATAAAGAGACAGACAGGGTCTTTAACTTCAACTTCATCTCTTGGTTAATGGTCCTTGTGGAGAGGTAACCACAAATAACACGATAAATTAAAATACTTGACACTGGCTAAATACACTGTGTGGAGGTGGAGCCAAAATATAAGAAAAAAAACTTTAATATAAAAATCTTTGCTGTTATAGTCACTGTCACTGATCACTGTCATTTTGTCACGTATTTTACGTCAAGCGTCAAAGCAAAGTCAAAACAGTGTGCCCATTTGGGACAGATGTCTGCTATTTTGGGATATTTTAACCTAAACTTACACTGTGGCAGATAGCGTAAACGATTTAAAAATGTGGCAGGTTTTAGCAGATTTGGGAGTTCTTTATATTTTGAAGTAAAAATTAAGTATAGTCCGTGACTCCAATGTACAAAATATGTAATAGTAATCTGTACACAGGATGCCCATATAGTACCTACTTACCTTATTCTGGGATTTGTCGTAGGTACTCTATGATTAAAGCTTATGGTTCATTTTATTTATTAGCAAATTACAAGTTCTCGCGCTAATTAGTAAAGACATGATTAGAATAAATATAAACGCAAAATCCGTGTATGATTAAAAACACGAAGAATATAAATCTAACGTTGATACATCTAACATAAATTAAAATTTTACTCGTTTTGTTCATCATGCCTACATGGATTTTGGGTTCCTATTTAATAATTCCTTGATATTTTTTAATGAATAAGTAAATATTTAAGAAAAAATACATTTTTAATATTTCCCATTCATACTTAATAGGGTATTAAAAGAAAAAAAAAGAGAAAAATAAAAGAGTGGGAATATTTCTGAAAGAATTCATTTGGGCAAATTTCGGAAGATTTCTAGCCTATTTAGGGCAGAATCTGAAATATATAGATGGTCACACCAAACGTCAAAAGTCAAAACTAAAAATCAATATTTTGCAGTTTTGCTGCTGTGAAAGTTTCGTTTTTTGTTGCTTTTTGTTATATTTCTTGTAATCGCTGTAATTTTAGTCAGAAATTGGTAAATCCTGATAAAGTGAAATATAATGCTAATTGCATAAACTGTTTTCAAACTTGAACATTAACATAATTATACTCAAACATAATCAAGGGTTGAAGGGTAAAAAACTTTGTAATGATCTATAAAATGTAGAGATCACTTTGTCCCACAGCACTGGAGCTTCATATTCTGAGATACGACCAATAAACCTTAACCACGGCGTCGAAAAAATCTGAAGATACTTCCCATCAGGGGACCGACAACCGATACAAGGTAAGTAGGTACACAATAGGCTGTTCGTCAAATTTTTATCTTGTTCGCATGTTCACATTGACATTAAAATATATCATATTCAAAAAAATGCGTAAACTACGGAATCTTAGAAATTCAATGTGGTATTTAGAATTGTTCAGAAACTAGTAGGTAATTATGATTTTGTGTTTGTTTTGTGTGTTGGTGATCTTGGGTGTGGGTACTACTATACCCTATTTTTTTATTAGACGGAGTAAACACATATTCATATTAATTTATTCTGTTTCCACATGTGCATATTGATCTTACATTAGACATAAGTCATAATTATAGTAGGTAACAACATGGACCCTGCTGGGCATGCTGCACGCTACAGTTTATATTGTGAGGTTACTAATTACAGGTTACAGATTACTAAAATGAAGTATAGCTTGATTTTTAGATATTAACATACAGATCACTACACTACAATACACTACTACTGACTGATAGAAATGTAACTTGTGAAAATAATGCTGCCATTTTCTAAATGGTAGTGATAAATCTAACTCAGCTCCTACAGTTCAAAAGAGCAGAACTTTACTTCTACTAGGTGGTAGGACTTTTCTGCAAAGTTTGTCCAGGTACCACTGCTTTGCCAGTTATTCTGCCCCCAAGCAGTAGTGTGCAAGCACTACCGTGTTCCGGTTTGAAGGGCATTGTAGCTAGTGAAATTACTGGGCAAATGAGACTTTACAAACTGATCTCACAGCCTAGAAAACTTTTTTAACCTGTGGCATGTCTCTAGATGATGTGCGCAGTGTGCAGTGTCACACAAAACTTTAATTTAGAATTCCAAGTGACACTGCTAGTGATCTGTTATGGGTGGCTGTGTCGCTTAACACCAGGCGAACGACAAGCTCCTTACGCCATTTGTTTACATTAAAAAAAAACTAAAATTAGCCACAACAACAATGGCATTTCTTTTACTTCGAAATACTCTTGTCAACAACTTTTTTTGATTTGGTGCTAGGCAGTACAGATTCTTCCGATTCTGGGTAAAATATTAAAAAATAAAAATGATGAGTTGTGTTATGTTATTAATTTATCCATTTTTATTAAAATATATTCCATTTTTTCACAGGTCACTAATTAATTAAGATTTCCCTCCAAATGTTCATGTAATATGGTGTTTTCAATAAAGAGTTTATCTATCTATCTAATGTAAATCACAATCAGGCAAGAATTACGTTTTGAGGAAATGTTTAGAATATAAAAGAATGGAATAGATCACTAAACTGATATGAATCAGTGAACTGAGTCTTTTTAACCCAGTACTATTTATTATTCATGAAAAAGTGGAAAACGTAATGTCCACTCCATCTAATTGAAAAATAGGTATTATATTATGGTGTGTATAGTGGAACCTTTTACTGCACAAACTCAATATAAATATAAAAAAATACAAATATTATTGTTCAGTTAGGTACCTATTTAACAATCTTAATATGACCTTAATGAATGTATTGATTAATTACACATCAGCAAATTTTATTATTTAGTTTTAGAGTTCTTTATGTTACAATTAGTATGGTACCATGAAGATTATGAAGTAACTAGTTCTAGCCTTATTTACACAGATGCCAGCGGCAAGCTTTGGTTCAATATCACAATTGACTGGCCTTGGAGATTGTGGTATAAAAGATGTATGGAATCACAACCTACATGAAGAGTTTAAAAGTATAAGAAAGGTATGAATGCAAATCTATAAATTACAAACACTTGAAACAATAAGACTCTATATAGTTAGGTATTTAGTCTTATCAACTAATTTATACTTAGGGCCACTTATTGAACCAAGGTTAGGATCAGCATCAGACTGGGCCTAGGGGGCCCAGGTGGCATGACACCTGAAGTGGCAGGCTTCTAAAGTCATGACTTTAGGAGCCTGCCACTTCAGGTCCATCAAAGAACGAAATATTTATTAAAAAATAACAAATTCGATTGGAGATTCTAATCCTCATCATCTTTAATAAGATAATGTAGACCTACATCTACTTTTATCATTGTTTTATATGAAAAAGGTTACTTATTATAATTTTTCTCGGTGTAAAAATCAAAAGATATACTTAGTAGGCATGCAGAGGGCATGCACCGGCCACAACCCGGGTGGCAACCACCACCCGGGTCCTGAGTCCTATGTATGCATGTTGTGTACACCTATCTCTTTCTTTAACAAGACTATATTTACATGTAGAGTGGTTGATGTCCATGTTTGTTAAAAGTCTGCGTAAGTGATGGCTTAGCTCACATTCATGTTTTAATCAGGTTGTACAAAAATACCATTGGGTAGCGATGGACACCGAGTTTCCTGGAGTAGTAGCTCGCCCTATTGGAGAATTCAGATCCACTGCAGATTACCAGTATCAACTGTTAAGGTATAGTCCACATACAAAAAGTTGTTATAAGTATAAATGTTTTAATTATTTAATTCAATTCAATACCAAATTATTGTTTTATGTGTATGTAAACAGTACAATAAGATAATGGTTAAACTCAAGCCCATCACAGAATTAAAAAAAGAAGCTTATCTATTTGTATAATTATTTCAGGCTTATTTATTATATCTCCACATAGTACCACTAAAAGTTTCATTTTTGCTTACTGCATAGTATTTATAAAACATTAGATTAGATTAGATTAGATTAGATTATTTTATTTGCCTGAAATGTGGTTACAATAGGTTCTTAACATAAATTTAAAAGTACATACACATTTCGCTTGTTGTCTAAGCGTGCAAAAAATAATAGCTAGGTACTGTAATAGATACATAGCATAACAATAATTTTATAAAATTCTACATAAAATCGATCTTAAGTACTTATGTCATTTTTAATTATGAATTTACATTAAAATTTGTCACCCAAATACTCATTCACATCATAATAAGCCTTACCTAATAGAAACACCTTCAACTTAAATTTAAATATGCTTATATTCATACAGTCTAATATATATATTGGGAGATGATTATAGATCCGCGGTGCCATACAAAAAACACTTTTATTAAACTGTCCAGTCCTATTAATCGGAAAACAAATTTCACGATTGTGCCGCTTACTTTTTGGTCTATTGAACATACTTATATTAGATCTGACAAATACGGCAGTTTCGAATATGTACATACAAGGCAACGTTAAGAGTTTTAAACTGACAAAGAATGGTTTACAGCTGACTGTTGGCTTAAGCTTACAAATTGCCCTCACGCACTTCTTCTGGGCTTTGAATACCATTCCTTTATCTACTGAGTTACCCCAGAACATTACACCATATCTCAGTACTGATTCTGCATGCCCGTGGTAGGCGATAATAACTGCAGATTGGGTCACAACTTTTGCGAGCATATAAAGAGCATAAGAGAACTGATTCAATTTTACACATACATTCTCCACTTGAGTTTTCCAATTTATGTTACAATCAAGAGTCAAGCCTAAAAATTTTGCATTCTTCACTTCATGTATATTTTGTCCCTTATAATGCATGTCAATGTCGGTTAAATAATTAACTCTATTTCTAAATGTCATCATATTAGTTTTTCTTAGATTTAGTATTAAGTTATTGGATGTCAACCATTCATTTATAATGTCAAGTGTGTTATTCATGTCAGATTCAAGGTCAGTTTTACACTTGCTAGAAAACATAACCGTACTATCGTCCGCAAATAAAACCATATTTTGGTTTACAGCTTTAGGTAGATCATTCATGTAAATAATAAATAGCAATGGGCCAAGCACACTGCCTTGTGGTACTCCTTGTGAAACCTCACTGAGTTCAGACGAGAAGGTAGTTTCTCGTTTGGTTTTTGTGCATATGCGAGTTATTTGCGTACACTGTTTTCGGTTAGTGAGGTATGATTTCAGCAAACTCAAGACATTACCTCTGACTCCGTATGCTTCCAATTTAGTCAATAAAATATTGTGGTTTACGTAATCAAACGCCTTTGTTAGGTCCATATACAAAGCTGAAACTAGATGCTTTTTATCTAGGCCTGTCATTATAGCCTGCAAAAATTTATACACAGCTAGATTTATAGTTTTATTTTTCCTAAAACCTACTTGTTCTTCAACAAAGACGCTGTTTTTTTCAAAGAATGCATAGAGACTACTATATATTACATATAATAACCTGTTTAGGGTGCATCTAAATCTTTTGTGGTAAGACGGATAGTTATGTTTTGTGAACTTTTACTCATATCAAAGTGCTTTGAAAACCACTTTCTATTTATAACTGTTATAATTTATTGATTATAATTTGCTACTTTACAGGTGTAATGTTGATCTTCTGAGAATAATACAGTTGGGTCTAACTTTTATGGATGAAAATGGCAAAACACCACCTGGCTACACAACATGGCAGTTTAACTTTAAGTTCAACTTACAGTTAGTATAATATCAACACTTGAAGATATTATTTTCAGCTTAACCTGGTGATTGCACCGGTTCTTAAAATCCCATAGAGAATGTTTCCAAGAATTCAATTGTGCTTTTTTTCTGAAGTTTTTTGGGGACTTTTAGCCTACATGGCCATGCCAGCCCCATTGGTTACACAAAAATAATTAATTGAAACCCTTAATCACATTATAGCATATGCCATAAAGCGTCCTAGCAGTGACTGACGTGGACTCTGCTAGGACACTTTGGATGACACCAACTAAGTAGTGTGGACCTATATCTCTTAATTTAATCCTAATAGATTCAAAACAAGCACATTCCATCAGAAAGTGATAAGTGTCCTCCACTTTACCACAGATCTCACAATTCGGTGAATCCATACTTCCTCATGAGGTATTTGAACTGATTGAGTGGAATGAGCCTGGAGCTGAGCCTACATGCCATCACAATACCCAACCACCGCCCACCCAACCCCCCAACCTACCTACTTACCTCTCTCTGCTTACTCAACTTTGTCAAAAGAAAACATGGCTACCGAGGCGGTCCACTTTGAATGGTTCTTCAATTGTGTTGATATTGGCCTCGCACCACTTGCTCAATTAACATGCATTTAGTAAGCAACTCAGCAGCTCAAGGAACTCATACACTTTATTAAATGTAAATGAACGAGTGAGAACGAGAGTTATTATCCGTAACAGTTGCAGCGCCACTCGGAACAGTTAATTTGCTACTCATTATAATTAAACAATGAACATTATTGTTTTCAGGGAAGACATGTATGCACAGGATTCAATTGATTTGCTGCAGAACTCGGGACTCCAATTTAGGAAACACGAAGAACATGGCATTGAGCCCCTGGAGTTTGCTGAACTCCTCATGACATCAGGTAGTGTAGCTGACGAAAAGAAAAAACTTATTAACTCCTGTTGAAAAAACGCCAAGGAATAAAATTAACAGAAAACAAAACAACTGGTTTGCTGTTGAATATTTGTACCAAGTTGACGCAGAATACGTGATTGTTATTATTCATTTTTGATGATGGTTTGTTTTTTACTTTCAGGTCTTGTCCTCATGGATAATATCAAATGGCTAAGCTTCCACTCAGGATATGACTTTGGATATTTGTTGAAACTGCTCACAGATCGAAACTTACCTGAACACGAAAATGACTTCTTTGAGAGTCTCAGACTATATTTCCCAACTGTATATGATGTAAAGGTAACGTTATTCTTGAATTTTTTCAACTAATATACCGTAAGCCATGGCTCCATTTCATATACTGTATCTACTAGCCTAGGTATTATTATTTTATTATCTTTGCTATATCTATAAAAGTAGGTAGATTCTTTGCAGTTTTATAATTAAACAAAATTGTCATAGATCTATACACTAACATAACATGGAGTACAACGATGACTCCACTGTCCCCACTAAACATGCCACGGGTTGAGCCACATCTACCAACACATGTGTGCTGTCCTTTTCTATCGCTTGGGATCGTTCTTTTGCTAGAGCGAGAAAACAGCGGGAGTGCTATCCCTGACATGCAATGGAAGATGAACTTATACATGGATTAAAAATGTAGATAGACAAACTTTTTGTTGTGTACAACACATCTTTGTATGATCCAGCAAATAATACCACCAAATAATGTATAATTGTGCCAAAAGTGTTGTATGTCGTCCTTTCGCTACATTTTTCTGTTTTTAAGTGCCCTCTTAAATTGTTTTGTGGTATGATTCCAGTACTTGATGAAGCTGTGCAAGAACCTGAAGGGCGGGCTGCAGGAGGTGGCGGACCAGCTGGAGCTGCGGCGCGTGGGCCCGCAGCACCAGGCCGGCTCAGACTCGCATCTCACCGGGATGGCCTTCTTCAAGATTAAAGAGGTACACCAGCGGGTACCATTAACTGTACAAAACGACACACCTCTACTCTCGAGAATGTACAAAGAGAGTGGGGGAAGCAATGACAAAATGAGCAAAATAAGAAGAAATTTTTACCGAACTTATAAAACTTGTAAAAAAAAGGCTAGCTTAAACGGAATGTTTCTTATATCGTCATTACCATCTCCATCGTCAAGTTGAGTGTTTAAATTTTATTTGTCTTTTCCAGATATTTTTCGACGATAATATTGAAAGCTCAAGCGGCCACCTGTACGGGCTCGGGGCCCCCTTCTCGGGCAATGCAAACAGTTTCAATGAGAGTGGTGAAAATGGGAATTCTTCCTGATGCCCAAACAAGGCGTGCATAACGCTCACGCCGAAACCACATCTATTCCACCCGAAGGAATTGCCAGACATTTAGTGCCGTGTGTGTACTGTTACTTAAATATTTCTATCTAATACTTGTTTTGCCTAGAAAAACTATCCGTGTATTTGGTGCATGATCAGAAATCCAACAAGTTTCTAGACAAAGTTCGAATTTATAAACATTTTTGTTGAGTAAATTTATGATGATAAAAGTGTATTTGGCAATCATCATTAGAAAAATAAAAGTTTAAAGGTATTTAACGGTGTATTACGAAAAAAAAATAGAACAAGTTCATGTAGTAGAGAGTAGAACGTAACTATCAAATAATTTTATTTCATAAAATATTATGTGTATTTAATAATTTAAGAAGGTACCACTTCGTAATTATCTTTTCGGGAATGTAATTTACACACCATTAGATGTAAGTACTATTTTAAGGTTTTATCGATTTATTTCATATTGAATCAATTATATTATTATCAATAAGAATTTCCTATGTTGCTTTTTACTATTCGCATTGCTTGATAAAGATATAAAAATCAAATATTTTGATTTTATTTTTAGTATAATTCTTCACCCTACTGCCTACTCTGTGTGCAACTTACACTCGCGAGTGTGGAGACATGAGAAATGAAAGAACATTTGTAAGGTAATTCGTATAAAAGGCATGTTTTTGTGATTTTTTTTTGTGACGACAGTTAAGATCTCTTTATTAAAATGGTACATTAAAGTAATTGTATAAAATTTTCACGAAGAAATATTAAAAAATATGACAATGGCAGCGTGTCTCGAAAAAAAGTAGAATTGTGGTGCCCCTCATAACTTGGTGCTGGAACATTCGAAATCATAATAATTTTCCCCAGATATCCCCGGGATGGTTTTTTTGTTTTTTCGATGTTTCAATTAGTAAGTTTTTAATGATAATCCTTCAAAAACTGCCACGTTTTTTAAATCCGCCACAGTGCAATTTGAGGATCAATTCTGCCGGAATACCAGAAACTTGCCACAAATGGTCACACTGCTCAAAATCAAACGTCAACTGTTCTGAAGTCAATTGTTTTTTTCTCTAACCTGTGACTGAAGATAGAGGAGTGTTTTATTAAAAAAAGAAACGGTGATAGTTTTTTGGCGGGAACGCGGAAAAGTTCACGTCGGTGCATTGTATTATTTTGCTAAACTTATGCTTTTTCCAGTGTTAATGTTTAAAATTGGTGGTGTTTTACGCATTAAGTGCTGAATTACGAGCATGAGTGTGGGCAAGTGATATAATGTAGTGAAACGTGGTTTTTCGTGTTGCTTCCAAAATTCCATAGAAGCCTCTAGTAAAGTTGCCACCACTTTACTAGGGCATGCCTTAGACTGGATTATGACTTATATCTTGTTCCTGAATCTTAGATATTTTATGTAAACAAAGGGGATAACAGTGCAAAAAATATCTTTTATTAAGGTAGGTTACTATATTTGACCAAAAAAAAATTAAATATTATTTGTCTAGTCATAATCTGCTTAATTATAAAATAAAAATCGTTTTATACTATCTATTTTAACATTATATCTGATATATAAAATTTTATGATAAAGAAATCGATTTTTGGTAGAAAATATTTTAATAGACTGGTAAGACTGTAGAGGATCTAAACATTTTTTCGTTTTCGTTCTGGGATTTATATGATGGTATCATACCATTATATGCCATGTTTTCTTCAAAGATACATGGTGCTACTTTCGTGCACTTTTCGGGATATGATGAAAAGTATGTAAAATATAAAAAAAACAGGTCAAACTAAATATCTATTGAACAAATATGAATAAATCTCTCGATTTAAAATTATAGAATGATTGTCTGAGAATAATTTATAAGGTTTCTGGTTGGTTAAAAAACTTAAGTAATGTATGTTAATGTTTTATTTACGTCTTCCTAAAATTTTATATTTAGAACTTTGGAATTGCAAAATCCTACTTCATATCCTACTAATATTGTGTATGCAAAGTTTTGCTTGTTAATCAGTAAGATTGATACTCTTTAACTCCATTTAATAAAAATATTTTTCACAAGTAAAAAATGTTTTGAGCAACTGGCGTGTCACTTTGACAGTGACTTTTCGTGACATTACTTTGTTTACATAAAATATCTAAGATTCAGGAATAGAATATAGACTAGACTATGACTACTCTGACTGTGACTATGACTTGACTTTAAGTGAAAATTTCCATAATACGATGAAAAATTACAAAACTTGACACTGGCTAAATACACTATGTGTGGAGCCAAAATATAAGAAAAAAAAACGGTTTTTTATGTATGGTATGACCCAATAGATGGCGCCAGTTGTGGTTTTACCAAAATTTGTCACTGTCACTGTTTCAAGCATAAACCACAGGTTATAGGAAATGTGTCACGATACTGACTGCCAACTCTAAACTATTTTTGTTTGTTTTATATTCGTTGCGCGATAGGTCGGCTTTATTTTGGATCATAATATTAACGTCCATCTGTCTCGCAGTTCTGCTGCACATTTTTTCTTTTTTCTCTTATATTTTGGCTCCACACATAGTGTATTTAGCCAGTGTCAAGTATTGTAATTTTTCATAATGATGGAATATTTCACGTAAAGTCAAGTCTTAGTCACAGTCTGCGTAGTCATAGTCCAGTCTTAAGTCAGGTAGTCTCAGTCCAGTCTAAGTCATGCCCTAGTAAATTGGTGGCAACTTTACTAGAAGAGTCTATGGAATTTTGGAAGCAACACGAAAAACCACGTTTCACCACATTATATCACTTGCCCACACTCATGCTCGTAGTTCAGCACTTAATGCGGAAAACGCCACTGATTTTAAACATTAACACTGGAAAAAGCACGAGTTTTGAAAAATAATACAATGCAACGACGTGAACTTTTCCGCGTTCCCGCCAAAAGTCATTCTGCTGCACTTCAATTTACTTAAGAAGAATGCACCACAGACTGCTTAGGAGATGCTACAGACAATGTACTCGTGGTCCACTCAACTAAATTTGACATTTCTTTGTAGGTTGTCTAAGCATTTTCTTATGTTTGACTACTCTGTGGTTTGAAAGGTTTAAACTATTACTTACTGCGCCATCTAGTAAAAGAAGCGGAACTAGTTTTTTTTTTATAAAACTCCTCAATGACTACCGACCACAGAGTAACACTTAGTCACTTGTTTTTTTCTCTAATCTGGACCCCTATTCTCACGAATCGAGAAGAAATCTCGTCTGGGAATAAATCTCGAGACTCGAGTTTTCGGTATTCTCATGCAATATCTCGATTGCTAGCGCACGAGATGACTCGAGTGATGGAAGCATTAGCGTATAGTAGTCTGTGGATCGGAGGCAGTCGAGAGATCAGAACGAGATAACGCTATATGTAAGACAGCGACCACAAAGTCTATGCTCAGAATCAAGAACTTGAAAATTGACACTGGAACATGAATCAAACTATAGAACACTTTTCACATATAAGCTTGTTAATATTTCGCTAATTTCTTGCTTTTTCGATAAAACTATTGAGATGCAATCAATACACAAAACCAGCTAGTGTTACCAACAATCAAACTTGCAAATTACCCGGAAGTGTGGGAGAATGACCAAATTATGTTCGAATACAACTTATTCACCTATATTGATCATAATTAGAGATCTGACTATATGCAAATGCATATTTCCATTATGCATATGCATGTGCTGGACTTTGCAGGTTAAAATAAATATTGTACCGGTAATGGACCTACTAATCGTACATATTTGTGCAGGTTTTCTATAATGTAGAAAAAGTAAAGTAACGTAGAAAAATACGATTTATGTGTTCATAAAACATTTTAAGTAACACCCTGGCTATAAATCTTTGTGTAAGTTTTATTAACTGACTGGCTGACCCGACCCTGTCCAAAGGAAGAAAGAACTGGGAACTTCTCTCTTCGCTATAGCGTACAGGGTATATTCGCAGTTGCCCCCACATGCTTCGCCCCCGGGTGGCAACTGGGAACAAAATTCCCAGTTGCCACCCGGTGGAGACTGGGAAGCTATTGCTCCCATTTCATTCGCCGTACATTGCTGCGTAGATTGCCAACCCCTTAATTACTGTCCAAATGTAATCTATACATGGTTCTTGCAGGGGGAGGCAGGGCAAGTAGGGGGGTGGACTAAGTGAGGGGGGAGGTGGTGGCAAGTGCAGGGGGTGGCGAGGAAAGTGAGGGGGAGGTGGGGCAAGTGTGGGGGAGGAGGGTAAGTACGGAGTAGGCGAGGAAAGTGGGGGGGGGGCGGACTAAGTGAGGGGGAGGGGGGGGGCAAGTATGGGGGAGGGGAGATTGCAGATTCCTTTATTGTGCGTGCGGCTATGGAATGGAACTCACTCCCGGCGTCGGTATTTCCATTCACTTACAACTTAAGTGTCTTCAAATCAAAAGTAAATAGGTTTATTCTAGGTAGGCGTCCTCCACCTTCGACCTCATCATCACTTACCATCAGGTGAGATGTAGTCAAACGCTAACCTATCGAAAGTAAAAAAAAAATAAGCCATTCAATTTTGACTACTCTGTTATAAGCTCGCGTAGCTTTTTGGTCATACGAAAAGTCACACCAACAACAAATTTTTTTTTTGTCGGATTCGGGAATTTTCTTCACATGGCAATCCTTTAATCAGTCACACATGTTTATGCGGCCGCCATTGCTGTACGTCAGTTCGATGTCAATCAAGATTCTGTCCTGCTTTTTTTATAATTCTATGGTTGAGGTTATATTATTGTGATTTTCTTGTGTTCGTTATGGAAAAACGGTAAAACTGTGCAAAATGCTATAATGGTGCATCCGAAGATGTGAACGTGCGATTCCACAGGTTTTCTCTGCCTGACAAACATGGATCTTTGAAGTAAGTAAGCCTAATAACCTACGCAAAATCCAAAAAGGTATAATGTACTACGTACATACATAAAAGAGAATACTTTCATAAAATCACGCTGCTTACACCCGTATCTCGCTCTATAGATTAAATGTTTATTATTTAATTTTTTCAGGGCGTGATTATGGGCTGAATAATGGTATCCAGCTGGGAGCTAGACTTCTGAGGAATCACTGAAACAACTACACCAACAGCGTATAGGTATGCCATATGCAGAAGGCACCTGATTTATGGAAACAAATTTTATAATCCCAACCCCGATTGGAGCAGTAGATGTATTGTTGAAGTGCCGCCAAGAAAAATGTGCAACTTGTAACTTCACCTATGAATGTGTCAGGCTCAAACCTTCAAGCAAATTAATTTCAATTACCTGAATAAAAGTTTTCCCAGGCCGTGAGGCTATGGACCGAAGTTGATGGAAGTATTATATTAAATCAGATAGATCCTGTGACCATGATCCTCAGTAATGAGGAACCAAACAGAGAGAGAGAGAAATAAAAGTATGTAAAAATCCAGTTCATACCAATGATATTGACACAGTTGCCTGTTGGATTTATTTTATACCAAAGGATAGGGGAATATGAGGGTTTTTCCTGTTTCTTGAGTGGGAAGCGAACCAACAACCTACAGCACAGTTGATGGAGCTGGCCTTAAGGCTATCTAAATAATATTTTCTTTTTTGCTTCAGGTACTCAATGAAGGCTTCTAGGCTGGTGTTACTATTGCTACTGCAATAACTACATCTTACTTAATGTAAAGCTTCCGGAACAATTTTCTGAAAATGCTGTGAATGTGTGCTGTGATAATATAAAGTCACAGAAGAATCTTAAATCGCCACTGTATTAGACAGTGAGTGACTGTCTATATTACCATCTTCGTCATCATCATTTCCATATGTGCCACTGTAACTATTACACCAGTGGCCCTGAGGCTGATTTCGTTGGTTTAAAATTATTGATGTAAAAAGTAAAAATAAAGTTAAAATAGCCATCTTTGCTTTACGGCATTGTTTTACAACACTTTTAATGATGGCAGGATTGTATTTTGAGACTGCATGTTTCTTCATTTTATGTATTTGATAATAATAACTTTAGAACTAAACTAGGCCCAAAGTTGTTACCTACTCATATAAATATGTATAATATAATGCGATTATATATGAGTTATGTGGCTTTTATTTATTATGGTACCTTTATAAGGGTGGGTTTTTTCACCCGTTGTTAAAGTAACCAATCAAAAATGCTAACAAATTCTAACTAACAGTCAAGATTTGTTAGAGGTTTTAACCATTGGTTACCTTGAAGTAGTGTTCTGTGGTTTATTCCATCTGTGATAAGGATAATCACAGATTAGAGAAAAAAACAAAAGGATAATAGCACAGGATAATATAATAGTGTTCTGTGCACCACAGAGTATTTTTATAGCTGTGCATACCATAGAGTAGTATAAGTTGGTGCCACACACAGAATTCCCACTAGCCACAGATTGTTTTTTTCTCTAATCTATGGTTGGTGCACTATACAATGCAAAACACCATATTATTTTTTCTAATTTGTGAAAACACTATTGGCAAACAATGAGCAACTTCGTTTGATTTGATAGGCACGGAGCAAAGAGTATATAACACTTAGGGATGTTCCGATACTAGTGAATACGAGTATGTACTTGATACTTTTCTTTCAATACCAAGTACTTTTTACCATCGAATCATTCTTTCGATACTTACTTGGTATCGGAAAGAAAGTACTAATAGCGAATCGAATCAATGCTGCTAAGTCAAAACAGGATAGAACCACAGGATAAAAATTCAATGCCAAGCAGCTTTATTTCGCTTTAATATTTTTTTCCTTAAAGAAACATAGTATGGCCTAACTTCTTAAAGTTGAATAAAAATGTGATATTTTAATGTATACTTAGGGTTAAAACAACCCTATTTTTAATTTAAGTAGGATTCAATGTAGTAGAAAATTAGTGTAAAGGTAAAAATACATGTAAAGGTAGAACGTGAGTAGGATTTAACTTAATTTAATTGTAATTCAAAGCGTTGAATACAGTTAATACACACAAATAGTACAGTTAAGGTAGTTGTTATACTTAATTAAAATAATAAAATAAAATAAAAACAAACCATTCTCGCGATACCTATTTGGTATCGGAAAGAAAGAATTTGTATCGGAAAGAGTACTTTTATCAAATATCGTCAAATAACATATCCTTAGTGTTCAAATGTCCGATTCTTCGCGCCAAAACACTTGAAAATGTAGATCAGTCATAGAAACAACAAAACTTTGCTGCAATAAGGTAAAATTTGTTTATTTTTTCCGTATTGATAAAAAAAAAAAATGTATCGATATGAGTGGGTACTTTTAGGGTATTCATATGAGTAGTACCTATCGAATCATGATTTGAGTACTACTCATATGAGTAGGTATCGATACTTTGGTGGTATCGGAACATCCCTAATAACGCTTGGCATGGCAAAAAGTATAACTATAACTTCTGTCGCCCAGACAAACTAACCAACGAAGAAAAAAGTAAAGAAAAGAAGAAAAAAGTAAGAAGACAAGAAAAGATAAGAAGAAAAAGAAAAGAAGAAAAAACGAAAAGAAGAAGAAAAGCTGCCATGCCATTAGCTTCAATGTCAATAAAATGGCAACAAATGAGCCTAAAAGTAAAGGCAAAAGCGCGTCTCATGGTGGTCTCGACTGCCTCCGACCACACGAGACATCTCGTGCGCTAGCAATCGAGAATATCACAAATTTGAAGCTTGAGTCTCGAATTTCGAGATTTATTGTGAGATGACATTGCGTCTCGATTCCCTACGAGCCATCTCGTGCGCTAGTCAATCGAGAATATCATGAATTTTAAGCTTGGGAGTAGAGACAACTCGAGTCTCGAGATTTATTATGAGATGACATTGCATCTCGATTCGTGAGAATAGGGGTCCTGGGGTTAGAACGTTCGCGGGGATTGGATATATTTAATTTGCTTGGTCTGAGGGATTGGAGATCTTAGGGATTGGAGATCTTTTTATTGGCAGCACTGCTGGCTAAATACACTACTGGAGTGTGGGTGGAGCCAAAATATAAGAAAAAAATGTATTTTGTTTGTTTGATAATGTTGTCGTTGTAAATTGTAATATTTGTTTAATTTAATACTTAAAGTACAAAGTTCCGATGTAAACAGCGTAGCGGTTATAGCGTCTCGGTCTCGGATAGAGGGCGGATTATATTATAGTTAAATAAATTGTGGTACATACTATACTGTGGGTTGGTATTCCGCCATTTACAAATTTTAAAACCAAATAGCCGGTCCGGGCTTTAAAACCGGTCCGGTCCGGGCTCTGAGAGAAGTAAACCGAAAGCCGGCGACGCCTGAAAACTGTTACAACACGGACGCAAGGTATGAAACTAACATCTACAGGAATTTTGTGTTAGTATTTCATAATCAAAGATTTAAAATAGAATATGTGCATAGACTGCCTATTTATTTTTCAGATGCCGGCTGCAAGTTTCGGAGCTTTATTGGCTAGTTCAGCGAAAGATGAATGTTCGATAAAAAACGTTTGGAACCACAACCTACACGATGAGTTTCGTGTTATAAGACAGGTAGGTAATTAAATTAATTTCCTTAAAAATATTGTAAGGATGGCGCAACAACCCAAAGTGAGTCTTGGTCTCCGATAATAAAAGACACCTTCGGTCTGTCCTGCGCCATCTCCTGCCAGCTCTCCACCTAGACCTTTTGCAAGTCCTTCATGACTTCGTCAAGCCAGCGGTACCCAGTATGGCTGACTGGACGTCGGCCACTCGGCCATCCCATGTACGCTCGCTTTACGGCTCGATCTTCGCCCATTCTCTCGAGACGGCTGAGCCAGCGAAGCTTGTGTGCTTTTATTTAGCCAATGATATTCGGGTCTGCCACCAGTTCTTCAATATCACTATTTTTCCTTCTTCTCCACAATCAGTCTTCATTCCCCACTGGACCTAAGATATAACACCTTTCTTTCTGTAACTGAGAGCTTTTGTTCTTTTGTAGGTACATAATAATAATTATCATATTGAAAATACAATTTAGTTCTAATTAGATTTGTTTGACATAATTTTTTAAACTATGCTTGCTAAATTGCTAATAGGTACCAATAAACACTGGTCCATTCCTCTGAAACTTAATGTACAAATATTATTTAGGTGGTCAGGAGCTATCATTGGGTAGCCATGGACACAGAGTTTCCAGGAGTGGTGGCAAGACCAGTTGGGGAGTTTAGGTCCACAGCTGATTATCAGTATCAACTACTTAAGTAAGTTTATTTTCTATAAGTAGTAAGTTACCTGTTTATACCTATGTATATGGATACTCGAGGTGGCCTTTAGTGTCACCTGTAATTAGTGCCATTTTCCTGCAAGAACTTTAAATTTACAATAGTATCACAATGTTGGTCTTGGTAGAATAAGCCATCTGTACAAAACAACTGAAATCTAAGTATATAGTAATCTATATGGCTAAAATGTGAAAGCCACACCAACAAAATGACAATCTTTACCTCTTTACATTTTAGTAGAGATAGGGATCTAATTGATAATAAATTAAGGTAAATGGCTCAATACATTAGAAATGTATTTATTTCATAGGTACATGGACTTAATAATTATGGTCAGGCAGATTTAATACAACCAGCATGGAGGAAGAAGACAAGTTTATTGTGGCTTTGAATTTTAACAAGTAATGTAAGAAGTGAATTCATCATTTTAATATTTTCCAAATTATATAATTTTAGGTGTAATGTGGATCTTCTGAGGATCATACAGCTGGGCCTCACATTTATGGATGAGAATGGGAAGACACCACCTGGCTGCACAACTTGGCAGTTCAATTTTAAATTTAATCTGCAGTAAGTTTTAATTTCTAACATCCATATTATGAATTTCCCCATGTCAGCATCTGTATATAGTTTACACAGCTTTGAATTGCCTGTGCAGCTGTTTCATTGAACTCCTTATAGTCGGTGTTTTAGAACCAGGTTATTGGTTCAAAAACTGTGGTTAAGATGAAGTCATGTTCTCATGTCAGAATCTTTTCAGTATTTTGTAGAGTTATTTGTTTTCAAACTGCACTGCCCTGTAGAGATATTATTTAATTGGTTCTAATTATATACACAATGTAACCCTTATATATTTCTGCTTAGTCTCAATTTTTCTGTTTATTTAGTTAACAGGTATGGAAGACTGGAGCCCTTGGGGTAGAACTGTTACACCCCCTTGTGTAATACCACTTGTAGCCTAATTCCTAGTCCTACCATAACCTAGTAGCAGTACAATAAAATATCAAGCTGTATGTAAAATTTTAACAACAAAAACATTCTTTGACACTGCATTCAAAATATTGCAAAGTCCTTATAACATCAAACAGTAGAAACTCAGCTATTTAATTTAATAGTTCAATATAATATTTGGTTAAACAGGCAAGACATGTATGCCCAGGACTCCATTGACTTGCTGCAGAACTCTGGATTGCAATTCAGAGAGCATGAGGAGCATGGTATAGAGCCGCTGGAGTTTGCTGAACTTCTCATGTCTTCAGGTATTTCCATTAATAAATAAAAATATCACATACTAAAACTTTTTTGCATACAAAAGTGAAAAAAAGATAGATAGATAGATAAACTCTTTATTGATACCAGAGATAACAAAACTAAAATAAAACAGGAAACTTACAAGTAGGGTACAATGGGCGGTCTTATCGCTAAAAAGCGATCTCTTCCAGACAACCTTTGGATGGACAGAGATACATGAATAAGCATGGATAGTGGTGCTATAAAATAAAATAAAAGTTACTATATACATACTAAAATAATAGACTACATCAACAATACTTACTATTACATAATACAAATAAAAAAAAACTACTACAAACTACTAAAGTATGAGTGTAGTACAATTAAAATTCCTTGAATTCGTAGAAATATTTGAATATTTATGTACCTTTTGCATTTCAGGAATTGTGCTCATGGATAACATCAAATGGTTGAGTTTCCACTCTGGATATGACTTTGGATACTTGCTCAAACTTTTGACTGATAAAAACCTGCCTGAAGAGGAGAATGACTTCTTTGAAAGTATGAGGCTGTATTTCCCTACAGTATATGATGTGAAAGTAAGTAATGGCCCTGAGGGATCAGTGTTAAGCGACTGTATGTTTTCTATTAACTTTTTGTTTCAATTAATTTTTATAGATTTGACAGCCTCCGCGATGTGTTGGTTGAGCAAGTTGGCTCATAACCCGGAGGCGGTGGGTTCGAGTCCCGCGACAGAACAAGTGTTTATGCACAGGAAAAAAAAGCGCAAATACATGATCTGTGTCTGGGTGTTGTGGGACCATGGTCCTCGTAGTTCCTAGGTCCCTAGATACAGGGAATCCTAGTTAGGGTCCAGGATCTATGTATGTGATCGTTGGAATATAATGAAATAATATAAAATAATCATGATAATAATGTTAAATGAAATATGACATGAAATGTAAATTTGTTGAGAATAGTATCAAATTGTGGTAAACCACAGAAGCCACAAAAAGAAAGAAGTTGAAGTTGAAGTTGAGAATAGTATCATTATCAGATAAGAAGTTAATAAAATAATTGAAAAGCATAAATTATGAGAAAGCTGATGACATACACATCCATATGCCCATCTGCACTAAAGTTTGACAACTCTTAAGTTCACATTTATCCCTCTATGATGAACCTACTGTAACGCATTTGGGTATGGCACCAAGCTTGTCTTATACTTGTGCTATCTTTGACATTCAATGGAAGATAAATTTTCTTTCACGGAACAAAAACGTAGATAGATAAACTCATTATTATAGACACCTTTGTATGATTCAGGGTACACACCAAGTAATGTATTATTGTGGCAAGTGCTGTATGTCGGCGTTGTGGTATAATTCCAGTACTTGATGAAGCTGTGCAAGAACCTGAAGGGCGGGCTGCAGGAGGTGGCGGACCAGCTGGAGCTGCGGCGCGTGGGCCCGCAGCACCAGGCCGGCTCAGACTCGCATCTCACCGGGATGGCCTTCTTCAAGATTAAAGAGGTAAGCTTTTATTGGCACCTAATCATTATATGAACATTGCTGAAGCAGCAAACATTGTAGCATAACAAATACAATAACGTGATACAATTATTCATCAATCTTATTCATGACAAGTCGAATGCACACTTGCAGTGTGCAGCTTTCATTGGACATCATTTCATTTTTTGGAAGGTACCGAAATTCGAAAACTTCTAAATAGCTCACATAAAGTTATAAAAAATGTATGATTGTGAAGATGTGTGAAGCCTAATTTTTACAATGACTGCCATTATAATTAAAGGGCAGTCGTTAAGTTTTTTCCATCTGGTTTGTAGCTAAAATCTTCATTTAGCCTATAATAAGGCCAATAAAAATTTAAAAAAAAATTTTTGTTAAAAATTTGAAATGTGAATCCATCGTTATGCAAAAGTCCGTGTTCACATTACATTTATCTAGACTTATTTGCTTTACTAAATGATGCAGCTGCATGTGAAAAGTCTACGTTTGAATAAATAGTTTTCATTGATAGTTTTAACACCATGTCAGCAGCATTGGTAGAAGGGTGTGCTGGATTCACAATCCTCCTACTATCCTAACAATATAATCAAAATGTGTGTTGTCACAGTCCAAATCAAACAACTCCAAGTTTGAAGTTGTTCCAGGTGTTCTTTGATGGTAACATTGAGAGCACGAGCGGGCATCTCTATGGGCTTGGTGCTCCGTTCCCGACCAGTGCCAACAATTTCCAGGAGGCCCTCGAGAGTGGCGCTTCTTCTTGATCCCAGGGCCCTTCACGGCCCACTACTCCCACCTCATAGCTGAACGGATTTCACCTCAAAGATTAGTCTGAGGTGCCGTTCAGTGAATTTGGGTGGGCTCTTGTGATATGTGTTTATTGTATGCGTACTCATGTAGTCGAAATGTTACTGCACTATTATAATGGCAACTAACTACGCAATTATTTTGTATTATCGAAATGTATTTCGACTTTAATGTGTAAAGATTTCACAAATTAGTGTTTGCCTACAAGAAAATTGGTTGCTATTGAAGGTTATCGTCGTACACCTTGCGATAAGCTTTATGGCCTTCATGGCTGACTTTAATGAGGATTGTTGATTTATAATTTGCTTTTACCACTTTTAGTGTTTTGAAATAATGGTCAGATAAAGCATGAAAACTATGGATGTAAATAAAAGGGAAGATAAGACTAGCTTTTCGGATGTGGCCGTTTAAATTAGGCTCAACGAACAGAATTTTCTGTGTGTAGACAGAAATAGCCATGAAATAGCGATACGCGTCTTGAGAGGGCAAGAGCGCGACGCAGGGTCATTTTGTGATGTGAAGATGTACCTTCATCCTACCCCCTTTTAACTACATCTATGATGAAAACCATGTAAGAACTATGGTTTGTTAAAATACGAATACCTACCTATGTTTAAATAGTTTTAGTAAATATCTTTCATTGTGTGGATTTATTCTGCATAATAGTGATTATATTTGTGTAAGGTAGTATTTCACCAACTTATCAATAATTCAACAATTGGTGAAATGCGGCCTAAATTGTTTTATAGTTTTCGAATGAAATGTTATTTCGTTTGTGTCTCCTAAATTCCGCATCCATCATCAAGGCATTTTGCTTACGTTCAATTTACATAGCTGCGGAACGGTATTGTACATAGCAAAATGAACTTTATATGTATTTATTTATTGAGAGACAAACAGCATTAAGATGTTAAGATTATGTTGTTGTTGCATGCATAACGTACAAATAAATAGAACCGAGCGACTTTTTTTTAGCTCATACTAGTTTGTATTTCACACAATTGACATAAAGTTCATTATGCTATGTGCAATTCCGTTCACGGCAATTTAAAACCAGCCAACTGCTGGCTTCAGCCAAGAAGAACATGATACCTATTTACCTTACATATATTTTTTAAAGGAGGTGGTTCTTACTTGGCTTTAATGATGGATTGTGATAATAATGTTTGAAAATATTTAGGAGTTGTTTACGCAATTGTACTGAATATGGCTTATTAAAAAAAAGGGTTATAATATCTATGTTTATGTTGTTTAGTTTAGTTTAGTTTAGTTTTTATTATTGTAGTAGTTAGCTTGAGTAATAAAGGCTGTTTATGTGGTTTATACCAATGTATTGTATTGTTAATTAAGAGGATCTTCTCAGGTAGGATTTCACCAACGTAACATAATTATATTTAGCTATTGGTGAAATTCAGCCTATATTGGTTAGTTTTAGAAACACTATTTTTGTTATTTTGTTTGTACCTATCTCGTAAACTTGGTCCACTATACATAACATGAAACATGACAAGTTTATGAACCAATATAATATGTAGGCACTCAAAAAAAGCTAAAGAAATTTTGTATCCATCATCAAAGTGTGTCGTCAATAGTGTCGATTCTCTAAAATCTAAACTTAAAGTATGGTGGCATTCTTCTAATAAAGGGGAATTGAAAAGGACGGAGATATCTTAATTTCGATTATCTAGAATGCAACAAAATGAACTCTACATTTTGCTTAGCCATGGAGAACAACATGACACCTAGTACATAGGTGGTTCTTATTTGGCTTCAATGATGGATTAAGAAAATAAAGCTTAGAAAATATTTGGGAGATATCTCGTTTTGTTCCGGCTACGGCATAGAGTATGGTTATGTTTTTTCTATTTATTGTTTGGTTAATTGAGTGGTCGTTACAGATAATAGCTACGCCTATGTTTGTGCCACATTGGCAGCAAAAAAGAATGTCGTCGATTGCTCCCTGAATAGGTATGTAATAGGAGACTTACTTTAAAATACTCATTTTAAATACCCATCTACTTTAAGATGGTGATTTTGGTTATTTATGGAGTGGCGGAATCACTTGTAATTAATTTATTGTTGAAAAACATTCAAAGTATATGGGTATTTGAGATAATATTGCACAAGTTAAGATTACTCAAAAAATGCATTCTCGAGCGCGCGCTCGCGTTATGGTAGTTGTATCGTTGGTATTCAGTTTTAATTCGAAAAGCTTTGATTATTGAATAAATACCCCGATTGATTATAGAGTTTATAGGTATGTGTTACAGATGGTTATATTTAATTGGGTAATTATTATTATGAGGCAAATTATTGCTCTACGTTCAGATGTAAAAGTTTACATTATATTACATGTTGATCTTAAGTTGAGACTTGAAAAGTTGATTATTTCAAGTCATTGTAGTACTAGTTTGTTTTACTGGAACATTTCTCATTTGATTTTCTTATTTCTTAACATAGACAAATTATTGTTCTACGTTCAGATGTAAAAGTTTACATTATATTACATGTTGATCTTAAGTTGAGACTTGAAAAGTTGATTATTTCAAGTCATTGTAGTACTAGTTTGTTTTACTGGAACATTTCTCATTTGATTTTCTTATTTCTTAACATAGACAAATTATTGTTCTACGTTCAGATGTAAAAGTTTACATTATATTACATGTTGATCTTAAGTTGAGACTTGAAAAGTTGATTATTTCAAGTCATTGTAGTACTAGTTTGTTTTACTGGAACATTTCTCATTTGATTTTCTTTATTTCTTAACATAGACAAATTATTGCTCTACGTTCAGATGTAAAAGTTTACATTATATTACATGTTGATCTTAAGTTGAGACTTGAAAAGTTGATTATTTCAAGTCATTGTAGTACTAGTTTGTTTTACTGGAACATTTCTCATTTGTTTTTTTTTTTTATTAAGGTGGAACGTTTCATTAGCAAATTCAAATTTTCTTGCGTTCTTTTGCCAATAATAGCTTTATTACTAAACGTGATTACATTAAAACTGATTTAACGTAAAGAAATAGAATGTATCAACAAATTACGATTAAAAGTATCTCCTAGATATCATTGGTTTAGCGACAAATGGCAATAAACAAATTTTAATTGTTATTTATTAATACATTCTTTTTATTGGGCATAATTAGTTTTCATGTAATCACGATGAGTAATTAAGCTATTATTGGCAAAAGAACGCAGGAAAATTTGAATTTGCCGCGCGAGTGAAACATAAGCCCAGCCAGCCCAGTGGTTTCGATATTTGTCATGGCGCAACGTGATACTATATAGTAATCCATAGGTATATTTGTGATGTATGGATGGCTTAGGATCTGTGAGTTATGCCCGTTTTCATCAAAGATCCCTAAACTATACCCTAACTAGGAATCCCTTTGGCTAAGGGCCCCTTAGATTTGACCCTTACCTAAATTCGTTTTCACAGCGCTGAGTGACTTAAATTGTAAAGTGACAGTTTATTCTTTTCTACGGTTTCCAAAAACCGTACGTTGCCGATTTTCGTTATTATATTTATATATTTTAGAGAATAATCGTCAAAAATACAAGCGACATGCTTTATTGACATTAGCACTAGAGTTTTTAATATATTATGCATCCGAAAAAATTAAAACAGATACCTTTTCTGGCGTTATGCAGGTAGAAATAATTGCCAAATACAATTGAAAAAAAAAACTGGCGTTTTGATAATTTAACCTGCCACTTAACGCTAAGGGGTTGAGCTTCGGCCCCTAAACTTAGGGGATCCCTTAAGCTTTGGGTGTCCCTTAATCGCCGGTGAAAACAAAATTACTGTCAGATGTCACTTAAATCTTTTTAAGGGTCCCTTAAAATTTAGGGATCTTTGGTGAAAACGGGCATTAGCAACGCAATTTTATACATCAGAACTGTGCATTTGCTGTTCCTGGACGAAATAGGCCGCTTTCCAATTTAACTATAGAAATATTGGAGAAACATTTAAGTGGCATACGTTTAGTGTAAGTATGAAATAAATATACTACTCGTATGTCTATCGAATTGTAAATGCCGCTCAGCAAATTTTTCTTAAATGTTTAACTGTATTCCATCTACATCCATATAGAAATAAATCTTTGTGATTTACTAAATTGAGTTTTATTTTGAAACCTTATTGTTATGCAATGAATAAAAACCTTAGTATATGGTCATTGGTCATGCATTTCACGAAGGCGTGCCCCACAGAGAAAATAAACTGTAGTTGCCAATCGAGTAACCCTTATTAATTTGTAACTCAAACATTAAAATTGGGGAAAAACAGGAATTGCCCATAAAAACTATGTTTCGAAACGCATTGGGATATTAGTGGGTAATCTGCGTGTCATCAACAATGCATGTCCCGATTACGAGAACTAGCTAGCCACCGAGCTTAGGCGAATTCCCCAACAGCCGCCGCTGGGGGTGGTTAGCATAATTAAGTGTCAACTACCCCCAGTGGGGTCTTTGGGACCATCCGCTTTAGCCACCTAGCAACTATCTGCTTACGCTAATATTTCGTCGAAATTAGAAGCTTCCATCACCAAGATAGGTTTTCATTGTGGTACGTAATGAAAAGCCTGTATTTTTGCGTTTGCAACGTTTTGCGTAAAAAAAACTAATTATTATTTATAATCCTGTACCCTGTACTTTTACATAAAAATACACTTCTTACCCTCTAAATCTACGATAAAAGCATAGTTTTGTTTTAGCAGAAAAATAAAACATTTCCATTGAAAGTCACTTTAATGACATACAATTTATAAAACGTCTTGCAAAACTCACTTGATATTATGCTACGACATTACAATTAAATAATCGCTTTCAACAGATCCACACAAAATCAAAATCATTAAAATTGGAAAGGAATGGCAAGTCTTATTATTTTTTTTTTAAACAGCGCAATGACACCGTCAATAATAACTATTCGTCCTAATTACAGTTGTAATAACACTATTGTATAAAATCGTGGATTACAATAATTGTCACATTGTACGATCGTAATGCTCTACTACTGCATCACAAGTTAAAAATACTGGTTAAAACAATGCAATGTATCGTTGTTTTCCTATCAAAATTATCTCAGTCGGTTGATTATTTTATTATGTATTAAAACTATTATGACCCGAGCACAATGTTAAGTCAATTTAACTCATGAAATTTTTTGAGGTTTATCGCGATTGCTTTGTAAAATTGGGATTGTTGTAAACTCTCGTGGATATCGTTGATCATTTCTTTTTCTTTTTCTGTTTCTGAGCAGTATCGGGTGTGTTCTCAGCCTTACGTTTCCCTGCGTTAGCGCCCTTTCCTGTGGCGTTGCCCCCGGGAGTGTTTTGATTGACCGTTCCGCTTTTCTTCTTTTTCTCCGCTCGTTCTTTTTCCTCCAACTCTTGGTTTTCACGCTCGATTAACGTGATTAGGGTGTTGCATCTAAATTATAAAATAAAATGTTAAGTGTAGTGTCAATGTTTATTTGCTAATAATAATGTATTTTTTAACTTCTATTACATTAAAATGTGTACATATTTTTTATATCCACACAATACTTTAGCTTTAGTAAAGTCTACTGTGTTTTAGCAAGCGCGGGATAGAATGGTCGCAAATGTTTGACAACAGTCGAATTCGATTAGTATTCTCATGTAGAAGAGGTAAGAGATACGCGAAAAGAGGCGACTTTTAGTTGAACGAAATTTCAAGCTCGCAACAAGCAGGCCTAATTGCTCTTATCGCGTGGTAGAATGGAATGAGGCGCTATTTAAATAAATATCTTAGTTGAGTGATTACTCGGTATAAAATTAATTTGTTCCTATATCAGTGTATTTCAAAACGGTGGAATTGTTTTTTTCTGGTTGGCAACACTGAACGACAGGCGATTGGACGGGAGCGTGAGTCGGGTGGTTGAGCAGAAAAAGCGATCAGGCTCTATTAGTTTGCTAGTGAACAGATACGATGTATATTGAAGAATGAAGAATAAACATAAGTGTAAGCAGTGCTCTTAGTTTTATTTACTAAGCCAAAGACGACTGACCGCTGAAGACTGATCGTTTTTCTGCTTCACCAACTGACTCCGACGTCAAACCGCGCGCCAGCCAGCGTTGCCAATGAGAAAAATCAATTCAACTAACTTAATTTCGGAAAATAGAAACAAATTAATAATTTTCCGATAGTAGTATTATCTACTGTGGCCCAGCTCCCGGTTACATACCTTCGCTGAAGCTCGACGGCGGTGCGCGACTTGAGGAACCAGTCGAAGCGGAACTGTGGCGCGGCGTGCACGCCCGCTCGCAGCTCCTCGTATACATTCTCCTTGTCGAACCCAAGCTTGTGCAACATGCATACTAGAAACCTGCAAACGGTTTTAAAATTTCCTTTTGAATATGTTTGGCGAGGACAAAATAAAGTCATCTTTGTCATTGTCTGCCCGTGTCCGTGGATATAGCTGGATACTTTACTCGAGATTTCTCTATAGAGTTTTGGAGAAAATATTTTTTGTTATTTGTAAATCAAATTTTTTGTTTCCTTTGAACGTGTTCTTGATCTTGAACACTTATCCCACCATCAAAAAAACAAACATCATCGTGTGAGCGATTTACATGAAATAAAATAAATTGTGTCATAATAAACGTGATTTAGGCGTAAAATAAACTGGTATAATGCATTATCGCTACTGCGCAGTTTACGTGGCGCCTCAACTTGGGCTGAACCCTTATTTAATGAAGTGCCGGCACTGTACTAACCTGTCCTCTTCTTCAGTATAATTTTTGCCCTTATTCGTCCCGTAAGAGATTCTTAGTTGATGGAATGGTGCCCTGTAGCGTGCCATTTTTGCGTCCAGCGCTTTTTTGATGCTTGCCCTTCTTTGAATCTTTGCCTCGCCTCTTTCTATCTGTCCCATGATTCTGTCTATATCTTGCAGTTCGTGACAACGCTCCCAAAATACTGCTGAGTATTCCATGACCTAAAAAAAGTATAGAAGTAAAATAATAGTAACAAAAGGATCCTAAAAATCACGATTGTTGAGATTTGCCTCAATTTCCGGTGAAATATATAGAAAGGTTTATTTTCCAGTGATAAAATTAAAGTATTCTTTTCCAAAGCAGCATTTTACACCAGTTGCATTACCTCTTCCGGCGTTTTTCCTTCAACATCCTTTGCGATATTTTCAATGTCGTCTCTTCCATATTTTTCATTTGCTTTGATGAACTGATTGAAGTCGCGTTTTGTCCAATTTGTAAAACCTATGGTCAGCAAAAAAAAGTTGTAATTTAGTTAATTTGCCCAAGAGTGTAAACTGGGTCAGAATCACTGACGAAGAAAGTTTTTTTGCAGGTTTAAGAAACATGTTGAGGTGTGTATTATACTTACCCTGTGTGAGTAATTGTTCCTTTTCAGTAACTTCTTCCTCTGAAAGTGCCTCTGCGTCATCAATCTTCCTCTGTTCTTCTCTTTGTATTTTCGCTGCATCAGGCCCCAGTTCGGGATTGCGCGGCACTTTGTACCTAAACATAATTTTTGGAACAAACATTTGAAAATGGTAGTCTTTTGATTTTTAATCAGACCTTGTAAACAACTAAACAGGTGGACCGACGATCTGGTGAAAACCGCGGGGAGCCGATAGATGCAGGAAACGAACAGTCGCTCAAAGTGGCGCTCTCTGGGGGAGGCCTATGTTCAGCAGTTGACGTCTTCAGGCTGTTGTACCTCTCCAGCTAATATAAAATAGTCCAGAAGCGGTTGTTTCATTTTAATAATGAACCATAGCACCCTGTAATAGCGTTGTAAAACAATATGCGAGTTGCATCACTTGCAACTCGCATATTGTTTTACAACGTTTTATGAATCACTTTCATTAGGCGCGGTCACACGCGACTGAGAGCAAAAACAAGGCATATGCCTTGTTTTGTCTGTGCCGCTTTCGAGGCAGCGATCGTGGAACTACCCTATATTTCATTGCAGCCCATTTATATCAAAAGCTGGATTGTTCAAACAGTGCTTGGTTATTAACTTTGCAAATCAGATTTCAGATAAATCTTAGCCATTATTAATAGTCCATATTATGTAAAAACTACCTAATTTAATTTCTCCACCCATCAAATGGTTACTTCATAATTTCCAAGTACACAAGCAAACGTTTCTTACCCAAGTGTTTTACGGTAGTGATATATTTCTTGATCCAACAATTCAAACAGGCGCGGCGGGAAGAATTGGAAATCTTGCACGATCGGCTGCTTCGGTGGCCGCGGCGCCTACACAATACTTACATTTAAATATCACAATTAAAAAAACAAGCACTCTAACTACTGTAAAAAGCATTGATAAATGTTATACAGGTGAAATGAAAAATATCATAGATAAATAGAAGTAATGAAGGTCATAGACAACTAAACCTTAGTAGAGGCATTATTCATATAGGTAATAGATATCGTTAATTACCGACTACTTTAAAAAAATATAAACAAATAACGTCACGAGCTAGTCGTTCGCCTGATGTTAAGCGTCACGACACATACTCGTTTATATATAAAATATTCGTAAAGTCCAAATTAGGTTATGATGAAAAGATTTTTTTAAATTCCTGGAATTTTGGAAAACTGGAACATCGTTTTCTCTATGGTATTTTTGTATGTAGGTACAGAATGTCTATAGGGTCAGCTAATATTATAACCGAAATACTCAGATACCAAAAGATTAGTACTGTAGGTATTATATTATCTGTGGTATAATACTGAAGAGGTGATTCTACTATTATGAATCTAGAAGGAAAATAAAACCTGCAACAGTCTTAGGAAGTTTTATAGTGAGACGAAAACTCCCAAGGCACTAATAAGACTACTGCGAAGTGTGCATTTATTAGCTTCAGATTGTAATTCTTATAGTATTGTAACGAAAGTGGCAAGCTGCTGACACAGATTAAGTCATAGCTACTATGAGTTGTTTACTGAAAAAGAAATCAAATCAGATGAATGAATGAATGATTCAGAGAATGATCAAGCGATACTCTCAGTGCATTGTGTAAGTGTTGAGTTACGACTGTGATCAGTGTGTTCGGACTGTAACCAGTAAACGTATTATTGTGTTATTCAGTGAATAAATTGTGTGAATTGGACTAATGGGGTAAAAAACTGACTTTTGCTCACTTCAGATGGCAGCACTGTTGAGTGTTCCCTAAATCTGACAAATATCTGTCATCCTCCATAATAATTTTGTAAACAAATAAAAATAACTCAATTTATTTCACTAATATGACGTTGTGTTCAGCTTTGGATTGCAAAAAGACGGGAGTCCATGTATTCCCTAAAGATATCAAATGGAGAAAACAATGGATAAAAGCTTTACGAAGAAAAAATTGGGAGCCCACTAAATATTCAAGGTTATGTGCTTTTTTCCAGTAGTAGATGCTTTTCTATTCCGCAACTGTTTTTTTAACTGCCTAACACTCCATGTTGAATACATTTTTGTAGTATTAGAATCGAATTCGCTGGTAAGCACAAAGAATCAAAAACGCAATATGGCGGCGATTAGTATCACTCAACAGTGGCGCCACCTACGATTAGCTTTCAGTTTTTAACCCCATTGGCATTTAATCATTTTATCCCGAACAGTATTGACTTATAGATTTTTACATGTGTACAAGTCAATACTTTTATTTTGAATGTGACCAGTTGACGGAATCGGATATTTCAGTATAACACCTCTAGCAAGTTTCAATGGTCTACTATGTGAAAACACGACGCCAGTATAAAGAGCTAAACAATATATAAAAAGATGATAGAGGAACCTATCACCAGTAAAATAACGTCGAGCTTCGATGTTAGCTCTTTACACTTATTTACCTGTACCTTGGGCGCCTTTGGTTCAGACACCCTTAGGGCTTCCCTGAAGTATGCATCAACGGCATAGTTGGCCTTACGTTCGCGCTTCGGGGGCTCTATCCAGCTGCCCAGCGTTAACTTCTGCTTCTCTCTGTAATCCTCACCTATTTGTAACAAATATTAGTTTTAATTTGACCTCATAGATGTCGTTAGTAGCTTACTAAAAGTTCATCATCATCATCAGCCTGAAGACGTCCACTGCTGAATATAGGCCTCCCCCAGAGCGCGCCACCATGAGCGGCTGCTCGTCTCCTGCATCCATCGGCTCCCCGCGGCTTTTACCAGCTCGTCGGTCCACCGAGTGGGGGGCCGGCCTATGCTGCGTCTTCCGGTTCGTGGTCGCCACTCGAGAACCTTTCTTCCCCATCGGTTGTCTGTTCTACGAGCGATGTTGCCTGCCCATTGCCATTTCAACTTGCTAATTCTAATACTAAAACTTAAGCTTGACTGAAAACAAGCTATTATGTAATAATCAGTAACATGTTGAATGTCAATTTTAGAGATAATTCTGTGAATTAAATATTTAGTTTCTTACTGCAGTCGACTATTTAGAGGTCATTGAATTCAATTATTTTACTTTTAGATGTTTTTGTTTGTATGTGTGATTGGCTGCTTGATAACCTATAACAAGCTAAAAACTACTGGACGTATATGGATGCAGTTTGAGAAGTTTAGTAGCTAGATCTCAACTTACAATTTGGTAATGCTGACGTCGGAGTGCTGATATTTATTAATCCTATATTTAGTTTACGCGGATGAAACAGGTATCTTCTAGGCAAGCATGCACCATCGTAGGCCGCGTCATCACTTACCATCAGGTGAGACAGTGGTCAAATGCAATGCCTATAAAATTTAGTAAAAAAGAACAGCAGGCATTCGCTAGTGAGATATTAAAACGAAATTGTTTGTAAACCTTCAAATTGATACACTGAATCCGTTGTAGCTCCAGGCGTGTCCATCGTAAACTCCCGTAGCGAAGACTCGCCCAGGCTTTCCAATTTCTGCTTTAGTTCTTCAGTCTAAAAAATATAGGAAAGTGAATAAGTATTCAATCACTTGAGCAAAATAATTCCGAGTTTGTTTTTAGAGTTTTTGTCACCTGACACACCTACTGATGCACTTGTAGCGTCGTGCCTGAAATTCGGAGTGCGTCACACCTAATTTTACAAAAACATTACTTGCTATTTTAATTTTCAACTGTTTTTATTTCTTTTTATTACGGTAGCTGTAATGCATTACCGGCTATAGGGACGAAATCAGGTACAAATCCCGCTCGCGATTCATATTCTATCTTTACTGCTAAAATCTATTGTAGAGTGTGAGTCAAACTTTACTTTTTTTTATTAATTTACTGTACGATATTATTCTAGCGCAAACATATTTTTAGTCAGTTTTTTTTCTCATGTAAGTGAATTTGATTCTTATGAGAAATAAATATCTTAAACTAGAAACTCAATGGCGGCTATGAAGTCAGCGCAAAACACTGCGCAGTAGCAAAAATTACACGTGAGCGCAGCGTGCGGGGGACATGCAGCACACTTCACGACCGCCATTTAGTTTGAATCGCACTATACTTGTTATTTACCTTGACTTCTCCTTTAGCCAATATAGAGTCAATATCCTCCTCAGTAATTTCCGAATCTTTTGATGAGAACACATGGTTGGCTCCGTGTCTGATCATGTTGAGCATTTCATCCTTATTCAGTTGGTTTTTGATATCCACTAATCGGCCAGACTGTATGACCAGTTTGTCGAGCCGTAGTTTCACTTCTGCCCGCTCAACTATTTTTTCTTCTACTGTGTTCTCTGTTATCAGCCTAAATACACGGACCTGTAATAAGAGTATGTTGTGTATTTATTTATATTTTGCATGTGTTTATAATTATTAATTTTAAAAATTAAATCCACGCCGCGTGTCACGGTCATCCACGCCTGACAATATCGAATATATATTTTTGTATCAGACAGGATATTTGACCATATTTCATCTGATGGTGATTTTAAGGTTTCTATATTGGACCATTTGATCACATTTCACCTGGTGGTGATATTATACCGGGATACTCTATCTAGCTCGCGCATTGCGACTTGTTTGAAGATATTAAATGACTACATTTATTTCGAGAAATCTGTCTAATGAAACCTTCAAAACCTTCAAAGAAAATATCATGTTAATCCAAACAAGTTTTCATACATAAAAACAGGATAGAACATAGAAAGTTCCGGGTGACACTGTAACTGTTATGGGCGGCCGTGTCACTTAACATCAGGTGAACGACTTGCTCGTCACGTCATTCAATCACATAAAAAAAAAAAAAAAAAACTTTGATTCTGTCCAGATGAGTGTAGTGTAGATAGATCAACTCTTCATTGTAGACCAAAGAGTAATAAAGCACATTGATCATTACGGTTTATCAAATTAAGAAGTCCACTATGAAGTTGACATGATTAGTGATTGACACTATCAGATTAACTGGTCTAGAGATGTGAACTAAATAATCGATATCGGATAAACCCAATTTTAAAGAGTAAAGGATACTGATTCTACATATTTATTCAATAATCGTTTAGTTTTTTCATATGATATGATCTCAGTAAGAGAACTAATGATTGTTGCGAATAAGAGTGTTGCGAAAATAAAGGATTTCACTTTCACGCGATAGCTTTCTGCGCCCATCGATGCTGCGATGCATCGCTGTACGCGGCCACATGAGCGTTCAACAGCGAAGATTCGCTGTTGCTCCGCATGTCTGGCCGCGCCATAACACCAAGAGGCCTTTTTGAATACAAAAGATAACACGGTCACACTATTCCTATACATGACGTCAATGGCTTGCATTTCAGCGAGGACAGCTAGACAAAGTGACCGAGTTGTACTATTTATTTCTTACATGTTGGCATACCTATTCATAACTATTTTGTTTAATAAATGAAGGTAAAATATCTGGGCTATTGTGGTGAACTTTTGATGGATTATTATGATCTGGTTTATGGAATGAGATAAAATTTGTCTCATCATATCAAATTTTTGAGGGAGGTGATGACTTGCCACACTATAAATGGGGCACCCGTAGGGGCTACTGGCTACCGAGGAAGCAACATCGGTGTGGGGCGGCTTAGGGTGTGGAAAGGTGTGCTGCACTTTCATTGAACGCTACTCGCGGCGTTATGCCCTTTAACATTTCCACCCTGGAGCTTTAGGATTGTATACTATATAATTATTATAATTAAAATCACCCTTTCAAAGTAGATAATTAGCGAACTGCACAAGATTATATCACTGAATTATGCTCGCCCAAAGATTTGATTCGATTAATTACCTTATACGAAAATTTCACCGATTAATCGAATGTGTAATAGTCGCATCACTATTGTTAGAATAAAAGTGCTGCCAGTTCCTAAAGATTTTTTTCCCTAGATAACTTAAATCCCCTAAAAACCCCTAAGCTTTTTTTGTATTCCTAGCATATTCATTGTATGTTGCAGGTATATAAGTATTTGAAGCTCATAAAATAAAGCAATAATTAAACAATGTTTCTTAATAATATCTAAAACGCAATAGTCGTGACACGGCGACCTCAAATCCTTATGCTATAGGAACATTTGTAACATGAAATAAAAATGAAAGATTTTCTCTATATGGTTATAGTTTTTATATTCTTTACGTTACTTCCTCATTTATAAACTGATTTGAGAAATACATAAATTTTTAAATTAGTACCTTTATCTTTTCTTATTCTTGAATGCGTACTGCTTCATGCGTCATCATTAAAACATGTTAACACTTATAGTTATATATTCATGTAAAAAACAATGCGTTGACCACAGCATGAACAACAGATGTATATTAGGTGATATACATCGGTTGCATCGCCTGATCGCACGGATAATTTTTAATAAATAGACTTTTTTCCTTCTCATGAGATGAATAATCTTAAAGTGCGAAGATTTCTGCAGCAAAAAAACGTTAAGCAATCTTGCCATCAATTTATTATTATTATTATTATTTTTAATCCCCTAAGAACCCCCATTCCTCTTTTACCTCAAAATTTAGGGAAAAAATCTCTAGCTTGGTATCCCTCGAAATGTCATACTGTACCTATTAGACGTTTTAGTTTCACATTTATATGGGACATATAGATTTACCTCCATCACATCTATAGGTAATTAGTACTCATAGTAGGTGTGTATAACCTCCAAACCAACCACCAAACATACTCCGTGGTGTGGTGGTTGAGCAGGTTGCCTTATAACCCGGAGGCGGCGGGTTCGATTCCCGCAACAGGACAAGTATTCGTGCACAGGAAGAAAAAAGCGCAAACACTTGTTCTGTGTCTGGGTGTTGTGGGAGCATGGTCCTCGTAGTTCCTGGGTCCCTAGATACAGGGAATCCTAGTTAGGGTCCAGGATATGTATATATGTGATCATTGGGCGTTATTTATTTAAAGTTATTAAGTTGAATCAGACTTTTTTTAAATACATGGCATAGCTGCGGTGTGGCATAACAGAACTTAATTTTCTGTCTATGCAATGGCAAATATTCTAACCGCTAAGCTATACCGTGACTACATTTCATTTAGTGCCGTAGTTTTTTCTTTTCACAATAACAGTTTACCTGCTTCATCTGTCCAATTCGATGCGCTCGGTCCATCGCCTGCAGATCCATCTGAGGGTTCCAATCGGAATCGTATATGATGACGACATCAGCGGTCGTCAAGTTAATGCCGAGGCCGCCGGCGCGAGTCGACAACATAAACACAAACTTCTCACTGTTATCTGCGTTGTACTCCTCGATTTGTCTGTTTCTGTCTTCGTGCGGAGTTTGACCGTCCAGGCGACAGTACTGAAAGAAGGTAGATAGATAATAAAGTGTAGTGATCATAAAATTAGTAATTATACTAACAGTGCATCTGAAGTCGTGGTCGGGTTTGTTGGCGGAAATATGCGCTGTAGATGGATTTACGAAAAACCTGCCTATTTACAAGTGTTTATGTGTATATCCTGCACAAAAGAGTAGAAATTGATACAAAAACAAAATTACTGAGATTTTGAGTTCTCTCTAAACTTTTAAGCTTTCAGCATTAACTATTCGTCACTTTATTGTGACATGACTTAGACTTGACTGCAACCTAATAAATAAAACCTGAGAGGTAAAATGTGACCTCGACTTATCGCTCGCTAGATATGCCAACACTTACCCCCGGTTTCTGGTACATTTGTTAAAGTTAAACTCGTGTCAACTTAAAAATACTGAGCGCTCATTGGTTGGCTGTTAATCATCGGCTATCGTCAACCAATGACCGTATCGTATTTGGTTTGTTAAGTCGTATTTGGTTTTTTAAGTTAACATAAGTTTAACAAACGTACGAGAAACCGGGGAATAATCTTTTTATTTTTAACCATATGTGTCCCACTGGGGTCAGGTACCCTCTAACTGCTATCAACTATCAGATACTATCAGAATAATTTCTTTGTTACGTTGTACCTTGTACTGCCTCCAAAGACAGTAATCCTCCAATATGTCCAGCATCCTGGTCATCTGCGAGAAGATCAGCACCCTTGAGCCCTGCTCCTGTAACTTCGGCAGCAGCTTGTCAAGTATGACCAGCTTGCCGCAGTTGAACACGAGATGTTCGTCCGTAGTGTAAGGCGGGCCTGGTTCCGCGCCGTCGAATAGATACGGATGGTTGCAGCATTTACGCAGCTGCATCAGAATGTTCTGGAGACGCATCTTTTCTACTTTGCCGGCGCCGTTCACTGGACAATAATCAAGAAATCGTCCAAGTCCTTACCTTATTATTAAAAAGCTTATATTTGAGAGCCTCTGTGGTGTGGTGGTTGAGCAGGTCGGCTCATAGTCCGGAGGCGGCGGGTTCGATTCCCGCAACAGGACAAGTATTTGTGCATGTAAAAAAAGCGCAAATACTTGTTCTGTGTCTGGGTGTTGTGGGAGCATGGTCCTCGTAGTTCCTGGGTCCCTAGATACAGGGAGTCCTAGTTAGGGTCTAGGATTTATGTATATGATCGTTGGGCGTTAACGTGATTAATAGCCGACCCCATATGAGACGCCGGCAAAATAGTCTGCCCTTAAAGGAACAATCTTAAAATTATTCATATTAGGTATTATGTTATTGGCCCCAACTTTCACTTACCAACATCAATATCCTTCATTAAAACTTTTGTGTACCAGTCTCTTTGCATTTTACTCAAGCCAACATAAACTTTAACCTCCTTTTTGGGTTTCAGTTTTTTTTCTACTTCAGACTTGAGGCGCCTCAACAAGAATGGCCGGAGCACCGCATGCAGCCGTGACACTAGCTGGTTGTCACCAAGAGCCGCGTTTGTGTTGAACCACGAGTCAAAGTCCTAAGGAATTAAAACAGAGCCTTACAAATAGAAAGGTAAAATATTAAATAAATAAATATAGATATGTGTGGACATTTCACACAGCGCCATCTAGCGCCAAACTAAGCATTATAGCTTGTACTATGGAAACCAGATAACTGATACAATACTTATATACTTTTGTTTGTAAATACATACATAGAATACAATATGACACCCAGACACAGAACAAACACCTATGTTCATCACACAAATCTTTGTCCTGGGTGGGAATCGAACCCACAGCCTACAGTTCAGAAGGCAGAGCTACTACCAACTGAGCTATCAGGCCAGTCAAATTTTGTTTGTGTAACCATTCACGTTCGCGCCAAACCGGTATACAGAAAGTTTATATTACCGCGATCAACAAAAGATACTTTTTAACCCGGAAAAATAAGAGTTCACGCTGTAAAACGGATCATCATTATTTCAGCCTGTATCAATCGACTGCTGGACATAGGACTCTTCTTTATAACACCATTATATCTGGTCCAGTCATTGTGTGGCAGTCGGGTCTTGCCCGAGATTGCAGATGCACCCTCTGCCCCGCCAGAACCATAAATACTGACCTAACTTGGAATAATAGGGGGCCGGGGACTGAAGACCTTATTGTATTAATGTAATTCATGATTCATAAAAAATAAATTCACATGCATTACAAAAATCAAATTTCTAGATTCAGTAAATACCTATATTAAATCTAAATAAATGAAAAATTTGGATTACAAGCTGGAAATCAATGTATTGATTACGCTAAGCAGGCGAAACTGCGATAAGTAACAAATCTCTAGAAAAATAGTTACAAACATTAGAGTACTTACGTCAGAGCTGTTAAACACATCAGGCAGTAAAAAGTTCAGAAGGGCCCACAGCTCATGAAGGTTATTCTGCAGCGGAGTACCGGTTAGAAGCAGTCGGTTCATACTCTTGAACTCACGCAGCAACTCTGACAGTTTCGACTTCTCATTTTTTATACGGTGGGCCTCGTCAATGACCATGTACCGCCAGGTGAACTTCTTGAATACTGACTTCTCTCGGATAACCATTTCGTATGATGTAATGCAGACATCCCAGTTGCCAGGCATTAGTGTTTCACGGATAAATGTATTCTGTAAATAAAGAACACCGGCGTAAGGTTGCCAGCCTATCGGTTTTTACAAGCTGCACTCGGAGTGTGCAACGGATTTGCACAACTTAATTCCGCCATCCCCTTTTTTATCATCGTACAACTATACGCACGGAAACACGGCATCCGCATATGGTAGAAATTCCTCGAATACGTACAAAGCGTTTTGATTCCCCCGTTTATAATCTGAGAGTTTTTAAGGCTAAAGTGAACCGTTATCTTCTAGGCAAGCATGCTCCATCGTCGACCGCGTCGTCACTTACCATCAGGTGAGGCCGTGCTCAAATGATAGCCTATCGTCGATAAAAAAAGTACCTAAGTCATTCATCATCATCAATTAGGCCGACTTTGTAATAATGACATTGACAAGAGGATATACAGAGCATTAAAGTGAAAATTGACAAACACACATGATGTACTGGGTGACAGACTAGGCTCTAGCAGCTAGACTCTAGCTGATACCTTTATCTCGCTGCAGTAGCATTTTTTAAAACAACAGCAATAAAGTTCTTAACCAGTGGACGTCGGCGCACTGCATAACAATGAATTTATGAATGAAACCAGTATCGCTGTATAACAGACGACGCTCTATAAAGCTGAAACTAGCCGATAATTACCAATGCTGATGTACCCCCTTTAGCTTGATGTGTTTTATTTACCGCCGGCAATAATGTTACTGCTAGGGCTGGATCTTCTGAGATGGAATAACCACAAAGAATCTGACAGGATGATTTACAAAAAAGTAGATCAACTTTTACTCAACTCGGAAAGCCGGGATAGTGAAAAACTGTGAATTCTAGAGAAGGCTTATACATGGCTTATACAGGCATGTCAAACTTGCGGCAAGCGGGCCGCATGCGGCCCTCAACGCAATTGTTTGCGGCCCGATCCACTTTTAAGAACAGCCTCCCTTCAAGAAAAATAAGTGTCTCAATTTTAAATAACAAGTATACGGATAAAACTAGAAACTTCAGGCAGAATTTGATATGCGTTTTCGAGATTTTAAGCTTCTTAAGATAATTTTTCGTTGTTTACGGCTCTTTTCTCTATCGACATGGATAGAGTTCCCACTTGCATACAGATAAGTAAAAGTCATAGAAATTAAAATTGAATCAAAAAAATTTTTTTCGGGGTTTGTGGCCCACTGTGTCTACGGTCCATACGCATGTAGCCCATCAATAATTTTCAGTTTAACAAGCATGTTACAGGGTAGGCAACATAAATTATGAAATTGATGCAGGGTAAAGTAAATTGTAACAGTTGGTATAATGAGATAGGCCCCCTAATTACCTAACTCGTAACAGGTTTGCGACAGGCGTAAATCTCGCGGTGATTGCTGTCATACATCATTAGTGGTGTCGAGAATGTATGCTTCGCTACTGCTGTCGCATTGCTGTTGCAAATTTTACGTAATTACCCCGCGGTTTATAAATATTTGTAAGTGACATGTAGTGTTGTTTATGTATGTAACAGAATGTTAACTAGAAAAAGAAATCAGTGAATAAAAGATTTTTATTTTGTACTATGACAGATTTGTTTACTAACCCTTGTTTCTTGATCACCTATAAGACATACAGCTTTGAGTGATGGGCACCATTTCTTGAACTCATTCATCCAATTGGTTAATGTTGACTTTGGTACGATGACAATATGAGGACCCGGAACATTCCTGAAAATTATTAAATTTATACCTTGTACATTTTATACATGGTTTTTTGACAGCTCACGCCAATGAAGTTTCGTATTGTTTACGTTAAAATTTCATACAAATAATATTGTACTTCATGGAATTCATCAAAACTAGATCAAAATGTCCATTTATCATATTGATTATTATGGTTACATACCTAATTTGATTAATGATAATTGTTACGAATGAGATAAAAGTCTGAGCTTATGGTGACAAGAGAGTGGAAGGTGCACATAGTTCGCGACACTTGCTACACGAAAAACGTTATTTTTTAGGTAAAAATCAAAATCTAGCTCCGCCCGTGCGGGCTACTTCAGATAGCTGTATAGAACTCATATTAGTACCGACATTTGAATTATAAATTTACGCGCACCTTCCAATTTCATTTTTATTTTGTAAATTCAATGGCTTCCAACAGATGGCGTTATGTGTTCTTAAAGTAAGACTATAAATCTAAAAAGTGTCTCAAAATAACAATATTATGTACCTACGCAGTATCAAAAAAAAATACAAAAATCATAAAAATAAACAAGTAAATAATTTTGTGACGTGCGTCGCCTACAGATAATAGTACAATCGGAATGGTTTCACATTCGAGAATCTTTAGAAGATCCCTAACTTGTCAGCCGTCGAGCTGTCAAAAAACCATTAATAAAATGGACAAGGTATAATATGTTTTTGGTTACCTAATCGATAAATAAACATTCAAATTCAAATTCATTATTATTTAATTCAATTTACCTATTTTTATTTATTAATAAAGATCAGATTGAAATATAAAATAACTCATATTCTTATAGTAGGTGTCAGTGGAGCATTATCATGAAGCTGTACTGTATGATTTCAAGCCTACACTGATTAGTAAAAATAATAAATATTTCTTACTTTTTTTTTTTTTTAACTTTTTATAATAATAATTATTAAAGCATTTGAAATTATACTACGTATATCTATATCTTTCTTACTTGTGCAATATCTAAGGTAGTTTATAGTCTAGCATAGTGGTTGTATTCTCTTTGGCTTACAGTTTACATTATTATACAAATAATAAACTGTTAATAACATTTTTATATGTAGTTAGGAGCCATCCAAAAATTACGTGAGGTGTTTAGGGGGGGAGGGATCAAGCAAAACCTCACCAAATCTCACGAGCGGGAGAGGGGGGGGGGGGGGTCCCCGTCAAATCTCACGTAATTTTTTTCTTTCAAGAAATGGTGTGAAATCTTGAGAAAACTGGGTTAAATTAATTAAACCTTACACTGAATCGTGAATTTTAGTATTTTTTGTTCGATTTTCTCACTGTGATTCTTGACTATGTTTTGTCTTAAATAAGTACTAATCTATACCTACTAGGTATAATAAAACTATAGCTGGGCTAAACCTGTAAATTGAAAAGTTTTTGTAGAATTTTTTTTTTGTCGGTCTAAACTGTTTGTCCCTTTAAACGTGCATCACGTTGGAACTAGGTACTGTATGTATGCGGACTTCAATTAGACATTTTGCTACTTCGTCTATCTGCCCAGCTTGGTTGTCTAAGTTGTCTTACTTAGCAGTCGTTAAGGTATGGACATGGGAGGTTTTCAAAAACGGCCAAGTGCACGAAATAATAAGAACCTAAGTAATTTAAACAAGTTTTATTTTATTTTTGTACCTTCTGGCTGACCCGCCCCGGCTTCGCACGGGTTAATTAGTTTTACGCCCCAACCCTGAGTGTTCATAAGAAGGAAAGGGAAGAGGAAAGCTATAAGGGAAAAGATAGTGAAAAAGGATGAATGGATGGGGCGGCAATAGACCGCCATCATTCATCTTTTACCCCTATCTTTTTTTGCTCTTCCTTCTATTCCCTTCGGCAGAGTGTGTAACAGTGGCTGCCAGCGAGCAGGTCACGTAATTGCCTATATCTACATAACTATGCACTGTGGAGGCTGGTCTTAGATTTTATACCACAAAATGATGCAAGGATTTAATTGGATAACTTGTAACTTTTCAAGATATTATAATATTTTTTTGTCATTGTTTTTTACTGTTTTTTGAATAATGTAAAAACAAAAATTCTTCCATAAAAGTACTTTTTTACTGCTTGATACAACCCGCACTTGGCCGTTTTTAAAAACGTAGAGTATTCTAAATGTTATTCTGGAAAATTAGCTATAACCATACCAAATTTCAGCGAAATCCGTTCAGTAGTTTCATCATTAAGCGTGTTCGAAAGGCCAGACAGACAGACAAAATACCCAAAAAAAAATGTTTCTTCTTTTATATCGATAAGCAAGTGTAATGTAATCAAAATGTTTCAAAAATATTTAATGTAGATACAGATTTAGCCCATTATTGTGATATATAAAACAGTTAAAAAAGTAACAATCAAATGGTTAACGAATTATTTCAATGCGATTTCATGGTGTAAAATAATACGGTCGGCCTCCACAATGCATAATAAATATATCTAGGTACATGACGTGTACGAAATAAGGAATATTATACGCTACTATATCTTGCCGACAACGAAGATGAAGCCAATAACTATCCTAAAACGTTAGTATGAATGGATGGATAGACACAGGTAGGCAGTACCTCCCTTCGCCGTCCCATTCATTCATCCTATCCCCTATAATTTTCCCTTTCCCTTCCCTCTTCCTTTTGTCAGGGTTAAGGCGTCTACTTCATTAACCCGTGTGAAGCTGGGGCGGGTAACTAATTTATTAGTTACTTCAAAAGTAAGAAAAACCCATACATTTTAAATTAATCCAACGCAAGTGGGCACAATTTAACATACTTGCAAAAAAACATTTGTATTTGGAAAAATCTGAACAGCCAAACTGACTGGGATGACTTCCGACAATACTTGGAAAATAATATAGACTTGAAGATTAGACTGAAATCTGAGGATGACATCGAAGAAGCTGTTAAAAACTTTACAACACTTGTTCAAGAGGCCTGTTGGAAATGTACACCACACGAAACAATTAAAAAAAGAAACACTAACAACATACCTAGAGAATTGAAATCACAGGTGCTAGAAAAAAGAAGGCTACATAGAGTTTGGTATACAAGCAGACACTCTGATTACAAAAAAAAATTTAACAAAATGGCGCGGGAGCTCAAAGCATCGCTCAAGGCAGCTGAAGACCTCACTCTCCAAACACAGCTGGAAAGCCTAACAGCCACTTCTGCCACTAACTACTCACTATGGAAATTCACTAGGAAGTACAATCAACCCCAACAAACAAAACCTCCACTCAAATTGGAAAGTAACCAATGGGCGAGAACAAGTGAACAAAAAGCTGTTGCATTCGCTAAACATCTCGAAGCAGTGTTTGTTCCAAATGAACCCAGAAACCAGAGTGCTAATGAGACTGACATAGACGAAATCCTTCGCCAAGACTTACAAATGGATCGGCCACCTAAGCCTGTAACACCAAGGGAAGTAAGAAAGCAGATTACAGAGTTAAAAGACAAAAAAGCACCTGGGTTTGACCTGATCACAAAGAAAGTCCTTTTGGAATTGCCTAGAAAAGCCATTGTGTTTTTAACAGTGCTTTTTAATGCAGTTCTAAGGGTATCTTACTTTCCCATGTCATGGAAAATATCACAAATAATAATGATATACAAAAGTAGAAAACCAGAAAATGACGTATCTTCATATAGACCAATCAGCTTATTACCTATCACTTCAAAACTACTGGAGAAAGTAATACTGACCCGCCTAAGCCACTGCTAGCAGAACGGAATGTAATTCTGGACCACCAGTTTGGGTTTCGTGAGAGACATTCCACTATAGAGCAAGCACACAGAGTATACAACAAAGTACGCCAGTCACTGGAACTGAAGGAATATTGTGCATCAGCATTCCTGGATGTACAACAAGCTTTTGATCGCGTCTGGCATAAGGGTCTTCTTTGCAAAATAAAAACATACCTTCCTCACAGTTATTTTAAAATTCTGGAATCTTACCTCACAGATCATCTATTTCAAGTTTGAGAAGTGGACAGGTACTCTTTGCTTCATGAAATCAAAGCGGGGGTACCCCAATGATCAGTGCTGGGCCCAGTGCTCTACACGATATTCACTGCAGATATACCGCAAATTTCAAATGTGACCATAGCAACATTCGCTGATGAACCAGCTATCCTGACAAGCAACAGAGACCCAATTATAGCTTCTAGAAACCTACAGACGGCACTGGACCTTGTGGATGCCTGGCTAGAGAAGTGGAGGATAATGGCTAGTGCATCTAAGTCCACACAGGTGACATTCACGCTGAGACAAGGCAACTGCCCTGCAGTAAATTAGGCAACAGGGAGCTACCTCACAAAGACAGTATAAAATACTTGGGAATGCACTTGGACAGAAGGCTTATTTGGAAAGCACATATATTGGCAAAAAGAGATGAAGCTAGACTCAAAATGAGAAACGTAACCTGGCTCATGGGAAGGAGGTCTCGGGTATCGCAGGAAAACAAACTACTAATATATAAAGCTGTGATAAAGCCAATATGGACATATGGGATACAACTCTGGGGTAGTGCCTCCGATTCAAATATAAACATAGTACAAAGGTTACAAAACTCCATCCTTAAGTCACTGTCAAATGCCCCATGGTTTATCACCAATGCAGAACTACATGAGCAATTAAAAGTAGACACAGTGAAAGAAAACATAAAAAGTTTGGGAAAAACATATAAGCAGAGACTTGCAATCCATCCGAATCAACTAGCTTTGCATTTGCTGCGGCCTAATCCAAACAAGCGCCTCAAACGGCAGAACATTTTAAACTTATGAGTTTGTGACATTAGAACCATGAGTTAGTCATGCCTTATTGTGCTGTGCTCGATGGAGCCCAGTATATCACGCCAAGACCGGCAACAACAAATTTGCTCATAGCCTGAATGGCTGATTGCAGATGAAAACGAAAAAAAAATTTGGAAAAATCTCTCGTGAGATTTAGGGGGGGAGGGGGTCAAGCCAGACCTCACGAAATCTCACCAAGGGGGGTGGAGGGGTCAAGAAATCGCCAAAATCACCTCACGTAATTTATGGACGCCCCCTTATTGGGGAAGTCTTACCATTGTAAAACTGTCATCTTCAGTTGAGAGTTTAAATGTATGTATAAAATTAAAAGTACTGTGGTCTGAGAATGTGGGCAGATAAAACTAACCCTTGGCCTGTGACTTCTTGAGAAAATTTTCTTCCTATTGGAGATTATTATGTATATACTTATGTATATAAATATAATATTATGTAGATTATGTATAGGTGAGTAATTGAGTAATACAATAATGTCTTTCCTTATACTTACTTAAAGTGCTTCATGTAACCAAGTAGTGAGATAGTTTGAAGTGTTTTTCCAAGTCCCATCTCATCAGCAAGAATACCATTAATGCCATTTTCATAAAGAGAAATCATCCAATTCAGGCCTCTCACTTGGTAATCCCTCATCTCACCATTTTTAACATAGTGTGGAGATGATTCAAAACGGAATATTGCTTTTGTTTTAATGTTGGTTTCTGCCAGAAGTTCTTCATCTTCCTCTTGCTCAGTTTTTCGATGACGATGGCTAAAAAAACAGTGTCTCATTAGACCACTTGGTTTAGACCATTTGTATTCAAGTGAATTTTTGTATGCCAGTTTCTGGTGAGATACGCTGAACAACTTTTTTTCTGACATCTTATTGTACCATATTTTGTGCAAATAAACAATTTTCATTTCATGAAAAAACATTCACTGCATACTAAATTATTTGAGCCAATTGGAAAAATATGCAATATTTTATACATCATTAGAATATTGAAAACTTCACTTCCATGTGACAAATATTATGAAACATACTCATATAAATTACTACTTACAATATTATAGTGTTACTTACTCAGCTGCAGATTCTGGTTCAATATTTTCTTTGATCTTCTTTGGTCTACCGGCTTTTGGTTTAGGCGGGCTGCTGCTAGACTTGGGTGTGTTAGTCATAAAATGGGAAAATATCTCCGTTTGCTTCAACAAAAAGTCGAATCTTTTAGATCGATCGGTCTCAATTTTACTTTCAAAATCACCTTCTTTACCCCTCGACGATGTGGTATCGCTGGACGACTCATTCTATATGAAAAGAATTGGATATATTGGTACATTTACACATAAATTATGCACATACTTATGTTGATAGATATAAGCCGGAAAAAAATACAAAGCCTTAGCTCAGCGAGACATCTAACATAGGCTAAATACATAAACGCATAACAACAATAAAAAGTGATACTTTACGGAATTTTCTCCAACGTCTGCGTCGTCCATAGCTTCCTCTGTCTGCGACATGGTGATATGAAGAAAATTCACCCCTCACAGCAATAGTAATGGTGTTGGTTTAGTTTTAAAGATAATCCCACAACCGTTCGTAAAAGAAAACCAACTCTTTGCTTTGTGAATGTAAAATTGATTTTTTGCTCCGCCTCCGACACCGACAGGCGCGAAAAAGACGAAATATAAATTGGGATGTTCCGATACTAGTATTGTACTCGATACTTTTCTTTCGATACCAAGTACTTTTTAGCATCGAATCATTCTTTCGATACTTACTTGGTATCAGAAAGAAAGTACTAGTACTGAATCGAATCAACGCTGCTAAGTCAAAACAGGATAGAATCACCGACAATTCAATGCCAAGCAACTTTATTTCGCCATAACATATTTGTTCGTTAAAGAAGCAGTATGGCCTAACTTTAAGTCAAGTAGCCTAAAAAGGTGATTTTTAATGTATACCTAGGGCTAAAACAACCCCATTTTTAATTTAAGCAGGATTAAATGGAATGTAAATATTTTTTGACTAGCCTGATAGCTGTTGATAGTAACCCTACCTTCTGACCTGCAGATTGTGGGTTGGATTCCCACTCAGGACAAACATTTGTGTGATGCACATTGGTATTTTTTCTGTGTCTGTATGTATTTACAAACATAAAGTATATATATAAAGATTCTATCAGTTATCTGGTTCCCATAGTACAAGCTTTGCTTAGTTTGGGGCTAGATGGCGCTGTGTGAAATGTCCACAAATATTTATGAATAATATATTATTATTAAATTTAATTCAAAGCATTGAATACTGTTAATATACACAAACACACAGTACAGTTAAGGTGTACTTCATTAAAATAATTAAATAAAATAAAAATTAATCGTTCTCGCGATACTTACTCGGTATCGGAAAGAAAGTACTTGTATTGAATATAGTCAAATAAAATATCCTAAGCGCAAATATCCTTAGTGTTTGAATGTCTGATTCTTCGCTCCAAAAGTCTTGCAAATGTAGTTCAATCAAAGAAACAACAAAACTTTGTTGCAATAAGGTAAAATTTGTTTATTTTTTTGGTTATGATAAATAATAAAAAATTGTATCGATACTTTTAGGGTATTCATATGAGAAGTATCGAATCATGATTTGAGTACTACTCCTATGAGTAGGTATCGATACTTTGGTGGTCTCGGAATATCCCTAAATACGAATACCACAGAACGGCAGATAACTACGTAAAATTTGCAACAGCAATGCGACAGCAGTAGGAAAGCAACAGCAGTAGCGAAGCATCCCCCTAATTACCTAACTCGCAACAGGTTTGCGACAGGCGTAAATCTCGTGGTGATTGCTGTCATACATCATTAGTGGTGTCGAGAATGTATGCTTCGCTACTGCTGTCGCATTGCTGTTGCAAATTTTACGTAATTACAAATTTTACGTAATTACCCCGCATACATGCTCGACACCACTAATGATGTATGACAGCAATCACCGTGAGATTTACGCCTGTCGCAAACCTGTTGCAAACCTGTCGCAAATTAGGTAATTAGGGGGCCGATGCAAAATGATGCACAGATCTTTGAATATCTACCTTCCAGTGAGTGTAGGTGATATTATAATGTGGTGAAACGTGGTTTTTCGTGTTGCTTCCAAAATTCCATAGAAGCTTGCATAAGGTTGCCACCACTTTACTAGGGCATATCTTAGACTACCTGACAACTAGACTATGATTGACTCACACCTACAGAACTCCCACTAGCCCACACCCCACACACACACAGTCTGTATTGAGACTTGACTCAGAATTCCCACGCGTGAAATATTCTAAAGTACGATGAAAAATTACAATACTTGACACTGGCTAAATACACTACGTGTGGAGCCAAAACATTAAAAAAAAGTCACAGGGCCAAGCTAGTGGGAATAGGGAGGGGATTTTCTGACAGCTGAACGGCACGTAGTTCACCATCCAAAGGTAGATGGCGCTGGCGAGATATGGCTTGTTTTTTTTTGAGGTGGCTTTGCCTGTTGTCATAGCGCAGTATCACTTTCACTTCACTCACCAGTGATTTCTGCCATTATGGTAGATTTACCCTTCACAGGGCAGGGGCTACTTAAATATTTTGACAGATTTAAGACTATTATTTTACAGTAAAATTCAGAATTAGAGCTATGCAATCTTAATTCATTGACTATGATATTTGGTGGGAATCGTTATTACCACACAGATCCGCAGGAGAACTAAAGTGACCGATATAGCTCTTAGAATTAGCAATGGGTAGGCCACATCGCTCACCAGTGTGACCATTTGTTGCAGATTTCTGGCATTTGGCAGATTTGCGGTTCACAGGGCAGTGGCTACTTAAAATTTGGACAGATTTAAGAGTTTTTATTATTTTGAAGTAAAATTCAGAAATATAACTATGAAATCTTAATTGATTGACTTTGATATTTGGTAGGAATCGTTGTTACCACACAGATCCGCAGGAGAACTAAAGTGACCGATATAGCTCTTAGAATTAGCAATGGGCAGGACTCATCGCTCATAGAACTGGCAACTGATGGGGTAGAAAGGTTCTCGAGTGGCGATCATGAACCGGAAAATGCAGCGAAGGCCAGCCTCTGGTAGACGTACGTACTTACCTTAGTCCTTATTCTGGGATTCGTTGAACTCTATGACTAAAGGGTTTATTTAATTTACTAGCAAATTACAAGCTGGTTGCACCCTCACACCAAGTAAAAACATGATTAGAAAAAATATGAATGTAATTTTTTTTTAATCCATGTATGATGAAATAAAGAGGAATATAAATAACGTTGATTAGGTGATTAATGATAATTTGCCTCCTATTTAATAATTCCTTGATATTTTGAAGGAAATATAAGTAAATACAAACGAAAAATATTTCCATTATTTCTCTTGTATTGTTACTATTACAAGACGAGGCATATTTCTGGGAGAATTCAAAGTGTGGGCAGATTTTTAGCCTATTTAGGGCAGATTCTGCAATGTACAGATGGTCACACTGTCACAGCCTTCCCTGGTTTTGCTTCACACCATAGCACAGATAACCCCCAATAGATACCGCAAAAAAAAAAAACCGCGCACCACGCATTGGCGTAAATGGTTCTATATAAATCGCCTCTTCGCAGCACAGCCTTAGTTTCGACCAAGTATTAGACCCGTGAGCACCTGTACGTTTCTGTGTTTTAAAGCGCGTTAAAATTGGTTTTGTGGCAAGAAAAAGTATAAAATGCCAACAAGTGCAGTGAAATGGTGTGGAAAGTCATCAAGGCCTTTAAATTACCAAAAAGACGGAGTGACATTTCATCGGTAAGCAAAATAATCTTAATTTTTTCGGCTATAGACGAGGTCAGCTTATAATGGCTGGTCCAGGTAACGACGGTCATTTGTCCCTCTTCTACATTCCTGTTATTACAGTGGTTGTCCCTTTCCCGCGTAGCACGTGCAACGCTAGTGTTGTGAAATTCACTTCATTCTAGCCGCTAGCGATAGCAGGCTTAAATAAAGTGAAATTCATAACTAGGAGGTTTTATACCATTAAATATTCTTGATGTTGGTACATTATAAAAAAATTATGACTTTTATGATGACACTCTTATATAAACTTAAACACCCATAGGGGGACTGACTCACTGACAACTGATCTCAGCCCTCAGAAGTAGTGGGTGAAAACCGAGTACGAGGCTGTATAGGGATAGGTCATATAACCCCAGGAAAAATCAGACATTACCATAAAGGAGATGGAACAGGTCAACGGATCTCGAAAACTATAACTCGGATGGGTATTATGTTTTAACTAAAGTTGGAGTAAATCCTGGGATATTTTCAGAGAAATAAAATAAATGGGGCCCGAACAAAAACGGTGGCTCCCATACAAAAATGAAACACTCATAAATCAGAAACGGTAAGAGGAAGGTGGGAAGTGCTTGACCAAATGAGGTCAGCGATCGAGGTGATTTTTTTGCATTGGATCGAATAAAGAAGTTATAAGTGTCAAAATACAATAACAGCAAAATCGATTTTTTTCAATGGCGACTGAAGACATACATACTCATAGTAAGTTATCCGACCCGAATGAAAATCGATATCTGAATATGCCCTGGTATATTTGGTAATTGGTAGGAATGTGTAAAAAAATTTTACATCCGCCATTTTGAAAAATTTCGTACATACAAACTTTTCCTTTGTAAGGATTTTTAATTCAAAATTAGCGCCGCAACTATGACATTTTTTCATAGAGGGTATCATAGTAAGTATCAAAAGTATCGACAAATTTTATTTTGTTGGTTGATATCTCAGACCAAGGAAGTATATTAGCTCAATGGTTGACATACCCAACCCTACGGCGAGTTCATTATTAGGGCGTCACTCGAAACAGCCAATAATAGCGCATTGGCTCCAGTCCCCGCAACCCGCGCCTTCCGCTAGTTTCGGTGAGCTAGGATCCGAACAAAAATCCCGTAATGCTGTAGCTATTGGGGGTTATCTGTGCACCATGGACATAGATGCAGAAAAGTAGCTGTTTATGGTCTATGCATAAATCGCAGTATTGTTTTTTCTCTAATCTGTGGCATAACCCTTCAGAACCACAGACATGGTAGTGATAATTATTCACGCCACGAAAAATCTAGGTCTGTGATTCGCGGCCATGTCTCCTCAACGCCATCTTACGGATTTTAAAGAACTAATTTTTTTTAAATTTGGTTGCCTGAAAACCTATTCTGTGGGGCCAAGGAAGGAAACAGCCACAGACTACTATACTACTAATACTAAGCCACAGACTAACTATACGTGTACTAAGCTAAGCACAGCAAGGAAAGCAAAGGAAAGTAATGAATTAAAATTGACATAAAATATAAATAGATCCTTTATTTTATGCATTTGATTAACAGTCTTTTAATGCTTTACTTATACATTCCTTTAAGTATTCTTCTTTGTCTCCATATGTAGCTAGAGTAGAGTATATATTCCAAAGGACCTGAAATTAAAATATAACCAATTAATCACTCAACTTTACTGTTAATATGTGAATTTTATAATTTATATTATTATTATTATGTGAATATGCGCCTTTGCTTTTTATATATGAATATAAAATTTATATAAAGGCATATAAAAAGTTACTCTATGTGCCAGGCTCAGTAGTCATCTTCGCGTAAATAAGTCACTACCAAGCTAATGCGGTCAGGTCACTATCACATCACCAGCCTTTTTATGTCCACTGCTGAACATAGGCCTCCTCCATAATCCTCCCTAATTAGGGAATATCTACTTGATAAAATGTGAATAAAAAAATAAAAATGCCAATGCCACAGTGGGCAGGCCCCATCGCTCGTAGAACTGACAACCAATAAGGAGCCGATGGATGCAGGAGGTGAGCAGCCGCTCAAAGTGGCGCTCTCTAGGGGTGCCCTATGTTCAGCAGTGGATGTCTTCAGGCTATTGATGATGATGATGATGAAAACAAATACATAGGTACATTAGGCTAGACTCTAGTTACAAGAGAATAAAGATATTCCTTATTCTGAGTGTACCTCTAGACTAGACCAATAATGGAATGTCAAATATACCAATATTTTTTCAAAGGCAAAAAGTTATAAAATTACCAAATTTGCATGATATCCCAGTTGAGTGAGCTCATTAATTTTAACATGATATGGTCCTGTGGGTGTTCGAATACCATGTATAATGCCATTCCTGCCCGCAACTACTAAAACAATCCAGACATTGTTATCAGGTGGTCGCCGAATTAATCCAAAAGTGTTGGAGGTAAATTTATCTGCAATTGACACTGGTGTTCCATCGGGCTTGTTGCATAAAATGATATCTGGAAATAATATTGACAACTATCATATTAATATTAAATTATTATACACTACTTTTAAATTATATTAATGGTCATGAAAAATCTTTAATGGGATGGCTGGCAAAGATTACTTGTAACAAATAATCCATTGTAATGTATTCTTAATATGTATTCATATCTTGTATTTTTCAAGTGTTTGTACAATATAATATAAAACATAGTTTTAATTCATGTAACTGATGAAATACCTCCTCTTTGATGATGGGTCAAAATATGATCTCCTACCACAAATTCACTTCCTCCGCGGAGCTTACTTAGTACCTTCATAACATCAATAAACATTTTTTCAGTTATATTGTACTGTTTTTTAAAGTCTTCTTTTGGAACATAGTCAGTGTATTTATTTGACAGTGTTTTGGTTATTTTATTATTTAAAAGATTCATCTTTTCTTCAGCACAGAATATTTGAGCAATGTTATTTATTGTAAGGACTTCTTTGCCATAACTATAAGGTTGCTTGCCATATGTCATCTCCAAAAATGTAGGGCTTAAAACTTTATTGAATAAGTCTATTGGATATAAACCCATAAGTCCAGAATATTGGATGCAGCAAGCAAAAGATCTACCATGAGTCTTTATTTCCTCTTCTCTTTCAGGTTTCCTTAATTCATCTATTATTGCATCAAATAAGTTTTTATCTGTTGGTGGTGTGTATCTGAATGTACCATATGAAAGAACTAATCTTTCTAAGTCTTTGAGCCGAGTCTGGGACAATTTATTTATAACAGAGTCAGCAATAGCATTTAAGCAGCCTTCATGTAATACGAGTTTAGTGGTTCCCAGTAATGCAATGTGAACATTGCACATTAAAGATAACCTGGGAACCTCATTCTGTAAAGTCTCAAGTAATTTATATACCATTGATAATCCTTCATCGTGTGGTACTCTCATAGAGTAACGGACTACTTTTAACAATGCTGCTAGTGAAACTTCATGAATGGTTTTTGCGTTGTTAATCACAGCATCCATTATTTTCAGAACTAAATTATCACTCCTGATTGGAGTTTTACTTTTGAAGAAACCCATTGACATAATAGCCAGATCATCCACAGAAAAGTGGGAGAAGTTATTTTCTAATTGTAATTCTAGATTGTGCATGTCATATGGAGAACTTCTCTGAACACCTACAAAAAACAATGTCCTCACAAGTTGCTCCGGTGTAAGCTTCTTTGCTTTATATGCCAGTTTGTCCAACATTTTTCTTGAGGAATCACTTGCTTTTGATACATTCAACATATAAAATAATGAAATGAATGAAAGCATTTCATCAGGTGACCAATTATTTAATCTATTGAGACATGCATCATCCAATGCAACCCAAACTTCGATATAATTTCTCGTTCTTATTGATTGCGTTTCAGGCCAACTATTGAGACCATAAAATACTGAAACTAACTCCTCATCAGTAGCTTGACTCAAGCTGTCTGCGAGGCTATCTATGCAATTATCAAATATTGTATTCGAGATACACATATTGTTCTTTTTACAGTACACTCCAAACTTATGAAATACTGCAGAAATCTGAGCAGGCGACTCTTTTGACCAATCTTCTTTTATTAGCAGTTGAAATTGATTATTTTCTAGTGATGCACAGTCCTTGAACGTTTCAATATCAATTGCAAAACCTTTACTTCTCATAATATCATACGCATATCTGTTTTCATGTTCCATGAACATTTTTAAACACAAAACTGAATTGCAACTGAAATCTCGCGACGACGATGTTTGCAATAAATGAGTGCAGCCAGTCCCAGTCACATTAAATTGGTTTCGATATCTGAAGAGAGCACTGTAGCGTAATACTTTAGTTAGGAACGTCATTTTCATCAACAATCAACACTGCAAGACAAGAATTAAGGGTTTACAATTTTCTTCTACCAAATATTACATTTCTTTCAGGTTATGTGTATCTATTATGATAGCGATAGCTGGCTGACTGGCTGTGGCTAAAGTGGCTAGAGATGTTCCGATACTAGTAAATACGAGTAAAATGAACAAAGGACGATGATCCTCTTACTTATGATAAAAATGATCTGGACTTGACTATTAAATAAATAAAACGAATGAAATTAATATCCTAACTACGACGAAAGAAGTAAATCCTACGAAAGACTAGGTGGTATGGTCTCATGACTTTAGCCTTTTTTTTTCTTTTTTTTTACAATTTATAGGCATAGCATTTGACCACTGTCTCACCTGATAGTAAGTGATGACGTGGCCTACGATGGTGCATGCTTGCCTAGAAGATACCTGTTCTCTCGTGACTTGAAGACTCCCAGGTTATAGTCAGCTGGAAACAAGGACGCCGGCAAGGTATTCCACTCATTCGCTGTACGCACTATAAAGTTTGATGCGAAGCGCTTGGTGCGGGCTGTAGGAATATTAACGATATAAGGATGCCGAGTGTCTGTGCGCCTTGTAGTCCGATGAAAGAATGGAGATGAAAGAATTAGTTCGTGTAATTCCATCGCACAATCTCCAAAATGCAGCCTATAAAATACCGATAAGCTAGCAACTTTTCGTCGGTGCCCCAAGCTTCGACCAACGCATCATTACCGATGAGCCTTTTGGCCCGTCTCTGAATAGAGTCCAAGGCTTCGAGCTGGTATTTAGCCGAACCATCCCAGTGATGACTACAGTATTCCACACAGGATCTGACTTGTGTAACATAGAGGCTTAAGAGCTGCTCTGATGTGAAATACTGCCGCACCTTTCCTAGGATTCTTAGTTTTTTCGCAGCTAATTTAGCCTTGGACTCAATGTACTAGCCAAAGTTGAGATTGGATGTAAAAATAACACCCAACAGCTCAAGGTGGTCAGTTATCGGTACTGCCATATCCTGGAAAGTCGGAGACAGTTGAAAGGGACTCCGTTTTGCAGTGAACAAGCACGCCTGAGTCTTACTAGCATTAAACTTGACCAGATTGGCATCGCCCCAATCGGAGACTGCCTGCAAGTTCAAGTTCACGCGATCGACCATGGCCTCTCTAAGAGACTGGATAAGTGCACCACCAGCTCGAGCATCGGATATGTATCTTTCTGTAACCGTGCTGTCGTCGGCGTACCCAAAGATTCCGGGTTTTAGCAAATCGTTGATATGCAGCAAAAAAAGGGTTGCAGAAAGAACCGACCCCTGAGGAACCCCGGCATTGATTGCCAATTGATCAGACGAGCACCCGTCAACGACAACTCGTATCGTATTGCCTGCCCAATGGGGCGAACCAAAAAAAAAAAAGAAAAAAGTAAATACGAGTAAGTAATCGATACTTTTCTTTCGATACCAAGTACTTTTTGGCATCGAATCATTCTTTCGATACTTACTTGGTATCGGAAATAAAGTATCGAATCGAATCAATGCTGCTAAGTCAAAACAGGATAGAATCGCCAAAAATTCAATTCCAAGCAGATTTATTTCGTCATAATATATTTTTTCTTTAAGGTGGCGGGTATACCAAACAAGGTGTTTTAAGAGACGTTTCCTGGCGTAATTACAACACGTGGAGCTTTGAATTTAATATATCATGTAATTCATTTCATTAACTCGTTTGCGATGACCGCAAATACAAGATTAACAAATATAGCTCTATAGAAAAAGAAAAAAAACGCAAACTTCCCTCAAAAAATTTGAGAGTTAACATTTTGCCGACCTTCTACGGAATATATTTTTACAAAAACTAAATTAGTGTCTTCGCAACAAACAATCAGATGTCGTGATGACTTAATAACTTTGAAAAATACTATATACAAATAGATATTAATTAAAAACCGTCAAAATCAGTAATTTCGTGCGTTGCCTTTGTCGTAAGCACCGTGCTGAAGTGCAGACTGAATTGATATTAAAGACTACGACGTTAAGGTTGATGTTTCTTTGAGCGGATTTGGACCTGCTCATCTGGCTATACTCGTCACCTTAAAGAAGCATACTATGGCCTAACTCTAAGTCAAGTAGTCTAAAAAGATGATTAAACCTCTGGCTCACACACGAAAAGATTTGTCCGCATGACGTCAGCGTCGTGGACTAATATTTTCGCATGCGAGTCAGAAATTTTTTCTTTAAAGAAGCATACTATGGCCTAACTCTATGTCAAGTAGCCTAAAAAGATGATCATTAATGTATACTTAGGGCTAAAACAACCCCATTTTTAATCAAAGTAAGATTAAATCGAATGTAAATTGGAGTTATAGTGGATTACTAGTGGATCCAGCACTGTGGATATAGACACATCAGCAGTCATGCTGCTCGTCTATCAACCAATAATAATAATAATAATAATAAATTTAACTTAAAGCGTTGAATACAGTTAATATTCACAAACACACACAGTACAGTTAAGGTAGTTGTTATACTTAATTAAAATAATTAAATAAAATAAAAACGAATCATTCTCGCGGTACTTACTCGGTATATGAAAAAAGTACTTGTATAGAATATTGTCAAATAAAATATCCTAAACACATCCTTAGCGTTCGAATGTTTGATTCTTCACGCCAAAACACTTGGATATGTAGTTTAGTCACACAAACAACAAAATTTTGCTGCAATAATGTACAATTTGTTTAATTTTACCGGTTTTGATAAATAATAAAAAAATGTATCGATACTTTTGGGGTATTCTATTCATATGAATATTATCGAATCATGATTTGAGTACTACTCATATGAGTAGGTATCTTTGGTGGTATCGGAACATCCCTAAAAGTGGCTAAGCTGTTAGTTGCCTTACCTGACTTTGACATAATATGGCAAAATGACATCTTATTTTTTTATTTTATTTTTTTCCTTGTATTTTGGCTTACACATAGTGTATTTAGCTAGTGTCAAGTATTGTAATTTTCATCGTGCTACAGAATATTTCACGTAATGTCAAGTCTTAGTCAGTCATAGTCGAGTCTAAGTCAAGTAGTCATAGTCCAGTCTAAGTCATGCCCCAGTAAAGTGGTGGCAGCTTTATCAGAAGAGAGAGTATATATGTTCCTTGATCAGAAGCTTTGTGGAATTTTGGAAGCAACACGAAAAACCACGTTTCACCACATTATATCACTTGCCCAGACTCATCTCATGCTCGTAATTCAACGCCACCAATTTTAAACATTAACACTAGAAAAAGCACAAGTTTAGAAAAATAATACAATGCAATAAACTTTTCCGCATTCCCGCCAAAAAACATCTTATTTTTTGCCAAGTAGTTTTTAACTTGGCTCGTCGTGATTAGCATATTTAGCCAGTGTAAAGCTTAACATCATATGCACGCGTATCTATACATAAGCAAGCTATGCTTATGTATAGAATACTCATAAATTTGTACCATATCTATCGACATCGATGTACTGCTGGACATAGGCTTCTTCTTTAGGCCTGCCTACTGATCTCTTTGCGTCTCTGGGTGGGCCATCATTCTGTTACCGCATTCGACCATCTACCGTCTAATCTCATAGTCAGGTGTCCTACCCACCTCCATTTGAGCTCTGTACCTACCTAATGCGTTGTCCAACATCAAATCAACAAACGCGTTCGAAGTCGGATTTCCACATTATATTAAGCACCCGTGTCTCTGAGCATGCTCTATGGCACATTGGGCTCGGTACCTATACCTACTTTCATTGTATATTGTCTTGTTTGAGCGCTCATGTTTCGGTACTACTTATATTATGTATCTACTACTACTGTCACGGTCTGTAATAACTGCGTTGCTGGCCGCGATGATGATGGCCGAGACTGTAGCGCAGGTCCAGGCTACAGTGCGTACGGCATTGCAGCCCTTGATGGACAAGCTGGAATAAAGGCTGAGACCGAAAGTCTTTTATATCGCGGACAGCAGATAGTCTCATGCGGATTTAAAATATTCTAATAAATGAATATGAAAGTTCATATTACTTACATCACATAGGTATAGTAATTTCATTATAGGTGTTAGGGGCGTTAGTGAAAGTCACATTGCACCCAATGTTCAGTCTGATCCCAGCACCCAAAATATTGAGGTTTTAAATGAATCAATTTTAGATCTTCTGGAGATCCCAACCCTGGCACGGGCAAAGGTCTATTATAATCTTCAAGCTCTCGTTTAGAGCCCATATAAAGATACTTGTCATTCCAAATAAATCTATGAGATTTCCACTGAAATTAGACAAAACAAATTGTATTGCATCAGGATGACAGGAGGCTTTTCTCACAGGGAGAGGGTAGCTGGTATGAGCCATATCCATCAGCAGTAAGCACGCTTACCAAGTGCGGCTCACTTCACTACGATAGTACGATTTCTGTGGTCCGATTGATCGGGCGGAGCAGTAGGACCATGTTAGCACAGCCAAATCATGTTCTTGAACATGCTGCGGTCTCCACGTTATTTTTTCCTTCACCTTTATAAGAGCGAGTGGAAATTCCGCAATAACTTAAAAGGTAGGTACTTGATGCGGCTGAGTGGGATTCGAACCATGGCGCGTACTAGGAAGTTACACGAGCTATCGCTGAGCCACACTCGCTTGTGATATCAAGTTTAGGTATTTAACTTCCAAAAATTACTTATGTATGGGTACATACCTGTTCATTGAAGATGTTTATGTCGTAGGTGGTACTTTTATCCAAGGAGTTTTTAGAAGGTTTTTTTCTGACACAACTTTCATGTCTTAGTTGAACCACGTTCTTACACCAAATATTCCACAGGTTCTAAATACGTATTAACAAAGGCATTTAGGACTATCGTGTTATATTCGACAATCCCATTACGCATTATCCCAGGGTAACTTATTAATTCATCATCATCATTAGCCGGAAGACGTCCACTGCTGAACATAGGCCTTCCCCATAAAACACCACGTTGGACGCTTACATAGGGAGGATTTGGCGTAATCACCACGCTTGGCAGGCAACTTAGTGATCGCAGAAGATTTTAATGTAGGTACAGAGGAAAATGCTGCTGCCCATTCCCTGGATATTCCCTTTGCCGGCTCTTTAGGTACCTACTTATTAACCTAAGCTGTGTCCGTGCGGTACCTAAATAAATAAGTAGGTACTTATATGTTGCCAGACCCATAAGGGGTCGTTTCTGGATTGGGTATTTCAAGGTATTATAGCCAGAAATCTGCGGGAGATTCTTGGCACCTTTTGCTCCGCCTATACTGCAGGTTTATCTACCAAGTATTTCCATAAAAGGGTTTAATCACAATAATTTTACATAAGTACTTATTTTAATATCAGTTATTTATTTTATTACGTTTTAGTCGTTCTTCCGCATAGGTAACTTTTATTTTTTCGGGAAAAAAGTATCCTCCTATTGATCTCGGTGTATTAAAAATCGGGGTTAAAATTTCATCCGAATCGACTTAGCTGTTTAGCTTGAAGGCCGACAAACAAACAGAAACAGACGTTTCAATGTAGAAAGTAAGGATTAAGTAGTAGGTATAGGATCATTATAGTATAGGGCTATATGGATTATTAACTATCAATGCTTTACTCTGCGTAAAACATTCAATTGTAACTTACATCTGTGCCGCGCGATTTCTCCAGTTCAAAGTATCTGTCATATTTGTTGTGGAAGCATAGTTTAAGTGTCCTTCTCTCAGATTTTTTGAAGAGGGAAAGCTTCAGCGAAGTAATTGGGTGTAGAGATCGAATCTCCAGTATATTTTGGTTGCTCTCAGGTGGCGTCCCAGCAGGTGAACCAAATGCGTGTGAGGAAGCAACCATAAGTAAATTACGAGTTAGAGCTATAACAAGGTTTAGAAGTTTAATAAGAACTTACCGTTCGTCTACCTACATCCTACAACCCACAACACGGGTAGGTGATATTGTTTCGACGGGTTAGGTACCTACCTACATAATAATATTATCTACTCTGTGCTACAATACATTAATTTCTTGAATCTTCATAGTTTTCGTACAAAGATTAAAACTTTCAATTCTCTCCCTATTGTATGTACCTAATAAGAACGCCCAACAATCACATACCTACATAGATCCTGGACCTTAACTAGGATTCCCTATATCTAGGGACCCCGGAACTACGAAGACCATGGTCCCATAACACCCAGATTCAAAAACAATATTTGCGCTTTTTTCTGTGTAACATATACCTACTCGTCCTGGTGCGGGAATTGAACCTGCCACTTTCGGGTTATGAGGCAACTTGCTCAACCACCACACCACAGAAGCAAGCTGTCATGGTAGATCACTTTCACTCTACAGAGTATCCCCAGGGTATGGAATGACCTACTATAAAGATTAAAGTACCTACATCACATCAATGATATTGCGAGTGTTACGGTGTAAAACGAACTAAGCACCAAAAGGGCAAAAAAAAGGTTAGGGTAATGAAACTAGCTCACCAATTATTATGGTCAGGGTGGGTCTAATGCTGTGATTTATGAAATATAGCTTCTATCTACACCTCTACACCACTATTATAAAGAGGAAAGATTTGTATTTATGTGTGTATGTTTGTAATGAATAAACTCAAAAACTACTGTGCCGATTTCAAAAATTCTTTCACCATTGGAAAGCTACATTCACCCTGAGTAACATAGGCTACACCACTACATATGCAAAGCCGGGGCGAGCCGCTAGTATTTCATAAATCACAGCGAAAGCGGGGGCAGCCGTTAGTATTCTGTATTACAGATTACAGAATAAGTACACTCGTGGACTACAAGCTACCCCGAATAGTATCTCAAATCCTTCTCCCAGGGTTTAAATTATTTCCATACCAAATTTCATCAAAATTGATTCAGCGGTTCAGCCAAATTAGTAGTGAAATAATAACAAACAGAGTGAGAGACATAGTCACTTTTGAATTCCTAGTATTAATAATGAAAGTATGGATCATAACAATATTACCAAGAAGCACGATGCGCAGAGTGTGCTTGCCATTCCTCGTGGTTTCCCTAAAAAGACTTTCGATAATTATTTCATTTTCCTTAGCGTTCCCTTTATTTTCCTTGCTTTCAGAATCGTGTGTTTTCATTGTTTATTCATATGGTGACTATAATGCTAACGTAATAATATAACAATAACAATATAATGTAAAATACATGTAAAATACAAACATGTAAAAAATATAAAATCCAACTGATATTTGCAAAAAAATTGTCAGATTGACAATGGTTTCATTTTTTTTTTTTTCTTATAGTTTGGCTCCACACTTAGTGTATTTAGTCAGTGTCAAGTGTTGTAGTTTTTCGTCGTATTATGAAATATTTCATGTAAAGTCAAGTCTTAGTCACAGTCAGTCAGGGTAGTCATAGTCCAGTCTAAGTCAGGTAGTCATAATCCAGTCTAAGTCATGCCCTAGTAAAGTAGTGGCAACTTTACTAGAGGCTTCCATGGAATTTTGGAAGCAACACGAAAAACCACGTTTCACTACATTATATCACTTGCCCACACTTATACTCATAATTCAGCACTTAATGCGTAAAATGCCACTAATTTTAAACATTAACACTAGAAAAAGCATAAGTTTTGTGAAATAATACAATGCAACGACGTGAACTTTTTCACGTTCCCGCCAAAACTCCCGGTTTCATATTGATAGGTTTACAAAAAAGTTACAAGAAATAGTTGAAATACCGACTTACTATAATATTAGGTTGACTGGTTGACATCAAAGAATAGGTACGTTGCTTATGTATACTCTAAGGTATACTAAATAATATAAAACCCTCAAGGAAATTCCATAGTATATTCGTTGATAATAATTATTATAATAGGCCTACAAGAAATCTGCTTCTTAGTCAATTCACGTTATAGTCAAAATGCTGCAATGCGATCTTGCATTTTAGGCAATGAGCTCAAAACCGCTAGGTTCATGGCCCCAATACCTACTAATAGGTATGACATTTTATTTTTACCCAAAGATATTTCATAAATAATTTAAGAAGCGGACCAAACCGACTGAGGGATATTTTGCCACGCTTGTATTTTTCCCTTAATTTTGCCCCTCTTCACACGTCACTGATATTTGTCACGGGTTCGAACCTCAAATAATAGAAAAATGCTTATCAAGACAAGATGATAACAACAGATTTTTTTTTAATTTAATCACGTACCGGATTTGTACTTTTTTATGCTGGAACTTTAATATTGGCTGGCGTGGCTGCTGGCACGAATATTTAGGAATAGCTGTGATCTAATAATTATAATTATGTTATCACTAACGGTAAAAAATGGAAAATAAGAAAACCACATAATATTATTTGCTCGTAGAACAGAGATAGCTTCGTGGACGTTTCGTTTCGTAGCCGTAGACCTAGTAATTCTTAGAAGCCGTAGATCGCTGCGTATCGAGTTAGGTTACGTCAAAAAATATTTACACACTGGACATACTTTATTATGACTTAGGTTTTCGTAAATTACATAATCATACATTTCATTTATTTTACAAGCCAGAATAAACTTTTTTCGTAACTTACAATAATTATTACATTTATAAGTAAGTACTTGCTATCATTATAAACTTTAGACATTTAATTATTCGAACCACTTCATGTGGTAGTGTTCTCTATTTCTACATTATTATATTAATCATATATTGGTTACTACACAATGAATTAACGAAAAAACTATACATTCATAAATTCACAAATAATTCCACTACCTAACTTTGGTTTTTAAAATAACGTTTAATATTTCTATATAAAATGTGTTCCCGGGGTTTACAGGTAAGTAACCGTCTTGAGAACGATGACGCAGATTTCTGTTTTTCTTTACCGGCTTGCATCGGCCTGTAAAATAAAATAACATGTTAAATCCTTGTTAAAATGTGGATTGTTAGATAAAGGATTCATGCTTGGTTTAGATTTTTAGTAAGAATTACGCGTGTTTGTTGTTGTTTTAGGTACAAAATATGTGTGCAGAGGAAACTAAATTGCTTTTTTTAATTTTCCGCCACCAACCTCTTTGTTATTCGTTGAGAACATCAACATTTGTGTCATTCATGCAAATAATAATTAAAACGTGGTAATAAGTATTAAAAAAATATATATCTCGCAGGATTCATACGTTAATAGGTAAGGGTCGGCAACTCTGAACTTTGTAGTAAAAATTAACTTGCGGCAGCATTTTTCAAAGTTTTGGAAACTTTCGGTATGGTTATAGAAGGCGGCAGGGGTAAGAGGTTGTTGCCATATCTAGCGTGGAAGTTTTTATCTATAGACGAGTCACTATCTTCGTTAGATTTAATTATGGATTTAGAAGCGGAATTTTTATCAAAGATTCTGCGATCCTGAAAAAAATATAACGTATGTAAAAATTTACTTGGAATTCCCATGCGTTTATCACGCTACTTCTTTGGAAATACTTCGATCATTATAATAAGCTTATGCGAAAACACATTGAGTAACCTCACGAGTGAAAAATGCATAGACACACTAGGTATATCGTGCACTAGGTACGCAGTTTCTATAAACATATATAGGTAGGTAGGTACTTTCATCGCGTAACTCGTATACCATACATAGGTATATAGTTAAATTGAACTTACCAACGCTTCAGTCTTCTTACGTAAGTTGGATCTAGACAAGGTTAAAACCAATTCAGATTGCAGTCTGTTAGAGATGGAAGTGTCCTCATCGCCGGCAAGCTTGGGACTTGCCCCGTCAGGTCTGTCGCCATTGAGGAACTCTAACTTGGTAGGCTCGCGCCTCCCAGCTCCACCATAAGCATATTCCCCTATTGTTACTGAAACTGGTCGTGACAGTTTCTTCATCGTAGTGGTACCATTTGGCGCCTTCACAAAGTAATTCGATGGTGGTTTCGGTGGTACATTAGAAGGATTCTTTAATTTATAAGATTCTAGTGATTCTAACTCAGCCTTGTCGTCTTTTATGTTTTTTATCAGAGTGTTTGTATCTATTTTATTATTGTAATCTGGGGTCGGAGTCCTGGTCAGAGTTCCGTTTTTTCGGAAATTGGGAGCTTTCAGATCTACAGATGGGGTTGGCTTTATATGCTCAGTTGGTTTATGGTTCCCATTTTGATGGCCATTTGTAGTAGGCATCTGTAATAGTGGAAAATATTAATTTTATATAGACTACTTGTTGTTTGGTTATTTAGGTACCAGTTATCTACGCGTTGTCGGCGTGGTCAATCTTAACAATAATTTTTGCATGCTTAATTACCTCATTCATGCATGCGTGTAATGCTTAGATAAGTATAGCTAATCTGATACATGCTCAAGGTGTTTACCTTTTCATATTTCAGTGAATAAACGTAGTTAGAAATATGATGTATAGATATTATGTAGGTAATACTGCGCTCCACAGTTTCACCCGCGTGGATAGAATTTTCGGGATAAAAGTGTCCTAAATATATTTGTGATATATTAGGTATATGGTGTGTAGGTTTGATTGGATGTGGCTTGTGTGTGATATAAAGCCACACCCAATTAATCTACACACCATATTTCATCCATTCTGCCGTTTCAGGGCTGGGTGGTAACAAACATATAAATAAACTTTCAACACAGAATTCGCCCTATTAGTCTATGCTTTTACATATGAAATTCGTTGGAAGTAGGATAGTAGGAAACACATAGGATACCATAAGAAATAAGTAGCTACTTCTTAGCTTAGGATGGTTATGGTTATCATGAGCCTAGGTACATTATACATATTTATACTGTACTCACAGGTGGTGGAGGAGGAGGGTGGTCCGTGGCTTCACGTCCTGGTTGCGGGTGATCGTTCTTGATCATACCATTTTCATTGATCGCATTATCCGGTCTTCTCAACGGTAGGGTCGATTGATTATCGGGTTTTTTTAGCGGCAGAGTAGGCTGGCGATCCTGTAAATAATACAATCTCTGTTACATGGCAAACATTATGTGGCAAGTGTATTATTCCAATATAAGTGTAATAGAATGCACTTTAAAGCCAATGCTGGCTAAGGAAATATCCATAGAATGGGCAGCAGCATTCTCCTCGGTACATTAAAATTTTCTGCAATATCCAAGGTGCCGGCGAAGCGTAGTGATTATTGGCAAACCCCCCTATAATAAACGTCCAATGTTGCGTCATATGGGGGAGGTGTAAGTTCATGGAGTGGACGTCTTCGATGAATATATGCAGCCGCTGCATTAACATGGTGATATCTTGAAACGGTGGCATGCTTTATACGCGTGGAATTTAATTTCAAAAAGGCACAAACCGGATCATACTGCTCGAAGAAAATGCGCTGGTGCCCGTTTTGAAAAGTCAAAAGTTTTCAAAGACAGTATAGTAAACCGCAAGGTGGGCTGTTTCCCCCTCTGAATACGTTTCGAATGGGTTGTGAATCGGGCTGCAAGGCGAGTGTAGCAAGTGTGGATCGAAGTGGTAGCTCTACCACTTTCACATATATAACCTTATCAGTTTATACGGGGAATTTGTACGCTCTCACAACGGGGAAGGAAAACATCGCGAGGAACGGCCCAACCACCCCTCCCCTCCCACCTATACATATACATACGCCAATATCTGTGGCTACTAATCACAATGCGATAATTTTAATAACATTGCAGGTAGGTACCTATTGTAGTGCATAGCATACTCATCAATTTTTATCTTTGTTTAATCTATGTGGGTGTGGCTTTTGTTTTAAATATTATCTGCTGGATTAACTTAAACTAATGAAGTGGAAAAATATATATTTCCTTCAAAAAATGAAAAGTGTACGTTTCCCGATAAATGGTAGCGTTTTATTTTAATGTTTACCAGGAATTTTATAGTTAAGTATATCTATTACATAGCTATTAGGCTATTAAATGTGATGGATATTTCAACTTTGGACTAACGATTACGACACAAATCACTCAAAATACATAAATGACTCAAATTGTGCTTAGTAAGTTCACACAACAAAAAACCAAGTGGCATCTTAGTTAGTTTTCCTCGTACCTCAATAATTTTAGTAATTAATCTTGCGGTTTATCGTACCTATACTTCTTCGAAATTCAATTATGTAGTTTTTTAATGATTGTTTAAAACCATTATGCGTGACGTATGATTCAGCGATACTACCTTTACAAAAAGAGACTATTAACCAAATGTTGACGTCAGATGCACAAAGATAATAATATATCGTAAGTTTCCTCACTTATTATACAGGTACCTGCATATAAAGCGAGTCAAGGAAAACCCCTACAAATCAGTATAAGTCACAGATGGTATATTAGCGCAAGATACCGACATAGAATTATCCACATTTCGCACGTGACATAGCAGTAAAGTTTAGTAGAGGTTTAAAATCTTGGTATACGTTCCACTATTATATAGTATAGACATAAAAATTGGTACCTACCTACAACGAGTTGCAATCGTTATTGCTGTGATTCTGAATTGCAAAATATAATTTTATTTGATGCGGTATTGCTTGGAGGTTCGACCTTAGTGACGAAGATCATGGATTAAGATACGCCTCTCCGTATTATCCGGTTTCTTGATGGGCTTTAGTGGATTTTGTATAAATCCTTGTACCTATGCATATGATAAAAACAGGATAACGCACTACTGCGTATCAAAAGACTCTTAAATGTTTGAAGTAGTGTACATCAGGTAGGTATCAAGCGATTATATTATTTTGCATTTTGAATGCACTCTTGTAAAAACGTGCAATAGCACACTAACGCACTATGTTTTAATCTTGGTAGGATGATATCATAATGACATTGTTAGCTGCAGTGATTTCAGCTCTAAATCAGACAGCATTGATAACGTTGATTAAAATCTCTACACTTGTAGTTGTAAAAACTGAGTCAATCATGCAATCATGCGTAGGTATGTATATTATAAAAATAAATACCAATGTATGCACAGCTAGGCATATAGCTATCTAACTTGTATGTGTTATCGAAAACAAACATCGGTCAATCACAGATAAAGCCATAAGTACCTACACTGAATGGCCGTGACTAACCTTTACACCTACTTGTCGTGAGTTTTGCAATAACCATTTTTAAACAAAATAAAAAATAAGGTAAGCTTTATACTTAATAGTCCACATAAACATACATCACGAAGCCACTTTCTTTACCTTTAACTGAGTATATATAATAGTAACAGTTCAAATTCATACATATTGTTACGCTCCAATAATAAATGAACCATTAGGTCATGTGAGCAAGTATGAAATATAAGTTTAACTTACTTCGTAGCACTGTATAACTACAAGAGGTTTCGTACGGTTATTCTTCATCGTTTCTTCTAAATTGATATCAAAGACAAAATAAAACAGAACAGCTCATCCTTCACATCGCATCACTAATACAAAGTTAATTGCACTTTTAGAGATTCTATGAACTTTATATTTTAATTTTATATACGGTTTTTAAAGAAGAGTGAAAAATCACTGAAGTAAAGACGCGTCAAGGTCAGCGGTAAGTTTTTCCGAAGCGTGAAAATTGGCGATTATTGGCACGCTCTACGATCGCGGTCGGTACATTGCAACGCGGCCAAGCGACTGAGCAGCGACTGTGACTGCTGTGAACGCTCAATGAGCTGATAGACCGATGAAGGCCCTCGATTTGTGTAGTAACTGTAGCACTATTCTGTGTTCATTGCTATTGCTAGTCGCCGTTATCAGTGCAGAGCAGAGCGGGCGAAATTACGCCGGTCCACTAACCATGTACCTAACACACTTTGGAATCACCGGAAAAGTATTAGCTATGCTGACAAATGCACTCGTATGAATATTTTTGAGATGTATAACATATTTATAGTTTTGAATATAGTTTAACATCGGGTTTTGCAAACTCAAAATTGCATTATTGTTTCGTGAAGGAGTTCTGGGTTAAGCCTAATATCATAATGACAGTTTTAATTTAGGTTTTAGGGTATTTTTTATTTGCTGACTAATATCAGCCCATCCATTTCATCGCCACTAATTATTAACCTCTATCTGTCGCTAACGTAACTGAAAATTAACCTTCCAGCTTCGTCGTATCGATCGATCTTAAGTAAAATATTATTACCTATTACCATATTACTTTTATTTCATCAAACAGTTATGAATGTAGTCCGAGCAAAAATCTGGTTAAGTATCACTTTTTCTACGTAATTGGTGGAGCACGAAATTTTTTCAACACCGCTGATTCTTCCATCCATAACAAAGACCTATTGTAAGCTTTATCAAGATTTAAGTTAATTGTAACTGGATTCCTTCAAAAGAAGCGCCTATTTACAATAAATTAATGGTGATGATGTATTTCGTTTCTAACGATAAGGTTTAGGTGTTTTACTATTTTTTACTGTCTCAAAATATTTCGGTAGTGTTTGATTCATCTATTATTTTCCTTCATAATTGATGTATTGGGGTTCCCCGAACGTGCATATAAAAGTCAGTTCAGTCAACGACCACGTATTATAAATCGATCCTATTTTGTTTCTATTTAGCGCGTAAGTCGTATCAAAACCTATAGGGTAAAGACTTCAAACTTGTCATAACATAAGTTGTAAAATAAGATTTTTAACTTGTACAAGTAAAATTAAATTCTAATGAATTTCTATTCCTAGTTAAAATTGTCACAAGGCAAAGTCAACTTGGGAGTTTTTCTCATACAACTACGTATGAATAAAGCGCAGAGATAAGTTTGTTACGTAGGTAATTACTAATTACTAAACTAAGAAAAAATATACAGTCATATTATAAGTACTTTTCGAAAAAGCTTTACACAGTAGGTATCAAGGAGGTACCGGGACGGGTTTTACTGACTTCTTGCCCTCATAGTAATTTAGCTGAAAACATTATTAGGTATATTATTTCATCTAATAGGAAAGAAATAAATTTCTATAGAAAAGTTTAGTCATCTATAAAAAATAGCAGTTACATAACTCATCAGCTGCAACAATTTAAACGAACGTTATGTTTTATAAATTATATATGTATCTAGCTAAAGGATATTTTAATAATTAATAAGCAATCACTTCGCGCTACTTCACAATAAACAGTTTCGCTCCAGTAAGCTCATTCGGCCTTATGTAATGCATGTAGTAACTATTCGTGTCAAATCCGAAGCTGGTGTTTTAATTTCGTCAGATAGGTAATTGTCTCGCATAAAAGTTACGTAAAATATTGACCACTGCATGGGTATCGACGTTTTTCTTTATAGCTAACAAGTTTAAAAAGTAGGTCAATACTTCCGGCGGAAGCTCTGTAAGTCCTGAAATACTACACAAGGAAATAATAAATGGTACCTAAATCATGGGCCTTAAGTGTGACCGTAAATAGTAATAATAAAGTAGGTGCATTACTTTCCGGTTTTAAATAATGCTGGGTATTTTTTTGTGCTTTCATAATTTACTACTTCCAAAACCGTTTCATATTACGATTTACGAATATCTGTTACGTAACACAATATACATACTAATATGGCAGCCCCATGATGTAAGTAAAACTTTGAATTTATAAAATAAACAATATCATTTATTTATTAATAAAGTGACATTGTTTTCCATAAAACTTTTGACTATAAAAGTAAAAATCCCGACAAAAAAGCATGTCGTAAACAAAAGAGTTCAACGCACTCGATGTTGCTACGGACCTCTACGAATGACCTACAGAAAATCTACAAGCCTTGAGTTATGTCAAGAGCATATTTTTAACACCACCCGTGGCATTTTTTTTAAATTCTATTACTCGTGGTATGTAGTACCGTGGTATGTGGTAATGGTATGTAGAATTTTATTCTGGACCTACAGACCTAGAATGTTTTCGTTACTGTCAATCCTAGGTAGAGTCTATGTTTGGATCAGTACAGATACGATAATTTATTATGAATATCGGCAACTCGAAACAAATAAATTACATGGTAAATATTAAATATCCCGTTAAAATGGCGGGTAGACCAAACAAGGTGTTTTAATGGACGTTTCCTGGCGTAATTACAACACGTGGAGCTTTGAATTTAATATATCATGTAATTCATTTCATTAACTCGTTTGTGATGACCGCAAATACAAGATTAATAAATATAGCTCTATAGAAAAAAAACGCAAACCTCCCTCAAAAAATTTGAGAGTTCCCATTTTGCCGAGCTTCTACCGAATATATTTTTACAAAAACTAAATTAGTGTCTTCGCAACAAACAATCAGATGTCGTGATGACTTAATAACTTTAAAAAATACTTTATACACATAGATATTCATTAAAAACCGTCAAAACCAGTCATTTCGTGCGTTGTCTTTGTCGTAAGCGCCGCGCTGAAGTGCAGACTGAATTGATATTAAAGACTACGACGTTAAGGTTGATGTTTCTTTGAACAGATTTTGACCTGCTCATCTGGCTATACTCGTCACCTTAATAAACAATATTTGAGTTACTGTGAATAGTTTGATAAAATTAAATGTTTACGAAGGAGGTACCTGCCAATTGTTTTTTTCTCTAATCTGTGGTGCTTGCCTACAATGTATTTATCACTGAGCTGTTTTTTTTTCTAATCTGTGGTATTTTTCAAGAAAATATGTACAAATTTAACCACATAAAAACTCTTTTGTTAGTACATAGGTAACCTCATGAACTTATACGTAAACTAAGCTAGTATCTTATGTAGTTTGTACACAGATTAGCGAAAAAAACAAATGAGTTTGTAATACAGTCAATTGTTTTTTTCTCTGATCTGTGGTAATATTGAATCTGTATAATCCGGGTGAGTTAAGAATTTTTCTCATCATCATCATCATCATCATCATCGTTATCTTCTTATCATCATCGGGTTATCATCATAAAACTAGTGCGGTAATTTAGAGTAAAAAACACGCTTGGGAAATATCTTGGATTATGGCCAAATGAAAAGCGGTGTGACAAGAGCCACTTTACGAGCAACTGTGATGAAAAGTACTTTTAAGGTAGAGGAAACTATTATATTATCTTCAACTGTATGATTGTTTTGAAAAAGACATCAACGCGCGCGTTTGTTTTTGTACTTTTAATTAAAATGGATAATAGAGTTTAATCTGTTTTATAAGTAAGTACCTACTTTTGTATAATTATGTAGATTGTTTTTTTTCCTAAATGTTATTTTCATTTTAGCAAATGCGTAGGTAGGATAAATATAACTTTCGATATAAAAAACTTTGAGTTTTTGTGTTGTCAACTGCAAACTGCATTTGAATCTAAAAAACATCACAACATCAATATTATTTTATAATTTTAATACTTACCACAGGGATGGGAGTACTACTTGTGTCATCACTAGCATCTTTGTTTTCACCACCTTCTTGACCGGCAAACATTTTTCTATGGACTTTCTTAAATTCGTCCATCAGAGCGTTGTGTTGTTTTTTCTTATCATCGTCTGGTGGTTTCGGTCCACTGGGCTTTTTGAGTGGCGTCGGTGCGGTACTGGTGTCCGGGGTCGAATTAGTCTTTTTCTGTTGAAAAATATTTAAATTATTTTGATGGTTTCAAACAGCCTTCTCTGGTTACGTTACGGTCCGCTAATTTAAGAATCTTGACTTAAAATGAAACATTGCAATTTAACCCTTATTCTTAATTAGAGTGGGCTCAATTTTGCAAAGTAAATATTAGAATTAGTGTGCAGAGTAATTAAGTCTTGCATCTTAAATAATTATATGCACAAACATTAGTCTTAGCTAAAGCAGCTCTTTCTCTAAACACTTGCCTAGAAATGTGACTGTAATGGTTGAACAAGCTTCCTTATTGTTTCATACCACTTTCGAACAGAGAAACCGTGCATTTAGAAACGTGGTATAAACCTACTTAGCGAATAATAAAAGCAATTTATCTGTATGAAACTTACGAGCATTCTTTTTTGAAACTCCTCAGCAATGGCACTTGAAAGTGTGGCAGAACTGCCAACACTAGAAACGTCGGAAATCGCTTCATTTTTCATAGGTGGTGGAAAGTTGCAGCTGGTTTTTCCACATGTCGCCGAGCTCGTATGATGGACCTCCACCACTATCGTCTTCTTGTCATTATTCCTATTAGTTGCAGTAAAAGTGCTTGTATTCTTTCTAGGCGACTGGTTGTTGTCGTAGCTGCACTGTATAGTCGCACCGTCCTCGGTTAAATTAATGATTGTTCTATTCGATGGGCTCGTAATGAATTCTCTTTTGTTTTTGTTTCTCATGTCGTTGTTTTTGCTTTCGAAAGTATGCGGATTGTTGGGTATGCTGGGGCTGTCATAGTCAGGCTCTATGTCAGAAGGTGCGTCGAAGTTGTGAATATCGCTGTTCTTCCACTCGAAGTCTAAGCTATCCCATGTTCTTTTTTTAAACCGACTCATTGTTAATCTGTAACAAACATATTAACAAAGCCTGAAAACATACTCACGACATCACGGTATAGTACACTACTTCTTGACTTCTTTGACAAAATATTGCAGTTTGGGATTGATGCCAAAACTTTGACATGATTTAGTTGTTTATACATTGCACCAAAATATATTTTTGTCGATGATGGCACAGTTGTACGAGCTGGGGCCGTACCGTGAGCTCTTAGCGTTAGCGCGATTCAAAACAGAGCCTATACTGGCTCGCTTGTCAAAATCCCCATACAAAAAAAACAAAACGATCCAATATAGGCTCAGTTTTGAATCGCGCTAAGAGCTCACGGTACGCCCCCTGGGAACGAAACGAAACTTAATATTTTATAATTTTTTCACAAAAGGTAACATACCTATGTTACCTTTTGTAATGTTTATTCTAATCTACACGAATGTAGGTACACATTCGTGTAGATTAGAATAAATATTTAATTATACAAAACTACAACAATTTTTATATACTTATTCTAAAATAAACAGTTTTATGAGCGATAAAATATACGAATCACAAAATATTACTTTGATAGTTAAAAATTCTTTGAACCGCAATGATAAAATTCCCATTCCGTGTTGTCGTAATTAATTGTTACTGATAAATTTGTGTCGATTTTATCTACCGATGTTTTATCGGCCAAAATACATGGTTCTCCTATTAATCATAATGGATATAATGAAATATTACCTACTATTATTCAGTACTCACTTGCTTTTGACCTTGCATTTTGTTTAAAAAACAGGTTAATGAACCCATAGTAGGTATGTGGTGAAAGTTCTCTAACATTCGATATAGTGTTTAGTAGCAGCAAGGACTTACATTTAATTTTATTACCAATTTAGAAATCTATCGATATATATTCAAAATGTGTAGAGGTTGCATGATCTGAATGCTGAATTAAGAACTTGGCTCCGATATGCATAATTAATACTGGTGAAGGTAAAGTTCAATATCAAATGCTGTTTCTCAATATTGCTGGTATATATCCTCAGACTTTGACTTTGAATAAGGTCTGTGTAATGATTAATTGTTTTTTTCTCTAATCTGTGGTGTAACGTAACCGGACTAAACTGACGTAATTTCGAAATTGAAACTTTTTTTTTCTTATATTTTGGCTCCACACGTAGTGTATTTAGCCAGTGTCAAGTTTTGTAATTTTTCATCGTATTATGGAAATTTTCACTTAAAGTCAAGTCATAGTCACAGTCAGAGTAGTCATAGTCTAGTCTAAGTCATAATCCAGTCTAAGGCATGCCCTAGTAAAGTGATGGCAACTTTACTAGAGGCTTCTATGGAATTTTGGAAGCAACACGAAAAACCACGTTTCACTACATTATATCACTTGCCCACACTCATGCTCGTAATTCAGCACTTAATGCGTAAAACACCACCAATTTTAAACATTAACACTGGATAAAGCATAAGTTTTGTAAAATAATACAATGCACCGACGTGAACTTTTCCGCGTTCCCGCCAAAACTCCAAATTGAAACTTAAACAAACAACGGCAAAGTAATTTTTCTGTTTTACCGTGCATGCTGCAAACATGAATTTTCGTCTACTCTTTGGAATCAGGGTGTTATTATTAGACTTATTATACCACCGCTGCTGAAAAATCAGGTTTAGCAGAACTAAACAAAAAAAATGTTTGACTTTCTCATTCGTTTGTTTCAACGTGCTTCCTCGCTTGGAGCATTCGCCTATAATGTAACGTTTCAGATTCGATCTTGAGCATTACATTACAGTATTGCCTCCCCCTGACATACGAAAATTCGCCTGTAATGTACATTTCAGATTCGATTTTGAGCATTACATTAGAATACTGCCTCCCTGACTGACGAGTATTCGCGTGCAATGAGATTATGAGATTCGATTTTAGGAATTCGATTGTTTCTACAATGTCAGACGAAGCGATCGTTGTGCTGAGCGCGGCAATATTAATTCGACGGTTATTTACGAAAAAAAAACAGATAAACGATATTGGTGCCATAAGTTATTTTAAAACTGACAAAACACAGGCGGCTTGAATATTTTACAAAGAATCAACTGACCCATATGCAAACTTAAAAATGTTTTCCCTCACCAACGTAATGCTCGGTTCTCCTCCCTCACTGATGTAATATGTAATGCTTGACTCTGTAACATTACATTACAGGTGAATGCTTCAAGTGAGGGAGCACCTTTACAGTGATAATTTTAGGATACCTGTCAGCGCGATCGGCCGCTTCTTCAGCTACACTTGCCAGTCTCCTCCTTAAGGCAGCAGGAGGTGCGAGGGGAACGAGTGGGGCGGCGGGGGCAGGACTTCTTTCTCCCGCCGCTGATGACGCAGAACTGTTATAACCGGAGCTCTCAGGTGACACCAGCTCAGCCCCGGCACCCTCTCGGATGACCAGCTCGAGGCGCCCAATCGCTTTCATTGCTGATATGGCCTGTACAAACAAACGAGGAAGCCATAATGTTCGTATATATATCATTGCATTATCCGAGATATACATATATGCTTAGGAGATATAGGCTATAAGCACTGCTAAGGGAAGCTTTTCTTCTGGTGTTTCAGATGTCTCTGGAGGTAGGCTATATACCAGCTCTAACATACCAAGCTATATGTAGGTCGGTTCTGTGTCAAGCGAAACATGGTCTACCCTGGCAATACTTTTCGCAGCTCAGCTCAAGCCTTCTTTTCTACCTTTTTTACCATTTCCCTAATACTATGAATTATACATTACCTACTGGTTACTTCTTTCACCATTATGAACTGAAGAACTTCGAATATTTAGTGTCTCTAAAGTTTAAAGTAAATAAAACTGGCTATCTATTCTTACCTCATTAAATGGTACATTCGTGAAGTCTAGCCCATTACAAGACAAGATTTGGTCTCCCGGCCTCAAACCAGCTTCCCGAGCAATGCCACCTTCTCTCACGAATTGGACAAAAATCCCGGGTTTCCATTCTGGACCTTTGCATATCCTGGTGAAAGAAAAAATCCTATATTGAGATAACGTACAGCAACCATCGTGGACTGCGTCATCACTTTCCATCAGGTGAGACAGTGGTCAAATGCTGTGCCTATCAATAATAATTTAAAAAAAAAATCCGCTGTTTCCTGTTAGAGCAATACATTTTTTTTTTTTCTTTTTTTTTATTGCATGATTGCGTTATTGTAGCTACAATGCATATTTCTGTTGTTTATTATTTTATCACATCATCACATCATCAGCTTTTTTCTGCTAAACATAGGCTTCCCATCAGGGGGGAGGGGTTGCTATAATTACCACGCTTGATGTCTTGGTGATCGCACTATCGCAGTAGATGAATATATCATAATCTTATAATGCAGGCCGAGGAGAATCATCATCATCATCAACAACAGCCTGAAGACGTCCACTACTGAACATAGGCCTTCCCTAGAGCGTGCCACCTTGAGCGGCTACTCGCCTCCTGCATCCATCGGCTCCCTGCAGATTTCACTAGATCGTTGGTCCACTGAGTGGGAGGCCGGCCTACGCTGCGTCTTCCGGTTCGTGGTCGCCTCTCGAGAACCTTTCTTCCCCATCGGAGAATCCGATCCGATTCAATTCCGAGGAGAATGCTGCTGCCCATTCCCCTGATATCCCTTTAGCTGACTCTTATGCCCACGGAGTGGTCCTATTCTTACGCCGGGACCACGCACGGCTAATTATTGTATATGTACAGTCAAGACAAATATGACTGCAATAAATAACAATAACCATATTAGACAAATAGGACAGGCCCAGTACATTTTTTTTGTTAATCATTATAAATTGCTAACTCATGTTTTAAACAAATTCATCTACCAAAGGTGATTTCCTATTGGATTTATTGATAAATTAATCAGTTATTCATAAATCAAACTTGCTTTAATGAAATAATGAAAGCTTATAGACAATGCGGTTAATGGCTAATGTAACTATAGGAATAAAACTGTGGGCGTCGTTGCAAGAGCAATGGTAGTTAAGACTTAAATTAGCAATTCTATATCAATCAGGGAGTATTGTATTACTAATTATTAATTTTCTTCTATCTTTAATGTCACGCGAGTCTTAGTAATCACAATTACCCGTGAACACGCAAATGAGTCGAATACTGGCGATGTTCAAGTAAAATATGGTTCGTTGACTAAAAAATACGCTCAAAATTGACAGCAACTGAAAATTTTCTTAGAAAAGTGCTGTTTATAAGTTGGCAAAGTCAAGCAAAAAATGTAATTTGGTAGGTATAATTGAGTCAATGAAAAACTGAAATGTGACGTCATTGTGACTTTCGTGTTTTTAATGATTATAATTTGCTTTATTGAATCGTATACGTAAGTAATTCATCATCATTATCATTTGCAAAGTATCATTAACAAAATTATACAATTATTTTATGCAGTTATGACCACAATTTGAGTTAGAACAAAATAGAAAGGTTCAATTTCTACTGGTGACGTAAAACTCGACAAAACACACAACACACATCATAAAATTCCAATCTTAATAGCTTAGATAAAATCCCGTACAAAAGCCAAATAAACTATAGGTAAATATAAGTCGGTTCGGGGACTATACTGTACATGGGCGACACCAAATGCGCACATCACATCACATAGATAGTAAGATGTCAGCTTACCCGCATCCAAGCTTTGCTCTCAGCGGCACCAGAATCGAGAGCCGAAGGTCCGTCATTCTTTCCGTTTCATGGCACAGTGTTGGTGAGGACGACACGTCGGAGCTGATGGAAGCTCGCTCTGATACGAACTGCCAAGATAGCGGCTCGTGCAGTTTCCTGTCCGATGTTAAAGTTTAATGTTGTAGATATCTTAGGTACTTTTTACTTGATACGTAGGTTGTTTGCCCGCAACATGGCCGCTCGGCGGGCCTTTTTGCGTGATTTTTGTAGATATCGTATTTAATTTTAAAAAACCCCCCATTTTATACGCGAGCCCTTGTCAATAAGAAATATTAGCTATACTATAAGGTACTGTAGCTTTATGAAAACCAGTTGATAATGGTGACATACATAGGCACCCTTATATAGAATAAACAAAATGTTTCCGAGTCTGAATATGAATAGATAAATGTAGATGTAATGTTTGGTAAGAGTATGTAGAGATAGGTATTAGGCCAACCAGTAGGCATCAAGTTTATTACTTGGATTTTAGATATTATATATTAACGTTTCTATGATATTGCATTAGTTTTATAAAAAGAGGTAAGTATATTGGTTCCTAACCAAGGAAGTGCCATAGTATATATGGAACTATCTGGTTCCTAACATAAAAAAGTTTGTAGTTACTTATATTTAATTATTACTTACTCTTTCATCGGTAGCATCCCCACATCTGAAACAGCAATATAATATATATGTACCTACATTTCATGATAATATAAATAATAAAGAAAACTTTAAATCTTTATGTAGGTACCGTGGTTAACATAAATATTTGACTAGTGGGTTATAAATTCCCAAGTAAGGAATGTACCAATAACGCAATAGAATACTAATGCAACGACATATTTCGCGAGCCCTTGCCCCAAACTAGTTGGTGATTAAACAATAGGTGGCGAAAATTCAACCTTCGCAATAGCAATTGCCACCGTCTAAACTTGGTCCAAAGCTGGCCATTACATTTGTCACAACTTACTTTGCGCAATCGCAATAGATAATGGCGAACCAGATACCCCACGCGCTTTCACAATAAGCGAACCAAAATCATTGCCACCACCGAGGGATCGCATCCATCCTCTCGAACATTGGCGTAATACTTCAAGTTTTGATTAATTAGCAAACATTCTTCGACATTAACGCAATAACGTTGAGAATACTGCTAGACAATAAATAAAGTCAAGTTGCGATGCGATCGTGGGATCATTTACCTTTGCGGCTCTTAAAGGAAAGGTATCAAGAAACAATTGAAATAGGACTATTTATTAAGAGACGATTAGTTGCAGAACTAGTGATATTAGCAAGATTGGTTAAACTCACGTCGGACTTTAATTTTCAGTCGGGATTGGCATGCTAGGTAATGCACCAGTTCAGAATGCACTGCATCATCCACTCTGTAGCCATTGACACTGATTAGTTGATCTCCAACCTGTAAATACAACGAAATAGCATATTAGGTACGCACGTTGCTGATTCACTGATTCGGTTAGTAGTTTAATTGAAGAAACTATACAGAGAGAGCTGGTAGTATCTATAATAATCAATTCTGAATTGTTATGTGACCCTTACGGAAGATACACTAAATGCGGAAGCGGAAATCCCATCAATGATATTATGCACCTTTTTATAGCCAGCCATAAAATATACCCGACCTAAATTCTGATTTGAGAGATATTAATGATGAATTATATTTATGGTTCTAACCGAATTCATTAACTGGACAGGTAGGTGCATATATTTGATAGAAATCTATTGACTTATGTAACATTAACCAATCAATCTACTTTAAATTTATTTTAGTAGAACACACGCGTAATTATAATTAGCTAATATCACTCCTGCTTTAAATTAAATATGCTAATAGGGTAAAATTAATCGTGAAAAGCTTATTTCAATCTATGTTACGCATTAGTTATGTTTTTTTTTTGCTGGTCTCCTTTTAGATGATACACGTTATGTAAATATTTTTTTGTAGAAAATTGTATTCTAAACGGAGTCAGCTACAGTGGCCTACTTTTTCTTCGTCACCATCAATTATCAGTGGTTTGTGGTTTCACTACGAACATTTATAAGTACCTACCTATATAGGTACCTAGAAAAGAGCTTAAGTATAAAAAGATTTGTATAGCTAATAGTACTTAGATACATTGTCTTAATAAACTAAATATAGGTATAATAAATGAAAGGGTTTGAAAAACTCTTTGGGTTGTATGTACCAGCGTCAGTCTGGGACCCAAAAAAATACCGGGAAATGTTTCAAAATGCAGCCCACACTACTATTTATTTGTGATATTTTTTGGTTAATTTAGAACATTCAAGTGATGGGATAAGTTGTCAACAAGGTAAACTAAAGGAATACCTAAAAAAGCGTGAAATTATTTAGGTAGTTTGCCTCCAACTTAATAGTGCTGATCTAAAGTTGAGCCAAATACTGAAACTTTTTAAAACAACTTTTAAAACCCTGTATTACTTTCTTTATTACCAGATTTTTTTGTTAGTTGTAAAATACAACATCTGGTAACTATTTTGTTAGTTATAGGCAAGTAATTAGATAATAACTTAGATCAGTCATCACGGCTCGGCTCTTCATTAAAATGTAGAGAGTATGGAGCCAGTGTTAGGCTCTGGGTCTGGACCGGCCCAAGGAGGGACCGGCCCACCGGGAAAAGTCCCGGTATGCCCTGAGGCCAGACCGACCCTGGTATGTACTACCCATTTTTCAATTAGACGGAGTAAACTGACATTACTAGTATTGCCACCTTTTCATGAAAAATAAATAGAAGGTAGTATAGTATTATATTATCTGTGTAGAAGGTAAAAAAGTAAAAAAGACAAAGTTAAAAAGGTAAAAAAGATTCAGTTCATTGATTCATTTCAATTTAGTGATATAATCCATTATTTTATATTCCAAACATTTCCTAAAAATCGTATTTCCTTCCTGATTGTGATTTACATACATTAGCGGCCAAAGAAAAAATGCCATATATTTAAATAAAAATTGCGGAATTAACAAAATAAAACAAAGTTATCATTTTTATTACTTAATATTTTATTCAGTTTCGGAAGAACTGTCTAGCACCCCAAAAAGTTGTTGACGAGAATATTTCGAAGAAAAAGAACTGCCATTGATGTAGTGGCAAATTATAGTTCCGCTCTTTTGAACTGTAGGAGCTGAATTAGATTCATCACTACAGTTTAGAAGATGGCAGCATTATTTTTTACAAGTGACATTTCGGTCTGTCAGTTTACTCCGTCTAATAAAAAAATAGGGTTACGCCTACCTATACTATGAAAGCTATCTCTCTACCAAATTTCATCAAGATTGGTTTTGCTTGATCGTTTCTAAAAAACGGGTTCAGACATGATCATAATACTATCAATTTATCATCTATAATTAAGCGGGTATTCTTCAAGTTAGTTTAGTTTAAAAACCAAAGTAACTCCTGTACTGAGTTTTATGTTTCTAAGGATATATCTGAAATTATATCCTTTCAACAAATATTATTTTCCAAATTCGTTGATAAATGACGGACTACTATGAGGTGTAAATGTAATCTTTCTTTACTTTTTTAAATATGTATTACATTTAAAAATAAGTAAAAATAAATACAGGCGAAATGAGGTCCTCCTCCTTTTTAAAAGTTGATTGATAACTGAAAAAAGAAGCAATACTCTTTTCAAAAATATCAAGTTGATAATCCGGTTGATTTATAGTAATGCTGTAGTTAAGAATCGTAGACCCTAATCGTCACCCTATCTATATTTTATACACCTACCTATACGTTCATTCTCACTTATAGGTAGGTATAGTATTCACTGAAGGCATTAATTTAATGTTACTGGCACTGCAATGCCGTTACTCATGCATTATTAATATTATCTAACACTGTTTTGGGAGTATTACTCTAATTGGTCGTCATCAGTAGGTATATCATTGATGTCTGGGCGTACTTTCATCACGTTGGTTTGGGCGCAGTTAGCGCGCCGGACAAGTCAGCCCGTGGCCCACATATCCGGCAACTTTCGATCACACTTTCGTTACAACTTACAACTCGTCTTTTTCAACATGACGCAAAATAACGCCAGACTACAAGACGCCGAGCCCTCTCAATGAATTCACTTTCTTTATGAGTCTTGTGTGATCGATGTCTTAACTGCATAAAGTTGCGGTGAAACACAAAGGTGCGGTATCGCAATCGTGCGGTTGTCACAATTATAGAGGCACAGGTTTACATGGCTGATCAAATTAAAGATTACACGAATGAAATACGAAACGTAGCTTACTTCACTGGAAATATTTATGTATTTCACGAAACGCATTGATAGTTTCTTTATGTGCAAAGTTAAGTTTATGGGTGATTTATAATAAATTTTTTGCATAGAAATGGTTAGTGTTATCGACATAGTAGAGCCTCGCTATTGAACACCTGTGCCAATGTCAAGTCTGCGCACAATATGGACATTATGATGTAGATGAATGCAAACGTATAAATCAACGTAACACTGAGTCATACCTCGTCTGTGTTTGTCGTTTACAGTGTTTGCCTTTTCGTAGCACCTTTGTTTGCTGAAAGCATTTAGGTATATACCTATACCATGTCACGACGTCTACAAAGATGATGAAAGTCAGAATTGAAAACTTCTCAGACGTATTATTAAGAGACGCTTTAAAAATTTTTAAATAAGAAACATGTGTCTACTTACTCAACGTTTGCATAGGTAAACACATGCCGCAGGGCAACATTCACATACTGCTTATTGCACACCAGATTATGAGATATTCATGTAATCTTATGAGATAAGAACAATTGAGAGACCCGCACACGCAATCAAGATATGTTATGTGGCGATGTTGTTCGAAGGACCGTATTAACTCTTTTCTATTTTAGCAAGTGTTACACAAGAAGCGTTTGGAAGAAGCGCGGGCACGCAAGCGGAGAGCGGAATGGTAGAAAGTCTCCTTTACCCGAGAGTTTAGTGACTCACGGCCGGCCGGACATGCACGGCACCCTTGTAGAAATAGACTGTTTTAAAATTATCGTTTAATTGCACCATTTGCACCGCTTTACCTTCCTGCAGTTAGCCTGCCGTAGAGTATAATTATGGTATCTTCTGACTTCCAGCGATCCACTTACATCGAGCTATATAGGTATGTAGGTACCCACTTTTTCTTATTACAGTTTCTAAGCCTTATTATCACAAGTGCTTACTTGATTGATAATTCGTTAATTTCAACTTCTACCATGTTTGCTTTCCAGAAATGTATTATGCATACACACACTTATTTAAGTTACGACTTTTACTACTTATATAAAAATATTTAGGAATACTTACCTATACCTACTTATTGCCCATAAATAAATGATAAACTGTGTGTACTGCGCACTTATTGACACGATCGTTAGTTACAGTTTGTTTAGAATTGTATCTCGTTCTCAGGTTTATCCGTAATTTCTTAAAACACTGTATTGTGTTGTTATGAATAGCAGCGGATGTATCTACTCGTGGATTTTCGTAACTTCTTTGTTAAGGAAGTAATGGTGCGAAAAAAATTATAAGCGCTCATCTTATTCATCAAATGCATTTAATCACCTGGGTGCTTGGATTCGCCTAGGTACCTACACCTAAATAGGAAATTATTCATTGACCGTGCGAGCGCAGCGTCACCGTTTCAGGTTCGGCAAAAATGAATTGATATGTCCGGATGTCTAGCTGTACGGCTGGTATCCTCTACAGGTCACATTTATCAACAGATTCTCGATAATAATATGGAATTTTCAAAACACCTGAGCCATGAGGGTTTATAACGTAAAAATATATCATATTTTAAAGGCTCATAGATCCACTAGTTATAATTAAATGATCCAAAATTATTCACCGAATTAGCGCGAAGCGCGATGGAAGTGTTGTCGTTTCACAAAAATTATGATTTTTGTTTGGTATCTTTAACGCGTTTTTTTTCTTACTTAAAGTTTTCAACTTCTTCTCTTAAGATTATTTTTAACCCCCGGCCAAACAGAGAGGTTTGGCTGTGTGCCTGTCTGGGGCATTGTAGCTCCCAAACGATTTTTTTTACAAACGATTTTATTTATATAGAGCCGATATCTACTTATCGTTTTAGGTAGGTAGGTGAAAATAGTCTCTATATTGTATGTAATAATGGGAAGGCATTAGAATTACAAGATGTTACTGATGTTACCTATACTGTAATAATTACAATAAACAAGATTCTGACCCAGATTCCTATGGTAATGGTAACGTAGTTATCATTGAATCTAATGACAGGCACATAAATACCTCCCATGAAGCCAGAGCGACTAGAGGCAGTTACGTGAGCACCCCGACCGAAAGAATAGAAGGCTTCTTGCGACAATCATTCAACCTCGGACTAGGAACGTAATTGTACAGAAGCTGGTAGGTACACAAGTGAGTTAATTATTATCAGAATTATTCGCACGCGCCCAGCTGTGGGATAACTACGCGGAGAGCGTGGGAACTTCGCGCAACAAATAACAAGTAAAGTAAAAAGTGTTGAGCCGGCGACAAAGATTACCTCCCTATGTTCATGTAAGACCACAAATGCCTTAACCAAACAATGAGATAATGTTGTATTGCTTAACTGTCTGCAAAAAGAATAAGCCGACACAATGTATGTTTTAGACGTACGGCCTTTATGGTTTTTTACGGAATGCCCGAAGAATACATGCGTTATGGTTATGACTTGCCTGTGGCTCCATGCAAACGCGTTGTAGGTTAGTATTCTAAAAAGTAACGTTTTATATGACCTATAGTAGATTCTATGATATCGCTAGGTACGTGTATCTTTTTTCTATTTGTATGGGTAAAAATTAATGAAATAGTTAATTAGAAAATCATACCACTTTCAAACACAATAAGTTGTCAAGAGTAAACGCACAGGTATCTTAAATTATAAATGAAGAAATGTGTACACATAAACAGAAATAATATTCATCCCTTCTTTCGATGTATGGGAGTTATATATAGTTATAGTAAAAAAACACATTTTTTTTAAACTTGAGGTCTCTACGTAGACTATATCAACGTTATACAAGCAGCATGCTCATGTACGTTTATTAAATAACTTTAGAAGTTTTTTATGTATAAGTACCTACGTACTTTATAAAATATTTTTCTTACATATAATTTAAAGTCCGTGATAGGTTCTCGTCTCATGAATGTTTTGTTACTATACCTATTTTAATTTAGGGAGAGTTGTGGTATAAAGTTCGTTGAGAATAAAGGCACTTTGCCCCGTAAAAGGTTTTTTTTATCATGGGTATGCTAATACACGGATCAGTCTTACATTTAACCATGACGGTCGACGATGGAGCAAGCATGCCTAGATATAAGCTAGTTCACTCTAAGCTTAAAAATTCCCAGATTATATTTGTCAGGAAACAATGACGCTAACTATAATACAGCGCAACATCAACTTTAATTCGATAAAAACAATTGTTTACTCTGCACGGTGCGGCGTCGCATGAAATTCCGCATATAGAATCTTACCTTCAAACCCTGAAGATGAGCTTCAGAGTTGAATTCGACTTTGGAGACGAAGAAGCCTGCGCCGTATTCGCGGCCGCCTCGTAGCGAGAATCCGAAGGCGGGCGCAGCGCGGCGCGGGCGCAGCAGACGCACAACGCGCACGCGCCGGTCACCCGCCGTCACGCCCGCACCACGCCCCGACCCCGACGTCGTCGATGCTGTCGATGTAGCGTACATTGTACACCTAGAACAAGATAGATAGATATAAATTAATTATTAGATAGATACTTACTTACTTTATTGTACTACCTCAGTTGCTAAAAATTGAAAAGAAGACTAGGAATATCTACAATTTGTCACAAAACAAAGCCCAGGTTGTAAGCTTCAGAAAAGGTTTAGCTTTTGTGTATCCACTGTTTTATTGTTAGTTCGTTTTAGTTTAGAAAGTAGGTAATCTATGATATGATACTCAATTTGAGCTTGAAAATATTTATCACCTTTTTATTTGTTTTTATTAATACCTAATATTAAAATTTGTTTAAAATTAAATAATGATTTCAGACATCCTAATCCTAATACTTGTATTCAACTAAAAATTCTGTATTATATCCTATCTTATTTTCTACATTTCTATCCTACTATATAATTAAATAAATACAAAAATTGGTACTTATGTATTATTATCACCAATTCACCACCCAACTCTGAAACGGCTGAACGAATTTTGATGAAATTTGAATATTTAACTCCTTTATATTTTGAAGGGGCAATGCCTTGGAAATTCGACTCGGATGAAATCGTATTAGGACGGAGCGCAAGTCGCAACTATAGTGTCTAACATATAGATCGTGGACATAGAACAGTTTATCAATTAAGTAGATTATAATGGTTAGACATATCATCATCATCAACAGCCTGAAGACGTCTACTGCTGAACATAGGCCTCCCCCAGTGAGCACCACATTGAGCGTCTGCTCGCCTCCTGCATCCATGGGCTCCCCGCGGCTTTAACCAGATCGTTGGTCTACCGAGTGGGGGGGGCGGCCTACGCTGCGTCTTCCGGTTCGTGGTCGTTGTTGGGGTTGGTAGTACAGCCTGGGACCACACGGGGCCATAACCTACTTCCAAAAGGATCGTAGGCTTATCGTAGGAGTTTTCTGCAAAGTTCGTCTAGGTGGGTACCACCGCTTTGTCAGTTATTCTGCCGCCAGCCTAACAAGCAGTAGTGTGCAAGCATTACTGTGTTCCGGTTTGAAGGGCATTGTAGCTAGTAAAATTACTGGGCAAATAAGACTTATGAACTGATCTCACAGTCTGGAAATGTGTGCACGACGCGATCGAGTGCGAGGAGTACTTCTTTTATAATCAAAACTGTAAAGTGAATACAAAATAAATCGGTAGCAAGGAGGTGTCTATGCGAGTGTGAATTATGTAGTCTGTGGAAATCGCGGTTACCAGGGGAGGTTTTTTTCTGTTTACTTTTGACGTTACTTTCGAATTTTTATTGCAAAAATATATTTTTAGTTAATCTTTAAAGCGAAGAATGTTTATTTAGGGAAAACGTATGTCTCGCACCGCCACCGTCCACGCTCCACATTAAGAAGCCATTTTTGTGTTTAATTAAGAACCAGCGAAATCGATTCGTCACAAAATGGTTTTTATATTGTATGATATCTCAGGATGACATGCGCAGTTCGCGGTGCCACGCGAAACTTTAATTGGCTGTTTCCTCGTGGTCCTACTAATTTGTCATACCAGTAGGACCACGAGGATATACATGTCCTCGTGGTCCTACTATGCCATCATATTTTACGAATGAGGTTTTTCCATCCTCCTGTAGGTATAAAAACTTTTTACTTGTTGACTTAATAGCTTTCTAGAATAGCTAGAAAAGTAATAAGTTGATGTTTCGAGCATGAGTGTGGGCAAGTGATATAATGTGGTGAAACGTGGTTTTTCGTGTTGCTTCCAAAATTCCATAGAAGCTTCTAGTAAAGTTGCCACCACTTTACTAGGGCATGACTTAGACTGGACTGAGACTACCTGACTTAGACTGGACTATGACTACGCAGACTGTGACTAAGACTTGACTTTACGTGAAATATTCTATCATTATGAAAAATTACAATACTTGACACTGGCTAAATACACTATGTGTGGAGCCAAAATATAAGAAAAAAAAAAAAGTTGATGCTTGACAGTAAAGAAAAAAGCAAAGGTATAATAATTATTCAACAGTAAAATGGACGAATTAATTTTTATTAAAAGAAAAAGAGGGACTATATTGTTGTTAAACGGCCGCCAATATTATAAACAAAAAAATTACAACCTTTATAACCAGTTACTCATAGTGGCACTCTATGGGTAGGCCTCTGGGAGGCCCATGCTCAGCAGTAGACGTTGTGGCTGATGATGTGGAATAGGTACTTGTTCCTAAATAATAAAGTACCAGGGTAGGATCAATTAATATGAGGTTCAGGACCTTACCTACTTATACAAGTAAGAGTCTAAACTCTTCACCTCTCCAGAGTACCAAAAGTAACAAAGTACCAGGAGTCCAGGACCTGGTTTCCTGGTACTTTGTTTAAGTTTGTTTCGATTTAGATCACATTTATATAGAAACACTTAAAATGATTGATATACCTAGAGGTAGGTGATATTTTTCGTTACTCTAACTTCCTCTGCATATCTTGTCTCCTGGTACTTCATTTTTTAAAAAAACATTTTTTCGATGATGGTACTGTAAAGTCTCCACTCTACTGAGGTCGTTGAGCATGGCGCTAAGGTCATCGAGCGATTCCGCCATTATGACTATATCATCGGCAATACGAATAATGTATATAGGTACATGGTATGGTATTAAAATGTATATAACTCTAGTACTTAACTAATGTGGCGACGAGCCCCACTGGGGCTAATTGAGAATGAAAAATATATTTTTGTTGCTATTAAAATAATTATAATGATATATAAAGTTCTGTCTAATTCTTTCTAGTTCTTTATTTATTTTTTCTAATAGTTAGCATTTGTTTTCTTCACAGGATGTGCAAAAATGATAGTAGGACCACAAGGACATGTATATTCTCGTGGTCCTACTGGTATGACAAATTAGTAGGACCACGAGGAAACAGCGCTTTAATTAGAGCTCCGAGTGACACTGCAATCTGTTATGGGTGGCCATGACGCTTAACACCAGGCCAACCCAGCGAGGCCAGGTCACGTCATTCGATTACATAAAAAAAATAGGTAGTAATTTTTAGAGAGCTAATTCTCGGAAAACTATAGAGCAATTATTTTGTGACGAACAACGTTACATTGTGTACGCCGTATACTATATATACTAATTCATAAGAAGGCTTTATACGTTGTCAAAAAGGCTGATTTTTTCCTAAATTTCCTCCCCAAAAATTTTCTCCTTTGGCCATACAGGGTATCCACATTTACTCGCTGTAGTAGCACCCAACGTGCCATCGCCATGAGCTCTGTTTCCCTTGACATTATCTCACAACATTTGAAATAACGAAGAGTTTTGAATAGCAAGATACAAACAAAGGTCATTCAACACTATTTCATCTCAAGGGTTTATTTCAACATTCCTTTGTTTGAGTGAGTCAAGTGTTATAAGAGGAAATATTTATATTATACAACGTAAGGTTCATTTATGTTGTCGCTCTACCCAAACATAAACATCAGACATTAGTCTAAATAAAAAAAAAACTTAGTAGTAACCGAGGAGGCACTTTTATCATCGCCTCCTCCTCCCTCCTAACTTTCCTGCGCCTCCTTAGGTCGTACTCCTCATGTCTGGTCTGAGGATCGTGAGAGAGAAGAGTTGGCGTGACAGCATTAAGAAGGTAGAGCAACGTGTAAAGTGCTGGTGTACAGCATGCTGCTACGAATTTGGTTAGACCAGCGCACCGTGCTGCACCCACGTGATCGAGCAAAAACATACCTTAGTCTGTGCTACTAGTTTTTATTTGTGATCCCTCATCATTAATCATCATTAACAGCCTGAAGACGTCCACTGCTGAACATAGGCCTCCCCCAGAGCACGCCACCTTGAGCGGCTGCTCGCCTCCTGCATCCATCGGCTCCCCGCGGCTTTCACCAGGTCGTCGGTCCACCGAGTGGGGGGCCGGCCTACGCTGCGTCTTCCGGTTCGTGGTCGCCACTCGAGAACCTTTCTTCCCCATCGGTTGTCAGTTCTACGAGCGATGTGGCCTGCCCATTGCCACTTTAACTTAACTAACTCTAAGAGCTATATCGGTCACTTTAGTTCTCCTGCGGATCTCCTCGTTCCGGAGCTTATCTCGCAGGGAGACACCGAGCATAGCTCGCTCCATAGCTCGCTGCGCGACTTTGAGCTTACTAATGAGGCCAACAGTAAGAGACCATGTCTCAGTTCCATAAGTCATCACTGGCAACACACACTGATTGAAAACTTTCGTTTTCAGGCTCTGCGGTATTTTGGACGAAAAGATAGGACGAAGCTTCCCGAACGCTGCCCAGCCGAGTTGGATTCTTCGCACCACCCCCCTGTGATCCCTGTTTCCTAGCAATGTGACCGAAGTAGGTACTCCAAAATTCACTTTAGGGCGATAGTGGGGCCAATTTTAAAGGCTTTAGTTGACAGATCTAAAACTCCTAAAACTGTTGCTGTCCTTGTCTAATAGACGGTAATGTAAGAGACGGGTATATTTTTAGTACGTTAAAGACTGTCAACTAAAGCCTTCAAAATTGGGCCTAGTATGTACAGAACCTTGTATAGGTACCATAGTTACATGCGACTTTTAGCAAACATTCAGAGAATGGTCTTAGTATCATGTTTTTTTATGCCTATTTCAGTGTAGTTGTAGCTATTATTCGCGAAGATGCAAAGGATGCGGGTCGCTAGAGTCAGGGGTGAGACGCGGGGGGCTAGAGTGCAGCCTCCACGGGCAGAGCAACGACCTCGCCCTGCCCTGCGCCTGCGCAGCCTTCCGGCCGCAACTCGCTCCGTTGCAAATGTTACCAACAAACGACTATCCTGTAGACATCACGCCTCAAGTAATCCGATAACGTATTTATGCTTTACAACATTAGAAGGTTTTGGGCTACAAACTTGGAAGCTACCTGCAGTTTTCCCAATTCACATAATATAAGTAAGTACCGATATTTTAAAATATTGCTCAATTTCAGAAGTATTTTAGAAGTCCAAATTAGAGGTGTCTACTTATAAGTAGGTATACTAAGTTATTCTATGAGCTAGCACAAAAGCCTCTTATGGTATAGGTACTGCATGGGATGTCCGTTGCACTTATTCTCACCAGCCGCAGCCGACCGCCTGCACCGCCGAGTATAGGAGTAAACATCCACCGAGATTAACCGTAATTAACTTGCGCCACTGCTCGCTACATAAGCAATTGATTTGCTAATGTAGGTGACATGTCAATTCCATGCCCGCCTTTTTCATCAAATTCCAATGTAGAAATTGTGTGATTACTTATTTAGCCTTCATAGGAAAATTGATCGCTCTGAGTATTGGGTCACAAATGTGATAGATTTGCAATCTCTATAAAATCTCTTGTTAAGAGTTTAACATGCGCCAATGACCTTGAGCGTTGGACACAAAGTTATTAAAAAGAGCCACCTGGGGCGCCACACTCGTAGGTTTGACAATGAGCTAGAGTTTGTCAAAGATTAAAACAATTCCTGATGAAACTCCGTGAAAAATATATCTACCTATTATAATAATATTATGGTGCCCGGTTTATTACGTATATAATATATCTATCTATATTACTTATAATAAAACTGTAACAGGTCCAAATCTGTACATTGTAGATAATGTATAGAAATTTTTTTTTGAGGGCTCCATTTTGATGGCCTTGATAGCTCAGTTGGTAATGGCTCTGCCTTCTGAACTATAGGTTGTGGGTTCAATTCCCACCTGGGAATGAACATCGATGTTTGTTCTGGTGCTGGGTGTTGTATTGTATTCTGTGTATGTATTTACAATCAAAAAAAGTATCTAAGTATACATAAAAAAATATTATTTTGGAGGCTTGCATTAAATAAAATTAAGCAACATGTTTTTAAAATATATTTTACAAAATACAATCAATCGTAACACTTTTTAAACTTTTGTGACTTTAACTCATATTATTAGGTTGGGGAAAAAGTGTTTTCGCATTATAGTAAGTATGAACTTGTAATAAAATTTCTTTGGCTGTACTATTTGTATCTGGCTGGTTTTATCATTAAAAGTTTAAATTTTAAAGAAGATAATTCCATATTCAAATTAGGAAAATGTGTGATTTTTATTTGTTTTTCGTACTGTGAAGATGAGTGAATCTAATGAAGAAACTCCATACATTTTAAAATTTTACTACAAAAAACATGGACCTAATAAAAAAAGAAGGACGGAGTCCCTATTGATCCCGAACCGAGGTACCCTTAGGAAGTCGGAACGCTAATAAGTACAAGCGGACACGCACACACTCACATCATAGGAAGTCTATCGCCTGCCATTACTGCTACGGACGTCGCCCAAGACGCTTAGAAAAAAAATTATAAAATGCTGTCTTGCGTTGTGAAAAGTTGTCGGAATCATAGTAGTTTGATAAAAAAAACTCAAGGGATCACTTTTCACAAGTAAGCTTGTTATTATTCCACCAATTTTTTGCTTTATCGATAAAATTATTGAGATGCAACCAATACACAAAACCAGCTTAGTGTTGCCAACAATCTCAATCAAACTTGCAAATTACCCGGAAGTATGGGAGACTGACGAAATTGTGTTCGAATACAAGTTATTCACATATATTGATCATAATTAGAGAACTGACTATATGCAAATGCATATTTCCATTATGCATATTATGCATGTGTTGGCCTTTTTCAGGTTAATATCAAATTCAATCTCAAACTGTCAGAAGAGCCATGATTGGTTGATACTTGATAGGTTGGTAGTGTTGGTACCATCAGCCAATCATAGATTGTCCCGCTCAAAAAAAATTGAGTTTGCTGGGGAGTCCAGCCATTACGAAAATGTCGAAAAAGCAGTTAATTCCCGTTGAGCAGCAGTGGCGTCAAGACATATGACACTTACTAGTATTGGAAGTTTGTATAAGAAATAACAAATATACATAATGGAAGATGCAAGTTTCATTTCAAAAGTAAAGTAGAAAAATACGATAGTGATGTGTTCATAAAACATTTTCAGCAAAAGCCTGGCTATAATTCTTTGTGCGAAATAAACAGTTTTATTGACTGACTAGCAGACCCGACCCGGTTAGTTAGTTTTACGCCCTAGCCCTGTCCAAAGGAAGAAAGAAATGGGAGAGGAAAAGCCTGAATGGAGGCAGGTGCGCCTCTGTTTACCATCATACATTCATCCTTTTCCCCTATCTTTTTCGCTCTCCCTTCCTCTTCCCTATAGCATAAAGGATAATATGGAGTGGCGTCAACTTCGTTGCTGACGATGTTTTATCGTAGTGTATGGATTACATCGCGCAGGTATAACTGTAACTACAAGGGCTGCACTGCCGAAGCTCACCGTACTATCGTACACCATGAAATTACCGCTAGGATTAAAAATTTAGTAATCTTTTGGCAACATCTGACTCTAAGCCTATACGATAAATAATGCACACCAGCTCTAGGTCATCGTAAAGTAGGTAGGTACCCTATAAGTTGCATCTAATATGGACAGACTGATACACAACAAACTAATCCTATACGGGTTCCATTTTCATACTGAAACGGAGCAAATATAGCATTAATAGCGTATAAAAGGATATATATATTTATGTCGTATTAGTTTTTTACAAATTCAGATAGGACTAACCCTGAGGGATGAAAAATAAAATGACATAAGTTATTAAATTTTGACTACCCTGTTACAAGATCGCGTAGCTTTTTGGTCATACAAAAAGTCACACCAACGTCAGATCTTTTTTTGTCGGTTTCGGGTAATTTTCTTACATGGCAATTCTTTAATCCGTCACACATGTTTAGGTGTCCGCCATTGCTGTACGTCAGTTCGATGTCAATCAAAACTCATTCCTGTTTTTTTTAATTCTATGACAAAAACGGAAAAAATGCAAAGCAAGCCGCGAAAAAAAATTGCGATGTTTATGGACCTAGTGCAGTGTCTGTGAGAGTAGCACAAATTTGGTTTAAGCGTTTTCAATCCGGAAATTTTGATGTCAAAGATGCACCTCGCTCTGGTCGCCCTATTACGGAAAAAATGGATGCCATTTTTTTAAAAAAGTGGAGCAAGATCGGCATATCAGTAGTTACGACGTAGCTGAAGAACTGGGAATTGACCACAAAACAGTTTTGGCGCATTTGAAAAAAAATGGGTAGGTACACAAAAAAGCTCGATATTTGGGTCCCTCACGAGCTCACTGAAGGAAACCTAATGACCCGTGTACTCATCTGTGATTATTTATTACGACGTAATGAAACCGAACCATTTTTGAAGAAGCTGATAACTGGTGATGGTAACACGTTCAATTTTATAGATCAATAAAATTGACGAGACCACTTATATCAATGTTTTCTCCATACTGTAAACCGAAGAACATTGACCAATACTAACCCTAAACGATCAATAAAATTGATCAATCACAAAGATTGATCAATAAAATGTAACGTGTATGGGGCCTAACGCTAATTTAGTTCGACTGGAACCCTACCCTGCCAAAAGAGTTTAAAATACCTATACTGACCTTCTGTGCTAACGATCTATTATTGTTCCAAATACTTTTACTGACATTAAAGTCACTAAGAACTAATCAAATGGCTCTAAAACCGACTTTTTCGTATAGTCAATACCTATTTATTGGCTGTTTAATTGATAATTTTCATACAAATAAGAAAAACATGTAAAATATTTTATGAAAAACAGCAGCGCGTCCACCCGTTGGCACATGCCGGGGCAGACTAACTCACGCCCCGCCAAGGGCCTCGCCCTTGGCTCGCCGCAAAATAACGCAAAATATTACTAAACAGACTTAATTTTGGCTCTAAAAATAAAATGATCAATTGAGCTTGTATATTTTTAAATTTCCTATCCGAGGGTGTAAAAATATTTAATGACGCAATCTTCCTTTACGCGGCATTGTACACTGTGTGACTGGAAAGGCGTTCTAAAAGTATTTTTTTTATTCATAATGTACCTAGTAATCGAATATTTTGTTCAATTGATAAGTACAGGTGCAGAATGATCTTATTGGTGATATTTTTTTCATGTCTGTAGAATTCATAGGTTCTTCAGTATGATTAGTTAAAAAGACGCGTTTGGCCTATGTTAAAGGCTTAAGTCTGATCAAGAAAAACCAACGCGCTTCGCAAAGAATTAATAGAAAACGATGCAGGGCTAGGCCATAACTATTTTTATTTTGAGATCATATTAATGAAAGAATGAATGAATGATTTATAATGCGAGTGTCGGAAGTGAAAGTTTAATAGAATTGCATAAAATAAAAGTACCTACACCTGCCACAAAACGCCTAATCTACGTAATCGTTTATTATCATAGAGGTGTATGACGAACGTTTCTATTTTCGTAGATAGGTACCATCTCGCGAACTATCGTCAAATTGATGATGTTTTTTACTATTGATCAGTTTTTGAGGTAGGTACTCATGTATGTATTTGTATCGAGCTTATAATTTAGGTGTCTCTTAGTTCCCCTACCTATAGCCACCTATTCTTTCAATTGGTATTTTAATATAAAGTAAAAACTGGGCGAAAATTTTACTTTTCATTGAAATATAGTGCGATACCAGTCTAGTTATGGACGTATTGGTAGCACTCCACGGCAGGTGGTTCACGGGCGCTCGACCGTGACTGCGCCATCGCCACCGGCAACTGTTCCCCGTTTTTTTCTCGCACAGATTAGAGAGCAATGGCCTCCACTTAATAATCGCTCGCTAAAGCACCTACCCAAACCTAACATCCGCTCTAACCCCGGAGGCTTCTAAAAACCCGATTCTTTTTTCCACGAAACACAAAAACTCGTGCTTACATTTTTGACGAATACAACGAACACCAAGTGATAAGCTTCGAGATAATCTTTCGTCGCGGCCGTTATATTAAGACTTCCACGTGAAGTTATTACTCTGAGAAGTCATAACTTGTTTGCTATCGGATCAATATTGCTAGGATACAAGGTAGGGAGACGGTGCATGACTGAGGGGATTCTTAATTTCCGGTTAAAAGTGGGGAAGCCCGTCAAACACCGAACGAGGATAGAGTTACTGATTTACGTCGCGCTCGGAATGAAAGCTATAGTCTTCGAAAAGCTTTTCACATTCCAAAAGAGGATGTGCCACTTAGCAGAATTAGCTGTGGTGTTAGAGTAGTGCGCAGTCAGAGCTAGCACTCGGCTAGGAATGCCGTAAAACAACGCGCGCTGGACAAACCGGCCGTGGCGAGTTGGCGACTCTTCGCCAATTAACCGCCTCCGACCTCTGAGCCGCATGCTTGACCGATTATTCCGTTCGATACTCTCCATAGATACGAATCGGCTACCGGCCCACGAATATGCCACCAGCAGTTTATGGTTTCTTTAGTTAACCGACTTCAAAAAGTTCAAATACAGTAGATAGGTATTCATATGTATGATTTATTTTGGCGTAACTCTAGCACATTTTGTATTTCACCATAGGATAGCTATTATACTTTCACTATTGAGTTCAATAGGATGGGAATTAAGTACCCAGTACCCACATTATTCCAAGTCATTAACTACACTTGGAGATCCTTTTGATCTTGGAGAATTTGTTTATCTTTATAATGATTTTAATTATGCATGATCTTTCAGTAGCCACTATTCAATTATATTCCGTGCCTACTGTGTTAACCGTACATATTACAAAGAACGATTGTAAAGTTATGATGGACAATCTATGTCGGTGAGACCGCACAGGGTGCCCATAGTGCCAGGTCGTGTTGCGCAATCGAACGCATCTTGGTTCTCGTATACCTACTCATACCCTATTGCAGTAGGCTACTACTGCAGTGTAACGTGCCGCTGCTCCATGCAATTTGAACATTAACTGTAATCATTTTCACGTGTAGATGTCGAGCAGATGTGTTGAAATATTGAATTACTCGTACCGACCATAAGTATCGATTTCTAATAATTAAACAGCTGAACAAACTTGAAAACGCTTCGTAGTTCGTAGAGTTTATGCAATAAAGGAACTCATAAACTCTGTTAGCTAGTGAATTTACTGTAATGAATAATCAAGTGTTTTATCAGGTATCTACACTACAGTCCGCTAAAATACCAATAAGGGGCACTCTTTGGTTCTAAACATATTAGACCTAACTCAAGGTTTGGTATTGCACGAAAGTTGCGTTAGCGATAGAAAACAAAGAAAGCTGGAAATGAAGGTAGAAATAAACGAAAGAAATCGGTGGAAAAAACTTGGAGCCCCATGAATGGATGGAAAGTGAGCCGACTGACGAGACATGGAGCTGCAGTTTCTGTTCACACGCTTCCATATAGCTGCCAGCTAGTTTTATTTTCTAAATGAATATTTATAATTACTCCAACGATACCATAAACTGCAATCAATGTTTGATTACACCTATAGGCGGTATTATTTAACTTTTTAATTGTTCGTTAGCTATATGGACAATTATCTGAGTACAAAGGTACTTCGCAGTTATGTAGGCACTTCCTGTGTAGATAAATATCGATGTATTACTTAGTTTATTGTGTCCTAGTAGAATATAGATTAAAAGTTCCAAGTGACAATGCAATTGACTAATTTAAACATGATCACTTCTAATAAGTAATAGTAATTTAGGTAATTGGTACATTACCCATAAAGTACCTACTTATACCAGAATTTCCTCGCATTTATTGATTCAATTTTATGTGTTAAAAACAAATTTTATGTTCTTCGAGTACAGTAAGAAAATGGATTAAACCAATTTAAATTACCTTAATTTTCATACTGAGGAGTACTTGCATGATAGGTATTGTTTTCCAGTTATTTTGAATCAAAAACCAAACTATTCAACCGACTGATGAAACAATGCAATCGATCGAATTTAATACGTCAACGGATCAATCAGAAAGAAATTTAAATTTAAATTTAAAAAACAAATAACCGGTTTCATAAATGGCGGACTTCTGCGGAAAAGAATACATAAAATACAAAACTGAGATCATCCTCCTATTTTGAAGTCGGTTGATAAAATTGTATGTAACTGGGCTGTATCTGTTTTTCAAACTCATCACATTTTCAAACTCTTGCTAGCATGTCTATGTCTTTTATCTCTCCATAATAACGCGTGCTCATACCAAGGGTAGCCTGCTATCTCTGACATGACACCACAGATTTCCACTGACAAAGATATGTATATAGGTACCTACCACAGACTTATAGTACCTACCTATTGTAAGTACCTATATTATGTATACCCATTGCTGATGTTGCCCGTATTGTACCTAGAAATTTTCATTTGTTTTCGACTACCTGCGGAGTTCCATGTCTACAATGTATATCCTTCTCTTTATATATAAGTATAACGTCTTTTTTATGAGATATATTGTAGTGCAGGGTATACATAAACTGCCATTGTATCGCCTCCATCATCATGCTGCGTCACGTCACCAGCACTCTGTTCTTGATCTCTTTGAGATTTGATTACAAATAAACGATGTTTGTTTTTTTTACACTTGTAAACAATCTGAATAGAACAAATAGTGACAGTCGAAGCAAAAGCAATATTTGAGAGTAGATTCCTACCTACTTATACCTACTGCGAGTAACCAAACACGCTGAGATTCATCTTATCATCAGCTGGGGAGACGTCCACTGCTGAACATTAGGCCTCCCCCATAAAACGCCACTTTGGACTCTTATCATAGAGGGGATTTGCCATAATCACTACGCCTAGCAGGCGGCTTGGTGATCGCAGATTCGAGGAGAATGCTGCTGCCCATTCCCTGGCCCTTAGCCGGCTCTTACGGAACCCGCTGGAAGAGATGGGGTTAGTCCTATTCACCAACCGGAACCACACTGAGATTCATTGTTAGGTTAAAAATATGCTAATATTTGAAAGGAAAGGTACTTATTTTATTTTTACATCTAAGTTACTAATTAGAAATTCTAGCCAAGATTTTTTGCAGATGGATTGGAACAAAGGACTTCGGCGCGTCGTCGATTCAAATTCGATTTTTATTATTTTTGCTGCAAACTTATTGCAGGTTTCATTGTGATTTACCTAACTATAACACAATGAAACCTGCAATAGGTACCTAAGTTTTTTAAACTGAAGACATAAAATAATTAGAAATGTCCTGTAATATTGTCCTGTCTAAAAAAATTATATCATCATGCAGAACCTCAACTTAAACCGTCGAGACTTGATCACACTTTCGTATAGAATTTTATAATGTTTTATATTTATGTTACAGTTATATTAGAGCTATATATAAAATAACATAAATAATAAGTACCTCTTCTTTTCTTCTTTGAAGAAAGCTGGTTGAAATTTCCGAACATACCATCAGGGGGTATTTTAGTTGACACTTGGATTCACTATCTTTGTGATCCACATTTTCGGGAAACTTCGTTTACTCCAAGTTATTTGCATAAGGATAAATTCAGAAATGTTTATCTAATCGATGTCAATCAATATCATGCACATTAACCTTGATTAACTGTACCTACTTATCTTTGGTCTCGTTGTATTTTCATCTTATCCTGAACATATCTCAAGATAAGATCTCTATTTGTATATATTTGATCTTAGGAACTAAAGTGTTAGTTACCTAACTTGACAATTTAGTTCAAACAAATTTACATTATTTTAATTTTATTAACGTATTTATATAACATATTTATACAACAAGATCATTTTTGATGAAAATACTTGTAAACAGATATAATGAAACTCACCAATAATCAGAACGCTAATTCCAAATTTCACTTCCAAAAAAAGTTAAACTAAACATTTCGCCAGTTGATCAACATCTCGTTTCACTGGAATGTCCGAATCTGGCGTTTTTCATTTCACTGGCACCTATACACCAAACAAATATTGTACATGAAAATTGTAAGCGAGACCGAGTAATTACGGTTTTTGAATGTATTCACGGTTGGTTTGTGGCGGCAGTGTCAGTAACGCGGTGACGGGGCCGAGTATGGAATAAATGAACGGTGCCGGCTAGGCTGACGTGCGCCCGCGACAAAGAACCGACGCGAATGCTAGTAAAAATAAAAGCGGTGGAAGAAAGTTCGACGTCACCACTATAAAAGCCTTCGCGTGGCGGCTACCTGTTTAATTCCAAGTTGAATAACTTATGTCGAGCCTATAGAAGTCTAACTGTTGGCCCCGATTGAATGCACTTACCCTGTATATCAAACACTTCACAATCTAGAACAGTTTAGGCTAGTGTATGGCTACTTCGACACGTAATTCGAATGTATATATAAAAGCCGTAACCTATGTATTATCTAAAGAGATATAAGATAACCCAAAGTAGACGTTGATTTTTTAGGGGCTTTCTTAAAACGAATAAGTAAAACCAGCAATGATTAACCACATTTGAACATATTTTATTAATAGCACAACAACACTAGAACTAAACCTCTCATTTTGCAATTATCACATCTTCGCCGTTTCTATGTCCTTCTTGCCTGCATTTCCAAATCCATGGTTTCAATAATTATTATCAAAGATATGATGCCTTCCGTCTAATATATCACCCAAAAAATACAGCCTTCTATAACACTCTAGAACATTTCACACAATATTTCGACTTCGTTAAAGCTAGTATTTACAATAAACATCTATTTAACATCGATTTGATCAATAATTTTCTAAAATACATCAAGTTAACAACAATATCTATGCACCGTTAGGCTTTAATTGTCACTTACAATCATACGTATTGAATGGTTAATAAATCAAACACCAGATCTCATATGCCCTGTTGTACCTATGCACCGCCATAATTATGTACAATGTAAGTATACACTCGGCCAATGCGTGGGTATCGATCCCTGGCTTTACCCTCGTGAACTGCCGGCTGACGCAGAAGGGCTGTGCCTCGGCGCACCAGGCGGCAGATTTCCAATCCCAGCAACCCACCTAAGGCAGGCTTGCTTCGCCATCCCTACTCTAATAACTACGAACCTTTATTTACTGTTTCTGGCTTATTATACTGCACATTATAATAATAGACAGACTGAACTTTGGTCTGCAAGTTCAATTTTGGTCTGTAGGTAAATGGTCAAGTTGAATTTGGTTTTGAAACTGCAATGTTACAATTGCAGTTCAAAACCAAATTGAACAGATTGATTTACAAATAGGTAGATTAGGCATAGAAGCGCTAATTCTAGGAACTTTTTGCGCCAACTTCTTAAAAACTGTTGATACAAGATTGTAATTCATTTCTGATGTAGGACTGAAGTGATCAAAATCAGTCCATCTAAAAAGCCATTAGCATCGCCATTACTCAGATAACAAAATATTGGGTTTTATTTATAAACAAATAGGTAAGTGGACTTTGAAGTTCAAAGAACTTATCGTATTAATTGGTAAGTAGATCAAAACCAGTAACTAGATACGGGATAAACGTTATAGATATCAAAATAAACACTTCTAAAAATTATAATAACTTAACATCGATATTATTTATGTCTTATATTCTAATATCCAGCTACAATTTAAGTAAGTATTCTATGTATTATCTAAACGACAAGTCTAATTTTCTAAAGTAACTTGACTCGATATCTACTTTAATTACTTGGAACCTACATACGTATGTAGCGTTCAAAATGTTTAATTGAATTTAATTTTTAATTCTCGTAAGTGCAATAATCCTATTAGGTACTTTTAAAGCTTCTACGAACCATGAATGTTACGAAGTGTGCTACGCTACGTGATATATTAATTCGGGACTTTCTTTACTTTTTTATTTATAGGTTGGTACTTACGACTATTAAGAAAGTCTTCAATTATCATGTTCAGATACATGGTGATAAAATCTAGCCCGAATACCGATACCGATTTCGATAGTGTTTTGTTCTGGCCTATCGTACCTAGAATTTCATCCTTTGTTGTACAGTGAGTTCAAGAAACAATAGTATCCCAAGGTAAAACAGTTGCAGAGTAGGTAAGTGCGATAGGTTGAAATTATTAGAAATGGTCGCGTGTTTGCAATGTCGTCCACCTCCCGGGTTTTGCAAGAATTGTACAATGCGGTGTAAGGTGTGGATCGAACAATGCTCTCGCTGTGTTCTCAGAAATCACAACGGACTGCGCAGACAATGTTATGTAAGTAACTCAGGCTTATAATTGTATAATATGTAATTTGTAGCAATAATGAAAAGCTAGAATCTGCTAAAGCTGTGTAAGAACCATTTTAGTGTTACAATATTAACAACAAATTCTGCTTACAACATAAATAAATAAATACGATTAAATACTTAAATACATCTCGCACAGCGCTATAGCCTCAACTTAGCAAAGCTACGAAAACAGGATAACTGATTCCACATTAAATACCTACTTGACACAAAATCAAATAGAAGTAGCGAAAACCACATCATCATGTTCATTAAAAAAAAGTTATTTGGGAATCGAGCCCACGATTAGAGCAGAAATCAGAGCTACAAAAGCTGTGCGGCCAGTCTCTAAAAAATGTAATAGTCCATATGAAAAGCCAATTATTCCATGCCAGTTAGGCAAGCATGCTCCATCGTCAACCGCGTCGCCACTTACCATCAGGTGAGACCGTGGTCAAATGTTAGTCTAACGTTGATTAAAAAAATCTATTCGGAACTAATAAGGTCGAACCTACAATATATCCTTGCTTATGCAGAGTCAGAAACGTAAAATTAATGTATGACTATACTGTATATTTTGAGCGGACCATAGAGCTATAACAATACCTTCTATTTGTGCATCTATAGACGGATTTATATAAGTTGGACGTTTGTCTGTGGTTTAATAAATAATATAAGTAAGGCAAATAATTTTCTAGAAGCACAATAATCAATGTTTTTAGCAACTGGATAAGTACCTAATACAGCGGGAATCGTAGGTAATGCACACAGTGCCTACATTATTAGGTAATCTTAAAATTAATAATAGCTATCTAAAAGCTAATCTATAGAAGATAACTACTTATGAATTGCTTAAATACTTTTGTAAGTTGTTGATAAGTACTTTTATTGATATTAAATAAACGCAGCCATAACTTATCGAGTAAGCGAATTAAATTAGATCTTTAATGACATCACTTACTACGGAGCATTTATCGATTATCGACTTTCTGTTAATTATGCAGTTATACTGATTCAATTATGAGACGTACCTATTTTGATACTAGAAGCATATCTCACGGATTCACCAGCACTATACGTGTTTTCCGCGGAAACTCTTAATTTTTCCGGGATAAAAGTACCTATCTTGTGTTGAACCTGGTAATATAAGCAACCCATGTGCAAAATTTATTGGCATTATCTTGCGAAGCTTCTTCAAAGTTTTGAAGTGAAATAAACATAATCAAAGAAATAACTTTTAGCTTTTCTATTTGCTAGGGATATGGATTACGTACCTAAGCATTGGTAATTTCATAATTTGATAAAAAAATAGTATAATTAGTCACAGAATAAAAGTATGACAAGTAGGTACAGGTACCTACTTTTGTACCGTCACGCTCGCAAGCCAAACATTTCTATCCAATTTACAGCCTATGATTGATTGAAATTATATAGCTTTTTGTAAATATATATAAAGGTACCCTTCCATAGGCAATTAAGCTACAAATTGATTCATATTATCAGATGCTACCCTGCGTTTTTCTTAATATTCTCTCGATAGACACCGTGCGGTATGTACGAAGCAAGGGGTACTTCCGTTTCACATCGAATATCGTAACGTGGGGCTGATAGAATTATCGCTTGGCGACTTAGTGCGCACTTAGTGCAAACACCCGCTGATGCCAGAGAGTAGTTATACTTTCTCAATTAATACATTTACCCCACATAGTATCTTCGATATGAAAGTTCCCCAAGGATTTTTCATATTTTTGTCAAGTCAATGATATTCAAATTGACGATAGGAGATGTAGAATCAAATCATCTCTAAATTACATCGAAAATATAAAACACAATAGGGAATATTATCTATGAAAAATACAAACGTTTGTAAATATTTTAGCACCACTAATCTATCTACCAACATATTGACGCTGTGATATTTCCATTTTCCATGCAGCCAGCCATTTCAATTCATTCTTTGTAAGACTTTTTCTTTACTGACGAAAGTTTTGTGAGGTGATTACGTTCGTCCGGTTAGTAAGATTATTTATAGATCCATAGTATTATACCAGTGTTTATAAGTGTTCAGATAATACAAATATCAAACTAAGCACATAAAGAAAAAGTCTAACTTACAGTATGACGCTTCAATGGTACGAGTTAAACATATTATAATAATATACATACAGTGAATATAGTAATGCCCCAGTGTAAAGTTCCGTTAAAAAATATGACGTACGCAGTAAGATTCATTTCAATTCCTTTATTTTAACGTGAGCAAATTGTTAATATGTTTAAAGTGATGATTTTTAGATTTTTATTATCTTTCTCTGTGTAACACCCTTCTGGTTCTGCAACTACTTTTAAGCAAATAATTAATACTAAAAAATGTATAATAACATGCCAAAGAACTAATCGGAACCCTATTACTGAATATGTTTACTACGTAATCAAAACTTAGATAGGTTTTATGCATACGTGAATACATCTGCATAGACAAATGCCACTGAAGGAAACATTCATTTTATCATTTAAGTAATGTTACACACTGATTATAATTATTAATACGTAGATTATATTCTACATGTATTGTGTAGGTAATGGCGTTACAGTTTAAACAACAACAAAAATAAATTATCACTTTGGATTGAGCGTGGGATTAAATTCCTATATTAATTTTATTACTAAGTATTACTGTAGTATTTAAATTAATGTTAAGCTTTCGGAAGCTTATCGTCTTTTTTGCGTTCGCTTGATTTCGAATCCTCTTTTATAGTTGCATCTAATGGTCGCGGAACCGACGTTGATGAAGATGGAGAAGGACCCGCTACGGCTACCGGTTTATTAGAGCTTACTTGCGTGGAACTGGTTGTATTTGGTTTTGTTGCTGTTGTAGAGCCAGTTTTACTACTTACTGAAGTTACCGATGGCGTTTTTGTTGAAGTGGTAACCGAAGGTGATTTTGACAGAACAGACTTACCGATTGAAGTAGCAGATTGTTTTGTCGTTGGTGCCAATGAGACTACAGAAGACAATGCTTTTGTAGAAACTGCAGCTACCGACTTATGAACAGAACTTTGCGATGTGGTAACTGATGGTGTTTTAGCACTCATAGACTTTTTCGCAGATATTGAGGCATCTTTTGTAGTTGTCGTTGCAGGTGAAGTACTTTGCGCAGATTTTATTGTTGAAGTTGCAGGAACACTGGCAGTTAAATTCACTGCTGCTGTTTTCGGTAACGTCACTGATGGGTTAATCTTGGAACCTAAAGTCGTAGATGGTTTTGAAAATGCAGATGTTTGCGATGAATTATTGTTTGGGGATTTTACACTTGCAGTACTGGATGCAGTAGCATTAGAATTTACAGATGATGGTTTTTTAGTGACAGTACTAGTACTTGTTGTTGCTATGGGCTGTTTATTTGCAGTTACAGAAACTGATGCGTGTTTTTGAGAAGCAGAGGTAGAAGTTGGAGCTATAGTACTTACTGGAGTCATTTTTGTTGGCGTTGTGACTACAGGATCTTTTAAAACAGTACTTAAGCCAACAGATTTTGTAGGTGTTCTGGTGTTCGCTATTGATTGAGAAACAATTGAAGATGGCTTTGTAATAGTACTTGTGACTGAGCTCACCGATGCTTGTTTTACCGTTGTGCTAACGGCTGCTATTGTAGTGGTGGTGGGCATTGACGCTGATGTCAATGCTGCAGATGGTTTTGGTGTAATCACGGCATTGCTATTAAGAGAGCTTTTTGGTGTTGTTTTAATATCTGCAGAGTTAGTTACGGCAGCTTTTTTTGCAAAGATAGTTTTATCAACGGAATCAACAAGTTGTACCGAAGTCAGTTCTGATGATTTTATTATTGAAGCTGATGGAATCGCAGTAGCTCGTGTCACATTTGATGCTGTAGTTTTAGCAATAGCAGTCGCATTAGTTGTTGGTATAGTAACAGTACTCGGTTTGCTTATATTTGATAGTGCATTAGTTGTCGTTATGGTAGGTGATATTTTTTTTTCAATATTCGTTAAAGACTTACTTGTAACATTCGTTGGAGTCGTCATAGTATTTGAAATACACACACTAGTAACTGCAGGTTTTGGCGTTGATACAGAAGTCACATTATTAGTTATATTGGCAGCTGTATTTAGAGCAGACTTCGAATTTATATTATGAGTATTATTGGCACTTATTATTGGTAATTTATCACAATCTTTCACAACAGTGCTATCGATTACTTTGGGATGAGACGCATCTTTTAAAGAAAATATTTTTTTGGCACTTGAGTCTTGTGATTCTTTAATATTGGCATTTGCTTTTGCCTCTACGTTACTTGTTTCGTCTGTCAACGTTTTTTGTTGTCGTTGTAATTGCTTAATACCCGGGGTTATACTAATAGTTTTTGCTGGTTCTGTTGGTTGAATTCCTATAGAGCTTTTAGAAGTTGTAGATGTAATTGATTGTAAATTACTACTGCTTTCATTTGATGATATTTTGTTATCCAAATTAGCGTCCAACTTATTTATCTGTAACTTATCAGTTTGTTTAATATCATCGTCTACACCAGTCCTTACTGACGTTATTGACATATCAATAACATTTACTTTACCAGATGATGGTGTTGTAACAGTCACATTATTTTTAATGTTATCCGAGTTGAAAGATTTTAATTGAGGCAGTTTATTTTTTGCCAATATTTGCTCAACGTCTTTAATTTGTTTATCTTTACTGCTTACCGTGGATACTAATTTAGTTGTTGTTGGTGGTAGACTTTTACCTCTAAAACTACTTTGTACAGAAGTGGTATTTGATAATTTACTTGTAGATGCTGCTGTGATTCCAAATGTTTCTTTATTTGCAGTGGATGTTGAAACTGCACTGACATTATTGTCAATTTTTTCGTCTTTGGTTTTGCTAAATGACGTCAGTGAATAATCAGCGTTAATAATAGATGAGCCATTATTAACTTTTTTCTCATTAGTAGTAACACTTCCTGCTTTTGTTATACTGACTTCTACCGTCGATAAAATTGGCACAGGTGTAACTTGAACAGGCTCCATGTTCTTAGATTTTCCATCAGTATGAATCTTAGCAGTTGTAAAAATCAACGGGCTGGGGTTGTAGCCACTTGGTTTACTTCCATCTATTTCAACCAGTATTTGACTTTTTGTTGTTACTTTGGCTTTGGAATCACTGTGTGTATTGAATACGTTCGTGTTCATATAGTTGTGAATAGGCGCCACTACACCAGAAGTTGTTTTTGTTAAATCAGAATCCTTGAATGATAGTAAGCTTTCCGTTGTTCCACAAAATCCAGTAGTAGAAGTCGTTTTGACTTTATTTTCGCATTCTTTATTGTTCGTAGTATCAGTCTTTCCTTTTGAAAAATATTTGGCACTTGGAGTTGATTCTGTCTTTTCTTTGTCGTTTTGTAATAGTGGTTCGATAACTGTTTCATCAGATTCGTGGCTAAAATTAGGAGCCCTTCTTTTTAATGAGCTTTTTTTCGGTTTCATCGCCGATTTTTTAACTTCGTTTTCTACTCCACTCGTAATGGAAGTTGAGTCTCCGCCATCGTGAGACGTCTGTAACATAGATACTTACATTGTATTGTGTGTATTTTTCTTCACATGGATTTAAATGTACATCTAAAATTGAGTAATACAGTTAAATGACATATTGCTTTACAGCAACATTAGTAAATAGACACAAGCAATTAAAAAAAAAAAAAATTTGCCCATTGGCCTTTAGTTTGACTTACTGCATAAATGCACATAATATATACTTAGGTACTATTACTTACTTCTTTTGTTTAATTTTGAAGTGATAACACTGTAACTATTAGCTAGTTTTACTGTAGACAGACAGACGCACAAAAAGTGACCTTATAAGCGTAAACAAGAGTAGTAAGAAAAGTATGGTCACCTTCCGCATGGCGACGAGCGGGTGAGCGTACGGGGGTCAAGCGCCACGTTCGCGCAGCACCGGGCGGCCGTGCAGCAGCAGCACCGGCGGCGACAGCTCGGGCTCCGGCCGCAGGCTCGGCGCCGCACAGCCTGCTGGGCCCCACTCCTCCGTGGGACGAGCCAGCACACGGGCTTTCTGTGCAATAAACCACACGCGAACACTTACCACGGAAATACACAAGTTCGAACACACGGAAACTTAGGAGTTCGATGTTTAAGCGCGCAGTAACTTGGAGACACACACGAAGACTTGGGAGTTCTAAATGGAAGGCAAAGGCTTAGGTACCCCGTTACTCTTATAGATTTACTTTCCGTCTATTTTGTTCACGTTGGTGTTGGTGAACTGGTCAGAACCGCGGGGAGCCGATGGATGCAGGAGGCAGGCAGCCGCTCAAAGTGTCGCTCTTTGGGGGAGGCCTATGTCCAGCAGTGGACGTCTTCAGGCTGCTGCTGATGATGATGATTATAATGGTGTTGGAATGGATAATGACAACCAATAGGACAGTAGTCGAATGTATGACTTCTATTACATCCTTTCGCCACGTTTGCAATGTGAGCAAAAAATTCGAAAGACAAGCCAAATAGCTGAGAATATCGGAGCTCTAAGCCATGACGCTTAGCAAAATGTCGGATGTTTTCAGTTTCAGTAATCCATGTTTATGAGCTCGTATTCGCAGAATTTCCTTGTTTTTGGAAATGTGTTGTTGCAATGGAATTTTAAGTTGTAGGTAAGTAATTCATTCAAAGTTTTGTATACTAAATAAGTTATAGAAGTGCTACGCTTCACAACCTTTTTAAAGTACTTAGTTAACTTTGTGGTCAACCAAGTTATTCCTTAAAAATTTACGTTTTGAATTACTTTACTAAATATATATACTTTTTTAACTTTTTGTACATGAAAATCTGATTAGAGGTCTCCTCTACGTCCTCGTAGCACTTTCGTAGACAATCTACGAAAATAAAAGTAAGCGCAGTTTAGTTTTTTTAATTATATTGTTACCGTTTCACCTTACAATAATATTTTATTTACAAGATTGCATATTTGTTCGATATCTGACGAACAAAAGATGCAATCTTAGCTTCCAGCATCATTCAAGTCGTAATTACGCTTACGCTACCTACCACTGCAGACTGCAGTGTGCGCACTGGTTGTTACAGACAGTGGGGGACAGTTTTTTTTTTAAATGATTGAGTGATACTGTTGAAACGAGTTAGACTTGTTGATGGTAAAGCACTGCAGTACCTGTATAATACAAATCCAAAAAGTCCTGCGTAGCGCACCTGTCATCAAATAGACATTATATGTGGCACAGAACCACTTTTCGCAAAAAGACCCATACCTCCATAATAGTGAGCTCATCAGGACCGCTGCAGATCTGGTCAACAGCCATCAGGACAACCACCACGACCGGCAACACACCGATGGTCCAGCCGACTGCATCCGCCCACATCGGATACACGTAGTGTCCGTATGACGCCGGTTTGTATTCAATCCAGTTGAACACCAGGATGAACTGGAACCCAAGGTTTTACGTTTAGATAGCTGGAAGTATATGCTTTTCGAAGAGTTATCCCCTACCACCCCATAGTATAGATCATTTTTACTTGTTATTTTCATTATTTCGTTTTATGATGACCGATCAAACCAGCTTATTGTAGGTAAGCCTTAGAGAACACCGTAACCGATAATGACAAAAAATAAAAACCACCATCATCATTTCGCCTATACTTATATACCATCAATTAGACCATCTTGGTTTTAAACTTTTACACATTGGTAAACCGAGTGTCGATAAACATGAGTGAAAAAATAAACAACCGATAGCACCACGCATGCCTGTAGTATTGTTAAAGGACTATCAGTCACCAAAACGTATATAGGCCTACGGTTTGGTTTAGGTTAATAGTGAAAAAAGTAAAAAGTGATTAGGCATTATTATTTCTTAGGCCTGTATTACACAACTTAGACTAGCTTCGGGAAGCTTTTACCTATCTTTTCGTCTAAAATACCGCAAATGCTGCAATGTTGCCAGTGATGACTTATGGCAATGAGACGTGGTCTCTTACTGTTGGCCTTATGAGTAAGCTCAAAGTCGCGCAGCGAGCTATATATGGAGAGAGCTATGCTCGGAATTTTCTTGCGAGACAAGAATCTGAAATGAGGAGATCCGCAAGAGAACTAAAGTCCGATATAGTATTGATTGTTATTGATTTGGGGAGTTAGCAAGTTAAAGTGGCAGTGGGCAGGCCACATCACTCGTAAAACTGACAACCGTTGGGGAAGAAAGGTTCTTGAGTGGCGACCACAAATTGGAAGACGCAGCGTAGGCCGGCCCCCCACTAGGTAGACCGACGACCTGGTCAGAACCGCAGGGAGCCGATGGATGCAGGAGGTGCTCAAAGTGGCGCTTTTTGGGGGAGGCCTATGTTCAGCAGTGGACGACTTCAGGCTGATGATGTATTACAGAACTACGCTCAGTCGTGAATCTCTGCTCAAGACGAGATTTCATTCACAAAATGATTAAATAGTGAATGAAATCTCTACTTGAGTGTCAAACAAAAACTGAGCATAGTTCTGTAATATGGGCCCATATTACCGAACGATGCTCAGTTTTTGTTAAGCCCTCCAGTACAATTTGATCGAAAACTCGAAGTAAATAAAAATATGGTATTTATTCCGATTAAGTCCTGTGTAAACGAATAACTGTGGGATTCTGATTAGAAGTATTTTTCTATAATCAACTTGTCTACGTACCACAAGAGCAGCCGGTGTGATCACTCGCCACATAGCGCTCCAAAAGAACACCCACAGCTTGGATTGGTGCCCGATCATAGACTGGATATCACGACAGAAGTTTTCAGCTCCATAGATCCAAGCAATCAGAATACATTCACCGATGGCTATAATGAGCACAGACCAGTTTGCAGCGTATTTGTCCATTAACTGAAGCCAGTACATGCCACTCTGAAAAACATATCAATTTTATAGTTACGCTAAGTTAAACCTTCCTAAAAATGCTGGTAATATTCTAAACGTAATGTATACGTACATTGGTACAAAATATAAGTCCACCCAGATACCCAAACACAGCAACAGTCAGTACCACCCAAACTTTCTTTTGACGGAAGTTAGGGAATCGATCTAGGATAGCTGTTGTAACCGTCTCCATAAGGGCAAACTGAAAGGCAACACAGTGTATTATTGCAAGAAGACATAGAGCTCATAATGCCATGTTCCAAGGGTGCAGTTAACGCTTACCTGCGAGTCAAGTCCAAGCGTTAATAGCATAACAAAAAACAGAATAGACCAAAGCGGCGAGACGGGCAACCTGGTTACCACTTCCGGATAAACAATAAAGGCAAGTCCCGCGCCCTGGTCGACCACGCGGTCTACGCCAACGTCTAGTTCATGCGCCAAAAAACCAATCACAGAGAATATTACCAGGCCAGCAAAAAACGACGTAGCTATATTCGATACAGCAACGATTAACGCATCTCTGCAAAGAAATAAACAACATTGATAAACACATATTACTATTACATTCATATACACAACCATGTGCCGCAGTGGTTGGAGCATACTCACAAGTAACAGTTGTTAGTGAACTTGTTGTACGATGAAAGGGTTATAAGGCCGCCCCAAGCTGGACTCAGTGCGAAAAATATTTGTACAGCGGCATCGCCCCAGACCTGCGATTTAATTATAGAAATTATTAATGATTATAAAAATATTTTATCTAGGCTGTTGGCCTCATTAGTAAGCTCAAAGTCGCGTAACGAACTATGGAGAGAGCTATGCTCAGAGTTTCTCTGCGAGATAAGCTGAGGAATGAGGAGATCCGCAGGAGAATTAATGTGACCAATATAGCTCTTAGAATTAGCAAGTTGAAATGGCGATGGGTAGGCCACATCGCTCGTAGAACTGACAACCGATGGGGAAGAAAGGTTCTCGAGTGGCAACCACGAACCGGAAGACGCACCGTAGGCCGGCCCCGCACTCGGTGGACCGACGACCTGGTGAAAGCCACGGGGCGCCGATGGATGCCGGAGGCGAGTAGCCGCTCAAAGGGGCGCTCTCTGGGGGAGGCCTATGTTCAGCAGTGGATGACTTCAGGCTGTTGTTGATGATGATGGTAAAAATATTAGTCATTGAAACCTTACTAATATTTATCGATTACAGCCTCACCTGAGCATTAAGGAGCTGGCCAAAGTCCGGAGTAAGATAGAACATAATTCCGGTTGAAGCCCCCGGCAACGTCACTCCGCGAAAGAACAAGATAACAAGCACCACGTATGGAAATAGCGCAGTGAAGTAAACCACCTGTAAGTTAAATAGAACAAGGTATTCAAGTGCTTAACAGTGTTACACGGCACAGTAATAGTAACTCTACAAATGCAGGCTACCTTTCCTGAAGATTGGACGCCTTTGCAAAGACAAAGGAAGACAATCAACCAAGCAGCCAACAAGCAAGCTGCCATGCCCAATCGCACTTGTCCCATTTCCTCAATACCAGATGATAAACCAAGCACTTGGTTACTGAAAGTTAAAATTCTAATTTGAAGTGACTTTACTAAACACTTAAGAAATGCTCATTTAAATGCCTAATGAAATGCCAATTTCGTGTTTATATCATACATAATTTATTTGAGACCTTTAGTGAAAGTTGAATTCGCTTACGTGAAATACTCTTCGGCGGGAGGACGCCTTAGCGCTGTTTCGGCGAGAACTGTGATATTGTGTGACAAAGCATAGCTCATGTTGTAGCATTCTCTGTAATAATAAGTTCCATTTTTTGCGTCACACAGATCAGCTTCCTCGTATGAGTAGCAATCTAAAACAGACAAAGCAACTGTCGGAAAACTGTCTCTATTGCATTATACCTACTGAATAACATTTTATGCATTCAGACTTACGCTTTGTACTCCATTCCGCATCACAGTTTTGCCAGGGCAACTGATAGAAGATACTCGCAAAGGAAACAGCCATATAATAGATGGTCCAGGCAATAATAAGGTTGTAGTAGAGCATTACAATGCTGGATACGATTACCATGCCGTAGCCTAAGCCTCGGAAGAGGGGACAGAACTTGTTGTAGACCGCGACGGGCCCTAAGGCCGCGTATTGGCCGAAAGACAATTCCATGAACATGAGCGGTAGACCCGCTATTATCAGCATTACAGTGAATGGAATAAGGAATGCGCCTGAAATAAATATAATTAAAATTTCGTAATAGGAGCAAAATAGTTTCTATACTTAGGTACCTATCAAACTAAAATAAAATATATGGATAGCTTATTTCTGTGGGCGTAAAGTTGTAGCTTACGAAGAGACCATAAAAGTCGTATTAAGGTAGGAAGGTTGATAGAGAGAAGTACACGTAGCTCAAACTTTCGTCTAACACCCTTTGGCTGTCAGCTTCGATACACCTGCTAAGAGCAAAGTTCTAATAAAAACCTTCCCAGTTTAATCCCCTAAATGAGTTCGGCACCTGTCCCTAGATTTGAGATACTCGGAAAAACGCATTAAACTCCGGCTCTCGGAAAAGGGAAAGCTAGTAAAGTATAAACATTATAAGCCTAAGGGCTTATACATTATGCAAACTACCGAAGGGCTATAACAGCACGTAACGTTTAATAAATATTCATTTAATATTTTGGTCGGGCAGCAGCGGATATTACGTAGTTATAGACAATTAGACGCTAAGCAGAGACTTTCCCACCATTACAATATTCATTGAATCCACGTAACAGGGCAAGATATAGGATTGCATGCGTATAAAGAATGGAATGGCTGAAAAATGCACTAACCCTCTGCGCATAGTAAGTAAACACATTGAATCGCAACGAAATATGTTTGACGTGCCATTATCAACAGAAACGTTTGGTATTTATAAGCATACTACGGGTGTGGGTGTATATTTTTAACAAACGGTCCTCTTTTTATTTACATCTCTTAACGAGCCCTAAAACTAAAACCTACAAAATCGACCTCACTGTGCATATATAAGCATAATTTTATCTCTAGAAGGCTGGTACAAAATCAACATATCAGGTGATTGATGGACACCTTCAAAAGGGTTCTTTGTGCCTAGGTAGATTGCATGTTTCCATACTAGGTACAACTTAAATCCTACTCCTATTAAATTGGCAAATAATATTTGGGGATATAATGTTTAATGGAGGCTAGTAAAATTGCTTGAAAGCCTCACATTTCTAACGTAAAAATAGAGAAATTCGTTGTCAAACATAAATAAGTACAAATAGGTAGTATAAATAGGTACGAAAAAATATATCGTAATTATAGGTTATTGGCGGGTTTAATATCTCACCTCCTCCATTATTATAGCAAAGATATGGAAAACGCCAAACGTTCCCCAAACCCACACTATATCCCAGCAAAGAGAGTAGGAAGTCGAACCGTCCCGTCCAGTTCCCTCGCTCTGGTTGCAAGTCTGCCTCCGGCTGTGGATCTCTCGTCACATCTTGACTCTGAACAAGTGAATATCAGGTAAACACTCAAACAAAAGAGTACAGTGAATGTTGATTTGAATCCCCGCAATATTTACAGAGGTTGGTCTACTGCACTTATAGAACCAGGACTTTTTTTTACTAGGTGGTAGGACTTTTCTGCAAAGTTCGTCTAGGTAGGTACCGCCGCTTTGCCAGTTATTCTGCAGCCAAGCAGTAGTGTGCAAGCACTACTGCGTTCCGGATTGAAGAGCGTTATAGCTAGTGAAATTACTGGGCAAATGAGACTTTATGAACTGATCTCACAGTCTAGAAAACTTTTCTAGACTGTGTGTGGCTCAGGATGACGTGCGCAGTGCGCAGTGTCACGCGAAACTTTAATTTAGAGTTCCGAGTGACACTGCAATTTGTTATGGGCAGCCGTGACGCTTAGCACCAGGCGAACGACTAGCTCGTCAACGTCATTCGTTTACATAATAAAAAATAAAAAAGAATCAATTAAAAATAAATACCTAAAAATTATACTTTATAAAAAAATAATTGTCTTTTAATCCGCAACTACGTGTGTGCGACCTCATTTAAAACAAGATAAGTCTAAAAACCGTGAAATGACCCCGTCTAACGCGTTCCTCTGTGCGCCGCACACGGTTCACTGTCGAAACTCATAAAATCGTTTGTTATAATTTTGTTACAAATAAAAATGTTACTTATAATCATCATTTCACATAATGTGATTTATTATCTTTCACTACATCTAATTTTCTTTATTATAAATCAAAATTAATAATAATCCAAATTTATAAGAATGAAACTCATAAGGCGTATATAACATAACAGTACAAATTTATAATGTTCTTTTACCATAACTAACTTTAAGCATAAAACAAAATATCAATAATACTGTAAATTAATGTGACTGGAACTGTTGATTGTTATATATATCCTAATCAGTTATAGAAACGTATTACGGCAAGCCAATTTGCTCTTCAATCTATGCAGGCACTTCATCCAGTCAAAACAAACAAAATTAACGTGTGGACTGCGGGTAATTGTAAAATAACTTATATTTTCTCATGTTATGTTGATTTTGGTATTGTTGGTGAACTTTGTGCATTATTTTAACAAATAACTTGAAATGTCTAATAAAAACACGTGTAAAATATTTAAATCAAATAAAGGTAATCTGAAACTTAATATAGATGGTTTCTGTAATTTTTTAATATAAGCATAAGTGACTTCTGGCACTTCGCCGGCCGCTGCCGCGGCACGCTCGCTACGCTTCGCTACGCTTCGCTTCGCTCGCTCGGCTCGTGCGACGTGTGGTCACAGTTAACCTAACGCTCCTCCTCGCTTCGCTCGTCGTCGCACCTATTTATGACTTTGCCTTAGACTAGTATCTTAGTATCTTTAGGGTATACATGCATATGTATATAATGATTTAACTACTTCAAAATTATTATTATGTTAACTAAAAAATATGAAAAAATCATTATGAACAATACAATTATGAATGCTGATTATTATGAAATTATAAGTAATGAAATTTATAATAAAAAAAGTATGATAAAAAAATTCTTAACATTAACATTATAACATAAAATTTTATAAATTTAAACATTATTTGAATAAATTGTATAAGAAAAGATTAATATAAAAAGGAACTATTATGAACAAAGTTATTTATAAATAACCACCATTATAAATTTCATCATTATTAAAAATGAGGTATGTGAAATGAAATCATGAGTAATGAAATTATTAGTACAGACGGTATCCCGCCGCACACACTTCCACATAGGCCTCCTATGGAGCACTTGTCGTGTTTCATAATAAAGATGGGTTTATTAAATATTCGGCTAGTAGTTAAACCTAGAATTTACTTTACATTATTTGGTGATGGAGTCTATGCATTACATTACAATGAACCCTACAAATAAATGGAGAAGATGCAAAGCGAAGCAACACCTTGTATAATACCTATACTAAGACGATCTGACAATAATAAGGTAGGTATATAGACGAGGATAAAAGTCCCGAGCTTCAACTTTGGCTGAGGCTTTTCAGTTAATCCATATTACGACCCAACAAAGCTGCAACCTGCCTGCTCTCTTATTAATATTACGTAAGTAGGTAAAACTCTTCGCTTGTAACTTTTCAAGCAGTTATGTAGAAAGAAAGATAACTAGTCAAGTGCCAAATTGACCACTAGGCATCTGGGGGGTATTCTGTCTTTGATTGCAAGAAGAGAATCTAATTATTAATTTGTAAATTTCCTTAGTATATACCTACCTTCCATATTACATAAACTACGTAGGTATAAGACACTGTCAAATCCATACAAAGTGATTCTATCAGTTACAATCGAGTTACGTGATCGCCTAGCTCGAGTTAATTGTGTTGCTAAGTCGAGTTAATTCAAGAAGTCCCCTAATCTAGGTGTCGTCTTCTGAACATCGTAATTAGGTACATATTAGCTTATTTCTTAATTAACACAGATCTGAAATCAGTTTAATATTGCGCGTCCATTAAATAAAACCGGCCAAGTGCGAGTCGGACTCGCGTACGTACGGTTCCGTACCATATCTATCCCTGCCATCTAGTGTTAAGTAGCAGTACTATTTAAAGTAGCGCCATCTATGACTCATCTGGTAAACGAGCAAAAAAATCACGTTTGTTGTAAGGGAGCCTCCTTAAATATTTATTGTATTCTGTGTTTTAGTATTTGTTGTTATAGCGGCAACAGAAATACATCATCTGTGAAAATTTCAACTGTCTTAACTATCACGGTTCATGTGATACAGCCTGGTGACAGAAAGACAGACAGATAGACAGTGGAGCCTTAGTAATAGGGTTCATTTTATCCTTTTGGTACGGCACCCTAAAAATGAAATAAATCAGTCCAGTCACTACATAGCACGCGGGGCAAGGTAATGAATTAATTGCGCTTGCTATTGAACGTACCGAAATTTATTATAAAATACGCGCTTCCCGATTGGTTGCTTTTAAGAGTCATAGGTACATGGAGTTCATCTAATCGCGAAATTCAGGGAGGCTACACAGGAGTAAGCTGCGTCATCAACAGCCTGAAGACGTCCACCGCTGAACATAGGCGGAGGCCTATATAATTCTCCCTCCTATAACCTATTTTTTACTCAAAGTGGCACTCCCGTCCAGAGAGCGCCTCTTTGAGCGGCTGCTAGCCTCCTGTTCCATCGGCTCCCCGCGGTTTTCACGAGATCGTCGGTTCACCTAGGTGGGGGACCGGCCTAAGCTGCGTCTTCCAGCTCGTGGTCGCCACTCGAAAACCTTTCTTCCCCAACGGCTGTCAGTTGTACGAGTGATAATAAAAAAAAAATAGACAGTTGAAATTGACGAGATATCATTATCTCGTCAATTTCAACTGTCTATTTTTTGCCGGAATAATAATCACCTATTTTAACGTAACTTTGCTAATCTGTCAAATTTAACACTTCTTAGCACCTCATGGTAAATAATAAGTATGCCCAGAACATATTACGGAATAGTACCTACTTTTCTATTCCGTTCATGGTCGGAACAGCTGCTGAGGATATAATACTTATGTATTAGATATTAATATTATGTCCTGCAAGTTGCACCCGTATATTTATAGGTTCACCCTAAAATCATGACAGAAGCTTATGACGCAGGAAATACTTATGTAGGTACTTTTACCATGATTTATTGATTTTACGGTCTTCCATTATTTATGGTAAAAAGCCGTACGTAGGTACCTGAGTCTCTCTATTAAAAGCATTAATATTTTAAATGACAAACGTAGCATGGCTTTGCAATATTCATAGGGCGCTAATATACTTTTTCCCGTTGACCCAGAAAACACGAACAGCTGAAAATCATATGGCACTCAACTGTTGTATGCCCATGTCTGCATCAATAAAGTACAGTGACCTATTTTACGAACATCTGCCGATAGGTACCCTGATTTAACAATACGACTACTATCTATTTGTAGAAACTACCAATCCACACAAAAACACAAATCATTCGATTGGAGGAAATCCTCTTGTATCTCAATTTAATAGGATTCCTTACTTAACACCTACCTACTTATGATTTAACTAAGTAGGTTGCTAATGTACTTACATCCGAGAATTTAACGTCCATCGTTGGGATGTTCTTTGCTACTGCTGAAATGTGGCTTTTATTTGAATTTTCCATTTTGGTTCGTACGAAATGGAAGCCTATTTAAACACGGAGCTATGGACGAGCACAGCGACATCGGTCACCGCAGCACCCACGGCACTGAGACCACTGAACATCGCACAATACATCACACCTAAGACTCTACCATACTTAAAGGAACACTGACACGATACTATTAAGAAAACTGCGCCAACAAACGCTACTTAGAATCAATGGCTCATGAGAAATAAATCAAGTAGCAGACGAGACTAGTGTACATGAAATCGAAAAATACAAAACGCAGGAACGCGCAGATGTCAAGTTTCGCATCGACCGAACTCTGAATGAACATCTAGGTCAATATCAAGCCTCCGCCTCCACCCCGCGCCCCGCCCGCACCCTTTCCTGTCGGGAAATTTTCTTCACTTTCCCATTATCATAATACGAAAATCCTTCTGACCCTTGTCCTTAAAGGCAGCTATTACATATGCGTATCCTTGTGGTATGGGAAGCTAAACATTTTTTCTTATATTATTAGATTTATTAGTGACTGACGAGTCAGAACGCCGGATCTTTTCTCGACAATCAATTACGTAACAGCCTCCCACATAATACCTATCTACCTATTCTCATTCGTCATGGGGATGTGATCCTTATGACTTATTGGTTAGAAGTAAACGTTTTTTTCGGGATACGTAACTGTATTGACTGTGTTGTATGTATCCTGTATAGGTAGGTACAGCATAAATAGACGCGTTTACCACTGTTAGGGTTGGTCAGTAATTTCAGCCCCTTATTATCGCCAGAGTAGATATGCAGTATACCTATATGTGTGTATATCACAACCCCATCTCATGTAATACACGTTGTTGTCGCAATACGTGGTACATTGAGATAAATTATCAAGAAGAAAATCATCATGCGTACACAAAACTCGAAGTATCGACCATGTTGTACATATGATAGGTACCTACTGTATAGTCTAATGCTGGCAGTGGGCCACACTACCGTGATATGCCATAAATTGAGGCTACGCCTACGTATTGTCTTAATTAGGGCCATAACTATTGGCATATCACAGTATAAAAGAGACAGGAACGATGGGCCTTAACATTCTGTATGAAAACACAGATTCCACACGACACGAGACCACGTCGTTATCGTGTCTTGTTCAAATCGTGTCACAATCGTGTCGTGTCACGTGCATAAGAAATACCTACCTTCACTTTACATTCGTTTTTTTTTGCTACTGTTTCCGCCAAATGCGGCACAATTTGGCCACTAACCGTGAAGGGATAGTCACTCATATTAAGGAGAGGGGGGGGGATTACTTAGGGTTTACTATCAAATACTTATAAAACAACAGAAACTATTATATATTATATTATTATGGTTTTTGACAGTTCAAAATTCATTTCCCGCGGTTTCGTTCTCATTCATAGAGAATCGATTTTTGCAGAAAATTAAAAATTAGCTAAAAAACATCACGTGATTAATGGACAACCCCCAAATCAACCTTATATTTTGTGAGGTATGAGGGAGGTATTTAGGCCGTGTTGTCCCAGCGCGGTAACCACCCCATCTCTTCCCGTGGTTGCCGTAACAGGGGCGGCTAAGGGAATATCTAGAGAATGGGCAGCAGCATTCTACTCGGTACATTAAAATCTTCTGCGATCACCAAGCCGCCTGCCAAGCGTGGTAATTATGGCAAACCTATGATAAGCGTCCGTATAGTAGCGTTTTATCGGGAGGCCTATGTTCAGCAGAGGACGTCTTCAGGCTGTTGATGAGAGGGAGGTATACCGGAAGCCACAGCGCGTGAGATTTTCCTACAAACTTAGTATTGCCTAACTATATCAAATCAAAATAAATCTATAAAAGGAAAGTAAAAACTCGGCGGACCAGTGAACATGGAGCTGATGAGTGTGGTCCATTTGCCTTTCAAGTCAAGCTGATCACTGTTGTAAGATCTTTTTGCTGATTATTCCTGTAGTTTGGTGTGTTCAATGTTCATTAAGGTACTTAAGGTAATACAAAATTATATATTCATCAATAGCATGAATAGATAGATAGGTAGATAAACTCTTTAAGGTGGAACATTTCACTAGCGCGGCAAATTCAAATTTTCTTGCGTTCTTACGCCAATAATAGCTTAATTACTCAACGTGATTACATGAAAACTAATTTTGCGGAAATAAATATAATGTATCAATAAATTACAATTAAAAGTATCACCTTCATATCATTGGTTTAGCGACAAATGGCAATAGACTGAAAAACTAAGACGAAATTAGTTTATTGCCATTTGTTGCTAAACCAATGATATCTACTAGGAGATACTTTAAATCGTAATTTGTTAATACATTCTATTTCTTTACGTTAAATTAGTTTTCATGTAATCACGTTTAGTAATTAAGCTATTATTGGCACAAGAACGCAAGAAAATTTGAATTTGCCGCGCTAGTGAAACGTTCCACCTTAAAGAGTTTATCTACCTATCTATCTATTCATGCTATTGATGAATATATAATTTTGTATGCTAATGCTTTTTTTATAGCTGAATAGGCCCGCATTTGACCGCAATCTCACCTGATGGAAAGTGCCGACGCGGTCTACGATGGTAAATGCTTGCAGAGAAGATACCTATTCACTCTATTCGGGAAACAATACGTTGATGATGATTTTAATTTCATGCCAAACAGTTTCTAATTCTTAATCAGTGCATATCTTGTTTTCATGACGCTCAGTAACTAATTTGGAACATTGCTCCCACTTCCAAATGACAGAGTGGTACCAACGATAGATATGAGAGACCTGGGGGCGTACCGTGAGCTCTTAGCGCGATTCAAAACAGAGCCTAAATCGCTTGTCAAAATCTCCATACAAAAAAAACAAAGCGATCCAATATAGGCTCAGTTTTGAATCGCGCTAAGAGCTCACGGTACGCCCCCTGGTATGTTAGGGTTGTAAATAAAAAAATTTTACTCATGAAACCATGATTTAATACACCAATACCCATCAATAAAAAAATTGGATTAAAAACATTGGAAATGACAACTTCTGAACATACAATGGTCCCACAAATTCATAGGTAATTATTTAGTATTTTCCATACAATACAAATGCTTGATTCCAGCAAAAACTTCGCAATAAAATTACTTCATTGATGCTTACCGCCAATATTTACAAATACATGAACTAAATTAATTGGAAGACTCGATTCAAAAGAAAAGGAATGTTTTAAAAATAAAGTACAATCTACAAAAAGGTCAAAAACCAGGAGAAAACTAACCATAAATTTTCACTTTCATCACTCGTTATTTCACGTTTCACGATTCACTTGGCGAGCAGGGTCTTAATGAGGGACTCAAGTTTGCGCGTGTCGGCGGCGAACTTCCTGATGCCCTCGGACAGTTTGTCGGTCGCCATCTGATCTTCGTTGAAGTGCCAGCGGAACTGTGCCTCATTGAGTGTTATCTTTTCTACTTCACTTTGCGCTGCTAATTTCGGATCCAGAACCTGGAAACAACAATACAACTATTGTTATAACCAACCATGCGAAATCTTTGCATAAACTCGCGTTGCTTTCCTCTACCTGCTAGGCGATCATGTAACTTGTTGGCAACCGATAGGAACACAAAAATGTATGGATTTGACAGTTGCAGTACGCAGCTTATGTACAGAGTTATTATGGAAATTTTCAAATTTGGATTGAAATTTATTTTGTTGCATTGCTATCAAAGTTACATGATCACCCCGCTGATGTATGTTGCGTCACAGAATAGATATATAGTAGGTACTACATAGTGGTTGCGTACAGATCGTTTTTTTTTCAACGAATCTTGACTAAGCTTGGTATACAGGTTCTACAATTTAATGGAATTTTTTCGTTGTTTATTGTGTTGTTGTTGGTGTGTTCATTCCCCCAAAAAAGGGGAAGTTTGCTGCGGCGCCGTTTCCCGCCGATTGTGATAATATTTGGCAGAAATATTTGGTACTCAATTCTAAACAAATGTTTCAAACATGAGCTGAATCGGCCAAGAGGTTGTCAAGATATAAGGTCTTAAAGTGTTCGGGATATATAACAAATAACACCAATTGTAAGTTTGTGTTCGCGAGGTCTACTGTTCGCAGATCTACAAAGTTTTAATAGAGCTACTGTCTCCTGTTTAATGATATCATCAGCACACAGACCGGGGACAAAAAGGTATCCCGTTTTCTATCTGTATAACTATTTATATATTGTTCCGCGGAAGAGGATAAAACAAGAGAAATCAAGGCGGGCTTTTTGTCAGTTTTTTTTCAAGCAGGAAATATGTAACCTCTGCATTCTTTCCCCTGTTCCTCGCTCTTTTACTTTAGGTACCTAGTTCCACTTCCCATCCACCCCTCCCTTCATCATTTCTCTGCTACATAATTAAAATTGAAAAAGTGAAACAATACTAACAGCACAACATTGCGCTTTATCTTGTTTAACTGTCACACACTGAGAGACGCAAATAGCTCTGTCCTATTCATTTTTTTTCCAATTTTTCGAAAGTTGGTAGAATTGTTTTTTTCTGGTTGGTAACCACTGGCGCGTGATTGGACGAGAGGGAATCAAGCGGTTGAGCAGAAAAAGCGATTAGGTTCCTAATCTTTGGCTTGCTTGTAAATATTTAGAAAGTTTAGTGAAGAATGAAGAATAAACTGAGTTTGAGATGCTCCAGGTTTTATTTTCAGTAAAAGTAATTTTATGAAATACAAGGTATTCTGTATTATGGAGTCTATAACATATCCCATTCTTGTGGGAATGAGACAGAGCTACCCTCTATGGCATCCTAACACTTACCCTCTTCAAAGGCTGGTCACTATCGGCCAGGTCTTGCAGCAACTTGGGGCTGATGGTTAGCAAGTCGCAGCCGGCCAGCTCGCGAATCTCGCCCGTGTTTCTAAACGAGGCCCCCATTACTTGTGTGTTGTAGCCAAACTTCTTATAGTAGTTGTATATGCGGGTCACGGATAGCACGCCTGGGTCTTCTTTGCCTTCATATGTCTTCTTTGTGTGTTCAACGTACCTGGAAATGTGGACAGTGGGTTCACAAACTCGGTTTTTCTGTTGGTTTGCTTTTTTATCAGTCAACTGAAGTAATATTTATGCTGTGGTAGCACTTAGAGACACACCTAAGGTAGAGTGAAGGGAAAGCCATTCTATGCACCTGGATTAAAAAAAACACTATAATTGTACTCGCGAATGTTTGTACGTAATAGCACGCACAAATGAACTCAGTGTACGCCGCGAATATCAAAAACACACTGGCCTCTTTCTATGCACAGTGGGATCTATGTTATTTTATTATGTTCATGTTATGGTTCTTTCATGATAAACTATAGAAAATAATGTTATTAAATCAGTATCACAGTCATGACATTGTTAAATAAGTCAACCTGTTACATAAAAAATGATAACATTTGCTTAAAATTTTAAACAAGCCTTATCAGAGGTGGTCCAAATTGTGATAAAGTTAAAGTTGGTTCACATAGGTACGTCTTTCTGTTTGTTGCTTTCACGCTGAAACCACTTAAACCATCACCATGGAAACGTCACCATGGAAAAAATGAGTGCTTTGTTCGACCAAAAGTTAAACGCTTCACTTTCGACATTTATGAAAGATTTTCGATCTGCACTAAAGGAAGACGTCAAGTGCTTGGTACGTTCTGAGATGGGCCGTGTAGTACAAGAATTCAAGGACGATCTCAATAATGCAACTGACTTTTTGAGCTCAGAACAGGAAGCCTTGAAATTACAAATTGCAGAAAAAGATGCGACTATCAAGATTTTAGAGGCAGATTCTGAGCGCCTACTCAGTGACATCCGGGTTTTGAGTAGCCGAGTGTCTGGAATGGAAAAATCAACACGAAGTTATAATATAGAGATACAAGCGCTTCCAGAAAGCCGTAACGAGAATTTGACAATGTTATTCAAGAAACTTTGCGACATTGTGAACTTACATATTGAAGACGGTAGTATCCATTCTTGTCGTAGAGTAGCTAAAATGGATAGTAGTTCTAAGCGGCCCAGGAATATACTTGTAACCCTGGCCTCGCCCCGTTTAAAGGATTCTGTATTGTCTGCAGTTCAACGCTTCAACAAGGGGCACCCTAAGGATACTTTGAGCTCAAGGCATTTAGGCATGAACGGTGAGACTAACAAGATATACGTTGTCGAACATCACTCACCGGAATGTAAGCAGCTACATGCCGCTGCTAGGAAGTTTGCCAGAGAAAAACAATATAAATATGTCTGGGTCAAGTATGGCAGAGTGTATCTGCGCAAAGACGATAATAGCGGCAGCATCTTTATCAAAAATCAGGAGGCTCTTGATAAATTGGCTTAGACCTTATTGAAGCGTAGTTTTAGTAAAGTAATTTGTAGATTATCTTTAAGTTTTGATTTTTTAAACATTCACAATGTTAGTTTATTATCAGAATGTGAATAGAATTCGGTCTAAAATTACCGAAATATATTTGAACACTTTAACCTGCAATTATGACATAATTTGTTTAACGGAGACTAACCTCAATAGCAGTGTTTACGATACCGAGATGTTTGATTCTCGGTATAATATTTATAGGCGCGATCGCAGCAGTACCTCCATCAGCAAAACTGAGGGCGGCGGCGTCATTATAGCAGTTAAGAAAGGCATTGAGGTTATTCGCCAAACTCTGTGGAACAGTGACGTCGAAGATTTGTGGATAACTGTTCTCCCTGACCGTAATAAAACAAATAAAAATAATAAAATAATAAATATCTGTCTTTGTTATTTGCCTCCGGATATACCAATGCAACTACTCCAGTCGTTTTATGATAACTGTTACAAGATAATTTTAAACAGTAATGATTCAGAACAGTTTCTTTGTATTGGCGACTACAACACCCCAGGCTTGTCTTGGACCAAAGAAATCAACTTGACATCGCTGAAAGCTAGTGCACCGCACGATCAAAAGTCTCATTTGCTTTTTGACACTATGGCTTTATGTGACCTAAAACAGTATAACAGCATATCAAACGCAAATAATCGTTTTCTCGACCTTGTGCTGGCTACATTTAATGTTCAAGTTTATGGAGCAGACCCACTCAGTCGCCTAGACAGCCATCATCCAGCTATAGTTTTAGATATAGACATAGGTTCCGGGCTCTCTACCGGGTTCTTAAAGCCTAACCCTCGCAAGCGCTTTAATTTTAATAAATGTCGGTTCGTAGAGGTGGAAACTGAGCTTTCTGAAATAGAGTGGGACCGTATTTTATCGTCATCTGATATCGACATTGATTTAGGTAATTTCTACTGCATTCTAAATGATATCATAGCTAGGCATACACCCATATCAAAGATATATGATGACAGATATCCTGTTTGGTTCAGTCCTGCATTGATACGTTGCCTAGAAATGAAACACAAGTTTCACAAGCGCTTTAAAAAATTTGAAAACCCTCTTGACTATGATGAGTTCTCACATTACAGGACTAAATGTAAAATCATGATTGACTCATGCTACAAAAGCTTTGTATCTTCAGTTGAGGACTCCTTGGCTACCAGCGTTAAACCGTTCTGGAAGTTTATAAATAGCAAAAAGAGTGTGAACTCGATTCCGTTGACCATGACATATGATGGCGTTAGTACTTCTAGTCCATCGGACGTCTGTGAGCTTTTCTCTAAATGCTTTGGTTCTGTATTTGAGAATTTCACTAATGTTCCTGTTTGCACTGGTTCATCGAGCAGGAACTGTAACACAGTCGATAATTTAAGCCACATATTGGTGGGTAGAGATACAATTCTAAAAAAAATCAACAATTTAGATTCAAACAAAGGTCCTGGTCCTGATGAAATACCCGTCAAGCTTGTTAAGGCTTGTGCTAAGGAACTTAGTGTGCCCTTACTAATAATATTCAATAAATCACTTCAGTCTGGTAGATTTCCCACTATTTGGAAGTTGGCTCATGTTATACCTATATTTAAGTCAGGTGATAAGAGCGACTGCGCTAATTATAGGCCCATCAGCATTCTGTCGTGTTTTGCTAAGCTTTTTGAATCTGTTGTGTATGACGTCCTCTACAGTCACATTAAACCTAGTCTGCATCCTCAGCAGCACGGATTTGTACCTAATAGGTCCACGACGTCTAATCTACTTGAGTATAAAAACTATTTATGTAATGCTTTTGCCAAACGCTTACAGGTAGACTCTATTTATACTGATTTCGCAAAAGCATTTGACAAGGTAAATCATGTTGTGCTCTGTAATAAACTCGCAGGTTTTGGCATTCATGGTTCTTTGCTTCGCTGGATCCAATCTTATTTGAGTCGCAGGAGTCAACTAGTCGCAGTAAAGGGTCACCTCTCTGAGCCAGTGATGGTCACGTCAGGAGTGCCGCAAGGAAGCCATTTGGGACCCTTACTTTTCATCATATTTATCAACGACTTAATAGAGTCACTCACTAGCCCATGTCTACTTTACGCTGATGACCTTAAGATGTTTAGCACAGTAATTAACAGAACTGATGCGCTTCGCTTACAAAATGATCTAAACACTCTCTCAGTGTGGTGTGACCAGAATTACATGCAGCTCAATGTTAGTAAATGCTTTGTAATCAGTTTCACTACGAAGACATGCAAATTCCTTTTTGACTACTCCATTAAAGGAAACGTTCTCTCACGCAAATACATCGCCAAAGATCTGGGTATCCTTTTCGATGATAAGCTGACGTTTCGCAATCACTATGATCATATCATAGAACGCAGTTCACGATTACTCGGTTTTATTTCAAGGTCCCCGAAACACTTTCAAAACCCTAAAAGCTTCTTGTATCTGTATTACAGTCTCATACGCAGCGTACTTGAGTATAATTCATCAATTTGGTCTCCTTTTTATAATGTTCATAGTGACAGGATTGAACGCATTCAGAGGCGCTGCTTGAATATCCTCAGCTACCGGGCAGGCATTGGCCGTAAACTTACGTCCTATAGTGAACGGTTGAAACATTTTCATGTGACTCCTCTTTACGTGCGTCGTAGATATAGTGACTTCACCTTGTTGTACAAAATCATTCACTCATATATCGACTCCCCTTTACTTCTTTCCCTTTTGAATTTTAATACTCGGTTTAGGACCCGTAATCGTAATTATAATATTTTCACTTTACGAGTTTTCTCTAACAATACATCTTATTATAACCCGATAGTCAGAATGTGTCGCCAATACAATGATATACTTGTCTCCAACAGAGAAATTGATATATTTCACCTGGAGTTGTATCCATTTCAGAGGCAGATAAAAATCATACTACGGTTTAACAGTTAATCAATTATTTATTTTTTATGTTAATTTGATGATTTCACGAAATATTAATTTATTAATTAAGTAATTTAAAATGTGTATGTTATCAGTGTTTAACGTTTTGTTCACAAAACGTTAGTACCTAAATGAAATATTTTGAAATCGATAATTTCTTTGAAGTTGTAGCTAAGGCTTAATAATGATACCATTGTATTAATTACTAAAATTATTATCTATTATTTATATCTATAATAATGTATAACTAACTCTCTAGCGTATTTTTGTATAATCAATAAATTATAATGCAATTAGGCATACATAGTTTTGGAATGTAATTTAGAACAATAATAATAATTTTCTTAATATTTGTAGCTGTACAGATTGCATTCTGTTTTGTGTGCTATTAAATAAATAAATAAATAAACCGGCTAGCTAATTACGTAACTCGCAACAAGTTTGCAACAGGCGTAAATTTCGCAATCATTGCTGTCAAACGTCACTTTGGCAGAAGAGAAAGCGATCGAGCGCTAGATCACCGTCTGTCGGACAATCGATGAATTAAAAAGTGGATTATTTTGTTTCCATCTATTGCTGTTCTGTTGCTAGTGGCGCTAGTATCAAAGGCCAAAGTGAATTCAGCGACAGGCAAGCAACAGGCGGGCGACTGTGACCGATTGCTGTTTGCTGTCGCTTTCCTACTGCTGTGGCTTCGCTACTGCTGTTGCTTTGCTGTTGTAATTTTTACATCATAGGGGTGCGGTTAGAATGAAACGCACATAGATTGCTTATAATACTGGGATCAACATATGATACTTTTTATCCCGGTAAATTGAGAAATTACCCGCGGGAATACGAGTTAATGGCGAGTGAAACCGCGGGCCGTCTCCAGTTCATAATAATTCATACCTACTTCATTATTTTGCGTGAATGTACATCGAAGGACAGTGATACAGTATATTTTTCTATGATAACGTAAACAAGTTACTCACCAGTCCAAAATTCTTCCGACGAACGGTGAGATAAGTGTGACATTCGCCTCTGCGCATGCAATAGCTTGGTACATCGAGAATAGCAATGTCAGATTGCAGTGAATACCATGTTTCTTTTCTAGCTCCCTGGAATTGTAAAATGATAAAAATTAATAATACATTAGAGTGTAAAGTATTAGGTAATAACAGTATTACTAAGAAAAGGTTTACTATATTATGTGCTGTTTGCTGCAAAATAGCACTTGTGCATATTGTCGGAAAAATCAGTAGCGTCAAAATCTTTTCTTTTGTAGTTAAATGATTACTTCTAGATAAGACACACTATCTGCGCCCCGCTGCTTCACTCGCGAATATAAGTGTTACATGTGTAAATCCAACGTATATGCTAGCTACCGCCATTCCTAGTTTCATACGTCCAGCCGTTTCAGTGTGAAAGCGTAACTAACAACTAACAAATTTTCTAATTTTTCCATTAATGTGTAAACAATTTTTGACTCCCATTTCCTGTATAATATTGATTAGAATTAAAAGCTAGATGCCCGATATATTTGAGACTCTTTTAAATCCATAAAGATTAGTGAAATAGGTAAAAAAAAATGCTTAATTTTTGTGTGTTAGGTACGTATGTAGTATCTTTTGTATGTATTTTGGTGTGGAATAAAGTATTCTTCTATTCTATTCTATTCTTAATCACACACTTTATTTAATTACATTTTTTAAAAGTAGAAATATTATAATTATGTAATCAATTTTGTTTGTAACATCATACTACGTAAGTACAATTTCCATTTCAAATTAAACCATGTCATACTATTTTTTTAATGTAAATTAATTACGTGACGAGCTAGTCATTCACTATTGCAGTGTCAATCAGAACTCTAAACTAAAGTTTCGCGTGTCATCCTGTGACATCACACAGTCTAGTGATAATTACTAAGACTGTGTGATCAGATCATAAAGTGTCATTTGTCCAGTAACTTCACTAGCTGCAATGCCCTTCAAACCGGATCACAGCAGTATACTTACCTATTGGTTGACTAGGAAACTCCAAAGAAGTCACAGAATGAGCATATAGCAACCTTTTCCCATGTATGTCGTGTCTGTATGTCTTTTAGTTCATTTTATGAAAGTTGAAGTATGTATCTTACCTTGCAGCTTGAATCCCTTCCCATGTAGAAGCAAGCTTGATCAAGATGCGTTCCTTCTTGATGCCATGTTCAGCAAACATGCTGATAAGTTTGATGGCCTTGGATATGCTTGCATCTTTGTCAAAAGATAACCTGAAAAAATAACAGATTATACATAGAAATTTTGAAAGCTTGGTCTTGACTACAGTCAGTTTATCACATTTGGAAATTCATGTAAGGGGTCAGGGTAATATGATAAAATTAGGGAGGGGTGCAGATGATAAAATTAATATAAAATAATAAAGATCTCAAATAAGATTAGAGATAAGATAAGATAAGATTTGTTTCCAAAAGTGTAAATTTCCTTAGAGTATACATAGTAAACTTCTGAGTTGCTGATGTTTCAGGGTGACAGTGCAATGACACGCAAAATGTGCACTTTATAATTTAATTTTAGTCGAGTTCCAACTAACACCCTAACTGTAATAGGCGGCCGTGGCGCTTAGCATCAGGCGAACGAGTAGCTAGTCACATTAAAAAAAACGAAATAACAAAATTTTGTTAGTCCATATACAAAAACGGCAAAGATCGGCAACGCATCATCAGCACCCCTGGTGTTGCAGATAAATTAATAATCTGTCTGTCAGATGTTCATAATATCATAACATATAAATGCATCAGTATTACCTTGCATCAACTTCAACTGATACTCTTCCAGGGATGATCTTTAGTATCTCACATCCAAACAGTACACTCAGCATATCCAGTGTTTCAGCTACTTGTTCTTCAATTGTGCTGAAAAGTTACTTGATAAATCAGTTTCCATTAAATTGTAAAATAAGGTAAATGTAAATAGTATTAGGTATACATTATAGTGGTTAAGAGACAAGTTATGAGTGACTATTGTTTGAATATGCATTAGTTTAGATAAGAGATGTTACAGCAATAAATTAATGTTTATATAAATAAAATAATAATGATAGTTTAGTCATATATTATGTGGTGTATAATAACAATAACTGGAATAAAAAATATGTCTAAGCTATGCTTCATTTGTTTAAGTTAAATAGTAGTAAAAACTTTCTTAAAGTTCTTTTATGTAGTTGTTTCCAGTAATCTTCTTACCTGCCATTATCCTTTCCATATTTGATAGCCTTATCTAAGATATGTTGGTATTGCTCCATCGCTGCTGCTGACAGAATCAGGCTGGGGTTTGTAGTTGCGTCTGTAGGCTTGTACTCTTTCATAGCTGCAATAAAGAGTTTCTTTGTAAAAGGTAGCAAAATCAGATTATTAATACATTCTCAATCCTAAGAATCGGTTCTAATTATTATTGCTTGGTATTATTTCTGAATATTAATATTATGAAACTAGCTGACCCGCCCTGGCTTCGCACGGGTTATTTAGTTTTACACCTTATCTCAGTCTAAAGGAAGAGAGAAGAAAGAGGGAAAAAGATGAATGGATGAAACGGTGCACGGAGGCAGGTGCTGGGCACACCTGTTTCACTCAATGTTTGTCCACTCGGGACAAACATTTGTGTGATGAACATATGTGTTTGTTTTGTGTCTGGGTGTTATATTGTATTCTATGTATTTACAAACAAAAAGTATCTAAGTATTCTCAATCAATCAATCAATCAAATATTTTTATTGACATAATTTTAGGTACAAAAATTATTTAAATGAAGCCTCCAGTCCCCGAACTAGTTGAGAACTGTGTTTCGGGGTCCGGCGTCTTCTCCTATAATGAGGCACTTTGGTTGTCAATAATAACAATTAATTAATAATGTTTACATACAAACTAATTAATATAACTATTCTATCAGTTATCTGGTTCCCATAGTACAAGCTATGCTTAGTTTAGGCATATGTGTAATAAATACTAATAGTGGGTCAACTCTTTTGTTATATCGAAAAATACCTACAAGATCGTCTCGACGTCTAGTCCCTAAAAATAAGCAAGGGTTGATAGAAAAACATTTTTTTTAGATATTAATTTTGTGTTTCGTAATAATTTATTTTTGGTACAGTTGCTCGTACAGCAACTCTTATCACACTGCTTTTAGGTTCATAATCCAAGATATTACGGACGCGTGATTTTACTCCACATTACTGCACTAGTGTGTTATGATGATATTTCGATTCAGTTAAGTTCTCAGTATCTCACTGCAAGTTATACGTAGACTACGCAGCATCATCATCATCATCAGCTTGAAGACGCCCACTGCTGAACATAGGACTCCCCACAGAGCGCCACTTTGAGCGGCTGCTCTCCTGCATCTATCGGCTCCCCGCGGTTTTCACCAGATTCTACGAGCGATGTGGCTTGCCTATTGCCATTTCAACTTGCTAATTCTCAGAGCTATATCTAGCTCCTCCTTACGGATCTTACTTCGCAAGGAAACACCGAGCACAGCTCTCTCCATAGCTCGCTGCGCGACATCGAGCTTAGGTACTAATGAGGCCAATAGTAAGAGACCACGTCTCAGTTCCATAAGTCATCACTGGCAACACACACTGATTGAAAACCTTCGTTATATATTATACCTATTCATATTTTGGACGAAAAGATAGGTCGAAGAATTCTTCTTCTATACACTTAATACATTCAATATACATATAATAGAAGAATTCTTAATTTATAGATTCATTTATAAAATCGGTACATAACTACATACACATTTTCTTCAATAAATAAATTGTAGGTAGGTAAGAGGTACGTACTTTCTAAGTAAACATTGAATTTTATCAAATTGCAACTTATTCTGCGTACGCGACACGCCTGAACGGGCGTACCCCAACGCAAGCAAGTCGGTGGGTACTACCGCAGACGTCGCGGGCAGGGGGGGACCTCCGCTCTCCTTCATACCGCACCCCATCGTTGCTCCGTCTAGCCGCCGAGTTGACTCACTATTAGTATTTATTACACATATGGTTTAGGGCTAGATGGCGCTGTGTGAAATGTCCACACATATTTATTTTATTTTTATTTATATATATAGTAATTAGCTACACTTGCGAAAAATAACCATGCCATTTTTTTCGACTCGAGTCAACTGTTTTTTCTATACACATCTGTCAGACTCATTCACATCAAAATGTCCACATCATATAGTGGCCAAAAAAAGTGGTGCACTTGACACATAATCAAGTTCTCTCTATGCTTTTAGTCTATACTCTAAGGGCATGAATGTAATTTGATTGCAACCAATTGAAACTGACATTTGTATGGATTTGACAGTGCCATTAAGCAGATTATGTGCTGTTACCTTAAAGTATAGACTAAAAGCAAAGAGGGATCATCAAAACGATAGTATATTTGTACTGCTCACATGTACCGCTACGTCAATGGCGAAGGAAAGAAACAAACGTATAGTAATTAGCTACACTTGCGAAATGTCACCGTACCTTTTTTTCGACTCGAGTCAACTGTTTTTTCTATACAAATCTGTCAGACTCATTTACATGAAAGTGTCCACTTCATATAAAGTGTCCAAAAAAGTGGTACGCTTGACAGATAATGACGTTCTCTCTATGCTTTTAGTTTATACTCTAAGGCTGTTACCAGAGATTACTAGATAATTATGTACTATAGGGGCCCCAAAACCCAAAACGAACGCAAAATAACCAAATTCGGTTTGTTATCTCAAATGTCAAAAAAAAAATTGCCGGAATTTTACATTACACACGTAAACTTACGTCTTCCTTCTCACTTCTCCGTGCTATATCATTACGCCTACAATTTTCACAATAAAAAGCAATAATTTTTACATAACCGCGCCGAAAATTATACGTCAATCTCTAATGTCAGAAAACGATCACTTTTAACCACCTTTTAGAAAAAGCGCGGGAAACCTTCGTTCGCGGCGGTCGTAGTTTTTAATTAAAAATTTTCAATTTTAATTTTACGTGATTAAAGTGATCAGTTGAGTAGTAAATTGTATATATTTTAGTTCTGTAGTGTATATTATCTGTTTATTAGTGTAAATAACTCTTCGGTAAGTTCTTTTTTGCTGTTTTTCGACCATGAATGAACCACCGGACCCAGGGGGCACTGTTCCCTCTGTTGGTTGTAATGTAACCATTGCATCCAATGAATCTGGTATGGAAACTGATAGCTCTATTAATAATAGGGCATTTAAGCGAAGCCGTCTTAGTAAAGTCTGTAAGCATTGTAATAAACGCAGGAGGAAGCATAACACTGAACTCAAATCCACAGATTGTCATTGTGTAGAAAACGAATCTGTTGTAGAGAAACCTAATCTTACTCCTGAAATATCAGTAAATACAGTTGATACCCCACGTCCCACCCCAGTAGCCAGAGATTTATATGAATCTACTGACAGTGGCCCGTATGTTGTACATATTCAAAGGGAACAATCTGCCCCCAATGATGGCACAGTACTTCACCCCATTGCTTTCGGTAAGTTCTTAAAGAAACATTCGATCGAAAATATTGTGAATGGTAGCTTAAAGAGAATCGGACGAAACAGGATAACCATAGCTTTCTCTAACTACTTGAATGCTAACTCTTTCCTTAAACACAGTAGCTTAGCATCAAACAACTTAAGAGCATTCATTCCATCCTTTAACGTAACTCGCATGGGTTTAGTTCGGGGCGTGCCTAATGAATGGACACCAGAAGAGGTTATTGAAAACATCAATGTACCAATTGGATGTGGTAAAATTCTAAAAGTGAGACGGCTTAACTATAAAGTAATTGTTAATGGTGAATCTATATGGAAACCATCCCAAACAGTTGTACTTATTTTTGATGGTCAAGTTTTGCCCAAGCGCATTTTTATGTGTTATAATGCCTTACCGGTGGAGCTTTACACTTATCCTACAATTCAATGCTATAATTGTTGCCGCTTTGGGCATACAAAGAGTCAATGCAGGTCCAAACCGCGTTGTTTCAAATGTGGTCAAGACCATTCCGGTGATACTTGTAATATTGAAGAAGATTGTGGCACGTGTTGTTCATGTTCAGGATCTCACTATGCCAATAGCAAAACATGCCCAGAATTTGTTCGTCAGAAACACATAAAGATAACAATGGCTGAAAACTGTTTGTCCTATTTTGAGGCTTCCAAACTACATCCTCCAGTTTCAAAATCATTTGCCGAAGTAATCACAAACACCAAACCATTGACACAGAAGTACTCTATTCCTGTCACCTCACAAGCTCTTAAACCAGGTTCCACAACATCATATAAAAAAACAGTTTTCAAAAAACCTTGGTCTACTCCTGTTCTTTCTAAAGGTATAACCAATACGCCCATAATGAGCTCATAAAGGAGTATGATGCTCCTTTACCTTCTAATGGATGTGCCCTTAAACAGAATACTTCGTCTAATGAAACCAAGCAACAGTCAGTTGCTGATATTATCATTGCTTTAATAAATCTACTTTCCCAAACCAAACATATAGAACCGTCCAACGTTGCCCCAGTAATTGCAGCGATTTCAAATTTATCGGTCCAATATGGATCAAGCCAAGGTAGTTCAGTGGAACTGCCGAAGCATAATTAGTAAAAAAAGCGATATCATTTATCTTTTGAATAAATTTAAACCAAATGTCTTAGGCCTCTCTGAGACATGGCTAAAACCTGATTCTGTTTTTCAGATCAGGGGATACTCATGTCTCAGAGAGGACAGACAAGATGGGTATGGCGGTGTCGCCATACTGATAAAGAATTCTCTTTCTTTTAACCTTATTTCTCTTCCCCAACATAGTAGTGATTATTCTGTTATTGCTGCTTCAGTTGCTGGTGTTTGTTATGTTTCCATCTATATTCCTAGGCCTTCAGTATCCATTTTTAATGAATTTAACTCTTTTCTTTCTTTACTTCCTAAACCTTTTATGATTTTAGGAGATTTTAATTCTCAGCACCAATCTTGGGGTAGTTCTATTTCCAGTTGCCATGGGGAAGATCTGTTGGGAATAATTGATTATCACAATTTATGTGTATTAAATACGGGATCTCCAACCCGACGTACCAACCCAAATGAAAGCACTAGTGTTATAGATTTATCAATTTGTACTCCAAATTTAGCATCTGAATTGTCTTGGTATACTTTTTCATCCACATTTGGAAGTGATCATTTTCCTATAATTATTAACTCTCCAAATAAATCTCCACCCCAGATTCGGAAACCTCGCCTTAAGTATAAAATCAATAATCTTAACTGGGATAAATTTAAGGAAAGCGTTGAATGTCAATTTTCTTCTTTGCCTGAAATTTCTGAAGGTGACTGTAATAGCTGTAATGAAGCATTAACGAAGGCAATCTTGGCAGCTGCAGATCAGGTATTCCCTCTTAAGAATTCAGCAACGGATAATATTCCATCTCCACCCTGGTGGGATAATGATTGTACTCAAGCTGTAAGAAAAAGAAAACTAGCTGAAGAGAATTACAATGAAAATATGACTGAAGACAACTTTGAAATTCTTTGTGATACAATAACTAGCACTAAGAAATTTCTTAGGGACAAAAAGTTTGCGGGTTGGGAACGATTCTGCAATTCTATCTGTCCAAATACACACCCGTCCATTGTTTGGAGTAACATCAGACGCTTTAAAGCAGGTATGTCTATCACTAATCATTCTTCATTACCATCTTCAATGGGTAACTTGTATATGGACAATCTGGCCTCACCATCTGTTGCACCCTCACTAGAGACAATGCTAGTTCCATTATTTCCAGAAATAAATCCAGAACCAAGTCTTAATTCTGAGTTCTCATTAAATGAATTGAAAGGTGTTCTCTCAGACTTACGTGATTCGGCACCAGGTGAAGATGGTATTCCATACTCATTTTTATGTAATTTAAGTGAAAATACTGTTCTGTATTACCTAAAACTAATTAACAGTGTGATGATGTCTGGCGAAGTCCCAAATTCTTGGAAGTCTCAAATAGTGATACCAATTTTAAAGCCTAATAAACCACCTTCATCCATATCATCATACCGTCCCATAGCACTTTCGTCAGTATTAGCTAAAATTTCAGAACACTTAATTAAAAACCGATTAGAATGGCATGTTGAGAGTCGTAATTTGCTTTCTAGCTCTCAGTATGGTTTTCGTAGGGGAAGAAGCACTTTAGATAGCCTCAGCATTTTTGTAATGGATGTCCGTTTATCCTTTACCAGCAAAGGATTCGTTGTTGCGGCATTTTTAGACATCAACTCTGCATATGACAGTGTACTTTTACCAATCTTAAGAGAAAAGTTGATATTATTACATGTTCCTCCATTGCTTTGTAACTTTATTCTTAATATGCTTTACGGCAGAACAGTGAAGTTAGATAATTCGGATGAAATGAGGTATGTATGGCACGGCTTACCACAGGGCTCGGTCATCAGCCCATTACTTTACAATATTTATACTCATGATCTTGACAAAGTACGTCTAACGTCGTCTTACGTAGTAAGTAAGTCTTGTTTGGGAGGCGTTATCTTTACAGCATTTGTGTTGATGTAACTTGACCGTGCTGGTTGGGATAATTCTTAAGAATTTCTCAATAGATGGCGCTGCCAACCCCGTAAGTTGGTTGTAAAAAGGTGAAGGATAAATTCGGACACGAGACCACTTGTCACGGTAGCTTAAGTAAAGCATGTCCCGGCTTTAGGGACGGATGGATGCGGGTTCAAGTCCCGCTCGTGATTCAAATTTTTCCTTTACAAATTAATCTTGACAAAGTAATTAGCAAGCCTGTTAATGTTCTTCAATATGCAGATGATCTTCTTCTTTATTGTTCAGATAGCTCTATTGAAAAAGCCTGTTCAAATGTATCAATTGCTTTAAATAACTTAAAGTCTTGGATGGACAACAATGGTCTTCAGCTTTCAGTAAATAAAAGTAACGTAGTTGTGTTTTCAAGACAGCGCAACATTTCCGTTCCTCATATTTTTTATGATGGCGAGCCAATTCCTGTTCAGAAAGAGCAAAAATTCCTAGGGTTGGTTTTAGACACCAAACTTACATTTTTACCACATTGTGAATATATTGCAACTAAATGTGAACGACTTCTCAATATTCTTCGATGTCTCTCGGGCGTCTGGCGGGGTGCACATCCGTCTTCTTTGAAGCTCGTCTACAACGCTTTGGTAAGAAGCGTCATAGATTATGGCTCTTTTCTATTAGAGCCTTGTAGCGTTGCTGGCATAAAGAAATTGGATGCAATCCAGGCAAAGGCTTTGAGAATAGTTACTGGAGCTATGAAGTCAAGTCCTATAAATGCATTACAGGTCGAATGCGCTGATCCTCCACTTCAATTACGTCGACAGTACCTATCTGATAAATTCCTTTTCCGTTCACTCCGATTTTCTAATCATCCCATATTCGCTAAATTACAGTTATTATCTGAACATATAACGTCACGTTCTGATTATTGGTCACACAAATCTCCACCTTGTTTAATTAATAGCTGGCACAAGTTTATGAACTTGCAGGCACCTACTCATAGAAGCGGTAGTCTATCCCTTTTCAAAGTTAACTATCAATGTCTGATTCAGTCTCCTAACATTACTTATAATATTGGCATTGACAAAGAAGATCCCAATGCTAATTTCCATTTCAATTCCATAGTTGATGATAAATGGAATGGATGGCATCAATTGTATAGCGATGCATCGAAACATACATCAGCCGATTTTGTTGGTGTAGGGGTTTATCACCCTCAGTATAATATTGTACAGAAAATTAAATTCCCTCCGGAGACATCCGCTTTCACGGGCGAATGCTTTGGAATCTTGAAGGCATTGGAGTATATCCTACTAATGAAACTACCTAGAACTGTAATTTTCTCTGACTCTCTTAGCGCCCTGCAATCATTAGCGAAATTCCCATTTAAACCTCAATCGCATATTCCTACCATTATAGAGGCAAGGCACAAATTACACCAATGCACGCTTTTTGGCTATACTGTTTCGTTTACATGGATTCCTAGTCATTGCGGTATTAAAGGCAATGAAAAAGCTGATCGGTTAGCAAACGAAGCCGTCATAAGTGGAGATATTGTTCCTTTTGTTAACTACTATCATGATTTATCAACTTTGCCAAAAGTTTTTCTCAATGAATCCTGGAGTAGTCTATGGACCAGAAGTGCACAACATAAGGGCAAGCACTATTATCAGATTCAACCAAATATAATTACCAAACCATGGTTCTCTGGTTTGAAAGTACGCAAGATGGTTTTGTCAATATTAATAAGAATGCGTTTAGGGCATGTTTGCAGTCCAGCACACCTTGCTAGACTTAAAATAATAGATTCTCCATCCTGTGTATGTGGGGAGGATGTGGGGGATTTAAATCACATATTTCTCTCCTGCCCGCAAAATGATCGAACTACATTATTCACGACATTGGCTTCCCTTAAAATTCCTTTCCCTACCAGTATTATTACTCTTCTTCATAATGCAGACCCTGATATTTATATGGCAATAGCTGAATATATCATTAGTAACGATTTAAAACTGTAAATATGTACATATTGTATTAGTAAGTGTATCTATTTTTATTTTTTGCCTTATTATCTTAATTACCTACTCCTTTTTTATCCTTTGAACCACTTTCCTGATCCTTTAGTCCCTAATTGTATATAATCCGTTTTCCTCGTTGTTTTTAAGAAATATTCCTATGGTTTCCCCGTTTTAAACAACAGTAAAACACAAACATAAATTCAATAAAGCACCTCCTCCATTAAACATGAAGCTGAAGTTGTCAAGAAGTTATATTAGTCAGAAAAATGAAACTGAAGAATAAAACGGACACTGGCAAATGCACAAGACGTGCGACGCCATTATTCCTCGTATGAGGAAAGAAAAAAAAAAAAAAAAGAAAAAAACCACCTTTTAACCTACCTCCGCAGGTGCGTCAAAATTGGCAGTTCACAATGGCATTTTTAACTGTTTTTGAGCTATTGGAACGATGAACGAAAATGGTTAAAAATGCAATTTTTGCTCACACATTCCCAAAACAAACGGTGAATATGACCATTTTTGTCATTTTTAACTGTTAATTTTGCCACCAGTAGGCTATTCAAACGCAGGTTCTGTACATAAATTACTATGAAATTATAGAAATTTCACCTAATTACATTGCTATCAGCCTCCCTTGATTTATAACCAATTCAAACTAACACTTGTATAAATTTTAGTTTGCATACACTGTTTATAGTTTATCTGCATAGTTGCAAAAGAAACAGATAACATTATGAATTAAATAATATAACTAACCTCCCCCGCCCCCCCCTTTTTGCAGCAAACATATAGTGTTTTAGTTATAATTTTTTTCTGTTTTTTTTCCCTCACTTTTGCTGTCACGAACTACTCTGATTGATGAATCGTGTAGGGGAGGTGCTGGTGAACCTAGTGATCTGCGTTTCATAGTTTCTAGCGCTTCGCCGGCCGCTGCCGCGGCACGCTCGCTAGCTCGCTCGGCTCACGCGTTGTGTTGTCGCAAGTTCAACCTAACCTAACCTAGTGATCTGTGTAACGAGACTTTTTAGCTCCACTTTGCTTTGCTACCTACCTTCCTTTAGAGCAGGAGGTTTTCATAATGGAAATTAATAATAATACAAATATAAGTCATATTTTTTCTGATATTACATTTCGTTTCTCACATTTCTATGTATGATTTAACAACTTTGATGTTTGATTTACGCTATATCTGTCAGAATTGTAAGAATTGCATTTCATTTCACGTTCTTAGGATCTTATTTATATCGTAATTCATTCAAAACACATTTCCTCGGTCCAAAAATAGTTTAAACAGATTAGGACAAACCCCTAGAACACCTTTAAACTCACACAATCACTAAAATCAGGTACCAGATATCTATAGCCAACCCGGTTCTTACATTAAAAAAATATTAATACTCATCCTGTCGAAGGGAAGATGGAAGGGAAAGGGAAAAAGATAGGAGAAAATGTTAAATGGATGGGCCGGAGAAGGAAGTCAGGCTTTGCCTGCATCTCTTCTTCCCCTATCTTTTTCCCTTTCACTTCCCATAAACAGAGTAAAGGCGTAAAACTAATTAACCCGCGTGAAGCCAGGCCGGGTCAACTAGTATGACATAAAAGTGACATCCCAACATTAATAAATTATACTAGGTACTTAGTTTTATCTAGCAGCAAAAATGCAAACTATTATCGACTTACTACTCATGGAACAACACATGCTACTAACTACAATATTTTAGTAACTACTCCACTACAACTGCATTCAATGGACATACTTTATCGAAGATCTCAAGCTTACCCTGGAAATCCCCTGTATCAGCCACCACCGTGGAGTATTGCTTTAATTGGTCGAGAGCACTCATTTTGGACTTCTTCGTTTGGGGTTCTCCACTCATACTGACTTTGTAGCCTGCAACAGAGCGTATTAAGTAGAGCGTGAATATATTTTATGTAACGTCATGCAACCGGCTGAAGGTGACCTTACAATTTGAGCTTGTAACTTGTTTGTTTGTAGGGAGACCGGAGAGATAACCTCTCTTTGTAATATAAAGGAATTAATTTATAGTAATACTGTTCAGCAATGACAAATATACGTGATGTTTACATATTTTTGTATACCTATACTTTTTCTATACCTGTAACTAGATTATGGAGACGAAATTTATTAAAAATCGCGTGAAACCATGAAATGCTTTCACCAAAGAGTATATATACAAAGCACAGAATACTAAAATATTAACACAACGTGATTTTCGGTTTATAAAAAGGTACTCTGTGAACGTGATACAACGCTTCGCTAGGCCCCACAGAATTCCCACTAGTAGAAATCTATTTCGCGTGGCCGCCTAGTTGTTTCTTGCTCCCACACGAGGTGCTGCCTGAATAAGAACGTCTCCCAAAATTTTGGGTAGATAATGGGTGATTTCGTTAGTTCTATCTATAGAGTAATTTACCTTGATACCTAGAATTTATGTTTTACCAGTGTTCACTGCTTCTTTATTGTAAAAACTAAAATGTAAGGTCAGGTGGGGTAAGTGAAACGAAGGAGTACCTAAGTGAAACCCTATCGTAATCAATAAATCACGCAGTTTAGCTCTATGCTATGTGGCGAAATGGTTTCAATGCTCTAGCACACGCGTCACACAATCTTTCTGCTAGCTCATAATTTAAAAAGAAATCAGTTATCTCTAAGTTTACAAAACACAAGTCGGCTGATGCCATGAAGCAATAAAGTAGTGTATATGTACATTTTTACACGAAAATAATGCATGAAACGGCACGTAATAAGGGGTTAGCATTTGCAGACACAGATGACACAGGTAATAAAATCAATCAAATACCTACATCATTACAAATGTCTATGTAAATGTCCGATGGGCGAAAATCACGTATTTCACATTTTTAACAGGGCAACAATTTATATTTTACCTACTCTTTGGTACAAAGTTCTCTGTCTATGATTATGTAGTCTATGGCGTAATGGCTAAGAAGTAATTTGTTTTTTTGTGTTGCGGTAAAGCAAATAATTAATTTAAACTCTCAAACTCTCTCATTTCTTCTTATTTATTCAAAAGGTTATGGGCGCAGCCCATATACCTTATTGAAAGAGAGATTTGAGACAGTATCTGCGGTCAAGCAGGGAAACTGGTCAAGCAGCGGCGAGGTGAAGTCGCCGGAAAAAACAAAAGAAAATGGACGCTGAAAATTTTTCCTCGATGTCGAGCAATTCAGGTGTGCGGTTGGAAGGCACAGAAAATTGGAGCAGTTGGAAATTTCAACTAAAAGTTTTACTAAAAGCTATAAATGCATACGACATTGTCGACGGCTCCCGCCCATGTCAGAAACAGGGCGAAGAAACAAAAGAATGGCAAAATCTGGATGCGAAGGCACAGGGGGTGATAGTAATTAGACTAGCCCCAAAGGTGATGCTTCAAGTGCAGAATTGTGAGACGGCGAAAGAAATTTTGGACAAACTTTGACTCGTGCTCACAGATTCGGGCCCAAAAAACCAAAAACCTAACGACGCAAGTGCGCGAGGTGAGGCGTGAGGCGAGGCTTCAGTGCCCATTCACACATCATAATTATATACTTTACTCTATCTAGTTTGTGTTGTGCTTGTGTGCATGCATTCATACGACGCGCCTTGCCTTGCACCACGCCTCGCGCGAGGGATATCTACACAGAATTCCCACTAGTAGAAATCTATTTCGCGCGGCCGCCTAGTTGTTTCTTGCTCCCACACAAGGCGCTGCCTGAATAAGAACGTCTCCCAAAATTTTGGGTAGATAATGGGTGATTTCGTTAGCTCATCTATAGAGTAATTTACCTTGATACCTAGAATTTATGTTTTACCAGTGTTCACTGCTTCTTTATTGTAAAAACTAAAATGTAAGGTCAGGTGGGGTAAGTGAAACGAAGGAGTACCTAAGTGAAACCCTATCGTAATCAATAAATCACGCAGTTTAGCTCTATGCTATGTGACTAATTGGTTTCAATGCTCTAGCACACGCGTCACACAATCTTTCTGCTAGGTCATAAAATAAAAAGAAATCAGCTATCTTTAAGTTTACAAAACCCAAGTCGGCTGATGCCATGAAGCAATTTAATAGTGTTTATGTACATTTTTACACGAAAATAATGCATGAAACGGCGCGTAATGTGGGGTTAGTATTTGCAGTCACAGACGACACAGGTAATAAAATCAATTAAATACCTATTACATTACAAATGTCATTGTAAAACGTCCCATGGGCGAAAATCACGTATTTCACATCAACAGATAGAAAACGTCTAGTGCTGAACACAGGCATACCCAAAAAAACGCAATTTTAGACGCTGATTATAGGGAGGTTTGCCATAATCACCTCGCTTAGCAAGTAGCTTGTCATCGCAGAAGATAATAATGTACCAAGGAGAATGCTACTGCCCATTCTCTGGATAGTCCCTTAGTCTGCTCTTATACGGCACCCAAAGAAAGAGATGGAGATTCTGCGCTAATAAAGTGATACCTGGCAGCTATTATTATATAAGTAGGTACCTAATATAATTACTGTGGGTAACAGATAATAAGAACAAAACTAAAAAAAAAAGAAAAAAAAAGTCAAACGCTAATGTCAACCTACCATCAGAATATTGAATCGGAACGTTTCTGTCAAAACCGTGAACCATTTTTAAAGTGATGTTTCATTCACACAAATTGAGTTTTTTAAGAATTATTTTCTTGAAAAGTATTTATTGCCGTCATTTGCCATTTCAGATAAAGGCTTTCTATGTGTAAAAAGAATTAGCGTCCTAGCAGAATTCACAAAGTGGATAGATGTGCAGGTATATTTCACTTACCCCACCTGACCTTAAATATAAAATGATATATTTTACTCAATTAAATCAAGCAAATAATTAGGTAATACACCTACAAAAGGGTTTTTCCGACTTATAAACATTGGCAAATCAACATGGTACCTAGCTGGTTTTATGGGAAATTAAAAATCATAAACTGGCAGTTACTTGACAATGAAATTTTTTGGTTAGGTATGGTTATTTTATCCATTAATTAATCATTTAGCTGTTTTTCTGTTTAGCTGAGGACTTGTTATTACATGAAATGTAACGCTGTATTTATATTTTTCACAATAAACACTTCTAAAAAGGGAAAATAGACAAAATAATGGCTACTTACTTGTGAAATGTTATTCCTTCATATTTACGCCTCAGTGCGACTTCTGTTGCTTAAAATGCTGCAACCACCCACTGCGCACACATTATTTCTCAAATATTGATTGCCTAGATCACCATTTAAATAGGATTATTTCACAAAAAACAACAGTTTCAAAAAATTGTTAACCTGTTTGGCTTAGATCAAACGAAGCCAAATAAAAAAACCCGGTAACGGTGACAAGGACCAAAGATATTACGTTCGTCTTTTTTTGCTTAGTACCGAATGTATAGCGCTCTCCTTGTTGTCCATGAATGACGTCATATACTACGGTTCTACTCGTAGATATTCAAAGGATATCTATTTTCTTTTAATCTGTGGGAACAGTCTATGGTATTATTTCCATAGACAATGAGAAGAACAGTAATACTCTATAAAACTGAAATATACTATTTTGTAATAAATTACCACAGAATTCACACTAGTGGGAGTTCTGTGCAGGGAAGGCTGTGACCATCTGTACATTGCAGAGTCTGCCCTAAATAGGCTAAAAATCTGCTTCTCCCAGAAATATGCCTCGTCTTGTAATAGTACTCATCATCATCATCATCATCATTAACAGCCTGAAGACATCCACTGCTGAACATAGGCCTCCCCCAGAGCACGCCACCTTGAGCGGCTGCTCGCCTCCTGCATCCATCGGCTCCCCGCGGCTTTCACCAGGTCGTCGGTCCACCGAGTGGGGGGCCGGCCCACGCTGCGTCTTCCGGTTCGTGGTCGCCACTCGAGAACCTTTCTTCCCCATCGGTTGTCAGTTCTACGAGCGAGTAATAGTACTAATACAAGGGAAATACTAGAAATATTTTTCGTTAGTATTTACTTATATTTATTTTAAAATATCAAGGAATTATTGAATAGGAACCAGCTTGTAATCTGCTAGTAATTTAAATAAACCCCTTAATCATAGAGTTCAACGAATCCCAGAATAAGGACTAAGGTTTAAGATAAAAGGTCCTACAAGTGGCCGACCTTCGCTGTGTCTTCCGGTTCGTGATCGCCACTCGAGAACCTTTCTACCCCATCGGTTGCCAGTTCTATGAGCGATGTGGCCTGCCCATTGCTAATTCTAAGAGCTATATCGGTCACATTAGTTCTCCTGCGGATCTGTGTGGTAACAACGATTCCCACCAAATATCGAAGTCAATGAATTAATATTGTGTGTGTATATTTCTGTTTACTTAATTCATAATAATAAAACTTTCAATATCTGCCACAATTTTTTAATTTTTCTACTCTATCCACGCGACATTGATGAAATTGTGGCAACCCGCAGAAGCCATAACAAGAAGAAGTTGAAGTTATTCGCACAAAGAAAACGAGGCTTTGATTTTGACATTTCAATATACTATATACATGAGTTCCTGACTGTACGGTTCTGGACCCCGTACAACAACAAGAAGCGACAGGCTACAAGTACAAGCTAGCAATTGTACCAGCTACAAGAACAAGTAACTAGTTTGATATTAAGTTTATGTTATTATGTTCCTTGCTGCTCATCATTGTTAGAATTTAACGGTTAACGCTAAATTAAAATAATAAAATTAATATTTTTAGTACAATCTTGTCATACCAAAGTTGGCAACATTCTGTCACTTCTAGAAAATTCGGGTTCGACGGAGGCGCTATGCGGCGTTCTACTAGCGATTGAAAGATCATTGCGGAAATATTGAGTGATTGTCAGTTTGAGACAACGTGTTTCTTTATTTCGATTAATTCCAGAAAGTGTATCTGTGTTGTTGAAGATCCAAAGCAGTTTTGAAAAAGATTTTGGTTCACAATGGCTGCTATGTCCGTCATTGGTATTGATTTCGGTAATGAATCATGTTACATTGCTGTTGCAAAAGCAGGTGGCATCGAGACGATAGCAAATGACTACAGTCTCCGTGGTACTCCGTAAGTAATTTTTCGTTAGAGAAATGTTTTAAATTTTCAGATTCATGGTCTCCATTTTTCCAGCACTACATTCATCATTCTGTGTACCTGAGCTGTTGTCTCCAAACTTATTTTTGACGGTTTGCTTGTCATGTTCGGCACCGTATTAGGAATTTTGTCTCGTATTGTAATAAAATAATCACCCATTATATTTACATTCCTATGTTTGAATATTGATAAAGCCAGCATGTTCCTCTATGATGGTGCCAACATAGTAACCAAGTCTTCCTTCATTCAAGTGAATCTCTGTATTTTAGAGTTAGAATGAAGTGTAATTTCCATTGGAAAATTATGTTATGAAAATTATTTTTATGCAAAAGATTTATACACATCAATGTCAAGGTTCATTAACCCCAATATCTATAGTTGCTATGGATTTTTGTTGTAAAGCTATTGACTCCCTCTTGTGATGGTTTAGCATTGTCCAATGAGTGGATACTGTATGAATGCAAGTAAATTACTGATCAACTGGATTCTTACTTATGTAGGCACAAGATATGTATTTTCTTAGTCATGCTTTGAAATACTGAAAAAGCTTAGTTCTAACAGGCTATACAAGGTGTTCTCATCTGTCTACACTTTTGCTGTTATTGTTATTTTAAAACACTTCAAAAAGCAATTTATGTAATAATTGTATCTGCAACAATAATTACTTACTTTCAGATCGTGTGTGGCCTTCTCACAAAAGAATAGAATCCTAGGTGTTGCTGCAAAGAACCAGATAATTACAAATTTGAAAAACACTGTGTTTGGTTTCAAAAGACTTCTAGGCAGAAAATTCTCTGACCCTCTAGTTCAGAAAGAGTTAAAACATTTTCCATTCAAAGTAGAAGCTAAACCAGATGGTGGAATTGGAATCAGGGTCAACTATCTTGGAGAAGACAGTGTATACAGCCCTGAACAGGTAATTAAATTTAATTTAAATAGTGAGAGTAAATGGAAAATACAGGCAACACTAAATATGGTTAATTTTCTTCTATCTATGTATAATATGTATTATTATATGAATATGATATTTTTTTACCAAACTGAATACCAAACATTATTTTTGGTGCAGTGCTTACTAAACCAAATCTTCAGTCAAATTATTTGGCTAGATCTAATTTTATGTGGGGGTGATAAGTCCTGCACTGATGTCCCGTTCGGGATGTATTGTGCATAGGTACTATTTGGCTAATTTTATGAGAGCTTAGCTGTGCATTCATCTGCAATAAAACTTCAACAAAAGCTCCACTGCATTTATAATAACTTTTGATGTACAGAATTTCTATCAATATGGATCGGAACATTTCCCATGAAGTTGGGAAAGTAGTGTATCCTCTTAAATTTGGTCCCATAGAAATTTCATCAAAATCGGTTCAGTAGTGTATGTGTTATAATACTATCCAAGTATTTCTCAGTATGACATTAAGACGCTTATTTAGTTTATATTGGTTTAACCATTAATAATGTGTAAGTAACTTAAACTCGAGTATATTCTACTGTTCTGTTCTCTAATTATTACTGTAGCATTGGTGCTTCACTATCAATTTTATTAAGCTAACAACACCACAATAAAGTTTTCCCATATTTTGCAGATAACAGGCATGCTGTTTACAAAACTAAAGGACAGTGCTGCCATAGCTCTACAAACCCCCATTAATGATTGTGTCATCTCAGTGCCCAGCTACTTTACAAATGCTGAGAGAAATGCTCTGCTTGATGCTGCTGCAATTGCAGGTAAAACACAGCAATGGTAGACTTTTATTAAAAAAACTGTTTCTTTTTTAGGTAACAAACTTTCTTTTAACTTTTTTGGAGCTACAAGAACAGGAGAAGTGTTTTTTTTTTACATCATGCTTATCTGCCATTTGATCACATGTCATTTTACATAATCCTTACACATTACGCACCAAAACTATCATTTTCTTTACTGTTCCCCATTATTACCATTAGTTTAAGGTGACGGGTAGAGCCAGATAAGCAGGTCCAAATCTGTTCAAAGAAACATCAACCTTAACGTCGTAGTCTTAAATATCAATTCAGTCTGCACTTCAGCGCGGCACTTACGAAAAAGACAACGCACTAAATGACTTATTTTGTCAGTTTTTAATGAATATCTATTTTTATATAGTATTGTTCAAAGTTATTGTATTGTATATGTTTGTTGGGAATACACTAATTTATTTTTTGTAAAAATATATTGGGTAAAAGCTCAGTAAAATGGGACCATTCAAATTTTTTGAGGGAGGTTTGGGATTTTTTTCTATAGAGCTATATTTAATAATCTTGTAATGTGGTCATCACAAACGACTTAATGAAATGAATTACATGATATGTTAAATTCAGAGCTCCACATGTTCTAATTACGCCAGGAAATGTGCCAAAAAACACCTTGTTTGCTCTACCAGTTGCCGCCCCAGTAATTAAAAGTGGTGGGAATAACTTCAAAAATAGACATGATAGGTTTTATATAGATAAAATCCAAGTATGAAAAATAATTTTGACAATCATTATTTGTAATTGATTTATCATCTTTTTTTAATGGTGTTTCAGGACTAAATGTACTTCGTCTATTTAATGAAACAACAGCAACTGCCTTAGCTTACGGTATCTACAAGCAAGACTTGCCAGCCCCTGAAGAAAAGCCAAGAAATGTTGTTTTTGTTGACTTTGGGCATAGCTCACTTCAGGTATGTAATACTTGTCTGTCTAATCTAGCTTTGGTTTTTGGAAAATTATTAGTTACAGTTCTAGTGACAAAACAAAATTTTTTTGCTCTAAAATGGTTGTGATGTGATGAAATGACAGTAAGAACATTGCTTTGTTTGTAAGTTTTGACAATTTCAGTAACAAAGTTGAATATTTTTCAGGTGGCAGCCTGTGCATTTAACAAGGGAAAAGTGCGGGTTCTGGCGACCGCCACAGACCCGCAATGTGGTGGCCGGGATATTGACTTGGGCCTGGCTGATTACTTCTGCCAGGACTTCATCACCAGGATGAAACTTGATGCTAGGAAAAATCAGAGGTACTCAATAAGTTAATATGACTGTGTGGTCTGCAAAACGGCACCCTAGGTCATGATTATTACGCATAGATGTTTATCTGTACTTTTACCAGTTGTGTTTGTGCTTTATCACTATCAGGCATTATTACTAATAATGTTATAATCTGTGATGTTCAAAATGATACGGTTTGTTTCAGAGCATTCCTGCGTTTGTTACAAGAAGTGGAGAAGCTTAAGAAACAGATGTCCGCTAACAGCACACGTCTGCCACTCAACATTGAATGCTTCATGGAGGAGCGTGATGTCTCTAGTGAACTGCAGCGCTCCCAGATGGAGCAAATATGCGCTGAGACATTCAACCGTGTGGAGAGAACTTTAAGGGCTATTATGCATAATGCAAGTAAGTAAACTAAGATCATACTACTTTCTTAACTTATACTGGTCACTCATCTGTTCTAACTCTTAACATACCCATTTTAGTTTGTCCAATCATGTTTCATATCTAAATTCTTCCTAATATTTCCAGAATTGAGACCTGAAGACATCCATTCTGTTGAGATTGTTGGGGGATCAACCAGAATCCCTGCAGTCAAAGCTTTGATTGAACAAGTGTTTGGCAAGCAAGCTTCTACCACTCTCAACCAGGTAACCTCATTGCATTTTTCGTTGATATTAACTTCCATTTCACTTCTGCAGTTTGTCCTGACAACACATTATAAATAAACTCGACATATTCCATGTGACCTACTTTGATGCATGTTTCCAATTACTAAGGTACAATTTTGAATGTTTAATGAATGTAGATGGATTCCATGCCGCGTCAGGGTCGAATCCGACGTCGATCGATACTAGAGTATCGTTATTGGTTTACTTGGCTACAACAATACTATTGACCTACCTTCTATTTAAACAATTTATCATAGATATTTATTAGCGTAATAAATGTTTAATGTAAACGGCCGAATGAGAAAGATGTGTAGTTCCGTTATAACACAAACAGTTGTTTGCGTTGAATATAATATGTCATGAGCATGAGTCTTATTTGCTTCCAGCGATAGTAACTTAGTGAAGTCTCAGGATAACGTGGGCAGTGCAGTGTCACGCAACACTATATCCATTTAGAGTTCCAAGTGATACTACAATCTGTTATAGGCAGCCGTGATGCTTAACATCAGGCGAACGACTAGCTCGTCACGTCAATCGGTCAAACTACTGAAACGGTTTTGATAAAATTTCTATCAGATCAATCTGAATGTATATCTCATCAAATAAAAAAAATAATGCTTCAAATCGGTTTATAAATAAAAGAACCAAAGCACCTAACAAAATAAAAAATAAATACAATAGAATTATTGTGAAACTCATCCGAGTTTTGTAATCTTTAAGTGACATCTTCCAAAGTTAAGCAACCGTTCGTGATTACAGGACGAGGCGGTATCCCGCGGGTGCGCGCTTCAGTGCGCGATGTTGAGCCCGGCGGTGCGCGTGCGGGAGTTCGCCGTCACCGACGTGCAGCCCTACGCCGTGCGCCTCGCGTGGGACGCCGCGCGCGAGGAGGACGGCGACATGGAGGTAACACAAGGGCGAGGGGAGCAGCACGAGTTTACTCACTTACAACTACCAAACATACATCCTTTACGTAAAAACAAGTGGCTAGCAACAATCAACCTTCTTGGTAACATGGAGGTAACACACGGGTGAAGGGGACAGCACGTGTTTACTCACTTACCCCGCCAAACATATTTCCTTTACAAATGGCTAGCAATCATTATCTTTTATATATAGGAAAATAGCTAGCAACAATCTACCTTCTTGTGTGTGAAAATACCTAGCAACAAACCTTTTTGGGAAATGGCAAGAGGGTATGTATGCTACAAAAGTCATGAAAGCATAAAGATGTGCTTAGAGCATCTCTTAAAAGTGCATCTAGTGATTGGATACCAGTACCACTATATTTTTATTAAATAATTTATAGGCATAATATTTGACCACTGTCTCACCTGATGGTAAGTGATGACGCGGCCTACGGTGGTGCATGCTTGCATAGAAGATACCTGTGATATTGTGAGATTCACATCATTTGTTTTAACATGGAAGCTAATTTGTACTGGAAATGTTAATTTATTTACTTTGATGTTTCAACCAAGGGGTACCTTCGGGCCCTAAGATCCTTTAGGTTCAGCAATAGTTGTTTCTTCAATTACACACACCAATCATCATACCCAATTAACCATTAATACAAAATGTTTTGATTGCCAGGTCTTCCCCGCTTTCCATGCTGCACCATTCTCGAAGATGCTCACCTTCTATAGAAAAGAGCCATTCTCAGTTAGTGCCTACTACTCTGATCAAGTTCCATTCCCAGACACATTTATTGGTAAGTGAACTAGTAAGCTTTAACACGGCACAATGCTTGTTTGATACATTTAGTGCTAACATTCATGGTACACCTATAGGCCAATGGAGCATTCGGGATGTACAACCAACCCCAGAAGGAGAGTCACAGAAGGTTAAGCTGAAGGTCAGAGTAAACATCCACGGCATCATAACCGTCGCCTCGGCATCGCTCGTCGAAAAGAAACAAGACTCTCAGACTGAAAACATTGAGATGGAAAATTCTAATGAGAATGTTCAAGGGCAAGATACGCCGATGGAAACTAACGGCGGCTCGCAAGAACAACAGAACGGCCCCGACAACCAAGAGGTGAGAGACGACGGTATGAAGGGGGAGCCGCAACAAAAACAATCGTGGACACAGAGAGTAGGCCAGTGGTTCTCCGGGGTACGTGTCGGTAGCGCGTGTGTCCATTGATTCCGTGCTGTTTGTTGCCATCACACTAGACCCCACCGCTCGCTGATACAGCTCGGAAACATTCTCTAAATTCACACCGAGGCAACAGACATCACAAAGTTTTGCATCTTCCCCATCCTCGTTGATGAGGCCCCATTTGCACAGCTTGCCAAAAAGCCTGTATTACTGCCACCTTTGAAGATTGGTTTCTACATTGTGTTTGTCCTGTCTCTGTGTCCACGCATGTTATTTTTTTGCCGATCTTCGAGTGTTTGTTTCTCGCTAAATTTGTGTTTGCAGCAGCAGCTAGAGCGGTTAGCATTTTTTTTTATAAATATTTATACATATGTAAGAGAAATTAGTTAGGTGCAAATGGGTCGCCGCACGGATTGGACTTCAACCCTTTTTTAATAGTTCTCTTGTCAGTCTTTTGTGTACGTCCAAGCGGTGCGGCGGTGGGGAAAGCCTTGCTGTAAAAGTAGTGAACTTTTGCTCTTATTTCAGGACAATGCTGACGACAAAAAGGATAAATCCAAGGATAAGTCCAAGAAGGTTGTCGTTAAAACTATCGAGTTGCCAATAGACGCACAAACCCACGGATTTGGCCAACAAGAGCTACACAGCTACATTGAGGCAGAGGTACTGAGGCTGAATTATTATATATTTAGTTGGAATTGTGTTATTTATTTGTAAACTCAAAATGGATTTGATTTCTTACCTCCAGTGAAAAGTGGGAGCCTACTTTCGGCAGTAGATGTCTTCTGTCTGGCTGATGATGATGAGTTCAAAGTGTTGCAACTATTATATCATGTTGAATGTTGAGCTTACTCCCTTGCTACAGCCAGGATTGTATATAGATTTATTGTAGAATTGTTCTGGCCATATGATTATGAACATGAGCAGAGACTTTCCTCCCTCTGTAAATAAAAATATAGATAAAAATGTGATTTACTTGGGAAGGTCTGTCAACGTTTTGCTGATGAGAAGACTGTGAAAGTGGGACAATTTTTTCATGAATATAAGGATTAGGTAGCACATAAACTTAAACAAGCCTTAGACAAGTGTTGAACAGCTCTTTTGTACTGGTAGATGTTTGTCTAAAGCCCTGTTTATGTTTTTATGGTAAGATGGTTAATCTCTAGACTCTAGCTAGGGCAAATAATACAGTAATAAGCATCTTCCTACTCACAGGGCAAGATGCAAGCTCAAGACAGGCAGGAAAAAGAACGTGCAGACGCTCGCAACGCGCTAGAAGAATATGTGTACGAGCTACGAGGCAAGCTGGGCTCAGGCGAAGCCCTACACGATTTCGTAGCCGCTGAGCCGCGTGACCGTTTAGTTCGCACGCTTGATGCTCTCGAGAGCTGGCTCTACGACGAGGGAGAGGACCAGAATCGACAGGTAATGAAAGGAGCAGATACTTCTAATGCTGTCTCACTCTTACTACACTTTCAACGTAATGGTGGGAATGGGGAAACAATATTATCTAACTTTCGACCTAATCGATTTTCAAATCACGTGGGTTTTGTTATACCACACTTTACCTTCCAAGTTTTGTTTATGTGTGGAATGTGCATTCATTGTTACAAAACGATGAACGAAAACAAAAATCAAATTCAAGTATTCGTGATTCTTGAATTTGATTTGAGGACATGTCATTCACTTCGCCAGCATGGTGTATGGGCTTCAGTTTCTTTCTCTGTGAGATAACGGGCTCGTGTCCTAGCAGTAGAAATGTAATGAGCTGATGATGCATGCAACCTACAAAAACAAGTAACCTAACAACACAAGCTGTAAAATCACATTTAACTGTTGTGTCCTATTTTACAGGTGTACAGCGATAAATTAGTTGAGTTAAAAACGGAGGGTGAGCCGATCAAACAACGTCGGCTGGAGTTCGAGCTGCGCCCAGGAGCGCTCGAAGATTTTGCCTCATCCATCCAACTAACCAATAAAGCTATAGATCAGTTCAAGTAAGTATGATATGGATATTTCCTTTGTAGGCAAGCGGTCAGTCCTGGTGTCTGAATTTTGCAGTCTTTGATTGTCATTCGTTCTTATGGCGTTTTAAATTAGGGAGGCCTGTTTTAGCAGTGGACGTCTTCCGGCTGTTGATACGATGTGTTTTATTTTCTATCTATCTTATCATAATTATCATGTTTTAGTTAGTAGTATTAGATCCCAAATTGACCGATATAGCTCTTGGAATTAGCTTAAGTTAAAATGGCAATGGGCCAGCCACATCGCTCGTAGAATTGACAACCGGTGGAGAAGGTTCTCGAGTGGTGATCACGAACCGGAAGTCGCAGCGTAGGCCGGCCCCCCCCACTAGGTGGACGGACGAGCTGGTTAAAACCGTGGGGAGCCGTGGGGATGAATGCAGGAGGCGAGTAGCCGCTCAAAGTGGCGCTCTGTGCGTTCAGCAGTGGACATCTTCAGGGCCATAATTCTGTATGAAAACACAGATTCCACACGATATAGAAACCCCGTCGTTATCGTGTCTTGTTCAAATCGTGTCACACCAAGGAGTCGACAATTTTTGTATTCTGTATAATCTAAGACAAATTATCTATGACAGGTTTTTATCCCTCGAGGGCGTTCCGAATTAGAACTAAAGAATTTCTCATCCCAAAACCGCTAAAAATTAAAATAAAGGAATGGCTTATATTTATGTTGTGATATAACGAAGCCATGGGTAATTATTAAAAATTGACAGAAAACCTTTAGAAGTACCTTCACTCTACATTTTAGTTTTATTTTGAATATTTAATATCGACATAAGTGGTAGTAACTATTGACGGGTTGATGTTTCGGAACGCGCCTCAGTGGAACATATGATTTTTGACAGTTCAAATCGCGTCAACTCCACATTCATTTCGCGCGGTTTCGTTCTTATTTCATAGAGAATAGATTTTTGCAGATTTCTTATATAAGACAAGGAATTCGCGGGGTTTCGAAGCAAGGAATCGTAAATTGGTCATACAGAATTAGGGTCCAGGCTGTTGTTGATGAGGATGATCGGGCCCCAGGCCTGTGCTTGTGTAACGGCATCGGTTCCCCAGGGCGGGCGACGCGAAGTACTTGCACCTGGCGGACGGCGACATGCAGAAGGTAGCCGACGCGTGCAAGAGCGCGCTCAACTGGCTGGAGGGCGCGCGGCAGGCGCTCGCGCATGCGCCGCGCCACCAGCCGCCCGCGCACACCACGCATCAAATACGGCAGGAGCGACAGGTAAAACACACAGATCACACTCACCTACATACCTACCAATTAAGCTTTTCTATCTCTCTCGCTTGACTTTTCTCTCCTTCACTGTTTCCTTATTATTGATATATTGATGTATGTGTATTTATACAACAACAATACAATACAATAATACTATATTGAACACAACTAACAAGGCACATAAAACATTTACAAAAGAATGTTAGAACAACGGGCAAATTATATTCACACATATATTATTCACATTTATAAACTATAATATGTACAGAACAGTAATTAGAGTATAGTTAATTAAGTTGTCTATTATTTTATATCCTTAGAATGTTATTATAACTTTATTATGTTTTACCAAGATTAATATTAATAATGTAATAATAATGATAAATAAGTAATTGAATGAAATTGAATAAGTAAGTACTAATAATGTGAAGTATAAGTACTACTAACAAACCCTCCCCCTAATAACCCTCCTTTTTGCAGTAGTCAGGTAAAAATGGATAATGTTTGTCTAAAAGAAATACATATTGATTGATCTATAGCACCATCGTCTATGCTCATTGATCTATCTCAGTCCATCCAAAGGTTATCTGGAAGAGATCTCATTTTAGCAATAAGACCGCCCATTGTAACCTACTCCTGCTGTATTTCGTTACTTTGGAGTCAATAAAGAGTATTGTATTAGAAACAACCAATAGGATTTTCACATCTCGCAACGTGACATTCACAAGATGTGGAAATACCGAAATTCTCTTGGTTGTCTTAAATATATAACTTTTGTCAGAATGGCTTTTCCAATGGTGCGCGTTATACCTCCGGAACCCCTTTTTTGTCTTCAGCCCTAGCAGCTTAATGGCTGATCATTGAATTAAAATGTTATATTTATGTTGATTGCAGAACTTCGAGAGCATAGTGAACCCTATCTTGAACAAGCCCAAGCCTAAGGAGAAGACTCCGCCCCCGCCCACCGCCGGAGATGGCCAGCAGGACAAGCCGGCGGCCGACGCGAACGCGCAAGAACAAATGGACGTCGAGTGAAACGTCTACACAATACACACTGCATCGTAACACTGAATAACACACGCGCATGTTCCTCGCTCACACAGGGTTATTGCATTCGTTAGCCATATTTATACTACCCATATAATTACTTGTTATAATGAATTTATTAGTCTAACAAAATATTTGAAAATCCAGATGCCTTATGTAGCATAATGTGTTTCGAGTTAGTATGCTAACCATGTATTCTAAACATTTCTTTAATCATTGATAAAATATTTGATTAATCTCGTCATCCTCTTTCAGAGCGATTAAAAATTCGGTTATGGATTTTATAGAAATTTTGTTCACATTCTAATCTTTATCAATTTAACTAGTCTTGGGTAGTATGCCTCGGTTAAATATGGCCAACGTTATCATTGATATCCTGTAGTTCACACTAATTTTTTTTAAGTATTAGCTCGCGCCTTGCCTCTACTCGTTTCCTGCCACAGAAGACTCAATAGTAAGAAGCATCACTCCGCGAAGACAAAATATAAGAAATAGCGACTCTTTTTTTACAACGCCATAAAGTGCAGCTCAGCTCGCACATCGCTACAAGCCTATACTAAACAAACGCTAAATATAAACCAACCATGAATCATCTGTTCACGCGCGGTTTCGTACTCGGGCTTGCGCTCAGAAAGATCAAAAAGATTTGTGTGAACTATACAAACGTACGACTAGTCCAGCCAAGCTATTTACGTTGTTATTTAGTCTTACGATGAAACTGCTGTCTCACTCTAGGGTATCTATAGTAAACTCTTGGTTAAATTATAGTGATATTTATTCATGTGCTGCGATGACAGATTAGTTGCTCTACATTGCACGTATTATATTTGAGTTACTAAACTTGTGTTCCCACAGAAACGCATTTTACATTTCAAATGTAAGCCAAGTAGTATTAATTTGATTTATAGCATTTTGGTTACTTCTTATTTACTGCATTTTATAGTTATTGCAATTTGGATGTAATTTAATTATATGTGATAACTTTGTCGGCGAATAACCACTAGCAAATTAATAACTAAAAACATTTTGTACTCTTGCATTCTACATAAAGATTTGGAGTATGTTAACAGTTACATCACCTACCCAGTTATGTATTTTTCCTGCTAATGATATAGAAATACTAATATTACTTGAAACTGCTACAATTTCCAGATTTTTATGTGATAAATGATTACTTTAATTATTAAACATTACTTAACTGGGTTTGGATTTATTATTTTTTGCTGGACAACTAATGATTAAGATGTAGGTAGGTAGGTACATGAATTATTATGTAAAATTAGATAATGGACCATACACATCAATGTCATTTGCACCCAACATTGTTATTTGAGGATCTGGTATTTCTAATGTTGAAAAGTATTATGTATACTGCCACAAATTTGAATTTATGAAAGTTATCCGGTTTTTTAATATATAAATGTAGTCTTGCACGTTTATATAATGTTATTATTTGAGGCTCTGGTGAGGGTGTGGGTGATGAGAAAACGGCTACCATTCAGTTCATTTTCTTAGTAAAATGTATTTAGATAAAATGAATTCCAAACATCACATTGTCTAAACACTTTTTAATACTGACAGTTTGTCATTGTTTGTGAAATATGTAATATTGTAATAGTTTTGTAATGGTTTCCCCACAATTGTAACTAATATCTGAAAACTCCAAATCTACTACAAACCTTTTCAGGCTTTTCATTCCGTTATTAAAATGGGTGTTTAATGCTATATGCAACATTTGTACCGTTGCATTGAGTAGGTTCGTGTTATCAACAACAACATAAGTCGTTCAAAAATGTTTAATTCCATTAAAACCTCGGAAAGGTAATTTGGCATAAGTTGTACATTTTGAAATACTTAATATGGTTTGACCATAGGTATGTTTATTGTGTGCATTTTTGATGTAAAAGCTTAGTAAATGATTTACTAAACCACTTAAAATGTTTTTCTTTTTACTTCTGATTGGAAATATGCTTGTTGCACTCGCCACAATAGGATTTCAGAACGGAACACCGCATTAAATAAGTGTATTGGAAACAAATGGAATTTAAAATTTTGCAATGTAAACAAACTGCTTTCTAAGGACATTTCTTTTTCTCAACTTTTTCAACCACTACCTCTGGATTCGGGTCCACTTCATCGATGTAATCTTTTGGATTCTTCCTATTTCTTTGATAGTAATTGTTCTCCAAAGCCTTCATGAGAATCCAACATCCCACAAATTCTGAAAAAAAAGTCGTTTATTTTTACCTAGTGGGAATTCTGTGGGGAGCAAGAAACAACTAGGCGGGCACGCGCTGTAGAATTCTACTAGTGGGAATTCTGTGATTTTTACACATTATTCTAAATCGGTTCAGTTGTTTAAGTTTTAATATCAAATTAACTGGACATTAAAATGTAGGTCATCCAGGTACTCTCGTATGAAATTCGGTTTAACCCCTTTTTCATGAAATTGTATTTATTTTCCAGTTTGTTTATATGCAAAGCTTCTAGTACAGTATTATACAGGATGATTAGAACATGTTTTTAAAACAATTTAAAGAAAAAATATTCAGCCAACTTTTTGAGCTAAATCAACTTTTTCCCAAATGCCATTATTTTAAGGATAACAATTGTTTTACGTTTTTTTAAGCACTGTTTTTAAAAAACTGGTTAATTACGATTAAAAAGTGTCGGTAGAGTTATTGAAGATTTTTTATGTAATTAAAATCAAAAAGTTATTAGTACCCGGACTTTCAGAAATCACAATCTAAAAAACGGGCAATTTTGCCAATTATAAAAAATTTTGAATAACTAAAAAATAATAATAAATCGCTGAACTAATGTTGCTAAGATAGCTCAAGACCTGTTTAAGCACTCCCTGAAATGATACCGTCTACGAAACAATCATTCTGTATAATCTGTGTAACATGAACGTAGTACACCACAGAATTACAAGCTCTATAATTATATTTCTATGTAGTACACCTAGTAGAGTGCTATTGAAACTCAATGCCGCGGGCAGCTGTGAAGTCAGGCGGAGGGCTTGCAGCGCACTTCACAAGTTCACAGCCACCATTAAATTTTAATCACACTATACTATTAGCTACAGTACCTACTTAGGACAATAGGTACCTACTGTATTTATTTTGTCCTAAGCACTGAACAATTTTTCATAATACACCGTTTTAACTAAACCTGCTTTTTTTTCAAAACTCATTGTGTGGATGTGTGGATTGATTTCAGTTTGCAGAACTGCATCCAAATGATCCATTATACTATAGTACTGTTATCTATTCTGTGCCCTAAACAACTTTGAGCGCCTCATCCTGACGGATGACTGGCGTGAAACCTACCTACTAGGTACAAATACAAACAACTGCAGTACGTGCGCCGCGGATGTCGTGCCACTGCACTGCACCGCTCCGGCTTCGAGGCTTGCTTGCTACTCTGAGAACCGCGCGCCGCGCGCCGGCCGAAGGACTACCAGTGTGTGTGACCTCCATACAGACTTAACTACAGGAAAGGGATAAGAAATGATAAAACAAACGTACGTGGTAACCATGTGAGAATAGTCGCTGAGGTCCTTGGCAGGAGATTTGGAAGGCCATATTTTATAGCTCCAACAAATGGTCTTAGCTCATGGGGTGACAGTCTGTAGTATATAATGCCTCGTATGGTGGCTAATGGGTCGCCAAAATGTCTACCCATGATCGATATACGCACAGAGTACCTTTATATACGTATCAAACTAAAAATGTAACTCAGCTGCAAGCTAAATAACCCAAATTCACAGAATTCATAAAATAGAAATGATTTAAAGGCTAATAATAATAGGCTATAATTTAAATACTCGGCAGAGTACTTTTTTTATATTTTATTTGACATCTCTCAAAACGCCAAATCGAAAAACGAGAATTTACTCACAGAATTCGCATTCGCCCTATTTTGCTATTTGCACTAAGGGCTTCGTTCTCTATATTCGAGTAAAGTTCCGAGTTGGTTAATCACCGCGTATAATGTCCCCTGTAACTGTAGCAACGAATTTCAGTATGTCGGAGTAGCGCTAACCGACCCGTAAACCAGCGTATGTGTAATACACATAATTATGGGGTGACGGGTAGGCCCAGATAAGCAGGTCAAAATCCGTTCAAAGAAACATCGACCTTAATGTCAATTGGAGTCAGTAACAGTATCAGTCTGAACTGAAGCGCGGTGCTTACGATAAAGACAACTGAACGCAGGAAATGACTGATTTTGATGCTTTTTAATTAATATCTATGATTATATATTTTTCAAAATTATGAAGTCATCACAACATCTGGGCCCTTATTCTCTTATTATATTGGCAAGGAATCTCATGTGGCATAGCGAATAAGGCCCCTGAATGTTTGTTGGAAATACACAATTATTTTTTAAATATATTCGGTTGAAACTCAGTAAAATTGGAACATTCAAATTTTTTGAGGGAGGCTTGCGATTTTTTTCTATAAGTAGACCAATATTTATTAATCTTGTACTTGCATTTGCGGACATCACAAACGATTTAAAAGTAGGCTAGTGTACTGCTATTAAAAGTTAATAACTTAATATTATTTTCATAAAGTAGGTTAAAAATGAATGCAATAATTGAAAAAAATAGTTTAAACGATAAATAAATCACGGAGCAATAAGCATTTAAAGGAGGGGGCATCACCTGTCCCCAATGTCCCTTACTCATTGATAAGATAAAGACAAAACCAAGGAAATATTGGTTTTATTCAACAATAAGAATATTACGGGAGTTTTGGCGGGAACGTGAAAAAGTTCACGTCGTTGCATTGTATTATTTCACAAAACTTATGCTTTTTCTGGTGTTAATGTTTAAAATTAGTGGCATTTTACGCATTAAGTGCTGAATTATGAGTATAAGTGTGGGCAAGTGATATAATGTAGTGAAACGTGGTTTTTCATGTTGCTTCCAAAATTCCATAGAAGCCTCTAGTAAAGTTGCCACTACTTTACTAGGGCATGACTTAGACTGGATTATGACTACCTGACTTAGACTGGACTATGACTACCCTGACTAAGACTTGACTTTACATGAAATATTTCATAATACGACGAAAAACTACAATACTTGACACTGGCTAAATACACTATGTGTGGAGCCAAACTATAAGAAAAAAAAAAAAAAAAAAAAAGAATATTACGTATAGTGACACAATAGCAATGACATGACATTGTCATACATCACATTTCAGTAGTCGTAACTAAAAAGGAGTCCAAGAACTCTATGATGTAAAGGAGGCTAGTATATTACTACATTCACCCGCTCTTGGAATTCTAACAACATAATCACGGAAATACGACGGAGGTCTTCTAGTACGTTCAGAGCGACGTAGCTGGTGACTTTCAGTGTCATGATTATTGTCCGCATTAGTATCATCCATGTTATTCGTACTATCCGTGTTTGCTTCATGCATGCCATTTGTACTATCTGTGTTAATTTCTTCCACAGCATCTTGGTAATCATCAGATTCTATTATGGGTATCTCAGGCAACGGTGCCAACTGCCTGTTGGAGACAGTACTCTCCCTGCCATCTGCTAGGCGCACGTATGAGTACGTAGGATTTACATGCAAGACCTCAGCTTCCTCAACAAAAGGATCGTATTTGGAAGTCCTCACGTTCTTTTTTATTAGTACCGGGCCATTAGTGAGCCACGAAGGCAACGATTCTCCGTTAGGTGATCGACGTTGGTGCAAGAACAATCGTTCATGTGGTGAGACGTTCGTTTTTGTGCAAAGGAGTGAACGAATCGCGTTTAAAGCATTAGGTAGGACTAGCTCCCAATTTGCTGTTTCCATTTCTTTTGAGAGGAGGCTTAGCTGGATTGCTTTCCATAATGTGCCGTTAAGCCGCTCGACTTGGCCATTACCTTGGGGATTGTAGGGTGTTGTTCTGCTTGTAGCAACCCCCTGATTAGACAAAAAATTCTTAAGATCTTCAGACATAAACGAAGATCCTCTGTCAGAATGAATGTATGATGGAAACCCAAACGTGAAGAAAAGATCTTTTAAGCACTTGATAACTGTAGCTGTAGATAAATCACTGCAAGGATATGCAAATGGAAATCTTGAATATTCGTCTATGATGGTTAGTATGTATCGATTCCGTGTATTTGATGGTAGAGGCCCTTTAAAATCTATATTCAGTCTCTCGAATGGAGCAATAGCTTTTATTAGTTGACCTTTCGATTGGGCGAATCGTGGTTTGATCTGAGCACAGATTTTGCAGGATGAAGTCATTGATCTAATCTCTTCAATGTGATATGGAAGATTTTTGGATCGCACCCAATGTACCATTCGGGTGACTCCTGGGTGACATAATTGATCATGTAGCTCATAGAGCTTGTTCGGAGCATTAATATGAGCGCATACTCTAGACAACGCATCTGCTACAGTATTTTCCCGCCCGGGGCGATAAATGATGTCGTATTTGTAGCAGGATAATTCCAATCGCCACCTTTCGATTTTTTGTTTTTGATTTTACTCGAGTGTTTTTGATCAAACATAAAAGCTACAGATTGTTGATCTGTTTTTAAAATAAAATGTCCGCCTATTAAAAAATGACGCCATTTTCGAAGGGCTTCTACGATTGCGCTCGCCTCTTTTTCGATGGATGAATGTCCGCGTTCAGTACTAGATAATGACCGTGAAAAAAATGCAACCGGACGATCATTTTGCGAGAGTGTCGCTGCTAAGGAGTGTTCTGACGCATCGGTTTCAACCATAAAAGTTTCATCGTTGTCTATAGCAGTTAGAGAAGCTTTGGCGATTTCTGTTTTCATTGTTTCAAAACAATTCGTCGCTTCTTCGCTGAGCGGAAATTGCGCATTGTCAATTAATGGCTTAATATGGTGTGAAAAGTTGTGTATCCATTTAGAATAATGTGCTAGCATCCCCAATGCACGTCTTAGGGAAGTGGAGTCTGATGGAACAGGAAGATTCAGAAGAGGTCGCAGGCGTTCTTTGTCAGGTTTGATTACATTATTGTGTATCGAATAGCCCAATAGATTGATACTCTCAGATCCAAACGTGCATTTGTCCTCATTTAAAGTAAGTTTGTATTTCTTTACAGCGTTCATGAATTCTAACAAATTTTTATCGTGGTCTTCCTTATTCTTACCACAAACGGTGACGTCATCGAGATATGAGAAGGTTCCTTTTAAGTTTTCAGCTTGGATTATATACTGAAGTGTTCTCTGAAAAGCAGCCACACCATTAGTAACTCCGAATGGAATTCTCGTAAATTGATATAAGGCGCCACAAGCTTCAAATGCTGTATATTTTCGTTCAGCCGCTAAAATGGGCACTTGATGGGAAGCGCTTTTTAAATCGATTTGACTAAAACATTTGTATTTAGCAACGTTAGCGACCATGGACTCAATATTTGGCAATGGGTAAGCATCAAGTTCTGTAAATCGATTGATCGTTTGTGAATCAATAACAATAATAATCAATAACGAGACGTTTTCGATGTGTAGTACTTTTAGTTACTAAAGCTTGAGCTCGCCAAGGTGATGTGCTTGGTTCAATTACTCCGTCTTTGAGTAAATTGGCTACCTCTTCCTGAATGAATCGCTCATCATCTTCAGTGTAGCGTCTTGATTTTATTGCTATAGGTCTGATATTATTCGAAAGATTGGTAAATATTGACGCGGGAGGAACAGATGCTTCTATAACGCATATTTTCAAAGTATCTCGTGATCCTCCAAAATTAAATTCCAACGTTTTGTGGTATTTTAATATATCATGTCCTATGATTAAGTCAGCACATAAATTGTCGACGATTAGTAATGGTTGATTCGTGTAAGTGTGTTTGTCTATATTAATAGTCGCATTGCATATTCCTTCCACAAATGATACGTGATTGAGAGAAGCTAAGGTAATAGATTGCTTGTGAGGTCTCTGCTTAAGGTTGATTTTTTGGGCTAGTTTCTTATTTATAAAACTGATTGAGCTCCCCGTGTCAATTAATGCCTCAGTTTGAAAATGATTAACCATTACAGGAACCGTTGCTTTAGTTAGACTTGACGGAGAAGCAGCAGATATGTGTTTAGTATCAGTTGCATTAACATCAGTATCAATAGTGTTTACTACGGGTCCGTTACTTCTACAAACAGTTGCATAATGACCTTTTTTCGAGCATTTCTGACAATTCGCATTGAAAGCAGGACATTTTATACGCTGGTTTATGTTTTTACTTCCACAAAAGAAACATCGCTTACTCTGATTTATCGCTTTTTCTGAACTACTTATCATAATTTGACAAATAAGGTATCGTTCAATGCCAAAGAATTCCCACTAGTTCAATGCGTCTTGATTGTCTGCTTGCACGTCTTCTCTTTTATTTCTGCAGCCATTTAAGGAGGAACGTTTCACTAGCGCGGCAAATTCAAATTTTCTTGCGCTCTTTAGCCAATAATAGCTTAATTACTAAACGTGATTACATGAAAACTAATTTTGCGGAAATAAATAGAATGTATCAATAAATTACAATTAAAAGTATCACATTCATATCATTGGTTTAGCGACAAATGGCAATAGACTGAAAAACTAAGACGAAATTAGTTTATTGCCATTTGTCGCTAAACCAATGATATCTACTAGGAGATACTTTAAATCGTAATTTGTTAATACATTCTATTTCTTTACGTTAAATTAGTTTTCATGTAATCACGTTGAGTAATTAAGCTATTATTGGCAAAAGAACACAGGAAAATTTGAATTTGCCACGCTGGTGAAACGTTCCACCTTAAATAAAAACTTTGTTGTTTTTTTTTCTTATATACACCACACATAGTGTATTTAGCCAGTGTCAAGTATTGTAATTTTTCATAATGATAGAATATTTCACGTAAAGTCAAGTTTTAGTCACAGTCTGCGTAGTCATAGTCCAGTCTAAGTCAGGTAGTCTCAGTCCAGTCTAAGTCATGCCCTAGTAAAGTGGTGGCAACTTTACTAGAAGCTTCTATGGAATTTTGGAAGCAACACGAAAAGCCACGTTTCACCACATTATATCACTTGCCCACACTCATGCTCGTAATTCAGCACTTAATGCGTAAAACGCCACCGATTTTAAACATTAACACTGGAAAAAGCACGAGTTTTGAAAAATAATACAATGCAACGACGTGAACTTTTCCGCGTTCCCGCCAAAACTCAAAAAATTCTGTTGTTAGGAAGTGAAATCGAGTTTTGGCGGGAACGTGAAAAAGTTCACGTCGTTGCATTGTATTATTTCACAAAACTTATGGTTTTTCTAGTGTTAATGTTTAAAATTAGTGGCATTTTACGCATTAAGTGCTGAATTATGAGTATAAGTGTGGGCAAGTGATATAATGTAGTGAAACGTGGTTTTTCGTGTTGCTTCCAAAATTCCATAGAAGCCTCTAGTAAAGTTGCCACTACTTTACTAGGGCATGACTTGGACTGGATTATGACTACCTGACTTAGACTGGACTATGACTACCCTGACTGACTGTGACTAAGACTTGACTTTACATGAAATGTTTCATAATACGACGAAAAACTACAATACTTGACACTGGCTAAATACACTATGTGTGGAGCCAAACTATAAAAAAAAAAAAAAAAAGTGGGAAATCTGTTTGTCTACTGTCTGTGCAGTCTGTCGCCACTACGTAATACGAAAACGATGTATGAGAAATAGCTACCATGAATGTACCAACATTCATGCAGACTATTAATTATCTCACTCACGCACTTAATCCTCCCGTTCTCTCATTGTTTGTTTACCTTGGTCTGTGGTTTACAACGGTTTCTCTGAAGAATTTGTGGATTTTTATAATTATTATTAAAACTTAAAGTGAAATGGTGTGCTTACGGAACTAAGCACGTTGTCTTGTGTTGTGTTGCTTCTGAAAGCATGTAATATGAATGAATCAATAAGGACAGGAGGTATAAAAAACGTGTTAAGATTTTGCAAAGAAATGTAGTTATCCATCCACAAGAATCGTTTACTCTCTGCGCATAGTTTCCAACAAAACGCGAATCATGTGACTTCAAGTCCCATCGTAAAGACTGCAAATCACGGTATTTTATGAGCAGATTTCCTCTGGATGACGTTCGGTGAGTTGAATAACTATTCATTATTAGTAATACTAATATGATTCTATAATAACATTATATTCATTAAATTCCCAAATATAGGTAACCTGTTTGCATTGGTAAAAATAGTGTGGGGAAACCATGTGTATATATCGGCTTTATTGATATTCGATACTTATATGTTTCGATGTAAAAATGGATGAAAATGACAGGAAATCAAAACTTGGCTAATTTATATACCTATCGAAAAACTTCAAGCGCTTAAATTTGTATTGTTGAAGAAGATGAACTGAATGGTATTTTTCATGTAATGACGAAGCGAATTTTGGGTAATTTGATTATTTATTTAGTAATCATCATTCTCCTTGTGTTTGTTTTGGCAAAAACACACAGAGACCCGATTTGAGACCTCTAATTAGCAAATTCTGTGTAATGTAATGTTTTCCGCATTCAAATTTCAGCTGATAAAGTTTTTCGATAGGTATATAAGCTAAGTTTTCATTACCAGTCATTTTCATCCATTTTTTACACCTAATATATAAAGATAAACACATGGTTGGCCCGCACTACTTTTACCAATACAACCAGTTTACCTATGTTTGGGAATTTGATGAATATTGTTATTATTACGCTAGTAATATATTAGTATTTATATTATGAACAGTTATTCATCTCACCGAACTTCATCCAGGGGAAATCTGGTCATAAAATACTGTGATTTGCCATCTTCACGATGGGATTTCAATACCTACTACATGTCTTAGTTGACTCCTATTGATTCATGTCACAAGCTTTCAGAACCAGCACAACACAACGTACTAATATAAATCTGGTAACACACAAATTCACTTTAATTTTCAATAATAATTATAAAAAATCAACAAACTCGTCAGAGAAACCGAAGTAAACCACAGACCACAGACTACTAAGTGCCACAGACCAAGGCAAACAAACAATGAAAGAACGAGAGGATTGAGCGCGTGAGTGAGAAAAATAATAGACTGCTTGAATGTTGCATGTTCATGGTATCCCTGTTCCATACATCGTTTTCGTATTACTTAGTGGCGACAGGCTGTTTAGGACAGTTATTTATTATCAAAGAGTATATAATTTCCTACGTAAGATTTATTATCACAGCACAGAGTACTTTGTTAATTTATTATACTCTTTGCCTTAAACCGCGCCACTGGTACAATACATTGCTTTTCTCTAATAATGGAAAAAACATCTTTGATTTGCGTTCCCACTGGTGATGTGTTTGTTCCAGTCAAGATTGAAGAGGATGACCTATACAGTGGAATTAGAAAAGTGTTGGAAGTATTAAGACCTTCATGGCCTTCAGATAATATCAAATTCAAGGTAGTTAAAGCCCCCGGCACCGTTAGAGTCCTAAGTTTACGTGTCTAAAAATATATTATGATTATTTATCTTCAAGTTCATCCTTTATTATTATTTTTCATTATATTTCAAGCCCATTATTTAACTCATTAACTGGTGATTAATGTAGTATATCTTGTTTGAAAATCAGTCATAAGATTGTTATGCTTTAATTTTTTCAGCTATTTACAGATGGTATTACAAATAAACTGGTTGCTTGTCAGCCAAAAGAATGCTTTAAAGATGAAGATATTGTGCTGGTCCGCATTTATGGAAATAAAACTGACTTGCTTATTGACAGAAATGCTGAGATCAGGTGAAACTGTGATGTCACTACCTATTAAACTAGTAGTTCTACAAACTATAGACCTCGCGAGCACAAACTTTTTGCGACTCTGCTTTGGGTCCCTAAAACCCCCATTAGATACAGAAGATGATACACATCATTATTTTTAATATTTATTATTATATAAATATTTATATTTATATAATAATAAGTATTATTATTTATATATATTAATATGTAAATACTATTTACATGTTTTATTTAACAAAGTGCCATCTATGTTAAAGTCATCAGCTAAATATAACTATTACAACCCATGTCCTAAATAATTCCTTACAAGTTTTTAGAAGTAAGTATTTTGCACAAACAGATCTTCCAGAGACCTTGACCATAGACGTAGTATTACAATCCTCGTAAGGGCAATTGGTTTAATATGAAAAACATAGATACATACCAATATTGGCTACTAAATCTTGTATTATGGGTAGGTAGGTACTAACCCGTGCTGAACTCTGACCTTACAACCTTTATTTCTCAACAACCTCTCGACCAATTATGCTCATAATTATTTTAAAATACTTGTTTAGAATTGAGTGCCCACTATTCCTACTCAATATTATCAAAATTGGCACCACAGCAAACCTTCCCCCCTTTTTGTGGGAAATACCCATCCATTCAAAAATCACCAACAACTAAAAAATCACTGGACCTGTGGAACTTGTATACCAAGTTTCGTCAAGGTTAGTTAAAAAAATGCGATCTGTATGTGAGTATATACATCCGGACACACAGATTAAAGCAAAAATCTCGAGTTGAAGCAGAGACTTTCGCTCATTTCGTTCGCTCGGTCAATTATATTTCTCATATATTTAGTATTTGAAGTCAGTTTTATATGATACAAATGTTATATTAACATCATAAACTTACAAATGAGACTGGAACCAAGTACCAATGTTATTGCTGCATTAAAATACTTCATCTTCATCATTATCATCAGCCTGAAGACATCCACTGATGAATATAAGGCTCCACCATGGCCCATAGAGTGCCACATTGAGCAGCTGCTTGCCTCCTGCATCCATCAGCTCCCCGCGGTTTTGACCAGGTGCACCCAGAGTACTTCAAACATCAATAAAAAACTATTTATATGTACATTTTTTTACTATATATATTAATTTTCATTTGTTGTTTACAGAAACATAAAAACCCTTAATGCCCTAGGACTTGCACCAAAGGTTTATGGTATATTTGAGAATGGATTAGCTTATCAGTATTATCCAGGAGTGACACTCAATGTTGAGACTGTTATAGATGAGAAAATTTGGCCACTTGTTGCTCATAAAATGGCTAAAATGCATAAAGTGGAACTTGGGAAAGAAGTGAGTATACATTCCATACTTAATTCTTTAAAAACTGTGTATAGTAGGTGAAAGCTTATTTTTAGGTGTAGCTATGAAACAATAGAATGTGACTTGGAGCACAGAATAAATTATAATAGTAGCCGGATGAGCCTGAAGATGTCCACTGCTGAACATTGGCCTCCCCCATAGAGTGCCACTTTGAGTGGCTGCTTGCCTTAGCCAACAAAATGGGTTTTTTTACAAGATCACTTTAGTGAAAAGTAATACATAATATCTTAGTTGTCCCTTCAAAGTGTAGATCCAGTCTGCTCTGGTGCTATGATACAATTCCTATGAGTAGAGTACCAATCCCCATCCCGCACAGACCCTGTGTTGGCCTTCGACACATATATCATTTTTTCATCTATTTATGAGAATAATCTTACATGTCATTTAAATCATTGCAGTAATAATACTTATCATATTATTGCACATAATCTTAATATTAAATCTATCTATACTTACAATAAAACCGTAACAGGTCCAACTCTGTACATTGAAGATATTTTGAAAATGTTTTTGGAGGGCTCCTTATTATCGATGCTGAAGCCAAAACTATAATTTTTTTCAACTTCAACTTCTTCTTGTTGTGGCTTCTGCGAGGTTGCCACAATTTCGCATAATTTTTTTCATTATTGTCTGTCTGTCCGTATCTTGGCTAAACATCACGCCAAAACTACTGAATGGATTCGAATGAAACTTGGCATGATTTGAGTTCATATTACGAGGTAGGCTATATGATACTTTTAATTCCGAAATTTAGAATGGTTCCCTCACGGGAGACGGGATGAAAGTAAAGTAAATGTACTTATTTTTAATTCAATAACGCGTGGTCCGATTTCATTCATTCTTTTTTTGTTAGAAAGGGGGTGCTTTAAATATTGTTCCGTAAATATTTCAAGGTTGTTGGTTTTGTGGGTCAGAAATTACAGACATTCAACCTTCAGTATAAGTGTAAGTACAATAAGTGCAGAATAATAATAATAGTAATAGGAATGTATCTAATATTATGGATCTGGATCTGAAATAAACAATTTGATTTGATTTGATTTGATAAAGCTCAAAGCAACTGCTATCCTGTACTATGGGAAAGAGAGAAGGGAGGAGCACCTGCCTCCATTCACCGTTTCATCCATTCATCCCTTTCCCTTATCCTTTTTCCTCTTCCATCTCTCTTCCTTTAGACTGAGATAGGGTGTAAAACTAATTAACCAGTGCAAAGCCGGGGGTGGGTCAGCTAGTAGTACATAAATCTGTAATGGTTAAAATGCTGTCAAAAGAAAATAATTAATATCTAAGTGGCCTAAATAGTCTCAGAATAATTAGTAAGGTAAATGTAGTTTCTGAGGTCTGTGGTATTATCAAATCTTCCTTACAGATTTGGATTATTGTGATGTGTGGCATAGTGATAGTTTAAAAATAAACTATTATAATCACTAACACTAATACACTATCTTATCACTTATAGTCGAGGTCAACAATTAATATAATAGGTATGAATTTTAATATCTTTTGGAATGTAATGAATGAGCCTAGTTATCATTGTTACTTACATAAAACAAATGAAGAGCAAAAATTGTGGTACCTCAATCAGGGTAGCTAGGTACCTTTTCCTTTGCAGTTAAAAGGTTTTGTTCTTAGGAAATATTTAGGTCTATTTTAAAGAAAAAATAACTTAACTTTTGGAATTCGTGTAGGAAATCATGTCATTTTTAACTAGCTGACCCGCCCCGGCTCCGCACGGGTTAATTGGTTATATTATGTCTTAACCCTGTTCACGGGCAGAGAGGAGGGAAAGGGAAAAAGGATGAATGGATGAGACGGCAATAGAAACGAGGCAGGCTAAGCCTGCCTTCCTTTGCCGGCTCATTGACAGGATGAGGACTGCCAAACTCTGTGCGACTTGGCTATCTTATACTCAAAAGTTATTGCCTATTCAGCTAGTGCTTATATTGCCTTGCCCTTCACATTTAACGTGAGTGGCGACACGCAAATAATTAGAGAGCGCAGTTTCTGACCGAGGCCATCTAGGGTTTAGTAACCGCCCATAACACTGCAACTGTTATGGGCGGCCGTGTCACTTAACATCAGGTGAACGACTAGCTCGTCACGTCATTTAATTACATAAAAAAAAAAAAAAAAAAAAAAAAAAAAAGTAGCGGAACTCGCGCCACAAACTCAAACTCAGCCATCTAGCTATGCGTTGCTAGATGGCGGTGGTAGGCTTTACTTGGAAAATTTAATTTGGAATCGTACTTTTTGAAATTAAAGTATCCTACGTCTTACCTCATAGTATGAACTTAAATCATGCCAGGTTTCATTGGAATTCATTCGGTAGTTTCGGCGTGATGCTCAGCCCAGATACAGACAGACCGCGCCGCATAGACGCTAGATAGCGGGCTTTTACTTGGCAAAATTTAATTAGGAATTCGGCACAAAAACGTCAAACACAATGTATGTATAAATAATGGTATTCAATAAATATTTATCTTATCTTATCTTCAGGGAACTTTGCTTAGCTTAATAAATATTATTGCAGATATAGAACAAGGAACTATAATTTTCACAAAACCGGGATTGCCTTATGTATCGCTGCTTCCCTATATCTAACCTCTAAGTTTTCCTTTATGTTGGGCTATGTGGTCCCTGCGGTGTGAAAAGACAACCCCCATCTATTCCCGTGAGTGCCGTAGAAGCCGGCCAACGGAATATCCCGGGAATGGGCAGTAGCATTCTCCTCGGTACATTAAAATCTTCCACCAAGCCACCTGCCAAGCGTGGTGATTATGGCAAACCTCCCTATGATAAGCGTCCAAAGTGACGTTTTCTGTAGAAGTTTTATGAAAAAGTTTTAAACCTAGCCCGCCGTAGCTAGGCGTATAGCCCGCTCATTTTACAGTGCCGTCTTCTAGGTTTAAAATGTTTTTTTTGGCATATTTTTGATCTACGCTGTGTTCTTGGTGTATTGGCATTCCTCTCCTACTTGTTCCATGCTTATATATAAATATTATTTAAGGTACCTTGAGGGATAACGCTCAGTAAGTCTTCGTTATACATTATTTAATGTAGAAGTGTGTACCTTTATCACATCGCATCATCGCACTTCACACTATATCCTACTTCCTATCCTACTAATATTATAAATGCGAATGTTTGTGTGTGTGTGTGTGTTTGTTACTCGTTCATGCTCAAGCGGCTGGACAGATTTGGATGAAATTTGGAATAGAGATAGCTTATATACTGGATTAACACATAGGCTACTGTTTAGCCGCGGGTGAAACCGCGGGGCGCAGCCCGTTTATACATACTTATCAAATGATTACAGATAGCAAAGGAGCCATTTGTCTGGGACAAAATAGAGCAGTTCTTGACGTTATTGCCTGAACCATTTAATACGGAAGTAAAACAAAATAGGTCTGTCTTTGTTTTTATATATTTTTATTTAACACAAACATGCATCTAGCACATTAGTTTGTATAATAGATAGTAAGTGTGTATGTTCTAAAGAACTATAATCGCATAATGTCCATCTGAAGCTACAGCACGCATACACGATATTAAAGAGACTGGGCAAAAACTGATTAACTATGAACCGACTGAATTAACAATAGTAATTATGGTATTTATGTGCATAACAATATAACCATGGGCGTACCCAGTGCAAACAAAATAATGCACTTTTTAGTTCATCGATTGTCCGACAGTCGGTGATCTAGCGCTCGATCGCTTTCTGCTCTGCCAAAGTGACATTTGACAGCTTTGACAGCAATGATTGCGAAATTTACGCCTGTAGCAAAACGTAATAACTTAGCGGAGCGTATCCATATCCGTATCTAGGTGCTGTACCACCGTACCGTACCGATGAAAGACGACGTCCAAACTAGTGTTTTTGGATCGTGACGCTGATACGAACCCGAAACAGACGTACGGTACGGGCAACAAAACATAATAATGTGGACGCACCTTTAGAGAATACGATACAATCGACATCAGCGATGATAAAAAATACTTTAGCTCGGTAATTAATAACACAAATAGGTACTGCACTTGAATAGATTTCGATGCCCCTTGGCTCAAGAGCTACCTAAGTACCTACCTATAGTTGAGGTACCTATACACATTACATACCATCAAATACCATAACCATAATTAAATTGGCTGGAGTGTTGCTCAGCGAAAGCCCGTGCGACTTTATGACCGACGCACCCAGGTTCTTTATGTGTTAATTGTATCCACCAACACTTGTCAGCGTGGTGGATTATGGCCATTGGCCAATTGGCCTACACCCCATGCGAGAGAAGGCCTGCCCCAGCAGTCGTAACGGATATGAGCTGAAACATTGTATTGATTAGTGGTTCATAGTTATATATACCACTTCCAACACATCTCATGCAATATTGCCCAGTCTCTGTTTAATAATGCCTAAGTATATAATTTGCTTTACGCCATAACAGAGTTTTGATTGTTTGTTAACAGATATACTTTTTGTGCATCTCTTTTGTAGATTTGTGAATAGTTTTGGGTCGATAACAAGACTAAGGATAGAGTTTGAGCGACTTAAATCTCATCTAACAAAAACAGAGAGCCCAATAGTGTTTGCTCACAATGATCTGCTTCTAGGGAACGTAATCTACAACAAAGATGAAGGGACGATATCTTTTATTGATTACGAATATGCCACTTATAACTACCAGGCATTCGATATAGCAAACCATTTCAATGAATTCGTCGGTGAGTATTAATATTACATACATAACCTACTAAAATTCACTGCCTACTAACGTAGTTTAGCAATATTAACATCTTGACACTAACCATTAGTATAATTTTTGTTGAACTATATAAGAGTTGCTTACAAAAAGTGCTAGTGTTTGTAAAGTAGCATTACAACTATTGTACAATCATTATTCAATGTCATTATTGAAGTCGGTAATAAACAGACCTTATTACCTACTCAATGCATTATTTGCGGCTATACTATAGCCATTAGGTACGTATTTTTTTTTTTTTTTATAGCAAATAATAATATAATATTTTTTTTATATACGTATCTACAATCCCTAATGAAAACGTATTCTAATGCTAGTTGTTTTATTTAATTTGTAAGAAAGAATTTGAATATAATTATTATCTTAATTATTTAGCATTCCTTTATTATGTAGGTTAGGTATTATGTTATCTGTGTCATCTTATAAATAAACAGTGCTCTGGGATTCATTGGCTGATAAGAGTTAAATGCTATTAAGAGCATTGAGTGTGATAGCTTTGGAGAAGCCTATTTTAACCAGCAAATACTGGGAAATCATTAAAAAAGACAAAAAATGCATGTATACCAAATGGTACATACTTTACCTACATAGTACTATAGGTACATCTATAGGTGTATGGAGATTAAACCGATACCTAGGTGACCTTAAACTTTTGATGTTATTATGGTACCTTTTTTTAACATCATCATCAACAGCCTGAAGTCGTCCACTGCTGAACGTAAGCCTCCCCCAGAGAGCGCCACTTTGAGCGGCTGCTCACCTCCTGCATTAATCGGCTCCCCGCGGCTTTCACTAGATCGTCGGTCCACCGAGTGGGGGGCCGGCCTACACTGCGTCTTCCGGTTCGTGGTCGCCACTCGAGAACCTTTCTTCCCCATCGGTGTCAGTTCTACGAGCGATGTGGCCTGCCCCTTGCCATTTCAACTTGCTAATTCTAAGAGCTATATCGGTCACTTTAGTTCTCCTGTGGATCTCCTCATTCCGGAGCTTATCTCGCAGAGAAACGCCGAACACCCAAGCCGCCGAGTTTTTTAACATACCGTTTAGCAATGTGCCGTTATTCTTTAAACTAACTACTACGATAACAATAATAAAAACTATACCTACTATATGTACAGTCGCCTGCACTAATAAGTATACATTTTATAATTTTTAAAATAATGTCATAGTATTAAATTTCTCAAAAATGTACTCAGCATGCACGCAACAATTATGTATCCAACAACTTGTGGCATAACTATGTATACATAGTCAATAAATAATGTAAACGAGACTATTGGTCAGAAAAATGGTTACATTATAATCATCAATAATAAGTACCCACACGCGGCCTGCAATGATATGTATACATCAGTAGTTCCAAAATAATGTCGCAGTATTAAACATAGATTCATAGATATGCGCTTACTGCTTACTCTCAGATTGGGCATAATTATATGCATAACATGTATACAAGTTAAATCAAAACTATATACACACATAACAATTGCAATAAGACGTGGTATAAACTAGATTCAAACAAGTTTTTTTCTACATCTTTTTCATAAATATGTATACACTTTCATATTTGAGCAAAATATCGTTTCTTGGCCTGTATTCAACAAATGATCAAAAACATGTATACACCTTTGATGCCATTTAAATGTAAACACGATTTTTTCAATAAGTTGGTGGCACGAAGTTGATTTGTGTGGTAGGCATGTGTGTTTCTTTTGACCTACCCTTTTAATTTAAAGATTATAATGCTGTTTGTTCAGTTGTTATTGCATTTGCATCTAACTTTAACGGATTAACTTCTGGAATACCAGCATTTTTCATAAAATTAGATTAACAACGTATGCCGGCTTGATGTCGAGCCACTGTGAGTCTAAGGGTTAAACTGTAGAATATAATAAGTTAATAGGATGAGTGGTAACGTGCCGTTTCCTTGTCGTATAAACAGCCACGAAAAACACAAAATTATTATACTTAAAAAACAGGGAAATTTGGTTAGCGATATCGCCCGGGAGTTAGGAATTGCAGTAAGTAATTTTGATATTTATTAACATGTAAATTTAAAATAATAGTTTTATCATTTGATGATATTTATTTATTATTATTGACGTATTTTAGTATTGTTAAACAAGACTATTTTTGTTCTGATTAGTGCAATAAAGAATTATAATAAGTAATAATAAATAAAACCGGCCAAGCACGAAGGATTCCGTACCATTATCTATAAAAACGACCAAAAAATAACGACTTATTCTTATTCTCATAATTAAACAGGCAAATACACGATGTAATAAACAAAATACCGATATCCCTAAGAACCTATAACTGTTGGGTAGACGTGTTCTGGAGTGGAGACCGCGAATCGGTAGACGTAGTGTAGGACGACCTACAGCGGGACGGAGCGATGATATACGCAAGGTGGCTAGCAGTAACTGGAAAAATAGGGTCAAAGACCGACCTCAGCGGCGTGCCTTGGGAGAGGCTTATGTCCAGCAGTGGATTAGTATAAGCCGATGATGATGATGATGATGATGATGATGATGATGATGAGTGTTTTGAATTTAAATTAACGTTGTTTTTATCGTGCCAAAATGGTGAAAAGGAACCCTCATGGTCTGACTACTGAATCTGACCATCCGTACGTTTATTAGTCTGTCAATCTGTTGGTCCATCCTTCCGTTCCGTCCATCCGTCCATCCATCCCCCTGTCCATCCCCATCTTCAGTCTGTCCGTTCGTCTGTCAGTCCGTCTGTCCGTCCGTTCGTCTGTCTCTATCTGGCACTGTGCGAGCTTTTGTTACTGTTGGCAGTACAGTTTTATGATTTTCTTCAGCACTTCAGAATGACAAAAACCGCCAAAGATAGTCTATCATGTATTTGCCTGTTTAATTATGAGAAGTCGTTATCTTTTAGTCGTTTGGTCGTTTTCATAGATAATGGTACGGAATCCTTCGTGCGCGAGTCTGACTCGCGCTTGGCCGGTTTTATTTATTATTACTTATTATAATTCTTTTTTGCACTAATCAGAACAAAAATAGTCTTGTTTAACAATACTAAAATACGTCAATAATAATAAATAAATATCATCAAATGATAAAACTATTATTTTAAATTTACATGTTAATAAATATCAAAATTACTTACTGCAATTCCTAACTCCCGGGCGATATCGCTAACCAAATTTCCCTGTTCTTTAAGTATAACAATTTTGTGTTTTTCGTGGCTGTTTATACAACAAGGAAACGGCACGTTGTCACTCATCCTATTAACTTATTATATTCTACAATTTAACCCTTGGACTCCCAGTGGCTCGATATCAAGCCGGCATACGTTGTTATTCTATTGTTATGAAAAATGCTGGTATTCCAGAAGTTAATCCGTTAAAGTTTGATGCAAATGCAATAACGACTCTGAACAAACAGCATTATAATATATAAATTAAAAGGGTAGGTCAAAAGAAACACACATGCCTACCCACCACACTTACACAAATCAACTTCGTGCCACCAACTTATTGAAAAAATCGTGTTTACATTTAAATGGCATCAAAGGTGTATACATGTTTTTGATCATTTGTTGAATACAGGCCAAGAAACGATATTTTGCTCAAATATGAAAGTGTATACATATTTATGAAAAAGATGTAGAAAAAACCTTGTTTGAATCTAGTTTATACCACGTCTTATTGCAATTGTTATGTGTGTATATAGTTTTGATTTAACTTGTATACATGTTATGCATATAATTATGCCCAATCTGAGAGTAAGCAGTAAGCGCATATCTATGAATCTATGTTTAATACTGCGACATTATTTTGGAACTACTGATGTATACATATCATTGCAGGCCGCGTGTGGGTACTTATTATTGATGATTATAATGTAACCATTTTTCTGACCAATAGTCTCGTTTACATTATTTATTGACTATGTATACATAGTTATGCCACAAGTTGTTGGATACATAATTGTTGCGTGCATGCTGAGTACATTTTTGAGAAATTTAATACTATGACATTATTTTAAAAATTATAAAATGTATACTTATTAGTGCAGGTGACTGTACCTACTAAAAACTGCTACCTACACTACCTACTACAAAGAACATATTTTGGACTGTATACTAGCCGCCGCTACCGGTGGGTAGCGTACCCAACATGCTGTTCAGTGTTCGTTGAGCCAAATTGAATAAGTGGCAGCATTTAGGTCACGCGTCGCATCGACCAGGGGCAGGGGCGCTCTGATAAATTTGATTAAGTTATGGTACAGGTATATAGGTATTGGTGTGGTATACGTATATTATAAAAAGTATTTTTAACTACTTGAAAGTTATTTTTGTAAAAGTATCTTATTTTAAAAAGTATTTTTGTTCATTGCAGGAATAACGATTGATGATATCGATTACAATAAGTATCCAAGTAAAGAATTTCAAACGTCTTGGATAAGGGAATATCTCAAGGAATTTATGAGTTCGAATCAAGCATCCGAAAATGACATAGATAGGATTTATGCAGAAGTGCAGCTACAATCCCTGGCATCTCACTTCCTTTGGGGGATTTGGTCGTTAGTTCAGTTTGAACATTCCGATATTGATTTTGATTTTGGAAGGTAAGAATTTGATTGTTTTACTTTACTCTTATTCGTGTTGTTGAGGTTGAGTGGAGTATTTCTTTCGACGAAGGTTACATTACATACAGCCCTCACGTCAAGTCCTGATCAAAGTCAAGGTCAAGAAGTAGGTAGTACCTACCTACCTACTCATTATGTAATAACTACGACTCATAGATATTTCTTTTAAATTATGTAAACGATGACATGCAATGACGGTCGCCTATATAGCAGTTGCAGTACAACTCGTGTCGTGAATTTGTTAATTTGTTCCTATTTTTTGAAATGTTGGTTGAATTGACTTTTGTCTGGTTGGCAACACTGACTGGCGCGTGATTGGACAAGAGGGGAAATTTGGGCGGGTAGTTGAGCAATAATAGCGATCAGCAGGCCGTCGGTCCACCTAATGGGGGGCCGGCCTACGCTGCGTCTTCTGGTTCGTGGTCGCCACACGAGAACCTTTCTTCCCCATCGGTTGTCAGTTCTACGAGCGATGTGGCCTGCCCACTGCCACTTCAACTTGCTAATTCTTAAAGCTGTATCGGTGACTTTTGATCTATTGCGGATCTTCTCATTTCGAATCTCTCGCAAGGAAACTCCGAGCATAGCTTTCTCCGTAGCTCGCTGCGCGAATTTGAGTTTACTCTTAAGGTCAACAGTAAGAGACCACGTCTCAGTGCCATAAGTCATCACTGGCAACACACTGGTTGAAAACTTTCATTTTCAGGCTTTGCGGTATTTTAGACGAAAAGATAGGTCGAAGCTTCCCGAACGCTGCCCAGCCGAGTTGGATTCTTCGTGCGACCTCTTTGTCGAAGTTGGACGTACCTTTGGATAATCTGTCCTAATAGGTAGACGTATTTGTCTACAACTTCGAGAGTATCCAGTATCGGTCCCAACAATACCGGTATAGGTGGAACATGGGCATTAGACATGATTTTCGTCTTGTCCATGTTCATCTCAAGACCAACCTGTTGAGTCTCTACTAAGGTCGTTGAGCATGATGCTAAGGTCCTGGAGCGACTCCGCCATTATGACTATATCATCAACAAAACGAAGGTTAGTGTTGTACTCGCCATTTATGTTGATGCCAGATCCCCTCCAGTCCAAGAGCTTGAAAACGTCCTCCAATGCGTTTGTGAACAATTTCGGAGAAATAACGTCTCCCTGTCTCACGCCCCTTTGCAATGGGATTTGTTCCGTGCTCTGGTCCTGTAGTCGGACTGACATAGTGGCCTTGCTGTACAAACACTTCAACACCTATAGTCAATTTGGCATCGCTGTATGGACTGCAGTACCGCCCAAGTGTCGATTGAATCGAAGGCTTTCTCATAGTCCACGAACGCTAAGCATAACGGCTGATTTATACCTACTTTTCGGCATAGCGTATGGATGTGTGGTCTATTATACTAAAGCTTTCCTGGAAACAAGCTTGTTCGGGAGGCTGGAATTCATCAAACTTGCGTGCGAGACGATTCGTAATGACTCTCAAAAACAGCTTATACACATGACTCAAGACCGCGAGATGGACCTAACCTAAGTTTTTCAGTAAGGTCTTATCACCTTTTTTGAAGAAGAGCACCACCACGCTCTTGTGCCACGCCTCTGGCGTTGTACCTTCAAGGATGACAGTAATAAATAATTTCTGGAGGACTATAAGTACCGGTCTACCACCCGCTGTCAGAAGTTCGGTCGTAATTTCATCCTCACCTGGGCGCCTTGTTGTCACAGTAATGCTTGCACACTATACTGCTTGGCGGTAGAATATAACTCGCAAAATGGAGGTACCTATTACCTATATGAACTATATAGAAAATTCTTATCACCTAGTAAAAATTTATCAAAGAAGACGTTATGCTAATTTAACTTAAAAGTATATTTTTGTATCCATTTACAGATATGCTGAAATAAGATTGAACAGATATTTCGAGTTAAAGGACAAGCTGTTGAAGGAGTTTAGTTGATTGCAGCTATAACAAAGAGCTTTAGTCAAGTTATCGTTAATGTCGTGATGTATTTACCTATTATCTAATATCATATTCTTGTATAACTTTAACTATTTAAGTCGTCGTCGGTTTAACCAGACAATAAATTGTCTATCTTTATTAACAAATCACAGTACATATTATTGTAGGTAACCTAGTTTCTATAAATTATAGTCCCAGAGTCAAGTGAATTTATTAAGTTTATGTGATTGGTGTTTAATAAGATCTGATGCCTCAGGACTCAGGAGCAGAAAATAAAAAATCAATTTTAAAACAGTAGGTTTGCATCGGCAGTTCTTAGAGCTAGTACCTACTGTAAGGCTGCTTATCGACTACACCGTTAACCGTCACCGAGACGTCACCCGAGAACGAGCGTCGCGTGATCGGCGTTTAGTGGACAGGGGACAGGCGGCCATAGTAAATATATGTACCAGGTACTTCGGCACCGTCATCTGACGGCTCGGTGACGGACTGACGGTGCGGTGAACAAGAGCCCTAAGGCGTCAAATAACGTGACATCTCAGCAATTCATTAACAGGGTTTATTTTATATCCATTAAAGAATGACTATGATTATTGATTAGGATACAAACAAATAATGTTTACATACTGTAGTTACATAATTCAATCGATAATAATATAAATATTACGTTATTGTTAAAAATGTTTATTAAACGGTTAATATACCAACTTCAGTTATAAAACGTACGCTGTATTATTTTATTATTGATACTAGCTGACTCGCCCTGGCTAATTCATTGTCGTCGTCGTCCCGAAATTTACGCCTGTTGCAAACTTTACGTAATAAGCTAGCTAAGATACCAAGTATTAACATGGATGATTTCGTGTGTCAATGAGGGGGTCTATAGACATCTTTGGTTGTGAGTATCTTTGGAACCCATCAATATTTTTTGATAAATCGTATTTCATTAGAAAGCCGCCGAAAAGGAGATGTTTCTAAAACAACTTACTGAAAAAATACTTCGGTCAACTTTTTGAGGTAATTTTCTACTAATTTTCATGCCAGGGTCATTATTTTCAGAAAAAAAAATAAAAAATAAATAACGATCACATACATAGATCCTGGACCCTAACTAGGATTCCCTGTATATAGGGACCCAGGAACTACGAGGACCATGGTCCCATAACACCCAGCCCCAGAACAAGTATTTGCGCTTTTTTTTCATGTGCACAAATACTTGTTCCTGTCGCAGGAATCGAACCCGCCGCCTCCAGGTTATGAGCTGACCTGCTCAACCACCACACCATAGAGTCTGTCAAAATAGTACATTGTGATATAAGTGTGCAAAGTTGCTCATTACAGCGCGTTATGGGAGCCGAGAGTGAAAAACGTCGTATGACATGCGTGTGCATATCAATGCACCACGCATGTCACGTTTTTCATCACAGTTGCGAGGAAAAGAACAGAGTTGTACTGTTAAATGTCGTGCAGGCTTCTTATTTTCACGCGGCGTCAGAGAAAAACCGTGTTGATGGCGCGAACCAAATCGACATCGACCAAAACTAATCGAAACGAAAACTGGAACTAGAATGTGAACTGGTACGCGAACTGGAACGAAACGAAACGACGAAAATGTAGTGTATAACTTGCAGTGAGATACAAACTTAACTGAATAGTGCGGCAGTGTAAAGTAAAAAGCACGCGTTGGAAATTTCTTGGATTATGATCCTAAAAGCGGTGGGATAAGAGCCACTTTACGTGCAACTGTGATAAAAATGTTTTACGTTTAAACACTGGTTAGTTATGATTAAATTCAACTGTCAGTAGAGTCATTGAGGTTTCTTTAATGCAATTAAAAAAATCAGTGATTTAAGATGGAACGTTGCACTCGCTCGGCAGATTCAAATTTTCAAACGTTCCACCTTAAGGTCGAAAACGGGATATTTTCCCAATTTCCACAAAATATTGAATAACTTAAAAATAAAAAAACATTAGTGGTCACATTATTTACTTTATTTGTCGTTTGTCATTCATGATACATAAACATTAATTCATTTTGAAACATAATAATTTAGGAAAGGCGCGGGAAAAGCTATTCTGAAGAAACTTGCATCATATTATCTTCTCACTCCACTGTAGTAGAGTAGAATAAAAATTACAGTGGACAAACACAGTGGAGGCATCAATGGACATCTCCGTTATTTTCAGAACATTTCTCCAAAAGCGAGATTACTCGGACTCAAGATATATGTAATCATTACAAAAAAAATAACAATGGTAAATGAAGCACCTAATTAAATAAATTATATTATTCAGGCAAATAATATGCTGCATCTTTATGCACATACCTACCTAGGAAATTACCTACATATACACTTTCCGAACAATATTTCACTCTAATATGTCATTGTAGGTACTTCAGTGGGATTATATATATAAAATTAAGTTTTAAAGGTTAGGTACTTACAAGATTTGAATGTTACCATTCATGATTAGGTATGTTTAAAAATAGAGTTATTATATAGCTAGAAATAGAAAGACGCTTTATTCATGGCAAAAACCGTAATGTACGGTAGGTACCTACAGGCGCATAGGTTACCTATGTATATACTGTACCAAAGTAGAAAGCTACAGACACCACACACACGCTACAGACCGTTCACCGTAAGATGTCTCCTGATGCACTTATATTATATAAAAATGTGCAGGTAAAACATATTAATCTGTGGTGAGTAGGTACAAGTTTAGATAATGATTACATAATACTTTACATTTACGATGATACTTGCATATTTATAAATAATATAAGTAGGTACCTACATCAGGGGGCATCTTACGGTGAACGTTCGGTGTCGGGTGTATTTTATTCTGAGGTAGCACATCACATGCAGAGCAGCCTACAAGTTTTACCATTTTACGCATCGACCTAGAGGTAGGTTTCAAACCTAAGTCAAGTCATGACTTAGGAGATTTTGTGAAAGTACTTAAACGAAATTGCTAATAAGCCATTGACGGATACATGGGGGCGTCTGCGGACAGTCAGATGGAGGAGCGGCTTTGCGGACTTTCACTTTTACATAGGTATCCACAGGGACGTCCCCAACTCGCAATTCATGTAACGAAATAAATAAAACAAATTAAATAATGGCCCGAGCACCGAATATTGGCAAAATGAAATCTATTATTACTATGGCCACAAAAAGTTTGTAGATCAGAATGATGATGATGACCGACGGTTAGACGATCCGTGTGCAAGATGATATCTATTTTATCTCATCTTGAAATATGGGAAAAAGCCCAACATTGCTCGGAGTCACATGAACGAAATATAGAGCACTGTATTACGCCATTACTCACATTAGGTAGGTATAATCTATGATAGAACCAGACGAAAGAAATCCTGAAGTTTCAGTTGTATTGTACCATCAGAATCAGGCAGTCGAGATGAATGGACTGATAACAGATTTACCCATGTTGGGGAAGAGAAGTTTTTGAGTGGCGTCCACGGGCTGGAAGACCGATGTCTTGGATTGTCACGAGTATCGTTCGTCGATAATATAGCTAGGTACCTACTTGATGCAGTTGTGTTTTTCCTTCGCATCGTGGCATTGTCGTTGTAGGTTTCGTCACTGACTTATACTACTATTATGCTCTAGTAGAAGTAACAGTGGATTAGCGCCCTCTAGACTCGGAGTATGAACTATTCCCTAGAATTATCATCGTAATTTTTGTATGACTAAGTAAACTGTAATAATACTTATTATAGGTTAACTACCTAATTAGGTTTCCAGAAAGTTTGTCGTGTGATAATGGTAATTCCATCTGTGAATAGATATTTATGGTTTTTAGATGCTTCATCTATGCCGAATAAGGTTTTAGGTCCACCGGAACTCGGAAGTAAGTAGGCACCTACCATTGAAGATATTTTATTGCATCGAGAATTCATATATAATATATATCTATATAGTATATTCAATAATAGAAGCTAGAATTTTTTAAAAGATTTTATGGCCATGTCTAGCATTATCGATTTTTAAATAATTTAATGGGCCTGTACCTGTGGCTTTTACAGATAGATTGACAAAAAGTGGTTCTATCAAAAGCGTTTCGTTTTTCGAAAACGAGAATCTTCATAGGAGAACCGTCCTGGCATTTGAAAATGTTATTGCCGTCGCTCTGCTCTCCACACGTATGATACCTAGAGGCAATAGAGTGCCCATAAGTGAATTTACCTACATTTTACAAAGAGTTCTATGAAGTCTTTAACATTTTAGCGTTTCGGGCGCCAACGGTTTTCACCCTCTGAAACTTAACAAAATCTTTTGGTTTTGGTGTCAAAAAAAGTTCGTGTTACAGTTACAACTAATTTTTTTCGTCATAATTTTGACGCCAAAAATTCGTAATTTTAGGTGGCTATAAATACGAAGATATTGTAAAAACTTAAAAAAGGAAGACGTACAAGCATAGTTTTTTACTGCGTAGACAACATATTTAAAAAACATCGAAATCAGATAACATTTATAGGTGGAAAAGCGTTGGCACTTTCTGTATGGACAAGAGGGGGTACATACGCTTCTCTTCAGATAGTTATCTATTTGCCCTAAAATGCGAATTGGTCTTTACTTCCTGCGTGTGGGTGGATGCGTGGATGTTGCTCTGGCGGGTATATTATCTCGGAGGTAGGTAGCCACTACCTACTAATATGTATGCGATTTATATGAATTAGAGAATTGGTCATTAATATTGTTTAGAGCTTCTACACCTGCGAGTCCCGTGCGTGCACGTTTTATAATAATAAACGTCAAGTGCGAGTCGACTCGCGCTTAGACAAGGGATTTGTATCACCACAGAATAAAATAAACTCAATTATTTTAAGTGCATACCCTAGATCGAAAGTAAGCACCCTAGGTTTTGATGACACATGAAATGCTAATAAAATTGTACTTTATATCAAGTTAAGTATTTTAAATTAGGTAGGTAACTTGACTTGAAACTTTTTTATCAGGATAAATTATGTATAACTACTATTCAATGAATCAATTTCAACTTTAGCTATGTGGGAGGAAAAAGGAGACAAGCTAGGCTAACAACAAAGCCTGGTTGTTCTAAAAAGTGAAACCTGGATGGAAACTATAATGTGAAAATGTCAAAAACTCTTAAGTCACTACCTGTGGTTACCTAATTATAATTACTAAATATCCCGTTAATAAATAGTAGGAAATACTAGTTAGAAATGTTAGTGACCATGAAAGTTTAAAATTATGTGATTTTTGCCCTCAAGGGGTGCTCTTCAAGGATTTCACTTGACACTAATATCTTTGGGCTACATGTATCAGGCAGCACCCTGACTGGGATAAGATATATTGGAAGGTTAATCTGATAGGTTTATTTTTTTAAACCTGAAATACTATAATTTGATGACTGAAAAGAGACATTCCAGAAATGCACTGAGCCTGGGCCACCTATATGGACACTATGTTATAGAATCAGTTAGTACATAAAATTCCCAAAATATTAATTTTGGGAATTTTATGTACTTTCCATTTTTATAAAATATTTAGTTTTTTAGCTTAAAACAAAAGAAGATATATGTTTATACTTGCAACACTAAACCATGATGGTAGGCATGAGCATCAAACAGTATACAATATCTATTAGCGGGCATGGCAGTAATTAGCAGCTGCCATATTTATAATCTAGCCTAAATATGGATCAAATATTACTTTTCAGCCAAGGAGTACAACAGTGCTAATTATGATTATATTTCTGGAGTTATTCAAAATTTTACACATTGTACACATAGGTGGCCTACTCTAGAACATCTCTTTTGAGCAGCAGCAGGTAATTATGCCAATACCTATATTAGGGATATACTGTACCTAACATATAATGGCTACTATGTATGGCTCCGTAAATTTTGATTTTGTAACTATTTATATGCTATACTTACATTAAGCTTGTGTGGTGCAGTAAACTGGTTTCTGGGAAAAAATATTAACTAACTGTACTATACAGTGTTGCCAAGTTTATCAAATCTTGTAAGTACAATTTAATTAGGTACCTTCAAAAATATCTATCCAAGAAAACATTAGCTAATACAACTTCTGACATCAACAATTATTTTTCTAACATTTTTTAGTAACAAATTTATAAATGTGATGATCTACAAGTCATTGTTTTGGTTGAAAAATAACATAAATTCATTATAAAAAATTCGGAAACTTATTAGTCGGCAAGGAAATCAGATAATAATGCTAGTTCTCTTTAAAAAATTAAGGTTGCCATATTATGTAAAGGGAAAATAATATCAATAAAACATAATGCAGTTCAAGATAGCTCTTTGACATTTTGTTTCAAAGTCATGTAACAATTCATCAATATCATTGTCCAAATCATCAGTCTGTGCCATCTTAGTCACCATGTCACTTATCAAGAAGGCACCAATAGTAGCTTCTTCGTGGTTATCCTGTATGTCTATATTTACAACATGCACTGGCTGGTTGAAAGTAGACCTCCTTGAACCAAACCATTCAATTACTTGATCATACACCCTCTCTTCACATGTAATTATAACATCAAACCGTTCATTGGATGACTGGAACTTTTCTGGACTTGGTTTTATCCTCCGGTTTCTATCCAACATGTGCAATAGACCGTTCTGGGTGTAAAACATTTTATCCTTTTCCAATAAATCGTTGTAAATGTCGTCATAAGGAACGCCAAATTCGTAGCAGTTAGGTCGATCAGCAGATGACCCAGGCAACTTAACTTTTTCTCCTGTTCCAAAAGATTTCACTTTAAATCCTTTCTTAACAAGAAAAGCATGGGCTTCCATGCTTCGATTCATGTTGGATGAACAGACGACTGCAATATACAAATCGCCCATGGTAATTTATTGTGCAATAGTAACAATATTTAGAGCGGTGGAATGAGTAGTAGGGTGGTAGTAGGTTACAATTTACGAATTAGTACGTTGATACATATATCAATGATGACATAATGTACTGTACTGTACTGGTGCTACTTGGCATGACTTTCACTCTTTCACTACAAGATATATTAATAATACCTATTAGTACATATTTTTCAGATTCAACACCATTTTAGAACCTTTCTAATAAAATTCACGGGAGACCGGAATGTACGACCAAAATATTGCACAGCCCATATTGTACGACCAGGAATGTACGGCCCGGAATTGGTGGCTTCCAAATAACAGGCTGTGCAATACGGGTCGTACAATATCGTTTGTGTGCTATTAGTATGGCCCAGAATGTACAGCCCGGAAACCGTGTACATGGCTTCGAAATGATGGGTTGTGCAATACAGGACCCCTATTCTCACGAATCGAGATGAAATGTCACATCGAAATAAATCTCGAAATTCGAGTTTTTCATATTCTCAAGCAATATTCTCGATTGCTAGCGCAAGAGATGACTCGAGTGATCGGAGGCAGTCGAGAGATCTGTGTGGCATGGCAGCTTTTATTTACAGAGTATGTATCCCCTGCTGCTTCGTGCTAGTCTGTCTGTGCCACTGCTGTCTGTGTAGTATTGTATATGTTTTATTGTTGTATAAACTTTGTATGTTCGTATGGTCTATTTTTAAAACATATTACAATATTTTGAGATTCCAAGTGGAAAGCGTGCTATGATGAGTGAAAGCTTCATTCACAAGCATTACAAACAGTGCTTTACAAGGCGAAAGGGCAAACGAGCCACCAGCGTGAGCGGCGCCACGAAAGGTGTTTTTGGTGCCGAGAGCCGAGAGACGCTTTCTGCCTTTCGGAAAAAATATTTATCAAGAATATTCGTCTTCTAAAAGCTCTCGTTCGAGAGCTAATCGATATTTTGGAGCAAGTTTTCGACGTGAAAACAAAGTACGACACTGCAACAAAAGTGAGTATGAGTACGTGTTTTAGTTATACCTGCCTACTTTCTACCTACGAACTAAATACTTACGCATAATGCTACGCTGGACCTTATTTCACTTGACTACAACAGCCACTACAACAGCAATCACTAAATTCAGTGATAAGGCAACCAATAGTTAAAAAAAACTCTTAACAGATTTTAACAATTGGTAAGATTTTTTAACCATTGGTTACCCACCCACCCCTAGTTGGCTGATTAGAAACCGACTTAGGAAGGTATAATTGCATTTTAGTTTCTTTGCTACACTCCAGAAGCTCGCAAGGAGGTCTTGAGCAAAACGAGCACCCGAGAGCTGAACGTAGCGAGAGGGGGAGGTGGCGAGCGAAGTAAACCGGTGCGGTGGACGGTGACGTGACCTCTCGAGTGGAGTGAAGATCGAGTGCACGAGTGTAGCGAAGGGACGACGATGCGACAGTTCTTGCGAGGCCCATTTAGAAAATCTCTCAATTTTAAAAGTTGTGAATCTATTATAATAGGGGATTTTCTGACAGCTGGGCGGGACGTAGTTCTACATCCAAAGGTAGATGGCGCTGACGAGACATGGCTTGTTTTTTTTGTGAGGTGGCCTTGCCCTCTTTCATAAAGCAGTGTCACTTTCACTTCGCTCACCAGTGTGACTATTTGTGGCAGATTTCCGCCATTTTGGCAGATTTGCCCATAGTGGATACTTAAAAATTTTGACAGATTTACGAGATTTTATTATTTTGAAGTAAAATTCAGAAATGTAGCTACGAAATCTTAATTCATTGACTTCAATATTTGGTGGGAATCGTTGCTACCACACAGATCTGCAGGAGAACTAAAGTGACCGATATAGCTCTTAGAATTAGCAATGGGCAGGCACCTTCGCTTATAGAACTGGCAACCGATGGGGTAGAAAGGTTATCGAGTGGTGATCACCAGAAGACATAGCGAAGGCCAGCCTCTGGTAGGTAGGTATCTACTTACCTTAGTACTTATTCTGAGATTCATCGAACTCTATGATTAAAGGGTTTATTTAATTTTCTAGCAAATTACAAGCTCGTTGCACCCTCACGCCAATTAAAAATATGAATGTAAAATCCATGTAGGATGATAAAAGAGGAATATAAATAACGTTGATTAGGTGATTAATGATAATTTGCCTCCTTATTTCATCATTTCTACATGAATTTTGTAGCGAAGGCCAGCCTCTGGTAGGTAGGTATCTACTTACCTTAGTACTTATTCTGAGATTCATCGAACTCTATGATTAAAGGGTTTATTTAATTTTCTAGCAAATTACAAGCTCGTTGCACCCTCACGCCAATTAAAAATATGAATGTAAAATCCATGTAGGATGATAAAAGAGGAATATAAATAACGTTGATTAGGTGATTAATGATAATTTGCCTCCTTATTTCATCATTTCTACATGAATTTTGGGTTCCAATTAAATAATTTCTTGATATTTTACAATAAATATAAGTAAATACTTACGAAAAATATTTCTATTATTTCCCATGTATTATTAATATTACAAGACGAGGCATATTTCTGGGAGAATTCAAAGTGCGGGCAGATTTGTCTATTTAGGGCTGACTCTGCAATGTACAGATGGTCACACTGTCACAGCCTTCCCTGATTTTGCTTCACAGCCTGGATCATAGATGCAGAGAGTAGCTGTTTATGGTCTATGCATAAATCACAGTATTGTATTCTTCTTTAATCTGTGGCATAAATCTTCAGTTTAGGTCTGTGATTCGTGGTCATGTCTCGTTAACGCCATCTTACGGATTTTAAAGAACTATTTTTTTTTAAATTTGGTTGCAAGAAAACCTCCTATCATATAGGTGTGGACGATAAATATCGATTAAATGTTGTAGTCTACTCGCACAAAGCAAATGAGGCGTTGACTTTGACATTTCAATACACCATGTACCCACATGGATTCTGGGCTGTAGATTCATAGTCGTGCATTACTGCCTGTATCGATATTTCACAGCCCGTATTGTACGACCAGGAATGTACAGCCTAGAATTGGTGTACATGGCTTCCAAATAATGGGCTGTGCAATACAGTTCGTACAATATTGTCTGTGCAAAATGAGGAGTTTTATTTAAAAAAAAGAAATGGTGTTTTACTGTGGTGTTTTATGTATGACCCAATAGATGGCGCCAGTTGTGGTTTTACCAAAATCTGTCACTGTCACTGTTTCAAGCATAGACCACAGGTTATAGGAAATGTGTCACGATACTGACTGACAGCTCTAAACTCTTTCGTTTATTCTATTGTCGTTGCGCGATAGCTCGGCTTAATTTTGGATCACAATATTAACGTTTATCTGTCTCGCAGTTCTGCTGTACTTCAATTTACTTAAGAATAATGCACTACAGACTACTTAGGAGATACTACAGACAATGTACTCGTGGTCCACTCAACTGAATTTGACATTTCTTTGTAGGTAGTCTAAGCATTTTCTTATGTTTATACTACTCTGTGGTTTGAAAGGTTTAAACTATGTACTTACAGCGCCATCTAGAAAAGAAGCGGAACTAGTGTTTTTTTTAAATAAAAAGCCTCATTGGTATAGGCAATAATGCATGACCCGGAATCTGTGTACATGGCTTCAAAGTGCTGGGTTGTGCAATACAGTACAATACTGGTCGGGCATTAATGGCTGTACAATATAGTGACTCAAATTCACAATTGTTTTTTTCTCTAATCTGTGCTTTACGCATGCACAGGCATTGACAATTTTGACAGTAAATTGACAATGAGGCGTTTTATTAAAAATAAGAAAATGTATTTTATGTATCCCGCAATAGATGGCGCCATCTGTGGTTTTACCTCGGATCAAGGGAATATAATGGGTTTTATCAAAATCTGTTACTGTCACTGTTTCAAGCATAGACCACAGGTTAGAGGAAATGTGTCACGATACTGACTAGGCATGGATCATTTCACAAGGACCATGTGAAAAATCAACATAAATGGCGAGTACATCACTAACCTTCGTTTTGCCTAGTCATAGTAGCGGAATCGCTCGAGGACCTTAGCACCATGATCAACGACCTCAGTAGAGTCTCCCAGCAGGTTGGTCTTAAGATGAATATGGACAAGACAAAGATCATGTCTAATGCTCATGTTCCACCTATACCGGTAATTGTTGGGAACGATACTCTCGAAGTTGTGGACAAGTATGTCTACCTAGGACAGACTGTCCAATTAGGTAGGTCCAACTTCGACAAAGAGGTGGCACGAAGAATCCAACTCGGCTGGGCAGCGTTCGGGAAGCTTCGTCCTATCTTTTCGTCCATATACCGCAGAGCCTGAAAACGAAAGTTTTCAATCAGTGTGTGTTGCCAGTGATGACAAATGGAACTGAGACATGGTCTCTTACTGTTGGCCTCATTAGTAAGCTCTGGGGGAGGCCTATCTTCAGCAGTGGATGTCTTCAGGCTGTTAATGATGATGATGATGTGAAAAATCATATGATTTTCTTTTCATATCACACCTGCTACTTTTTATCACGTACTCAGCTACAAATCAAATGTGTGTGATAATCACACTTAATGGGTCTTGGCCTCGGATTTCATAATACGAGAGTAGCATAAGCGGTGAATATCAAAACATATTATATTTAGTTTATGCTTCACTAAACAAACTGAGACCTGTAGAGTATAATAGTAAACAAGCTGTGCCTGTGATATAGCAGTGCTCTTGTTTAACTGAAGAGAATATCATTATTATTCTTCTTTGTTATCATTTGTAGCAGATCGCAACTTTGCTAGGTTGCTCCTAAATCGCATCTCTGTGCTATTTCATAAAGCGCTGTCAATCACCGTTGATCATAGCTCAGTAGGCAAATGAAAAATCAGTCTGTGAAAAATCACAGTCACCAAAATAAATCATATTATCAAATGACAATGATATAAAAGTAGCAATCATTTCCATGCCTAATACTGACTGACAATGACGCTGGCAAAAATGTGAAAAACAATTGCCATAAAAAAATTGAAAAAAAAAACAACTAACTCTAAACTCTTTCGTTTTTTATTTTTGTTGCGGGATACCCCGTAAGGTTATATAAAAGTGTTCTGAGGGGATAGCTCGATTAGCTCGGCTTTATATAGGATCTTTTAGATTTATTTATCTCGCAGTTGTACTGTACTTCAATGAATTAACTAGTGTGAATTCTGTGCCATTAACTAAGAGTTGAAGTTAAGCAAGTCCGTCAAAAGTAGTAGTCTGTCTGTGGCAGAGACCAGGGAAAGGGATTAGGGAAGCAGAACAATATTGATTTGCTTGAAAATGAATTCATTACTAAAACAATTAATACCATTTGGAAATAGAATCCATCGTAGTTTTCACTCTTGTTCCTTTAATCTAGCTTGGTCAAAGCCCACAACACCACGCTCATTTTTAGAACACAACAAAAGAGTGTATCCTCCTCAAAAAATAGGCGAAGATCCTAGACCAGCTGTGAGTATAAATGAATTGCTCATATACCTTTGCCTGTAGTACACACCTACGGGCCTACCGGTGCGAGGTGGAGACTTGCATAAAATCAAAACGTCACTGGATGTGGATGGAGATCCATTTATTTATCACTGGTCAGCGAAAACGAGCCCATGGTGGAGAGGAGTAGCTCAAGGATCTTTAGTGTGTTACCTACCTTGTTATGTAGTTAATAATCATAACTCGTCTGAAAAGCTTAGTAAACATAAACATACATAGTAGGCCTCTAGTCCCAGATGAATAAAATATTATATGTACGTTTTGAATATTTTTTTGTATTTTTAGTTTGTATGTCATCAGAAGACTAACTTCAAATACAGCCCTAAGAAGCTATGGTACATTGCATCATTTGTCAGAGGAATGACTGTGGATGAAGCTGTGAAACAACTAAGTTTTGTCCACAAGAAAGGAGCTATATTTGTGAAAGAAGCAATCTTGGAGGCACAAGAACTTGCAGTAAAAGAACACAATGTAGAATTCAGAAGCAATTTATGGATAGGTATTATATTTAGTATGCAATAATGAGTAGATACTAACTTACATTCCTACTTATTCTTGATCTCTCAAATACCACAAGTAATGCCATAAAGGACTACATAAAACCAGCAGACCTGCCCTGGCCTCGCATGGGTTAATTAGTTTTATGCCTTATCTCAGTCTAAAGGAAGAAAGAAGGAAGAGGGAAAAGGATGAATGGATGAAATGGTGAATGGAGGCAGATAGATGCCTGCCTCCCTTCTATTGCCGTCCCATCCATTCATCTTTTTCGCTTTCCCAACCATTCAACAGGATGAGTATAGAAAAAAATGACAAACAAAAAATTCTTGCATAAAAATTACATAGGTACATGTTTCTTCGTGCAACCTGCACCTGGCCGTTTTAGAAAACAAAAAGTATCCTAAATATTATTCTGAAAAATTAGCTATAACCATACCAAATTTCAGCGAAATCCATTCAGTAGTGCCAGCGTGATTGTTCAAAGGGACACACAGACAAAAAATTCAAAAAAAATTGGTTCCACTTCTGTATAAATAAAGTGTAACGCAATTAAAATTTAAAAAAATATCAATGTACAGATTTAGCCTAGTTACAGTTTTATTATATATGTATAGAAGAAGATACATGAACATAATATTATATGCATATGTGGCTGGTGTCAGTTTTTCAAGCTGCCTGTTGATCTTTGACATGACCCAATATCACATAAATCATTTCTTTTCCAGCTGAATCATTTGCAGGCAAAGGAATGTGTATAAAAGGAGTCAGGAGGCATGCTCGAGGGAGAATGGGAGAAGTCCGATACCAATACTGTCATTACTTTGTGAGGCTGGAGGAGGGGAAACCCCCTGCAGACTATTACAAATTGAACCCGCTGACACCTGAACAACAGCTTGACAAGTGGATTGAACAAATGAGAAACAGAAAAATCACAAATTCATATTAATGTAAAATAGCTATAAAATGTTTAGGTAGATAAAATATTAAAATAGCAAACTGTATCTTGTTTTATAATATCCAAATACCGGTCATTGCCCATTGTTCACTTACATAGGTCACCTGGCTGTACCAGGGGAAAGCTTTTCTTCCTGTGGTCCACCTCAAGATAACTGGGTATACCACGGGTGTTTATTTCTTTCCATGGTCCACCTATGTAGTTGTTAAAATATATCTTTTGAAATCTACCTATTTGTGTTTAGGGTATATTCCCAGTTGCCCCCACATGAATCACCCCGGGTGGCAACTGGGAATATATCGTGCTTAGCTGTGCTTTTGGATGTTAAATTTACTTGACCTAGGGGTGATTTTTCAATGGCTGGATAACGGTTATTTGACTAATAAATTATAAACCAGCTGAAACAAAAACATTTCAATTTTCAGTATTCCGCTTATAAAATTTGTATATATTTTATCTAATGGATAACTTTTATCTGGATTATTGAAAAATCACGCCTAAATCCTTGTAAAAATCATTGTTTGATAAATATTTTAAAGTAGGTAATTATTATAATATGCAAGTAGGTACTATCAGAATTACAGGACACTTATTCAGTAAAAGCTGTACACTCCTTTGCAATAGTGTAAATAAAACGGCTGAGTTGTGAGATTATTTTAATTTCATCTATTTATACCACAGGTAATATAGGCTAAGGATATTATAGTCACGATATTTTTTAAGACTCAATAAAGTTACAGATTAATTTGTAAAGGAAAAATTTGAATCACGAGCGGGACTCCAAAATTCTCAAATTTTTCCTTTACAAATTAATCTGTAGATTACGCTGAGCAGGCGATACTGCTATAAAAATCATAAATATCAATAAAGTTAGTTACCCTTTCACTAATAAACGGTATAAAAGTTTAATAACTATATAATTTTTAACCGAGGCGTCGTTATGTTTTTTTTTTCATCAGTCAACAGAAAAACTTAATGCTCCAAGCAAAATAAAACGAAAATGGAGAAAGAAAAAACGAGATACCTACTCGACACTGGCAGAATACTGCGATGCCAAAATCTAAAAAAATACTATCGCTCTTGTTTTATCTTCTCCAATTTCAAATTCTATAGAGAATAACGAAACACAAAATAGCTATTCCTCCGTTATACATAGGGTCAGCTTTAGTACCGATGTCTCCACGAAACGCTCGTGTCACACGCATTCCGACATTTTCTTTGCATCAAGTGACTTCTATAATGTCAAAAGTCAATTGTGTTGTTGTCATGGAAATTATGTACATAACACAACCTAATTAATCGGTATAATTCGTAGTTTTTCTGGCTTTTTGTGTATAATTTCAAATTAATATATCATTATCATCATCTTCTTTGCCTTTTTCCCATTTCGCATTTGTTATTGGGGTCGGCTCCCAAGCTCCCAGTCTAATCTGTAGCGGCAAGCTACCAGAATTACACGAGCGACTACAGGATCGGACCGTGAGTTTGCCTAATTCTCAGCTGTTCTTGTTTTTCGTTAATGCAGGTTTCGCACATTTATAAGTAAATCTAGATAAGACCCGTTAAATTTCAGTGGGGGCTGGGGGCCCTTTATCTTCACGGCGCGCTGGGCTGAAGCTCAAATTGCCCTTATACAAGATCTGGCCCTGAGCGACTGCCATCTGATCTCACAACGCATAAGGAACCAGTAACAAGGATGGTTAGACCTGGTATCAGATTCTATCAGGCGTCTGACTACCCGTAACGATTGCCATAGATGGTCTTATGACAACCGGGACCGATGGCTCTCGGAGGCACGGATGGCATCGAAAACTGCACATAACTTACTAGATAAATCATCGGTGCAAGGCCGAGGATCGAACCTGGCGCCGTAAGATTGCGAAGTGCACATGTTACTGCTCTGGTACCATCGCTCTAACTTCAAATTATATACCAATTTTCTTAATCAGTTGAGCATGGGCAGTGACTATGGTTATTGATCAACACTATGGCGACGCGAAAATGTCATGTTGAAGCTTGCAACTAATAAAACTCATCGCCTGTTAAGTATCCCAAGGGACGATAAATTACGAGAATCATGGTTGTCTTTTCTGATTCCTACAAATACTGAGCTCAGTGGCCTGTCTTAGTGAACAAACGTGTTCGCCAAAATCACTTTGATATACCCCCAATTTGATGGGATGGGTAACCGTCTTCTGCATGGATATCCTTGTTCACTGCAAATGAAGTGTTGCACGGGATTCCCTTGAGCTTATCTGGTGAGTAAACTCAATTTGAATAGCAAAAATAAATAATTAAAATAAAAATGGTTTCACCCCAAAAAATGGCCTAAAAATGGCAGTAAAAATACAAAGCTTAGGCTAAGAAATAAAAATAAATAAAAGCTATTTCAGTCTCATTTGTTTCATTTAATCCTTATTAGCGGGTGCTTCATCTTCCTGTAGTATTAAAATGTAATAGGTTAAAATAATAATAATAACTTCCTATGTAACTTCCATGTCGATATTTGTTTGGCGTGGCGCGTCACTATGGTATCGATATCGATATTTGAATATGGAGCTAGGTACATCACTATGGCGACACCAGCGTTTCGGGCAGACACTGGAACTAATTGTCGATGATATAGAGCTGTCCTATCTGTCTTTGACTAGTATAGTAGATATCTGTGATACATACATGTTTATTAGGTCGAGACAGGGACAGGTATACCTACCATACGCCATACGTACTTACAGCCTTATAATGTATAGGTACGAGTATACATAACATAAGCAAGGGTATATTCCCAGTTGCCACCACATGGATCGCCCCCAGGTGGCAATCGGGAATTAAATTCCCAGTTGCCACCGGGTGGCAATTGGAAATATAATTCCCGATTGCTAAGCGCCCACTTCAATCGCTGTACATTGCGGTCTCGTTTTCTTTCGTCACATTTCACGTCAGCAAACAGAACATTTTTACAGTGCAAACATTTAGAAAGCATTTGAAGTTACACCTTATGAAAGACCAAAAGCTTCAGTAAAGGATCTATCTGCTACCTATGGTTTCACTGTAGGTAGATATTATTATGCATTACTACAATCAGCTAAGAAGATTTCTAGCCTAATCTATGCACTTGACTCGCCTGAACGTTGGTTAAAATGCAGGTCTCCTTGACTCTCTCCATCCATCATATTGAATGCAGTTCTCACATGGTGTTGATAATTTAATAGGTAATTTTGTACACAATATTAACCCACAGTTTTCTTTTCTTGGTTCCTTTCCTACATAGTTAATCTCTTTTTGTTTCTTAGCACATCACAACACTGGATAAAAGATCTACGTCAATGGTGATCACGTTGTCCTTGCGTGTGATAATTTTAAAAGGCATTGGCGGGTTTTTCCACTCTGCTTCAGTCTTGATAAATAATTTGTAGTTTTTGTGTGTTGTGAAAACAATAAGTATCTTTCAATTTTTGTCAATGTTTTGGCATTGACAGCTACATGACGGCCACTCTGGGCTGCCAGTAAGAAAGTTTTAAATGTACTAAACTCATTACATTTTTTTTTTCTCTTTGTTCTTGTGTACTCTTTGCTGTGTGTTTTAAGTTTTATTTATTTTGATATTATGTTTGTAAATTGTTATTTTGTACTTTGTAGTCGTATAATGTGTGTTGCGTCCGTGATGTCATGGCATGGGTTCCGGCTGAAAATCAGTGACTGAGGTTGTTATTTGCAGCCTTAGTTGTATGCTGAGCCGGGACCTATTCCTGACATCGCGCAGTATCGCATAGGAGTGTGAATTGAAAGTTTCTTTTGTCCTTGTCCTTGTATTAATGTTACTTATGCGATATTGTGTGTTATATGTTAGGAATAAAGTTCATTTCATTTCATTTCATTTCATTTTCAGCATTATTGGTTTATAAGTTAGTCCAGTCAAATAAGGCAAAAAGGGTTCCACTTTGATCATATAGGGTGATCATAGGCGGCACATTAGTGTCCTTTGATCACAGCTTTTTTTGACAAAATAAATACCTACCCAAAGGCTAGTTGCCTGCTATTAAAATTTAACAAGTAAATATTATTTTCATACAGTAGGTTAAAAATTAATGCAAAAATAAGTAATATCGGTAAATAAATCACGGAGTAAATAAGCTTTTAAAGTTTCTGGACCATCGCCTGTCCCCTTTCGCAAAATAGAGATCGTCTGGAGCTTCCCAACAGTTACTATGAAAACACGTTGTGACGTCACATGCCGCCAAATAGGTTGTATTATAAAGCTAGCACAGTTTAGTAATGAGGTACTATGAAGGACCAGAAATGACGTCACTGCGTGAGCTGTCTCTTTTGTATTTTAAAATGCTTGTAACCTAGTAATTTTTTAAGATATTTAATTATTGTTTTCACGAATGTTTATTTTTTGAGGAGTATTATTAATATTATGCAATAGAAAAAATTGCAGGCATCTAGCCCAACGTATGAGTAGGCATATTAACAATTACAGTAGGCTGTAAGAAGTAGATAGGTAGGTAGGTACACCTTTATAATTGTATTTTATTTTTAATTTAGTGTAGGCACATCAAAGAGTTGTATTGTATTGTACACATTGTCCTTAGAAAGCGGTGCAGACAGATAAGTGTCGCAATGACCACTCAGTTAATTGTGGAAAAGACCGAAAAGGGGTAGTTACCTACCATCTGTTCTACCAATAGAACAAGCATGAAATAAAAATCACATCTGTTCTACTAATAGAACAAGTAGGAAAAATAATTCTCGGTTGTTCTACTAACACAAAAAGTGATAACGAATAGGGGGTAAGGGGTGTCCATAAATTACGTGAGGCGTTTAGGGGGGGGGGGGGAGGGGGTCAAGCAAAATCTCACGTGGGGGAGAGGGGGGGTCTTGTCAAATCTCACGTAATATTTTTCCTTCATGAAATCGTGTAAAATCTTGAGTAAACTGGATTAAATTCATCATCATCATCATCATTAACAGCCTGAAGACGTCCACTGCTGAACATAGGCCTCCCCCAGAGCACGCCACCTTGAGCGGCTACTCGCCTCCTGCATCCATCGGCTCCCCGCGGCTTTCACCAGGTCGTCGGTCCACTGACAACCGATGGGGAAGAAAGGTTCTCGAGTGGCGACCACGAACCGGAAGACGCAGCGTAGGCCGGCCCCCCACTCGGTGGATTAAATTAACTAAACCTTAAACTAAATAGCGTTTCCAGTAGTCTCTACTAAACTCAAATTTCAAAGCTTTTTTATAGATGTAGAAATACAATTTTTTGTCGGTCTCTACTTTTTTATTGTGATTTTTTGTTGCTTTATCGTTAGGTCTTCATAAATATTGTGAATATTAACAGTACTATGTATACTCCTAGATCGCCGTCATTCATCTTATCCCCATATCATTTTTGCTCTTCCTTCTCTTCCTTTCGGCAGAGTGAGTCACGTTATTACCTATATCTACATAACTATGCACTGTGGAAGCTGGCCTTAGATCTTATACCATAAAAATGATACAAGGGTTAAATTGAATAACTTCGTTATTTTTCAAGATATTGTAATATTTTTTTTACCGTCGTTAATTGTTTTTTTTACTGTTTTTTAAATAATATAAAAACAAAAATTCTTGCATAATAGTAGGTACTTTCTTATTGCTTAATGCAACCCGCACTTGGCCGTTTTCTAAATGTTGTTCTAAAAAATTAGCTATAACCATACCAAACAGCGAAATCCGTTCAGTAGTTTCAGCATTAAGAGTGTTCAAAAGAACAGACAACAGACAAAAAATAAAATAAATAATTGTTTCTACTTCTATATCGATCATCATCATCATCAACAGCCTGAACAAGTCTGCTGCTGAACATAGGCCTCCCCCAGAGAGTGTCTTTGAGCGGCTGCTTGCCTCCTGCATCCATCGGCTCCACCAGATCGTCGGTCCACCATGTGGGGGGCTGGCCTACGTTGCGTCTTCCGATTCCTGGTCGCCACTCGAGAACCTTCTATATCGATATGAAAGTGTGATGCAATCAAAATGTTCCAAAAGTATTCAATGTACAGACATAACCCAGTTATAGTTTTATTATTTGTATAGATCTGATTTATAAAACAGTTTAAAAAATTGATAATCAAATGGTTGAAGAATTATTTGAATGCGATTTCATGGTGTAAGATAATACAGCCGTCCTGCACAGCGCTTAATAAATATACCTTGGTACATGACGTGTAAGTATATTATACGCTACTATAACTTGCCGGCAACGAAGATGAAGCCAATACCTATACTGCAACGTTAAAGATGAATGGATGGATAGACAGAGAGAGGCAGTACCTCCCTTCGCCATACCATTCATTCATCCTATCCCCTATAATTTTCCCTTTCCCTCCCTCTTCCTTTCGACAGGGTTAGGGCGTAAAACTACTTAATTAACCCGTGTGAAGCTGGGGCGGCTCAGTTAGTTTATTAGTTACTTCAAAAGTAATTAAGAAAATTAATCCAAACATTTTTAATCAATCAAACGCACAATCAGGCGCAAATTATTTAAAAAAATGCATTTGGAAAAGAGACGTGAGATTTAGGGGGGGTCAAGCCAAATCTCACCAAGGGGGGTGGGGGGGTTAAAAAATCGCCAAAATCACCTCACGTAACTTATGGACGGAGTGAAAGATATGCTAGAAATCTCACGTACCTACACAAGATTCTATGAGACCTACCATCTTACGAAAATCCAAGATATGAGATAATTATAAGTAGGTAGGTACAAGTTTCACAGTAGACGAGATAAACGACGGGTTGGTGGAAGTTCTCCAAGCTGTTGGATCGAAATTCTTTAAGACCCAACGCCGAAAAGACTCGAAAACTTTCAGAAAAAACTTGAACTAATGGCAGACCGGAGCGAAATGAAGCTGCGGTCTTCAGTGGATATGTCAGCCTACGGTGAACTCAATAGATGAATCTGGAGTTCCATGCGACACAACTTGCGTGCTCTCAGTACTTCACGTATTTAGGCCGCAATTGAGCGGAACCAAGACTCTTAAAGTGTTCGCAAAGGTGTATTCGTCTATTGGGCAACGCCAAATGACAAAACTGAAGACCGAAAATGGTAGTGTCATTTCATCCAAGCCTGAGATTCTGAGAGAGATGGAGAACTTCTACTATGGACAGTTATACACCTCGACACGTAAGCCCGCTACTAACTCAGCTCAGGACACCAGAGCAAAGTTAGTCCGACACTATACCGAAGATATCCCGGACATCAGCCTGTACGAGATTAGAATGGCCCTCAAACAGCTTAAAAACAACAAGGCGCCAGATGAAGATGGAATTACGACCGAACTTCTGAGAGCGGGTGGTAGACCGGTACTTTTAGCCCTCCAGAAGCTATTTAATTCTGTCATCCTTGAAGGTACAACGCCAGAGGCATGGGCATGGCACAAGAGCGTGGTGGTACTCTTCTTCAAAAAAGACGATAACACCTTATTAAAGAACTATCTATAGGCCCATCTCGCTCTTGAGTCATGTGTATAAGCTTTTTTCGAGAGTCATTACGAATCGTCGCAAGCAGGTTTGATGAATTCCAGCCTCCCGAACAAGCCGGTTTCCGAAAAGGCTTTAGCACCATAGACCACATCCATACGCTACGCCAGATTATACAGAAGACTGAAGAGTATAATCGGCCGTTATACCTAGCGTCCTATCTTTTCGTCCAAAATACCGCAGAGCCTGAAAACGAAAGTTTTCAATCAGTGTGTGTTGCCAGTGATGACTTATGGAACTGAGACATGGTCTCTTACTGTTGGCCTCATTAGTAAGCTCAAAGTCGCGCAGCGAGCTATGGAGAGAGCTATGCTCGGTGTTTCCCTGCGAGATAAGCTCGGCGAGGTAATTACGTAAAATTTGCAACAGCAATGCGACAGCAGTAGCAATGCGACAGCAGTAGCGAAGCATACATTCTCGACACCACTAATGATGTATGACAGCAATCACCGCGAGATTTACGCCTGTCGCAAACCTGTTGCGAGTTCGGTAATTAGGGGGCCGGAACGAAGAGATCCGCAGTAGGGTTAGCACGGCCGGTAGACAAAACTGTCTTACCCCTGTTTTACTCCAAGCAAGTATGAAGAAAGTGACGTAAAACGGGGAAAGACAATTTTGTCTACCGTCCATGCTACCCCAGCAGGATAACTAAAGTGACCGATATAGCTCGACTTAGAATTAGCAAGTTGAAATGGCAATGGGCAGGCCACATTGCTCGTAGGACTGACAACCGATGGGGAAGAAAGGTTCTCGAGTGGCGATCACGAACCGGAAGACGCAGCATAGGCCAGCCCCCCACTCGGTGGACCGACGATCTGGTGAAAGCCGCGGGGAGCCGATGGATGCAGGAGGCGAGCAGCCGCTCAAGGTGGCGCGCTCTGGGGGAGGCCTATGCTCAGCAGTGGACGTCTTCAGGCTGTTAATGATGATGATGATGGTGACAAGTTTTCAGTTTCATCTGAATCTGCTAAACGACAAACAAAAACTCGGGGTAGGTAGATAATACACTTTATAGGTAGGTACCTAACGTTAACAAAAATATAAATGTATAAAATGTAATTATACATGCCTCAGCCCAACCTGAAGCCTGATACAATATTTTAATGAGTCCAAAGAATTCCAATTCACGGGTATTGCGCTTTTACGATAACACTTCCTACCTACGGTTAGTACCGTACCAGTTAGTACTAGCTAATTACCTACCTACTGATAATAATAATTGTTTGTGTAAAATAAAAGTGGAAGACCTCTAGCTCGCTAACAAGTTCGATCGAAAATATAACCTGGCCGACAATGAATCAACATAGAACATGGTGTATGTACATAGAAGTCTTTGCAATGAATAGGGGAACAGCAGAAATTGGATTTTATGGCAAATCAGGATTGTGTAATGTCCCTATCGATATCTTGGCTTGGAATAAGTAGGTGCCTATGCCTACTACTTGTAATCTACTTTTGGACGGAACAAGCCAAGGGTGATTTGTTTGCACAAAGGACCCGTTAGTTCGTAGTCGACTCCACGCAGCTGACGCAGCACAGAAACAGCCTGTCTCTGTCTCTTTATGAAATACCTTCAAGCCTTAGAATATTTACTGTTTCAGGCGACGCGAACGTGCTAGCTACGAAAGGTATTTCATAAAATGTATAGAAACCAGTCTTAGCATAGCATACTTTTTGGAAACCAGTAGTGTCTCGGCTACATGACGCGGTGGCGTCGCCTGCTGGTGCGTTGGAGTCGGCTACGACTTGTATGATTCAAATTCGTTGTGTCAGCTCAAAGAGAAGATTAATTTATTATTACAACGAAAGATTATTAATTAGGGGTAGCTCCGTCTTATTTACGGTCGCAGGTCTAACACTGGTTTAGTAGAAGTAGTAGTAGGTACCTAGAATTTACAAGCCGATTAGATCTTTAACTAATTAGTTTAGAACTAAGATTTATCGTTGTTTATGACTCGTATACACTCGTTGTCAGCCCCAGCCCTCTAGCCTAATAAGTGAAAGGGACTGTGGATGATAAAGCGCGAGCGAAGCGAGCGCTTAACTTTTGCATGTATGTAGGTAAATAAATCAAATAATACCGTGAATTTTCCCTTATTTACAGAATAAAAGCTCCCAATCTTCATGACACATTCAAACGCATACGAAGCCAGTGCTAAAACTTCAGTACCTAGTTCATAATTAATTTAGGAACCCGATTAAAATGAACCTTACAGGAGGCAATGGCCTAAGAGTGAGCGAAGCGAGCACCAAAATTTTCATGTTTTTTAATTCATAAAAGTACCTAGATAAAACACGTAAAACAGCTATAATCACTATTAGAGCTCTCAATCTTGGTGACACTTGATTAGTTGACTTATCAATACTTATTATGCTGGACTAGAACCGAATCAATTTTATCATGTAAATCTACTAAATAAAAAAAAATCCTTTGATTTTGACCGACACGGCACCTTTCTTACAATATACTGAATTACCTATTAGATACTGATATAAATGTTTCTTATCTTTTATAAGTAATAATTAAATTACGATAGAGCATCGTTATTTAGCACATAGGTATTCATGGTACCTACTTAGTGTTATCTGCTAGTTTCTAAAAAGATTTACACCGTGATTGTGGAACTGGCAAGATTTATTTACACAATCAAGAGTGGGCAATAGTTTTAGGATAGTTATTTATGAAGGTGTACCCAATAGCAAAGTGTAGACAATAGTACCTCGACCTACCTACTTACGTTTTGTAGTGGTAAACAAGTACATATCGCTACAGAATGTATTTGTCTCTTTTCTGTTTACACATAGTTGTTGTTAGTACCTACCTAATGCTAGGTAAATAAATTATAGTGAAAGTATGGCTTGCTAATCAACCCATTCATGTTCATAAATGCCGTTTTACGAACAGCTTTCACTTTATCGATTGTAAAACAAAGAGGTATTATGAAATGCCAAAATCCTCTTACCTAAACATAAAAAAATATAATTATAATGTAGGTACCCACTTACAATTATTATAAACTTACCGTAGCTACAATATTATTGATTGTATTTATGCTTACTTTTACAAAATACGATTCTAAATTTTTTATTTTATCTTACTTGTCCATTCATAATCAATTAATTAAATACTGAATAATATATTTGCCTACATCAACATTAACCCTAATTGTAATTAAATCGGCCCTTTTGAATCGTAATTGTAAGTTCGTGTATCTTTAATTTTACCCAATCAGACGCTTAACGAAGTACGAGGCTCAGGTTTTTTAGGAACATAACCATACAAAAAAATCGAACCTATTACTAAAACAGTGCCCAGAGCAAAGCGCACGGTTATAACGAAGTCAAATATGTAAATGGAAGCAACACAGGAGATAACTATAGCTACGGAGGTCGCGAAACCTTTCAGTATATTATCCGCATATTTGACTACCACGGCGACGATAAGGCCGCCCGCTGCCTGTAATAACACCAAGTACCACACAAAGCCGTCGAAACCTTTCAACAAATTGCTGCCCGTTCCTTCATTCATAAGATATGTGCCAGCACCAAATGGCAGTGACAGTAAGCTTAGTTGAACGTTCCTCATCCACACCTGAAACAAACGAGAATACAATTTCATACAGTATGGGTGATTCGAATGATAAAGACCGATATTATTTACGAGTGGCTTCCCGTAGCTACCTGGTACAGTACTTGTCAAACTATTCTGAACAAACTCTGATATTAAACTATAAGATAGGCCCATATTACACAACAACACTCAGCCGCGAATCTGTGCTAAGTCATACTTACCATCAGGTGAGAGTCTCACCTGTGATGTAAGTGAGATCGTGGTCAAATGTTAGCCTATCGTTGATAAAAAAAAACGTCAAGATTTCACTCACAAACTGACCATTTTATGAATGAAATCTTGACTTGATCATAGATCGATGATTGGGTATGGGCCTTAAAAATAAGTGGAGAAAACTGTTAAATACTTAAAGAATCACCTAGTCTAGGTCCTACACTGATTCAGACAGTGCCCAAGTTGTAAATCCATATTTATATGACAACCTAATAATGGGAGATAATAGAAGCTTTATTTTTTTTGGGTTTTAAAAGGTAATAACTACCTACATATATTTATTCTGTGGTATACTTACAGATATGTCAGACTCCTTAAGTACTTTTTCAAAGTAGATGCCAGCAAAGCCTGATATGAAGCAGGCTGCCAAAGCTGTACTAAATCCTAAGATTCTTGATTGATTTTCATCTTGTTTTTTATTTTCAGTAGTAGATGATAACTGTACAAGGCAAACACCAGCAGCCAGCAGGCCTAGGGCACTCCACTGCCACCTTTTGAGTTGTCTTTTCAATACAATAACAGCAAAAAATGCTGTTGTGAGCAATTTCAATTGATATGTAACCTAGAAACAATATAATTAAGATTAGCTTGTACTCATGTACTGCTCATACTTGATATAAGATTTTAAACTTCCATGGTTACTGACCCGTAACCCGTATATCCTGTTAATAAACAATATTTAAGTAATGCTTATACTTAGGTTAAATTAAAGGGGATAAGTGTAAAAAAGGCATAATGTGTTAATCTAAACCAATTAAAAATGCATATTATAATACCTGATAGGTGGCTGCATCTAAATTAGATGCAGACACATAAAGTAAATTGTTTTGCACAATATACAACAATGACGGCACACAGACACGCGATGTGTCTTTGAAATTCAAAATAACTGTTGCATACATTGAACGAGCTCCTTTAGTAACACCACCTGATTCTCGCATTACCAATCCAACACAAATTACAAGCTTCAATATTTCAGTCACAAAAACCGCTGAAAAATAAAGAAGTAATAATTATTTTGAAGTGACTATAAAAAATATAAAAAATGTGAATTACTCTTTATTGCGTTCAAACTGATTACCTGCTGAAGAAGAAAACATGTCATCAACCTTTCTGGTGCGGGCATAGCGCATACTAAGTCCGAGAGCTGCATTTTGTACTGTTAGTATCACCAAGCTGACATACTTAATGTACCCTGCCAGGATAATACATGGAATTAATTGATAACTTTCTAGTATCAGAATTAGGAATATAAGAAAAAATACTTTCAAATATTTCAACATTGTTGACATTTTAAAGTCACCTGATAAGTGTGAAATAATGAGAAAACAAAATGAGTGTAGAGCAAGGTTGAATGCAAGTACTGAAAAGTATGAATAAACATGGTATAACATCACAGGCATTATATTATAAGGATATCCATTTAGCTGGCAGATGGTTGGTATTTTAGAAGCTATCATGGAAGCATAACAGAGCAGTAGGTACACACTAGTATAGGTATTATATTTCTCTTTGGGTACACACCATATTTCACTCGCCTGTTGTGTCCGTATTGTGATTTCTTTGACTCTGTATCCATGATATCTCCCGTATCTCGAGCCCTCAGTTGAGTAGCTGCTGTAGCCAATCTCTTTCACCTTCAAGTTCTAGATAGATGACTTCCCCAATCTTTATGCTAGATTTATCACTTTCAGACTCCAAGATCTGATAGAAAATATGATAAAATGAATAACAAGCTCCATGGGCTGTCCAGCCCCCCTCTATACGCCAATGTATTGTATATTTGTTATCTTTTAAATATTCTAGTGCCAAGCATGTATAAGTATGAATAAATCATAGCACCACATTTATCTGTGATCGTTCGGCGTTAATATTGTTATATTTAATGGTATACATGGAAATAAACCTATGTTTCTGTTATAAAAACAAAATAAAAACAGTATAAAACATATAACGTGTATATTTTTACGTACCTACTCACCATGCAACTTATCACTAGCACTAGCAAAGTATTATTTATTTATTACGTCTTATCGTCATTTGTCTAATGTAAAAATACTAATTTTTCGAATTAAAATAAATGATTTAAAATAATTTACGTAAATATGTACAGCAGCATTTGAATTTGTTGACGTCGGCAAGACAAGAACCACAGACAGATGACAGCACAGACTACTATACGCTTGATGACAGACTAATACACAGACTAATATGGGATTGGATTAATATAAAAAAGTAACCTTTGTGGTATGAAATCGCGGAACCACAGAGTAATAGGAGGTTTTCAGACAAACAAATTAAACGAAAATTAGTTCTTTAAAATCCGTAAGATGGCGTTGAGGAGATATGGCTGTGAATCACAGACCTAGACTTTATTCCTGGCGTGAATAATTATCACTACCATATGGTAGTGATAATTATTCACACGAATATTCTCTAACCTGTGGCATGCAGAGAAAAAAACAATACGGTGATTTATGCATAGACCATAAACAGCTACTCTCTGCATCTATATCCACGCTGTGAATCAAAAGCAGGGAAGGCTGTGAAAGTGTGACCATCTGTACATTGCAGTCTGCCCTAAATGGGTTAAAAATCGGCCCACTTTTTGAATTCTGCCAGAAATAATAGTAATAATACAAAGGAAATAATAGAAATATTTTTCTTAAGTATTTACTTATATTTATTTTAAAATACCAAAGAACTATTAAATAGGAACCCAAAATTCATTAAGAAATGATGAAAAATAGGAGACAAATTATCATTAATCAACTAATCAACGTACGTAGCCGCGGGGAGCCGATGGATGCAGGAGGCGAGCAGCCGCTCAAGGTGCGCGCTCTGGGGGAGGCCTATGTTCAGCAGTGGACGTCTTCAGGCTGTTAATGATGATGATGAACTAATCAACGTTATTTATATTCCTCTTTATTTATTCATACATGGATTTTACATTCATATTTGTTCTAATCATGTCTTTACTTAGCGTGAGGGTGCAACCAGCTTGTAATTTGCTAGTAAAATGAATAAACCCTGTAACCATAGAGTTCAACAAATCCCAGAATAAGGACTAAGGTATGTAGGGACCTACGTACCAGAGGCCGGCCTTCGCTGCGTCTTCCGGTCCGTGATCACCACTCGCGAAACTTTCTACCCCATCGGTTGCCAGTTCTATGAGCAATGTGGCCTGCCCATGCCCATTGCTAATTCTAAGAGCAATATCGGTCACATTAGTTCTCCTGCGAATCTGTGTCGTAACAACGATTCCCACCAAATATTGAAGTCAATTAATTAAGATTTCGTAGCTTTTTGAATTTTACTTCAAAATAATAAGAACTACTCAATCTGTCAAAATTTTAAGCAGCCACTGCCCTGTGAAGCGCAAATCTGCCAAAATGGCAGAAAGCAACAAATGGACACACTGGTGAGTGAAGTGAAAGTGATACTGCGCTATGACAGAGGGCAAAGCCACCTCACAAAAAAAACAAGCCATATCTCACCAGCGCCATCTACCTTTGGATGTAGAACTACGTGCCATCCAGCTGTCAGAAAATCCCCTATTTGGTAGCGCGGTGTTTTTCAAAAAGTTTGCTCGTTGCGTAATGGAATTCCACCCAGAATAAAATATTTTTTTAAAATAAATAATTAGTTTCTATGAATCAGAATATAATCTAAATCCATAAAAACAAATTTTCATTATAAAAAAGTCTTTTATTTAGGAATAAATATATTTTTTTTAAGGGTATGGACAACAGGAATTCCATTACGTCACAAAGTTTAGGTAAGTTTTAAATGAAATCCATGGGCAATTTGAGTATAAAATATATTAAATTATCATTGAACTAAACGGTCTCCTGAAACCCGAAACTTATTTTTTGTAATTTAAATAATACAAATACCTTTTCTTTGGAAACTATTCCTCTACGCTACGTTATGGTACGTTTGATTGCTCAATTTTTGTCTTTGCGTTGGCACTTTAATATATTATGTCGTTTATATTAATAGTACAGAAAGGTTAATTATTGTACTTTGTTTTAATTTTAATTTGAGTATAATTCATAGTAAATTAATGTAATGAATCAAATCTAAAATATCAGTCAGAAGAAGACAAGTGACGTTAATGGAAAAAGACGTCACGTTTAGGAATTATAAGGCATAATTTACATGAGTTAGAATTATTAAACTTTATCGCTATAATTCAATTATGGCTGTATAAGTAGGTACCTAACAATAACTTTTTTCATATCTATAGTATTATAAACGTTGCCTTAACTACTAATATCCAAATTTCTGAAATACGCTTATTTTACTGTTAATTATATGGTAATTAATTTTATTGTTACTAAATAGATGCGATTTCATCAAACATGAAACTGATCCCTTATACCAAACAGCATTTCGAGAACTTGAACTTATGCAAAAAGTCTTATAAGATTTTTAACCCAAACAAATTTACAAATAAAGTAAATTAAACTGTTTATAATAAGTACATTTTTTGTTAATTACACACTACATCGATAATCTAGGTCACTACTCACTAGGCAACAAAAAAAAACCAGACACAATGTAACCCATGCCTAATAATTCCACTACGTCACAGTTGGCGTTCCACTAATACAACACGTAGCGTAGTGGATGTGACGTATGACGCCGATATTGAAACAAACTCTAAAAAGGTGATGTTTAACAATGATTCTACTAAATAATACATTGAATTCAGATTTTAGATGTTGGTAAGTTTTACCCATGAAAAGTTGTCAAACAATCAATACAGTACATTATTAAATTGGGTTCGTAGTGGAAAACAAAAACAGTACAACGTGACGCCTGAGCACTATTTCACATAATTATATCAGAATGAGAATGCGACCAGCATTAAAACAAACATAGCGACCGTAGACGGGCCAAAATGTTGCACCCAATCAGATAAAATACTTACTTAAATTTTCGTTTAAAATCAGTATATCGACGTAGCGTATGCGGAATTTTCCACCAATGTCATTTTGAGGAACAAAATAAAATCAGTATTTTATATTATTTTGAACTCTAAAACGCTGTAAACTCGGAATATTATTGAATCTGGATGATATAACCTTTTCAAATAACATAAAACTCTTGAACAAGAAATTGCCAACAATGCATATTTTTCGTTCGGAATTGTGCAAAAGGAGCGTGGGACACTAAAAAAATCATCTCTCTTCTATCGTATATTGGCAATATTTATGCAAAATAAACAGATTTAAGTACTTTTGGATATGTAAATAATCAATTTTTGAGTTATTCTGTTGTGTTGAGAATTTAAAACAACATTTTTAAATCAATAGCCTGCAGAGTTAGCTCGAAAGTCATAGGACATGTAATTTTCAAGTAAACATTTTATTTGAAAAACACCCAGCGGTGTTTTCTTATTATTTATTTTTAATAAAAGTACAAAAAAATAAAATCGATTTTTTGATAAATAATATTTGACCAAAAAATATCGATTTTTTCAGATAATCGGCTTTTTTAACATCCCTAGTTCAGTCCGTAGCACGGGTCGGCGATGGTAAAAACTTGATAAGTAAAAGTAACCAATACTTGACACTGGACACACTATGTGTGGAGCCAATATATAAGAAAAAAAAAAACCTTTTAAGGTGGAACGTCACACTGGCGCAGCAAATTCAAATTTTCTTGCGTTCTTTTGCCAATAATAGCATAATTACTCAACGTCATTACATGAAAACTACATTCGCGCAAATAAATAGAATGTATCAATAAATTACAATTAAAAGTATCACCTACTTATCACTGGTTTAGCGACAAATGGCAATAGACTGAAAAACTAAGAAGAAAATTGTTTATTGCCATTTGTCGCTAAACCAATGATATAGGACCTGAGTCCCAATTGATCCCGCCCCCTAATTACCTAATTTGCGACAGGCGTAAATCTCGCGGTGATTGCTGTCATACATCATTAGTGGTGTAGCGTAGCATACATGCTTGACACCACTAATGATGTATGACAGCAATCACCGCGAGATTTACGCCTGTCGCAAATTAGGTAATTAGGGGGCCGAACCGAGGTACCCTTAGGAAGTCGGAACGCTAATAAGTACAAGCGGACACGCACACACTCACATCATAGGAAGTCTATCGCCTGCCAACCTCGCCTAAGACGCTTATAAAAAAAATTTATAAAATGCCGTCTTGCGTTGTGAAAAGTTAGCTTGTTATTATTCCACTAATTTTTTGCTTTTTCTTTAAAATTATTAAGATGCAATCAATACACAAAACCAGCTGGTGTTGCCAACAATCAAACTTGCAAATTACTCGGAAGTGTAGGAGAATGACGAAATTGTGTTCGAATACAACTTATTCACCTATATTGATCATAATTAGAGAACTGACTATATGCAAATGCATATTTCCATTATGCAGATTATGCATGTGTTGGCCTTTTCCAGGTTAATAAATGTTTTACCTGCAATGGACCTACTAATCGTGAATATTTGGGCAGGTTTTCTATGACGTAGAAAAAGTAGTGTCGTGAAATTTATTAATAGATACTTAATTTTAAAAATTAAGACGTGTTTTTGACTTTTTTGGTTGGCAAACTGTCAGAAGGGCCATGATTGGTTGATAGGTTGGTACCATCAACCAATCATGGATGGTTCCGCTCGTGAATGTCGAAAAAGCAGTTAATTCCCGTTGAGCAGCAGTAGCGTCAAGACATATATTTTATGACACTTAATAGTATTGGAAGTTTGTATAAGAAACAACAAATATACATAATGGAAGATGCAAGAAGTTTCATTTCAAAAGTAAAGTACAAAAAATGCGAATGATGTGTTCATAAAACATTTTAAGCAACAGCCTGGCAGACCCGACCCGGTTGGTTAGTTTTACGCCCTAGCCCTGTCCAAAGGAAGAAAGAAATGGGAGGGGAAAAGGCTGAATGGAGGCAGGTGCGCCTCTGTTTACCGTCATACAATCATCCTTTTCCCCTCTCCCTTCTCTCTCCCCTATAGCATACAGGATAATATGGAGTGGCGTCAACTTCGTTGCTGACGATGTTTTATCGTAGTGTATGGATTACATCACGCAGGTATAACTATAACTACAAGGGCTGCACTGCCGAAGCTTGCCGTACTATCGTACACCATAAAATTACCACTAGGATTAAAAATTTAGTAATCTTTTGGCAACATCTGACTTCAAGCCTATACGATAAATAATGCACACCAGCTCTAGGTCAACGTAAAGTAGGTAGGTACACTATAAGCTGCATCTAATATGGACAGACAGATACACAACAAAATAATCCTATACGGGTTCCGTTTTCATACTGAAACGGAGCAAATATAGCATTAATAGCGTGTAAAAGGATATAAATATTTAAGTCGTAATAGTTTTTTACAAATTCAAATAGGACTAACCCCGAGGGATGAAAAATAAAATGACATAAGCCATTAAATTTTGACTACTCTGTTACAAGCTCGCGTAGCTTTTTGGTCATACAAATAGTCACACCAACGTCAGATCTTTTTTTTGTCGGTTTCGGGTAATTTTCTTCACATGGCAATTCTGTAATCCATCACACATATTTAGGTGCCCACCATTGCTGTACGTCAGTTCGATGTCAATCAAAACTCCTTCCTGTTTTTCTTAATTCTATGATCTAGGAGATACTTTTAATCGTAATTTGTTGATACATACATTCTATTTATTTCCGCAAAATTAGTTTTCATGTAATCACGTTGAGTAATTAAGCTATTATTGGCAAAAGAACGCAAGAAAATTTGAATTTGCCGTCGTCATTAACGTCAACAGTTAAGAAATACAATAGTCCACTACCTCGCCCTGCTTATTCTTTTTTTTTATAACACGGACAGACAATCAAGCTGGCTCCCTTATTACGGGTTATAGAGAAAAGTCTTCCCTGTTTTATGTTACTTGCTTAATACGTCTTGTCAAGTGGAGTACAACACAGTTTTGTCCACCGTCCATACTAGGGCAGCAGGTTTAGCATGGATGGTAGACAAAATTGTCGTTCCCCTGTTTTCCCCTGTTGACAAGTAAGCAAGTATGAAGAAACTGACATAAAACGGGGAAAGACAATTTTGACTACCATCCATGCTAACCCAGCAGCTGGTGGGGAGAAAGGGAACAACCCAAACTACCCGGTGCAGCTAGTATGAAATAAATAGACAATTTGAAAATTAATCCATTTATTTATTATCCAGCTACATTAACATAAAATTAACAAATAGGTACCCATATTTTTATTGATCATTCTCAAAGTCAGCGGGATTCTTGCGGGAGAGTCTGTGGTGCTCTCTCTCAACACCTTCATAGATGAGATAACCCAGAACAAAGGCTGCAAAAAAAGAAAACTTTGAAAAATACATAATTTATTTATTAACTAGTTGACCCACCCCGGCTTCACACGAGTTAGTTTTACGCCTTCACCCTGTTTATGGGTAAGAGGGAAGCGAAAGGATGGGATGGCAATAGAACTTCACAGCTGGGTTAGCATGGACGGTAGACAAAATTGTCTTTCCCCGTTTTACGTCACTTTCTTCATACTTGCTTGGAGTAAAACAAGGGAAAGACAGTTTTGTCTACCAGCCGTGCTAACCCTACAGGCCCATCCATTCATCCTTTTCCCTTTCCTTTCCATCTTCCCTTCGACAGGATAAGTATAAATAAAAACATAATTATACAAACAAAAAAACCTTGCATAAAAATTACATCCATATTATTTTATGCAACCCGCACTTGGCCGTTTTAGAAACTATAAAGTAACCTAAATGTTATTCTGAAAAATTAGCTATAACCATACCATATTTCAGCGAAATCCATTCAGTAGTTCCAGCGCAGTGTGATACATGTTCAAAGGCACAGACAGACAGACAAAAAAAAAAGTTTCCACTTCTATATTGATAGAGAGAGTAATGCAATCAAATTTAAAAAATATATTCAATGTCCAGATTTAGCCCAGTTACAGTTTTATTATTATGTATAGATTAAACCATAAAAAAGTTAGGTAAATAATCTGGTTTAATGAGCTACACACACTAATATTAGAATATTACAGAAGAGAAAAATAAGAAGAATATTACAGACATTCACAAAAGAGTAAATAAGTAAAACCCAACTATGATAAAATTATGATGACTACCTAAAATACCCCAAAACAGTAAGAAACATTTTAGCCGTAGGTGTTGATTTACATGTGGAACCACTATCATTTTTAGCCCCTGATCAAAAAGGAGGGTGTTGTTAATAACAACCTTCCACCACCCTCATGTGGCATCATAGTTCACAAACAGACAAAGTTTTGAGTCTGAAAGGTGAGCTTTAGACCATATTCATACTGACTAATTGTCTAGAGCTGGTGCAAAATCAAATCATTCCCTTAAAATCCCTCCGTTAAATCTATGCTTTTGCGTATAGTAACTGTGTACCTAGTAGGTAAGTATAGGTATCAAATATAAATTTTTTGTATGTTACATTCATGTCATGATACAAGATGAAGTGATGAGTAAGTTCATGTATAACCTAGAGATCAATCGTATTTATGTAGGGTTCTAAGTAAAAGAATACTAATTCTATAGGTACTTACGCGGTGCTACCCTGAATACGCTTTCACGGAATCTGCGGAAGATGTTGGGGATTCCATTGGAAATAGCCCCGGCATATGCTCGTTGCTCATGAGGGGAGAGTTTGTATGTAATTATACCACGGATCTTAGCGAGCTCCCCGAAGTGCTTGCCCATTTTTTTTTGGACGGTTTTAGCACTTTATCAGATGAAAAATGAAATTAAAAATTATATAATCGAAAAGCACACATTCACAATAGACTTGTGTAATGTGTAACTCCTGAACGAGTCGTTCCGAAGAACTGCTCTGCTCAGTTGTGGTGAACGAAAGTAACTCGTTCACCTCCACCGACTGTTTTGGTTCCGTCGTTCCCAGTTCTAATTGGTGAACTCAAATCTCAATAGTCAAGTGAGCGGTGGGACTGGGGGTTTTTTTTTGTGGCAACTGTCTTTTTAACATTCCTGCCAGCTTCACGTCAAGAATTTATTCACAAAACTAAAGCGCAATATAATAAATATGAATACTTGAAATTTTGAATACTATATGATCAGCGTAGTTTACAAACTAAATAATAAGTATAATAGTGTTGAGTAGGACATACGTGATGTACTTCATTTGTCACATTCATTCACTCAAAAATGTCCCGGTCCTCACATTCAATCCATGTCACACTTCAAAATTTTTGTCACACTCCTCGCCGTCGCGCGTCGGTGATGCATTCGAAGAATGAAGTGAGTGAGCGAAGCACAGCGTAGAGTAGAGTAGATTCATGTAGAGGTGAGGTGAGATGAGGTGAGGTAGTAAATGAGGCGAGAAGAACGACATGACGTTGGAGTTTATGTATTTTCACGCAGATTATTTAAAGCGGAAGAGTAGGGTAATCAAGGTATTTTTCGGCAGGTTTCCTGGCGTAATTAGAGCATGTGGTCTAAATTCATTTCATTAAGTCTTTTGTGATTACCGCTAATACTGGGTGGCGCAAAAGTAAAGACCCTATTTGGTTCAGCTATAACATTTTTTCTAAATTAGAAAACTAGATTTAGGTTTTTTTAAATGTATATTTGTGCCATTAAATTTCGTACCATTAGGATTTAAAGATGATGTCTTTTAAATGGTGACCTCCAGAGTTGATACACATTTGAGCCCTATTTATGACATTTTGCATAACTTGCCGTAACACTTCCTGCGATATGTTCGTTATTTCTTGACGAATGTTTTCTTTTAGAGCTGCGAGAGTCTGTGGCTTGTTCACATACACCCGAGATTTCAAAAAACCCCAAAGAAAGAAGTCTGGACTGGTCAGATCGGGTGATCTTGCAGGCCAAGGCAAATCGCCAAAACGAGAGATAACTCGGCTTGGAAAAGCGTCCCTCACTAAGTCCATAGTGTCGCGCGCTGTGTGTGCCGTAGCGCCGTCTTGTTGAAACCAGATGTGCTCCAGCCCCAATTCGTCCAAACTGGGTATCAAAAACTCACGTAACATGGTTCTGTAGCGTTCTCCAGTGACAGTTATCGCATTGCCTCCAGCGTCTTCGAAAAATAGGGTCCGATCACTCTGTCAACACAGATGCCACACCATACAGTAACTTTTAGTGGGTGTAGAGGTGTTTCTTGAATAATGCGCGGATTATCAGTGCCCCAGAACCGAGTATTCTGCTTATTGACATGCCCTGAGAAGTGTTACGGCAAGTTATGCAAAATGTCATAAATAGGGCTCAAATGTGTATCAACTCTGGAGGTCACCATTTAAAAGACATCATCTTTAAATCCTAATGGTACGAAATTTAATGGCACAAATATACATTTAAAAAAACCTAAATCTAGTTTTCTAATTTAGAAAAAATGTTATAGCTGAACCAAATAGGGTCTTTACTTTTGCGCCACCCAGTACAAGATTAATAGACCAGGGTCGATAATTTTTAAAACCAAAAAAAATAATAGTAGGATGAAACCCATTAGAAAAGGAGGGGAATATTATAAAAATGAAAGGAAAAATAATTTACGGGCGATCTGAGGTCGGGAAGGGGATGGGGGTGAGGTTTTAAGGGTAAAAAATGGTTTTTCTCGATTTCCGGCAAAACTAAAAGTCGTATCGAAAAAAGTCAAATGGCAAAGTTGTAGGTAATAAAAAGATCTAAAACTTTTGTATATACACTTTTTTCACATAACCTCAAAATTTATGTGAAAAATCCAAAAAACCAAGTTTTTGGTTTTTTATTTTTATCTTTTACAAAATTTTTTTTTTTTTAGCGAAATTTGGTGAAAACTTACCTTTTTATGTCCCAAATACGCTGTAATTTATTTGATTAAAAATATTTATTTTTTCACCTTATTTTGAATTAATATCAAAAAAACACCCTAATTTTCAATCGAAAATTCACCCGTCAAAATATCAGCTTTTTTCAAAAAGTTGGTATGGTTTCTGTTTGTTGAAATCCCTACTTTCCGATGGTGAAAAAAAAAATATATGTTACTACAGTAAATCTTCTCAGAAAATGCAAAAAATCAAAAAAAAATATTGAAGAAATAAATGTCAAAATGTATAAAAAATATATTATAAATGTATTAAAAATGTATTAACCAAAAACTTGGTTTTTCGGATTTTTCACATAAATTTTGAGGTTATGTGAAAAAAGTGTATATACAAAAGTTTTAGATCTTTTTATTACCTACAACTTTGCCATTTGACTTTTTTCGATACGACTTTTAGTTTTGCCGGAAATCGAGAAAAACCATTTTTTACCCTTAAAAACTCACCCCCATCCCCTTCCCGACCTCAGATCGCCCGTAAATTATTTTTCCTTTCATTTTTATAATATTCCCCTCCTTTTCTAATGGGTTTCATCCTACTATTATTTTTTTTCACTTTTTATTATTTTTCAAGGCTTCTACCCTGGTCTATAATAAATATAGCTCTACAGAAAAAAATCGCAAACCTCCTTAAAAATTTTGAATGTTTAATTTTACTGAGTTTCTATCGAATATATTTTTACAAAAAAAATATTTGTGTATTCCCAACAAATATACACATTTTGTGATGACTTCATAATTTAGACAAAATACTATTATAAACACAGATATTAATTAAAAACCGTCAAAATCAGCCATTCCATGTGTTGCCTTTGTCGTAAGTGCCGCGCTGAAGTGCAGACTGAATTGGTATTTTAAGACTGCGATGTTAAGGTCGCTGTTTCTTTGAACGAATTTGGACCTGCTTATCTGGCCCTACCCTTCACCTTAAGTAACTGAGATATACAGTATAATATTTTACCGTGATACTTAGAATAACTAGTTATTCCAAGCTGTGATATCATTATGATACTTTTGATTTCGGAAAGTTAAGATGTCCCACCACGACTTATCTTCGACTGTAGTGCGATTTAACATCAGTTTTCACAAAGTACTTTTCTACATAGGGAAACAGTTGAGTATGGTCAAGTGCTTGTCCGTCCTACATGATTTAATTCAGCTAAGTTCCGAGTAACACTGCAGCTGTTATGGGTGGCCGTGTCGCTTAACATAAGGTGAACGCCCAGCACATCATGTCATTTCATATCATTAAAAAAAAATATCCACTGCCAACCTAGATACATAATAAGAAAAGGTAAATCAATAGCTTAAGCTGTGTAACATACAATAAAGTCTAACATACAAAGTAAGGCCTCTTTCATCCACCCGCCTCAATCCATGTATTCATGCGTGACCCGATGCACTGATCAAGTAAGACTGCGTCCAGCTCTTGTTACAAAATTGTACTGTATGACAAATGAAGAAAATGAGGTATCAGTACCTCACAACATGACATGACATTTGAGGCATGACATTGTCACACCTCACGAAATAGAATGAGGGGCTCATACAAACTCATTTTGAAACCTTGTCCTACCCAACACTAAAGTATAATAACAACAAAAGATGAGATGAGCTGAATAGGAATTAATACATGCATGAATGACGAACTGTGCGTGTAAATACGCACAATAGAAAGCTAAATGAATAAACAATAATAAAGTATAAAGAAAATAAGATATTTATTTTACAGCGGACAAAATGGAACAATACATGAGACAACGTCAAAAAAATAGATCTATCAAAAACTCGAATAACTGACACTAGGCTGCCTGTAGCAATTTACTCATAAGCATCAAAACCTCTTTTCAACACTCCTCCTTAAATTGATAACAGTCCTACAGTCAGTTTACAACATTCTCTAATCACTGTCTCATTCACTCCTGCATCCATATCCATAACAACATTAAACTCATCTTCCTTCACCATTACTTGACCATCCAAGAAGCACACCATTCAAACTTGTCTTTCGGCAAAGCCTTTGTCAATGCATCTGCTGGCATTCGCTTGCTTTCTAAATATTTTAACTGAATCACTCCAGTACTCAAACATTCTCTAATGAAGTGATACTTCAGATCTATATGCTTGGTGTGACTATGGTGGACAGGATTTTCAGCAATTGCTATTGCTGATTGGCTGTCATTAAAGATAACGATCTTGGTATTTTTACCCGTTATCTCATACATCAATCTTCTCAAAAATATTGCTTCCTTTGCAGCTTGTGTAAGACTGATGTACTCAGCTTCAGTGCTAGATAAAGCAACAACTTGTTGCTTCTTGCTCTCCCAAGATATTGCTCCTCCAGCAAATCGGAAAATACATCCCGAGTATGATTTTCGATCATGATCTCCACCATGATCTGCATCAGCAAAACCTTCTATGTCTCTTCCAGTTTTTCGGTAACATAAACCACGGCTCTTAGTCCCTTTTAAGTACCTTAGTACTCTCTTGGCTGCTTGCCAATGCTCCTCCTTAAAGCAGTTGTTGAACTGGCTTAAAAAACTTATTGCGTAAGCAATATCGCCCCGTGTGCACACTGCCAAAAACATCAGTGATCCAATCAGCTGTTGGTAAGGAATATTCGCTGGTGGAATGTAGTCTTTCTCTTCTGGTTTTACCAAACGCTGACCAGGCACTAAAGGTGTGGACACTGTTTTGCAATCTTCCATTGCATACTCCTTTAGAAGCTTATCAATATATGCTTCTTGGTCTATTTTAACATCTGTTGCAGTTTGCTTGACTCTCAAGCCAAGTACTAGCTCTGCTTTGCCTAAATCTTTCATCTCAAAGCTTTTCATTAACTGCTTCTTCAACTGTATTAACTCCTTTTCATTGTTCCAGAATATTAACAAATCATCCACGTAGACGGCTATCATTAACCAAGTGTTGTTAGAGTTACGCATATATACACAAGGTTCATTCTCCAGTCTCTTAAAGTTATATTTCCTCAGTACTTCATCCAATTTTAGGTTCCATTGCCTTGGAGCTTGTTTCAACCCATATAAAGATTTTTGCAAAAGACATACGTAATCTTCTTTCCCTTTCTCAATAAAGCCATCTGGTTGCGACATGTATAGCGTCTCGTTTAAGTCTCCGTTTAAAAAGGCAGTTTTCACATCCATATGGTCTACAGTAAGACCATGTTCTGCTGCTAACGCTAACAGCAGTCGTAGTGACCCATGTCGTACTACTGGTGAAAAGGTTTCATTGTAGTCCTGGCCTCGTTTTTGCCGGAAACCTCTAGCAACTAAACGAGCCTTGAAACGTTTTTTGTTTCCCGACTCGTTTTTGATTCGAAGAACCCACTTTGAATCAATAACGTTTTGTCCTTTCTCAGGTTTCACCAAAATCCATGTTTTGTTCCTTTTTAAGGCTTCTAATTCTTCTTCTATTGCCTTTTTCCAATCTTCTTTATATTTGCCATTCAAAGCTTCATGAACAGTTAATGGTTCTTCACTTATTTTATCTTCAATGGCCTCATACAGAACATGATCTGGAAACTCTTTGGGTTTTCTATTTCGCAATGGATATCTTCTTTCGACCTCAACAGGTTCTACAGAAGACTCGGCCTCTTCGATAGCATCCATCCATCCTTCATAAACATCTCCAGTTTCATCTACACTCTCTGGTCCCAATTCCAAATTTTGCACTTCATGAGATTGTATTTCATGAGATATGTCTCCTCCTTGAATGTCGCCCTCTGGTTCTGGTTCAGAAGATCCAATCTCTTGAACAATGTTTTCTCTCGCACCACTTTCTCTAGGTTCCAAAACATTTGTGGCTGCAACATCAGTATTGGTTTGAACGCTTCCTGTCAAAGGTAATATTGTAATAGGCGTAGACTCTTCCACACTTACCTTATTTGTGTGTGTCTTATTCTCAAAGAATACCACGTCCTTGGCTTTATGTACGTTCTTAGTTGCTGGATCCAAAAGCCTATAAGCTTTTGACTCCTCACAGTATCCCACAAATATTAGCTCTTTGCACTTCGCATCCCATTTTTTGCGTTTTTGATCTGGAATGTGCATAAATGCCTGGCATCCGAATACTCTCAACATACTTAGATCAACTTTACGCCCAGTCCACGCTTCCTCTGGTGTCATTCCCTTGACTGCTAGCGTTGGTGATCTATTCTTCAAAAATACCGCTGTATTAACAGCTTCCGCCCAGTAGCCTCTGCTAAGTCCTGAATCTTCAAGCATACTTCTTGCTTTTTCATTAATGGTTCTGTTCGCGCGCTCAGCGACACCATTTTGTTCTGGCGTGTACTCAACTGTGAGTTGATGAAGAATCCCGTTTTCTTTCATAAACGAACTCATCCGCTTATTAATATACTCGGTACCATTGTCACTTCTTAAAACTTTTAATTTCCGACCAGTTTGTGTCTCGGCAAAAGTTTTAAAAATTCTAAAAATGTCGTATACTTCGCTTTTGCGATTAAGAAAATAAACAAAAGTTTTTCTACTAAAATCATCAATCAAAGTCATAAAATACCGATTACCACCAATTGATGTCTCTGGCATAGGACCACAAACATCGGAATGTACTAGCTCCAGTACATCCTTTGCCCTAGTACCTCCAGTCTTCTTAAAAGGTAATTTAGTTTGCTTACCTTTTAAACAAGGTGCACATTGAAGTGCAGTTGGATCAGCGAAAGATACTCCAGTAGCCATACCATCTCGAAGTATCTTCATGTTTTTCAGTCCCAGATGCGCCAGTCGTTTGTGCCACAGCTCATTTTTATCGATGACATTTGTAGCAAGTGCTGAATTGATGTCTGAAAACAATTTGAATTTGTATATACCCTTATCAGGTTTGCATAGAAGTATCACTTCTCCAGTTACATCACAATCAGACTTGTCATAGATCTCGCATCCTTTATCTGAAAAAACAACTACAAAATTTCGTTTCACCAATGTACTTACACTAAGTAAGTTTGCAGACAGACCAGGAACATACATTGCACCTTTCACTCCAAACCTTTCACTCTCAACATCACCACATCCAACTCCATGCAGCGTCTCTCCATTCGCTACAACAATTTCTATTGGTTTATTTAATTCTCTGTAGTTCTCCAACCAATTTTTCTTCATTGTCATGTGTGATGACGCTCCAGAGTCTACAAACCATTCCTCTTGGTTCTCGTTTATCATGGTTCCAAAGGCGGTGTAAAGTTTCTGTCTATCCTGCTCTTTCTCTTTGCCATAGTTTTTATTTGGGTTGTTCGGACAGTCTACAGCTTTGTGAGGACCTCCACAAACAAAACATTTTATTGGTTTTGTAAATTTTCTCTTGTCTTTTTGCTTAGCTGCTTGGTTAAATCGTGTTTTACGACTATTTGAGCTCAACGCTGTGCTTGTTGATGGCAATTCTTCCACTTGTAACAGCTTGTTCTTTACATAATCAGTTGTCAATATTATATTTGAATTTTCAATTGCCATTCGCATCGGCGAAAATTCTTCAGGTAACCCTTGCAACATCAGTGCAGCTAGCAACTCATCATCAACCTCCTTGCCGATATCGGACAGCTGTTGCGCTGTCATCATCATAGCAGTAACATATTCTCTTGTATTACTGAACATGGTTAATTTTAGGCTTACGAGCTTTCCGAGTAGCCTGCATCGGTTGTTGATTCCTCGATCTTCATATGCGACCTGTAAGGCCCCCCAAGTCTCTCTCGCTGTAACAGCTTTTCGTACGTGCACCAGGCAATGTGGTTTAATCATTAAACATATTCTCGCTCTTGCCTGCTGATCTCTTTTGCAACTAGTTGTATCAGTTACGGGTGGAGTATTACTCACGTACTGCCAGAGGTCTTCGCATATAAGATAAAGTTCCATTTGAAATTTCCAAGAAGAGTAATTCGCTTGACCATCTAGTTTATCAAATGATGTCAATCCACTAAAATTCGGTATTCTCGCCGAATCCTCAGAATTACCCCCTGCATTCCTCGTGCCGTCATCTCTGTTATAATTCATCGTTGATTCATTCGTTAAACTTCCCAATAATCGCCCATAACCTGTGCGTGTAAATACGCACAATAGAAAGCTAAATGAATAAACAATAATAAAGTATAAAGAAAATAAGATATTTATTTTACAGCGGACAAAATGGAACAATACATGAGACAACGTCAAAAAAATAGATCTATCAAAAACTCGAATAACTGACACTAGGCTGCCTGTAGCAATTTACTCATAAGCATCAAAACCTCTTTTCAACACGAACAAACAGTAATACTAATACTTTGGATATAATATGTACACTAAAGGTTAAGATTATTTAATATGAGAAAATCGATAAGAGCCAAATACCTATATATTAGGGTCAATTCAATGGATAATAAAAGTTAATATATAAGAGTAGGGAATGAAACATGTAAAGAGCTAAGAGAATGAAAATAAGATGAACGATTCAAGCAAGGACATAAAAAAAAGATGTGATTAAGGTCCCCTTCATCTAACCCACATTCGCGTTGGGAGTTGCGTCCGCCCGCACCGTAATGCCCAGCCCCAGGAGTGATTTCGTTCACAATTCGTATAGAGAACTTTGAAAATCGTTCCGCATTTCGCAGTTCAAGGAGTTCAGTACATCCAAACGAGATCGCAGAGACTCGCAGCCTTAGAAGTCCTTGCAACAAAATCGTTCCGCAGTTCGCAGTTCAATGAGTTCAGTAAATGCGGACGAGATCGCAGAGACTCGCACATCATATCGATCGTTCGGATTCACTGAACGAAAGGAGTTAGAAGAACGAGTTCCTTTTACTGAACAAGTTCACCAAGATGACCGCTTTGCCCAAGCCTAATTCACAATCACAGACAGAGAGACCACAACAGAGCACAGACAGACTACAGCAAAGGCTTGCTGTGGGGAAACATCACAGTTTGTTTTTTTTCTCTAATCTGTGGGAAACATATGGAACACTCTTTGGATAATAGCTAGTGGGAATTCTGTGGATAATAGTGTTCTCTGCTCTTTGGCAGACTGCTTGAAGCATAGACTAGTATTGGTATAATAATCTAAGATAGACTGTTGTCTTTATATAATAATTTTGGTTCTTCACGAGAAGCGACTACTTCGGGAATGGACGGGAAGCGTTAACCCGTGTCTCGATTGTTTTTTCTCTAACCTGTGGTATCACGTGACACACGCACACATATAAACGACACATCTACATCATGTAACCGTATAATACACTACCTTTACTATTTAGAATAGTGTGTTTTATGTAATCATGTACCTTTATAGTTTCCATAAAACACACTCTATTCTAAATAGTAAAGGTAGGTGCATCATGCGGATATCTACATAGATGAAAAAACTAAAACTTATTCCAAATTTATCTATCTAACTTATCGGAAGCCTTTTGAAAGCTAAATCAAAGGTATCTCTTAGTCGTCTGTGAATCAAAGAAGCTTTTGAATCTAGGAACAACAATATTCAAATAAAACATCAAAAAGCATGTAATCACTACGTTAAAACATATTTTAATTAAAAAATGTAGGTTATACAATTCTAATAACACCATAAAATCTACCGTTCAATCGTAGGAATAAAATGAAACTTGGTGAAATGGAGAAACTTCTCGCATTCTTGTTTGTTTTCAACTGCAAAACTCACTTCTTAACACATTCGCACCTAGTATAAGTACCGGCATATAACTAGCGCTGACCGTTATTGCGCAGAAGTCAAAAATTAGGTATCACAGGAGGGCTAGAGGGACGAAGGGTGCGCGTGCATAGCGCCGGTTGGCTAGCCAGTCGTATTCCGTCCCCCGCCCCGATACGACGCCCGCTGACTTCTGTCTATACTCTATACAGTCGCGCTCTAAAGTGTATTGTTATTGTCGTTCATAGTTATTGTTGGGTTTTCTATTAGTGTAATTTTAGTACATAGTGAATATGCCTAGAAGAAATACTGTTTTGAAAAGACGGGCACGAAAAATGGTGTATGACGTGCATTGTTTTGTTAAAAGAGAAACCAATTAATTGATTGATTCTTTAAAGCAAATAAAAAGTGAGATTGATGAAGCAACGAATAGTAAAATATCCTGTTACAAGCTAAGCAAAACTTTAACATTAACTATTTATTGATGTTTGCGCGCGCGACAGTACCTAATATCCTCCACATTTCGCTCAGTGATACACTTACTATTTATTTAAATATGTTCTTAAAATTATTTTGGTTACATTAATTAAAGTTATAATTGTATTATGTTCGCGACTGTACCCATGCGCAACTATCCCCTCCACATTTCGCTCAGCGCTAAACTTACCTGCCGCTACCTATACCTATAGTAGATATCTGTGATTGCACCCAATCCAGGAAAACAACAAGATTTCTACTCGTATGTTCTGAATCTGAATTCTGAATATTATTCAGAAATAACACAAATAAAATACTATGAAATCACATCTGCAAAATTACGCAAAAGATTATTTTGAATAAAACAATTTTTTTTTTTTTTTTTGGTTCGCCCTATTGGGCAGGCTAAAGTCATGAGACCATACCGCCTAGTCTTTCGTAGGATTTACTTCTTTCGTCATAGTTAGGATATTAATTTCATTCGTTTTATTCATTGAATATGTAAGAGTAGAACCGTAGTATATGACGTCATTCATGGACAACAAGGAGAGCGCTATACATTCGGTACTAAGCAAAAAAAAGACGAACGTAATATCTTTGGTCCTTGTCACCGTTACCAGGTTTTTTTATTTGGCTTCGTTTGATCTAAGCCAAACAGGTTAACAATTTTTTTAAATTGTTGTTTTTTGTGAAATAATCCTATTTAAATGGTGATCTAGGCAATAAATATTTGAGAAATAATGTGTGTACAGTGGGTGGTTGCAGCATTTTAAGCAACAGAAGTCGCACTGAGGCGTAAATATGAAGGAATAACATTTCACAAGTAAGTAGCCATTATTTTGTCTATTTTCCCTGTTTAGAAGTGTTTATTGTGAAAAATATAAATACAGCGTTACATTTCATGTAATAACAAGTCCTCAGCTAAACAGAAAAACAGCTAAACGATTAATTAATGGATAAAATAACCATACCTAACCAAAAAATTTCATTGTCAAGGTACTGCCAGTTTATGATTTTTAATTTCCCATAAAACCCGCTAGGTACCATGTTGATTTGCAAATGTTTATAAGTCGGAAAAAATCCTTTTGTAGGTATATTAGCTAATTATTTGCTTGATTTAACTTAGTAAAATATATCATTTTATATTTAAGGTCAGGTGGGGTAAGTGAAACATACTTGCACATCTATTCACTTTGTGAATTCTGCTAGGACGCTAATTTTTTTTACACATAGAAAGCCTAAATCTGAAATGGCAAATGACGGCAATAAATACTTTCCAAGAAAATAATTTTTGAAAATTCAATTCGCGTGAACGAAAAAAAAAACACTTCAAAAATGGTTCACGGTTTTGACAGAAACGTTCCGATTCAATATTCTGACGGTAGGTTGACATTGGCGTTTGACTATTTTGCAGTTGACTATATTGACCTTAGAGTATGGACTAAAAGCAAAGAGGGATCATCAAAACTATAGTATATTTGTACTGCTCACACGTATCGCTACGTCAGTGGCGAAGGAAAGAAACAAACATATAGTAATTAGCTACGCTTGCGAAATGTCACTGTACCATTTTTTCGACTCGAGTCAACTGTTTTTTCTATACAAATCTGTCAGACTTATTCACATGAAAGTGTCCACTTCATATAAAAAGTGTCCAAAAAAGTGGTACGCTTGACAGATAATGACGTTCTTTCTATGCTTTTAGTCCATACTCTAGGATATTGACAGATTTGTTTTTATTATCTGTTACCCGCAGTCATTATATTAGGTACCTACTTATACAATAATAGCTGGCCAGGTATCACTTTATTACCGCAGAATCTCCATCTCTTTCTTTGGGTGCCGTATAGTTAAGAGCAGACTAAGGGACTATCCAGAGAATGGGCAGTAGCATTCTCCTTGGTACATTTTAATCTTCTGCGATGACAAGCTACTTGCTAAGCGAGGTGATTATGGCAAACCTCCCTAGAATCAGCGTCTAAAATGGCGTTTTATGGGCATGCCTGTGTTCAGCTCTAAACGTTTTCCAGCTGTTGATGTGAAATACGTGATTTTCACCCATGGGACATTTACAATGACATTTGTAATGTAGTAGGTATTTGATTGATTTTATTACCTGTGTCGTCTGTGACTGCAAATACTAACCCCACATTACGCGCCGTTTCATGCATTAGGTTCGTGTAAAAGTGTACATAAACACTATTAAATTGCTTCGTGGCATCAGCCGACTTGTGTTTTGTAAACTTAAAGATAGCTGATTTCTTTTTATTTTATGACCTAGCAGAAAGATTGTGTGGCGCGTGTGCCAGAGCATTGAAACCATTTCGCCACATAGCATAGAGCTAAACTGCGTGATTTATTGATTACGATAGGGTTTCACTTCACTTCGTTTCACTTACCCCACCTGACCTTACATTTTAGTTTTTACAATAAAGAAGCAGTGAACACTGGTAAAACATAAATTCTAGGTATCAAGGTGAATTACTCTATAGATAGAGCTAATGAAATCGCCCATTATCTACCCAAAATTTTGGGAGACGTTCTTATTCAGGCAGCACCTCGTGTGGGAGCAAGAAACAACTAGGCGGCCACGCGAAATAGATTTCTACTCGTGGGAATTCTGTGGTTTTATTGAATAAAACAACATTTTCTTTGACAGACAAACAAAAGACTAGGTTGTCATTAAAAAAAAATCCTAGACATGGTTACTGGAATGAGGTTTTTAAACTCTTTTTAGGTAAATATTTTAGGTTGTTTATATGATACAAGATGGCACTGAAATCCAGAACCAGCCGCGTTCTTCAGAGACGACAGGGCCTGGCTTGAAGTGCTTAATAGGCTATTTGACTACTTTTTAGTTTTTGTTTTATTTTATTAATCGGGATGTCAAATGCACCCTACAATCAATATTTCCTGGATTTCTTTCGTATTTTCGGTAAAAACCGATATTAAAGTTTGAATTTTAAAATTCATTCGGCAAACACTATTTTCGTCATGGCGGCGGTCACGTGACCTACATGACGTCACAAATTAGTAAAAAATCTTCCTCTCTGTTAGTCATCAACCTAACTGAACATTCTTGCACTTAATATTTTATCATTTGTGCATTATCTCCTGCGCGAGTGTTCGAAGCAGTAGAGTAATATTGTTATGTGAATCAAAGAGTGATAAAAAGCTTAGAATATTCAAAAATAATGTCGTATAAATGGTGTATAGTGCCACAGTGCTCCAGTACTTCAATCAAAACACCAGAGAAATTTTTATTCAGGTTCCCATCAATCCTGCTACACGGAAAAAGTGGCTACGATTAGTTCGCCGAGACCCTAAAAGCATAGCAGCCACTTCTACTATTTTTATGTGCGAAGATCACTTTGATGTAAGTACCTGCTTACAGCGTAATTCTTCTATGTTACCCTTCGATCAGGCGTATACTCGTTAAATTGAGCTTTACGCGCTCTGTTAAACACTGATTTATACCTACTCATAACTACTACAACACTACAACCTCATGAATCTTTGTGTAGGTACCTATTATAACAAAATTGTAATAAACTTTAACCCTAACCCTATAGCAAAAACATAAGTAGGTACCTATCGAGATAATTAGATCAAATGCATTCTAGTCCAGTATAAAAGGGTAAACTTTATAATCCACACATGGACTTTTTAAACATCCATGATGCCACATAAATAAATCTTTCTAACTCTACTGTCAAATTACCTACAGATGGAGAAGCATGTGGATGTGGCAAATTACATGAAGTTCAAAATGGGCTTTAGCAAGAAAATAGTTTTGGTAGATGGAGTTATGCCTCTAAAGTGTTACCTATTGCCAGTCAGATCGCAGAACACAGCTATCAGATGCTTGTGTGTACTTCTTGAGTAGCATTTCGTAAGAGACAAAGATTAGATATCATCAAGGATGTGAGGAAGCCCATGAAGAAAATATTACTGAAACCTGTGTACACAATAATGATACTGAAATACAGAAAGCTATTGAGTTGGAGCCTGTAGTACTGCAAAAACACAAAATAAACAGACAACTACAAACTTTATAGAAACAGCTGAAAAATCTGTCCAAACTGCAAAGAAAGTTGTACATTGTCTAAGCAACAAATAAAGTATTTTAAGTATTTACCTAAAAGTGCTAAAATCTAAAGTAGCCTATTTGTATGTATACTAAAATTCTTTGATTTGTACCCAGCCTACTATTAGGTACAATAAAACATTGCTGCCATTTGTTAATGTACCTACTTAGGTGTGTATGTTTATATGTTATGTTATTATGTAGGCACCTATTCCTAACATAGGTAGGTCTTTGACCAGTAAATCCTATACTCGCAGTACCTAGGCACCTGGGTACTTAACCTAAAACGCGAGTTCCAAACAATGATATTATCTTGAATGATTTTCGAATAAATAGTTAAAGAATAATACTTACGGTGCTGTTTTTACGTTTTTTAGTTCCGCAGCATAATAATCAACATTATCTTTAAAGAACAAGACAATCATTAGGGCAGATCTACTTCGGGTAGATTACTACTGGTTTGTTAGCTTGCACGAAGTGCCGCTCCATTTTTGTAGTAGAATGTAAACAAACAGCTCGCAAATCACTTGATAACTTTAAAGAGACCTATTCAAAGATCGTAATAATAAAGTGAAATCCGTTTGTAGTGGTTTTTATGTAACGTAGGGACCATTTACCACAGTTCCAGTAGATAATACTATACGATTTTCAAGTAGCGGATACGTGTTTACAGTTTTGTGACGTCATCACAGTTGCCACCAATCACAAAACGTTTAGCATCATTCATTTATCCTTCAAAAAATTATAAATTTTATTTGCATAAATTAAGGAAAATAAACATATTTTAGTGTTAAAATGATTGTTTTCAGCTTAATTAGGCCACAATTAGTTAGGATGATAACAATTTTTTACATATTTTTATATGAGTCAAATAGCCTATTGGTGCTATAAAAAGGTACTCTGTGTAGCTAGCTACATATTACTGATCTGTGCTCTGTGGTGTTGGTGTTTTTATAAAAAGGTACTCTGTGGTGTTGGTGCTTCATTTGGGCCAGCCACAGCCACTTTGTTTCACTTTTTTCTGTGATAAAAATAAAAATGGAAGAAGTTGATTCCATCATTTTACATTTCTTACGTCAGTTGAATATGTAAGTATTAACCAAGTGTAAATGGTATTATAGACCTACATATGTACCTGTGCTAGGTACATAATTTATGTTCCTTGGTGTGCACTGACAGATGTTGGCATAAGTTTACAAACATTTACAAACTCGTCTCCACAACACACAGTCACGGCTACAAATTATAAAGTACCTTGCGTAAGTACTGGTCACGCCACAGAAGATTTGATGTTTTGGTAAGGGGCTGAATTTTTTTCACATGTACTACTTAAACACTGTAACAGTCCAAGATCTCAGGGTCCCAGAAGTTACTTATCTTCTCAGCAATAATAGTGTGTAGGATAAGCAGTGTATGCCCCTCTGAGTGTATGCATACCTGCTAGCTTGTGTAGGCAACCAATTCACAGGTATAAGGTGCTAAAAGTAGGTAAAAGCTCAACCTGCTATTTTTTAAAGTTTATAGTTAAGTTTGGTTGGGGCTAGAGGGAACTATGTGAAATGTCCACACTTTATTATTATAATTATAAGTCTCCGGCCTGATTTTCATAGAATTATGTTTTAAAGAATATTGTAAAAAGTAATAATTATACTATCTCTCTAGGATTTACTTAACAATAAATATGTGTTGCACTAAACTTAGCCAGTTGAGTACATGCCTAAGACATGTAACTTTGACACCAAATTTCCAAGTTTTAATGCTAAGTAAGCATGTAACAAGTGATAGGTAGGTAGTGTCAAAAAAAACTCATGTCAATTAAATATTAACCAGAGTTTGTAAATTACTTGCAAAAGAAGCTCTTGGTACACCTATCTATGCCTATACTATGTCAAGTAAAGAAATCTTAAAAATAAACAAATAAGTTCGGCAGAGTTGTTTGAAGACCCAACTTCTAGAAACTAGAAGACCAACGGATTTTTGAATGAAAACTGCACCTGACACAACTAAAGTTTAGCACCTTTTACTGGAAATTGGCGGGTGCCAAACTAGCAGGTATGCACATGAGTTTTTTTTATTAAACTAGAACTACTATCCAATGTTTCACACTGCTGTATCACTTTCTGTAGATATTATAAACCGGTTCATGTATCAGCCCATCATTTCTAAAAAACATTTATCTTCTAATAAAGGGAGATGGGAAATAACAAAAAATATTTTTATTTAAAACATTTACTTACACCATCTCCCAAAAAATAGCAAAAATTTGCTACAAACGGTCACAGTGCTGATCTGTAAAAATTGGTTCCACTTTATGTTGCGGGACTTCTTTCGTGAGACGAACTCTAGTAAAATACTGAATCTGGTATTATTCGGGAAAATTAAGAATACTTCTTCTAATGTGTATAATGTCCAGTGAGATATATGGGGATATCATTATAAAACACTAGTGCAGTAATGTAAAGTAAAAAGCATGTGTGGGAAATAAAAAGCGGTATATTAATAGCCTCTTTACGAGCAAGTGTGCTGAAAAATACATAAAAATTCCACCAAGGAGTTTCACATTACGAGAATAAATAAGCTGAATGATCGAAACTCCTTGGAAGCGCTTTTAGTAAAGAGAAAATGAAACTAAAGATGTAGTTCTAATTTTCACCACACGCACGTGGCGCCATTTGCACCGTTTTTCCCCTTTCCACCATCGAACAAGCAGATGTACGAAAAAACTCCATCGTTACATGGTTAACATCCCGCATGTGCGAACAAAGCGTTTTGCTTCCACATTTATCATGCGAACAGCCAAAGAGTGGAACGCTTTGCCGGCGTCTGTATTTCCCGAGAACTACAATCTTGGAGTCTTCAAATCGAGAGTGAACAGGTATCTTCTAGGCAAGCGCGTTACATCCTAGACCGCATCGACGCTTAACATCAGGTGAGATAGTGGTCAAGCGCAAGCCTATCGAACAATAAAAAAAAATAAAAAAAATTTAGATTAGAAACGTCAAAGATGTTTGTTGGGATTTTCCCACTAATGAAAGTTTGTTTCACTTACCTATTGTACTGTTTTTTCCGCAAATGTGTTGAAAAACGTTGTATGATATGATACACGAGCGGGAATTAGTTTTAACAAACTCGTGACTATGGTAAGCCCTTGACTTCGTCTCGGGCTTACATGCGTCTACTCGTTTGTAAAAACCAACTTACCACCCTAATATCATAAATAACTGTTATTCATAACATTACACTACATGATATTACAATACCCTAATAAGATGTACACCCACCTAATAAGAGGTACATTTTTCTACCGGGAGGGAGACCAACTCTCTCAAGGTGGTGTTGGGTTTCTCGTCCGCAAGTCTCTCGTCAACAACGTGATCAAAGTCGACAGTGTGTCGTCCAGGGTAGCGTACCTTATACTCAGAATAACCAAACGGTATTCGCTGAAGGTCATACAGGTATATGCACCCACCTCGGCATACACAGACGATTTTTTTTTTTGAACGGGCTAATGCTGTTGGTCTCTACCGACCTTTACAGCGTCACCGGGCGGGAGGGCAGGTGCTTAAGGCGCCCAACCGTCAAAAGTGGGAGGCAACTAGCACAAGGGCACCCCTGGGGTGCGAGCCTCGGCTTGAGCCGTTGCCGGGATAAGAGGATCGAGAAGGCTACGTCCACTGGAAGAGTGGATCCTATGGAAAGTCGCGACCGTTCTAGCTAACCTACGGGGGGTACGTCGACCTCGCCGGTGGGGTCGGTGTCTGATTGGGTTACGCTGGTATCCTATACCGGTGCCGACAGCGGTACCTGAGTCAGAAGGGCTAGACTGATCCTAGCGCAGCCGACACAACGGCTGCTATAGGATCATCCGGATCGCTCAAGACGTGTCTTGGGCGGCGACGACGGGGTGTCAACACCCAGACGAGGAATGGCGATGAGCTGAGAGTGGGGCCATTTAGATACGGGCAGTGGAAACCTCGGGGACAGAGGCTGGCTGACTTCATGGAGAAGGAGGAATTCTTTATGATGAACTCCTTCTGCGAGAATGGTGCGAGAGCCCACTGCACAAATACTTACGTCATCGGGTACCCCAATAGGCTATCTTTAGATCGTTAACCGACATCTAAATATGTAAAAAAAATCAGGTCTGCCAGTTCCGATCCTACTGGGTCATGGAAATAATTGAAATTTTGTTACGTATATTTTTTTGTCAGAGTGTACCCGAATGAAAGTTCTGCCAACAGTTAACCATTGATTAAATATGTAAAAAAAAATTGGTCTGCCATTGCGCACCCTGTCGGAAGTACCTGGCAGACCCCTAAGAATGTGCCCTTCACACTCTTTACCTACCTCAGTGACTACCCCAATGAAACCTACGCCCAATAATAGCCAAAATGCCCCTAATAATAGATTAAAAGGTCTGCCAGGTCTAAACTTGGCGAAACATAGTATTCAAGGCATTTGAAGTTGGTGGAGGTGGATTATTTCATGACCCGGCAGGATCGGAACTGGCAGACCTGTTTTTTTTACATGTTTAAGTGCCAGTTAACGATCTAAAAATATCCTATAGGGGTACCTGATGACGTAGGTATTTTTGCAGTGGGCTCTCGCACCAGAAACGGTCATCCAGGAAGTGGACGTGGATAAGCCCCGACGGTTCCACCAGAAATGAGATAGACTTCATCATGACGACCAAGAAGCGCATATTCGATGATGTCTCTGTGATCAGCAGGGTGAAAACCGGTAACGATCACCGTATATATTGAATATCAATGTCAAGCTTGAAAGGTCACGTCTGGTGAAGTCTACGCTCCATCCAAATCCTGCCCAAATCGAAAACCCCGAAGGCTTTCAGCTGGAACTCCAAAATCGCTTCCAGTGCCTAGCCGATTGCAACACAGTGGACGAGTTAAACGACGGGCTGGTGGAAACCATGCATAACGACCTCAGTAAAGTCTCCCAACAGGTTGGTCTTAAGATGAATATAGAAAAGACGAAAATCATGTCTAATGCTCATGTTCCACCTACACAGGTAATTGTTGGGAACGATACTCTCGAAGTTGTCGACAAATATAATGTCTACCTAGGACAGACTGTCCAATTAGGTAGAGCCAACTTCGACAAAGAGGTCGCACGAAGAATCCAACTCGGCTGGGCAGCGTTCGGGAAGCTTCGACCTATCTTTTCGTCCAAAATACCACAGAGCCTGAAAACGAAGGTTTTCAATCAATGTGTGTTGTCAGTGATGACTTATGGAACTGAGACATGGTCTCTTACGGTTGGTCTCATTAGTTAGCTCAAAGTCGCGCAACGAGCCATGGAGAGAGCTATGCTCGGCGTTTCTCTGCGTGATAAGCTCCGGAATGAGGAGATCCGGAGAACCACGGGGTAATTACGTAAAATTTGCAACAGCAATGCGACAGCAGTAGCAATGCGACAGCAATAGCGAAGCATACATTCTCGACTCCACTAATGATGTATGACAGCAATCACCGCGAGATTTACGCCTGTCGCAAACCTGTTGCGAGTTAGGTAATTAGGGGGCCGATATAGCTCTTAGAATTAGCAAGTTGAAATGGCAATGGGCAGGCAATATCGCTCGTAGAACTGATAACCGATGGGGAAGAAAGGTTCTCGAGTGGCGACCACGAACCGGCCCCCTTATTACCTAACTCGCAACAGGTTTGCGACAGGCGTAAATCTCGCGGTGATTGCTGTCATACATCATTAGTGGTGTCGAGAATGTATGCTTCGCTACTGCTGTCGCATTGCTACTGCTGTCGCATTGCTACTGCTGTCGCATTGCTGTTGCAAATTTTACGTAATTACCCCGCGGAAGACGCAGTGTAGGCCGGCCCCCCACTCGGTGGACCGACAATCTGGTGAAAGCCGCGGGTAGCCGATGGATGCAGGAGGCCTGCAGCTGCTCAAGGTGGCGCGCTCTGGGGGAGGCCTATGTTCAGCAGTGGACGACATCAGGCTGTTGATGATGATGATGATGATGATGATGATGATGATGATGAAATGAAGCATGCTAAGATTTCTTTTTTAAATAAATATTGCATCTTGTTTCATCATACGCATTGCCAAAATTAACCAAACTTTTTTATTTGGCTTTACTATTTAAGTATCTCGATTTCCAGTAAACATGTCTCAATTATTTTATATGATGCTGCACATCACACCAATATATTATGTCAGAAAAAAAGCATTAAACATAATTATACTTAGGCCCACTTGTTGTGTGTTGTCAGGATTAACTAATCCAGCCCCCTAATTACCTAATTTGCGACAGGCGTAAATCTCGCGGTGATTGCTGTCATACATCATTAGTGGTGTAGCGTAGCATACATGCTCGATACCACTAATGATGTATGACAGCAATCACCGCGAGATTTACGCCTGTTGCAAATTAGGTAATTAGGGGGCTGGATTAATCCTTTAGTTTATCTTTGCATGTTAAAAATTTGGTACATATTCCGTTCAATTTTAACCTAGGCTTAATTATTTATAATAAATAATAATCATGGGTTAAAAATATAACCAGAAAAATGGCTAACTTATTAATTTGTCAAGATAAACTAAACAACTAATTCAGGATTAGTGATTCATTTAGGATTTTGGGATTAAAATGGAATGCGCAGGTATGCCATAAAGAGCTATAGCTATATATATACACCCTTTGATTATTAAATTGTAAACTTTCCTTCACAAATGGTGTGTTGGCTTAGGAATTGTGTACTTACTTGTGTTTGCAGAAACATAGATGAACATATTAAAAATATATGTGAACTGTCAGTAGAAAGAATAATCGAGGCTGCTTCTACTTGTCTTCGGGCAATTGATTCATCATTGAAAGTGCCACCAAAGTTGCCATCTGGTATATCGCATAGAATTGAAGTTGCAGCCCAGATTGCATCTTGCTGCAAGGTATTACTACAACAGAACTTTTGTATTATACTTACCTTTAAAGCCACCTGCACATGCTTGGTGTTTGCCACAAACACCAAGAACCAAAACCATACGTTCCAAACACCGACTTGACTCGGCCCTCCACACGTTCATGATTGTTGTTTGGTGTTCGCTGTTTGTCGTTGTTTACCAAGCATGTGGAGACGGCTTTACGAAGAAGAGTACTTACTGTTATTGTGTAAAGGAGGGAAGCTCCCACCTCCCACTAATATACGGAGTGGCAAAATAATGAGACCTCAGAACACTCTTTCCCAAAGTACCTAACTTAGGTACAAAATTCAATTCGTAAGATTTTGCAAAACACAAAAATACATTAACAACAATTAATACATTTCCTATCAAATAGTTGGTATTTTATTATAATGACTAGCTGACCCTCCCCGGCTTATCTACACAGCTCTATAATTCCTCTATGGTTCTACACTGTGGACTTGTGGAGGCCTGGATTTATCTTATACCATGAAAGTGTTTTTCAAGATATTCAAATAATTCTTTTACCGTCCTTAATTGTCTTTGACTGTCTTTTAAATAATATACAAACAAAAAATTAATGCATATAAATTACTTCCTTATTGCTGTGGCCTTTTTGAAAACATAAAATAGGTACCTATCCTTAATGTTATTCTGAAAAATTAGCTTTAACCATACCAATTTTCAGCGAAATCCCTTCAGTAGTTTGGGCGTGGTGCGTGTTCAAAAACACACAGACAGACAGACAAAAAATTGCTTCTACTTCTATATCGATAAAGAAGCGTAATGCAATCAATCCTTACAGTTTTATTGTACTTAAGTATTATTATAATATGTATTAACTGACCAGCGTCAGCTCCGCACAGGTTAACTGACCATCAGTCCATCAGTGATCCACTTAAACGCACACAGAACATTGCACTAAAATAGGTCTAACTAACTCGGACTTTTAAAATCCGTGCGACTTGGCTATCTTTTACTCAATTTTTTTCCTATTCAATAGGGTCTTCTACTCAATTTCAAAAATAGTTTTAAACGGTAAGGAATCGTCATTAATCAAAAAATATTATTTCCCGGAAAGTCGCTAAGCCTCATTGTATCAGTTTTTTTTTTAAATATCGTCATAATATGGCCATTTTGTGATGTCCTAAGTATTAGGCTGCGTTTCCACCAGAGATGTGCGATGATTTGAGGATGTGTAGCGAGGGATTTTTTTATTTTTTATTTTGAACTGGCTAATGCTGTTGGTCTCTACCGACCTTTACAGCGTCACCGGGCGGGAGGGCAGGCGCTTAAGGCGCCCAACCGTCAAAAGTGGGAGGCAACTAGCACAAGGGCACCCCTGGGGTGCGAGCCTCGGCATGGGCCGTTGCCGGGATAAGAGGATCGAGAAGGCTACGTCCACTGGAAGAGTGGACCCTATGGAACGAGGATGTGTAGCGAGGGATGTGTTTGTCAAGAACCAATAGAATCACTTAATTTACCTAGCCTCGCTCAGCGCAGCTCTAGTGAAAACGGCCCAGCGGAACGAGGTTTTTGTACATGCAAAACAAGAGAAAAACATGTACTACGGATGTGTTGCGAGGGATGTCTTGCGATGCAAGAGATGTGTACGAGGAATGTGCTAAGCAGGCGATACTGCTATAAAAATCATAAATATTAGTATTTATCTTCATACAATCTAGGTCTTCTGTAGGCATGTCCCTTAGGCTGTCCTGAAAAAATATTTTTTGGGTTTTCGTAACGCAAGACCTCTTAAAATTTGCGTAATTGATGGTAAATTACTAAGATAAATTTTAAAATAAAATAATACTATATCTCTAGGGCTCTAGCGGTCTTCAAAGTTTAGTTTTATTTTTATTTTTGGGTAGTATTTTCCTTTCTTAAATTTTGGCTCCTGAACTACGTATGCCTATTAAAAAATATATACTTTTTATTCTAATTAGGTGTAATACATATATACGACGCTTCAGTTTGAATGTAACAAAACTTAAATTCAACTTCAACTTCAACTTGTTATGGCTTCTGCGGGGTTGCCGCAATTTCGCCAATGTCGCGTGGATAGAGTAGAAAACACACGATGGAGATTGATTGGTGGATGTAGAACTTTGGCCGGTTCAAAACTTTAATAATGAATTCGAATTTGCGAGGTTGCAATGTGCAAATACCCTCAAGTTTAAACTTGTTTCGAATTTTGACTCGACTTTACTCGCGAGAGTTTTCTTCGTATCTAGAGTAATTTTTTATAGCTATAATAGTACAGTTGAAAAGCGAATTTTGTGATTTTTTAAATAATGAGTTCGAGACGCAATGAGACTTTACTTGTGCTAATATTGGGTTGGGACCTTACAAAGAACTTGACGATCGGCAGCTACCCAGTATAAAAGACGTCATTAAGTTTATTTTATTTGTTATGAATTAACTGAAATTTAAGCATAATGGAAAGGATCCATCAAATTCGGATACGTTTGCTATTGTTTATAAAGAGATCAACAATTATTTAGACCAAACCTTCGATTCCAATCGCAATTAAGGAACGAGTTTTCCAAGCACTGAAATCCTATTTTGAAAAATACCTTCATTACTCCTGAGTTCCAGGCAAACCGTCAGCCAGGAAAAATGGTGCACTCGAGATAGCTTACGTGTGCAGAAACTAAAAAAATAAAAGGAACCTAACCCAGTCTAACTCAATTCTATTACTATTCTCAATTACTAAAGTCAAAATCAAAATCAAATCAAATCAAATAATATTTTATTGACATAAAGGTTTTTACATTTTATATTGTTGAGTCCATAGACTCCTGAACTAGTTTAAAACTGTATTTCAGGAGCCATGGCTTCTCCCCTTATAAATGATTCACATAAATTATGTCATACAAAATAATTCATAGTTTTATGTTTAAGTATTTAACATTTTCACTAAAGAAATCAAAATGTAATATAAAATAATATAATGTATATAAGATAAGTATTTTAGCTGATGCCGTGTTATATAATTATGTATGTGTATGTGTATGAGTATGTGTATGTACGTGTGTATGTGTATGTGTATATGTATATGAGTATGTGTATTTGCATGTTTATGTGTATGTGTGTGAAAGTGCGTTTGTTTATGCATAGTTGTACGTGAGGGTGTGTATGTGTTTGTGTAATTATGTATATGTGTATAATAACCACACTAAAAGTAAAAGCTTTTTAAAAGATTTTCTACCCCTTCATAGTCAAACTGTTTAAGCCAGTTAAATATGATGCTTTTAATTTCGTTATTACTCATCTTCTTAATCTTATATAATTGATTTATTTTGTCATATAAGTGAGGAGCAACAACATTGTACTGCTTCTTTGCAAACCTACTTTTAACTCTAGGGGCAGGGCACCGGTCTACTCTTTTGGTATTCTCAGGTAGAGTTGGCACAGTTTTTCTGTGATACTTGCGTATACTTTCGTATATGAAAATTTTTCTTACGCTAAGAACACCGGCTCTACTGTAGACATCGGTAGTAGGGTGTCGAAAAGGCAAGCATTGAAGCACCTTCAGAACAGCACGCTGGGCACGTTCAGCAGTTATAAGGTGAGTTTTTGCTGCACTTCCCCATGCACATATACAATACCTCACGAGGCACTCACACAAGGCCTTATATGTTTGAATAAGAATTTTAAAGTCTGCAACTGCTCTGAGATTTTTAAAAGCATAGATAAGCTTTCTAACCCGTGATGCTAATGTTTGTGGCGATTTGATTCACCACCTACAAAGGCCTATAGCGAGTATAGTCTATGACAAAGGAGGTAATTGCTAGTTAGTCTGTGGAATCAGTTTGCCACCACCGCTCTTCCGCACTCGATTGGTTATTATTATTGTTTCGTAAGATTTCACGATACGTACTGTCGGAACTATCTCCGGCACCTATTTGTGTGAAGAAAAGGAATAAACTTAATTGTACGTGTGCATTGCCAAGTTTCATTTGAAGATGGGAAGAAAGATCCCATATTGGTGACCGTCGACAACACTCGAAGATAAGGATCTTCGGGCAAAAGTACGCGCTAGAGTTCTACGCTGCAACAGAAACATTTGGCTGTAGGAATATTCGGAATTGTAGTTCCGCACGTACCTAATAGCACGTCCCCTGACTGCGTAACTTGGCATAAACGTCGCCAGATGATAATTGTTCTCATCGCTACCTACGCCATCGCCGTGCAACGATTACCTACGGGCCGCAAGGTATAAATATTTTCGTTTTGTTGCCATTCATCACAACAAACAATCTTACGAAATTAAATTGCGAATGTCACAGACCGTAGTGAATACTACGGCGAACGTCATTTCGTTTCATATCAAGACCGACGTCCGACACCTGCCGGCATAATTTGGCGTTATCGCCACGTCTATGCCTGCCACAGACAGACTAGAAATACTTGCATCTTGCCGGATAGCGACAAGCAAGTCAATTGACAGTGACAGCTCCATCCGCAATCGTGTTGACAGCGTGATTCGAGTTTGACAAGACAGTGGCAGCCGGCAGCAGAGACGCGTTTCACGCAAGTTTTGAATACATACTTTTTATTGTGTTTAGTGGAGGTATATCTATTTGTTTGGACCATTTAACGTTCAAAAGTTGTGTTTATTCTATAATCTTATTTACCAACACAATCATACTTGCTAAGTTAATGTTTACTACATAAGGGTGTAAGTTACATGCTAAATAAATATCGTCTGGGTGTTTGTATTAACCCTGACATTTTATATCTTTGGTATAGGCTTGATTTATGTTTGTTCATTCCGCTCTGCTTAAGAGTGTGGTATCGAGCTCTAGCGTCTTTTAAATTATATATTTACTACAATGGCCGACGAACAACTTCAAGCACAGCTCCAAAAACTTTTGGCAGAAAATGCTGCTTTACAAAAACAACTTGGTCGATGTACAGTGGAGCCCGAGGTATGCAGAGTCGCTGTAAAATTACCTACATTTTGGGCTGATAAGCCAGCTATCTGGTTTGCTCAAGTAGAGGCCCAATTTCAAATCGCCAACATTGTTGGTGATTCAACAAAATACAATTATATAATCGGCCACCTAGATCAGAAGATGGCAGCGGAGGTTGAGGACCTTATTACAAATCCTCCCAATGAAGGAAAGTATGAAAAATTAAAAGAAGCGCTGATACAACGCCTTTCAATTTCCCAAGAGAAGAGGGTTCGCCAACTATTAAGCGATGAAGAACTCGGCGATAGAAAGCCGTCGCAATTCTTACGGCACCTTCGCTCTCTTGCCGGAACAGCTCTCTCAGATGATAACATCATACGTCAACTTTGGCTACGCCGTTTGCCTCAACAAGCCCAGGCCATCCTTGCAGCGCAAGCTGATCTAGATTTAGACAAAGTTTCTGAACTAGCTGACAAAATTGTAGAGGTAGCCCCGGTACCGATCGTGTGTTCCACATCTGCAGCTTCAACCTTAACATTGGATACGTTAGCTCGACAGTTGGAAGAAGTTAGCAATCAGGTAGCCGCACTTTCCAGACAGCAACGCTGGCCCTCACGAGACAGGTCAGTTTCCTCCAATAGGTCCTCACACACATCTAAGCGTTGTTGGTACCACAGAAAATGGGGTAACAAAGCCAATAAATGCATCTCACCATGTGATTGGAAAACGGGAAACTCCACCAACAATCAGTAGTGGCGGCAGCTGATTGTCCAAACTATGGCCGCCGCCTTTTTGTCACAGACCAAGTAACCAAGCGACGGTTTCTAATCGACACTGGGTCAGACTTATGTTGTTTTCCGCATCGCTGGCTCCCATCACGTAGGCAAGCAACAAACTACGATCTAAGTGCAGCTAATGGAAGCTGTATACAAACTTTTGGTACAGTTAACCTCAAGCTAAATTTTGGGCTACGCCGTGATTTCACTTGGCAGTTTGTGATAGCTGATGTCAGTACAGCCATCATTGGCTCTGATTTTTTAGCTTTTTATCACCTTCTGCCTGACTGCCGCAACAATATGCTTGTTGATGGCACTACTGGGTTGACATCCATTGCATCTGTCGCCTGCATTGATCAGCCAAGCGTGCGAGCATTAGCTTCTGGCAACTCCATTTACACAAAGCTTCTGTCTGAATTTCCAGATATTGTTCGACCACCCGGCTTACCCAGAGTGATAAAGCATGATACGGTGCATTATATTAAAACCACGGATGGACCACCTGTGTCCTGTCGCCCCCGTCGCCTAGCACCACAAAAACTTGTTACGGCCACAAAAGAATTCGAGGATATGGTCAGATGCGGTACGGCGCGTCCGTCTAAAAGTGCTTGGTCATCGCCATTACATATGACTGTCAAAAAAGACAACACCTGGCGTCCTTGCGGCGACTACCGCGCCTTGAATGCCAGGACGGTACCAGACCGATATCCGGTTCGGCACATAAATGACTTTGCCCATAACCTTGCTGGTGCCCAAGTGTTTAACACTTTAGATCTTGTTAAGGCGTACCACCAAATTCCGGTACATGAAGAAGATATCGCAAAAACTGCCATCGTTACCCCGTTTGGCCTCTTCGAGTTCCCTTACATGACCTTCGGGCTACGAAACGCGGGACAAACTTTTCAACGTTTCATCGATGAGGTCACGCGGGGCCTCGAGTTTTGTTTTCCTTACGTGGATGACATTCTCGTCTTTTCAAAAGACGAATGTTGCCACTTGGAACATCTGCGTATCTTATTCAAACGCCTGCAGGACTATGGGGTAGTAATAAACCCATCTAAATGCGTTCTAGGAGTCAGTGAGGTGATTTTCTTGGGCTACCAGGTCAGCGGGGACGGTACTCGCCCCCCGCAAGACCGAATAAAAGCATTGCTAGATTTCCCACCTCCTGAAACGGTACAAGGTATGCGCCGATTCCTTGGCATGCTCAATTACTACCGACGTTTTGTACCGCGAGCTGCACAATTCCAGGCCCCTTTGATTGAGGCATTGGTCTCGACCAATAGTAAGGGTACGAAACCGTTCCCTTGGTCACCCGAGCTGCTTCAACAATTTGAGGCCTGCAAGAATAGCCTTTGCAACGCGACGTTGTTGCAACACCCAGTTGACGACGCCAGCTTAGGGCTCTTTACCGATGCGTCCAGCATTCACATTGGGTCCTGTTTGCAACAAAAGGTAAATAACCAGTGGTACCCTCTTTCCTTTTTTAGTAAGAAGTTGACTCCGCAACAAACTCAGTGGCCAGCATACTACAGAGAATTATTGGCCGTATACGAAAGCGTTCAACATTTTCGATATATCTTAGAAGTCCAACACGCCACAATATTCACAGACCACAAACCACTTTTGTATGCATTCTTACAACGGAGAGAGAAACTCCCTCCACCACAATTAAACCAGCTTTCTTTCATTAGCCAATTTACTACTGACATACAGTACATAAAAGGAGAAGACAACGTAGTGGCTGATGCTATGTCACGCATCGACATCGACGCCATTTCTCTGGAGCAAGATTTCGATTCTCTATCAAGATCGCAGGCATCTGACCAGGAACTTGCCAATTTAATACAAAATGGATCTGGCCTCACCTTAACTAAGATCAGTTTACCAGAAGCCAACATTCCAGTTTTCTGTGACATTTCCACAGGCAAACCGCGTCCGTATTTGACCCCTCCATTTCGCCGCGCGGCTTTCAATAAGCTGCATAACTTAAGCCACCCGGGAGCTCGAGCCACTACGCGTCTTGTGATGGACCGTTTCGTCTGGCCTTCTGCAAGGAAAGATTGCAGAACTTGGTCTCGATCTTGTGAAGCGTGTCAACGCAGCAAGGTTTCTAGACACAACTCAGCTCCTCCTGGTGAATTTAATCTACCGTCTGGACGTTTCATGCATGTTCATATTGACATCGTTGGCCCGTTACCCGTTTGTAACGAATATCGTTATTGCTTAACAGCAATAGACAGGGTGTCTAGGTGGCCGGAGGTCTGGCCTATGCGTACTATTACGGCAGAGGAGGTAGCTGAAACATTTACCCGAGAGTGGATTCCCCGCTATGGTGTTCCCGTGATAATCACTACAGATCAGGGTTCACAATTTGAATCTGATTTATTTCACAGAATGCTGCTTCAATTTGCCACCAAGCGCATAAGAACCACCTCATATCATCCCTGCGCAAACGGGATGATTGAGCGGGTACATCGACAGCTGAAGGCAGCCTTAATGTGTCATCGCGATTCGTGGGTAAGAGCACTTCCAATGGTTCTCTTGGGAATGCGTTCGGCATTTAAAGAGGATCTCGATGCCACAGCAGCGGAAATCCTATACGGCGAGCCTCTCAGGCTTCCTGGGGAATTATTAGTTCCTTCTACTGCACCTGAAAATTTCCGTGATACTGCTGATTTTGTAGTGCAACTACGACAAAAAATGTCGACAGTGCGTCCACTGCCAGCTACCCGGCATTGCGAAAAATCCTCCTTTATTTTTAAGGATCTCGCAACAGCTTCATATGTTTTCCTGAGAGACGATACGGTACGTCGGGCTCTGCAGCCTCCTTACACTGGACCATTTAAAGTGCTAGAACGTTCACACGATGGAAAAACTTGTACTATTAACATAAGAGGTAACAAAGTTGTCGTAAGCGTGGACAGGCTAAAACCTGCTTTCATTGATCATCTAGATCACCAGCTGACCCAAGCCGAACCCATGCTTCCTATACCCTCTCAGCCAGCCGCCCAAGTTGGATTGCCGCAATTGCCCAAGTCGTCTATGCCACAACAAATCACGTCAAATAACATACCAGTAAAACAGCCTTATACCACACGCTCGGGCAGACGCGTTAGATTTAAGAATTTTGACTGATTTCATTTATATTCGTATTTGTGTGTTATTATTCTCCTATTTAATTTGTTGTGTTATTATTATTATTGATTTAAATGTATGTTTTAGCCGTGGCTATTTTTCTCCGTGGGGGGGTGGTGTGGCGATTTGATTCACCACCTACAAAGGCCTATAGCGAGTATAGTCTATGACAAAGGAGGTAATTGCTAGTTAGTCTGTGGAATCAGTTTGCCACCACCGCTCTTCCGCACTCGATTGGTTATTATTATTGTTTCGTAAGATTTCACGATACGTACTGTCGGAACTATCTCCGGCACCTATTTGTGTGAAGAAAAGGAATAAACTTAATTGTACGTGTGCATTGCCAAGTTTCATTTGAAGATGGGAAGAAAGATCCCATATGTTGTAATATGAGAGCACCAATTAAGCTTTTCATCGATCGTCACCCCAAGATATTTAATTGTATTAACACGTGACAACATTGCGCAGCTACACTGAGCTGGTGGAGGGTTACACCGATTACAAGGGTACGTATGTATTTTTACATTGGTGTTATCTCTTGGGCCCAAGTGACTTTTACTGAAGCACATGTACTTAGTCTTATTCGTATTGAGTGAGAGGAGACTATCTTCAAGCCAATTAGTCACATGCGAAAGACATCTCTCACTAAGCTCCACCACTTTTTGCCAAGTCTTATCATGGAGCAGAAGCACTGTGTCATCGGCAAACATCAGCAAGTCTAAACCTGTCAAAGTAGTACCACATAGGTCATTGATGTATACGAGAAAAAGTATAGGCCCCAGAGTACTACCCTGTAGCACGCCGAAGGTGCATACAGCTTCATCACTCTCATGGCCCTCGACTCTTACTCTCTGAGTTCTTCCAGTTAAATAGCCCGAGAACCAGTCATGTGCTATTCCTCTTATACCCACGTTCTCCAATCTCGTCAGTAGAATAGAAATGGATACTGTGTCAAAGGCTTTTTGCAAATCCAAAAAGACCCCTAGACACTTCTCTCCTCCATCTAGATACGACGTGATTAAAGAAGTAAGCCTCAGCACAGCATCTTCGGTTGACTTGCCTTCTCTGAAGCCATATTGATTTTCATTCAAGAGTAAATTTTTCTCTAAGTACCTCATCAACCTAGTTTTAACAAGTTTTTCGAGAACTTTTGAGAGAGTCGAAAGAAGAGAAATAGGGCGGTAGTTGCATGGGCTACTCTTGTTTCCAGCTTTGTATATCGGGCATACGACTGCTTGCTTAAAAGCAGTCGGAAAGATACCGCTCTGCAAACTTAAATTGCATATGTATGTGATTGGTTCGACTAAATACACCGAAAATTGCTTTAATATGCTCGTAGTAATCTTATCCCATCCTGGTGCACAATGTGTTTTTAGTCCAAAAATTATCCTCTTGACTTCATGTGGATCCGTAGGCAGTAGAGACATTGAGTTAACTGGTTTAGATCGTGCTCTAGCAGATGAGGCCAATGCAGACTCTGTTGTGTTAGTTATGCTTAGCGTTTTGCTGGCTAGTGTTTTACCGACAGCTGTAAAGTATGTGTTTACATCATTAAGTGAATGAGTAGGATTATTTGTAATTTTTAACAATTCAGTAGAGGGCACATTAGTTTGGCTAAAATTACAAACCTCTTTTATAATTTTCCAAGTTTCTTTTACGTTTCCCTGACTCTTAAGTAGTTTTTGTTTATAGTAGTCCTTTTTTAAACTCTTAATTATTCTATTGCATATATTTCTGTATTTTATGTACTTGTTTTTTATTATATCATTTCCTGGTGCTTTTTTAACCTTTTTATGTAATCTATCTCTCTTTCTTATGCATCTAACAACTCCTCTGGTAATCCATGGCTTAATAGGCTGGTTTCTCTTTGATACCGTTTTAATTTCTGTATTATTATTAATCAATGTAAGCAGTTTATAGGTGAATAGGTCAGTTGCAAGATTAACATTATTAATATTATAAAGGTCTTGCCAAGACTCTTTTGTTAGGGATATGTCTATGCTTTCGTAATTGACTATTGTTTTAGTATAGGTTAGCCGCTTTTTACTTATTTTAGCTCTATTAATATAAAGTAAGATAGGGGAATGATCAGTTAGCTGCTGTTCAAAGACTATAGTTTTAAAATCACTGTTACTTTTAACCATAAAATGATCAATGCAAGTTTTTACTCTAGTTGGTCGATTTATTCCTTACTTGAGCCCATGCATTGCCATTAAAGTCAAATAGTCTTGAGAAAATACAGTTAAGTTATCAGCCATAATGTCCAAATTAATGTCTCCAGTAAAAATTATATTTTTAGTAACTAAACTTCCTAATACAGCGTCTACTGCTTCTAAATATTTAGAAGCATTTCGAAAGCTAGGTGAACGATACGAGCACACAACTGTATATTCCGATGATAAGGTAATTAGTAGACAGTTACCTTCTGAAAAAGTAGGTTCAGTTGTTGTGGTATCAATGTCATTTCGTACGTATGCTACCACCCCATCATTTTGGTTTAAATTATTTTTTGTCCAGAACACATTGTAGTTGAGCATCGCAGGTGGCGAACCATGTCCTTTTAACCAACACTCCGTTAGTACAAAAACATCCACCGATACGTCAAGGCTAGAAACAAATGCCACGAATAGGTCGAAATTACAATTTATGCTCCGTATGTTCAATGTTAGTATTAGAAATGAATGTTTTCTGTTATAACCCGGATTTAAAAGATTTAGACAACCATTAGAATCACTAAGTGAGAAGCATTCAATCTTTTGCGAATTATCTACTTCTTCAATAATTAGGGCGTTATTATCCATTATTTAATAATACAGTAACCGGGTGCATTATGTACATAAATAGTTGACTATGTATAAGCATATAATATGGTCTATGCCTGAATTTATGCAATATCACTATTATTTTGTCTTGCAAAATCAATAGAATACAGTATATTGAAATATATAATACGCAATAGTAAAGTTCTGGAATATGATTTTTCTTAAATTTACTTGTGGTGTAGGTGTGAAAGTTTCGTGTATCATTGTATGTGTAAGCGTGTAATTTGTGTGTGTAGTTAGCCGTGTTCTTGTGTGTAGTTAGTTTAGAGTATATATAAATGTGTTTTTTTATTAAAAAAGTTACAATATAATATCTATGTATATTATAAACGAATTTTGAGGACCATAATATGCAGTTAATAAGACTTAAAAACACGAAGATCAAGTAATAAGCTATAGCTAGTCATTTAGTACTTAAATTGTCCAAATCACTCTCATTGTTTACTCTTATAAGTGGCCCTCCATCCGTTCTCCTCAAGTCAATTCTTCAGTAAATGTCTGGAAAGATTTTATTGAGGTTTTGCAAAATCTTGCAATTTGATTTAGTAAGTTATTTTGGGAAACTTCAGAAACTGGTGTGAAACAGAGTTGATTGAGCCCAACTTGTTTTTATTTTTGTCAATTTTTAAGCAGACTGGTACATTTTTGAACTTCTTAAAATGGTGTTCACTTTAAAGGTTTCTGTAGTAGCCACTAGCTACTACAAGGAACCCTTATAAGTTGGTCATGTCTGTTTGCCTGTCTGTCTTCTAAGTTATAAACATAGGCAGGTACCTACTTACTTACATTTGTGAAATTTTGCACATAATCAAAAAATATAAAATAATCTTTTAAATGGTAACTTCCATGTAGTGAGGGGATAAAAAAAAATCTCTATGTTTTAATCAAAATTTAATTATCGCCTTTCAGGACGTTTTTCCTTTGTAATTAAGCTAAATTCCTGTACATCTACAGGAGCCTAAGTAGGTACTTAGGCTCCTGTAGATGTACTACTCACTAGGAGCGTGTTGAGCCATGCTTAGTAGGTACTAAGCATGGCTCAACACGCTCCTGACAAGTTTATTTATTTCTTCAAAATAGGACTTAGGTGGTTTTCTAAGAATAGGTAAGCTTCTTGAGCTCCCATTATTTGGCCCCATCTGTATTATGTATAGGTACTTATGTATGTGCCATGAGATTCTGTTCAAAAATTTTAGGACTTAGGATACAAAAATGATGTTGGTTATCAAACATTCCTATATTACAATGAGTGTGAACTTCGACAAGTGTTTATGTTCTTGATTGAGACACTACCAAACGAAGGCCAAAAAACCACAACTATCACTTCTACAAAGAAAAAATCGTTGTTTCTGCAAGATATTGGAAGTAAAATTGATGAGGAGTTGAAAAGAATATGGATTCCTCCGTGCTGTAAAATGACCCCACAGAAAATTGGGGATTTTGAAGTTCCAGGTAATAATAATAATTATAATTAAGTTTTATATAATACACACACACACACACATGACACATCATCAGCCTGAAAACGTCCACTGCTGAACATAGGCCTCCACCATAAAACGCCACTTTGGACGCTTTTCATAGGGGGGATTTATATAATCCCCACGCTTGGCAGGCGGCTTGGTGATCGCACAAGATTTTAATACCGAGGAAAATATGTGCGGCCCATTCCCTGGATACTCCCTTAGCCGGCTATTACGGCACCCATGGGAAGAGATGGGGTGGTAATATTTGCAAACCGGGACCATACGGCCAATACACAATACAAGCAAATCACACCGTGAAAAGTTTTACCAAGCTAGCTTACTGCTAGTTATGTATTATTGTTACTGGAAAATTGCAGAAAAGTGGAGCGGTAACACTAACCACATCACTATGACTGATGAAGAATTAATTAAAAAACTTCTGAAAGTAAAACAATGCAAAGAAGATTTCAGCATAAAATCTGCCGATGAAAACTTACCTGCTGATGATAAGACTGGAGTAAAATATGATATTGATAAAACATTGAAAGAGTTGAAAGAAATGGCTATTGTGCTGAGACAAAAATTAGATACACTTGAGAGTGAAAAAAATGTCATGGAAGTTGAATATTCACAGGTAGGTAGGTAAGGTTGTCTGGAAGAGATCGCTGTATAGCGATAAAACCGCCCATTGTACTAAGCTTTGTAATGTTTTTTGTTAATGTCTTTTATTTTTAATTTGGTGTACCTACACATACAGAGTTGTTGTATTCGACACTTAAATAGTATTAGATTTACGTATTAAATCTAATGCAAGCCTACTTTCTGGCCCCACGTCTATCTCCGAGAAAAGTGATTTGAAAATATTACGTTACATAGGTCACCCGTACTTAGTTCATTGTTAAATTTTGTATTATTTCAGGCACAGAGATCCTGTGAAAAAACTGAAGCAGATTTAAAAAATGTTGAAAATATCTTCAGTAGTATTGGAATTTCTGACATTGAATTAGAATCTGGATATGATGGCTTATTACTTGAGAAAGTCCAGAAAAACATTGATATGCTGCATCGGAAAAGTGAAGAGCTAACATCAAGGAACTTATTACTTAAAGTTGAGATAGATAAATTAAAAAATACTGTGAATTCATCTGAGGTATGTAAACAATTGCCGTGTGGTCGCAGTTACGAATACGAACAGTACGAATATAACCTCCCCGTCTCTTCCCGTGGTGCCGTAGAAAACGGCTAAGGGAAATATCCAAGGAATGGGCAACAGCATTCTCCTCGGTCTTCATCACAATCTACTGCAATCACCACGACGCCTGCTTAGGTTTTTAATATTAATCTTGACAAAACACAGCATGTTTTAGCTATTTTTACTATAAGAGCTCTCAATCTTGATGACACACAACAACGCATGCGAAGCCAGCGCAAAAACCTCAGTAGTCCATAATTGAAGCTGGAACCCGATGACAAGGGCAGGAGGCAATTAATAAAGCGCGAGCGAAGCGGTCGCCAAAATTTTTGCGCTTCACGTCACAATCACGTCGTTTACTAATTTTTCCCACATTTGCCAGTTAGGGACCAAACTTGCTTCATAAGTTCATACCCTGCGAAGAGTAAGGGTCAATTCGGACAGAGCAGCAAAATGCTCGAGCAGTTTTTAAGTGCTATTGGAATATCAACCTTATTTTATTTAGACAAAGCTGGAAATAGTATGCAACATTAAAATCTTACTTATTTTAATGTTGCATGCTATTTTCAGCTTTGTCTAAATGGATTAAGGTTGATATTCCAATAGCACTTAAAAACTGCTCGAGCATTTTGCTACTCTGTCTGAATTGACCGTAAAGCGTTTTAGTCCATCGCCATTAAGTCAGCTAAAGTGAAATTCTGCCACCCTTCCCTGTTTCCACTTCAGAAACTGGGTTACTCGCGCATACCGCAGAAGAAAAACAAACTCATATGCTACGTTCTTCGAAAAATTCTCGTGTAGACGCTGCCGGCGTAACACCTCCATGTCTACCTCGGTGCGAGGATTCTATGCCGAAAATTTTGTTTTGATAGATATCAAACTCACAACCTAATGAGTTTTAGTTAAATTAATTAGTTACGTAGGCTTCATTTAAATTTCATCCGGCATATAAAGTCAAAATGAAAGGCGCTTAAAGCTAGCGGTGGTTCGCGCCGCAGGCGCAAGCCGCACCTCTCAGCCTGCCGCTCCGGGCCATGGCGCTTTTGGCCCTAGGGTAAATACGCCCCTACTGATATTCGTTGGGCACCCCACCCGCCGCACCAGTATCTTTACTTGACCTGTGTGATGTGTCAAAATAAAACTAAGTTTCACCTAATTGTACAGATTTAGAAGCCCTTCCTTTCAAGTTCTATGTCAAAAGGCGCACCGTGTTCTTTGGACTAGATATCTGCCACGTACCCATCTACGTGGTGAATGAATTTAAATTCTTATTTTAGTACCTTAGTGTATCACTAACAGGTGATGTGATGTTGTGTATTTTTATTATGTGTTACAGTCTGAAAGAAGTAGATGTATAAAGGCCATTACAACTTTAAGAGAAACTGGCAAGGCCATGAAAGATGAATATGAGAAGAAAAAAGTTTCAAGAAACCAGCTAAAAGAGAATTATGAAAAACTACGACGAGGAAACAAGAGGTAAACATAGAAACACACTACCTAGCTAGTTTTTTTTAATGTAAATGAATGACGTGACGAGCTAGTACTCCTGACGTTAAGCATCACGGCTGCCCATAACAGATTGCAGTATCACTCAGAACTCTAAATTAATATAGTTTTGCGTGACACTGCACTGCGCACGTCATCCTGTATGATCAGATCATACAGTCTCATTTGCCCAGTAATTCCACTAGCTACAATGCCCTTCAAACTGGAACACAGTAGTGCTCGTACACTACTGCTTGGCGGAAGAATAACTGGCAAAGCTGTGGTATTAGCTACTAGTAAAGGCAACCTAAAGGGAACAATTGAATCACGAGCGGAATTTAAACTACTACCGTTCTGTTGAATACGCTAACCAGGCGATTCTGCTATACAAATTGTAAATAGTGAGTAGGTATTTAGGAAGATAAGTTGATAAAGCAATGTCTTTCGAATACCCTATTCAGCCCGGTGCTTAACGACTTCCCGTCACCATCGAAGATGCAGAGGTTTACAATGTACATGGGTACGCTTATGTTAGTCATTAGGTAGGTACTGCGGCCACGGAAAACTCGGTACGGTCGTGCAACGACTCGAAAATTAATTTAAGTCGAACTGTCTAGCCCTGAACAAGGATAAAACCGGCTTCCTGACTTTAAAGGTTCGGCCACACCGGCGCGTCACGTGGCGTCGGTGAAGCGTCAAAATCGGCCATTCGGTACTCATCGCTGCCCGTGTTCGTAGACCGCCAACCACCGCGATGGGCCAAATGGTTTTGCGTCGCTGACGCTGCCGCTTCGCAGACACGACTGTGTGGCCGAAGCTATAACCTTAAAAGAGTGGATGTGCAGAACGTTTCGAGAAAGCTGTGTGGAAAGCTATAATATTATAGGTCGTACGAGCTTTGCACTGCGCCGGCAACTCGCGAGAAGGTACCTATGGTGTGGAGCTATGGGGCCGTTGCTATGGCCTAATTTAGAATCTGACCATCTGACATTTTTTGATTTTTAGGGTTCAGTACCCAAAGGGTAAAATGGACCCTAATACTAAGGCTTCGCTGTCGGTCTGTCTGTCCGTGTCACCAGGCTGTATCTCATGAACCGTGATAGTTAGACAGTTGAAATTTTTACAGATGATGTATTTCTGTTGCCGCTATAACAACAAATACTAAAAAACAGAATCAAATAAATATTTAAGGGGGCTCCCATACAACAAACGTGACTATTTTTGGCTCGTTTTTATAGATAATGGTACAGAACCCTTCTTGCGCGAGTCTGACTCGCACTTGGCCGGTTATTTTACAATAGCGGTGTCAATATAGGACTCTATTCCCGAAAATTCTATAGGGAAGTACCCGCGGAAACCGGGAAAGTATAGGTGGTGAAACCGCGGGTCGCGGGGCGCCTGTAGTAAAATACCCATTTAGAACATCTAATATTTTGTCATTGAGTAGATACATCAAACCCCAAACGCGCTAAGATCTAATTTATTCACACCTACCATTCGTACCTATTGTTTTAAAACATTTTATAAGTATTTTTTTTGCAGAACTGTTTATACAAAGAGAATTCTGGAAATAATAAGTAATGTTGACAAGCAAAATATGGAGATAAAGAAAATACTGGAAGACACTCGGCAAATCCAAAAAGAAATAAACTCATTGGAAGGACAGCTGGATAGATGCTTCTCGATAGCTGATGAAACATTGTTTCGGGTATGTAAATAAAATCAACAATCAACACAATGCACATATTTGATTTTGCTCATGGTTTTTACCATAGATGTACCTATCTTAAAAAGAGGGAAAGTAAGGCGATAGCTTCTCGAAAGTGGCTCAGTTAAATTAAGTGAAACACGCACAACTTTCTGTGTGAAAGGAATTGACGCATCTTGAGCGACAGAAGAGCGAGGGCAGGGTCTGTTTTTGGATAGAAATATAATTATGTATTATGGTGTAAGGATGAGGATGTAGATGTAGGTACCTACCTCATTTAAGTCGCTAGTCCGCTGTCTCGCTCGATCATTTGGAATTATTGAAGATACAAAATCAGTTAGATTTATTTAATCACCAAGCCGCCTGCCGAACATGGTGATTATCGCACATCGGCCCCCAGTGGGGCCGGTTTGAGTGGGGGCCGTTGGAAACAATCCTGGCAAAACCCTTCTATGATAAGCGTCCAAATAGGCATTTTATGGAGGAGGCCTATGTTCAGCAGTGGACGACTTCGGAATGAGGAGATTTATTTTAAAAAAAAACCTAGTTTCGCTTCTTTTCTAGATGGCGCAGTGAGTACATAGTTTAAACCTTTCAAACCACACAGTAGTTTAAACATAAGAAAATGCTTATGACTATCTACGAAGAAATGTCAAATTCAGTTGAGGGGACCACAAGTACATTGTCTGTAGTATCTCCTAAGTAGTCTGTGGTGCATTCTTATTAAGTAAATTGAAGTACAGTAGATTTGCGAGATAGAAAAACGTTAATATTATGATCCAAAATAAAGCCGAGCTATCCCGCAACGAAACTAAAAAAAAACGAAAGAGTTTAGAGTTGTCAGTCAGTATCGTGACACATTTTTTGTGACCTGTGGTCTATGCTTGAAACAGTGACTGTGACAGCTTTTGGTAAAACCACAACTGGCGCCATCTATTGGGTCATACATAAAATGCAATTTCTTTTTTTTAATAAAATGCCTCATTGCTAGGTACCTTATCTTATTTCTTCGTGCAACCCGCAGTCCACTTTAAAACATTTAAAAAATTATCCAAAATGTATTTCTGAAAAACTTGCTCTAGCCATAATATCATGTTTCATCAAAATCCGTTTAGTAGTTTCAGCGTGATGCGCATTCAAAGGGACAGACAGACACAAAAATAAAGTGTACAATTAGAATTATCAAAAAAAATATTCCGTTGATTTTTTTTTATCTACCTACAGATTCACAGACACACAAAATAATGTTGTTGTAAGACTCATTAGACATTTCACAAAAGTAACCGGTAACCTTTTTTGTAACTTGAAATAGGGATAGACCTGTCCTGTGGGACGTGAGACAAACAGACGAATAAAAATAAAATATTGTTTTTACTTCTACATTGATAGAAAAGCATGGGTAACGCAATTCAAATAAGGCGAGTTGGCGACTATATTATATAAACAAACTCCCAACACATGCAAAGATCCTCAATCCTGGACACTAACTAAGATTTTCTGTATCTAGTGACTCATGCAGGAACTACGAGGACCATGATCCCACAACACCCAGACACACACAACAAGTATTTGCGTTGTTTTTTTCCTGTGCATAAATACTTGCCCTGCCGATGTCGCGGGAATCGAATATGCCCGGTTATGATCCCATCTGCTCAATCACCACACCACAGAGGCTGTCATAATTCCCTAATCTATGGTTAAGCTCATCGTTTGCCTCCTTGCTAATATTTTATGCTGCATATATTATGATTGAAAGGCTGCATGTGTATTTTAAGACACATGCTTCATTGTTTACCATGCCATTAAAATAAGCTATTTGTTGTTGCAGGATGCAAAGAAAGATGATCAAGCAAAAAAGGCTTACAAGCTACTTGCATTGTTGCACTCAGAGTGTAACACAATAGTTTCCCTTGTTAATGACATGGGAACAATTTCTAGAGAAGTAGTAGATTTAGAAGAGAATATCAAGACAGAGACTGCAAAGAGAACTGAGGATACACTGCAGAAGATTCAGCTAGATCTCACTCGAATGCAAGAGGAGCATTAAAACGCCTCGTCAGTTTGATAATGTGTACCTATACCTATACCTACATAATAGTAGCTACATATATTTACACAAGATATTTATCTACATAAATATATTTATAACAAAAACCCTGTTAAATAAATGAAGGATGTGTACGTATTCCTATAAAAATGTCAAACATTACCTAAGTTATACGTATTAAAAGTTACGAGAAGTATCAACAAAACATTAGAAAAAAATACCGTTTTACATAACTGCTATGGGGATTGACAGCGGCTTTTGGCGCCACCCAGGTGGCCGGCATGCTCAATCGCGGTTCTCATGCTACTTTGTTGCTTCCGGACTGGATTGTTGTCGGTTTGTTTCTTGTCGGCATCTCAAGTGTTAAGTGTTTAGTATAAAGCACTTGAAATATTGTAACTGCTTTAGTAAAAAGAACTTGAAAGTTGTTTATGTCTCGGATATAAATAGAATCAGTATTATTACAACATTTAGTTGACACAGGATACGCATTATGCAGCCCGCGGATATTACAGGGTTTTTGTTACTCCCTGTATAACATTTTGTTATGATTTAGTAATAAGATAAATTGTATTGATGTAGGTATATAACTACCTAATCTTTAATTTGAAGCCATTAGCATAGATCTATATCTCTATATTACGAATTTAGGAACAATCCAGTAATACAGCGACACTATTAAAATTGCGCTCTATTTTATTGAGTTGCACAGAAAGGTACCTAATCTTAATTTATGCAATGCTATAACATGTACCTAAATAAGGTGATTTCTGTGTGGCTCTATTAGTTCAATTCCCAATAAAATAGTTATACTTAACACAAACATTCTTTTGTTACCTTTGACTCCTATTTAGCCATTGTCAATTTATATTTTTACTCAAAAATGCTAGTAATGCTATGCTACGAGAGAAAAGGCGCCAGCATTGTATGACATTCCATCATTTCATTGCTGGGAAACACAGATTCCACCACGATACGAAATTACGTCGTTATCGTGTCGCGGCATTAGAAATACCTTCACTTTACCACAAATAATATAATATTATAGTGTAGTGTTGTGGTAACTTTTGTTAGGGCCATTTAGCTACCAGCAATTTCCTTTCAAAATCCACCCATTATTGTCGAGTTTTGTTTCGTGAGATGAAAATGAATCAAACTGGAAATTCCGAATGAATCATCATCATCATTATCAACAGCCTGAAGACGTCCGCTGCTAAACATAGGCCTCCCGAGGGAGCGCCACTTTGAGTGGCTGCTCACCTGTTGCATCCATCGGCTCCCCGCGGTTTTCACCAGATCGTTGGTCCACCGAGTGGGGGGCCGGCCTACGCTGCGTCTTAGGTTGGTGGTGGTGGCCACTCGAGAACCTGTCTTCCCCATCGTTTGTCAGTTCTACGAGCGATGTGGCCTGCTCATTGCCATTTCAACTTGCTAATTCTAACAGCTCTATCGGTCACTTTCGTTCTGCGGATCTTATTTCGCAGGGAAACACCGAGCATAGCTCTCTCCATAGCTCTGCTCGACTTTGAGCTTTACTAACCTTCTATGTGCTATTTTGATAAGAGTTATTTAGGTGAGCGCCATTCCCCTACTAATGAGGCCAACAGTAAGAGACCAGTCTCAGTTGCATAAGTCATCACTTGGCAACACACACTGATTGAAAACCTTCGTTTTCAGGTGGTTTTCAGGCTCTGCGGTATTTTGGACGAAAAGATAGGTGGAAACTTCCCGAACGCCGCCCAGCCGAGTTGGATTCTTCGTGCGACCACTTTGTCGAAGTAGTCGACAACTTCGTGAGTATCGTTTCCAACAGGCTAGTTCACAGAATATTTTTTTATCACCGGGCTAGCTGCCTGCTATTTTTTTATTGCGTAAATTGATATTCCTTAAAAAAAGTCATGAATACAAAAATTGTATTACTAGGTGTTGTTGAGTTGAGCCCAATGATGATAAATAATAATGATCAAATCCAAATATTTGAATGCATGTGATTATCATAGTTGAAACAAAAGAGTTGGTACCTACCTACCTACCTACCTAATGCTTAGGTCCATGCCCAATGCTTTATTTTATCTTTTCTCCCCACTGGTGGGAGAGCTGGTGGGGAGAAAAGGATCAACCCTTTAAAATTGTCATTTTAGAGTTCCATCTGATCCGATAATTGCTACTCGATGGATCATAAAAAAAGACTAAATCCACGCAAAGAATTTTGGAAGCTAACCAAATAATACTAAGATTATGTTCCATACCTTTTAATGACAAAGAAAAATATACCACTAAGGGTGGTGTTTGCAAATTACGCCAAGGTGCTGCTGGGTTGGCCCTGTGGTCCTGGTTTGCGAATAGGACCACCCCATCTCTTCCCACGGGTGTCGTATGCGCTGGCTAAGAGAACATCCAGGAAATGGACAGCAGCATTTTCCTTGCTACATTAAAATCTGCGATCACCAAGCCGCCTGCCAAGCCTGGTGATTATGGCAAATTCCCCCATATGATAAGCGTCCAAAGTAGCGTTTTATGGGGGAGGCCTATGTTCAGCAGTAGACGTCTTCCAGCTGATGTTATGTGGGTGTGCTAGGTATACCAACTAAGTTATGAAAATATAATATCTACTGTACTTAATATTATTGAGTTAATAATATTTATACTTAATACATATCATGTACAACTTAGCGTAAAGATTGAAATTATATTTAATTATAAAATTATTGTAGTGATGTTTTGTATGAAAAAATTATGGAAGGAAACAAAGAATTCTACTGCCTACAAAAACATATTGTAATGCATTTGATGGCTCTTGTCGGTTTGGTCCACTTCTTAAATTGTCCATTTCCAAAATTGTCATCTTCCTAATTTGTCCACTCCTACAGCGTCTTTTTTCTAAAATATCATACTTCTAGTCCTAATTCGTCCACTTCCTAAAGTGTCCATTCCCCATTAGTCTATTTCTTATTTAGTTCCTTCTTATTTCGTCCACTATTTAAAGTATCCATTCCCCATTTGTCTGTTTCTTATTTTTCTAACTCATCTACTTTCTATTCCTAGGCAAAGTGTACCTATGCATGATGCTACAAACAAACAAACAAACACACACACACACACACACACCCCAACTTTCGCCTTTATAATATTAGATATTAGATTGATGAAGATTGAAAACCGACGATCTGGTGAAAGCTGCGGGGAGCCGATGGACGCAGGCGGTGAGCATCCATTGAAAGTGGTGCTCTCTGAGAGACGCCTATGTACTAGAAGTTTTCAGGTGTGGAAAAAACCCAAAATTCACAACCGCCATTTTCAGATTCTTTCATAATGACAGATGTCATTTCGAAAGATGTGTCCATAAACGACACATCTCTAATTTTTATTTTAGCTTATTCATTTTAATAATATTAGATTGTAGGTATTCATATTTGTCATTATCTATTTATGGTTTTTTATTGATATAGTTATTAGTAGGTAGGTACCTATAGTTTATAGATTTTATTAATTACTGTTAATTATTGTTAGTTTCTGTTGTTTTATGAAGTATTTGAAATTATCCAAAACATTAGTAATCTCTCCCCCCCCCCCTTTTTTATGAGTGACTATCCCTTCACGGTTAGTGGCAAAATTGTGCCGCATTTGGCGGAAACATTAGCCAATATAAAAAAAAGACATCTGTCAAAACGGCATCTGTCATAATGACATCTGTCAAGTGGGATGGCAACACCCCCAGGGGAATTATGGAAACGCATGGAATGGATTTTAGGAGTGGGTAAATTAGGAAATGGATGAGATAAGAAGAGTGCTAATCAGGAAGTGAACATTTTAGGAAGTGGTGGCTTTGGATGTTGTCAAATTAAGATGAAGATAGGTTAGGAAAGAAAGTGGATGACTTAAAAAATGGATGAGATAAGAAGAGGACTAATCAGGAAGTGAACAATTTTGGAAGTAGCGGCTTTGGAAACTGATGAGTTAGGATCAAGACAAATTAGGAAGATGACAATTTTGGAAATGGACAATTTAAGAAGTGGACCAAACCGACCGGAGGTTATTTGATTACTCAATCATTTTTAAATTATAATTTAAAAAATACCAGGAATCCTGTCATAATGTTCACAACTTCAATATGTAAAAGTTCTCTATGCCTTAAACATAGTAAGGTTGGTGAAATTGGAACAGTTCCAATTGCCTTACTTTTTTATCTTTGTTAGGTAGTTACTTTAAGGATCAACTGATCACAGATAGATAGGTATTATGATTTGCTTCAAAACAACATTGGATTTCATTACAGTTTATTAGGCTTAGGTAAAATTTCAGGGGGTACATAGCTCTCATCATTTAAGTTAGATACTTTCTTCTTTGTTTCAGAAGATTTCATTAGTTTATCTTTTTCTTCTATTTCAAGATCTATTATCTCTTCATTTTCAAAGAACCAAAGCTTTTGCTCTTCTTCTTTTAACTTCTTTTGTTTTTCTTGTATTTGTTGCATGCGTTTTGCTCTGTCCAGGCGCGTAGTTTGCTCTGCGAGTTTTTGCTCTCGTGTTGTGACCCAAGATTGGAAAAGCTGAAATAAAATAAAACAAAATCATCAACTTAATATTTATAGGGATTTTCTCATCTAAAGCAGTTAGATTTTATATGAAAACTTTTGACCTTGACTGTACCCAAACCCGGCTTAAGTCTGGCCAGATTGGTTTTCTATTTATTGTTTAAAAAACTACCACAAACCTTTTGTTGCATCTCAACATCTTTATTTTGAACTTTATTGATAGCATTTTCCACTGCAGTTTTTAAGGACTCTTCTAAAGATTGATCTGTTGAATCTTTATGATTGCTCAAGATTATAGAAGATTTTTCTAGTTCCTCCTTAGAACTTCCTTCTAAGTTCATTTCTCTTTTCACTAGCTCCAGCACTTTTTTGTATATTTTAAATTCTGATGACTTTGTTAACTTTTCGCACAGTGATAACAATTTGTCATATTTCCTAAAAATTAACCATCCAATAATTTGCAAGTTGTTATTGAGGTTATTTGATTTTAGCTCTGATATCCAAGCTAATGTTTTGCCACATCGTGTTATTGTGTCTTTTATATCAAAGTGATCATCAAAGTAAGGATTGCGTAAAAACTTAATTCTTATTTTAATTTCTTCTACTTTCTTTTTGGGATCTGGAGGAGGTGCAGGTTCTGGTGGTGTGTAGTTTATTATATATTTGTATGCAGCATATTGACAAAGAGCACAAGTCAGCTCATTAGTGAATTCCTCTTGCAGCATTACTAAACCAGCTACATCAGCTGCTAAATCATACTTTTGAGATTTTAATAACTCATCCAAAAGTATATTTGCAGTGTAATTGTCAAGGAAAATGCCGAAGTTCAATGGATCTTTTAAAATTTCTGTTAATTCTTGAACATAGCCGAAGTTAATAAAATTTCTAATAGTTGCATGATGTGTAGAGTCCATTAAATTACCAGTTTCAGCTGACAGTCGCAGTTTGTGAAGAAGTTCTTTGAGTTCTTCTAGGTGGACAGGATCATTTAAGGCATGTGCGAAAATATCTATGTCAATCGCACTGATGACTCCTTTTGAAGAATAGTTTTGATCTAATTGATTGTAGAAATCATTTAAGTTTATGTTGTTTATAATCGGAGATGATTTTATACTGCTCCAGGTTTCAGTGCACTTATAACTCTTGGTCAGAAAACTTCTGTTAATTGTAAAAGTAAAAGAGATACCTTTTCTTTGTACTTTGCAGAATTGTCTCAGCATCTTCGTAACTTTCAACTGCTTTTCATTCAATGCTAATGGTAATGCTATTGGAGAATGGAGAGGTTATAATGTTATGAAATTATTTTTCAAAGCTTTCCTTTTTCCAAATCTTTGTTTTAAAATTTAACATTCCCCGCTTTTAACAATAGTCGAAAGCCCTAAAAACTTGGCCCAAGCAAAATAAATTGTAGAAGGAAAGGAAGAAAGCAAATGTTCCGTTATTAAAGGTATCGACGACCACAGACGAGCACAGTAACATGTAGCTATAGCAGACGAGGTAGTAGGTAAGTATCGTAGTATCCTTTGAATATCTACGAGTAGAACCGTAGCTAACACTGACCTCTATAATACAAGTACGCTGGACTAAATATTCTCTAGGAAATGACAGTTCTTTTTTGTGCCGATTCAAAGCGCCCCTCTTGAGGGTCTCGGGTACTAAAATTGACATTTTTCACAGTGGATGTTGGTATGTTTGCTGCGTCTCTGATGAAAAATCGTAAAATAAGATGATAAAAGGCTACTTTTTGTGTTTGGTGTTTGATTACGGTACATGTATGTGATGAAGTTATGCGTATTTTGTACAAATCGCTACCGAAAAGGCAGCGGAATAACCTTCGACAAGTAAGTGAACCTCACGATAAAAAAATGCTACATTATTATGTTTATTGTATGTCTGAAGGTTTTTAATACTACTTTATAGTTAGTTTATTTAGTTTCATCACATTTAAATGTAAGTAGGATTTAGTTATTCAATGAATTCATACTATTGAAATAGGTACATAGGTTGTGAATGTTTCATATCGATAATGTGTCGATAATGTTCTTCGATAGTGAGTAACTAGCAGAATTTCGGCAATGCTCAATAATGTACGTAGGTACAGAATAATCTACGATGAATATCTGGCTCCAGTTTTTTTTTTCATTAATATAAACTAAATATTTAACTCGCTAGTACTAATAATGTTGTTTTGTATATTTTATTAAGTTTTAATTTGTGCTTTTAGGTTTCCCACTGACACTCTTACTAAGCAGCTATTATGGGTGGAAAATATAAAAAGAATTGCTGTAAATTGCGCAAGCGGCCCGCAACTGTGTAGCGAAGGTGACCTGTGGTAGAAATTAACGATTTTTTTTCGAGGTTGCTTTGTTCGCTGGGTTGCAAGCGGTGACTGTGTAGCGAAAGTGACCTGTGGGACTTCCATAATTAGATCTATTCACACACGCTTTGAGTTCTGTAAAAACCATACTACTCTCATCCCAGAGGTTTTTTACGGAAAATTTCATATTATTGCATTATTTGGGATATTGTCAGTTTGTATAATATATCGAGAGAGAGTGAGAGACAATTATAATGTTTGTTTCTGCAGAAAAATATGCCATTCATTTCCTATTGGCCACACGGGCGAAGCCGCGGGCAGAAGCTAGTGTAAAATATAGATGTTATGTTATTATCTGCGTTTTTTATTTTATTACCCAGTACCCTAACCCTACTAGTACTGAATCAACAGGAACAAGGAAAACTGGCTTTATGAAATCGGACTATCAATCTAATATTTTAAAGAAGTTGTGTGCACATCACGTACTTCTTCACGCTTAAACGGCTGGACTGATTATGATGGAATTCGGAAATTTAGAATACCTAAAACCCTAGATACATAGACACATATTATGCTGGATTAACGCAGAGTGCAGCTAGTTAACAATAATGAAGTAGATTTCTTAAACGCAAATATATTAAAAAAACGCTTATTTATTTTACTGGTTATGTATAGTATGTTTTTTTGTCTCAGTACCCGTATATGCACATGGAATTAAATAACTGCCTGAATCTGTAGTGATATCGATATCGTATTTTCATCGAAAGTTATGTCTCATCCCTAATATTAGTTCCATGGACCCTCACACTGCTATCAGCGCCAAAATGGCGAAAATCAAATGGCTTCTCACACAGATTAGAGAAAAAAACAAATGTTACTCTGTGGCTTCTCATAACATCCGAGAATATGAAGTCCAGCCACTGACTTCTATAATACATACTTGTATTATAGAGGTCAGTGACTCAAATCATGTTTCGATACTACTCATTAGAATACCCTAAAAGTATTGATACCCACTCATATCGATAATTTTTTTATTAGTTATCAAAACCGAAGAAATAAACAAATTTTACCTAATTTACAGCAAAGTTTTATTATTTCTTTGAGTGAACTACATTTCCCAGTGTTTTGGCGCGAAAAATCAGACATTCGAACACTAAGGTTGCGTTTAGGATATTATATTTGACAATATTCGATACGAGTACTTTCCGATACAAGTATTTTCTTTACAATTCAAGTACTTTCTTTTTGATACCGAGTAAGTTGATACCTACTCGATGAATGATGAGAATGATTTTATTTTATTTATTTTAATTAAGTATAACAACTATCTTTACTGTACCGTGCGTGTGTGTGTGTTTGTGTGAATTAACTATATTCAACACTTTGAATTATACACGGTGGAATTTAATTGGTTTTTTTCCTTAAATGTATGTACTCAGCCCATGCTATAGAACAATTGTACAAGGTGCAATTAGCGCTTTGTAAATGTTTCGTAGGTAGGTAATAAAACAAAAACACCTGCGCTACCCGTCCCGCTCTCACACAGGCATAAAACAATGCGAGTGCGGCTTATCTCTTATCTTTGCTAATAAAGACTCCCAATTTTCCCTTCATACTTTATCGAGCTTAGGACCGTCAGAATTACTTACCTACTAAGAAAATCAGCTACGAACAAAAGGGTATGGCAGGAACTTGTGGATCCCTGATGCCATGTGCTCGTAAAGTGTCCAAGTGCTGTGGCTGTGCGTACATCCGCCTAGCCTCTGCTAAGTTGTACCTTGACAGCGTATAAAAACGCACCATGTCTAACCACTCAACATTTGAATAATTGTTAATGTCGATCCATTGTCCAAAATCGCGATGCGCGCGCGTAAACTGGACACAAGTTGTGCCCCTAGAAGTTTTTGACCAACTGACCTATTTTCTGGTAGACTGGTACTTGTTTTCGGAAGCGGCCCGCGCGCATATCCACTGCACAAAAGAAAGGGGTGGGGTATTCTTTTTGTGTTATTGGTCACCGCGGGCGGCGCCAGCGCGGCGGTCGCTATTTGAACCAGTATTCGGTCGGGCATTTTATTACGTTGTACTATTATCTATTCCGTGCTTTTGTTCAATGTCGCAGGGCTTTTCTTTAGAATTTGAATTCGCAGTAATTTGATAATACCTAGATTTAAGTTTTAAATCCATAGTTTTAGTTATATAGGAGCGTTCTATAGCATGGACTGAGTATGTACATTGAAGGAAAAGAACCAATTAAATTCCACCGTGTATTTACATTCAATTTAATTTTAATCTAGCTTAAATTAAAAATGGGGTTGTTTTAGCCCTAAGTATACATTAAGAAATCACCTTTTAGGCTACTTGACTTAAAGTTAGGTCATACTATGCTTCTTTAAAGAAAAAATATATTAAGGCGAAATACAGCGGCTTGGCATTGAATTTTTGGCGAATACCCTGTTTTGGGGCTTGGTCTCATCCTCCCCGGTGGCGCTGCCCCGGTACCGGGGACGATGAGACAAAAAAGTGTCATCCTCCCCGGTAGCCTCAACAATGGCGCTCACCGGGGCCGATGAAACAGTAAAAGTGTCATCTGCCCCGTTATAGTCGGATCGATGAATTCATCTCGGTGACAGCGGGGCCGATGAGAATTAAAGTCTCATCATCCCCGGTACGGCCAGTGCTGGTGCTTTTAACGGGGAGGATTACACAAATCTAGTTTCATCAAGCCCAACATGGAAGGTAGGGTGCTATAATAAAGAATTTGCCTAATAATGTATAAATGAAACGAGTCTGTTTATAATGAATATAAATGTGATAGAGCAATAAAAATATACTAAGGTTAAAATTAAAATAACGATGATTTAGTAGATAGAACCAGACATCGTAGTTCACAGAACAAAACTATAACTAAATAGCTTCTAGTAAAATAAACGTGTTATTTACCTCTTAATTTTTGTAATTCAAACTCAAACTCAAATTCTTTTTTGCAAATAGGCTATTTTTAGCACTTTTACAAGTCAAAACTAGATAACGTATTTATAAATAATAAAAATTAAATTATTATACATATTAAGCAAGCAATTACAAATAATTATTACCTTACCTTTTTTTGTACCTATCTACATTGACCCATCTTTATTTAACATTATTTACATTCAATAACACAGCTAGTTGTTTTTTGTGGTAGCTGCTGTTAGTAGTCAAAGCTCATATATATACATTTAGCTTACAATTCTTAAAAAATATCAATTTTTTTCATCTTTTTCCATTTAAATATTACTCACCTATATAATAGTAAAGTGCTAAAAACAAATGCAAATTGCACTTTTATGACTGTGTATTGTTAAGCACCTGGGTACTTATTCCCTTTTTTAAATGCCGCACTGACAAACAAGTTTTTATAGAAACAACGAAAGAATAACAAGAGACACAAAGGAGCACCATACTTAGATTCATTTATTACATAACCGTATGGTATAATTGTTTAATCCGATAATAAATTTTGTAGAGTGCGGGTATAAATATAAACACCCGAAGATATTTTATATGTAGACCACAAATTATAAATTCCGTTTGAGCTTATTATTTTTAGCAGAGCATAGCAAATATCATAAAGAAAATCTATTTTCTACTTACTTTCAAAGTTAATACGAGTTTTTACTACTAACAGCTACCACAAAAAACAACTATCTGTGTTATTGAATGTAAACAATGTTGAATAAAGAAGGGTCAATGTAGATAGGTACATAATAATTATTTGTAATTATAAAAATAAGAGGTAAATAACACGTTTAATTTAATAAAAGCTATTTAGTTATCGTTTTGTTCTGTGTCTTACGATGTCTCTCTAGTAAATCATCGTTATTTTAATTTTAAGCATGGTATATTTATATTGCTCTATTACATTTATATTCATTATAAACAGACTCGTTTCATTTATACATTATTAGGCAAATTCTTTATCATAGCACCCTACCTTCCATGCTGGGCTTAATGAAACTACAATTGTGTAATCCTCCCCGTTAAAGGCACCAGCTGGGTTAGCATGGACGTTAGACAAAATTGTCTTTTCCTGTTTTACGTCACTTTCTTCATACTTGCTTGGAGTAAAACAGAGGAAAGACAGTTTTGTCTACCGGCCGTGCTAACCCTACAGCACTGGCCGTACCGGGGATGATCAGACTATAACTCCCTATCGGCCCCGCTGTCACCGAGATGAATTCATCGATCCGACTATAACGGGGCAGATGATACAATTTTTGTTTCATCGGCCCCGGTGAGTAGCATTTTTGAGGCTACCGGGGAGGATGACACATTTTGTCTCATCGTCCCCGGTACCGGGGCAGCGCCACCGGGGACGATGAGACCAAGCCTGTTTTGGCTTAGCAGCATTGATTTGATTCGATACTAGTACCTTCTTTCGGATACCAAGTAAGTATTGAAAGAATGATTCGATGCTATAAAGTACTTGCTATCGAACTCGTATTTACTAGTATCGGAACATCCCTAAGTACTAGTAAGTATTTATTTCCCTGTATACAAAAGTACTCTGTGGTAGCTGTGTACCAACCGTACCAACGTACCTTTGAATAGGTATTTACCTTTGAATATGTACGAGTAGAACCGTAGTATATGACGTCATTCATGGACAACAAGGAGAGCGCTATACATTCGGTACTAAGCAAAAAAAAGACGAACGTAATATCTTTGGTCCTTGTCACCGTTACCGGGTTTTTTTATTTGGCTTCGTTTGATCTAAGCCAAACAGGTTAACAATTTTTTGAAATTGTTGTTTTTTGTGAAATAATCCTATTTAAATGGTGATCTAGGCAATAAATATTTGAGAAATAATGTGTGTGCAGTGGGTGGTTGCAGCATTTTTAAGCAACAGAAGTCGCACTGAGGCGTAAATATGAAGGAATAACATTTCACAAGTAAGTAGCCAATATTTTGTCTATTTTCCCTTTTTAGAAATGTTTATTGTGAAAAATATAAATACAGCGTTACATTTCATGTAATACCAAGTCCTCAGCTAAACAGAAAAACAGCTAAATGATTAATTAATGAATAAAATAACCATAGCTAACCAAAAAATTTCATTGTCAAGGTACTGCCAGTTTATGATTTTTAATTTCCCATAAAATCAGCTATTAGGTACCATGTTGATTTGCAAATGTTTATAAGTCGTTAAAAATTCTTTTGTAGGTATATTAGCTAATTATTGGCTTGATTTAACTTAGTAAAATATATCATTTTATATTTAAGGTCAGGTGGGGTAAGTGAAATATACTTGCACATCTATCCACTTTGTGAATTCTGCTAGGACGCTAATTTTTTTTTACACATAGAAAGCCTAAATCTGAAATGGGAAATGACGGCAATAAATACTTTTCAAGAAAATATTTTTGAAAATTCAGTTTGCGTGAACGAAACATCACTTCAAAAATGGTTCACAGTTTTGACAGAAACGTTCCGATTCAATATTCTGACGGTAGGTTGACATTGGCGTTTGACTATTTTGCAGTTGACTTTATTGACAGTTTTGTTTTTATTATCTGTTACCCGCAGTCATTATATTAGGTACCTACTTATATACAAATAGCGCAGAATCTCCATCTATTTCTTTGGGTACCGTATAAGAGCAGACTAAGGGACTATCCAGAGAATGGGCAGTAGCATTCTCCTTGGTACATTATAATCTTCTGCGATGACAAGCTACTTGCTAAGCGAGGTGATTATGGCAAACCTCCCTATAATCAGCGTCTAAAATGGCGTTTTATGGGCATGCCTGTGTTCAGCACTAGACGTTTTCCAGCTGTTGATGTGAAATACGTGATTTTCGCCCATGGGACATTTACAATGACATTTGTAATGTAGTAGGTATTTGATTGATTGTATTACCTGTGTCGTCTGTGACTGCAAATACTAACCCCACATTACGCGCCGTCTCATGCATTATTTTCGTGTAAAAATGTACATAAACACTATTAAATTGCTTCATGGCATCAGCCGACTTGTGTTTTGTAAACTTAAAGATAGCTGATTTCATTTTATTTTATGATCTAGCAGAAAGATTGTGTGACGCGTGTGCTAGAGCATTGAAACCATTTCGCCACATTGCATAGAGCTAAACTGCGTGATTTATTGATTACGATAGGGTTTCACTTAGGTACTCCTTCGTTTCACTCACCCCACCTGACCTTACATTTTAGTTTTTACAATAAAGAAGCAGTGAACACTGGTAAAACATAAATTCTAGTTATCAAGGTAAATTACTCTCTAGATAGAGCTAACGAAATCACCCATTATCTACCCAAAATTTTGGGAGACGTTCTTATTCAGGCAGCACCTCGTGTGGGAGCAAGAAACAACTAGGCGGCCACACGAAATAGATTTCTACTAGTGGGAATTCTGTGGTATTTACGCAACGTACCAAGACCTATTATATACTCTTTGGACAAGACTACTTTTTGGTTTTGTTTCTAGCTCCTAGCGTAGCGTTACATACTCTTTGTTTCTAGCTACATATTACTGATCTGTGTTTTGTTTCGGCATTCTCGGCTTAATTGGATTCATGATTGTTTTTTCTACTTGCTATTTTACCTTTTCCGAATTGAATTAAGTAAGCACAAACTATATTAAGTAAGTACCTATGTAAAGATCTGTAATATAAAATATTTTATCTTGTTAAAAGAAAAATACACTGGAAGCTGGCTTCAAGTATATGGTTATAGTTTTGGAAAGTGATGTGATGCTTATTGCTCCTAACTTGACTTGAAGTAGCTTTGTCTGACTATTTCTCTAAAATATCTAGCTAGCTTCGAAATGTACTTGTAGACTTGTACCTATTGTTGTACCTTTACAATACATTGTTTTATTTACTCATAAAGGTATCAAGGTGATAATTATTAGAGATACATAATAATTGCTTCTTTAAATAAATAATGCCTGCCACACTTACATCATAAGCCTGAAGCAGTCCACTTCTGAACATAGGCCTCCTCCATCTAGCGCAACTTTGAGTGGCTGTTTGCATCTTGCATCCAACAGCTCCATGTGATTTTGAGAGGTGGCCAGGCCAGTCCACCTATGCATTTTTCGGTTTGGTAGCCACTGAAATGTCTTTCTTCCCTTCATCGTAATTATATATGTTTAATTTAATTCCAGACACAAAATGGCAAACCAATGGGGTCAAAAGGCTGAAGAGCTGGAAATATCAAATAAAGTTGCTGGCCTTGGTTTGAACAAGAAAACCAACCAAACTGCTGACTCTGATGACTCGTCTGATACAGCAAGCCCAGCTGACACATCACTTTTGATGAAAATCATAAGACAGGGTTTGGTTGAATCTAAACTAGATATAGAGATTCAGAGAAAAGATCCAAACTCACCCCTCTATTCTGTAAAGACATTTGAAGCTCTTCATTTGAAACCAAATTTATTGAAAGGTGTGTATGCAATGGGATTCAATGCTCCCTCAAAAATTCAGGAAACTGCTTTGCCTACTTTATTAGCAGATCCTCCTCAAAACATGATTGCACAATCTCAATCAGGTACAGGGAAAACTGCTGCTTTTGTACTGGCTATGCTGAGCAGAGTTGATTCTACTAAAAACTATCCACAAGTTTTGTGCCTAAGTCCTACTTATGAACTTGCCATTCAGACTGGAGAGGTTGCTGCAAAAATGGCGAAGTTCTGCCCCGAGATCAAATTAAAGTATGCTGTGAGAGGTGAAGAGGTACCAAGAGGCACTAAGATTACTGATCACATTATTATTGGAACTCCAGGAAAGATGTTAGATTGGGGAGTGAAATTTGGGATGTTTGATCTAAACAAGATCAGAGTATTTGTCTTAGATGAAGCAGATGTAATGATTGACCGCCAGGGTCATCAAGACCAGTGTATTCGTATACACAAATGTTTGCCTTCCACATGTCAGATGATGTTCTTCTCTGCTACCTATGACACTGCTGTGATGGAATTTGCAGAGATTATTGTTCCGAACCCTATCATCATAAGATTACTGCGAGAAGAGGAGTCTTTAGATAATATCAAGCAATATTATGTGAAATGCAAAAATGCAGAAGAGAAGTATAGGGCAATTTGTAACATTTATGGTGTGATTACAATTGGCCAAGCTATTATATTTTGTCACACAAGAAAAACTGCAGGATGGCTGTCTGAGAAGATGTCTAAAGATGGGCATTCTGTTGCTGTTCTCTCTGGTGAATTGACTGTTGAACAGAGAATTGCAGTCCTTGATCGCTTTAGAGGTGGATTAGAAAAAGTGTTGATCACTACTAATGTGTTGTCTCGTGGCATTGATGTTGAACAAGTCACTCTTGTTGTCAACTTTGATATGCCTATGGATATGAACAAAAAGGCAGATTGTGAAACATACCTGCATAGAATTGGAAGAACTGGTAGATTTGGGAAGGCCGGAATTGCTATCAATTTGATTGATTCTACATTAGCTATGCAGATATGTACTGACATTGAGGCACACTTTGGGAAAAAGATTCTATTACTTGATATTGAAGATGCTGAAGAGATTGAAAAGATTGGTGCATGATCATTTCTATTGACTCTGTTATTAAATTTGTATTTGTTTAATGTTACTGAGATCTTTACTGTTGCACTTGTTGGCTTAAGTTAAATACAAAAACTCCTAAGTATTTATAAGCTTTATATTAAATGATTAAACCATTTCAATAAATACTTAGTTTATTTTCTTATTCCAGAGACACTTGCATTTCACTATAAACTACAACTTCAACATGCCTCAGCATTCCAATACAACTTAATTAAATGGTTCCCTAACTGTGTAGTTCAAGGCTACTGCCGTGCTGGTTGCCCACCTGCATCTGGGTTAGTAGCTCCAGAAATCATCACGAAAATTGCAACAGGTACTATGTACATCCACTGAAAACAGAAAATGTTAATATTAGACAAGAGTTGACAAATGGGAAAATATACAATAACCTAACCCATTTAGTGAACCTTCGTCATAACTATTATTCAATTTATGCCAGGTATTTTCTATACTCACATATTTAGCTAAGAATGATCTATTGTCCTTTGTTTCTCCCTTTTCCCTTGCATCTCGTTCCCTCTCAAGCTTTTGTATGTATGTTGCAGTATCAGGTCTGTAAATAATTGATGATGGTTAACTTTAGTGAATCTATGTATCCCAATGTGAATAGAATAAATAAAACTGGAGCTGTAAAAATATACATACACGGGAGCCTGATCAATGTAGCGAAGATAGAAATTGGAATGAATTGTAAAACCATTAGCCTTTTCTTTGAAATCTTGAGATGTGTTGGTCACTTGGAAACTGACAGCTGTAACCACACCATTGGGCAACACCCATGCATTGATGACATCTGATAATCCACTGTCCAGGAAAGATTGAGCCTTCACAGAGGATAGAAACTCTGTACCCTTGCTGTTGTCAGCAGAAGTTACTATTGTTCGGAGAGTATAAAACCCATCATATTCAGCCAATTTCTATAAAAGGTAAATATATCAACAATAAATAACATAAACAGGAAAAAGATTGATTATGGTGCAGAGGATAAGTCGATTTTATTGGCTACACACCTAAAAAACTGAGTAACTACAGCTTTGTCCTTAGTGACTGACTGACTAACATACAATCCAAACCACAGGAAGACTTGATATTTAGAGGGTGTTTTCGTTTTATGGTGTAGGGGTGTAGGTACTAAGAAGGTGTGTTTGAAGTTTCAGGCCATAATGGGGTCAAATGGGGTGTTACTGTTAAAGATTGCATGAAGAAACGCAAGTGAAACCATGAGTTGCCACTAGAGAGTAATAAGATAAAAATGATAGAAATATGCTCTATGTAGGTAGTTAAAATAGAGAGAGATATAACTTACCTTTAATTCATTAATATGACTTTCACTGAGTTGAATTTGATCTAATACAGAAGTGCCTGCTCTAAGACTTTTCAGGGAAATGGTGCCTCTCTTACAATAGTTTTCTTTGCAGTTCAATGAATGCTCTATCTCAATGTTCAGCCAGCCATCATAATCAATACATGCCTGAAATAATTAAAATTCTATATTATATCTGGGCAAAGGAATGAGTATTAAAAAGCGCATTAGCATTTATGGTGTGAGAATGATGTCTACAATATTTGTAATTAATAGGTAGTTTACCGCATTTTGAAAAACCACCACGAAACATAAAAAATATTTAAAACGATGCATCATGTGGGTAGGCGTTCAAGTGACTGTAGGTGTAGGAAATGTGCGATTAATTTTATCCTAGTCACAATCTCAACTACAACAGCAGAATCCGTAAAAATCGTGAAACCTAACTATTTGACACTGACACTAAATTCTGACTCAACCACTGACCTCTATAATACAAGTAGAGTCCCTGTATTGTACAGCCAGGAATGCGCAACCAAATAATGTACAGCCAGTATTGCACGACCTGTATTGTACAACCACGGAATTCGAAGCCATGTACACGGATTCCGGGCTGTACATTCCGGGTTGTGCATTACTGCCTGTACCAGTATTGCGCAACCAATATTGTACGACCCGTATTGCACGGCCACGGAATTCGAAGCCATGTACACGGATTCCGGGCTGTACATTCCAGGCTGTACAATATTGGCTGCGCATTATCGGTACGGGGTGACAATGTACAGCCAGGAATGTACAGCCCGGAATCCGTGTACATGTTACATTCAAATGTCAAAGTCAAAGCCTCGTTTGCATTGTACGAGTTGAACCCAAAACTAATCGAGATACATTATCCATAGAATATAAAAAGTCGATTTGTATTGTGCTGCCAACTTGGGAGTTTTTACCCTAAATTTAAGGTATGAAGTGATTCGGATGATAATAATATAATATAATTATACAGGTGCAATTTAATCATTAGCATAATATATTTACTGCATAATAGTACCTACCATTTATTCATAATGACTACAAATAAGTAAATATATTTTTTTGGAAATTATTAGATTAGACGCGGCGCGCGCAGCACCTACCATGGTTGGCTCGATTGATTTTTAGTTTTAAAACATTATAATTTTAAGCATCCTCACTTCGGTAAGACAGTGGTCAAAATAAATTAAATTCCAAAAAGTTTTCTTTGTTACCTTATATGTAATAATGTATAATAGAAATTAACTGTTTTAATTTAATTTCGTGCTGTAGCAGTTGATTTAGTAAATTATTTCATATTTTGAGTATCAACATCAAATAGGTGCGTTTGATTTCATAAATGTTGGTCTGTTGGTATGTAATAGGGGAAATTCTGTAGAGTAGGTATAGTTTCAATGGATGCTAATGAGTTCAATTATTACATCGGATATATTTTAAAAAGGAAGGAATGTTAATTCGGACATGAGACCACTTGTCACGGTAGCTTAAGTAAAGCATGTCCCGGCTTGAGGGATGGATGGATGCGGGTTCAATCCCCGCTCGTGATTCTAATTTTTCCTTTACAAATTAATCTGTAGATTACGCGATACTGCTTTAAAAATCATAAATAAGGAATATTAATAGTTTCTTAATCTTTATCGATTAATTTGAATAATCAAACACTACGTTTTACCTTAACATACAATATTATTAACAACATATTTGGGCTTGCGTGAAATAATCTGTCTCTCCGTCTGTCTGTGTGTCTCTCACCAGGGCCAGGCTGTACCTATCTCATGAACCGTGATCGTGAGATGATTGCAATTTTTACAGATCATTCAAAGCAATCGAAAATAAAAAATACTAAAACACAGAAGAGAATAAAATATTTAAGAGGGCTCCCATACAATAAGTGTATGCAATTTTTTTGCTCGTATTTATAGATATATTAGATAATGGTACAGAACCCTTCGTGCGCGAGTCCAACTCGTTTTTAGCCGGTCCCATGATAAATAATGATTTTTTTATTATTTATTTTGTATTATATGACTTAAAACCATGATACTGTTACAAACAAACAACAGATTTAGGGGATTTATAATTATCTTAAGGGGAAAAAATCCTTAAGAATTGGCAGCACCGGTCATGGATAAGGTCAAGCTCAAGGTTATATACTCTTTGATCAAGGAGAGAAGGAAAAGAGAATATTTTATTTATTATTTATATTATTTTTCTCAATATGGTATAGTAATAATTAAATTAACCGCTACCGCTGGCTGAGAGATACTAACGTGATACTAACTGAAGTGGATACGGTCAATATATCTATGGATACGATACAACGCGACGGTACGGCGAACTCCGGCGAAGGTAAATTATAAACACAGAATTCGCCCTAATACATAGGTCTTCTATGATTATAAATATAAATTAACTCTCAGACAGAATGAGAAAAGCTTGCAGAAGATATGCACAAGTGGAGTTCTGAAGGTCAAAAGCTTCACCACCAAAGTTGGCTTTCTTCTCTTGTTTCAAAGAGAGCCAAACGGCATTACAACTTACTATCCCTCATCAAAGCATTACAATGATGAAAATCCAGCTGTCGCTACAGCGACACACTTGCACAGAGTATGGTCAAGCTTGCCGCTCCCGTGTTGGCCTATATAATTATTATAAAGTCATCAGAATTCATCGGATTACATTGCATTGATTGGGCAGGCGATACGGCTATAAAAATCATACATAATATATAGTCATCAATGGAAGTTTTTCACAGGCAACACACTGCTTATCGTCTGCAAACAGGCAGATAAGGCCATGCATGTACTCTTTGTGGTACAGTATTGATTGATATAAAAAAAAAGACTTGGTTTAATGGTTTTGTAGTAATAAAATGTAATCAAGATATAAACAAAAAATTTAAAAAAAGTTGGGTTGGAATATCATCTTCATAAAACATAATTATTATTATAGGTTAGAATAAAGTATTCTACTTGCATAAAGTATCATCGACTTGCATTTCTAGATGAATATAGAGTAATGACATAAATGACATGATATTGATTTGATTTCAGACCCTCTGCCCTCACAAGCACCAATACATGTGATGCCATAAGTCAGTAGTTCCCAAACTATGGGACCCACCAGTGGGTCGCGAGTGAATACTGAGTGGGCCTTCCCAGTTGCTGATAACTACCCTTGCCTTGTTTCCGTTCAGTACCATACTTATGTGAAGCGGGATTTTCAGCTATGATTAATATTAAAACTAAACACCTTAATAAATTGGATGTATCAATCTCATTGCGATTAAATGTAACTAAAATTGAAGTTGATGCTATAATGCAAAGAAAATAGGAAACAAATGCATCAGAACTTAAATCAGAACTAAATGGTTTTTTCTTGGTTGAACAGTCTTTTATTCATAAATACCTAGTTATTCATGCCAATTTCTCTGTTTTGAAAACCAACAGGTGAATCCCCAATTTGGATCTCTTTGTTAGGTGAGTTGCGGTCCAGTCAACTTTGGGAACCACTGCCATAAGTAATAAGAGCTATTTGATATGATGGACAAATAAAATGTGCCTGGAACCATAAAATTTACCCTATTTAAATCATGGAACTTGAATTGGTGTGAAGTTATACGCAGTGACAGTGTTTGTGATTGATTGAAAATGAAACAAAAAAAGGCTAATACTGCTAGGCTTTTCTGTGCTGTGCTCGCAATTAAGAGTTACTCGGTAGGGTAGGTACCCTACCGAGTAACCCTTAGTTGCAAGTGTTTGTTATAGCATAGTGAAGAACTAACCATCAACCATTTCTGTAGAACGGAATTATGATTATTAGTTGGTACCTAGTAGTTTTTCCCTGTTAGTACCTATTATTTACCATCAAATCCTCATGTATCTTAATGATAATGTGCAGATACAAATCATTTAAATCAGGATGAAGAACTATTAATCTGATCAGTTCCAACATTGCACAGGTTGATTAGTTTTACACCAAACATGTCAAAAGAAAGTGGGAATATGGAAGGTAGAAAGGAAAAGACTGAATCTTTTCCTTTCTACCTTCCATATTTCTTTTGACAGGATAATTAGTGGCTTACATCTATAACATTACACAGCAGGTGACCTGCCCCATTTTAATTTTAGCATAGCCACGGACAGAAGCTTGTCATATTAAAACATAGCCTGTAGCTATAGAATTTTTTAGATTCAGGTTAGTTTAGTACCTAGAGAAAATAAATATGCGTGAACATTTTACACAACAACATCAAGACCCAAACTAAGCATATTAGCATATAGGGAACCAGATAAATAACTGATATGATACTCAGACGCCTACTTTGTAATGTTTGTAAATGTAATAGGGCGAATTCTGCGACGCAAACATACAATCAACCTAACAACCAGACAAAACAAACACTGATGTTAATCACACAAATGTTTGTCCTGGGCTGGATGGGAATCTAACCCACAACCTTCAAGTTCATAAGGCAGAGTTACTACTAACAGCTATCAAGCCAGTCAAAGTAAGAAATGAGTGGGTGCCTATTATACCTAAGTAGGTTTCCTAGAGATTTATTTTACAAGTATAAAACAATACTATTTTAATATCTGTGATAAAACTAAAGCTTTCTGTTACACTGCTGCACTGTATGCCTGCAGCTTGTATTAGGACAAGAAATTACGAGCCGTGTTGAGAGCAATGCTCGGAGTTTCCCTGCAAGATAGAGATATACGCAGGATAACCGGAAATGACCGATTTAGAATAATAAAATTATCAAGTTGAAATTAATGGCTTAAATAGCTTCCACTCACGGCTATGCTTGCGTTATACCTATACCTATGCTAATACAGGTTACTGTGTTTAGCTTCGCAAAGATTTATTGGATTTTGTTGTTTGGTACGAAATGCATAATCTATTATTAGACTATAACGTAAAAATAACATAACAAAAGCGTACGAAGCCGCGGGCAAAAGCTAGTTAGTTATAAAAGAAATGCTTATTGTTATAAGTTATAAAAAAATAGGCTTATAGACGGATGCATTGAAACATAACTCATCACTATGATTTATTTCAATGTCTTATTATAATGTAACATTTTAGGACGTTTGAATGATTTTTAGAGGTCACTTCACGATTTTTTTCTATCGGGAAAAGTTTTCGTAAACTTATTTCGGTTTCAGCAGATGGAAAAAAGATACGACCAGTATTAACGTGCATTTTTTCAATGCAGTAAATGGTATACGTTTTGAGATAATCACGTTCGAAATAGTCGATTTGGGAGCATTCAACGCCCTAATGTCATTATTATTCTTATTTATTTATTTATATAAATATCGGTTGTTTTATGTTATTATTTATTATTAGTAGCAAGAATAAGTATGCTTAGTGTTGAAAATATGTATATCCTTTGTTAGTAATCTCAGTATTACCTACTGTTACATCGGAAGAGTACTGTTCAGCACAACACAGGGAATCCTACTGTGCTGAACAATGAAACTATGCGAACCTTTATTATGTATTTTATTTAATGTATGTACAACATTAGAAATCGTATAATGTTTTTGTACCTATTGAATAAATAAGTTTCTATTTCTAAATCTGGTGAAAGCGGCGGGGGGCCGATGGATGCATGAGGCGAGCAGCCGCTTAAAGTGGCGCTCTAATAATGTCAGTTTACTCCGTCTAATTAGAAAATGGGGCTTCTTAGTTGTTTTGTTACATGCAATGCCATTTACCGGGGATATTTACAATGTCCCAAACTCAGATGGAACATCTTGTCACCGCGGTTCCGAAATAATTGGAGCTCGAAGCAATGTACCTCTGTAAGTCGAACTAATTGAGTAAATAGGTACCTATAGGCACTTGCACAACCAAAACGCTCTTATTACTCGACAACCTTTTGACCGATTTTGCTCATATTCGAAACTCTTATTTAGAATTGAGTACTCACTATTTACCAAATATTATCAAAATCAGCCGGTAAATGGTGTCGTAGCAAACTCCGTTTCGGGGCAAATACCCGCCCAATCAAAAATCGCCGACGACTTAAAAATTCCCTGGGCCTGTGTACCAAGTTTCATCAAGATTTGTTGAAAAATGAGATTTCGTTATATCCACATCTGCTCTCCGCTTAGCTTCGGTGGAAATGGACCAAGCGGAGAGGAGATGAGATGTCTCATTTTCTTATAGAGATTTGCGCCACGCACGAACGAGTGACTCGCGAGAGCGGAGAAGGGTGTGGCGGCGTTGTGAGGCGCGCGGGGAATGGCCGTAATGACATGACGTCTTCCTTTCGTAGACAACACAGCTCACATCTCCTCTCTTCTCCGCTCTGGCGGAAATAACCTACCAGCTTCGCAGCTTTGCCAGTTATTCTGCCGCCAAGCAGTAGTGTGCAAGCACTACTGTGTTTCGGTTTGAAGGGCATTGTAGCTAGTGAAATTACTGGGCAAATGAGACTTTATGACCTGATTACACAGTGTAGTAATCTGATTACTAGGCTGTGTGATGTCTCAGGATGACGTGTGCAGTGCAGTGTCACACAAAACTTTATTATTTTAAAGTTCCGTGTAACACTGCAACTGTTATGGGCAGCCGTGTCGCTTAACATCAGGTGAACGACTAGCTCGTCACGTCATTCATTCTAATAAAAAATAAACATCTCTCCGCTTTGCTGGAAACCGGGCCTAACACTAGGAATTTACTTCTATCTATCGACTAAATAGTAGAGATAGGTATAGTCTGCGCCAAACTCAATGGCGGCTGTAAAGTGCGCTGCGCACACCGCTTACCTCTTCCCACGCACATCTAATTTTTGCTACTGCGAAGCGTTTCGCGTCGACTTCACAGTCGCCATTATGTTTGGGACAGACTATAAGTAATAATTTTGTAACTGGGTGCCTTTTCGGCTAGCTCGCCTGGCCACCTCATTATGCTGGTGATCGAGCTCTTTCTTCTACGGAAGATGCAATGAGGGATGGATAATCCAATCTGTAGAATTGGGAATAATCCGACCTACCAAGGGCTTTAGTACAGAGAAAAAAATATTACAGGTTTACAATAAATATAGGTATATTTCGGGTTCACAAAGGTAAATATCCTAGCATTACACAGATATACACGGTTGAGTTGACGGGTACCGGAAGGTGACGAATCCCGTGATGGCACGGCGATGGAACGTTCTCGAGTGTAGGTACGTAGCCGGGTCAGATCGGTAAGAGGATGATTCCCGGTAAGAATTAAGGGTCGTGGGGCAATAAGCCCGGGCCACGCGCACGGATGGCTCTTGGGTTGAGTTAGGAGGTCACATGGGGTGCGAGAGCGAGTCATGCGGTGAAAGCCGAAACCACGCGCACGGAACGCCCTTGCAGATAACGGGGGCATGCAGGTTGCGGGAGTGAGGATCGTGCGGCGTACGCCACGTGCACGGAAGCCCCTCGGACCCGGAGCGGGGTCGGGGTACGACGAGAGCCAAAGCCACGCGCACCAGAAAGCTACCTGTGGAGGTGTGTTTGGGGGGGGGGGGGGTAGTCTTACATAGATATAGGTTGACGGGTACGGGAGGGTGACGAACCCCGTGACGGTACGCTCACGGAACGTTATCAAGCAGGAGCGCGCTGGCCTGCGTGTAATCCGATACGTAGCCGGGGCAGGTCGATACCGGGAGGGTAAGGATTAAGAGTCGTGCGGCGTTAGCCCAAGCCACGCGCACGGGATGGCCCTTGGTTGGGTTGGGAGGTGACGATTGGATGCAGGAAGGTCGTTCCCCGTCCCGAAATCCCCGAGCACGGATGGCTATCGAGTCAGGAGAAGTGACTCACGGCGGCGCTGGTTCGGGGGGGGGGGGGGGAGGATGTAAAGCGCAAGGGTCGTGCGTGAAAAGTCGAAAGCTCGCGCATGGAACACCCTTGCAAAAAGAACGGGAGCATGCAGGTTTTGGGAGCGAGGCTCGTGCGGCGTAAGCCAAAGCCTCGCGCACGGAATGTCCTCGGAACGTGAGCGGGGGGTGTCGACATGAGGTAATCGTTCGCATTAGCTGAAGCCACACGCACCAGCGCAGTGTTAGTACGGAACACGGTTCGGGGCGATTTGCTAGACTGCAAAGCGGAGGCGACATGTATTCATATTTAGTTGGAGCGTTTCCACTTTCTGGGAGTAGTACTTGTTGGTTATGCTTTGACGTTTTATCTTCTATTTCGTTGTTTTAGTTTAGTATTGTTTACTCTATTCTGGCTCTCAGATTTCCCATTACGTTCAAATTTCCCATACCATCAATGACTGCGTTATGTCTGGTGGATGATATGATATCATAAAATTTTCATATAATATTTCCTGGTTTATGTACGATCTCATCGACCTTGTATCAATCAGTGCGTCATATTCGTTTTGCAGCACAGTGATTCTTAAAAACGGTTGGTGTCGTGTTTGCGATTTTACGCTTTGATTGGTTATCATACAACACTTGGTACTCTGCACGCCAAGTTTGCCACAACCGCTGCAAAATAGAACTAAACTTGTTTTGCATGACATTCTCTTATTGAATGTCCCAGTAGGTATGCCACAATGCCAAGAAAATGTCTTTGGATCGTACTTATCTTTTGTCGTTCACTTGTCGATTGTTTTTTTGTTATTTTAGCTACGGGTGAGGGTCTCTGGGTTAGGTACCATTTATTCCGATAGCTGCAGGTTTCTATTTCGGTTTAAGAATGTTGTAGGTACGGTAATTTGTTGATGTTTTCGTAGTCACTTGCTAATTGAAGTAGTTGGTGAACAATTAGTATATTTGCAGGATATAAATTATAATAGATTAAGTACGTTCGGTTTTTTTGGCATTTTCTCGTATCGACGCATCAACGTTTAGTTGTTGCTTGATTGTGGTTGGTTCTTTAGAATATTTTTTCTCAGCCAATCATGTCCGTGATTGCGGGTGAAGAATGTAACTTTGAAACGTGTAATAAGCTCACTCCGGCTTTTGAAAGCATTTCTGTTATTCCAGCACCACAAAACAGCCATTCCCTTCAGGAATGTGGGTATCACCTTCGAATTTCACTCCACTCGATTCGATTAAATCCTCTTGAACCTCAAAGGATTCCACTGGGATATTACAGGTGTCTGATCAAACCTGCTAAAACTGGAACTGCAGATGGTTTGTATGGTTCTGGGTAATTAGACATGTTGGACTGATCGTCTTTGTCAGTCACGTCGACTGGTGTCTGGTAGCGACATTGTGTCTTCGGATTCGGGATCTGATTCAATAGTTTCGCCATTCTCTACAGGTATCGGATTATATCTTCTCTACAGGTATCGGATTATATCACGAGTCTGGTGTGATTCAGATCTTATTGCGTCAGTCAGCTATTTCTCTCTAAGCACTCTTGCTCCGATTCAGGTTATAGATCCAGGGAATTTTATATGACATTAAGTTATTTTTAATATCTATTTAACAATCTTACGCAGTCTGTTTACATCTGGACAAATTTACCAACTATTATGGGATAAAGTAGGCGTCAATGTAACGGGGTGCCCTTCCGGCTATCTTGCCTGGGCATCGATATGCTAGAGACCAAGCCCTTACGTCTACGGAAGACGCCATGTCCTACCTAAACCTACCTACTAAGCCTCTCTTCTAACTTTTGTGTGCCCGACAGGGTCCATGATAAACTAGTATCTATGACGAATCTAAAATCTATAAACAACATTGTGGAATGCAAATTAATCAATTGAAATTGAAAAAACAAGGGTGGTTGACCAGGGTATTTAGTCCAGAGAAACAGTAATTACAGCTAGGCGATCATGTAACTTGATCGCAACCAATAGAAACAGAAAAATGAGTTTTTCAAACTTGGAACGAAAGTTGCATTGTTGTCAAAGTTACGTGATCACCCCGCATGTTTACAATAAATACAGGTATATTTCGGATTTACAAAAGTACGCTTACGGCGTCTTGATTATAACTAGTAAATATCCTAGCATTACACAAATATCGAGTGGCAACCACGAACCGGAAGGCACAGCGTAGGACGCGACCAACCGACGATCAGGTGAAAACCGCGGGGAGCCGGCGAAACTGGCGCTCTCTGGAGGAGGCCTATGCAGCAGTGGACGACATCAGGCTCTTATGATGATGATGATGATGGTGATGATCATGATGATGACAGATATATAACGGGTTCCGGAGGGTCACTAATTCAGACGTTCAGTATGGTCACGGAACGTTCTAAAGCAGGAGCGCGCCGGTATGCGAGAACTTCGGTACGCGGCCGGGCAGGTCGGTACGAAGGTCTCCGGGTAAGGATTAAGGGTCGTGAGTTGGTAAATCCGAGCCACGCGCAGGGATGGCCCTTGCAGAAATATCAGGGACCTGCAGGTTTCGGGAGTGAGGACCATGCGGCGTAAGCCGAAGCCACGTGCACGGAAGGCATGTGGAGCAGGATACGACGAGAGCCGTACATACTGTGCTGTACATAGATATATCCCAGTTGATGGGTACGGGAAGGTGACGCATCCCGTGACCGTGCCGTCACGGGATGCGTCACCTTCCCGTTCTCGAGGAGGAGCGCACCGGCCTGCGACGTCTACGGTACGCGGAGGGGCAGATCGGTACGAGGAAGGTCCCCGGTAAGGTTTAAGGGTCGTGCGGCATACCACGCGCACGGATGGCCTTGGGTTGGGTTGGGAGGTGACTTCGGGATGCAAAAACGAGGGTCGATGCAAAAATGAGCAAAAGCTGAAGCCACGCGCACGAAACGGTCTTGCAGAAAGATAAGGGACATGCAGGTTTCGGGAGTGAGGACCATGCGGCGTAAACCGAAGCTGCGCGTACGGAAGGCACTTGGAGTGGGGTCGGGATACGACGAGAGCCGAAGTCAGGCGTGCCGTACATAGATAACCCAGTTGATGGGTACGGGAAGGTGATAAATCCCGTGACGACACGTGACTTTCTCGAGCAGGGAAGGTCGGTCCGAGGAAGGTAAGGATAATAAGCAAAAGACGATCGGGGCCAACCACCGACCAATGTCACAGGTTTGGTGTAAAATCCGACCGTGTAGATGGTGGTTGGTGTCTTTATTCGGTCGGCCAACCACTCGACCTTGGTCGTATGCGCATCCAAACGGTCGGTTTTTACACCAACCCGACACAAATGTGACCTTGGTCGGTGGTTGGTCCCGATCGTCTATTTTACCCCCTTAATAGGTAAAATAGATCCGGCCATCCGTGCGCCGTGCCACGCGCACGGATGGCCCTTGGGTTGGGTTGGGAGGTGACTACGGGATGCCGGAACAAGGGTCGTGCGGCAAAAGCTGAATCCACGCGCATAGTAGTATCTTGTTAAGTCTGTAGCGATCGCACATGCAAATTTGTGGGTGGATTTATTTTTTACCATGGAGGTTTGAAAACATGCAGTTTCAAGTAAGGCTCTCACAACTTGTGGGCTATCAGGGTACGTACCAATTCAAGTTCATGTTGTATAAAAGGATTCTTGTATCCTCTACTTAGCACAAACTAAGTAGATCCTCTAGGCTGGGCTGACATAGTATACGTTATAAGTTCCTTGGGTCTGACTGACTCAAGTAAATTATAATATATACTCTTTGGACTGACTGACAGACAACGCACAACCCAAACACGTATAGTCTGACCAAGTTATCTGTGAAGAGCGTCGGTTTTTGAAGAAAATCCGAGAATGGCGGTCACAACCGCCATTCTCGGATTTTGAATTTGATTTCAATTCCAGTGTATCTTGAACTTTAAAGTGTAATAAGGGTGGATTATTATCCGTTAAGTGTTTGTGAACGTGCACGAGTGTTGGCAAATGCTTTCAAGATCATAAAACCATGTATTTTCGTTTTTGCTTCAACGGCCTTTTTTAGAGCCTTCAGTAAAATATCCACCATTTTACTGTTGGCGTTTTGACTGACAAAATATGACTTTGACTTGACATAACCGTACAAATTTTACTCACTTGACATTGGCAGAATTATTGCAAAAAAGCGATAGAAAGCCATTAAAGAAGAAGAAGAAGAAGCCATTAAAGAAGAGCGTCGCTGCGTTCGCACCAATGCTGCCATGTTTGACGGTATCACTTCTTGTCATTTAGTCAAGTAGGCAGCAAGTGTTAGAATTTTAAAGCCACCCAAAGATTTTTGACATGGCTTAATGACTATTGTCTTGCAACAACAGCCGGGATCAAGGGCTTCGTGTGCCTTTCGGAGCAAGGTATTAATTCGGCATGCATCACACCCAAGCATCACACCTTTCATCCTAGAAGTATGCTCAAATAAAGAAAGCAGTGACAGTGAGGAAGATTTTGATGATTGTTACGAAAATTCTGGCAACTATGATTCCTGCGGAATACAAAATTATTATAGCACTAGCTACTGCCCGCGGCGTTGCCACGCGTGGACTACATTACTTTTCAGGTTTCGGTTTGGGTAATGGCTTTATTTTTAAAAACTGATTTTCTATCAGCCACACTGAGTTTTCTGCTCGTATAATCACTTCCACGAAGTAAAAATGACATGTCTTAATCATGCATGAAATAATTAATTATAATATTTCCCAAAACAGCGTAGGTACGCTAATTATTATCCTTGATATTCCTGGACCAATTTTGATGAAATCTCCACTCATGGCTACTTAACTATAGAAAATTTTTTCGATGATATTTCGATAAGTATCATCGAACTCATGATTAATTAAAACCTATATTATATTAAAATCTAGGCTTTCAAAACATTTTTACAATAGGGCAAAGTCTGGGGGTTTAGTAAAGATACCAACCGCTAACGCTAACGCCAAACGCTAACTCCAAAATGTACTGAAATGACGTTTCGGAAGGCGCTAACTTTTCCGTAGCGAATGTCATTTCAATACATTTTTGGAGTTAGCGTGAGGCGTTAGCGTTAGTTAGTGATTGTGATCTTTGCTAGACCCCCAGGGGGTCTAGCAAAGATCCCTTTCCATTGGCGTTAATGCTTAACGCTAACGCCAAAATGTATGGAGATGACAGTCCCTGCGGATAAGCGACATCGGGTCACGCTATCATCGTGGATAACGCCCACGGCGGTAGCGTGATGTGTTGAGGCCTAAGTTTAGCTTTTGACAAACGCTATCGCTAATTTTGTCGTAGTCGTTCACGCTCCCTGCGCGTCCGCCCGAACTCATGCATGTCATGTTAACGTTCGCTACTCGAACCTCTCGAGGCCACATCGCTCGCAGAACTGACAACCGATGGGGAAGAAAGGTTCTCGAGTGGCGACCACGAAGACGCAGCGTAGGCCAGCCCTACTAGGTGGACCGACGATCTGGTGAAAGCCGAGGCGAGCCGATGGATGCAGGAGGTGAGCAGCCGCTCTTAATGGCGCTCCCTGCGGGAGGCCTATGTTCAGCTGTGGACGTCTTCAGGCTGTTAATGATGATGATGATGATGACTATACATAAAACCTTTGTGCAGTACTGATGCCAGTCCTGCAGAAGGGACATATCTGTGCAACATTTTCTTCGCATGAACCACATAGAATGTGCCCACATGGTATTAACACTAACGTGGGCACATTCTCCATGCAAATGTTGCACAGCAACGCCTCACCACTGCCTGGAAGCTGAGCTTCTTGCTCCAGTGCAACTTCTTCAACGTTCGCGACGGCGCGGGGTGAAGGCGGAGCCTGAATTGGTTCTTCCAGAACCATTTCAGGCTCCAGAACAACCTCAATTTCGTCCGCTACTTCGGGAACGTCGTCGGCAATTACACCAGCGCCAACATCCATCAAACGGCTAGATGCTACAAGGAACTCTCTTAGGGTAATGACGCCCCTCTGAAGAGCTCCTTCATTTCTTGCGTGAATGCTGGCTCTGTAATATTGCCTTGCTCGACAACGCCTTGGCAGTCGTCCAGCGCGTTGGGCTTCCAGGCGCGAAGCACTTACTGCGAACTTCTCCGCCGCGACATCTGTAACAGATAAGATCATTAAGTTCTAAAATACTACATAATATACAGTACGGGAAGATTTAAAAAAAGTGTTATAGGGTAGGCAACGCCCTCGGTGTTGCGGATCTGCATAGGTGGCGGTGACCACTTACCATCTGGTGAGCCGCTTGTATGCCACTAATTACATAAAAAAAATTGGTAAAACTAATTGAAGCATGGTAATTCTAGAGTTTTTTCCCCATTTACTTATCACCATGACGTGTTACAGCATTTAGGTATCCTTCCTGTTTAGCTACACCTCTCCGCGATTTTGTTTTGCTCATTTTTATAGATAATTATACGGAACCTTTCGTGCGCGAGTACCGGTAGCTCACATTTGCTTATAAGCTGTGATTGCGATGAATAACAAAACTATTCATCATCATACCAACAGCCTGAAGACGTCCACTGCTGAATATAGGCCTCCCCCAGGAAGCGTCACTAAGAGCGGCTGCTCGCCTCCTGCATCCATCGGCTCCCCTCGGTTTTTACCAGATCGTCAGTCCACCTAGTGGAAGGCTGGCCTACGCTGCGTCTTCGTGGTCACCACTCCAGAACCTAACTATTCAAACGACTATTTTCTTTTATAATTAATACTTATCATCTATGACAATAACACTTAGGTACTTACCTTGGCATGTGAATATGATATTGAGCAGAATTGAAGACATGGCTAGGATGATTAATACAGAACTGTTAACTATAAGAAAACTACTAACAAAAAATATAAACAATCAACAAATACATCTACCTACAGTTAAAGGAAAATATCACTACCTAATAATAATATATAAGGGAGCTGGAGCTGATTCCAAGGGGCTAAGTAAGACCCCTGACCCTTGGCTTGCCTGAACCGGCTGTCCGGGGGTGGAAGTCGCAAGAGCTAAGAACCTAAGCTCCATGGTGGAAGTGTTAAAGGGTATAACGCCGCGAGTAGCGTTCAGTGAAAGTGCAGTACACCTCTCGACACCCTAAGCCACCCACACCAATGTTGCTTCCTCGGCACCAATATGCGGTAGCCATTACAGGAGCCCCATTTAGTGGGTGGCAGGTGCCATAATATTATAGAAGGTAACGTAAGTACTTAAGTAGAACTCATAATGGCACGCACTCCGGCTTGCTTAGAAATCACGTCGAATAACTCGACCGGTGTTCGGGCAATAATAATAAAGGTGCGTATCCTCACGGAGTATGCTCGCAGGCCTTGGTCCACAGTCATCGCAGAGCCGCCATAGGCAGGTGCCGTTCTTCTCATCCCATAAGCCAGATCATAATAATCCATCAATAAGTTCACCACAATAGTCCAGATATTTTGGCCTTCATATTATACATATGCCGACATGTAAAAAAATATGTAAAACACGGTCACATTGTTTCTAGTCCTCGCTGAAATGCAAGCCATCGTCGTCGAGCCCAGGGATAGTGTGACCGTGTTATAGTTATCTTTGTATTCAAATAGGCCTCTTGGTGTTAGATTTGGCCTCATCAAAGCCTCTCAAATGTCCGGGCTAGACCTGAGAATGGAAATGGATAAATAATAATAATATACCTATATAATTATTATATCTATAAATCATGTTGTCATCCAAGTCCTGCAACAGAACAATATGTAAGTAAGTACCTATATGGATATGGACCTACATAGAAATACTAAATCATTTACTAAGCTAATTCCCATCTACACCCAACACCACAAAATCTACTACTAAAAAATTATATAAATAATATCATAGCTAACTCATTACTACATTTTTACCAGTGAATCGCCAAATATTAGGCGATGGCCCTAAAGATCTACGGAGAGCGGCGTGATAGCTCTCTGCCACATTGGACGTCTGATGCGGGCGCCCGTGTACGCTGAAGGTCTCTGGTCCCACCTGCACACATAAACACCGACTTTGAGGGTTGGTACTACTTATAGTAGCAAGGTGCAAAGCTCTGTAATGCCCACCCACATAGTATCTAGCTGAACCACCGCCGCTACATGATAGTTACATGTAGGTAGAGTGCGATCCAAACTCAATGGCGGCTGTGAACTCGGCGTGAAACGCTGCGCAGTAGCAATATAAATATATAGGTACCTAGATGTGCGCAGGAAGAAGTAAGCGGTGTGCGCAGCGTGCGTGGGGCTCTTAGCGCACTTCACTCTTCTACTAAGTATTAGTGATGGATTAATTGGCATACGCATTCATTTTAAGCATGTTAAAACTCAATAAGCATTTCACAAATGAAATGTAGTTGCGAAATTCTTTTAAATATGAAATTTCATTCTAATTAATTTAGTTCGTTTTGAATTTATAATACACGTTCAAAAGAAACACCCACTGAACATCGAGAAAATATATTGATTATTCTTATTATTTCCTTTCTTTTTATTTCACTTTTTCTGGTCATTCATTAGGTGCCACCTTAAACGTTTACTGAATGTTTGCACTGTTTCAGGCTTCGCAATGGTGGTGGAATTACGTTCCATACCCGACTAGCAGCAAGCCTGAAACTTCCCCGAAAGGATGCTAGCCTGTGGCGAGGCGTCCGGAGCACAACTACTATATACCTAGATAACAGTATGGAAACCATCAGGTGGGCCGCCTGCTTGTTTGTCACTCATTACATAAAAAAAAACATACCCGGGTCATCCACTGGCTTTGGAAATAATCATTGAAGGCGACGCTAAAGGGCAGGCCTTGCGCTTCCGCAATGGCGGGCAGCTCTGCAAATCCGAGCGGCACTTGGGCTGCTGGCAGCAGCGCGAGGGCGCCGTATAGTTGAACGAGCTGCCAGCCCGGAGTGTTGCGCCACACCGGTATACGCTCCAGTCGAGCGCGGCGCAGCAGAGCTTGAAGTAAATGAAATAAACATCCCATTACACGAGTGCCGGTCACGGACTCAAGCGCAGCCTGAAGGGCTGGCTCGAAGTCTGATATTACATGGGCCGGGCGTGGATTGCCCGCCGCTTGCCACACTCTAGCAATCACTGCTTCGTAGAGCAGTCGTCGGCGGTTTTCCATTAAAACCAAAATGGGATGGAAATTATAGCCCTCTATTAGACCATGTATGGTCAAAATCTGAGCAGCGGGCAAACCAGCAGGGACAGTTATAAATGTGCCATCCACTACAACAGCGCTGCTGTCGCGGAGGCACTGAGCAAACCCTTCCTGGGCCAGAATGACTGCCGTAGCACCGCCCACGGAGACCGTGGCCAACAGCATATTGCTGTGGCGAGGGTGGTCCGCGAGCGCTGCCGCGTAGTCCGTCAAGCTGGCCGGAACACCCGGTTGCTGCTGGCGGCGCCACTTCCGCATTGAAGATGCCACCGAGTCCCACAGCAGATGAGATGCGGCATCAGGATATCTAAAACAATTTTTTAGTTGCAAAATAAGTACACATTTTAGCTTTCATCCCATCTACAGCAATCAATTTTAGATTTTATATTCCACCAATTTTAAATCACTGTAGAGTTAGCTTTACCAGACTATAAGTATTTACTGTATAATTTTTTAGTTAGGTGTCAATTTGAACTAAATACCCTTTTTTACCTTTGCTACCTTTCCTATCACAACCGTACCTCTTAGGCACTTAAGAATAGGGGAGAGATTCCGGTAAACACTGCAAGACAAAAGCCCCTCAAAGCAACAAGAGTGATTGGTTTAGCCGTTTGTCTGATATGCAGTTCATCAATACACAGTTTGTGCATTAACAGTTCTTCCGTTCAGGCATTTAACCAAATAGAAGGTACCAAGTTGCGCCACACCACAAGTAGTGTATAATATTATTTACCTTCTGCACTGCTGACCAGTAGTGCCATGGTGATTTTTAAACATGCCCATGAAGGAGAAGCTTCTTTCTGGTGAAATAGCTAATCTTTCAGAATTAACTGAATAGTTGAAATACTTTCTAATAGCTAACATAGATTTAGATGTTTTTATTGCATTATGTAATAGTGAAATAGTTGCTATGGAATTAGAGCATACCTGGCTGCCTCCTGTTCATATATTATATTTAATGACAGTGTTTCATTGGCTGCCCGACGCTTCAGCGCTTGAAACATTGCATTCCTGTAAAATTTAGGTAAACTTTAAGATAGTAGCCAATTACCTACCTATATTAGTGATAGATGTTGAATTGAATTAAATCTAAGCAGCTTCACCGGCAATGTCACCACAAATCCGCTATTCATCCCTGCTATCTGCTGATTCAATTGTCAGTGCAATATTGGTAAGCATTGCATTGACTAATGCAAGTATGGTAGGTAGGTAGGTACGGCCTTCTATACTGAAAGTTTTGATTCCTACCCAGAACAAACTATTCTGTGATGAACATGCTCTTTTTCCTGTGTTGTAAGTACATTACAATATTGAATTAGTACCTACCTAAGCAAGTATATGCAATAAACAACCAAGTATCTAAGTATTCTATCAGTTATCCAAGCTTTACCATCTAAGGAGGTAGGTTTTAGTATGCTTCGGGCTAGTTGGGCTAGTTGCTGAGTTCTGATTCGAGCAGGGTGAGCCCTGAGGAGACTACTTAGTACCTACCGATTGGGAATCCATGACGCAGGTAAGTGGTCGTGATCGTTAATGACGGGCCCAGGCACATTGTTCTTTAATAACCAGCGTGCTGGGCATTTGTCACTGGCGCACCTCATTGATACGGTGGCACCTCGCAAGCGGCAGGCCACATAAAAGTGGCCCCCACGAGAGAACCACCTTGCCTCCCCTTTGTACCCTTCAATTGAATTGTACTCCATTGTTCAACTAGTGTAGTTGTACTAGTAGTAAACGACGATCAAACAAGTAATAACTTGCGTTGAAAAGTTACTGAAAAAGCGCGGTTAATGATTTGCGTTTTGCGCGGCAAAAAACGGCATCAAACCCCAAAGAGTATATAATTTAGCATAGAGAATATAATCACTTGTAATTAGTAGATTTTTTCTCTAATCTGTGCTTGTTGTAATTGTAACACTTCCGTTAAATTTGTACTTTTGTTTATAATTTGTGTGTTTTAATAAAGAGTTCTTATCTAGTATCTTATCTATCTATCTTGTTATTTACTACTTGATACGTTCCAGGGCAAAGACTTTGTATCTATGTATTAGGGGGAATTCTGTGTTCCAGGGGGTGTAGCAATGATCCCAATCGTTAACGCTCCCAGGGGGTCTAGAAAAGGTATACATACAGGTATACAGGTAGTCCATCTGAGGACTATTTAGTACGGTCTATATTATAATGGGTTATATTCTCTTTTTGCCAACGCTACCAGTTTTAAACACACATTTTACCCAAGCACAAGTATTATACGGTGTCACCGTTTATTGTAAATGTCCGCTCACGGTCATTCGGAACACAAAGGGGTTTGGGCAAAAGTGGCGTCTTTTCAAGTTTGGCGGCCACTTAAAAAAAAAGTGTTATTAAAAATAGCTATATAACACAATTTATTTTTGTCAAGGTAGCAACTACCTAAACCTAATCGGAGCCAAGATATTTAACTCTAAATTCTTCATATTTCAGTTTTTGGTAAAAGTACTAGTGATGATAATAATAATACCTAGACCGGTCCCACTCGCCGACAGCTTTGATAATTTTTGATAGCGCTGGATTCCTGTATCAGCTCCAGAGTAAGTAACTGCACCGCGTAGCTTTACCTGCATTATTTGCTTCACTCACTATCCAATATCCGTCAATTTCATCACCTCTTTGGCTTAACTTACCGGACTTTGTAAATTTTAATATCGTTTATTTGACCTGGCTTCTCTTATTGGACTTTGTGATTGCATTAATGTGAACTGGCTGTGTTAAAAGGACTCTTGATTTGTCTGGTGATCTGAATTGTGTGTGATTTATACAATGGATGAACCAGACCATGCAACTTGTATTTGTTGCCTGCGCAGTGGTGGGAAACCCTCGAAGATATATCGCAGAATCTGACAGCAGAATTCATGCAAAACTCTCCATTAGGGTGCTGTGCTCATATCATGTCTATCATATGGTTTCTGGGATGGGGAAGATACCAAGATGCACAGTTCTTGGATTTAATAATTCGAAACGACTTGGAAAACGAAGCACATGAAACATCGGATGATGACAAAGGTGGCCGTGTGGTCCCAATTACGAATAGGACCACCCCATCTCTTCTCGTGGGTGCCACAAAAGTTGGCTAAGGGAATGTCCAGGGAATGGGCTGCAGCATTCTCCTTGGTCTTCACCATCATAATCTACTGCAATCACCAAGCCGCCTGCCAAGCGTGGTGATTATGGCAACCCCCCATCTAAGTTTGAGATTCTGAGAGAGATTGAGAACTTCTATGGACAGTTATACACCTCGACACGTGAGCCTGCTACTAACACAGCTCAGGACACCAGAGCCAAGTTAGCCACTGTACCGAAGATATCTCTGACGTCAGCCTGTACGAGATTAGAATGGCCCTTGAACAGCTTAAAAACAACAAGACGCCTGGTGAGGATGGAAGGCGCCTTAATAATTAAACACCTAATAACAGGTAATTTCACGACCGAACTTCTGAGAGCGGGTGGTAGACCGGTACTTGTAGTCTTCCAGAAGCTATTCAATTCTGTCATCCTTAAAGGCACAACGCCAGAGGCGTGGCACAAGAGCGTAGTGGTGCTCTTCTTCAAAAAAGGTGATAATACCTTATTGAAGAACTATAGGCCCATCTCGCTCTTGCGTCATGTGTATAAGCTGTTTTCGAGAGTCATTAATCGTCTCGCATGCAGGTTTGATGAATTACAGCCTCCCGAATAACCCGGTTTCCGAAAAAACTTTAGCACCATAGACCACATCCATACGCTACGCCAGATTGATTATACAGAAGACCGAAGAGTATAAACGGCCGCTATGCCTAGCGTTTGTGGACTATGAGAATGTCTTTGATTCAATCGAGACTTGGGCGGTGCTGCAGTCCTTACAGCGATGCCAAATTGACACTATAGGCACATCTAAGTGTTGAAGTGTTTGTACAGTAAGGCCACTATGTCAGTCTGACTACAGGAGCAGAGTACGGAACAGATCCCATTGCAGAGAGGCGTGAGACAGTGAGACGTTATTTCTCCGAAACTGTTCACAAACGTATTGAAGGATGTTTTCAATCTCTTGGAGTGCAAAAGTCTTGGCATCAACATAAATGGCGAGTACATCACTAACCTTCGTTTTGCCGATGATATAGTCATAATGCCGGAGTCGCTCGATGATCGCAGCACCATGCTCAACGACCTCAGTAGAGTCTCCCGACAGGTTGGTCTTAAGATGAACATGGACAAGACGAAAATCATGTCTAATGCCCAGGTTCCACCTATACCGGTAATTGTTGGGAACGATACTCTCGAAGTTGTTGACAAAGGGCTGACTGTCCAATTAGGTAGGTCCAACTTCGACAAAGAGGTCGCCCGAAAAATCCAACTCGGTTGGGCAGCGTTCGGGAAGCTTCGACCTATCTTTTCGTCGAAAATACCACAAAGCCTGAAACAAAAGTTTTTAAGCAATGTGTGTGGCCAGTGAGGATTTATGGAACTGAGACGTGGTCACATACTGTTGGCCCCATTACTAAGCTCAGAGTCGCACAATGAGCTATGGAGAGAGCAATCCTCGGTGTTTCCCTGCGAGATAAGATTCGCAATGAGGAGATCCGCAGAAGAACTAAAGTGACCGATGCAGCTCTTAGGATCAGCAAGTTGAAATGGCAATGGGCAGGCCACATCGCTCGTAGAACTGACAACCGATGGGGAAGAAAGGTTCTCGAGTGGCGACCACGAACCGGAAGACGCAGCGTAGGCCAGCCCCCCACTCGGTGGACCGACGATCTGGTGAAAGCCGCGGGGAGCCGATGGATGCAGGAGGCGAGCAACCGTTTAAGTGGCGCTCCTTAGGGGATGACTATATTCAGCAGTGGACGCCTTAGACGGCTGATAATGACGATTAAAATGATTAATGTTTAGATTTCCTAGAATTTCTTCGTATACGCTGAATGTACTTACTACGTACTATTACTCAGAAACTTTATTTATTTTGTATTTACAAACAGAAAAGTCTCTAAGTATTATATCAGTTATCTGGTTCCCATAGTACAAGCTTTGCTTAGTTTGGGGCTAGATGGCGCTGTGTGAAATATACACACATATTTATTATTATTATTATTGGATGATAGACGAGCAGCATGACTGCTGATGTGTCTATATCCACAGTGTGTGTATTTATTTTTATTTCAATAAAAAGTCGATTATATCATTCCAATGACGACTAAACAATAAAGATTATGTGATTATACTAGTTCGTTTATATTCCATACATTAGGAACCTCCAAAAAGTACAGTTTGTTTGTTTACCTTGATGACATAATCATGCCATCGATGAAACTTCAATGTCGTATATCTCAGCCCCGATATGGTTTAGAGCCATGGACGCTTATCCTAATATAACGTGGTTATAACGTGGTGTAGGCCTACAAAATAAAAATAACTGTTTGAGTGGCTGCTTAGAATAAAAAAGACGCCACTGCCCATACAAAATCGCCCAAACCCCTTTAGGGCGATAATAGCGTGAATTAAAATCATCAACATAGAAAATATATTCCTCCATGGAACGAATCACAAGACTAGGTAGGGGATACTACATATTACGACAGTTCTAGATAAGTATATTAGATTCTCTTTGACTACAGCTACACGCAGGAAAACAAGTAAAAGTGCACCTGCGTTGACTTCTGGATCTTGGGGTGGGGGGGGCACGGCCCCCATGCCGCCCTCCCCCTGGATCCTGCAATGGTAGTATATAGACCTCTTTGATCCTAATATCCCACACTGACCTCTACAAATAAATAGCGTTTATATATACTTGTATTACAGAGGTCAGCTTAACAACCACACCAGCAGCCAGTTGTTTTCATATTATTAGCATTCACAGTATCAGCATTAGCGGCAGATCTGTATAAGTAGATTAGATTCTCTTTAGCAGTTGACTAAAGCTACACGCGGGAAAATAAACACAGACAAATACTCTTTAGTTTGCACTGCCTAATCGATCGATTATAACTACTCGCCTGCTATAAACGAGGCATTGCGATGACATATAAGATTCTATATTTGTCTATGGTTGGCTTCCAATTCCGGGCTGTACATTCCAGGCCGTACATTATCTGCCCGTGCCGATATTTCGCGGCCAGTATTGTACGACCAGTATTGTACAACCACGGAATTCGAAGCCATGTACATGGATTCCGGGCTGTACATTCCTGGCCGTGCATTATTTCCTGTACCAGTATTGCGCAGCCAATATTGTACGACCCGTATTGCACGGCCACGGAATTCGAAGCCATGTACACGGATTCCGGGCTGTACATTCCGGGCTGTACAATATTGGCTGTACATTACGCTGGCCGTGCATTCCGGTCTCCCTACAAGTACGCTGGACTAAATGGCAAGCGTTATTTCACGCACTATCCTGTCAAAATTTTACACAGACTGACTAGATTTGTTCGTTCCCCAGAGTGCCAACCTAAGATGATACCATATTAATACGCGTAAAATTGGCCAAGAAACGTGAATAGGATGCTTTATAATCTTCTACAATGGTCTGTGGATCTTCAATTTGATTTACATACTCTTTGAATTTGATTGTGGTTTTTCTGCTAATCCGTTTCTTTTCTTTTATTTGATCTTTAAATCTTTTCCATTCCGAGAGTTACTGTTTATTCGGTCGGCGAAAGCTAATATAATTAGTTTGTTGAACTAGCTAGTGTGGCGTACGTCATGTCCAATCCCATAACTAACGTAGGACCCTAAGCGTTCTCCAATAGCTCAAAACTAGCGTTGTGTTATGTTGAAAGTACCCTGAATTCACAATGTTCACTGTATGTATATAAAACTATTTCTAGTCATGGCATCGATTGCATGATGGTATAATCGCACAACGACCGTTACAATTAATACCTATACATGTAAAAAAAAATGGTGACATGAAAGCAGGTGATACCCAAACCTGTATTCTTATACAGGTTTGGGTTTCACTTGCTCCCAAGGTAATCTTATCTCCCAAATAAGCATAATCAGTCCAATACTTTGTTGATCTCGGCAAGATTTATAGTAAGTGTGCAAAACATCTAAATCTGTTTGCATTTTTGCACGAAAGCAACAAACAATAATGTTCTACATCTATAATAATTATATTTTATAGAAGGGAAGGGATGAATGTTTGTGTAACTCCGCCTCATATGTTGAATACCAATTATTATGATGCCGGTCCTCAGCCCGGGTAAAGGAGGAAGGCACAAACATTACTACCTTCTATATACCTAGCTATTTTTATACCCACAACTTCAGAATAAAGTTGTCATGATACCTTGGAAACTGTGTGTTAAATTGGCATTGCGGCTCATGTTAATGCTTCATATAAGAAGTGGTACCTATAAGCTTCTTTAATTCACCACAAATACATTGCTTTAATTGTGTGAAGGTATAGCTGAGTCCTTACATAGTTTTAATACAAAGTATAATAATCCATTCAAAAGCATTGCACTAATTAACCTAGGGGTGCCACAGGTCCAAATCCAAGTTTCCGTGGCTTCCCTGAAGGACACCCCTTGGGGTGTCCTTCAGGGAAGTCACGGCCCTGGCACGGGGGCCTGGCATGGCTTCCTCCTACATCTCAATCAAAACCCAACCAAAATTACAATGGATACTGTGATTTTGTATGTATTGTATATGTAACAGTATTATTTATCACCGGGTAAGCAACACATTGATGGCATGTTATTATTGATGAAAGTATTATGATAAATGAATACTATCAGCTATGGTACAAGTAAAATAGGTAGTATGATAAATATTATCCGTGGCTGTGGTGACCTTTTACCATCAGGAGGACCCTAGTAGGCTTGTTTACTCCTGTAGCATTAAAAAGCACCTATTATTATGATGGTAAGGATAAGGATTTAGCGGGGCATTTGGTTCAATCAGCATGTGACCAGAATGCAGGCATCTACTTTGGTCAGAGGGGCAACGCTGCCAGCATAATGGGCATGTAGGCAGATTCTACGGATTGCTTGATTTGATTGAACTATCTAGACCTTTTCCAATCTATAGCTAGTTCAAGATTTCTTTGGGTTTTTATTTTTGGTATATTCCCAGTTGCCCCCACATGGTTCGCCCCCGGGTGGCAACTGGGAATAAAAATTCCCAGTTGCCATTCTGTGGAGACTGGGAAGCTACAGTAGCACAAGAATAGTGGTTTGTTTCATACGAAATTTTATCATGTTATTATGTTCATGTGCCTACTCATGCGTGTATGAGCTTTTTGTTATTGTACAATTATTATAGTGCCAATAAATAAAGGTAAATAAATTTTAATTTTAAGGTACATTTATGTAAAACATATAAGATAAGAGGATAATAGCGTATACTTATAGGAGGAACAAACATAAGAACTTACTTTGGCATGGTACCTAATAGTAGGAATAAATTACAAAAAATATTTTATTCCCTGTTAGGTAAGTATTTAAATACCCAATTCGAGAAAGAAATGGATTTAATGAATTAATACATGTAATACAGTACCTAAAGCTCGCGTTTAATGAAACGAATAATTCGGCCGAATATTCGTTTCGGTGGGCGCTGAACCGATAATGTTCGTTTCAGTTCGGTTAAAAAACCCATATTCGGCGCATCCCTAGTAGTTACGTACCTAGGTACTCTGTAAATGATTTTCTTGACACTAATTCCAGTGTCCACAAAAAGTGTCCCTCCTCATGCCATGCATTCCGTAGCCTGTTGCCCTGTTGGTAGACCTAAGTAAAATCTTTTTATCATTAAACTTTAACATAATTAAGTATATTTCAAACAAAATCTGATTATAACTTAGAGATAGGTACCTAAGTGGAAAAACTGAAAACTGTTACCTAAACGGTTATACGCGTCTCCTAGTAGGTAGGTACCTACATGAATAGTTATTGACCTTTTCTTCCGTAAACATGTATTTTTTCTTGTATGATTAGGTACCAAGTAGGTATAGTAGTAATCATAGCTTTTGTTCAAAGTCAACAATAAGCATTTTCAAGATTTTCAAATAATAATACTTAATAGGGCTGTCTATTTTTGTTTATAATAATAAAGCGTAGCCCGACATGCTCTTGGCAAGTTATTTTAATACAAAATGTTAACTCTACCTTAGATAAATTTATACACTAATTGCGTAAATAAAGCCAATTATGAATGAACAATTGATCAGCTGATTACGCTACGCGACCGTGTGTACAACACAAGAGCCTTGTACGTATAGCACACTTACTAATGACCAGTAGCCTAGACCCCTACTGTAAAGAGAAAGCAATCGTAGCAAAGCTCATTTTATGCTGGTAGTGCGTGAAAATAAGATAAACATTGGACACGCAGTGGCATACATAGACAAAATCGTAAAATTTATCAATGAACTGTACTCGCATTTCCATAGATTTTTAAATAGTGTGTGTGGGTGTGCGGCCAGTAGATGAGCTAATAATTTAACCGTTATTAGCACATTTGCGGACTTTTTAGCATATTAGATCCATACAGAAAACAGAAGGTAGAATAAGCAAATCAAAGTGAACTAAGAGCTTAAAAATTATTGGAATATCTAAAATTTACGATAGCAATTTTTTTCTGAGGTCTTAAGTGATTTACGTTGGCAGAAAATGAAATTTTTGACCATGAAAAGCATCCTATTCACGCCCTCATTTAGAGTTGAGTATATATGTTATCTATACAAGTTTCCACAGGTAATAAATTCCAAGTTCCATAGATTATATGCGGCTTTGACATTGACATATTAGTGCGTGCAAATAGTGGCAGCGTAAATATTCTCTAGGATGACAGTTCTTTTTTGTGCCGATTCAAAGCGCCCCTCTTGAGGGTCTCGGGTACTAAAATTGACATTTTTCATAGTGGATGTTGGTAAGTTTGCTGCGTCTCTGATGAAAAATCGTAAAATAAGATGATAAAAGGCTACTTTTTGTGTTTGGTGTTTGATTACGGTACATGTATGTGATGAAGTTATGCGTATTTTGTACAAATCGCTACCGAAAAGGCAGCGGAATAACCTTCGATATATATATAATGGGGGTAATTTTGAAGGCTTTAGTTTTAGTTTTAGATAATTTTTTTTTTCTCTTATATTTTGGCTCCACACATAGTGTATTTAGCCAGTGTCAAGTATTGTAATTTTTCACAATGATAGAATATTTCACGTAAAGTCAAGTCTTAGTCACAGTCTGCGTAGTCATAGTCCAGTCTAAGTCAGGTAGTCTCAGTCCAGTCTAAGTCATGCCCTAGTAAAGTGGTGGCAACTTTACTAGAAGCTTCTATAGAATTTTGGAAGCAACACGAAAAACCACGTTTCACCACATTATATCACTTGCCCACACTCATGCTCGTAATTCAGCACTTAATGCGTAAAACGCCACCGACTTTAAGCATTAACACTGGAAAAAGCACGAGTTTTGAAAAATAATACAATGCAACGACGTGAACTTTTCCGCGTTCCCGCCAAAACTCCTTTAGATAATTTTAAAAATATTTAGATTTAAGTGACAGTTCTAAATTAAATAGAACACAGATTAGAGAAAAAAACAATAAATAGAACGATTCCGACTTTACTTTCATACACCATTGAACTCACAGATGAAAAAAAACTACTATGTCGCTATAATCCACAGACCTAGAATTTTTTCGATGCAATAATCAGTGGTAGACCTACATCGATTTTAGTAAAAAGGTAACATTTCAGTACCTAGCGGGTTTTTTATTATATACTTCTTGTAACAATCTGTCGTGACGTCGTCTGTGATCGTAACAAATTATATACTCTTTGATCGTAAGATCTATTTGTCAAATAATGTTTTGAATTCAAATATCAATTTTGGAGTTTTGGCGGGAACGTGAAAAAGTTCACGTCGTTGCATTGTATTATTTCACAAAACTTATGCTTTTTCTAGTGTTAATGATTAAAATTAGTGGCATTTTACGCATTAAGTGCTGAATTACGAGTATAAGTGTTGGCAAGTGATATAATGTAGTGAAACGTGGTTTTCCAAAATTCCATAGAAGCCTCTAGTAAAGTTGCCACTACTTTACTAGGACATGACTTAGACTGGATTATGACTACCTGACTTAGACTGGACTATGACTACCCTGACTGACTGTGACTAAGACTTGACTTTACATGAAATATTTCATACTACGATGAAAGACTACAATACTTGACACTGGCTAAATACACTATGTGTGGAGCCAAAATATAAGAAAAAAAAAAAAAAAAAAAACAATTAATTTTCGCGGAAACGTGAAGAAATTACGGAAGTATGTACAACGGCTGGCAAGAAAGGGGATCTAAGAACAAACAAATTGCCTCTGGCTGAACGTCTGCCAACAATGAAGATTCCGTCATACATACATCATCTTCGTCGTCCAGCCTGGCTCAGCCGAAGTGGAAGTAACACAACAGTCCCAAAACAACTCATAACTCCGCTACCGTTACGTACCTATAACGATAGACCATCACACGCAAAGAATTTGACCAGTTTACTGATTGATGATTATGACCTTTGATTTTATATCAAAGAGTTTAATGCTGTCGGCGGTAGGTATTGGACGTTGGATAATAGATGCAGAGTTTTAGCCTTTTTTATTCTGCTCACTCAAACAAAAACCTCCTACACCCATAATTATATGAAAAGCAAGAAGAGAAAGATAGCTTTTTCATTTAGAGCCTACAGGCTGGTTCGGTCCCGCACCAGCCACGCAGGCATCAGTGGTGGAGAATGGAAGGAACTTACCTACAGGAAGTCATAGTGAAATTGGCTGAAGCTATGCATGTGGCGGATCACAGCAGCAGCCACAGAATTCACCCTATTTACATAAGTCTTTGGCAGCAGCCTTATAAACCCCTATCACGATTATAGTAGCTGGTGTTAGTGATAGCTAGCAAACAAAGTTTGATACTTGGAAGAATTCAGACCAAAGCAAAATGCTACTTAGGAGGTAGTTTAAAAATGAATTAAATTTATTTGTTTGTTTTGAAGTGCAGTGCTACTCATAATGATTACAACTGCTACCTAAGTGCAACAATTATTTTATAATAAAACTTTGGAAATTTATCTACTTTGTATTATTTATAAGCCTTGTTGTTTTTTGAAATTAAATATGGACACGAATTCAAAATATCAAATTTCTTTCTTTTTTGTGTGGAAGTTGAACAGAAGTATTGGTGTCAACTGCTTTTACAAGTAAATATACAAAACTACATACAAAAAACTCACTTAGAATTTTAAGTTATTTTTAGGAAGGATCCAAAATGGTACTTGTTAAAATATACTAAAAACCAACTTAAAATTTTAAATGACAGTATTAAAAGTTTTTATGTCACTTAAAATGTGCCTTCAAATTAGCACATTCACCTAAAATCCTAAATTGATCAGATTTCGTTCAAATCATTCATTCATTTCGATTAAAATTTGAGTTTGAAGTTACTAAAATGACATAAAGTGGTGCCTTTAAATTACCATTTAGTTTTAAGTTTTTTAATGAGTCCTAAAACTAAAACCTTCAAAATTGGCCTCAATATCGATATCGTATTTTCATCGAAAGTTATGTCTCATCCCTAATATTAGTTCCATGGACCCTCACACTGCTATCAGCGCCAAAATGGCGAAAATCAAATGGCTTCCACAGAATTCCCACTAGTAGAAATCTATTTCACGTGGCCGCCTAGTTGTTTCTTGCTCCCACACGAGGTGCTGCCTGAATAAGAACGTCTCCCAAAATTTTGGATAGATAATGGGCGATTTCGTTAGCTCTATCTATAGAGTAATTTACCTTGATACCTAGAATTTATGTTTTACCAGTGTTCACTGCTTCTTTATTGTAAAAACTAAATTGTAAGGTCAGGTGGGGTAAGTGAAATGAAGGAGTACCTAAGTGAAACCCTATCGTAATCAATAAATCACGCAGTTTAGCTCTATGCTATGTGGCGAAATGGTTTCAATGCTCTAGCACACGCGTCACACAATCTTTCTGCTAGGTCATAAAATAAAAAGAAATCAGCTATCTTTAAGTTTACAAAACACAATTCGGCTGATGCCATGAAGCAATTTAATAGTGTTTATGTACATTTTTACACGAAAATAATGCATGAAACGGCGCGTAATGTGGGGTTAGTATTTGCAGTCATAGACGACACAGGTAATAAAATCAATGAAATACCTACTACATTACAAATGTCATTGTAAATGTCCCATGGGCGAAAATCACGTATTTCACATCAACAGCTGGAAAACGTCTAGTGCTGAACACAGGCATGCCCATAAAACGCCATTTTAGACGCTGATTATAGGGAGATTTGCCATAATCACCTCGCTTAGCAAGTAGCTTGTCATCGCAGAAGATTATAATGTACCAAGGAGAATGCTACTGCCCATTCTCTGGATAGTCCTTTAGTCTGCTCTTATACGGCACCCAAAGAAAGAGATGGAGATTCTGCGCTAATAAAGTGATACCTGGCAGCTATTATTATATAAGTAGGTACCTACCTAATATAATGACTGCGGGTAACAGATAATAAAAACAAAACTGTCAATATAGTCAACTGCAAAATAGTCAAACGCCAATGTCAACCTACCGTCAGAATATTTAATCGGAACGTTTCTGTCAAAACCGTGAACCATTTTTAAAGTGATGTTTCGTTCACGCAAATTGAATTTTCAAAAATTATTTTCTTGAAAAGTATTTATTGCCGTCATTTGCCATTTCAGATTTAGGCTTTCTATGTGTTAAAAAAGTTAGCGTCCTAGCAGAATTCACATAATGGATAGATGTGCAAGTATGTTTCACCTACCCCACCTGACCCCTAAATATAAAATGATAGGTATATTTTACTAAGTGAAATCAAGCAAATAATTAGCTAATATACCTACAAAAGGATTTTACTAGGTGGTAGGACTTTTCTGCAAAGTTCGTCTAGGTAGGTACCACCGCTTTGCCAGTTATTCTGCCGCCAAGCAGTAGTGTGCAAGCACTACTGTGTTCCGGTTTGAAGGGCATTGTAGCTAGTGAAATTACTGGGCAAATGAGACTTTATGATCTGATCTCTCAGTCTAGTAATTTGATTATTAGACTGGGTGATGTCTCAGGATGACGTGCGCAGTGCAGTGTCGCGCGAAACTATTGTTTTAAAGTTCCGGGTGACACTGCAACTGTTATGGGCGGCCGTGTCACTTAACATCAGGTGAACGACTAGCTCGTCACGTCATTCAATCACATAAAAAAAAAAAAAAAAAAAAAAAAAGGATTTTTTCCGACTTATAAACATTTGCAAATCAACATGGTACCTAGCTGGTTTTATGGGAAATTAAAAAGCATAAACTGGCAGTACCTTGACAATGAAATTTTTTGGTTAAGTATGGTTATTTTATCCATTAATTAATCATTTAGCTGTTTTTCTGTTTAGCTGAGGACTTGTTATTACATGAAATGTAACGCTGTATTTATATTTTTCACAATAAACAGTTCTAAAAAGTAAAATAGACAAAATAATGGCTACTTACTTGTAAAATGTTATTCCTTCATATTTACGCCTCAGTGCGACTTCTGTTGCTTAAAATGCTGCAACCACCCACTGCACACACATTATTTCTCAAATGTTTATTGCCTAGATCACCATTTAAATAGGATTATTTCACAAAAAACAACAATTTCGAAAAATTGTTAACCTGTTTGGCTTAGATCAAACGAAGCCAAATAAAAAAACCCGGTAACGGTGACAAGGACCAAAGATATTACGTTCGTCTTTTTTTGCTTAGTACCGAATGTATAGCGCTCTCCTTGTTGTCCATAAATGACGTCATATACTACGGTTCTACTCGTACATATTCAAAGATGGCTTCTCATACACTGACCTCTATAATACAAGTACGCTGGACTTCATACTCTCGGATGTTATGAGAAGCCATTTGATTTTCGCCATTTTGGCGCTGATAGCAGTGTGAGGGTCCATGGAACTAATATTAGGGATGAGACATAACTTTCGATGAAAATACGATATCGATATCACTACAGATTCAGGCAGTTATTTAATTCCATGTGCATATACGGGTACTGAGACAAAAAAAAACATACTATACATACCCAGTAAAATAAATAAGCGTTTTTTTAATATATTTGCGTTTAAGAAATCTAATTAATTATTGTTAACTAGCTGCACTCCGCGTTAATCCAGCATAATATGTGTCTATGTGCCTATGTGTCTAGCGTTTTAGGTATTCTCAATTTCCGAATTCCATCATAATCAGTCCAGCCGTTTAAGCGTGAAGAAGTACGTGATGTGCACACAACTTCTTTAAAATATTAGATTGATAGTCCGATTTCATAAAGCCAGTTTTCCTTGTTCCTGTTGATTCAGTACTAGTAGGGGTAGGGTACTGGGTAATAAAATAAAAAACGCAGATAATAACATAACATTTATATTTTACACTAGCTTCTGCCCGTGGCTTCGCCCGTGTGGCCAATAGGAAATGAATGGCATATTTTTCTGCAGAAACAAACATTATAAATGCTCTCACTCTCTCTCGATGTATTATACAAACCGACAATATCTCAAATAATGCAATAATATGAAATTTTCCGTAAAAAACCTCTGGGATGAGAGTAGTATGGTTTTTACAGAACTCAAAGCGTGTGTGAATAGATCTAATTATGGAGGTCCCACAGGTCACTTTCGCTACACAGTCACCGCTTGCAACCCAGCGAACAAAGCAACCTCGAAATAAAAACGCCAACTTCTACCACATGTCAACTTCACTACACAGTCGCGGGCCGCTTGCGGCCCAATGAACACAGCAATCCTTTTTCATATTTTCCACCCATAATAGCTGTTTAGTAAGAGTGTCAGTGGGAAACCTAAAAGCACAAAGTAAAACTTAATAAAATATACAAAACAACATTATTAGTACTAGCGAGTTAAATATTTAGTTTATATTAATGAAAAAAAAATCTGGCGCCAGATATTCATCGTAGATTATTCTGTACCTACGTACATTATTGAGCATTGCCGAAATTCTGCTAGTTACTCACTATCGAAGAACATTATCGACACATTATTGATATGAAACATTCACAACCTATGTACCTATTTCAATAGTATGAATTCATTGAATAACTAAATCCTACTTTCATTTAAATGTGATGAAACTAAATAAACTAAGTATAAAATAGTATTAAAAACCTTCAGACATACAATAAACATAATAATGTAGCATTTTTTTATCGTGAGGTTCACTTACTTGTCGAAGGTTATTCCGCTGCCTTTTCGGTAGCGATTTGTACAAAATACGCATAACTTCATCACACACATGTACCGTAATCAAACACCAAACACAAAAAGTAGCCTTTATCATCTTATTTTACGATTTTTCATCAGAGACGCAGCAAACTTACCAACATCCACTATGAAAAATGTCAATTTTAGTACCCGAGACCCTCAAGAGGGGCGCTTTGAATCGGCACAAAAAAGAACTGTCATTTCCTAGAGAATAATTAATCCAGCGTACTTGTATTATAGAGGTCAGTGCTTCTCATAACATCCGAGAGTATGAAGTCCAGCGTACTTGTATTATAGAGGTCAGTGGGCGAAATGGTTTCAATGCTCTAGCACACGCATCATACAATCTTTCTGCTAGGTCATAAAAAAAAAGAAATCAGCTATCTTTAAGTTTACAAAACACAAGTCGGCTGATGCCATGAAGCATTTTAATAGTGTTTATGTACTTACATTTTAACACGAAAGTAATGCATGAAACGACGCGTAATGTGGGGTTAGTATTTGCAGTCACAGACGACACAGGTAATAAAATCAATCAAATAATAATAATAATAATAAACTAAAACTAAACCGGTGGTACTTAGCACCGAGGACCGCAGGGACGTATGCAAAGGCAAGGAGCTGCACGGGCGGTTCTATCGGGCCTGATGTGGAGCTGCATGCGTCGGTGAACTGGCTGCGATTCGGCGACCTATTTGGGGAAACCGAGGGTTTTGTCTGTGCAATTGCGGACGAAGTTATCAAGACGAACAACTACCGGAAATATATCATGAAGGACGGTACGGTCGACATCTGTCGGGCATGCCGCCGTCCCGGAGAATCTCTCCGACATATCATTTCCGGTTGTTCTCATCTTGCTAACGGAGAGTACTTGCACAGACACAACCTAGTGGCCAGTAGGGTTAGCACGGCCGGTAGACAAAACTGTCTTTCCCTGTTTTACTCCAAGCAAGTATGAAGAAAGTGACGTAAAACGGGGAAAGACAATTTTGTCTACCGTCCATGCTAACCCAGCAGGATCATCCATCAGCAACTTGCCCTTCAATACGGCCTTGTGGAGTCTGAGGTGCCGTACTACAAGTACACACCGGGGCCGGTTCTCGAAAATGGCCGTGTATTACTCTATTGGGATCGCTCTATCATCATTGACAGGACTATTGTAGCCAATAAGCCTGATATCGTGCTGGTAGACCGATCCCAACGCCGGGCAGTGCTCGTTGACATCACCATTCCGCATGACGAGAACCTCGTGAAGGCTGAGAAAGACAAACTCAGCAAGTACCTTGACTTGGCTCACGAGGTAACCGCCATGTGGAATGTTGACTCAACGAGCATTGTCCCGATAGTCGTTTCGGCGAACGGCCTTATAGCGAAGAGCCTCGACCAACACCTCGAGAGGCTCTCGCTAGACGGTTGGATCAAGGGTCAGATTCAGAAGGCAGTACTCCTTGACACGGCACGTATTGCCAGGAGGTTCCTCACTCTGCAGCCCTAACCACTGGTAGCTTGGGTCCTGCCCCGCTGCCAGCGGCACTCTAAGTTTAGGTTTTTTATAATATTTTTATAGAGATTGTAAAAAACTTAGGCTTAAGAATTGTAAATAAATGAGTGAATAGTAATAATAATAAATGTGTGGACATTTCACACAGCGCCATCTAGCCCCAAACTAAGCATAGCTTGTACTATGGAAACCAGCGGGGTGATCATGTAACTTTGATAGCAATGCAACAGGGGAAATTTCATTCCAAATTTGAAAATTTCCATAGTAACTCTGTATATAAACTGCGTACTGAAACTGTCAAACAAACAAGTTACATGATCGCCTAGCAGATAACTGATACATTACAAATGTCATTGTAAATGTCCGATGGGTGAAAATCACGTATACATCAACAGCTGGAAGACGTCTAGTGCTGAACACGGGCGTGCCCATAAAACGCCACTTTAGACGCTGATTATAGGGAGATTTGCCATAATCACCTCGCTTGGCAAGTGGCTTATCATCGCAGAAGATTATAATGTACCAAGGGGAATGCTACGGCCCATTCTCTGGATAGTCCCTTAGTCTGCTCTTATACGGCACCCACAAAAGAGATGGAGATTCTGCGCTTATAAAGTGCTATATAGATACTTGGCAGCTATTATTATATAAGTAGGTAGGGTTCACTGACGAAACTCATAAAATCGTTTATCATAATTTTGTTACAAATAAAAATGTTACTTATAATCATCATTTCACATAATGTGATTTAATATACTTTCACTACATCTAATTTTATTTATTATAAATCAAAATTAATAATAATCCAAATTTATAAGAATGAAACTCATAAGGCGTATATAATATAATAGTACAAATTTATAATGTTCTTTTACCATAACTAACTTAAATCATAAAACAATATCAATAATACTGTAAATGAATGTGACTGGAACTGTTGATTGTTATATTTAACGTAATCAGTTATAAAAACGTAGTACGGAAAGCCAATTTGCTCTTCAATCTATGCAGGCACTTCATCCAGTCAAAACAAACAAGATTAACGTGTGGACTGTGTGCGGGTAATTGTAAAATAACTTATATTTTCTCATGTCATGTTGGTTTTGGTTTTGTTGGTGAACTTTGTGCATTATTTTAATAAATAACTTGAAATGTCTATAAAAACACGTGTAAATTATTTAAATCAAATACAGGTAATCTGAAACTTAATATAGATGGTTTCTGTAATTTTTTATGTATTTATTTATATAAGCATAAGTGACTTCTGGCACTTCACCGGCCGCTGCCGCGGCACGCTCGCTACGCTTCGCTTCGCTCGCTCGGCTCGTGCGATGTATGGTCACAGTTAACCTAACGCTCCTCCTCGCTTCGGTCGTCGTCGCACCTATTTATGACTTTGCCTTAGACTAGTATCTTAGTATCTTTAGGGTATACATGCATATCTATATATTATGATTTAACTACATCAAAATTATTATTAAGTTAACTAAAAAAATATGAAAAAAGAACATTATAAACAATACAATTATGAATGCTGATTATTATGAAATTATAAGTAATGAAATTTATAATAAACAAAAATATGATAAAAAATTCTTAACATTAACATTATAACATAAAATTTTATACATTTAAACATTATTTGAATAAATTGTATAAAAGATCAATTAAAAAGTAACTATTATGAACAAAGCTATTTATTAATAACCACCATTATAAATTTCATCATTATTAAAAATGAGGTATATGAAATGAAATTATGAATAATGAAATTATTAGTACAGACGGTATCCCGTAGGTAGGTAGGATAACAGACAATAAAAACAAAACTGTCAATATAGTCAACTGCAAAATAGTCAAACGCCAATGGTGTCGATTCGGTGGCACACCGACTAACCTAAATTTTCTCTAATTTTAATTTAGAGCTGTCAAACACCACTTTGCTATTCAGACATGACACATCTAACTAAAATTTAGAGACGATACGTCTAAATTACTCAACATAGTTTACAGGGGGCGTACCGTGAGCTCTTAGCGCGATTCAAAACAGAGCCTATACTGGATCGCTTGTCAAAATCCCAATACAAAAAAAAACAAAGCGATCCAATATAGGCTCAGTTTTGAATCGCGCTAAGAGCTCACGGTATGCCCCCAGGCACGTTAAAGCCATTCAGTGGACACATTTTAGAGAAGTTTGTGCCTAAAATACATTAGATGGCACCTAAAACATGGCGATTAAAATTAGATACAAAAAAATCCAGTAATTTCTCTGTTAAAAATTTTGTCTTCGTGATAAGAATGCACGTCCCAGATATTGCACAGCCCGTATTATACGACCAGGAATGTACGGCCCGTAATTGGTGTACATTATGGCTTCTAAATATCAGACTGTGCAATACGGGTCGCATAACAGCCTGAGACCTTCACTGCTGAACATTGGCCTCCCCCACAGGGTGCCACTTTGAGCGGCTGCTCGCCTCGTGCATCCATTGGCTCCCCGTGATTTTCACCAGACCGTCGGTCCACCCCGTGGGGGGCTGGGCTAGTTTTATACGCCTTTACTATAACTCATCATCATCATCAACATCACCATCATCCAGCCTGAAGACGTCAACTGCTGAACATAGGCCTTACCCACAGAGTGCCACTTTGAGTGGCTGCTCGCCTCGTGCATCCATCGGCTCCCCGTGACTTTCACCAGATCGTCGGTCCACCCCGTGAGGGGCCGGGCTAGTTTTATACGCCTTTTCTATAACTCAACTCAATACAACAATACGTTGTACGTCATATTTATTGATCACTTTTTACGATCACTAGATAGGTAGGTAGGTACCTACTTTAAATAAATAACGTATTTAAAATAAATAGTTGCGTTATCTGCAGATTGATACAAAGGATGCCAATGAATTCAATTACATCCTGTATATATACTCCTCTAAGCGTGTAGCAATGTTGCAGGCACACAAACTGCTCAGTCAATTAATAAACTATAAGGTGTAATCCACGGGCAAAAGAAGATTAAACAATTTGTCCGTAACGCACGTTCATGAGAGAAAGAGTTAGTTCAATTCATTCGTCGTCGGTTCATAGCCCCCGGATACCAACTATAAGCAATCTCTAAGTTCTTTACGAACCAATGTAGTACGAGTACGAGGTGCCTGCGACGTTTTAGGATTAAGAACTTTAGAACTTTGTAAAGAAAAGCGAGGCAGAATGAACATGGGATATTTACCTGCATTCACTCTGCCTAGCTTCCTGAAATCGATGTGAAGCTATAGAAGTAGGCACCTATACAGAGTTGACTCCAGAATTATTATAACCACTCCTAGTCACGGAACTGAACAAAAAACTCAGGGCTATTTATAGGTACCTATACCCAAATATTTAGTTTTACATTATGATATTTATTAATTTTTAGTTGTAAGGAGAAGTTAATTCGTATCTTACCAAATCATACGGGTCGTCATTTTTATTTAGGTATACTTATAAGGCAGCTTAAAAACTGGGGTTGATTTTTTTCTGCTACAGCAGCGTAAAGAGAGGTAGGTATGTTTTAGGGTCTAACGGCCCGAATAACCTGTTTAATGTATAACGTTTTTATATAAGGACTTCGACTCTGACTTCAATAAAAGGAGATTCAGATCCACAATTTGGATGTTTAATTTTTTTTGTGTAATTTACAACATGTCTGGTGAGGATCTGATGATTGGAGTATAAATAATAAAAACTGAAAACTACCACAGGAATGCTGTCATTCAAGGATGGATGGATGACAGAAAACCTGTGGTTGTTCCGTCCAAGCAGCAAACTCATATTGCGACTAGTTTTAAGATTATAGGACAAGGTAGAGGTACCTAATAATACTAATAGGGTCGCTAGGGTATCCCAACTTATTATTATACCTATTTAGACACCAACTAAACCAAATTAAGTGAACATCTGACCTGAATATGGACTTTAAAGATACCTTACGCTTACGGAACTCCTCAACTACAATCAGCTCACTAGTTGTTTTAGATATGACGTTATAGGTACCTACACAGCATTATTATTATTATTATACCTACTTGTTTGTTTTTATTTAATGTAATAATGTTTGTAGGATTTACGTCACATGACAGTTATCAAAAGTTTAATTATGTAGATAGATACTGACTGTAACCACTCAAAACTGGCGCGTTATGGTATCGTGGATTCACCATGGGTTTATTTAAATTAGGTACCTACTAATCGGACGAATAAACAACTAATAACACGGGTATTATTGATTTAATTCAACCTAACCAAAACCCTAACCATACCTATTTACATTAGGTACTTACTAATAAAATCATCTAATAGGTATTTTTAAGGTTCCGTACCCAAAGGGTAAAACGAACCCTATTACTAAAGCTGCGCTGTCCGTCTGTCTGTCTGTCCGTCTGTCACCAGGCTGTATCTCATGAACTGTGATAGACAGTTGAAATTTTCACAGATGATGTGTTTTTGTTGCCGCTATAACAAAAGATACTAAAAAACAGAATAAAATAAATATTTAAGGGGGCTCCCATACAACAAACGTGATTTTTTTTGCTCGTTTTTATGTATAATGGTACGGAACCCTTCGTGCGCGAGTCCGACTCGCACTTGGCCGGTTATTTTATGCAAAAATAGCATTTTGCACTTTGATAACGGGATTATGGTAATTATTTATGATCACAAAAAGCTCTTGGTCGAGAAACAGACTGTGGTGATATGTGCTAATCTAGTTCTTAAATAATGACACAGCCACCATTATTTCACTACCTATCTGTTTTCCTCTCGGGCAGTGTGTATTTGATTTGTACCTTTCGCTCCCACGCTTCGTGAGTCTTTTGAGAGTAACAGAAATATACTAGGTCTGTGGTTATACTGGTAATTACACTAGGTCATTGACACTTTGCCTTATAAAGTGTGCGGGCTGCATTCAGGAATACTGAAGAATTTATACTTATAAGTAATAAAACCGATGTAACAGGTCCAATTGAAGATATTTTGTCAGTTTTTTGGAGGGACTTTATATTGGTGCGCCAGGACATTCAAAAATTCCCGAAACCGTAAAACACGTACCTACTTACGGTTGAAGTTCAAGCACAGAACCTTAAATATTCCCGAGAAAATCTAAATTGACTGGATTTTAGAGTTTTTTTTATGACTCTGAATATTAAGTCAACTTTTTGAGATAACCCACTAACTTTTTTGCTAGGGTCATTATTATTATAAAAAAATTGATTCACGTTTAAATATGGTTATTTGGTTATTAATTAAAATCAAGCACTTATTAGTAATGCCCGTACCTTCAAAAATCAGTGATTTAAGGTCGAAAACGGGGAACTTTCCAATTTTCACAATTTTTAAAAAACTTTAAGAATTAAAAAAAAAGTGCCTGAACTAATGTTAGCTTAAAAGATAGCCCAAGACCTGTTTAAGCACACCCTGAAAGGATACCGTCTGCGAACCAACCACTCTGTATATCCGGTCCGGTCCAGCACAATATAATTACCTAGTGTTCTAGCTGAGAGCATAAGCAGTTTTTGTGACAAAAACCTATGTTATATTATACACACAGACACACAAATCACCATTTAGACAATGAAGTCTCACCATTAGATAGTAAGGGTTTCTCTTTACCATATTTGGTTCAGAAGTAAACTACAAATTGAAATTGCTTCCCTTTTATGAAAACTAATTTTAAATTAAATATCGTCGGTCAGTGTTCATTCCAACTTTAGGAAAAAACTATGTAGGTAGGTATACCTACATAGTTTTTTAAAATATTATTTTCACAATACTTTATGACCTGTAAAATGAGTTATCACAATAAGATAATTTATCTTTATTTACAGCCTACATTTAGGTATATTTTTATTATAAGCTTATACCATGGAGCTCATATAAATATGGAATCAAGATTGTGAGCGTCAGTTCTCGTGGATCAGCGAAGGCGCGAGCATCTTGGGTGAGCAGGCATTTTATTACATAGACTACATAAATAAGTATAAACGCCGTGGCTTCCTTGTTTTTATAACTGACTTCAGAAAAGGGATCAGGTTCTATGTTCGACTGTATGTTTTTTCCATGTAAGTATTATGTTTACCGATTTCTCCGAGATTTCGAGAGAGCCTTGCGCGGTTACCCCATGTAAATTTGGTGAAAATTTGATGAAAATCTCCAGAGTTAGAGATATAAGTTGGTTTAACCCCTTTTCATAAATGGGCATTAGGTATTATTAACCATCGCTTTATTGGAAGAAAAGAGATTTAAGTCCTATTAAAAACATATAATTTTACTTATTAGTGTTTTATATATAATCTTAATTAACATTTAAATATCAAGGAATTGCGAATTATGGAATCATTATCGTATACCTATACTCGTTTCCTGGATTGATTTAAGAATGGATTTTGTAAACACTTTGTTTAAAATCAAGTACTGTGTAAACGTATCTATATTTTTTCAGTACCTGCCTACACACTATAAACCTATAAAGCAACCATGGCCACCAAGAAGTTCGCCGGACCCTCACCCTACACCTTCCCTGACACATACCCTGCTGATGATTATATGCACACTGAGTGAGTTTCTAAACATTTTTAACTGGGTATGAAACGTGTCCAATTTCTTATTATTGCACGAGTCTTTTTTGTATTTGGTGAAACTATAGTTCTGTTACATATAGGTATTATACATATATAAATAATATACTACTCAGGGCCGTAGCCAGGAGTTGAGTTCACTTCTGGGGGGAGGGTGTTCAGTTCAATTACTATAGTTATATCATCAACTGCTGAACATGGGCAGGCGGCTTGGTGATCGTAGAAGATTTTAATGTACCGAGGAGAATGCTGCTGCCCATTCCCTGGATACTCCCTTAGCCAGCTCTACAATTATATACATTGGTCCAAAAACAAAATGATTTACTTCTTATACACGTAAATGTATAGAGAGCTGATAAAGTTAGTATGAAATCTTTCGCAGCACTCGAGCGATGTGATAGATTTTATACCTACTAATTTTATCAGCTCTCCATACATCTAAGTAGGTACCTAGGTGTTATAAAAGCATTTCATAAATAATTGTTTTTAAACGGTGTCGAAAATCGATTAGTAATTTTGGCAGTAAGATTAAAATCTTTCTTATAGAATTACTATGTCAGTACAAACGCGGTTGTTATAAAACAAAATACAGTAGAAATATTTAAAGCACGAACAAAGCGGGCGCAAAAAGTTGTATTTGTATACAATTCAAACGGGGAAGTAGAGCAGCTAAAACGGCACAAATATAGTAATCTCGGTGGCGGTTACATATTTGAGCCGTTTGGTGCTGAGGCTCCGGGTCCTTGAGACCCACGTTTTCCAAATTTTATCAGAGCGCCTCGTCGATGCGACGCGTGACCAAAATGCTAGCACTTATTCGGCTCAACGAATCAGCATCGCAATTCAACGAGGCAAAGCTGCCAGCATGTTGGGCACTCTACCTACCGGTAGTGGGCTGGAGCTAATGCTCCACAGACAGTCAGACAGTCTAATTGTCTATAGGCCATCGCGACTAGTATACAGTTCAAATGTTCTTTGTAGTAGGTAGTGTAGCTAGTAGCTTTTATTACATAGTATAGTTTTATTAGGTATTGTAGTAGTTAGTTTAAAGAATAAAGGCAAAAGTATTGTATTGTATTGCCAAAGTATAGCACATAAAAAAAGTTTAACTTTTATACATTGGGGATTAATAGGAATGCAGTAGGGTGAAATACTTAGAGTATACTTAGGCAAGCTACCATATGGCAGAAATATAACCGCTGCCACTGAGGAGCCATGGTTAGTAGTCGTAGCCCCATATGACACTATTATAGACATAACATCATTAGGTAATGCGTTGCTTATAAAAGTTCCTTTAACCTTTCTTTTCAAATCTGTAATTTTTGTTATTTTTCAAGCTATGTCAACAATGTGACCACCAACCACAAGTCAAAGACTTCGGCTGCACCTGTGGTCGGCGCTATCTTCGGCCTCGGCCGTGCTGGCTCCATCCACTTGTCCAACATCGTTGGTAACCCACGCGTGATATTGAAGTACATCGTCGATGACCGCGCTGATCGCTTCGCTGATCTGAAGAAGTACTGGAACTTAAGCGACGACGTTGTCCTACTGACATCCAAAGACTCTGACCGAGTGTACAAGGACAAATCGTAAGTTAAAATTCTTGCCATTATCTCACATTGCAGGGACATAAATAAGACTCTTATTTTCATTACTACATGAGTATGCTATTTTTAGCGCGATCAGTTAAAATCAATTGTGGCAATTGAAACACCGTAGCGCTTATGGTGCGCTTAATTTCCCGTTAGATATAGGTATACCTTCTCAAAATAACAATTGATTCATTTTTCTTACTGAGTTTTACTTTAATTACTAAAAACTTCACGAACACAGGCCTCTCCCGTAAAAACCCACCTTGGATGCTTACCATAGTTTGCCATAATCACCACGCTTGGCTGGCGGCTTGGTGATCGCAGAAGATTTTAATGTACCGAGGAGAATGCTGCTGCCCATTCTTTAGATATTCCCTTAGCCGACTACATATTCTAACAACATATTCTATTAAATTTTATCCCAGGTATACAAAACGTATGACGTTATTTTGCTATCGAGCTAAGAAAACAAATTCAACAAGTTTTTGGATTTCAGCGTTAACGTGGTATTTATCGGCTCTCCCACATGGACGCACCACGACATCGTAGTCAACTCCATTAACAACAACAAGCACGTGTACTGCGAAAAACCTATTGCTGAGAATATCGAAGATACGAAGAAGTGTTACGAAACCGCCAAGGCTAAGGGCCGCACTCTCTTTGCTGCATTCAACCGTCGCTTCGACCCTGCCTACAATGGGCTCAGGAACAGGGTCAGAAATGGAGATGTTGGACATGTTCAGATCCTCAAGGTTACCGCCAGAGACTCCCCTCTTCCTAGTATCCCCTATCTGCAGACCTCAGGTAAATATAACGCCAAAATGTGGAGCCACTGTACATTAGTATAGTATACATATCATAGGTTATAAGTTAGCCTAAAATATCTTGCGATGTTATCGCTCATAATGTTGCCCATAAAGCAGTTCTTATCGAAGCTATAATGATAACCTTTTTATACCTCATATCATTTACCCATGGCAATTCGATTAGAAAACATAAGATAGTTATCTAAGAGTAAAGATCAAGGTTAACAAAATATTTCTTTTGATAACTTTGAAGGTGACGATTTGTCGTTTATTTAACAGTAAACAAACATTCTAGTGAACAGAATGTCAGCAACGTTTTTTTATCAAGCATTTTGGTACTGCCCTAATACCGTAAGTAATGCGGACTTGCCAAGTCTTCAGGAATGTACCGAACGCTGAATGATGATGAGTGGCAAAGAGATCTAAAACAAGAACGGCCGTGGTGTGGCTTATTGGGAAGGGTTCGACTCCTGTGACAAAACAAGTAAAAGGCACAAGTAAAATTATGTACTTAGGTACTTGTTCTGTATGTGGGTGTTGTGAGATCACGGTTCTCGTACTTTCTGGGAATATTAGAATCCTAGTTAGGATCCTGTACGTGGTCGTTGGGGGTTATTATTATTGTAGGTATTCTCATAATGTTACTAATAGTCTCTTATGTCAAGGTGGAGTATTCCATGACTGCCTCGTCCACGACTTCGACATGGCGTGCTGGGTGCTCGGCGAACTGCCCAACCGCGTGCACGCCACAGCGTCAGCCCTCATCCCCGAGGTCAAGGCAATCGATGATTTTGATAACATCGCCTTCCTGCTGACTTTCCCCTCGGGCACTGTCGTGCTTGGAGACAACAGCCGGTATTCCGCTTACGGATACGACCAAAGGCTCGAAGTTTTTGGAAACAAAGGTTGGTACCTAAGTTGCCATCGGTTTGGCACGAAATTTATTTAGTGAGCTTTTGACCATCGTTATGAATTGAGTACCTATACATATAATATAGGTACCTACACGACTCATAATTCAGGTTGTACCTACACAAATCTTAGCCGGTATAGGTACCTATAGTAGTATTAGATATCAGGGAAAATGTTACTTTACTATAATATATTAATATACACTATTTGAATTTTTTTAAATATACCTATTCCATAAAAATCGAAGGAAGGTCACGGGGAAGATTTTATTTTAAACTAGCAATGAACAAAATCTTGCACAGTCGACTGTTCAACTGGTTCTTCTTCAACCATGAAAAGGCACATGCTCCATGTTTTAAATAAATCTTTCATTTTAAGTTATTTCAAATGTTAATGCGATCCATTTTACAGGCATGATCAAGGTCGAAAACGAGAGACCGTGCCACTCCACCGAGATCGTGCTTGGACACGAGGGTATCAAGCAAACTCCCATCTTCTACTCCTTCCCGTCACGCTACAGGCTTGCCTATAAAAATGAGCTCGAGCACTTCTTAGATGTTGTCCAAAGTGAGTACTTTCTTTTATATTTTTAGTGGTAAAAAACTAGTTGGTCTGATGGTAATAAGTGGTCATAGTATAGCTTATGAATAGCTACAGATCCACCGATGCGTTGGGGACGCATTAGGGTTCAGTATTGTACCCTTCTTGAAAGCCTATAAGGCTCTTCTTGAAGGCTTTGAGAGAAAATCGTGAGAAGGTGAAAGGCTCCCTGAAAACTTAATTTATACTTACAAATCAAAGTTTGCCTACTGATGCATGCATCAATAGTTAAATGACCATCGGCATCATATCGTTAAAGAACAATCTCGTACTAAAATTATAATTCTCCTCGATGTGGCATATCCCAATCTGTTCAGCCTATGAAGGTACTCATACTCTCCGACAGAAAGCTGGAGCTTTCATCAGAATTTCAACACCTTGATAACACCTTTATTTTAACTTAATATAGATGGAGAACCCATGAGTGTGACCAGCTGGCAGACCCTCGCTGTGAGCAAGATTGCGACCGCCGCGGAAGAGAGCGCACGCACCGGAAAGACCATCGACCTCGACTGGAGCAAGGACGGCATTCCCGCCATCTACTCTTAAATATTACCCACCTCGCAAATAGGGCCAGTAGAACACAGCCTTTAATAACTGGGCTTCTTGTATTCACCCTGTTAGTACGACTATGTTATACCTTCTCAATGACTACGTTTTTGTTTTTCGAAAGTTTCGAATATTGCGCTGATGTTTGTAATGTTTTTGTTTTAGCATAAGTGTAAATAATAAAAATATTTTTTGTCACACTTTAAAATTGGTTTTTACTACACTTCAGTGTACCTACTGGATTTTGAATGAACCTCTATTGACTGGGAGCCGGTGATGGGTTTAGCCTGCCCTGTTTGTTTGTTTTTGTTTATTCTTTAGGTACAGACCGTTCACCGTAAGTTGTCCCCTGATGTAGGTACTTAATTATATAATTTAAAAATATGCAGGTAAATCACATGTGTTACGCGCACCGTCGTGTGACGTCACAACCGCACACCGCGGCCGGCATCGGCTAATGGTGCGAGAGCCCACTGCACAAATACCTACGTCATCGGGTACCCCAATAGGCTATCTTTAGATCGTTAACGGACATCTAAATATGTAAAAAAAATCAGATCTGCGTGTTCCGATCCTGCCGGGACATGGAAATAATTGAAATATTTTGACGTATTTTTTTGTTAAAATGTAACCGAATGAAAGTTCTGGCAACAGTTAACCATTGATTAATTGTGTAAAAAAAAATTGGTCTGCCATTGCGCACCCTGCCGGAAGTACCTGGCAGACCCCTAAGAATGGGCCCTTCACACTCTTTACCTACCTCAGCGAATACCCCAATAAAACCTACGCCTAATAATGCCCCTGATAATAGATTAAAAGGTTTGCCAGGTCTAAACTTGACGAAACTTAGTATTCAAGGCATTTGAAGTTGGTGGGGGTGGATTATTTCCATGACCCGGCAGCATCGGTCCTGGCAGACCTGTTTTTTACATGTTTAAGTGTCGGCTAACGATCTAAAGATAGCCTATTGGGGTACCCGATGACGTAGGTATTTTTGTAGTGGGCTCTGGCACCATAAGCAATGCGCTGACGAGTGCAGTGTCTTGTGTCATTTACTTAGCCAGCTAGATTTTAGGTACACTTGAATTATTACTTCGTGTAAATATTTTAATTTCTTAATAATAGATTATTTTACATTAAAACTCATCTCCAGTTTTTATTCTGCATCCTACGGCTGTAGCCTCTGTAATTCATGTAAAACATATTAATCTGTGGTTGGTACACACAAGCTTTTAGATTTAAATGCTTACATATTACTTTTTTTTTTCTTATAGTTTGGCTCCACACATAGGGTATTTAGCCAGTGTCAAGTATTGTAGTTTTTCGTCGTATTATGAAATATTTCATGTAAAGTCAAGTCTTAGTCACAGTCAGTCAGGGTAGTCATAGTCCAGTCTAAGTCAGGTAGTCATAATCCAGTCTAAGTCATGCCCTAGTAAAGTAGTGGCAACTTTACTAGAGGCTTCTATGGAATTTTGGAAGCAACACGAAAAACCACGTTTCACTACATTATATCACTTGCCCACACTTATACTCATAATTCAGCACTTAATGCGTAAAATGCCACTAATTTTAAACATTAACACCAGAAAAAGCATAAGTTTTGTGAAATAATACAATGCAACGACGTGAACTTTTTCACGTTCCCGCCAAAACTCCTACATATTACTTTACATGAACAATAATACTTGCATATTTTTAAATAATATAAATATATACATCAGGCAATAACTTACGGTGAACCGTCTGTACAGGCCAAAGTAGTTCTACCTATAGTAGTCTGTGTACGCAGAATCAAAAAATATACAAAACTAAACTTTAACCTCAAAGCGGTAAAGTCGATACTAGACTGTATCGTGACGAGGGAGAAACGCGGTCCGATGGAGATAGGTACGAGCGAGGTGGTTGTCTTTTTCTTAAGAATAGGGCAAAAAAATATGCGAACTTGGTAGGAGTATTTTTTAATATTGTGACACATTGTGTGTACATCCCACTTATAGCATATTGTGATGTGATTGACATTGATTGATGATTCACTGCAATAACCCTCGATGCAACACTTCTTAACTATGATTTTTTCAGGAAGACTAAAAATAAACAAAAGACGCATTCGTTTCACTTGTAGGTACCTAACACTTACCTACCCAAAACGATAATAAATATGGCCAACAAGCTACCTCTTCCAAAGTTTTATTTATTTATTTATTTGAATGAATGCCATGCCTTCAAGTGGACATTACAGTTTCCTAATTCGTCCACTCGAGGTCCTAAAACTAGTATGCACAAAAAACAATAAAAACAACAATGTTATAAAAAATTGCTTAAATATAAAAATAAACAGGATTCAAGAATCTTTATGTCACTATGTAAGTCTCTACAAACTCCAATGCCGTTCTATGGAACTCCATTGGTGTACATTGGAATAAGTCCAGGTGATGGTATTGGCGCAGAACAGTATTGAGAAAGCGCAGCGCCCGAGACTGTCGCCTGAGCTCAGTCCGGCACACGGGCACTCCAAACAAGTCATGACACATTTGGCGTAAGTATATCCTAGTGATATTCCCATCACAGATAATAATACTTACAGGTTCCCATAAAATTAAATTCATAAAAAATTATATGTAGTTGACGGAAGAATTGTGTATTCAAATAAAATAAAAACATATCAGTATAAAACAATAGAAAGAGCCTCTTGTATTATAAACCTTTATGAAATATTCAAAAATATTCCTACCAAGTTCGCATATTTTTTTGCCCTGGTATTCTCAAGAAAAAGACAACCGCCTCGCTCGTACTTTTCTCCTTCGGATTGCGTTTCGCCCTTCACACGATACAGTCTAGTATCGACTTTGCCGCTTCAAAGTTAAAGTTTAGTTTTGTATAATTTTTGATTCTACGTACGCATACTACTATAGGTAGAACTACTTTTGTCGAAGGTAAGAGAGAAAGGAAAGGGAAAAAGCGCGAGCGAAGCGAGCGCCAAATTTTTATTTGTTTTTGATAAACTTGTATAACATACTCAAAATTTCAGCATGGTACTTTCATAATTAGAGCACATAATAAAATGACGTGACTGCATCCGGGCCTGGCTCTTGTCCTATATATAAATTTTGTCATGGAACAAGGAGGAGAGGAACGCCAATACACTAAGAAAACAGCGTAGATCAGAAATATGGCAAAAACCGTTTTAAACCCAGATGGTGCTGCAAAACAGGCGGGCTATAAGTTGAGTGTAGATCAGAATCAGAAATATGCCAAAAAACCGTTTAAACCTAGCCGTATAGCCCGCTAATTTTGCAGCACCAGCTAGGTTTATAAAGGTTATTAGCATGTTTCTGATCTACGCTCAACTTATAGCCCGCTCATTTTGCAGCGCCATCTAGGTTTATAACAGCTATTGGCATATTTCTGATCTACGCTGTTTTTTTATGTCACTAGCAGTACTTAATTATTTGTTACTCGTTTCTGTGATTGATTTAAGATTTGCTGTTGTAAACGCTTAGAATCAAGTACTGTGCATAGTAAGCATAGTAGGTAATATTTTTTCAGTACCTAGGTACACACTATAAATTAAGGAAAATATTCCGCTTATTCCCGTTAGAAAACCAAGTTTCGTAACTGGCTGTCAAACAAGAAAAATATTTACTGTTTGATTACCCGATTATCGTTATTCTAGGTCTGTGCTATAAATACTGTAAAGCAACCATGGCCACCAAGAAGTTCGCCGGACCCTCGCCCTACACCTTCCCTGACACATACCCTGCTGATGATTATTTGCACACTGAGTGAGTTTCTAAGCATTTTCCAACTGATTATTGATCATAGCGTAGGTATAATTTCTTGCTTTTCTTAGCCTTTTCATTGTTGTACGAGCTTTTTTTTCAAGTCTGTAATTATTGTTATTTTTCAAGGTATGTTAACAATGTGACCAGCAATTACAAATCGAAGTCTACAGCTGCGCCTGTGGTCGGCGCTCTATTCGGCCTCGGCCGCGCTGGCTCCATCCACTTGTCCAACATTGTTGGTAACCCACGCGTGATACTGAAGTACATCGTCGATGACCGCGCTGGTGGCTTCGCTGATGTGAAGAAGTACTGGAATTTAAGCAATGACGTTGTCCTACTTACACCTAAAGACTCTGACCGAGTGTACAAGGACAAATCGTAAGTACCTTGCTATTATATTATTTCACGAACGCAAATAAGGCTCGTAACTCGGTTACCTATTACATGATTGTGCTATTTTTAGCACGATCATTTAAAATCAATTGTAGCAATTGAAACAGCTCCGTAGTGCTGAATTCCCCATTTACCTCCTCTAAATTGCTTTTTGTTCTTGTCACTAAGAGCTCTCTTAAACCCTTCTCGAATCTATCGTAACGATATATTTAATAAAATTTTATCCCAGGTAACCAAAAAGCAAGGATGTTCTTTTGCTTTCTAGTTTAGCAAAAAAATTCAACCAGTTTCTGGTTTCAGCATTAACGTGGTATTTATTGGCTCTCCCACATGGACGCACCACGACATCGTTGTCAACTCCATCAATAATAATAAGCACGTGTACTGTGAAAAACCTATTTCTGAGAACATCGAGGATACAAAGAAATGTTACGAAGCCGCCAAGGCTAAGGGCCGCATTCTCTTCGCTGCATTCAACCGTCGCTTCGACCCTGCCAACAGTGGACTCAGAAACAGGGTCAGAAACGGAGATGTTGGACATGTTCAGATCCTCAAAATTACCGCCAGAGACTCACCTCTTCCTAGTGTCCCCTACCTGCAGAACTCAGGTAAATATAACACAAAAGTATGTGAAGTGAATTATAAGTTAGCCTAAAATATCGTTATTCGCGATATCGCGATGTTATCGCTTATGATGTCGGCCCCTAAAGCAGTTCTTATCGAAGTTGTAATGGTATGTATACTCTACAAGCCCCATGCCATGTCATGACAGTTCGCTCAATAGAAATGTGGTCAAACCTTAGAGTATATACTAAAGGTCAATCGCAAGCTTTCATCATCATCATCATCATCATTAACAGCCTGAAGACGTCCACTGCTGAACATAGGCCTCCCCCAGAGCACGCCACCTTGAGCGGCTGCTCGCCTCCTGCATCCATCGGCTCCCCGCGGCTTTCACCAGGTCGTCGGTCCACCGAGTGGGGGGCCGGCCCACGCTGCGTCTTCCGGTTCGTGGTCGCCACTCGAGAACCTTTCTTCCCCATCGGTTGTCAGTTCTACGAGCGATGTGGCCTGCCCATTGCCACTTCAACTTACTAACTCTAAGAGCTATAAATATAGCTATATATCGCAAGCTTTATAAGAATAAAAAAGAAATTAAAACATACAATAATTAAAACATACAATTATCTAGGAGTAAATCAACGTTATCAAAATATTTCTATTAATAACTTTGAATGTAAGGATTTGAGGAATATTCTTTAGGAGTATTCTGTAAAATAATCAGAACCTTTTCTGATTATTTTACAGTAAACAAACATTGTGGTTAACATGCTTAAAGTATAAAAAACATCTTAATACTGCAGTAACGACTATTATTTAAATTTGCGAACTTGCCATCTCTCATCAGAAGTCTTTAGCAACGTACAGCACTCAGTATATACGTATGCTTCATGATTGATCATCATCATCAACAGCCTGAAGACGTCCACTGCTGAACATAGGCCAGAGCGCCACTTTGAGCGGCTGCTTGCCTTCTGCATCCATCGGCTCCCCGAGAACCTTTCTTCTCCATCAGTTTTCAAATTTTGGATTGGTTGTTCATGATTGCAATTATGAACAACCGATTGACGATGAGCTCTAAAGAGATTTAAAACGAAGACAGCTTCTGTGGTGTGGTGGATGAGCATAACAGCTCGTATCACGAAGGGTACGGGTTTGATTCCTGCGACAAAACATGTATTAGTACACAGCAAAAAATGTTTAGTAGGTACTTGTTCTGTGTCTGGGTTTTGTGGCACCACGATTCTCTCTGGGACCTGATATACAGAAAATCTCAGTTAGGGTTTAGAATGTATGAAAATGGTCGTTGGGCGTTATTATTACCTATTGTATTGTCATAATGTTTTGTCAAGGTGGTATATTCCATGACTGCCTCGTCCACGACTTCTACATGTCGTGCTGGGTGCTCGGCGAGCTGCCCAACCGCGTGCACGCCACAGCGACCGCCCTCATCCCCGAGATTAAGGCAATCGATGACTTCGACATCGTCGCATTCCTGCTGACCTTCCCTTCGGGCACTGTCGTGCTTGGAGACAACAGCCGGTATTCCGCTTACGGATACGACCAAAGACTCGAAGTTTTTGGAAATAAAGGTATAAACAGACAGAATTTGTTATATTCTACTCAATGCCTCCTCTTTGATCATCACTATAAATTGAGTAGTAGGTACAAGTACAATCACCAACAATCTGCACAATTTGCATTATGAGACGTACATGACTCATAAATGCAGATTGTCCTGCACAAACGTTAGTTGGTATATTGCATAGCACCTATCACCGCTCAAATGGCTGGACAGATTTGGATGAAATTTGGAATAGAGATAGCTTATATACTGGATTAACACACAGGCTCTTTTGTTATCCGCGGGTGAAACCACAGGGCATACTACATAATATCGAATGGAAGGAATCCAATTCGGCTAGGCAACGTTCGGGAAGCTTCGACCTATCTTTTCGTCTAAAATACCGCAAAGCCCGAAAACGAAAGTTTTCAATCAGTGTGTGTTGCCAGTGATGACTTATGGAGCTCTGAATAATGCAATCCATTTTACAGGCATGATCAAGGTTGAGAACGAGAGGCCGTGCCACTCCACCGAGGTTGTACTCGGACACGAAGGAATCAAGCAAACTCCCATCTTCTACTCCTTCCCGTCGCGCTACAAGCTCGCCTACAAAGTCGAGCTTGAGCATTTCTTAGATGTTGTCCAAAGTGAGTATACTTAGATCCTTTTTGTAAAAAAATCTTTAGGCTGGTTGTAAGCAGTCATCGTACAGGTGCCGATTCAGTGCCGAGGCTTTAGGACTCCTTTTCATACCCTTCTTGAAGGCCATTATATATACTTTGTGATGCTCTGAGGGCAAATCATGAGAGGAAGCCCAAAGGCACTTAATTAATACTTACAACATTATAAGAGTTTACCTATATACTGATGGATTATTATAGTCAAATTACCATCGTTCTGGTATAGAAAAATCTCGGAATAAAACTGTCATTCTTCTCTACGGTATGTGGCATATCCCAATTTGACTAATACTGTCTGACAGAAAGCTGGAGTTTTCACCGAGACTTTAACTTTAACACATGTTATAACTGTTTTATTTTAATTTTGATATAGATGGAGAACCCATGAGCGTGACCAGCTGGCAGACCTTCGCTGTGAGCAAGATTGCGACCGCCGCGGAAGAGAGCGCACGCACCGGAAAGACCATCGACCTCGACTGGAGCAAAGATGGTATTCCTGCAATCTACTCTTAAATATTATATGCACCTTGCGATTAGGGTCAACATAACACAGCCTTCAAAAACTTGGCTTCTAGTATTCGCCATGTTAGCACGATTATTTATTATATCTTCTCTCAATAAACAAATAAACAAGTGTATTTATAATAAAATATTTTGTATTATCATAAAAATGGGTTTTACTACTTTCACTGTACCTACCTACATTAAAATTTCAAACGAACCTAATGGTGGACCGACACATTTAACGAGTCCACCGCTGATAATTTTGTTTCCTGAATATGCCCATGGCATTATAAGATATAGAATAATACAAGTAGTAGTAAATATGTGATATGTATGTTGTTATTTTATTTATTACTAGCGGCTGGCTCCGGCTTCGCAAAGTAGTGGTGTAGCCTATGTTACTCAGGGTGGATGTAGCTTTCCAATAGTGAAAGAATTTTTGAAATCGGCACAGTATTTTTTGAGTTTATTCATTACAAACATACACACAAAATACAAATCTTTCCTCTTTATAATAGCGGTGTTTAGATGGTGTAGATTTATTTATTTAATGGTTTTGCACAAAGGTGTGCATGGATAAACTTAATGCTAAATAGCATTATCTACCAGTCCTCCAGGTCCTGTAAGATAAATATGGGTGTGCGGCTATTGGATGGAGAAGGGTGTTGACATGGGATATTTTGGTTTTGGTGGGTAGTGTTTAAGCCTAAGAATTGAATGAAGCGAAGCATAGAATTTTCGAGAAATCTCGTGAATATGTGCATTCCAGTTGAGGTTTGAATCGATAATGCTCCGTAAATCTTTAACAGTATAGATGTAAATGGAATATCACAGTGGTTGAATGATATAGCAGGCAAGTTAGTGAAATTGGCCTTAGCAAACTGGCGAAAACTGCCGACCAGAATGGCTTGGCACTTGTATGGGTTACCCATGATACCATAACTATCTGGCCAATTACGGAGTCTTAAGAGATCAGCATTTATCACATTGATACCGTGGCTCAAGTTATCTGTAGACGTGGAATAGAAAAGTTGCAGGTCATCTGCATAAAAAAGTTAGTTAGAAAGGACGCTGGAAGAGAGTAGGTTAATGAATATGGAGAATAGAAGTGGTGACAAGATTCCACCCTGAGGAACGCCTGCGTCAACGTCGCGCCAATCAGAGAAATACTCAGCACTTTTTATTTGTTGACACCGACCTTGAAGATGAGAAAAAACCAGTTAACTACTGCTGGTGAGAAATTTAGGCTTGGTAAGACGGCAAGCAGCAGATCGTAGTCAACAGCATTGAAAGCGTTGCTGAAGTCAATTAAAACGAAGATGCGTCATTACACGTAGCCGTGTCATGTGATTCAGATGACGAGTGCCCTACGCTTGTGCGACTGTAGTGTGTGAATTCGGACTTGCACCGCTACATCATATTAACACCCGCAACATGCGTCGTAACTACTTGTAAGGACGACCAACAGTACAAGCTCATGCCTTCCACCATGTAGACGCCTCAATACACTGCAGTACCACCGAACACCTGTCTCATTTGTCACCAACATCAGAACCTGGACCACCTTCGGAGCTGGCTCCTCCAGCCCAGCTCACCAGACATAGATAGCGATCCCACCAGCGCTAGCATGTCATTACATGGCGACCCTGCCAGGATCAGGGCAGTGGCTGCAGACTTAGAAGAAATTGAGAAGAAATGAATTATAATGAAAGTAAGCAAGTTATTTATGAAGAAAAATAGAGGCGCATAATTATTACGAAAAAAGAAGATTTATCATAAAAAAAAATATATTGAAGATAGAAGATGACTTTTATGAAGAAATGGTTATGAAAAATGAAGATGAATAATAAGAAGAAAAGTTATGAAGAAAGAAGATAAATAATAAGAAGAAAAATAAATATGAATGAAGATGAATTTATGAAGAATGAATATTTTATTTAAGAAGAGATTTTATTTTTGAAGATTTGTTATGAAGAGATGAGATTTTTTAAGAAGAATAATACGAAGGAAAAAGAGGCGTAATAAGAAGAATGAAGAATGTTTATTTTATGAAGAAGTATATTGAAGATTTTATGACTACAAAATAAAATGAATAATTAATGGTGATGATAAAATATATTTATGAACATAAACCATAAATATACAAAGGTGTTCTACATAATTATAGAAAAAACTAACTCACATAACAAGAAGACTTCTAAAATAGAGCGGTATAATATACACCGACTCTACCGGCGAGTATTAGTGCCTTGAATTATTAAAAGGCCTATTGAATTATTTTTTTGAACGAGTTCTTCGGCATCAAGGAGCACGGGAGCAAGGATCGGTGTCCAGGGAATTCCCGGCCCAAACGTAAGGATTGTAGCAGCGAGCACCAGCTCTGCGTACCATCACCACCAGGCTACCCTAAGAAGACCACCGACTCAAGACTCGAGGTCAAGATTGAAGAGAGCCCCGTCCCATGCCGTCGTAAAAATGTTTATCGTAATAAGTAACGGTATATTTTTTTTTAAGAAAGCGTAAGTAAGTATTTATTCCTTCAAAGATTTTTTTAATGAAAGTTATTTTTTTGATTTTATGAATATTTTATGGCCTATATTTTCTTAATTTACAATTTTACATAATTTACTAACTTTTGAGGATTTTTTTTTACACTGAGATATTTTATTATTTTACTTGACTTTATACAATTTTGAAACGAAAATGGAGAATTTTGATATGGAAACGGCCATCGCCTTGTTACCTGAGATGACAGGACAAGAGCAAATAACTAAGTCCTTAATTGACAACATTGAATATTATAGCGAAATGATTCATGAGAGTTCCCACAAATATTTAATTAATTTTGTGCTGAAAACCAGGCTAACACAAGTAGCTAAATTTTATTTGAAAGCAAATTACGATACCGTAGAAACTTTATTGAAGGACATGAAAAAGCTATTAATTTCCAAAAAATGTCCAATTGCAATTCAGACACGATTATTTAATTGCAGACAAGGAAATAGGTCTATAGAGCATTTTGGTAAAGAGATAGAGCAGTTATTTTATGATTTAACTTTGGCTCAGTCAGAAGGTGACAGGAATAAATTTGAAGTTTTGAGACCAATCAATGAGAATTTTGCGATCAGATGTTTTGCGAATGGTTTAAATAATAATCGAATAAATATTATATTAATAGCGAGGCAATTTCAGTCATTAAAAGAAGCCATCCAGACCGCTATAGATGAAAATACAATATTATCATTCAGGAAAAATCATTTTCAGGAAACTTTTTGTTATCAAGATCAAGTAAATTTCAATTTATTCTCATGTAACAATACGAATAAAACAAACATGAGGAACAATATTGTAGAGCAGAAGCGAAGCGCACCGATAACAACGAGGTATCAGGTGTCCGAGTCATGCATTCCAGACCGCGCTCCATATTTGCGTGATCAGCAGATACACCGTCACGCTGAGGATTTGTGCAGTTTTAAAGACAGTTACGAATCCAAAGTAATGAAATCTAATCCGGCCCAAGATGATTTTGATGATTTTGACACTGAGGTCCGAATCATCAAAGCACAACAACACTGAGTTGCAAATCACTACTCGGCCACGGCTAGGCCAATTAAAAGGAATTTAGGTAACTATCTATATGTACCTATAGAAATGACGATTTGTATGTTGATTTTGATGGTGTCACAGCAATTTGTGTGTACAACCAAATCAGTTCAGCCGTTTAGGCATAAAAGTCAAGACATATACCTACAAAATCTACAAAACAGTTAAAAGCCAACGTTTCACTTGTATTTAAGTTTCTGTGTACTTTCAATAAAAACTTGCATTGTTACGTGTACAAGTTATAAAATAATTGGCACTCCACTCCACATCGTATACTATGAATCTCTCTATCTCACTGCAACATTACATAAAATACAACCTCGTCATCTTAACCCTCTCACCGTCATCATCCCCCTATCCTCATCATCCCCCTATCCTCATCATTCCTCACCTCTCTATCATCGCTACAAAATACCTAGGTATCATAAAAAATCGCAGAGCAGCAGATATATTTTTAAACGATACTTTACGAGGAATTTGGGTCCAGATAAAAGAGTTTTTACGTGCTCTTATACTGGGGTGAAATTAGACATGAATACTTGCTTTTACCTCTGACGTGGAACATTCCGCTCCGATACGTTTACTTTGAACACAAGGGAATCCCGTAGGGGTAATCGGGTCTTACTCTTAGTAACGTATTATATATCCCAGCCTCGGCTGCAGTGAAATAAATTACCAAAACAAAGTCGTCTTAGCTTTATCGAAAAAATTTACAGACTTACGTCGAGTGATCTTTTGACGACAGCAAGTACAAAGTTCAGTTGTATTGCTGTCTGAAATTAAATGAATTATTTTGATCGTTAAAACGTGGGTGGATAGGTCACGGGTAGGTGTAGAATGTGTCAATAGATTCTCATGTTCTACCTTGAGAAAGCATACCACTATATTTTTTTTATATTTAATTACATGTGTATATTAATATATTAATAGTATATTGATCTAATTGCATTATTTAAAAATAGGATGAATATAAGTTGAAATCGCAGTGGGCACTTGGGCAGGCCACGTACATCGCTCGTAGAACTGACAACCGATAGGGAAGAAAGGTTCTCGAGTGGCGACCACAAACCGGAAGTTGCAGTGTAGGCCAGCCCCCCACTAGGTGGACCGACGATCTGGTCGATAAATGCAGCTGCTCAATGTGGCGCTCTCTGGGGGAGGCCTATGTTCAGCAGTAGACATTTTCAGGCTGTTGTTGATGATGATGATGATGAGAATGAATTTAAAATTTAGAAAATAAATAAGAAAATAAAATAATAAACTAATATATATTATAATAATATATATTCTCAACAACAAACATCTATAGTAGGTATACCTACCCGCCTAAAACCACGTGTAGCAGACGAATAGTTATTTTGTTTTTTTCTCTCTATCGAGTTTGAAATAAGTAACGATAAACAAAAGAAAACACTGAATAGCTATGCTATACATTCTAATGGTGTGCTATTAAGTATAACACAATAGCGGCGGTTTGTTGGAAATAAAATAAAGGCAATAGCTGCTATGGTACTTTTTTTTATGAGAATGAATGACGTGATGAGCTAGTCGTTCACCTGATGTTAAACGACACGGTTACACGGGACACGGCATAATAGTGAGTGAGTGTCACTCGGAACATAAAAATAATAAAGTTTCGCGTGACACTGCACTGCGCACGTCATCCTGAGGCATTACACAGTCTAGTAATCAGATTACTAGACTGTGAGATCGGGAAATAAAGTCTCATTTGCCCAGTAATTTCACTAGCTACATAGCCCTTCAAACCGGAACACAGTAGTGCTTGTACACTACTGCTTGGCGGCAGAATAACTGGCAAAGCAGTGGTACCTACCTAGACAAACTTTGGAGAAAAGTCGTACCACCTAGTCATACTAGTCGTATTACTTGTCAGTTGATCAAACCACAGTCTTAGAAGGGTCCCAGGTAAGGGTGTAACTCCTCAATGATAAGCTTATCTATAAGAAACTGCAGTAGAGATAACCAGGAAACAGCTGTTAACTGCAGAGTTGCAGACCATGAGCTCTGAAACAGCCCCTTAGAATGAAATTAGAGCGCTTAAGTAGCTTATGGCCCCCTTTTTAAAGGATAGATTTCTACTTATTATTATTTGTTGTACACTAATTAACTATTTCTATTATTTCACAACTGTCTATCGTGTTGTCCTGAGGCAGGCAGAGACCGTAAACGTAATTTAGCGGTAGTTGCACAATAGACAGTGAGCAACAAAAGTTTCTGAACTAAATAAAAATCTCATGAGTGTTTACATTATTAGGTACTTACAGACGAAACCGGTCAAAACTAATTAAACTGTGAAAACCAGTCTGGTTTTGACCAATGCACTTATTGACCGGTTACAAGTTTTGACACACATTTTTTTTAAAGATTCAATTATGTATGGTATTTTTTTTTTACTTATGTATTACTTAAATATGTATTTGTGATCGTTAGGGGTGTTATTAAAGGATTAGAAGATATTTGGCAACACCTATCGCTGATTGTACCAATGGAATAATTTATCCGAAGACGGTCGTCGGGGTCAGTGACGGAGGTGAAACGCTGCAACGTTTAGTATGGAGCATTTCATACGCGATAGCGGTTTAAACATTGGGTTATCTCATAGCTTGTCTATCTTCTCTTTATGACATGTTGACATGGCAAGCTATCAATTGTACGCTTGTTTGGTCTTTTGGGGTTTTTATTTTAATAAAGCAAAAGTAGGATTATGCTAAAAAGAAAAGAAAAATAAGAATTCTTCTTCGTCTTGTAGGCATGTGGTCAGCCCTGGTGTCAGAATTTTAAGCCGTCCAAAGGCTTTTGACTTGGCTTACCGACTATTGTCTTACGACAACAACCAGGATCGACGGCTTACCGTGCCCTCCGAAGCACGGTAAGGTAAGTATTAATACAAAATCTACATTACATTTCTCAATATAACGAATATCTCGACTCAGCATAGGCGCTATTAAGGCCCCAAGCGAGTCCTTAATTTTTGTCGTTGGTATTATTGACATTTATATAAGTCTTAAATCGCTGCATTCCGTATGTTGGACGTCAAACGAGCTGAGGATCTCGACGTACTCCTAATTGGAAAATGCAGTTAGTTTTTACTTCCGCTTTAATTTGTAATGTCCGAGTAGAAACTGGGATTCTTAGAAAGAACCATTAGACACGTATCTTAAACCTATTTAATATATTTATTTACTAAATACGAAAGAGCTGCATTTAAATAATTGAGTAGTATCTACAAAGATATAATATAATAAGTTCCTGATTTTTTTGCAATCAGCAGGATTTGAACCCGCGCCTTCTAACTCACCAGATTAGTCGCTCTGCCAATTGAGCTATGGTTACCTGGCACAGTGGCTGCGGATATCTTTAGGACTACTGTGTGACCGTTCTATGGTGGTTAAGTAACTTTGTTCAATTAAACATTCACTTCATCAAGTAGAAAAGAGCAGTCTTCAACCGGTTCTTATGTTGAAAAAAAATTTGTTAAGAGCAACTCAACTTACCTACAAACAAAAGATGAAAAATAAAAATTATTTCATCCGTTTAGGAGCTACGAAGCCACAGGCAGACGCGTAGATCCACAGATACAGAATATGTTAAATTTTATATATCCCTGCCATCTAGTGTTGAGTAGCAGTACTATTTAAAGCAGCGCCATCTATACTCATCTGGTAAACGAGCAAAAATCACATTAGATGTATGGGAGCCTCCTTAAATATTTATTTTATTCTGTTTTTCAGTATTTGTTGATATAGCGGCAACAGAAATACATCATCTGTGAAAATTTCAACTGTCTAACTATCACGGTTTATGAGATACCGCCTGGTGACAGACGGACAAACAGACAGACAGACACAGATAGCGGAGCCTTAGTAATAGACTCCGTTTTATCCTTTGGGTATGGAACCCTAATAAAACGATTAATGTAAACGTTGCAAAAACCTGGAAAAAACTCAGCTGTATTACGCAAGTAAATTAACATCAAATATCGCTATTTGCGTCGATACTATGGCGTTTGGTGTTGAAACCCTGGGTCCGTGGGGACCGGGAGCTCATCGCGTTTTCCAAAGTCTATCAGAGCGCCTGGTCGATGCGACGCGTGACCAAAATGCTGGCACTTATTTGGCCCAACGCATCAGCATTGCAATTCAACGTGGCAATGCGGCCAGCATGTTGGGTGCGCTACCTACCGGTAGTGGGCTGGGGCACTTGGACTGTCTGTAGGCCATCGCGGCTATTATACAGTCCATAAGTGTTCTTTGTAGTAGGTAGTGTAGCTAGTTTAGTTTAGCTTAGTTTAGTTTAGTTTAGTTTTTATTATTGTAGTAGTTAGCTTGAGTAATAAAGGCAATTTGCCCATAAAAAAAATAATATAAAAAAAAACAAACAAACAAAAAAAAAATCGACATTGCCAATAAATAAAGTAGGTCTTGAATAATTGGCGCTGTTCATATCGTTTAAGAAAATCAGCTCGTCGCGTTGGTCCAAAGTCTAATCGTTTAGACGTAAACATTTTTATATCACGCTTAGTAACGTAATAACTGAGGTGATTAGATAATAACAATTAAATAAAAATAAATATTTGTGAACATTTGACCCCCCGCCACAATCTAAGGCCAAACTATCCAGGACCAGATAGATATACAACACCACCAGTCCTGGAATCCTAGGACTATGCTTAAAACACGTTATGTACCTACTTGAGTAGTATATGGTATACCTACTTTAAAACTTTCCGGACTTAAGTAGATACATAATACTTTTTTATTTGTGAATTCACGTAAAAATTTAGCTTATCAATAAATATTTAAATAAGTTTTTTATAATAATTTAAATAAACAAGTATTGGAGATGTCGCGGACACCCGGTGTTGCTATAAATATTACGCGCGGGGAACCATAAAATTAAACGACGCGTTGTTGACATATGATGCCACATATCGTGGCATGAGATTCTTGTCTACAACTCTTACCTATGTACAGATAATGACAAAATACGTAGCTATAAGCACATATAATCACAATCAATAATGAAATGAATAAATATCATATGCAAACACTTCACTTGGTGGGAAGTAAAACAGTAAAAACGACATGTCACTCTCGCATTCACAACGTGTAGTTAGGTATATAGATTGTATTACATGAACGCGAAAGGTAGTGAGTGTATTAATTTGATAATAAAAAAAACTCTATGACGGCTTTAGTGATTCCTTAGTCTAATCTAGATAATAAATAATAATATTTTACTAGGTGGTAGGACTTTTCTGCAAAGTTCGTCTAGGTAGGTACCACCGCTTTGCCAGTTATTCTGCCACCAAGCAGTAGTGTGCAAGCACTACTGTGTTCCGGTTTGAAGGGCACTGTAGGTAGTGAAATTACTGGGCAAATGAGACTTAAGAACTGATCTCATAGTCTAGAAATCTTTTTTTAGACTGTGTGATGTCTCAGGATGACGTGCGCAGTGTCACGCGAAACTTTAATTTAGATTTCCGAGTGACACTGCAATCTGTAATGGGCAGCCGTGACGCTTAACACCAGGTGAACGACTAGATCGTCACGTCAATCGTTTACGTTAAAAAAAAAAGGTTTATATATACAATAGGCTTCGGACAAATTTCGTCCAAGATACGCGCAGAGTCGTGCTACGCAACTATTTATAGGAAATCTTTGTCCCTATAACAACAATCCAATGAGTGTCAACGAATAACGCAAGTTCCAGAATATATTAAAGGGTGCCTAATAAGCTCGTAGCTTTATCGTAGCTCGTAGCCTGTAGCACGTAGCAGCGTAGAGGTTTCGTAGCCATTACTCACAGTGCATCAGGCACTATCTTGTAACCTCATCGTGTGTCGGCACTGCACGTTATCACCGCCAGCCAATAACAAGCCGATGCCTATATACTGTATGCTATTCGGTAATTGAACATGTCCAGCCTAATGGAATTTTCTCTTGACGTAATAGAGCTGAGCGTATAACCGAATTTGATATTATACGCGTTTCATATATACGTAGGTATAACGTCTATTTAGTTTACAATACTGCGAGTGCTGCGTCTAATGAATAAAATATGTCGAGTGTGGCACGTTTTGGAGAAACGTCTCGATTGCTATAGTATTGTGTGATCACAATGTAAGCTTTGATGAGAACTTGTTCGGTGGCTTTCACCTTTGAAATAGCGTTTTCATCACGAACCTTAAATTCAATGAAAACGGTTAAAAGGTTTGTTTACAAAAAGTGTAATTTCAAGGAGGCCTAGACAATGAGGGCCCAGGAAACTTCATTAGCCGCATGATTTGACAAGAACAACGTGATCAGGCAGTATTCATCAAAAAACAATTAAGTTCCGAGACCCCTGACCTCATCGAGGAATTTGCGATACAATTTAGAATTAACAGGACCGCTATTTGTGGACAATTAATGTAAAGACGGACAAATAATGGCAGTGTTAGGTGTGTAAATTGAAAATAATGCTTTTATAACACGCCCACCCGGCCCGGTACCGTGCCGGCTAAATTGCATTTTCATATTTGAGTAGTTACGTAGATAATGTGAATTAAAAAGGTATCGTTAAAAAAATATTAGCACTGAAATTAAAATGTTCTGCTCCCGATTACAAAACGATCTTGTAAAAAACAGGGCTATAGTTTCTAGGAAAATGCTTTGTATCCAGTAATAATAATGGAATACTAAGGAAGGAATAAAGGAATAATAAGGAAAAAAGAGGAGCCTCGACCAACACCTCGAGAGGCTCTTGCTAGATGGTTGGATCAAGGGTTAGATTCAGAAGGCAGTACTCCTTGACACGGCACGTATTGTCAGGAGGTTCCTCACTCTGCAGCCCTGACCACCGGTAGCTTGGGCCATGCCCCGCTGCCGGCGGCACTCAAGGTTTCGGTTTTTTTATAGTATTTTTGTAATTTATTTCCATAGGAATATTGTAAAAAAACTTAAATCTAAATGTAATAAATGGATGGAATACTAACACACACGGAGAGCATAAATAATAATAACTGGCTATACTACAGCATGTTTCGTTTGAAATGAAATGAAATCGATTTTCGCGTTATTTCGACGCCGAATTTCATTTCAAGCGGCTAGCTAACATTAAAAGGTTAATCGGTCACATAAAACACGGCACAATAAAGAACGTTACCATTCATGAGGCATACCGAGTCAGACATCTCGCGTTATTATACTCGTAAAGTTCGCCCTTTCCTTGCATAATGACATGACGAATTGCGTTCGCGATATTTTTGCTTCTTTATACGACGAGGTCATTATGGGCCAGTTACTGTGCCAGAGGGTGAAACAGCAGGCTTGAATGGAAACACACACACATGTTTAAAAATTAAAAACAATACAATGTCACGCGACGATTCCTGCGAACTTTTGTTGCGATGAAAACATTGTTCTACGAAACTTGTTCCCGCTAAATACTGAGCAGTTTTTACTGAGTGAAAAATTTAAAACAAATTCAGTCGTGGAGATAATGGAGAGCGCGAGTTCCGGGTAATAGGGGACGTGTGGCTGGCAACCTCGCTGGGTGAAAAAGTGCAAAAGTTGTGGTCGCGCTTCGCCGTATAAATTGAGCGGCGAACATAAACATATTTGGCTTACATGCGATATATCATGTGCTTTTACGAAATTTTTGGTAGACACCTATTGGGGCTTTTTGTTTATAATTGTGGCTATGTGTAAGAACATATTTGAGACAATCTCATGATGTATATAGGTTTCATTGCATCATCATCATCATCAGCAGCCTGAAGACGTCCACTGCTGAACGCAGGCCTCCCCCGCAGAGCGCCACTTTGAGCAGCTGCTCACCTCCTGCCTCCATCGGCTCACCTCCTGCATCCATCGGCTCCCCCTGGTTTTAACCATCGGTTTTTTATCGTCGGTCTACTTATAAGGGACCAGCCTACACTGCGCCTTCCGGTTAGTAATCACCACCTGAGAACCTTTCTTCCCCTCAATTGTCAGTTCTACGAGCGATGTGGCCTGCCCATTGCCATTTCAGCTTGCTAATTCTAAGAACTATATAGGTCCCTTTAGTTCTCCTGCGGATTTTCTCATTTCATAGGTATAGTATAGGTAGGTATTATCTTAAGTAAATTCATAAATAATTACTGCATGCCTATACGGCAGAATATTTTGTAACAGCTTTTTTTGCCCATAGGCACTGAAATTTAAAGTAGTAGTAGTAAGTTTCATACAAAACAGTCTTCTCATTTCAACTTTTACTTCCATCCAATTCCAATTCATAATTCTTCTTAAAACTTAAATGCAAGTTAAAAACTTAAAATAGTAGTGAGCACTTTTCTCCGATTTGTTGTGAAGTTTAAAATTCTTTCATAACTTCCGTTTGAGTAGTATTTTGTACCTCGCGCTAAGTGATCGGTTCCTTAATTACTTATATACCGATAATTTAGCTGCCCTAACTTACAGTGTGACATGTAAGTGTTACAGTGTATCTTAGTAATCTGCAGAATTAATTTTAAAGTGTATAAAGAAGTTTGTAGTAATATGAAAAATGAAGTAAGGTATATATTCTTCTAGTGAATGAGATACCTAAAAAATTGAAAACTATTTTTGTGAATCAATGATCAAAATGGTGATCGTTTCCTAGCTTATCGAATAGGCGAAACGACATTATTACACGATCCTGAGACAAGAATGAAGTGTTTCTTTAATAATTTCATAAAAATAAACGAGCAAATCTCCTCGTCGTCGGAGTGGGAGAGCAGTTCGTGCTTGGAATAAATTTCGTCAAAGGGATCGTTTTCAATTTCATGGCTCAATCTTCGGGATCTCAGCGAGAATATGTAAAGGGGCATTTGTCGGTGTCAACACAGTGTAATGAGCCCCTGAACATTAACTACGTGCTTGCGGATTGCTTTATCTCTCCTTATTATCGGACCGATTAGAGACTGTTTATGGAAGCAATTCATAGGAGGCACACCTGAGTACATTTTATCGCTTATCTGATGTTGGAATCAATGGATTTTTAAGTTAAATGATAACGTTATATTATAGTAGCTGGCGTTGTGTAATCCAGATGATAAAATGGCTGCGTAGAGCTATAGTTACTGAAATAATAAATAAAAAATATCGTGAATTATCAATAAACTAATTCCATTTAGATTTAATTGGATATTATAACTAAAGCAGGTGGTAGCCGGAGAAACGTAGATTAAAGGAATACCAGCTCACTTTGCCTACTTACCTCAGTGAAGTCGACAACTAGGGTAACTTAATAAACTGAGCAAAATTTTGTCGCTGGTTACGGCTTAACTCTATCACAAAGAACATTTTGAATTCTTAATTAACGCCCGGAGCTAAATGCAACGGGAATCGTTTCTTAAAATTCTTAGAAAGGCCTTCAGAGAAAAAGCTCTTACCAACACATAACGCAAGTACTTCATTAAAAGCGCTTTATGAACCGCCCGCGGATTTAAAAGGGTTTTAAACTCTTAAATGCCTTAGATCTTAAACGACATGCATTTGAGTTTGAAATAAACTAGGAAAATACCTGTGTTATTGTAGGTATGTAACTCAAATATTGTCTTGTGAGAGGATTGGTCATGTGATTACTATAATATATGGTGTTCCTCAAAAACCCTTCAAGAAAACATACGCACGCTTCTACATCACTATATCACTAAGTATTAAAGTCCACGCTACGGAGCTACGGAGGTAGTTATTCTCCCCTCGTATGTCAACTTTCCCATATTGTTTGAATATAAACAATAGTGTTGTCAACATCCTTCTCTCAATTAAACAGGAATGGTAAAATGATTACGTCGTTGATATGAAACAATAACGAGTTGTGGGAATAGCCCTCCGCGTCGCAGCTGACCCTCGGTTCGCCATGAGTGACGTCCCTGGTTGCCACCCTCGCCTTCTGCGAAAAGATCAAATCATATGTTATTCTGTTTTTGTTTACGCAATCTGTGCTATAACTTACTATTATTTGCCTTCGATTTTGTGGAAAAAAAGTAATTTTGCATTGATTTACTAAAACATTTAAACCCAGACTATATGACCCTACCCCATAATAAATACCATTAGTCTAACTTGTGGATGTAATGATAAATAATTTTATTTTAGATGAATCTTGAACGGCACACGTCTGTTTTGAGTTCATATAAGTTGGAATGCGCGAGCCAATCTCCTTTGCCTTTGACATTGAAGTTTCCGCTATTGTGAATTGTTTCAGCGGAACATTCCGCCATTGGAGCAGTAATAACGTTTGTTCAAGAAATTCAAACGTGAAACTATTGCGGGTGGCACTCGTATGAGCATTCTATAATACAGGTATAAGTAGTAGTAGAATCTTATTAGTCACTTGCTGCAGATTAACTGTTTTCTATGAAGTAAAGTTAGTACTTTTTACTTTGTTTTTAGTTACATATAGTTTATTGGCCGATATAAATTGCCGCAATATTTTTTACATTTACTTTACATATTGAAAATATTTACGCTTCGAACGCAATATCTGAAAATCCAACTCTTTAAAGTTGCTGCTGGTTATACCAGCTGGACTATATTTCGCCCCACCACGGTGGTAGACTGCTCACAGGGGGTTTTTTAGTGGGTTCGAGTCCCACGAACCTACCTCCTGCCTCCACCTCCGTATTGGTAGAGAAATGCCTGGCCTATTTCCTCGACTACCAAAAAAAGCAGGACTATATTAGTCCATCCGTAGACTAATACAGGCTAATCATGATGATGATTATGCTATGAATGCAATGAACCACAATGAACAATGAACATCCCCCCCTCCTTATCCCTGAAAAACGTCAAATAACTGAAAAGCAGCTAGGTCATACATAACATACATTCCAGTGACCTAGTTTGAACGTTTATCTCTGCCATGACCACACAAGTACCGGTTCCGTAGGTTTTGAGGAGCAGTCACAATGAGTAGAAAGACCCCTTGTTGATGAAGCCGTGTTCGACACAGTGCGGGGGAGAGGTGAGATTGCGACCCTTCTGATTACACAATGTTGGCTTTCATCCCTTGTGCAAGTCGCGCTCCGGAAATCTTTTGTGATTCGACTTCGGTTATTGTGGCGTGGCATACTAATATACCGACGGTGTCGCCGACGCTGAAATATGTGACGAGTGGAAAACACACAAACCACCTTTAATCAGCATCCTACAATAACACATGTTTATCTACCTCCGCCGGCGTACGCGTACTTGGAATTAATGTAAAGAAGACAGAGGTTCATACCTCTGCCTTCTCGAGCCTGCTGCGATTTACTTACTTATTTGGTTTGTACTGTTACGGCCAGGGAACCCTTATGGATAACTATGCTGTCCATATGTCTGTCAAGACCTCTTTTCTCAGGAACAGCTGTACTTATTAAACTGAAGGTGGTGCCAAAACCTAAGGTTAAATTTTTTAGGAAAAGAACCTTCTTGACACCTCTTGTGTAAGTGGTAGCGAGTTCACACTCTGGTAGCGAGTTTTATTGACTTATATCCTCTTAATATTTAAAGAGATGGTGCCTTAAGCCTCAACTTAAACTCAACTTATAGATACTGGAATAGTCCAGTAGCTATACCGAGTATAATCATATATACCTACCTATCTATCGCTAAATGCAAGTAGCTGCTATACATTTCGATCTTGTACACTTATGTTTAAAAGGAAAGATGGCAACGCTCTCACACCATAGTCTTGACTTAATTCCTTGATTATGGTATGAACTTGGACGAATCATGGTATTGCCTTAGCGGCGAAACAGATTTTGGCACAATTCTGTCACACATCATAGTCAACACTAACGTTGCATTTCGCTTAACCCAGTGTAAATATTCTAAGGCTTACCTACACACAACTGTGGCCGCCGTATTGCAATCTTTTTGTGAATTAGTCATGTCAGATGTTTTCAGGTAGCGTAAACATCCAGTCTTAGCTGGCATTTGTTTATACTAATGAGACGACGAGGATGACAACTAATCTTTGATGGCCACTGGCTGATACATTAGCACATCTATAAACGTAGAGCACTGAGAGAAATTACGCGGGCCAGTACGAGTGTAATTTTGTTCCCTGCTGTGAACATAGAACATATAAAATACATATGTAGAACATAGGAAAATTTAATGATATGGCACAATGTTTAACAAATACATTCAACAATTTTTAACCTTATTATCAGTATGTGGTTCACTCGATGATAAATTTATTTGCGTTTCTTATGGTGTGATAATGGGTAACCTTTAAGGGGCAAGGTTTGCGGACTCCATACGATATGGGAAAAAAACATACTGATAAATATTTATGTAATAAAATATTATCTTTGTAAAACAAAGATACAATATAGGTATGTGATATGTGTATGTAACAAATCCACGTGATGTGTTGTTTATGCCACACTGAACTTATTGTGGTTAGGTATTTTATTTGGCTGATATTTTATCTGGGTACCAAACTGACAACAAATAATATTAGTAGGTGTTTACCTCGACGTTTCGACCAAGTTCTTTGGCCGTGGTCAACAGTATAATATTAGACACGTCTACTACAAGCACACGTGTAAATGCTATTATAATTATTTCGTGCTTTATGGGAAACATCATCGTAGTCAGCTCACTCCAGGTCACCGCTGGACATAATAGGCCTATTAGGGATGTGAAAATAGTTTTTATTAATCCAATTAAATGTCTTACTAGGTGATAGGACTTTTCTGTAAAGTTCATCTAGGTAGGTACCACCGCTTTGCCACTTATTCTGCCGCCAAGCAGTAGTGTGCAAGCACTACTGTGTTCCGGTTTGAAGGGCACTGTAGCAAATGAGACTTTATGAACTGATCTTCCAGTCTAGTGATCTTCTAACTATACTGTGTGAAGTCTCAGCATGACGTGCGCAGTGCAGTGTCACGCAAAACTGTATTCGTTTAGAGTTCCGAGTGATACTGCAATCTGTTATGGGCAGCCGTGACGCTTAACATCAGGTGAACGACTAGCTCGTCACGTCATTCTTTTACATTAAAAAACGTACGTAATCAATGATTAAACGAACTCACGAAGAGGATTTTGATCACAATTATTATTAGGTATGTGAGCGGGTTGATTCACGTGGCGGGCGGGTTGGTTCGTTATAATGTGTAATATTTTTTCATTGTTATTTACGATAACACAAACGAAATACAAGTGCGCCACGTCATTAATTAAAAAAGTTACCAACGGTCACGAAAGACTATGGCAAAAATGAATTGATTTTTAATAGATTTCCATGTTTACATTTTTGTACTACTATTTCACATTTTCCGATCACGGTAAGGGTTTATAAAAAAATAAAAGTTTAAGACATAGACTTAGCATCTGTAACTGGGCTAAACTGTTGTTACACATTATCACTGCACATTTTCAATTTTCTACTTAAACTAGGATAAACTATCGTAACATACGATATCGCCAACACTTAATTCCCGAGAGAGGCCAGCCTCTAGGCGGCACTCGGTAATGCATCGTGCTAATCCGTAGACCCATCTCGTACTTACAGTGCGGCCAAGAACCAAATTACATTTGTGCCGCCCGTCGCCTTCATGATCTATTGGACCCTATACGCGTTTATACGTACGTATCACGCTACGATGTTTGATATGCTTGCCCCAAGCTTACTCTTTAGAGTTACCTACCATGGAACTATGCCTACACTAAGTATTATATTATCTATGCTAATACATAGATTAGAACAAGAAGAATATAATTACTAAGTTTTTTTAGATTACAACATATAATTCAAAACAGTAATACGAGCAATTAATTATAAGTAATTCATGTGATAAGAAATATGATGTATTAGATTTCAGTTCTCTAATTAGTTAATCTTATTTCTTAACGCTAAAATAATGAAAATAAATTGTTCTTGTTTGAAGGAATATTATGTTATTCAAGCGGTAAGCATATACCCACTACAATAATGTGCTGTACATGCCATCATACTTACAGTAGGTATTCCTTTTTTAGAATAAACTAGAGGTAGTCCTCAGTTTCACCCGTGTTTATTCACATAATCCCTAATATTACAATTCACCTCAATAGGGGTACAATTTTCAAAAACCCTTTCTCAGCACACGCTTATGCTATAAAAAGTTTAGATAGGTACCCTTCAAATATCAAATCTCTGAATTCAGTGATCCAAAATACTTTACTTCTACGTCCAGTAATAAAATTCATAATCGAATAGTCTCCACCATTTATGGCATTAGCTTCCGAAAACCTCCTCAATAATATTAAAGAAACGCTCAGGATCTGTAATCCGAGACAAACTTACATGCTCGGGTAAAGGATTTAAGTCAGTATGTCAGAAGCTCTCCGGGCGTGTGTCTCTACTCTGATAAGAATACGTAAGAGCATAAAAATAAAAGTTCACATCGAACGAACAGGGAAAATGTCGCGGAATAATATTTGGGATTCCAGTTTTATTTGACTGCAGACCCTCTGCGAATGGAGACAGAGATTTCCCGAGATGGCCCTATCAAAAATTTATGGAGTAGCTACATAAAAGGACAACACTTAAGAACAGTTTCAATAAGTGTTCGGCTCCGCGCGGCCGTGTCTAACGACGTCACCCGCACCAATAGGCACAGCGGGCCCTTCTGTAATGTTCTATCTTCTTACCAACTAAGGTAATGAGAAGTTGTCATACAACTGTATGACAACTTATATCAATCGGAATCAATAAATAATGCATTATTTATTGATTCCGATTGATATAAAACCAGGCGACTACCGCAGCTTTACCTGCAACTTAGAGGTAGGTGCCTACTTATATACGCTTTTCCGCGGGAAGTGGACCTCTAAATTTTGCGCGCAGAAAACTATATAAACAACCCATATGTAAAAAAAACAAACAAACACACAAAAGAAACAATTTTCACTTTTATTAATAGTCAGATACTAATATAACGATACTTTTCATACAAAAAAAAAAATGGATTGAAAGCTGAAGCAGCTAAATTGCAGCTATATACTTACATACTTCCGAGGCTACAACCTATTGAAGCTAAGTATTAATTTCATATTATTTTCACACTCACATTTTCACTGTTATTATGGATTTCTTGAGTTTATATTGTAGGTACACTACACTAGTACTTAAGTAAATACCTATAGTTCCACTTGATCAAAACTTGTTTCGGTAATCTAACAGAACACGGTATTTGATGGTACCCTCTGTAGGTAGGCTATAATGACCCACGTGGCTTTGCTCACGCCGATCATGATGATGATGATGATGATGATGATGACGAAGATAGTGAGAATGATGATGATTATGAAAATGATCAAAGAGTGTGCCTTAATGTGAGTTAGTATGAGAGTATGGGTTTTTAATAAAACAATTATAGGTATACTGCGATCATTGATTTTTAGCCCTTTTAGATATTTATAGGTAAGTACTAAGTACATACCACTATGATCTTACATTTGGCTTATTATTTATAGTCAGAAATACCTACCTATGTATTTATGTCATATTGGTGGCATCATATTGATACGTTTTCGTCATAAGTAAAAAAAAACTTATAGCGTATACGTCCAACCATTTACAGAACACAGCCTTACTTAAAAGCCAATTTAAGCTACTTTTTTAAATAATGTATAACTAGGATACTCATAGTTACATTATTTGATACTCACTATGGTTGAAATATTGTTATTTATTGAAAGCATCCACGTTACGACGGATTTATCGACTGAAGGAAAGCAGCTTACAATAATACCTACTACGGTGGCTTACAAGAATCTAGAACAGTAAGCTTGCTTTGGAAAGAAAGCGGAATTTATGAATTTTGTCAGTGTTTGAAGCGAAACCACTTCGATATCAATACGGTTTGACCGAGCGCGGGCGAGCAACTCGTATAAATGCAAATGAGCCGATTATACTCTTGGCTTGATTAATTTAAAACATTTACCACTTCCCTTTCAGCTCTTAAACAAAATCTCTTGTGTTAGTGTAGTGAGATAAGTTGCGTTCCAACTATAAAACGTTTCGCATCGAAACGCGTACAATCACTATTCGTACTCGGATTTAATATTTAACGTTTCATATAAACTGCTTTCGTTTGACGCCTTTGTCACTTCGTTCTAATATTTATCGTTCCCGTAAGAAAGAAATTCCATAAGCAAATGCTCAAATAGTTCGATGTTTGAATTTCCCCTGTGTAAATGTTATTACAGTGTGTTGCAGGGTTGCAGGTGAAACACGCCGCAATAACAGTCGGGCTCGACGAAGTGGGATTGACAATCGTGTCGATTCCGTTCGGTTGTGCAAAATCCTAATTTGAGAGGCGTAAAATATTGCTGTCCTTTTTATATAGGTCGAAATGAAAAGGACCGCTATAGTTTTATAACAACTGTCAAATTAGGTGGAATTTGTACAGCAATCGAGGTCATCGAAAGGAATCGTCGCTCGCGGCGGCAGCGTAGCGGGATCACGTTGCATCGCGGTCTGTAGTCGCGCTGCCGATGCTGCTGGTGGGGTATCTTTACAACGCCACCGCCCGCCGCTGATTTGCATGCCAACAGCGAATATGAATGCTGTCGCAATGAATAAAATATGGGTTTGTAAAATTATGCACTGTTATTACTTTATGATCAAGTAGTCTGCATGGAAGTGACTATGTGACACAGAGTTAACCAAATGCCTCTCTTCGTTCTAAATCAAAATCAAACTTAATAATTTATTGCAAATAGACTATAATTTCTAGCACTTTTAAAAAATTAGAATACTACAACAGTACTAAACACACACACAAAAACACTTATTTAACACAAACCAAGCCAGCAAGCTTATTTAACTTTTTTGTGAATACTAAAAACACCTATTTTAAATTAATGTTCCACGCAAATAAAATAAATAAAAAGTGCAAAATATAGCAACCTTATAATAACTGTTGTGTTGAAGAAAAAAGAAGTGAATTTATATTACTATTTTTTTTAATAAACAAATTGGCCCGCATTTGACCGCAATCTCACGTGATGGAAAGTGACGACGCGGTCTACGATGGTACATGCTTGCCTAGAAGATACCAATTCACTCGCTACTTGAAGAGCTCTAGATTATACTTATCGGGAAACAAAGACGCTGTTAAAGTATTCCATTCCTTCGCTGCTCGGACTATAAATGTCGAGTCAAACCACTTTGTGCGAATCGAAGGAATATCAACCATAAATGGATGGCGTGTAGCTGTACGGCTTGTCGTCCCAAGTTGAAATGAATATGGTGGAATTAGATTGGTAGCTTTGCACTGCACACTCACCGAAATGTAACCTGTAGGTAGAACACTGATAGGCTGGCAACTTTACGACAGTGCTCTTAACTCTGGAGCCTAGTCCTCACCATTGTATCGTCACCTATGAGCTTTTATGCTACCATGCAAGCAATCGGGCACTACACAGAAAACTCGCTGATCCGGAACTTCGTTCTATCTATACTCAAACATAATGAGCAAACTGCCTATAGTTAATAAGTTACATATTGCATAAACTTACTAAATAAACATATAATATACTTTGGTAAATCAATAATATCTAACTGTAACTATTCATAATCAGCTGGACATCCACTGCTGAGCATAGGTAGAAAGAAAGAATAGAATAGAAATCATTTATTCAACACCGGTTAATCACATTGATAGATCTGACCCATAAAGCTATCCAACTTGTCTCTTGACTCCATCGGCTCCCCGCGGTTTTGATCAGGAAGTCGGTCCATCTAGTGAAAAAGAGGTACCTAACTATTAAGTAGTCATCATCATCAACAGCATGAAGACGTCCACTGCTGAACATAGGCCTCCTCCACAGAGCGCCACTTTGAGTGGCTGCTCACCTCCTGCATCCATCGACTCCTCACGGTTTTCACCAGATCGCCGGTCGACCTAGTGGGGCGCTGGCCTACGCTGCGTCTTCCGGTTCGTGGTCGCCCCTTGAGAACCTTTCTTCCCCATAAGTACCTAAGTATAAGTAGTAACTAAGAATAAATTATCCAACTCGTAATACTTATTTGACGATTTATAAATTACGATCTAAGCGAGCACGGCAGCCGTCAAACACTTCATAAACTTGTTATGATGGGAACGGTAAATAAGATTGGCATCGCGTTTATCTCCGTCAGGGTGTCACCTGTGCCGTCCTCTAATTTTTTCCTAAACAGAAACTTTCTTAAGTAAGAATGATTGAAATTTGAAATATTTAAGCTAAATATTATTATAGTATGATTGACAGAAGCGATTTTATATAGGCAATATTAAATTTCGGATATAATAAAATGTTTATCGGAAGTTTATAATCATTAACAATGTGATAAAATGTTTGCGTGAGTCCAATCTACCAGTATCAGAATAATTATAATATATTAAAAAATATTTATGTACCTACTTTTGATAATCTATATCTATAAAAAATTCTTATAATATATCTGTAACTTTCCCAGAAGGCAACACTTTCATTATTCAGTTATTCGTAGTGATGCTATATACAAAATGTGGAAAAATATCGCTTGCAGATATACATATTAATAAACTTATCTGTGTAATAAACTAATAAAAACCGGCCAAGTGCGAGTCGACGCACGAAGGGTTCCATACCATTATCTATCCCTGCCATCTAGTGTTGAGTAGCAGTACTATTTAAAGCAGCGCCATCTATGACTCATCTGGTAAACGAGCAAAAAAAACACGTTAGTTGTATGGAAGCCCCCTTACGAATTTATTTTATTCTGTTTTTTAGTATTTGTTGTTATAGCGGCAACAGAAATACCTACATCATCTGTAAAAATTTCAAATGTCTAACTATTACGGTTCATGAAATACAGCCTGGTGACAGACGGAGAGACAGACAGCGGAGCCTTAGTAATAGTGTGCATTTTACCCTTTGGGTACGGAACCCTAAAAATTACCTAAAATGTTGAACTTTTTTCTCTTTAAATATCTCTACTTCATGATTCATCATATTTAAGTTCTTACATAAAAATTAAGAAAACTGAATTCTTAGTCAAATTTTGCCAAGTAAAAGCCCGCCATCTAGCGTCTAAGCAGCGATCTGTGTATCTGGGTTGAGCATCACGCCGAAACTACTGAATGAATTTCAATGAAACTTGGCATGATTTGAGCTCACATTACGCGGTAGGATACTTTTAATCCTAAAATTTAGCACGATTCCAAATTAAATTTTCCAAGTAAAACCTTCCGACGCCATCTAGTGACGCATAGCTAAATGGTTGAGTTTGAGTTTGTAGCGTGAGTTCCGCTACTCAACGCTAGATGGCTTCGGTCAGAAATTGTACTCTCGGATTTCTTTGAAATATATTTTCTTTATACATATTATTTGCGTCTCGCCACTCACATTACATGTAAAGTGCAATAATAGGTAAGCACTAATTGAATAGAAATAAACTTTTGAGTAAAAAATTGCCAAGTCGCACGGAGTTTGGAAGTCCTCATCCTGCCGATGGGATGGCAATATAAGGGAGGCAGGCGAAGTCTGCCTTCCTTCGCCGGTCCATTCATCCTTTTCCCCTATATTTTTCCCTTTTGCTTCCCTCTCCCCATAAACAGGGTTAGGACGTACAACTAATTAACCCGTGCGAAGCTTGGGCGGGTCAGCTAGTATCAAATATGTATAATACTCTTGTTGTTTCTAATTAAATGAACAAATAATCTACGTAAGTTATTACACAATGACATATTAATCTATAATTTTTTACTTATCACTTGTTGTTAGTCTTATAATATTGTGATATTGTCCGATAAGGATAATACCACAATAATCTATACATATAATAAAACTGTAGCGATAAAAAAGTCTGTAATTGGCTTAAAATTAGCCACTGATCACGTTAAGCCACTTTTTAAATACTTTGTCTGTTTGTTTGTTTGTTTGTTTGTTATGACTGAACTCCTAAAATACTGAATGGATTTTCATGCGGTTTTCATTAATATGCTTAGAAATAACCAGCGCTTAAAATAGGATATATTAAAATTGATATATCGTTAATTTTTTTTGATGACAATTATTAAGATTTCATTACGAAACGAATCGGAGTTTTAAACAACATGGCCGATTAGTGTTATTTTTGGCTACTTACGGCATATAAGTTACGACATGTCACAGATTAGAAAAAAAAACAATCGACTACTTTTTTTTTTATTTTGGCTACTGTTTCCGCCAAATGCGGCACAACTTTGCCACTAACCATGAAGGTATAGTCACTCATAAAAAGGGGGGAGATTACTAATGTTTTGGATAACTACACTCTGTGCCACATGTTTATCTGGAGGCACAGATTAAAGAAAAAAGTCTCTGTGAAGAATGTATACGACCAAAGAGTATTATTACTAGATACCGGTACTCTAAGGCGTGATTTTTCAATCATCAGATAAAAGTTGTTTATTAGGTAAAACAAAACACTAAAAATAAAAAGCGAATTTTTTAAGCGGAATACTGAAAATTTAAATGTTTTTGTTTTAGCTGGTTTATAATTTATTAGTCCCGAATAACCGTTATCCAGCCATTGAAAAATCAGCAATAAGAGAATCAAAACAATTTCTTGGTTTCCTATTTATGTTAGGTTACAAAAAGCAACAAATAGATAAAAAAAATAAAATAAAATAAAAGCAACAAGTAGATGTTTTTTATTGTAGCATTAGACGACATTTGTATTTAGCCAATGATAAGAACCATTGATGATTCACCGTATGGTCCCGGTTTGCGAGTAGGACCACCCCATCTCCTCCCGTGGGTGCAGCTGAAGGAATATTCAGAGAATGGGCAGCAGCATTCTCCTTGGTACATTAGAACATTCTGCGATCACCGAGCTGCCCGCCAAGCGTGGTGGATATGGAAAATTCCCCCCTATGATAAACGTCTAAACTGTCGTTTTACGGGGAGGCCTGTGTTCAGCAGTGGACGTTTCCGGTTGTTGATGATGAATGATACGAAATATTTTATGAAAAATAATTTAAAAGGGTACTTAGAAATAGGTAAGTATAAATACATTATGGTAAGATACTCGAATTAACAACATGGCCGCGTTTTGGATTTCTTCTTCTTTCATGTAAATGAGTTTTTTAAGGTAAAATATTTAAGGTCTGTGGGCTTTTCAATGAACAAACTAAGTGGTGATATTCTCTTTGGAAGAACCACAGCTTAGAGCAAAAATGATGCAATGAGGATTATTATACTTCCACGGAGTAGGTACATATAGTCTGTACATCCGTGCTTAAATCTTCTTAACCTGCGTTCGGATAGCCCACTGGTGGCAAAATTAACAGTTAAAAACGATCACATGCACCGTTCGTTTTGAGTATGTGTGAGCAATAGTTGCGTTTTAACTGTTTTCGTTCACCGTTCGGATAGCTCAAAAACAGTCAAAAATGCCACCGTGAACTGCCATTTTTGACCCACCTGTGGAGGTGGGTTAAAAGCTGTGGTTAAAAGTGATCGTTTTCTGACATTAGAGATTGACGTAGAATTATTGTCGCGGTTATGTAAAATTACTGATTTTCATTGTGAAAATTGTAGTTATCGTAATGATATAGCACGGAGAAGTGAGAAGAAAGACGACAGACGTAAGTTTACGTGTGTTATGTAAAACTCCGCCAATTTGTTTTTGACATTTGAGATAACAAACCGCATTTGGTTATTTTGTGTTCGTTTTGGGTAGCGAGTAAAAATGGTAAAGTGGCATTATTGGCGAAATTCTCAAACCGAACGGTTTACAACAACGCTATTTTTCTATTTTTGCAAATGCCAAAAACGATACCTATCCCATTGCTTGGCTTATTTCAAAACTTTTACGGAACCCTAAAAATGAAACATTCTTTGCATAAGCGATTCTGATTTGAGCTTTGTACACATGTTATTTCCTCACTCCCACCACTATGTTGAAAGCGCAGTGAAATGAGACAACGTGGAAAATAGTGGACATATAAATGTCGACTCCTTTTACAGTGGCGCACTTAAGTAAGTATTTATAATTTCTATAATTAGTATTAACAAAATTAATTATGTACGCATCGTATAGGTAAATGCAATTTACACGCGTGCTAATACGTGCTCAGCTCCGAAAAGATTTAGTGGATTTGTTGTTTGTTATATAGAAAATGCATGAAAATGTATGAGCTATTATTAGAGTACCTAAACGTAGAAATAACACAATACAAGCGTGCGAAGCCGCGGGCAAAAGCTAGTACATAATAAAGTGCCTGTATTCTTTAAACTAACTACTACAACTCTAAAATATACTAATAAATGCTACTATAGCTATATACACTACCTACTACACAAAACATTTGGACTGTATACTAGCCAAAATTACCCATAGACAGTCCAAATGATCCAGCCCACTACCGGTAGGTGCCAACGTGCTGGCAGCATTGCTCCGTTGAATTGCAATGCTGATTTGTTGTGCCAAATAAAGGCCAAGGTCACGCGATGCATTGACCAGGCATTCTAATAAATTTTGGAAAACGCAGCTACATTACACCTTTATTTCGGTTTAGAGCTTCATTATAAATGATTAGATTTGTAATATTGTGATATTATCCCATAGGATATGGATGGTGCTCTGAAGTGCACTATTGCTAGCATCGGGGAAAACTTTGCGAAAAACCAAAGAAACCTATCAATGGACATTAAACAATGTTACAAGGCCAAATAAAAAAGTCACAAATGATACAAAACAGGGAAAGCACTCTAGTAGCAATGTAAGAACGACTCATATGAGATGAGAGATTACGTGAAATAATATTCTGCTTGTCGCTTTTGCTCCATTCTTGGGGGAAGTCGGATTATCACGCTCTCCGTGATTATGATTAAGCGGCAACACCAGGGAAAAAAGTGGCAAGAATAAAATTAAAATTACATTTTGTGCGTCCTCATTACACTTTTATATCTTCCGGAAAATGTTTCTGAAATATAAAATGGTATTCATGAGTTTATAGCAAAAGCTTAACAAACGCGAATAATTAGTGATTTTGTCATTTTGACTTTTACTATGTCTATATGTAGGAGTTTATTTGCGATACTCGAAAGCGAGTGTACTCGCTTTTTATATGAAATCAAGCGCAGCGCCCCACTATCAGCAACATATGCTAGGTAACCAAGCCCGCCCGGCGATGCTCTAAAGGTCAGTAGAGACCATAGACTTAGGATTTTTTGGCTAAGTAGAGACCAACAGCATAAGCCCGTTCAATAAAAATAAAATGATAATTTTTATCGCAGAAAATAAAGACTTCCCGCAGTATTACAGGTGATATATACCCCGTATCGTCATTTATAGTATTGGATATATTGATCGTTATGAAACAACGTATTCATATTCATATTCATATTCATTTATTCTGTTTCCACATGTGCATATTGATCTTACATTAGAAATAAGTCCTAATTATATTATAAGGTAACAACATGGACCCTGCTGGGCACTACAGATTGTATTACGTAAGTTGGTAGTAAAGTCTAGATGTTTTTATAATAATGGTAATATTTTTCTCGTTTAAGCAGAACAATCCATCGGGTATCTATTACGTAAACACTGGTTGCAGACAGGTACAGCAGCCAGGTGGCTTTTACAGCCGTATTTGTCATCCGACTACCTACAACGAAATGTTCCAATTTATCACAAGCACTGATATTTATCTGCTATTCATGGGCCATACGTACTATTTAACTTAATAAGTTAAGAGCCAATACAACGCCAAATTGCTTAAAACGGCTTAGCTTGAAGCAGTATCCTGTCAACAATATTGCAACAATGACTTTGAAATTAATATATGGTAAAGTTCAGCACTAATGCTACTGCAAATGTATAGTGAAAACACGAATTAATAAAATTTTCTCGATAGAAAAAAATTACAAAGTTACCTCCAAACCGTACAAATAAACAGCGATTATTCAATGAATACTTTAAATAAGATCATGAAACTTTGTGTAGTAGTTGAACTAAATATAATGGAGGGCTTATGTATAGAGGATTTTTAAAATACCCTTTATATTCAGTGTAATAATAAATTACCTAAACTATTGCGCGTTGGAACCAGTTTAACTTAGACCGCCCCTGCCGCTCGGCCCCTGGCTCATCCCCGCTTTGGCCTAGTACTATACATCTATTCTGTGGCTTTGACGTGAATTCGCGCTGGCCTTGCACAAGCCCTTAAGAGCACAGGTTGACTCTATAATATCTAATTGCAAAACTTTGAATTAGCGTGGTAAGTAGTTACAACAAACAGCTGATTCATAATTTGAATACGTTGTTTTGCTGCCTATTTGAATTTAAATGAAGAAGAAAAGTAAATGCTGTCAAGTATGAAAGCTCATAAGTACTTACCTATAGCATTTTACCTACATAGCTACCTAACCTTCATACACAAGTCATTTTCTCATCGAACAAATGTATCACCCCAAGATTTCCATTTTAGAGTTCCGTAGTACTACTATAATAAAGGAACCCTTAAAAGTTCGTCATGTCTGCCTGTCTCTCCATCTTAATACCTACCTACCTTATACTGGTGGTATAGTATCTTTACAGCCGTGTCAAAATTTTATGCGGAAATCAAGATAACTAATCCCTACTAATATATGAAACTGGAATGTGGTCTGTTTGTTTGTATGACTTTCATGCCAAAATAGCTTATTCTAATTGGGATGAAATTCTGCACACAGATTGCTTACGCTACCTAGATTAACATAGGATACTTTTTAACCCCGAAAATTTAGAGATCTATGCTGTGGGTTGACTGGTGAAACAACGTTGCGTCTTCTCTTAGCTCTAAAAAAATACTGTTTTACTGCTATTCTGAATGTCGCTCGACCCATCTATAACCGACCAAATTGAGCGTAACCTTGTATTTTGTTTTTGAATAAAAAAGTAAAGGAAGGTATCGCAGAAATAGTGAGTGAGGGTCGTGTTGTTCTTGAAAGTTTTTATACTGTGCTCGGGGAACATAACGAGCACCTGCGCCCTCATCTACATAATGTGGACAAGTCGTTGAACTCTCAGCTGGACACTTTCGGGAGAGCCGGCAGGACCCGCGAGGGGTGAGCTGAGTGTCTAACACCTTTGTACTGGCAGCCACAGGGCTATGTGATAACAATGGGCTTAGTTAGCCACTAGTTAGTAATACTGAAAAATGTAATATGTACCCTTTTGAAATAAATAAAATCTAAAAATAATCTCTTATTGATTGAAAAGATTTATTGAATTTATGTAAATCAATTTCTTGTGTCTCAAATAGAAGTGATATGGAAAATATTGAATAAGCAATTGTATTCTTACCATCATGCCAGTAGACATCCATCGCTTGAACTTAACGCAAAGACGTTAAACTAATGAAAAACAATTTTATTTTCTTAAATCATAACACCTCTAAATCTGCCAAGGGCTACCTACCATCACTGTTTTATTTTGTACTATATTCATTTGTACTTTAAACCACGTACTAGTGCAAGGTCGATCACAACGAGCTCAGTAGGTAAGACAGCAAGACAGACGTATTAATGAAATGAAGTGTATTACTTAAGAGCGCGTGCTGCGATAATAATAATGAGCTATTGCTTTGTAAAATTTACAAAATATAAACACCAACAAGAGCTTATAATCGCGTCTAGTTCGATAGACCCTAATCTTAAAATACCTGATACGCCAATACGACTAAATCTCTTCATTCTCTAATTATCATTGCCTTACTCCCAATAAGACTGAAATTGAACATTACTTTAATACGTTTCTATGCTATTATGCATATCTAGTATAGCATAGAAACGTATTCAAGTATGTTAAATTTCAGTCCAATTGGGAGTAAGGCAATGATAATTAGAGAATGAAGAGATTTACCTCACATATCATATGTGAGGTTTTATAAAAGAAATCTACGGACCTTTATGATCTGTCCAACTTGTTATGATGATTATAATTCTGATTTACAAATACGATAAATTAGGCAGCAATATCAACTTGTTGAGTGGTCGCAATTTAATTTTATGTGGGATACAATGTGAATAATGTAATGTGTGTAATGTATCGAATGTGGATTTTCAGATTCATTATTCGTATACATACCTATACTTAAATCTATTGAAATGAAACAACGGAATGACAGTTTGTAAAACAGCTAGCTATGAAAAATCCAACCAATTCTATTAGCCTGGATCGTTATAGATTTGCAAATAGAGCAGAACTGATACTATCTTAAATAAGATTGTAGGTACTTATAATATTATTGCTTTCATAAATCTTTACGCAAAATAATACATATATAGAAAATAAGCAAATAATACATGTCTCGGTGTCTGTGCGAATGTGAGATCGGATTAAAGGACAGTTCAACATGCGCTTGGGGACTGCATATAAAAGGCATCAGAGGACCCATAAAGATAATTTTACTCGGGACAAATGAAACGAATAAAATCCTTATAATATAAGTTTTGATGACTTTGGTGTAAGTACCAGTTTTATTTTTATTTTTTGCAAATTTATAAATAAATAAATAAATATGTCTGGACATTTCACACAACACCATCTAGCCCCAAACTAAGCATTGCTTGTACTTTGGGAACCAGATAACTGATACAATACTTAGATACTTTTTGTTTGTAAATACATAGATACATAGAATACAATATAACACCCAGACACAGAAAAAACATCGATGTTCATCACACAAATGTTTGTCCTGGGTGGGAATCGAACCCTCAACCTACAGTTCAGAAGGCAGAGCTACTAACAACAGAGCTACTAGCCTAATATAGTATCCACAGTACAAAAGAAACGTGTGCCTGTGCAGTGACACAATACATAGTCAGGTGCAGTAGCTTAGTTATCGTCCACCTTCAGGAGCAGACGCCTGTTTACCTACCTAAAATTACAGGACTAAAGGGAAAAGTTATTTTACAATGTGTTACTATAAAACGTTGCTATGTTAAAATAAAAAATCAAACCGTTCCAATATTTGCGCTTGATCGTCTTTGTTTACTGAGTCGTAACTAAAAAGTCTTCGCAGATAAATGTAACACTTGAATGTTTCTTTTATGTTACACGGAATATAACGCAAACAAATAAAAACGCGTATGTTTTGATGGCAAATTGAATCCCGTTGTCTTTTCAATAGCTGGATAACTGTTTTTGTAAGTTTTATAGGTATGAGAAATAAATGTGTTTATGAAACGTTTAAACGTAGCGTTTCTAAAAAGAAAACATGAATACTATTAACATGCTTTGGGTGGTCTCTAGGTTAGCATCCTAGCATATTAATACACGTAGAGTAACTTTTGAAATATACATAAAACTAGTGCATATATAAAGGTAAAAAAAAAATATAATAAAAATTCTACCTCATTGCGATTTCCACCAAAAACTATTGACATAAGAAACAACAAAACATGAAAAAAAGGTGTCGAAATAGTATTTCTACAGTATTTGGTACGAAGTATTTACCTTGCTATCTAAATACAGGACATTCACAAATCAGTTTGTATAAAAAACACAAGTGACTTCTTATAGTTTGTAAAGAAGTTCAATTGTTTTTTTTGCTTCCAAAAAAAAAGAAAAAAAAAAAAAAAAAAAAAAAGTGAAAAAAAAGTCCGAGAGAGCCACATTCATTGGCTTCCACGAAAATCGCAACAGAGGAGCCACAGGGGAAGTCTGCACTTGTAATTAGGTAGCAACCTAGAGTCCACACCGACCACCAACCACCACCCTAATTGAAACCGCAACGACGACGGTTTGTTTCAATCCAGTTTTTTTACTCCCACGTTAACGAGGGCCAAGTAAGCAACTTTTGCTTGCGTAAACACTGCGAGTCACGTGAAACACTTCTTGTAGCTAGTTTTACTTTTTTTAGACTTAAATCTACAGTCTTTTAACTTAAGAGAATATATAATACAAATATATTTGGAATACCACAATATTTCGGTGCCATCGATCCATGCCTCGGAAAGCACGTTAAGCCGTCAGTCCCAGTTGTCATAAAAACATCTATGGTAATCGCTATGGTATCGTTGGTATGATAGACGACTGATAGAATCTGACGCCTGATATAACCTTGTTACTGGTTCCTTATGGGTTGCGAGGTCAGATGGCAGTTGCTCGTGTAATTCTGGTAGCTCGCCGCTACAGGTTAGATTGGGAGCCGACCCCAATAACAAATGGCAAAAGGCAAAGAGGATAATGCTGACCAGAATAGTAAAACAATTTAATAATGTTATTTGAGTTTACTTATATATTTACTAGAACACAACATAAGTTTTGTGGAGAGTGCAATAGTAGTTTCACATTAGCTTTAACATACTAAAATAAATCAAACATATTTTGATCATTAAGCATAAGTATGAAAATACCTATAGATTTAAAAACGTACTTAAAAAACGCCAAATTAAAAACATTTCTGTCATTATTTTAGAACTTTGCCAATATATAGTATAAGTACTTAATTTGATTTCAATACATTACAATTAATTTAGCAGGTCGACTCATAGCCCGGAGGCGGCGGGTTCGATTCCCGTGACAGGACGATTTATGCATAGGAAATAAGCGAAAATACTTGTCTCTGTCTGAGTGTTGTGGGACCATGGGTCTCCCTCGTAGTTTCGGGGTACCTATACAGGGAATCCTAGTTAAGGATTAGGGTCCAGAATGTATCTATGTGATCGTTGGATGTAAAAAAATAAGTAAAAGTTACATACACATTACTCGTTTATAAGATCACATTTCTTTTCTATTTGTGGCACTATAAATTTCACTAATAAGTTTTAATTAAGTACATCAGTCGCACACTAGCCTATTTCGTATTTTTTAATGTCCATATCGTTCAACCATCATTTACCGAAAACAAATAATTCCTGGTTACAATATTTAATGACCTAATTTCAACAGTGCACCAAAATTGCTTAAAATCACTCCACCAAAAAAAGACATTTTAGGATATCCGAAATGGTTGAGTATACGGCCTCCTTGTCCATCAGGTACAACTTAGTAATCTGTGACGTTTGAAAAACATTTCTCCTGGGCAACCTCCATGACTTGGAGTTTTGGCGGGAACGTGAAAAAGTTCACGTCGTTGCATTGTATTATTTCACAAAACTTATGCTTTTTCTGGTGTTAATGTTTAAAATTAGTGGCATTTTATGCGTTAAGTGCTGAATTACGAGTATAAGTGTTGGCAAGTGATATAATGTAGTGAAACGTGGTTTTTCGTGTTGCTTCCAAAATTCCATAGAAGCCTCTAGTAAAGTTGTCACTACTTTACTAGCACATGACTTAGACTGGATTATGACTATCTGACTTAGACTGGACTATGACTACCCTGACTGACTGTGACTAATGACTTTACATGAAATATTTCATAATACGATGAAAAACTACAATACTTGACACTGGCTAAATACACTATGTGTGGAGCCAAAATATATGAAAAAAAAAAAAAAAAAAACCTCCATGACCGTCTTCTGTACCGACATCATCAATCACAGACCACGTTTGGTCTACGACTATAGATGACGGAAATGATAATGTTATCCCCCCTGTTGACATGGGCCACTTCTTGTCTACTTTCCTACGTCAAGTATTGAGCTACATGAATAGATGTTGTGGATGAACATACATGTATTATTTTAATGCTTATCTCTGGTGCTGTTGGTGAAAAGCTTGGTCTTTAGAACAGTATACTCTTATGCCATCGTGTTGCTTTAATTGATGATCACAAGTATAGGAAACCCATTCATCACCGACATAGCTCCGTGTCGTCATCAGACGCGGCGCAAAGCGCTTCCGGTGCCGCCAGAAATAGTTTGCCAGACGCACATGCGCACAGCTGGTAAACTCTTTTGTTTCTCGTGTTTTTTTGAGGTTTATCTATGGTCGGCACCTCTTTTAATCTGCTGATGATGATGTTCGATGCATCGATTTTGATCTGAAATATGTAATATTTTACGGAAATTACTAACAACTTGGCAAGAATCAGATCTATACCGACAACATACTACTTCTCTCCCTGATTTCTCAGAGAATACTAGTGACAGTATTTAAATCAAAATTAGAACAAATAAAGTTACTTATACGATAAAGACAAAAGTGTTTACTACCCATTTAACCCGCAGAGCCTGAAAACGAAAGTTTTCAATCAGTGTGTGTTGCCAGTGATGACTTATGGAACTGAGACATGGTCTCTTACTGTTGGCCTCATTAGTAAGCTCAAAGTCGCGCAGCGAGCTATGCTCGGTGTTTCCCTGTGAGATGAGCTCCGGAACGAGGAGATCCGCAGGAGAACTAAAGTGACCGATATAGCTCTTAGAACTAGCAAGTTGAAATGGCAATGGGCAGGCCACATCGCTCGTAGAATTGACAACCGATGGGGAAGAAAGGTTCTCGAGTGGCGACCACGAACCGGAAGACGCAGCGTAGGCCGGCCCCCCACTCGGTGGACCGACGATCTGGTGAAAGCCGCGGGGAGCCGATGGATTCAGGAGGCGAGCAGCCGCTCAAGGTGGCGCGCTCTGGGGGAGGTCTATGTTCAGCAGTGGACGTCTTCAGCCTGTTGATGATGATGATGATGACCCATTTCTTGATGTGCCTGAGTCCATCAGATGAATATCGCTTTCGCCTTTACACCGGAAGGTAGAACCACACCGGCTCCTTAGTATGAGTTAAGTATTAATATTTTCAATAACACTGACTATTTTTGAGTTAAATTTGTATCAAGAAGCGGATACTTACAGCACCCACAGTCGAGTCCAGCTTAATGTTGCCGTGACTCGATACATCTATGCTTCCCGCTCTGCTCTCAAATAATATTGACTGCGGAGCTCTCAGCTCTAGCTTCCTTGTAAGGGACTCTAATCTGAAAAACACATGTGAAAATTGCATGACTGTGTTCATTCCACTTCATTTTAACTAAGGGAAGTTATGGCCATATACCTTAATATTCTAGGTCTGTTAATTGGAAATTGACTGTAATAGGCTTATGCCGTGCTATTTTTTTATTGCACAAATTAACAATATTCCTCCAAAAATAAACAGTCGTGAAAACAAAAATAAATATCTCAAAATTACAAAGTTACAAGCATTTTAAAATACAGGAATAGTAAGAGACAGTTCCAACGTGCAGTGCTGTCAATCCTTGCTCCTTCATAGTACCTCATTACTAAGATGTGGTAGCTTTACATACAATCTCTTTGGCATGTGACGTCACGTGCGTTTTCATAGTAACTGTGGGGAAGCTCTGTTTTGCGAGAAAGGGACAGGCAATGCCCCCTCCAGAAACTTTAAAAGCTTATTACTCCGTGATTTATTTACCGATTTCACTAATTTTTTCAATTATTGCATTCATTTTTAACCTAATTTATGAAAATAATATTAACTTGTTAATTTTTAATAGCACGGCACTAGCCTATTGTGATACGCACAGGTGATAAGTAATGCTGTTATATTTATACATACTAATGAAGTGTTTGGTGACATTTTTTTTTTGATTCCTAATTTGAAAATTTTCATAAAAAAATATCTGTTTCCATCTGTTGCAATCAATTTCCGTAATCGCCTAGCAGGTGAACATTAGAAAATGATATGGTTTCTTACCGATGTCTTCCTTCACTGAAGCTCATTACCGGATATAACAAAAAAATATGTAATTCCTACCTACTACTGAAAAAGACACCTGAAAACCTGCTTAAAAATGAGAATACTTACTAATAAAATTATTTTCACTCGCAAAGATTACGATAATGGACGAGGCTAGAACTTGCAACCTTTTCTGTGCGGCTGATGTACCTATTTGTTATACCTAATATTGCACTGACGACACTAACTAGTTAAAAAAAAAATGACTTACTGTAGATCTGAACCAGGTGGAGCGCTCACAAACGGCACTTGCAGTGCGCTTTGCACAGTCAGGCCTCCAGCGCCATCTACTGCAAATGTATCGGCAAACACCCGGACCTCATCTCGAGATGCGTGGAACACACTGCCACCACGAGCGTCACGCACGTCGAACATTCGACCACTGAACTCTATGTTGTCACGTTCTGAAAATTCAGACATATGCAATAAATAAAATGTAAAGTCAACACAATCTCAATTTTAGACATAGCACACCTTGTAAGTTTAAAATAAATCTTTTATTCCTGTTAAAAAACTAAGTTTGATAACTGGTTATCTAGTGGGAAAAAAATCTTGTTTATTACTGGTTATGAACCAGGAATATATTTTCCCATTAGAAAACCACGCTTGATAACTGATTATCTAGTTAAAAAAAAACCTGTTTTATTACCAGTTATGAATAAGGAAGATATTTCTCCCATTAGAATACCAAGTTAGATACATCTCCCTCATATTTTTTTAAATGAAAATGTTAGAGGAGATTGTATTGTGAAGTATATAATTTCATACTTACTCATAAAAAACTTAGAATGCTCCTCCTGGTTGGGGTCGGCGACCAGAATTGTGAAGTTCCGGTGAGAATGTATTGTGATAGGTTGACTCATTTGAGACATTATGGTAGATGCTACTAAATTGTCTAAAACCCAGGCTTGGCCCTCCAGCTGGATTCCACCTTTAACTATTTTGATGGGGCCGATTCCGTTCTGCAATATTAAAATGAAAATTTGGAGACATATCAATTTCAATATTAATTTTCAAATGTATAGGTAAAACATGACTTACCATATTTAGTCGCAATGCACTTATTATCCACAATGTCAAAGCAATATTTAAAAACACTAACAGCATTAGACATACTAAAATTCCATATAGTGCATTTCTCCTCCAACCTCTAGTGAAAATTTTTGGTAGACATGATTTATCAAGAGGTTCATCTGTGGAAACGGCAGCTGCTGGCGGCTCGCCAGTAGGAGTGCATCCCCAACCTCGGATCGCTCCCGTACTGCCCTTCAAACTCATCTCCCGTGTGTCTCGAGCAGATTATTGGACACCACAATTCTGTAACAAGGATTACATCCGATCTCAATTAGATGATAATAAATGCATACATTATATAGATGAATTCAGTATGTAACATTAATATAGCTCGCAGTTATTTTAAATTGCCTTGAAATAGAGCATAGAGTTGGTTTCTTATTTGCATACTAAAATATACTGGTTCGAAATGTAGTAGTGAAGATACGAGTAGGTACCTATTGTAAACATTTTATCGTGCTTTACCAGCATAAACAACAAAGCGGAACTTATGTAAAACCGATAGTTCAGGTTTAGGACGGGTGCAGGTGGAGTGCTCCGAGTGCCCAGGGGCCCGAAATAAACACCTGCGCCGATGTTTTGCAACTTCCGTATTCTTGTACTTTAGCGCGAGGTTGTGTAGGCTGTAACGTTTTATAACGATGCCTACATGCCAGTATTTGAATTTCTCATGATAGTGCAGCACGCTCTTCGTGTAGTCCCTACTTTATGATTCTAATATATGCACTTATGTTACCTATGAAGAATAGCGTTTTTTATAAATAAATCAATATTATGATACAATAATTTGAAAATCGACTATCCTGTTACCAAGTATAAAATCCTTCCACAAATATCTTCGAGGTGTTTCAATGTACCTTAGTTGTCTACACCACTATTATAAAGAGGAAAGATTTGTATTTTTGTATGTTTGTAATGAATAAACTCAAAAACTACTGTGCCAATTTCAAAAATTCTTTCACACTTGGAAAGCTACATTCACCCTAAGTAACATAGGCTACACCACTACACGTGCGAAGCCGGGGCGAGCCGCTAGTATTATATGTTTTGGAATTCAAAGAAAACTCCATCATATATTATCAGTTGGTTTGGTATATTTTTCAATAGCAAAACGTAGCATATTGGACCAATCATTGAATTTTTTGGTCCAGAGAAGTAAATGAAATCATAGCTAACGAATGAGGCAGGTATAAATCTATGTTACTATAGATATACGTACATGAAAGATTCAAAAATCACCAGTATTTTTGCAGACATTAAATCTTGATGATTACCATATAAAACGAATATAACGCCATTTTTGAGAAAACACGTAGGTACAAAAGCATCAATTTATAATAACGTAATCCTGACTACCCTCAAATAAACGAGCAAAACATGGATCCAAGTGGTCTACAGTAAAAAATGGGACAAAACAGAAACAAGTTGCCTTATAAAATAGTAGTTTTATTTTTATTTGCAACTCACCCTTGAGCTCGGTGTGATTTTTCAATTAGTCGGTTGCTAATTGAATGAAAAACAAGGTGGAGCGAGACAAAAGTTGCGGATAAAGCGCAGTGTAGTGCACAGTAACTACTAATGAACAGCGTACCGCACGCCTACTAATGAATACAAGTACACAGAGGCTTACGAAAAACACCCATTAAACAGGCGGAATGTTGTTAATAACTCAGCAGGGCGGGCGGCAACGATGCCTTCGCTGAAATATATTCGGCGCCTATCTGTGAAATGAAAGACAGTGCTTGATATGAAAAACTAGTTACAGTTTCATTAATAGTTAATAGAATATGTAAAAACCATGTTATCGTTCATATATGGTATGTATGATATAAGTAGGTAACCAACTTTGATTGGTATACAGTTGGTATAAGTATTTCCGATTCTCCCAACTAATATAATAAATGCGTAAGCTTAATGTTTTTTGTTACCATTTCAACACTGAAACGAATTTTGGTGAAATTTAGAGTCCCGTTTAGATTTAATTATTTAGATCCTAAATTAATATTAATTAGGTACCTTTATTTCGGAAAATTATGTGGTTCCGGCGGGAAATATAATAATAGTCTATGCGGGTAAATCCGCAGGTAACAGCTAGTGTCTGAATGATTTAGTACTTTTAGTAGTAATGTAAACAAAGCTACTTCATTTTGTGATAATTTACCATTTATTCTACCATTTCCACCATTTTAAGTTATACCGACCGATACAGCTCTTAGAATAATTAGTAAGTTGAAATGGCAATGGGCAGGCCACATCGCTCGTAGAACTGATAACCGATGGGGAAGAAAGGTTCTCGAGTGGCGGCCACGAACCTGAAGACGCAGCGTAAGCCATGAAGCCAATGGATGCAGGAGGCCAGCAGCCGCTTAAAGTGGCGCTCTATGGGGAGGCCTATGTTCAGCAGTGGACGTGTTCAGGCTGTTGATGATGGCGGTCTCAACTTTAGAAATGATATCTTTTTCAATATTATTTCGTTACTACGCTCTAAAGGCTTTGTGGTAGCGTGTCGCGTCCACACAATAGGCCTCTTTAAAACAGGAGAATATGCTCTACATTCTATGTGAAGACGAACTATATACTCAAAAATAGGTACTCTATAGTGAGAATTTCATTGTAGGCATTGCTCTATTGCCGTTTTAATTAAAACAATGATTTGGTATGAGTTTATCGTATAAATTGTAAAAAATCTAAGCCAACTTTTCATAGCAAAGTACTTATGAACCCTTTACTTTCTTTCCATTTGGGGAATAGCGTTACCATCAGCAGTGCGTATTTAATGACACTATTAACTAAATGTTACCAAATCTAAACCAAATAACTTTAACTAACTATATTCATAAATTAGTAGGTACCTACGTCAGTCGCATTGAAACACAACTATTCTAGACAGAACTTATATAGCATAAACAGTAACGTTAAATTTGTACCTACCCACAGTTAAGTTTAGACTACTGCTAAAAACTTTTATGAAAGTCTACACACGACTGTTCAGTGATTAAAAATTGTCGTAATTTATATTGTGTGGCAATGCTACCTAGTGCGTGTCTATTAATTCGTGCTCTAATAAAAACCAATACTTACAAATATTTGGATTCAATTAGCAATAACTTCTGTTATGAATACTTAATGTAAACACAAAACAGTACCGATACACATTTTGCAATATAAACATTACACAATTGAATCAAAATAAATGTGTTTTGTATACAATTTTAAATCATTTGCATATTTACACATTTGCTTTCACCACTTTGACTCCATTAAAGGCTGGAAGTCAAAAGCACTGCGGCTTAGTGCTGTATTTTTTGCTAAATACTTTCACCTAGATTTAATTTAACGATGCAGGCGGCTGCATCAGGCGTGCTCTGTGACTGAGACTAGGTAAATTCATAGGTGGTGGACGCAACACTCGAAATATCTGGCACGAAGCGAGGTGAGGTGGCGTGCTCCAGAATATAATATCAGGCAGTGGAGTGGCCTGCGCGACGCTCTTCGCCGCCGCCGCCCGCCCTCAGTGTGTCCATGCCCTCATAATAAACGATATAGTGCGAAAATAGAAGCGGAACGAGTATCGCTCTCAACGTAAATAAAATACCGGCGCGCGGTACTGCAGCGCTGCTGTCTCTCGCTGCCCGCGTTCCTATTTTATGAATGTCAGTAAGTACCTACTATCGCGATCGATCTGATGCCGATGGTTTAAAAATAAATGGTGCGCTTTATCTCGCATCAACGCTTCGTTTACAAACTAGCAAAAGTCACTTTCACGTCACATTTTCACTTCGAATGGACGTGGAGTAATTATGCACTATGTTTCTATCAGTATGTCCAGCTAACGAGTTCACTAATAATAGCACGTTTTGGTATCACTTAAGACAAGCACGTGGGCAGAGCGAGCTGCCAGCTCCAGCGATATGGAAGCACTGGCGGAGGTATGCGCGAGCGACGCCGGTGCCGAACCAGCTCGTTTTGAAGTGCTGCATTTTTAATCGGGCGCCTGTCTCGCGCGGGACATAACTCGGGAACGTTGGATACAGCTGTGTTCCTCTCTATTACGAATTCTAGTTAACGTTAACGTGTCATTAGCTGACACGTTCATATAAAGTTGTAAATAATTCAAGTGGACGCGACCCGACCGCAGTTTCGTACTTCAATTATTGTTCGTGCAGGAGCTAGTAGTTAACTCTGCCATCTTTGTTGAAATACTCATTGAGGTCGGTGGTTAGTTTTTACCAGAGTAGGTACCTACTTTAATTCCAGAGGAGTATTAAGTTTGTTTTGCGTTACGCTACATACACTTTTCATGGCTTAGAAGTTTAAAGCGAGCAAAGTTGAAACAATGTTGGCAAATCGTAACGTCATTGCATTTTTATAGTTAGAGTAAAGTTTTCTATACCTACCTAATGTGGACTGCCTACAAATTTTCCGACTGCAGTTGTATGTCTGCCAAAAGGAAAGTAGTGTAGAGTTATGATTCAAACTTAATGGCGGCGGTGAAAGCTGGGCGCGGAAAATTAGCTATGCGAGGGTAGAGGTACGCGGTGGGCGCAGCGTGTGGGGGGCTTGCAGCACCTTTCACAGCCGCCATTAAGTTTAAACCATACTCTGCTTACAAGTATATACGAATCATAATAAGTGCATGTTTAACCCATGAACAAGGAAAGCTATGTCGTTAACGTATATGCCAAATGTATGTAGACCGTACAGCGTGTAGGTACCAACAGAGATCGTTCAGGTTCAACAATAAAAGTTTACGTGTCCATAACAAAGTAGCGAACGGATAATAATCCAGAATATTACATGTTTTCTTTGGGGCCTTTTGGTACGGCGATGAAATCATATTGGATGTCACCGAATGTTTTCATGGAAGTTTTATTGGGCTGATAAATGTAAGCCCCGAGGGTCTACTGCGCCGGCATTTTTTAGATAAGTAAAAGAGAAGTGCCCGCGACTGGAGTCCTTAGATTGCTCGTCTGAAATGTGGGTAACTTTTAGAATATTCGCCAGTACAAAAGGATTTGACAATACAAGAAGGCCGTGGAAGGTTGTGTTATTCCTTACATACCTACCTACATTTATACAAACCCTATCAGTTATTTATTTATTTTCCATAGTCATAATTTTGCGTTGGTCAGTCATAATTATAATGTTGGATAGTGTATTATTTGGAGTTTGAATTATGAAATGAAATGAACTTTATTCCTGACATAAAACACACAATATCGCATAAAAAACATTAATTACAAGGACAAAAGAAGCTTTCATACACACTGTTATGCGATACATTAGTACAATTAGCTGTGTTTCCATTCAGGGAACGTTTTTAAACAAATTCAAAAGAAAAAGAATAAGGTTCTCAATAGGTATCTACATACTTCATCTTGTGTATGTTAGCTGATTGATTCAAGTATATCACTAAACTAAAATATGTTATTTTGAATAACAACATAATCATGAGATTTATATAAATAAAAAACTAGCAACAAAAGCTTTTTGTTACATTTAAGTTTAATTCTGGAGAGAAGCGCCCCTGTTTTAGGAAACAATCTCTCGTGATCCCCGCGTGATGCTGCATAATGTTGCTCTCTCGTCTCCAAACATAGGTATTATGAATTTGAATAAAAAGAACTTAACAACGCCCGGCAAAAAATGTTTGTGTTAGGTTTAAAATGATGTACCTACTATCAAGAATACATTTGAATGAGAATTTTAATGGTAGGTTATTTCAGTTGAAAGAATTCAGTCCTTAGACTGAAGAAATTGAAACATCGTGTTGGTAAATTTTAGTTTCAAAAGTGGATGTAAAACAATGTTCATATTGACAATGAGTGGATGCAAACCACAGCGATGCGCCGTCTGGGATCCACCAGCGAGAGCGGTGCGTCCGAAGCCAAAGTTCTTCATCATACCTGCGTCACTTGAAAATTGAAAAACTTTTGCAATGCCTTTCTTATGGAAATAGTTTGCGTTTACGTTTGAGTGAGTTGTCATTGTAAGGATTCAACGCCGCTGTTTTGTCTGTTCAAACTGCAACGCAGATCGCAGTAGCGTTGTAAATTCTAAATGTATGCTATGGATGCAAGCCGGCAAAGCCCGTTTTTTATAGGTTGCGCTAGTAATCAAAACCTACGTAGATATTTTAAGGATAGCAAAATGAAAACGTTTCGCGATAGGGAGTGTAAATCCGCATGAAATATTGATACAGTTTCGTGTAAACGTGTAACAAATGCGGTAATTTAAAGCACCTGCCGAGGCGCGGCGCGACGGTGGTTGTTCGGCGTGCACCAGTCGGCTATGCACCACTTTTCCGCTACCATTTGGTTGCGATGCTATTTTCAGATCATCGATTTAATCACAAAGTAGTCTATTTTGGAATATATGAATCTCTGCAGTATATGATAACGATACCAAAGTTTGACTGGTTTTAGCCGAGTAGGTACATTTTTTATTTGATTGTAGAAGTGGTTTTCCGTAGTATAGTTGTGGAATAAGCAAGTTCTGCAATATACAATACCAAAGTTTGACTAATTTCAGAATGGAATGGATAACTAACTACATTTTTAGGGTTCCGTATATACCCAAAGGGTAAAACGGTATTACTAAGGCTCCGCTGTTTGTCCGTATGTCACCAGGCTCTATCTCAATAACTGTGATAGTTAGGCAATTGAAATTTTCACAGATGATGTAATTCTACTGCCGCTATAACAACAAATGCTAAAAAACAGAATAAAATAAATATTTAAGAAGGCTCCCATATAACAACCCTCATTTTTTTGCTCGTTTACCAGATGAGTGATAGATGGCACTGCTTTAAATAGTACTGCTACTCAACACTAAATAGCAGGAATAAATAATGGTACGGAATCCTTCGTGCAAGCGACCGACTCGCACTTGACCAGTTATTTGAATTTAGTTAAACTGTTATTTTTCGAAATTAAGCTTTGTACTTTTATTTGTGTAAGTACCTATGCTTGTCTCAAATTATAGTACATATATATACGTCAATTTTACAACCACTTTCGGATATAGTTCAAACGTGCATAGTCTATGAGATATCGATATGAACTCGTGCATTTGTTCTATTTTTATTTTCAATCCACCTTTCTGATACCTCAATAAATTTTTCCTCTCTACCGTATTTACAAGACCATTTACACCGGCACGTCCTTCCATTCACAAGTGTTGATTTAGGACCAGTATTATTACCGTAAACGTTCGTTACTATTACGCGGCTATACTATATATATTATACGTTTCTACCTGAATATATTATGTTATATTAGTGTAACCTACCGCCACCATGAAACCTTTTTCACTGCTATTTTTATTTTTAAATGTTTTTGGTATTGGTATTTGTATATAGAATTTGCATACTTGTCATTACACCTTTACACAGAGCTACGTGCAGAATGTTTTATTTCTTTATTATATACTAGCTTTTGCCCGCGGCTTCGCACGCTTGTATTGTGTTATTTCTACGTTTAGGTAGTCTAATAATAGCTTAGTTCATGCATTTCCTATATACCAAACAACAAAATCCACTAAATCTGTTCGGAGCTCAGCACGTATTAGCAGATTAGGTAGCACACGTGTTAAAATGTTGTTTGGGTAGTAGGTAAGTATGGCTTTTCACGTGTCATCAGATCACCTACACATTGATAAAATAGTGGGTTAGAAACTGCAAATCATAGGTACAATATTTAATTAAATATGTACCCACTTAGACCTACCTTATACTTAGACGTTAGTTTTTTTAAATAAACGATAGGTCTAAGCATCTAACTAATAAAAGTTCTATAATATGGTATACCTACATACCAGTGATACGGTCGATCTTTTCCCTGTCATTTTCACTTCAACAGATGTTCTTGTGTTTTCACCATAAAACCGTTCAAGTCTTCATAAGAGGTTCCAGTAAATTTTGTTTAGGTAGTAAGTATACCTACCTAAGTACCTACCTATTATTTAGGCAGTTAAGAAAAATACAAAACAATCACACACGACCACGACGATGCTGTTTTGGTCAGTTTTTCATATCCGCGCGCTTTTTGTTCCCAAAGAGTATCTTTGTTGCATTCACCACATAATTTTTTTTAATTTCTTAAGTTTGGGTCCATACGAATGGAGTATTTAGCCAGTGTCAATAATAAGTTTATAAAATACATACTTTACAGCTGGAGTATTGCGTTTACCTATACGATGCGTACATAATTAATTTTGTTAATACTAATTAGAAATTACAAGTATTTACGTACGGACTGTATAATAGCCCCGATGGCCTATAGACAGTCCAAGTGCTCCAGCCCACTACCGGTAAGTAGCGCACCCAACATGCTGGCCGCATTGCCACGTTGAATTGCAATGCTGATGCGTTGGGCCAAATAAGTGCCAGCATTTTGGTCACGCGTCGCATCGACCAGGCGCTCTGATAGACTTTGGAAAACGCGATGAGCTCCCGGTCCCCACGGACCCAGGGTCTCAACACCAAACGGCTCAAATATGTAACCGCTACCGAGATTACTATATTCGCGCCGTTTTAGCTGCTCAGCAGAATTAGCCACGGCGCCGCCCCTAACGTGTGTCTCGGGAAGGTGTGACGGCGTGTGTAGCTAGTTTAGTTTAGTTTAGCTTAGTTTAGTTTAGTTTAGTTTTTATTATTGTAGTAGTTAGCTTGAGTAACAAAGGCAAGGGAGTTGACATTTATATTATGTCCGCTATTTTTCAGGTTGCCTCATTCCCACTGCACTTTCAACATAGTGGTGAGAGTAAGAAAATAACATGTGTACAAATCTCTAATCAGATTCTCTTTTGCAAAGAATGTTTCATTTTTAGGGTTCCGTAACAGTTTTGAAGTAAAGGAACCCTTATAGGTAAGATCACTTTGTTTTCCATCTGTTTGTCTTTCTAAGTATCTGTAGAGACCATTACTTATTTTAGAAATAACGGAAAGAATTAAGCTGAAATTGATATCTATGATCAATTAATTCAAATACGGCTATCGTCATCATCATCATCAACAACAACATCCTGAAGATGTCCACTTTCAAAGACCTTTTGTCTTCTTGCCAAATTCTAATAAACTTTACAACTTGTCTGCAGAGACAAGCCTTTACCACCAAAAAGTTTAAATTCTCATTGCATAAATACACTCAAAGATATAATTAACCTTCTTGAAGCAATCGAGTAACCAATAATTTTTTGCTCTAACCTGTGGTTTGTCCTAAAGAGAATATAACCGCTCAGTTTGTTCATTGAAAAGCCCACATACCTAAAATATTTTAACTATTAAAACTCATTTACCTACGTGAAAGAAGAAGAAGAAATAAAAACGGAACGTTACATGGCCATGTTGCTAATTCGAGGATCTTAATCTTACCCTAATGTATAATTATACTTACCTACATCTAAGTACCCTTTTCAAACATTTTTCATAAAATATTTCGTATCATTGGCTAAATACAAATGTCGTCTAATGCCAAAATAAAAAAAAACATCTACTTTCACACTATTTAATATTTGTTGGTATATGTATCCATATAACTTCTAAAATGCTAAACAACCAGTAAAAATATAAATAGGAAACCTATAAATTGTTTTGATTCTCTTAGAGTAGCGGTAGGTACTAATATTACTCTTTGGTCATTGTGGCACAGAGTGTAGTCGATTGTTTATTTTTCTAATCTGTGGCAATATGTGGTAACTTACAACTTACCGTTAGTAGCCAAAAAAAACATCAATCGGCCATGTTGTTTAAAATTCCGATTCATTTCGTAATGAAATCTCTAGTAGTCATGATTTTTTTTTAATGATATGTCAATTTGAATGTATCCTATTTTAAGCGCCGGTTATTTCTAAGCATATCAGTGAAAACTGCATGAAAATCCATTCAGTATTTTAGGAGTTCAGTCATAACAAACAAACAAACAAACAAACAAACAAACAAACAAACAAACAAACAAACAAACAAACAAACAAACAAACAAACAAACAAACAAACAAACAAACAAACAAACTAATATGTATGGGAATAACGGGATTTCGGTAATGAGGAGCACAGTAAAACACACTGGTTAGCAGCAAACTGATTTTGTATATTACGGCGGTAGGCACGCTCCAAATATAATCATTTATAGGTACCTACCCACATGTACATATTAATTAATTACAAACACTACAATCCTCCACCCTTAAATCTATAGTACCTATCTGATATAAAATTAATAACCACACCTTAATTCTAATTATCTTTTTCTGCCTGAAGGAACTACACCTTAAATTCCTTATTTATTACTTACATAATTATGACGGCGGAACGGCCGATACCTACTTAGGTATCTACTGGGATGTAAGTTATAACAAATAGGTGGCCGCGCCAAACAATCTTATTATAGCAAATCCATCAGATAACCAAAGGGAACAGATAACACTTTGCACCTACTCTGGTGGCAGCTGTATCTAACGGGATACATTACACCTAATAATATAGACGTTAGTTATTTACTAGGCTAGTTATATACTACGCGCGGTGCGAAGTACATTGTCTACGTATTTATAATATCTACGCCTTAAGTAGCTACATGTTATGAAAGTAATAGCAGGCACCTACAAGTTGATGCTAAATATATATATATACAACATCTTTGTTAGACTTAAGTAATTACAATTATTACGAATGCTTGTGATAGATTATAGTTACATAATTAGTCAGTTATAAGTGGTATAGAATTCGATTAAGCTTTAATCGAATTCCATACCATATCTCAAAACAGGTTTTCGCACGCGTCTTACAATAGGTTCTACCTTTTTACCTGAGGAGCCTGGTACGGTAGCGGGAGGTGCTTTGACACATTGACCTACATCTTTGCCAGCTGGGCTCGCTGCCTGCTCTAGTTCACTCTCTCTCGCCCCCCCTTTAATCGGAGACGCCTCCGGGATGCCTTGGGCTGAGGACCCTGCCTCGAGCGCCGAAAGCCCGGCCCCGGCTACCCCGCCACTGTCAATACCCTCAGATGGAAAGACGCAGGTGCTCCTCCGCTTTATCTGATCGATATGCCTATGCGCTGCCGAGCCGTCAGACGTTTTAACCGCGTAGTTGCTTCTACCAAAACGCTCCACAACCTTCCCCTCCGACCACTTGGTATTGTTAGTTCCGAAGTTTCGATACCACACAGAGTCTCCGGAACTGAGTTGCCGCGGGCCCCTCCCCTTCTCACCCGCCATTAGCTCCTTACTCTGTAGCCTACTTCCGTGATCCGGTTTCAGCATATCTAATCGAGTTCTTAATCGTCTGCCTTGCAACATATGAGCGGGACTTTCACCTGTCGCACAATGGGGTGTGTTATGATAAACTAATAGATATCGTTGTATTGCTAATTCGGGATCGATGCCTTCGCGACGTGCTTTTTTTATGACATTCTTAATGAGTTTCACTGCATTTTCAGCCGCTCCGTTAGAAGCCGGGTGGTACGGTGCTGAAAAAACATGATACACGCCATTACTCTCTAAAAATTCTTTAAACTGTCTACTAGAGAATGTTGGACCGTTATCAGAAACCACGCGCTTAGGGATGCCCCATCGTGACCAGGATTCTCGTAATTTCGCGATCGTGGCGTCCGCGGTTGTACGGGTCATTTTGAATGCCTCGACCCACTTAGACCTAGCATCTACCGTGATTAAATATGTCTGGCCATCTATTGGGCCAAGGAAGTCAAGATGTACCCTTTCGTATGGGGAGGCTGGCCAACGCCAGGGCGCGACGGGTGCGGCAGGCGGCGCCGGCGCCACCGCGGCGCACGTCTCGCACGCGCGGCACTGCGCTTCTATAGCCTCGTCAATTCCGGGCCACCATACGTACGACCGCGCGTAGCTCTTTGTTTTCACAATGCCCATGTGAGCTCCATGTAGCTCCTGCAATACCCGTTGCCTACACGACTCTGGAATTACTAACCTGTGGCCCCACATAACGCACCCAATTTCTACGTATAGCTCCTCCTTCCTAGATGAATAAGGCTCAAGTTGTTTCACATCGACCTGTTTAGGCCAGCCATTTTCAATAAACCCATATACCCTACTGAGAAGCGGGTCGCGTGCTGTTTCCTTTCTTATCGCGTTATTATCTAACAACAAGGCTTCCGTCGCGAAGTGTAGGTATGTTTGCTCAGGAGGCTCATAGCCGGTATTCTCGGCTACCGGTAGCCGCGACAAAATATCCGCGCCATTACTATTTGTGTTTACGTACTCAATGTCGAAATCATATGCCGACAAAATGAGGGCCCATCTTTGCATCCGACTCGCGGCCATCGTAGGAATGCCCTTTTGCGGTCCAAAAATGCTGACTAACGGTTTATGGTCAGTTTTCAGTTTAAATTTTCGTCCGTACAAGTACTGGTGAAACTTTTTAGCACAATAGACGATGGCGAGCGCCTCCCTGTGTATCTGAGCATATGCCTGCTCGGCCTTGGTGAGCTTTCTGGAAACGTACGCGACGGCGCGCTCGTCTCCCCGCGCGTCACGCTGCGACAGCACGCCGCCGACGCCGACCGCGCTCGCGTCGCACGTGAGCACCAGCTCGCGGCTCGGGTCGTAGTGCGCCAGCACGCGGCTGCTCACCAGCAGCTGCTTCACGCGGTCGAACGCGGCCGCGTGCCGAGCTGTCCACTCCCACCGCACGGCGTCACGCAACAGCCCATGCAAAGGGTGGAGTATTTCGCTCAGATTGTTTACGAACCGCGCATAGAAATTTACCATCCCCAGGAATGACTTTAGCTCCGTTACGTTATTAGGGCCAGGCATGTTCTTGATCGCATTGAGTTTTTCCGGATCAGGCCTAATACCATTTCGATCTACGATGAAGCCTAAGTACTTCACCTCTTTTTCCAAGAACGAACATTTGTTTTGCTTAATTTTTAAACCGGCTGTTTCTAACCTCTGGAAGAGAACTTCTAGCGACTGCAAGTGGGTTGCCCTATCTTTTGCAGTTAAAATCAAATCGTCAGCAAAACATTGCACCCCAGGTATCCCATTGACTACGCTGCTTATAATTCGCTGAAAAATACCGCTGCTGGACGCAAGTCCATATACTAATCGGTTATATCGGAATAGACCGCGATGCGTATTGATAACCGTAAATTTTTTTGACTCTTCTGAGAGACAAATCTGCGCATACGCCTGTGACAAATCGATTTTCGTAAATTCCTCCCCCCCAGCTAGGTTCGCAAGCAACTCGTCTACTCTCGGCAGCGGATATCTATCAACCAGAAGTACGGGATTGAGCGTTACCTTAAAATCGGCGCATATGCGCAAGGCGCCGTCAGCTTTGGGTACCAACACAAGCGGCGTAGCCCAGTCCGAGCAGTCGACGGGCTCGATGACACCGTCGCGCAGCATAGCGTCGAGCTCGGCATCGACGCGCTCCCGCAGCGCGAAGGGCACGTTCCGCGCGCGGTGGAACACAGGCGCGGCGCCCTCGCGCACCCGCAATGTCGCGCACCCTCCCGTGTACCGTCCCAGGCCCTCTCTCAATACATCCTTATGCCTGTCGAGAATAGTACGAAGCTTATTGTCTACGGGCTCAATTTTAAAGTTACTACTTAAACTAGGGGGATATCGTAGGACAGGAATCTGTATTTCTAACTCGGCGAGCCATTGACGGCCTATTAATGACGTCACCCCTGTATCGATTACGTATAGATCTAGCGTTCTAACAATGTTCTTAAATCGCACGTTAACTTTTATGCTACCTAGGGGTCGTACTTTGGACTTTCCATCGTAAAACAAAAACACATACTTTGACTTCTCTAACTTAACATCGCTAAACAACTGTTCATAAGTAGTTTTGCTGATACAAGAACACGGCGTACCCGTGTCTACTTCCATCTTCATCATTGACCCGTTAACACAAATGTCGAGACTCACCGGTGTGTAGTCACCTAGCACCATTTGAAACAGTGGTTCAACCCCGTCCTCTTCCGAAGCGGAGCTGCCGTCGCTGGCGCCGCCACCAGGCGTGGCCGCCGCCTCTGCGGGCTGCACGTAATGCGCATCATGCGTGCGCGCACCGCCACCGCGCCTGGAACCCGTTTCCCGCCGGCGCGCTGCTCCATCCGAGCTTTTATATGGGCACACCCTCCTTAGATGCCCTTTGTTCCTGCAGGTGCTACACACAAAGTTTGTGTATCTGCACCCACCCGTCTGATGCTGCCCCCCACATGCTCCGCACCTGGGGCCCTGGTGCCTTCCCGCCGATGAGGCATTTCCCGCGTAGTGTGCACGGCCACGTGATGACGTGACACGAAGTGCATGTACTGCCGCTGCCGTCCCGCCGCTGGACGCTGCCGATGAATCCACGGCTGCCGCGTCTCTCTCCGCAGCTTCCAGGCCTGTTGCCAGCGACATTGCCTTTGCGTATGTCAGCGCGGGCTCAGAAAATAATCGCTGCCGTATCAACTCACTGCTCACCCCGCACACGAACTGATCGCGTAGATTTTCATTCAGTGCACTGCCGAAATCGCAATCTTTAGCCATTTTTTTCAATATAGCCAAATATTGAACGATACTCTCACCCGATTCTTGCCGTCTCAGGCGAAATTTATAGCGTTCCGCCATGATGGATGGCTTCGGTTGTAAATGCTCACGTACCAACGTAACGAGCTCCGTGTAGGTTAAATCGGTGGGTTTCTTCGGGCTGGCAAGATTAACCATTAACTCATACACTTCATCACCAACCAAGGATATCAACGTTGGCATTTTCAAGTCGTCCTTTATAGCGTTGGCACGAAAATACATTTCAACCCGATCGCAGTACAACGCCCAGTTACCCGTACTCATATCAAATTCTTTTATCTTTCCAAGCGACATTGTTTTTGTTCACTTTTGAAGGACAGGTAAACACAAACACGCTGATAACTCCAATTTGCCTCGTCGCCACTAATATGTATGGGAATAACGGGATTTCGGTAATGAGGAGCACAGTAAAACACACTGGTTAGCAGCAAACTGATTTTGTATATTACGGCGGTAGGCACGCTCCAAATATAATCATTTATAGGTACCTACCCACATGTACATATTAATTAATTACAAACACTACACAAACAAACAAACAAACAAACATTCAAACAAACAAACAAACAGTCAAAGTGTTTAAAAAGTGGCTTAACGTGATCAGCGGCTAATTTTAAGCCAACCTGTGTCATTTTTTTCTTGATATCTTGCAATTACAGACTTTTTTATCTCTACAGTTTTATTATATGTATAGAAAATATATGGAAATTACTGCGAGAAACAGCGTAGTTCGTGTAAATATTGGATTATTCTGTAAAACATAATTGCTGCTGTATTATTTTTAGGAAAAAAATTAAGCGTATACCTAATGATGACAAGCAAAGTGTTGGCTATCCCTACATCCCTACATCCCTATCCCTATCCCTTCCCTTCCCTCCCTACATATAATAAATGTGAAGTTCTGGTATGCTTTGGAACACACACATAATTATAACCAATGTAATTTATCCCATAGGTTCTATTGTTCAGAAAATATCGCTTGCGCGATGCAGGCCCGCGGCTTTTTGCCCTTTTTCCATACATAATGAAATTTTATTTGTATCAGCGCCATCTAGGGACAGTGATGTGTCGTTGTTTGTTTGTTATGACTGAACGCCGTAAATACTGAACTGATTTTCATGCAGGTTTCACTAATATGCTTAGAAATAACCGGCGCTTAAAATAGGATATATTAAAATTGAAATTTCATTAATTTTTTTGGTCATAATTATTAAGTTTTCATTACGAAACGAAACTGAATTATAAACGACATGGCCGCTTCATGGTGAGATGGTGAGGTTATTTTTGGCCACTGACGGTAACTTTATGTCTGCACCTATCTGGTGCTTAGCTGTTTATCTGGAGGCACAGATTAAAGAAAAAAATCTCTGTGTAGGATATGACCAATGAGTAATAATTATAACCGCTACTCTAAGAGGTAGGTAGGTACAATAAGTAATTGAGAACTTAACCTTCTTTGCTACCTATCTATTTTATAGTTTTTCTATTTATGCCTTTACAGGTTGTATGACTTGTATGGCGTTTTAGGAGTAAATAGATATGTACCAAAAGATAATATATTAATGCTTACATAATTTAAATTTTTATTTAATCTTTCGAATTAAAAGGTTCTGGCTTGTGGATTTAAAAATAAAGCCATTTTTTCATTCCTATGTAATGCAGGTAGGAAATATACTATGCAGAACAAAGACTACACTGACACACGTAACCTATTCAGAAGCATGAGACTGCACAGCATAAGATGTGGCTGCTTCCAAATACCGGTGGCTGTCGCGCGTAAACGTTACTGCTGCGAAAGTACCATAAAGTTACCATATGTCTGGACAAACCTAACCTAGGCTTAAGGCATATTTTTACCGAATGTAAGTTGCGGTGGTGCGTGGCAGCCATCGGTGGTTGTGGACGGTGGCCGGTCTGCATCGGGGCTGAGTACCTATAACTATTACTATAGGTAATGTAGTCCACGCGTGGCAACGCCGCGGGCAGCAGCTAGTGTTATAATAACTTCTTTATAAGTTTTCGTTACAATTGTCAAAGAAGGGATGAAGCTAAGAGTAAAAATTTTAAAATGCTTGATGGACCAGCACCTAGAAACCAATATAAGTATTAACAACGAGTCAGGCAATAAAAAAAAGCACAATAAGTTTCTACAAAACAAAATGGCCTGTTAACTCAGTTGGTACTAGCTCTGCCTCCTGAACTAAAGGTTGTGGGTTCGATTCCCACCCAGGACCAACATTTGTGTGATGAACATCGATGTTTGTTCTGTGTTTGGGTGTTATATTGTATTCTATGTATGTATTTACAAACAAAAATGTATCTAAGTATTTCTATCAGTTCTCTAGTTCCCATAGTACAAGCTATGCTTAGTTTGGGGATAGATGGCGCTGTGTGACATGTCCACACATATTTATATTTATTTATCTAAAATCATTTTCGACAAAGGCGAATTACTTCGTTTTCGTAACCCACATAGCAATACACTAGACTGTGGCAATACAATCTTTAAAATAAATCTATAACAGATCCGCTAAGAGTTTTCATATCTAAAGTATATATATATATAAATATCCGAACCGGCCGGTGCCTCGGAAAGAGTCCACTAGTAATGGGGCAATCATCTAATGAATGCTTCCGGGCAGATAAGCTTCGATTAAATGGTCTCTTTATAGCTAAAGGAAAGGCGCGTCCCCTTTATGTTCTCATTGAGATATCTATTTAGGTAGGACGCCACCACTCGAACAAAAATAATATTCTGAGTGACCCTTTCTTTACCTTTAGTGATTGTCGGAACCATAAATATTTCCTTCAGTGTTATCTAAGAATTTAGTGTTACCTAACTTTTTTTTGTAGACGTGACGAGTTAGTCTTTCGCCTGATGTTAAGCCTTACGGCTGCCCATGACAGATTGCAGTATTACTCGGAACTCTAAATTAATATAGTTTCGCGTGCCACTGCACTGCGCACGTCATCCTGAGACTTCACACAGTATAGTAATAAGATTACTAGACTGTGTGATCAGATCATAAAGTCTCATTTGCCCAGTAATTTCACTAGCTACACTGCCCTTCAAACCGGAACACAGCAGTGCTTGCACTTGAATAACTGGCAAAGCGGTGGTACTTATATACCTAGACGAACTTTGCAGAAAAGTCCTACCACCTAGTATCAGGCATTAAAATACGGTTTCTAAAACTAATAGGTATAGACAGAGTAGCGTTTTCTTAACACTGTGATGTAAGTACATGTAAGACTAAATAATGGGGATAAGTTATTAAAACTTTATAATACGATCAGCATTCTCAAGTAACTGTGATGTTAAGCATGTTCTTTAGATTCCCAATTCGTGTTTCGTGAACACCTTTGACTATGAACAGTCAAAGGTGTTCAGTAACTTTTTAAGAAACGGTGACGTATACAGATTGAAGATAACTTAGTTTTAGCGCGTTTATAGGTTACACTCTACAATTTATTGCCTGCATATCCTTTCAACGGGTAGATAATGACCGTAGTAAAGCGTTTAAGCACGGAATAACCGGTGGAAGCGGTTATTACAATATTATGAATGGCTTCCCGCGCAGTGTCTTACTCGTTGCGGTGCGATATGTATAATAGATACCTACGTAGGCTGTTAGTCCATAATAACTTTTATCATTCGTTCTGCAATCTGAGACTATGAAGAATGAAAGTTCACAGTTGGAAAACGTACTTGAACACAATAACTATAGGAATTAAATCTATTGTAAAAGTCAGTATACATATACCTAACAATGTTTATCACAACAAATTGTAGCGAGAGAAAACGGGCAAACAAGTGGACTCTTGGTGATGAACCACGTGATCTGTGCAATTGTAAAAAATCATTTAAACTGTAAACTATCGTATGTCACAATCTGGGGAAGAATTTTTTATTATAGATTTCAACATAAACGATAAATTAATTTCATCATCATCAACAGCCTGAAGATGTCCACTGCTAAACATAGGCCTCTCCCACAGAGCGCCACTTTGAGTGGCTGCTTGCCTCCTGCATCCATTGGCACCAGAGCGTCGTTTCACCTAGGGGGGCCGGCCTACGCTGCGAAAATTAGTTTACTACCTTAAAGTATACATAAGCAAGCTAGGGTGGGTTTTTTGATCCATAGTTAAGGTAAACTAATGGTAACCAATGGTTAAAAACTCTAACAAATTCTAACCAATGGTCAAAATTTGTTAAAGATTTTAACCATTAGTTTACCTTGACTACGGATCAAAAGACCCACCCTAGCTGCTTATGTGTACATTTTTTTTTTATGTTAAGAGCGACAAACAAGCATACAAGTTTACTGCCTACTCGCAAAGACGTTTGTCTTTTTAACAGAATACAAATGTGTGACTGACATAAGACTAAGAATAGATTCAAATACTATTATATTCCCTTATTATATTTATTTAATTTTTATATTATTAACATCTTAAGTATTTAGTCTTTTTCTATTTGTTCAAGAAAAGGTTACGTAATCAATTCTTAAATAGCAATAAACGATTAGCGAGCATAAATAACTACATATTTAAAAATTATGATTATTTTTAGCTTACTATAATTATTTTATACTTTATAAAAGCACTTAGGAAAGCAGTCTAATCACGAGTGTTTTCGCGCAACATGGAAAAACAATTTTAAATGACTTCCCTTGTGTGCAAAGAGACAGACTGTATAAAATTGTTTTCCTAAAAGAGAAATTACTTTGGGATTGAATGCGCAAACAAAAAGCGATTTAACATCAATTTGGGATACGTAACATTATGTGTGGGACTGAGCGAGGCACATTGTACCATGCGCAACATAAAAATATATGCTCATGAGAAATGGATTGTAGAGGTAGAATCCCGACATTTTGTTTTCTCATTATTGTCGTTATTTATTTAGTAAATAACTACTTAAAAGATATACAACTTTGGTCATATCATCAGCTGGAAGTCATCCATGTTGTCCCACTGTATAGGTCTCCTCTATAACACCGCCACTTTGGGCGCTTATATAGAGGATTGCCATAATCACGCTTCGTCTTGGTGATCGCAGAAATACTGCAGCCTATTTCCTGGATATTCCCGGCACCCGTGGGAAGAGGTGGGGTGGTCCTATTCGCACACCAGACACCCTATCACGCGCACCGCGAGAAATCTTGTCGTCGTTGTTAGAGTGAGACATAATAGGCGCTACAATAGCCTGGTCACGGTCTCTCACGAAATAAAATGTCGAGAAAATTTTGTCGATAATTAATTTAGTTTACATAAAAAAGCTAATGTTAACTCTGATGAAGTTGAACAGTACGAGCGCAATGTATATAATAAGTATACCCACTTATTAAATAACTGTACCGTTACTGGAACCTTATATTGAGAATAGCATTTCCGTTTCCGTCGATTTCCTGCCAGTTTTTCCGTACTTTTATACCTCGTTTCCTGTAAAGTGGCGCCACCTGGCGGATGCGCAGCATTTTAGTTTACTTGGAAAAGTGCAGCGCCATATTGGATCATTGGCGTTTGAGTTCCCGTCGTAGCAACTTGTGCGCAGCAGCTCTGGCTCTGCGTGAGTTGCAAAGTTATTAAGTGTATTTTCTATATGCTTTACCACACATTATTATTTAATTATATTATAGTGAAAGTGAATATGTGAGTAAATTGTAAAAGTAAGTGGTACCCACACTTGGTAAGTAAACCAATTACATTATGCTTAAACGGCTTTTGCCGTTCGACACTTACAGTTTAAATTTTATATAGCCAGTGTATATATCTTTCGTAGTGCTTACAGTAGTTTTAACATGGACTTGAAGTTACAGAGCACACGGATAACGAAAGCAGGCTGCCATTCAAGCCCTGCGAAAGAGCGGCACCGAAGCAGATCTAGCTGCAGCAGCAGCGACAGCAGCTCTTCAGGTTTGTCGTCCTCAGGCAACAAACAGAGGCGAAGGTTCCAGCCACAGAATTACAAGCGTTCCAGCCATACGAAGCAGGGGTGAGCTTTATAACAATTTTCTTATTTTCTTACTACAAGTACCTCGGTAGATTTTATAGATAATGCATGTCATGTCATCTCAAGTTATACTAGAGGATATCGATTTTGAAGATAATTTCGTAATCCTAAGAGTGACAGTCATAGTCATTATGAATTATTTATAATGTTGAATTGTCCCTATGCAAAACGTCAGCATTTGACTACGTAAAAAATATTAACCGATCTCAGTGACTGGGTAGTGTTCTTGTTCAAACATCAGTCGAGGAGGTATATAACCAAGATACCATTAAGTCTCTCTGACACTGATCACCATAATAATGGATTGTATAGATGTTTTGGCAGACTGCGTGTTACACTACGGTAGACAGAATTCCACCTTTAGCGACTTGCAATCAAAAGCCTGTCGTTCCATCGCATGGAACTGGATATTTGTTCCTGCTATGAACAAAATTTGTCATTTACAAATTTACCAATTACGATGAGCCATCCTCGCGGGATGCAATCACATGATATGAGCAAAGTATGCCGTTTTCAATCCTACAATGATCCATCCTCGCGGAATGTTATTACATGCTATGAACAAAGTTTATCCTTTAAAATCCTACAAGGGGCCATCCTCGCAGGATGTTATACATACATGCTATGAACAAAGTTTGTCTTTTAAAACTTACAATGAGCCATCCTCGCAGGATGCTATCATATACTGTGAATTAAAGTTTGTCTTTTAAAACTTACAATGAGTCATCCTTGCAGGATGCTATCACATGCTATGAACAAAGTTTATCTTTCCAAACTTACACTGAGCCATCCTCGCAGGATGCTATCACATACTATGAATTAAAGTTTGTCTTTTAAAACTTACAATGAGTCATCCTCGCAGGATGCTATCACATACTATGAATTAAAGTTTTCTTTTAAAACTTAGAATGAGTCATCCTCGCAGGATGCTATCACATACTATGATTTAAAGTTTGTCTTTTAAAACTTACAGCGAGCCATCCTCGCAGGATGCTATCACATACTGTGAATTAAAGTAAAGTTTGTCTTAAATTGAATAGCCATCCTCACGGGATGTTATCACATGCAATGAGCAAAATTTGTCATAACAAACTTACAATGATCTATCCTCGCAGGATTGTATCACAGGAACTGCCCTCCCTGAGGTCAATCCTCAAATAGCCATTGTAACTGGCACTGAGCTAGGCTCACAACCGGGGCTCGCAGCCCGCTCGTAAAAGTAGCAAAGAGCGTACAAATGCTCAGACACTCCTTCAGAGAGAAGTAATAGCTCAAACATTTCCAAATCAGCCAAGGTATGAAATGAGCAGAATTGTGCAGAAATGAGCACACCTATGAGGTGATCATGGAACTTTGATTGCAATGCAACAAGAGTATTTTAATTCCTAATTTGGAAAACTTCCTTAGTAATTATACACGTAAACCATTTATTGAAGCTGTCAAATCCAAACAAATTGGGGTTTCTATAGATTGTAATAGAAGTTTCGTGATCACCTACCAGGAATGATTTTGAAGTTAAAATTAAAAAGCATCAAATACAATTCTTTGATACACGTACATATGCATTTAATCCATACATAAATTTATTTTCTCAGAATAACTGTCTGTAATTGTTCATAAAATCTATAAAAATAAAGGGCATTCTAAAAGTAGCAGATAACCTTCTTTAGTTGCCTCTCCTCTCTTTTTCAAATATCAAAGTTGGATAGATCAGTCCGTCCGCTATAATTACCTACAACCTTAAAGCGTTAATATAATGGCCGCACCATTTCACCTGATATACATGAATTGTATTTCATACTTCTTGCAACCAAATCAGGACTGGGTGTGAAAGTAAGTTTATGTTGAGCATCCCTTTGAAAATATACAGTTTTATACAGACAGGCCTTTTGCACCTTGTGAACTGTAAGAGGTGACCTTCTTGCCATTGTGTCTGAGCACAGCACCAAAAGAACTTTGATTCTTACAATTGGGTAGCTCAATTATTGCAAGAAAAATGGGACATAGTAGTTTTGCTATTTCTCTCGACTATATATATTTTTTCTGAAATGAATACATGAACACTGCGGATCGTCAGAATAGTAAAAAATTTTGCGCTGATCCTTGTCAGCAAAGAAATATTGGTATAAATAAATAGTAATAAATAGTCGGGTACTTTGAAAAATAAATATTGCTTGTTGTGGTAGGTACCTCGTGTTTTGTTTAACCGTAAATAAACGTTGAGGAACCTTTAACTACCGAAAGATATTCTTAACGATTTGAGTGGTCTATGAACTGCAAGCGAGCAACGCCCTTGCCCCAGTGAGTTGGAAATATAGAGACGTTACAGTCGAATCACACTGCTTTAAAAACTAACTAGAAGCCACCTATACATACCTACGTATGTTTATTATGAAGTTTGTGGACTATGGAGAGTATATACGCCACTGTTGTTAAAAAGAGACAAGAATGCAATTTTCGTTACGACGTTTATCAGCATATTTTTATCAAATTGGCGGCGATGTGTTGTCGGACACTCGGAGTGCAAGACTGGTAGTGATGACGGCACGGCAGGGCAAAATAGCCTGAACTCTTCTTGTTAGTTTTGGCGGGCGTACAACATACCTACAGGTAAGATATTATTGCCTTGCCCCGGCCCAGTAAATTCGAGCCAGTTCAGTCTCCAATAAATGCGACAAGCGACAACAAAACTGCCAGGTCGCCCAATAATGGAACTATAGAGATGCTAAATAAACTTTTGCAAGTATTAGATCAGCATCAAATACACTCATGTCATGATACGTCCATGAATATACTTCATGCTGAATGCAAGTCATGCCGATCATCTATCGCTGCATCGCCATCCTCCAGAGTGGCACCTGCTAATAATACTGGCCAGTGTAGAAATAATGAAATTAAAAACAACGGGTTTGTTTAATTCAGACTAGGTACTGGTAAGTATAGTGCGTCCTAGTATTGTATTATCTATGGTTGGGAGTTCGGAACAGCCCGTCTTGTGTTAAACTTTCTGACATGAAATTCGAGAACCGGTAATCCCTATTTTTGCGTCTCATATCAGTATACGTAGTATCCACTACCTGGTCTGTGAGTATATAATACGTTAGTATCGCTATCTAGTTTGTGTCTTTATCAGTGTTAAACAGAACTATCTACTCACATGGGCACTTCCATGACCATTTTTCGAGTCCTGACCTGACTCACCAACATCGGCCAAATGACGTGATTGTGATGTTTAAGCCCACAGAGATGTGAAAACTTGGAAATCTCAATGCCCGAGCACTTGAAGCATGGTTGATCTTGAACGACTTATGAATCATGAACAGTTGGAGCATTCAGCTCACGAAATTTGAAAATACGGGGTGACCCAAGGTGACGGAACCGTAGATTCCTAACTTAAACTAAAAAATTATGGTTTCCTTAAGTTTGTGACGTAAAACCGCATGTCATAGCTCGGAAATTTACATACAAACTCACTCTTCGCCAGCGTGACTACTGAATGACTTGTAATTTTTTATAATTATCAATAAAATATCATATCATATCATATCATCGTGGTGGATCGTGACCTGCACCCTCTCCTTGACAGGGAAGGCCAGCTTTGGAAGAGTATTAACCGTAATTACGCTAGAACTATTTTTTATTCTGTCGTAGGCATATCGTTTTCACCTTGCATTGTATCTCGAAAGATCCAGTCAGTAAGCTCTCACGCTCTTTTTTAGGCTTATCCAAAAGCCTTCAGGTACTATGATGATGGAATGCCAGCTGATTTATATGGTTGTACCTATTAGACAAAAGCAATTGATTTCAGGCATCGCATCATACTGCAATTACTACTTTGTTCTGAAAATATCAGACAAGGCATTGTTGAGAGAAGATTTTAATCATTGTGTAAGGTTGAAGTCTGTCGAATATATAATATTTATATTTTTACTTTAGATAGCCATGTAAACAGTAAAAATCTTAATGCTTGATTCTGGATAGAAAGCACGAAATATAAAACGTCAGGTTTTATTTCATCAGAGGAAGGTATTGCAAAACCACCTAGCGCACAGCAGTATCTGGCTAAGATAAAACTCTGTTTGAAGAGGCTGGCATCAAACCACATCTTCAAAGCATCAGCAGTAGTATTAAAATGTTTAGACAAAGTCTCTCTCAATCAAGTTTTGGCGCAGGGCAATTAGCAAGCAGCTAAATACATTTCATCAGGTCTACCGGCATGAAGTGGTAATAACATATACGATGATTTACAATCTGTAACACAATTCATAATGCTGAATTGACAATCTAAATTGCCTTAGTGTGAATATTATTCACTGCACTTCTTGTTATGTAATATATAATTATATTTGAATGTTCATAATAGAAAACCACACTTATCTACTGTGTTTCACATAAAAGCCACATCACATCACATTGGCGTTATTTTAATAAGGATCTAAATACTTAATTATTTTAAAAGTGGCGTCACCAGGCGATAACAAACACGTCTCAATATAAGGTTCCAGTAACGGTACAGTTATATAGTAGCAGCGTTTTACCTGAAATAAAACGCATATTAAAATACTTACCTTACTGGAACCTTTCACTTAACTTCTGCCTGGTGAAAATTGAGCCAATGATCCAATATGGCGCTGCACTTTTCCAAGTAAACTAAAATGCTGCGCATCCGCCAGGTGGCGCCACTTTACAGGAAACGAGGTATAAAAGTACGGAAAAACTGGCAGGAAATCGACGGAAACGGAAATGCTATTCTCAATATAAGGTTCCAGTAAGGTAAGTATTTTAATATGCGTTTTATTTCAGGTAAAACGCTGCTATTGTTCTTCTGTAAACAATATGAACATACACAGATGTCACTGTATTATATGGTATGATGGTACCTAAGATACAAAGGATTTATATTTATGTATCTATATCCAAGTGCACTCCTTAGTTTTTGCATACTCAAAGCCTCTGCTTACGTTGTGTAGTTCCCTAGCTTTCAGCGCTCCGTAGCGGCGGCTGGTAATTAGCGCGCCTTCCTTCCGCTGCCGCTGCTCCGCCGCGCCCTATGTGCCCTCACCCTTACCCAACAATGTAAGACCTACTTATTCATATTTAGGCTAACAACAAAGCGTGATTAAACGAAATAAATTGATTTTCTCCAAAAAGTATCACAAGTGTATTTTGAAAAGCAAAATTTTAAAATCAATTATTTTCACCTATCCGAGGCCGTGGTCCGGGTTTGCGAATAGGACCACTCCATTTCTTCTCGTGGGTGCCGTAAGAGCCAGCTAAGGGAATATCCAGGGAATGTGCAGCAGCATCTTCCTCGGTACATTATTTTAAATCTTCTGCAATCACCAAGTCGCCTGCCAAGCGTGGTGATTATGGTATTATTTTATTATTCTTATGATAACAGTCCAAAGTGGTTTTATGGGGGAGGCCTATGTTCAGCAATTTTCGTCTTTAGGCTGATGTTGATTTACACCTAAACGCTTAGTGCTGTTCCTTATGAAAATTCTAAGCATTTTTACGCACTGTAAAATCTGTTTAGTCCATCTACACTACAAGGATATACATTTTTGGATTGGAGTCTACCATCTGAATTCATGAAACTTTTAAATTACAATAAGTTTACTTTTTACAACTATACTGTGCGCCTATTTGGCGTAGCATCAAATATCAAAATAACCTAGCTTACCATAGATGTAAATAAAATGTAATTTTATCTATGTTGTTTACGTAGATCACGACGAAGAATAGATATGTATATATATAGGAAGTTGCATAGGGCTGAAGCTCAAGCGATATAAGTATGTATAGTGTTATACTGTGTTTGAATACTTACTTTACATGTAAGGGATGATACGATTGAGTTTATTTTTATCGACATTAATCAACACAACAACGAATCCTTTTCTTACCTCAAAAATTCTCATTTACACAAGCATAAAAAATAAAAAGCAGACGTTTGTTAAAATGGGACACATCATCTAATTTTAGAAAATACTTTTCATGTCCATATTCAAATTGTCATTGCCCTTTAAATTCCTCATAATCCGTCCAATTCTAAACCAGCGGGGCGGTGCCCGGGTCGCGGTAATCAAGACGGCTTCGCTTGGATTTCATCCTCCATACTAGATGAGGGGGCGACTGTTATGGTTCATTTCTAAACATTGCGAATCGGTATCATAGTCATTCGAAACAAGTTCGTTTAAACGTTTGAAATAAGGAATGCTCTTAATTAGCTTTATAAGATTTTAGTAATTCTTACATTCTCGCAATATGCACACATACCTAACTATATATATAGCTATTTGTTTTTGCCTTGACGTTTTGATTAACTTGCAGTAGCGACCAAGTAAACTGTTAAAGGATTTCATTTTAATTATATTACCGTTTTTAGGATTACTACACTTGCACTACATTAAATCATGTGGTAGTCGCAGTCTGTGAATGTTTTGCGCATTAAAAAAACTCATTACAGGCGGCGCCGGCGCGCGGACGAGAGGCGTCTTTGAAGGCACTGCAAGGCATGCCGCGCTGCCGCAGAATTATTCCAGATTATACCAGCTCCATACAAATGAAATCTCGCTTAAACCTACTGCAGTTTTGGTCTGAGCAAACAAGGCTCAGAATTTGTTTATCTGCATTCGCACTTTCCGATTCTTTTGGATTTTAAGAGAGCAATCGTTTAGTTCATTAACTGGATAAAAAATATATTACAGGAAAATTAAAACTAAAATGGTAAAAACGAATGAAACGTACTCCATAGCATAGAATAAATATAAGGTACATATTAGCTCACATTTATTTATTTCAATATACATTAAATGAGAGAGCACAATAAACAAGTGAGATAGTATAAAATGCATTTTACTAGCACGTAGCTCGTAGGTACCTAATTTAATCTGGTCAATATGAAGCGGGCCTAAGTGTAGTGAGCAGTGGAATACCTATTACATATTTAGTTAGTATGTCCTCGGGGACTGCGCTTGCGGTTCTTGCCATTAGCGCAATTGAACACCGCGCGCTCGACCGCATTACCTGAACTGCGCTTTACATACTCATAATTTCTTTTTATAGCTTTCTTAACACCTCGTTCAATTTACAACTCGCACTTATATCGAATAGAATCGTAATGCGGAGGCGATACATTATTCTCTCAAGGAGGTTAAGGTGAAATATCGACGCGTTGTTGGTTACGGCGGTTCCGACTCGTATAGATGCAGATGAGCCAACTATTTGTCTTGTCTGATGGCTGGGGCTTGATTAAACCGTGAAACATTTAGCGGAGTTAACCTGCTAGGCTCGGCGACTTTAACTAATTATATGTAACGTTTAGTTGTGGGTCCTTTTATGTGGGTGAAGTTAATGTTTACCGTTGGTTATTTTTAAGTAATCGCCGAGGCACAGGCGCGGGCGAGCGTTCACACAGTGATTAGGACAGATAAATGACGGACATTATTTGTAATGAATGTTTAGGTGGTCGTAATCGCATCGCGTAAAGTGTCGGCGCCATTACTCCACAGCTGCTGTTGGCGAGATATTGCCTCAAGCACCGTTTACAGTTTTCCCGTGGATTTGTCCCGTATCTAGTAAAAGGCCAGTTTTAAACGTCACATTATTTAGTTTTGGTTAACTCCTTTAATGATATCAAGTGTGGAATGGGTTCAAAATATCAAATGTTTTCGCCCAACTAACTTGGCGTATTTCAGATAACAATAATATTTTAATTTGTTTGGAACTGCTAGCGTATATATGAAGATGATTTTATTTAGGGAAATACGAGATAAAACAACACTTAGAAATACATGTAATGATAGGGTTTAAAACACCCTTCAAAATTGAAGGGCCATCTTTTACCCCTAATTCTTACCATAAAACAATTTAAGTGCGATGGAGTGGGTACCGAGTGGCATTTAAACGATTTGTCGGCGTATTAATAAAACGATTAAACGAAGCTCGCCATGGTAATCTGGGAGCGTAGAGCGTCGCGGCAGATGGTCACAATTCCCCAACTTTGATGACGAACGCTGCCGTCTCCGGCCCGAATCAACCGACCATTTGTACACTTTTCCTTTAGACTACTTATACACTTGAAATAAGCTTGTTGGAATCTCGAAAGTTTTATAAATTGGAATGAGAAATGGTTTTGTCTTACGGTTGGTCCACCTGGTTTGCAGCCATCAAAACTCAAAGCTTATACACAGAACTAGCACGGATAAGCACAGAATAAATGTCTTTTCTTTCTTTCAGATATTTTTATAATACGTAGAAATGATATGAATAATGAATAAAAAATATGATATTCATGTTTTTTGAAAGTAATGTATGATCCTCTTCACTAAACAAATTTCTTTACCAAATGTTGTTAGCTCCCATTAAAAGGTAGTCTCTTCGTGTCACTAATGATAGACATCCAGCTAACGTTCGACGTCAATCGTATGCCGTCGTTTGATGACTCATCAAAGTTGCTTCCTGTGTTGTTAAGTGCAGGAAATTGTGACTCCTCCAGCGACACACCTACAAAATGCTAACTGCTTCATGTTTAACGTGTGACGAGTTCTACCTTTGCTTAATCAATGCTACTCCAAGGATGGATTCACAAACATAAATTTTTAATATAAGATTTTAAACTGTCATGGCCACTAACACTACTAGATTTTTGTTTGCATAACGAGAGAGTCGCTCATTTGAGGATAGATACTTGAAAGCTAACTCAGCTCAGAAAACTCGAATAGGCACACTTAAGTTTATGAATGAATTGAATAATGAATATAATTTTGCAATTTGAAGTATTTAATAACCAAGAGCTTAACTTAGCTAAGTTGCACGCTATGTAGATAATATATTACCGAACAGCGTTAAATATTCCAGACGGGTCCTTATACCAAGTAGTTGCTCACCGGTGCAGTGGGCTCGCCAGTTATTAGGGCCCGTAAATAATAAGCATTAAAAGCCTCGGCCGTTTTATTTACAGACACTACGTGTACGAATTACCTTGCAGACAACAATAAATACGCTGTGAAAACATTCTGCTTGGCTGGTCTTATTAGCTAGCATCAAATTAGAAAATAAAAAACTGTTTCTTCTTATTATCCTGTTGGCCAGGTAGCTGTTATTCATTTTTATGCCTTTTTGTAGATGTAGAAGTTTACAATAACTAAACAGACGGTCTTATCGCTAAAAGACCGATCGTTGGTTTAAAAATGTTTCATAGAGTTGATGGATTTGGAGATAAAGTGTACAATGAGACAACTAGACAAGTGAGATTTTTGGGAATTCATTGGATCAGTTAGCAATGATTTTGATGTTGCGGTTAGTGGGGATGACCTCTATTGATCAGTGAATGTCTTCCAATTAGAAATGGCAAAAAGAAAAATGATTGAAACGAAGGTCATAAAGAATATAAAGAAAATAAATAAAACCATGGTGTTAGGCAATAGGTATAATTTCTTGTATTCTATAGTCAGATGAACCCACACAACACATAATCATTTAAGTGAAAATTAGTATGTACGTGTATACATTGACACCGAGTTGAGTTTGCTAACATTTACCTGATAAAAAGTAGGTATCTTTAAAACTTAAAATTTCGGAAACCTCAAAGTCCTTTACTAATTAATCTGTGGATAATACTAAGCAGGCGATACTGCTATAAAAATAGTATATACCATACCTATTAAAATTTCGTTCGGTGATAAAAATATGAATTCCCTTTTTTCCCTTCTAGGTTGTAAAACCCCATGCTAAAAATGGCGTGTTGTCGCCTATATGTGTGAAATTGACACCCCAGTCCAGCGCCATTGACTCTGATTGTATTAGGTTCGAAGCGCTGTCGATGCACTGATCAAACGTAAAATTTTACGTGACCACTTTCCAAGCGTCGACATTCGTGACGCCACTGCACGCTTGGATACTCTCCTTCCGAGCTTTGATCGCTCACTACGCGCGAGCGTATTATGTAAATTCACCAAAGCCTGCAATAGAGACACTCACCTAACGCTTTATCCTCACAACACGGGCAACACTCAAATTGAATTCTGTATATTGTTTTTGTCAAATCATCTCGCATAGTAGTTCAAGAAACGCTCTCCATCCGAAATGCATTAGTTTTATACATAGAGGTTTGCTATGGAATACCTAGCTAGTCTAAATTCAAGTATTCTTTGGACTGAATGTAAGAAGGCATTACGGAGACCGCGATCCTCTTATCTTGATGGTGCCGGTATCGAATTGTTTTGTTTCGTACTAGCACATTGAACATTTATTAAATAGCTAACTACAATTTCACGTAGTTGCACAGCTGCACTGAGTGCCTATATTGCCTACTGACTATTATTTAAAATACTTGATATTTATAGGTTTATACAAAAACCCATATAATAACAGCCTATTAGAGTTAAATTGTATATCACCGCAAGTAATAAATTCAGTATGAAGTAGGTAACCGATGCAAACCCATTTTTACGTTCTGTTCATGTAATCTATATTTCTTAATACTCTCGGCTTATTCTCGAAGCAGAATTTATGCGCCATTTACCGCGTCGCTGCTGTTCGCTTGAATTAGGTACCAACTTTGGTATATTTTACATATTTTTCTGCATAATAGCCATGGGATATTTGTGGTTATTTTGAGTCTTTATAATTTTAACATACTCAAGGTTGTGTATGCAGCTCTTCAAGTATAGATATTACTGCAGCGTCCAGCAACAGAGGCATTGATGGACGAACGTGTAAATGTGGGCCGAGGCAAAGCCGAGGCACACATACATAAGTCCATCAATGCCTAGTTGTGGCCCCCGCCTGGTGACGCTGTAAAGGTCGGTAGAGACCAACAGCATTAGCCTGTTCAAAAAAAAAAGCCTAGTTGTGGCCAAGGCTTGTATAGTACTTTTCTCAAATAATGCGCGGAAATTAAAACTAAGTATAATAGTACCCAGGCACCTAACTTTTTATTTAAAAATATTTTTTCCTACGATAAACTGTTATTTTTTTTTCAATAAACAGCTTTGTATTTGCAAGTGCAAACCAGTTCGAAATTTAAATAAAACCTTTGATTTGATTGCCAAGTTTCGCAGTAAAAGATCGTTTCATTTTTAAATTACACGACAGAAATGAGTTTTGTATGTAATTCATTTGGCACTAAACCGCGACAGATATGGATTTTCATACAACTTGTTCCGGCCGCTGCTCACCAGAACAGCAATTTCGATTTATCTCGAAGAAGGTTGTCAAAATAATGCTCAAATTTCCATGCATGTTTGAAAAAAATTACGTCATTTTTATAAACCAACGAGAATAATGAAAGCCTGACAAAATGTGAGAAATGTCTCAGAGTATAAAGCATCAAACCCGGTAGTTTCCTCGCTCTTTGAACTGGGCCATCTAAATCTCATAAGAATGCTGCTGGAAGGTAATATCCACATCTCATTACACGTTACTTTGAAGAATTATGACTTGGCAAAGTCCTTTATTGGAAATACCTTCACGAGCCTGAAATATTGCTATGTCGTGAAGAGCTAAAATTTCTAATTAGAAATTCTTTAGTAAAACTTTATTAAGTTTTTACTTACCTACTGCAACGAACCTAATGAAAATACCGCGCTGTCAGTTGATGCTTGCGCGGCGGGTACAAGCTGTCTAAATTAAATAAAATTTTATCCGGAAATTGTGCATCTTCAATGTTAATTAAAAGACGGTACCTAATTACCTACCTATATATGACCCGAATGGCATGTCAATGACAATTAATAAAAATTGTTTAGTTATTATAAATTACATGTTTTTTAAAATAATAATACTATTTATACGTAGTTCGTTTTAAGTATAAATTCAGTTATTTCTAGTACAGTAGAGGTACAAGGTACAATGACTGTAGTTACACTATTTCTGTACAAATACATAACGTAGCAGACTTTACTGGTCGCTTTGTGTTTGAACTAGAAGTCAATGTTTGGATACCTCGTACATTTTTATGAGTTATGGATTGGGCGAACCCTCTGTTGTTTGCGATTTTCTCATGTATATTACTGTCCTAGTTTCGTTATGTTTGAACACTAGGTAATAGATTTCCATACGTATACTGGTATCTTTTACGAAAATATATAATAATTATAGTTATAGACATAAAGAGAAAACTACTATCGGTAAAAACAATATGTATCTGCACGTTGTTTAAAATACTGTCCGCCTTGTTGATTTATTGTGAAAATGTTTAGATGTACGTTACCTACCTTTGACATTTCTTTTTAATTTTATGATGGTAATTTGACATAGCTATATATTATTATTATTTATGTTATTTCCGTTCTAATGCTTGACATTGTTTTAATTCTTATATAATTAATTGTAATAATTGTATGTCGATCTATTATTGTGTATTATGTATAATTGGTAGGTATGCATGCCTTTCATGTTACGATAAACATATTGAATTTTTTTTGTTGAATGGAGTGAACGATCCATATTTTTCGTAGATTTATTATTTATTCTTTTGTTGATAAGTTGAAGGAGATACATTTTAAGTAGGTAATGAGCATGCCACTCTTCTTCTCTAAAATTATATTATGATGAAAGTAGCATGAATATTTTTCACTTAAAAATTAACCACTGATTCCGGACTACTCCGGAGTCAGTGGTTAATTCTACTACTTTACTACTACTCCTTTACTTTTCGTCTACTACTTTATGAAAATTAGTAAAAGTAGTAAATTTATAATAAAAAAAGGCAGATTTTTGTATTCGGCTGTGTACCATTGCGTTCAGTCGTCGAATTCCAAACGATTACGTTACCTCATGGCCCATGTTGCTCGTAGACTCGCAGTTTGGCTCAGGACCAATACTTGCACTCGTTCAACACGTCTGACTATTTCCAACTGCAATGTTATTGTGTGTAAACTTGAGTTTGCGGCCCGCCTAAGGAAGTGCAAAATCGATACGCTCTCCGCTGTTTATCGTAGACTGTTTAAAAACCAAACACTTTTTGTAAATATTATTTTGGTTAATAGATTGATGAAGTTATGTAAAAATGGATTTTCTAATAAATAAAGATCACTTCAAAATTACTATCTTTTTACTAGATGGTAGGACTTATCTGCAAAGTTCGTCTAAGTAGTACCACCGCTTTGCCCAGTTATTCTGCCGCCAAGCACTAGTGAGAAAGCACTACTGTATTTCGATTTAAAGGGCATTGCAGCTAGTGATATTAACGGGTAAATGAGACTTTATGATCTGACCTCACCAGGATCTCACGGTCTAGTAATCATATTACGAAACTGTGTGATGTCTCAGGATGACGTGCGTAGTGCAGTGTCACGCGTGACTATAACTTAGAGTTCTGAGTGATACTACAACTGTTATGGGCAGCCGTGCCGCTTAACATCAAGTGAACGACCAGCTCGTCACGTCATTTGTTTACATAAAAAAAAACATAAATTAGATTACCTATTCAATAAATCTGACCAAGCTCCGAAATTAAGTGAGCCTATAATACTATTGTACTGCAACGTCATTTTTTAAAGTTAGACGTAGTTTTAGACGTCACTATCAGCCCAATATGTTCCCACTGCTGGGACTCGGGCCTTCTCTCACAGAAAGAGAGTATAGGTCATAATTTACCTGGCTGGTCAACTGCGGAGATGACACGTTATCTATAAAGATATTATAGTTCTCAATCTATGATAGATTTAGCAAGCGCGCCATCTCTCGTCATTTGATAGTATCGGAATTACTACAAATGAATAGATTACCTGTCTTAGACAGGTTCTATAGATGTCACCACGAGTGCTTAGTCGGTGAACACATAGTCCTTAAGATTTTCGCAGTCAGCGGTCATGCGACCATAGCTTAATTGGTAGAGCGTCTAATCCGGTGAAATGGAAGGCGCGGGTTCAAATCCCGCTGGTTGTCAAAATTTTAAGAACTATAATATTTTTATAGATATACCTAAAGTGTAGCTTACACTTAAAAATCAATCCATGATGACACGTTATGTCCTTCATTTTGCAATTCTTAACCACTTTCGCAAGAAGTTTTCTTTCTCCGTTTAAAATGCTATAAAATAAATAAAATTCGACAAATAGGCTTGAAAAATAATAATATTGATGAATATTTAATAAAAAAACATGAAGCACTTAGTCAACCTTTCTATTAAAAAAATGGTAAAAGAAACCACGTTGTATCTAAAACAAAGAGATCTCGTAGAAATGGAGGAAATAATTTAGTTCTTTGTGTTGGCAATACCGAGCATACCGAGCAGACGGCGACTGCCGGCGGGCACGATGATATTAATCGACCTAAAGCTGATTATGCACTTGTTTCGAAGGTTGTCTTTGCAGGCGCCATGGCTGAGGTTGCCTATTTTATATAGGTACGTATTTCGCTGAACATTTTTGCGGCTATCTTTAGTAGTGTTTAGTTTAGTTGCTCCTTTTGTACTTTTAGTGTTTTGTTGTATTTTGTTTTGTGTGTTTTGTACTCTTTTAGTGCAATAAATAATTAAATAAATAAATTAATATATAAAAAACTATTTACCTTATATGCCTAAAATAACATTGAATGAAACTTATTTCACTTGATAATAGTTATGTAGTAATTAACGTTATTAATTTGCACGCTTCATTAAGTTTTCCACAGGTTTAACTATTGCTATCTATCTGAGTAAGCAGTGCGGGCTCACGGGCTGACCTCAATTAATTAGATTGCTTCGGACTCAGTTGCCATTTTTGTTCAACGCCAGTGTCTATTGTAATACCTTATATATTTTTAACTAGTTGTCTTATTTAATTTTTCTACTCTTAAAGAAAAATAGAAAAAATAGGAGGTGATTGATAGCATGACTTAATTGGAGAAAGTAAAGTAGCACAGACATATACACGAATTAAAGCTTGTACCGCGCGTTACCAGATAGAATATGGTCGGGTGCCAGCCCATAGTGATGATATTAATATAGCCGGTACAAATGTAACATAATTGCATTGATGTGTCGTGCAGGACTGCGGCCGATTTCAGGGCCCATATAACAGCCGGCTTAAGGATCAGGCTTGGTCCATGGTGGGGCTAGTAAACCAGTGCCAATTACTTTATATTCACGGAGTACAAACATCAAATTAAAACGTTGACCCATTAAGGAGTGAATCTTTTTAAAAATGTTTTGTAATAGATCGTCTGTTTGATTTGTAGTATAATGTTGACAGTTTGAAGTAAAGATTCAAGCGACAATGTACGGGTCGTTAATGTTTTAAGCCACAAACCATACAGATGTAAAAATATTTTTTATAACTAAATAGGACCGCATTTGACCGCAATTTCACCTAAGTTAACAATTAAGTTTTAATCGGTTGACACAATTGAATTCTTCATGGAAATCTAAAGAACTCTAGGAGACGGCTGCTTAAAATACTTCATTAATTATTGCTTAGTAAGATTGTAAATCTTGTCAAAATACGCTATATCTATGGCTCCATATAAGACCGACTGAGCGTGCGGCGTCTGGTGGGAAGCACGATTTGCAAGATCCGCTCTATCACTGCCGAGCACACTCAAACTATTCCAACTGTTTTAACCAATTATTATACGTTTCAATTTCTTTTATCCCTGCGACTTTGTTCTTACCTTGGAAACACATTTTATCAGACGAACCAGGTGGCATGACTTTTTAGAACCAATCTTCTAATACAGTCGCATCATTGAAAAATAGCACTTATTGTTGTATACCACACTACGAAACCAGTTCATACAAGCTTACGCGCCCAGTTTTACTAGCAATTTAGTCGCTTTTCTGTGGGAAACGGATACAATGCAGATCTGTAGTGTAAGCTCACTAATAAAAAGTCCATTTAAATCGGTGCAAAAGTTTTGACACAAATAAACAAACAAACAGAGAACTGCACTTCTATGTATTAATCTAGACCATCCATTCAAGTGCACATAAAAAAACATTAAAGTTTGCCCAGCTAACTAGGAAGAGTTCAGTGAAATACACACGTACAGAAGTATTTTAGGTATACAAATATCTTAGAAAAAGAAGTATTAGAAGACAGAGATATTTAAAAAAAAAATTAATTGAATGTGCACTCTCTTTCTCTCTCTCTGTCTCATTGTGTGTTGCTGCTTGCGTCATCATCATTATTATGAACAGCCTGAAGACGTCCACTTCTGAACATAGGCCTCCCCCACAGAGCGCCACTTTGAGCGACTGCTCGCGTCCTGCATGCATCCTGCTCCCCGCAGCTTTCAACAGATCGTCAGTCCACCGAGTGGGGGGTCGGCCTACGCTGCGTCTTCCGGTTCGTGACCGCCACTCGAGCACCTTTCTTCCCCATCGGTTGTCAATTCTACTTGCATCGGTTGCTGCTTGCGCATTTTGTCTAAAAAAATAACAAACTAGCATAACCATTGAAGCCGAAATTATATTACGCTGCTAACAAAGTTGAAATTAGGGAAACTGCGAAGCGAGACACGACAGAATAGTAACGTATACAACACGATTGCAACATAAATGCCAATTGTCGAATTGTGATCCGTGCGTAGGCATTTATTGCATTGCACGTCTGTAATTTGCATACGTTTGAATACTAAGTACCAGCGGCGTCATGGTTTGCAGCTACTTTAATTGAATAGTTCAATTTATGTTTATTAGTTCAACTTTGTATTTTAATGCGAAATGAAAGACTATTTGCTCGTTACAACGTTTAAAGGAATTTTAGTACAACAGTGAATACTTAGCTTCTATTTATTCTATGGATAAGTTTTAAGTTTAACATTATTGTTATTCCATAAATATTTCTTGTGTCGTTAAATTAGTGTTAAGAAATTTAAAAAACTAGATTTCATAATTTCATCATAGATTTTTGGTTGAGTCACTTTTTTGTTTGCCTATAACACTAGTTAGAAATTAATCTCGACGTAGGTGCTTTTGACTCTACAGACAGTACGAGTTAACGTAGTCTCAACAGATACGTAGCGAGGTAATATGTTATTTATAAGGAGTCGCCTCGTAGCATGTCTACGTACGTGCTACGAGGCTTTCTACGAACATGTGTCCTAAGGTGTTGTTGAAAACAGGTTTAAAGTAAAGCCTTTTACAAACTGTGCATTTCAAGCGCATTCAAAACAAAAGCGTGCGCTTATAGGATATTATATTCTACGCGATCACAAGGCACATATTCAAAGGCACACAAGGCATGTAACGCTGCAAAGATCTACGGTTTCTTGGCATCAAGTACCTACTTCGTTTTCTTTACAGCATGTTATGAAGCGAAGGGGAGGTTAAATTGAAACTGGCGTCATTACTTAGTATGCATTGAGCGCGGCGACGTGTAGCGATCGGCCCTCGGATCGAAGCCCGGTCACGTTTTTCCAATTGTTTTCTGACGACGTGTATCATTCTTTTAAATCAGATTTCATTATTTATAGTCTGATCTTAGGAATGGAGTGTATGGCATTATCCTTATACTTTTTCACAAAAGAACTTAATTTCATATGCGTCGCGTTTCGAGTTGTATAATCACATTGGCTACTGTAGTATGCGCTGTGTGATCCGCTTTAGACTGAGAGGTTTTACTGCATGATTATCATATAATATATACTTCATGCAATAGCATAATAGCAAACATCCGGTATATTGTCCCATTTCTTTTTTTCGGATTAAACCGGTGTTTCCCATCCTCAAATTCCCATGGATCATCTGTATCATTTGCGTTATGAGCACGAGACTCAATTTCACGAGCACGATCTCCAAATAGCGTCTTTAGTATTCATGGGGCTGTCGGAGATTGGGCATGACATTTGCAATTTTTGTTTCATTAAGAATTCAGATGTGAGGGTATGTGGGAATGAATTGTCGCGCCGCCCGCCCGCCGCTGCCGGCGCCCGTTATATTACACATCAATCAGGGAACAGACGAGCTCGCTGATTTCGACATCTTGTTTGTACTTTGCTTTGTTAAAATGTATTTTTAAAGAAAGTAAAATGAAAAAGAAAGATGGGTTAGGGGTAGTTCGGAGAACTTTCGTTCGGAAAAGTGTCCCAAACGACTACATTCTAAATTAGTTACGTTGCTGTAGCATTCGCTTGTTCCAGTGTTATTGAAGAGTATCTTTGTTTTAATACAATGATAAGTAGGTATTTGGAAGGTTTGACTCTGTTGACCGTTGGCCTATTGAACATACTATGACCTCTTTAGTAATATGAATGGTTAAATATACAAAATCAATCACACAGTAACGAAAACATTCTAGGTCTTTGCACTGAACGCGATGGATCATCGTTGTTAATGTTTGTTGGGCATTATTAGACCCTAAAAGCCATTGTTAATGAACTTTTAAGCGAAGTTTCAAAACTATCCATCAACCCTGATGTCAATAATGTGGGCACATCAAGCACCAGTGTGAAAGAAAAGGGTAGGAATCGATCATTTCTGATCTAATTACTAGTTTTGCGGTAGTTTTAGTGAAGAAAAGTGTACGTATAATTAATTATAGTTATAATAAATATATTATAAATCTAAGTTATAGGTGCGTATATAATGCGTGGCTGCAAATAAACACAAAGTATAGTTGAAAAAATTAACTGATACAGAATAGAAGTTTAGTACAAATGAAAAATAAAAGGTTCTCTAGAGTACAAAAAAAAGTTTTGACTAATAATATTTTTATTTATTTGGAAGATTCGTAATTAAGCGAAAGTTTATCTTATGAAAATAAATAAATTGTTTTTTTAATCATTTCATACCTACATTTTAACTAATAAATTGGAGCTGACATAATCGTCATGCGACTAAAGCTCCCAAAAATTACAGAATAATAAAAAAAAAACGAATAAATAAAAAGTTAATATTGATTATGAATTAAAACCACCTCGAAAAATCAATACATTCTTGAGGTTCACAAAGAAAAATGATAATGATATCATAATTACTGTACGATGGATAATTTATTAATAATATATAACAATATCTTTAATTTTATCTTTAAAGTTTACAAATGATAATATACAAAGCACATGTCCGCTTGCTCCCATGAAATTGGAATACCAAAGTGGAGTTTAATCCAGTGTGTGGCTTTGTCTAACTTTGCTGTTCCGTTGTTTTAGTCATAACGTAATGGCTCTCTTTGGCAGCTGGAGAGTTACTGCTAATGCAACCTCATTTTGGTTTGTGCAATTGTTATTATGTTTTCATGATTTATTAGTTTAGGTTATGTGAGTTTTGCCTTACAAGGACGCTGCGTTGTTGACTGCTAAGCTTTAATGAAAATCTTTAGTAGCACAATTTTTTTATAACTAAATAGGCCCACATTTCATATCATCACAGGTCACTGTAACCTCAATTATCACTTGCACAAGATTGGTGCCACGGATAGCCCTCTGTGCCGGGGTTGCATGCAGGAAAACGAGACAGTGAAGCACGTGCTGCTATATTGCACAGCCACAAAAGAGGCAAGAGAAACGACGCATCTACTAAATGATCAAGAACAACGACCACGGGATCGACTGCAATCGGTCTCCAGACCACCATCTAATGTTACATCACTGGAACAGTTGTGCCAGCAGCCCAAAGCCGTGCTCCGATACATAAAGGAGCTGGGCTGGCTTGGGTAAATGCTGGCAGGGGGAAATGCACAATACACCCCATGCGGGACGTCAGTGCAGGCCTTACCACCCCCAAATAGAATAAGAAGAATAAGAATAAGGCCCACATTTGACTGCAATCTCACCTGATGGAAAGTGACGACGCGGTCTACGACTTGAAGGCAAAGGTCGCCTTGCCATTCTTCAATACAATGGTCAACTGTACTCCTAGTACCAGTTTATTTTTATTCGAATATACATAACTATAGGTACTCGCTATCTTAGAATATTTATACCTATGTATGAAATCAGTCACAGCGCTCGTAGCGGTAGTTATTCGTGACTTAGGGTGGGTTAATTCACCAATAGTTAAGGTAACCAATGGTTATAAATTATAACAAATTGTAACCAAATTACTAAATGATTAGTTAACTTTACCAGAACAATAGGTAAGTTTTATCGCTTAAGATTGATCTCTTTCAGACAACCTTGGTACGGAAAATAAATCTATAGCTTTGAATTTAGGACTTCGGTGGACTGCTAAATCAACACAACACCATCCAGAAATGCACATCCGAATAAACTCTTATCAGGGGTGCACGCAGTCGGTACCTACTTGGTTAGGTGACTGTATTTTCCCAGATACCTTAGTGTTCCAAGAAGGTAAGTTCAAGGGAAAAGGTATTCATTCTCAGCTTGTTTCCGCATCAAACAGATACATGGGAATGTATCGTGTCCTGCCCGCAGCGAATGAGCCCTTATTTGTGTAACATGACCCTTACTGAGCTTCAGAAGTCAAATTAGTAACAAGACCACTATACATACAACTCATGCTATAGTTTCTATAAAAAAGCTAAAACGACCATCTTAGTACATCATTATGATGATGATGACAAACGTAAGTTAAAGTACCTAAAAGATAAATATTTTCACTATTTTGTTGCTGTTAGACTGTAGTTGCAACAATGAACGCCTACAACATGAATAAAATTTATCAATATTTTTCGGTATGATTATTTCTCTTGACTACATTTCATAAAATATAAAATATCTAAATGTGGAGCACAACACGGTCACATATGGCCACACCGCTGGGCCTCCGAAGAAACGCTGACTTTACTATTTTGTCGTGCCCTGATGGAAAAATATGTTTTTCTCCGAGAAGAGATATCAGTCCTTTCGTTTGAAATATTATCCTTATTATTGATCTATATTTTAGATAGACACGAGTGTCATCATAACCCAATATCCTTCTAAAAGAGGAAAAAGGTTTTTACTCGTAATTTGTATTTAAAATCATTGGTAAAGTAGGTACATCAACTAAGGCGAGCATGCTATACCTACAGATACTTTTGGTACTGGATGTTTTAAGACACACTTTGGAGGACTGGATATACATTTTTTAGCATACTATTGCAACAGGAAGAGACTAGATATTGTCAGCCAGAACGCTTCGACTGCTTCGTTACTTGCCATCAGGTGACATAGTGGTCAAAGTCAGAAGTAAAAAAGCCAAAGGCAAACCATAACTGGTCTGTTAGCTCAGTTGGTAGCAGCTCTGCCTTCTGAACTATAGGTTGTGGGTTCGATTCCCACTCAGGACAAACATTTGTGTGATGAACATAGGTTCTGTGTCTGGGTGTTATATTGTATTCTATGTATGTATTTACAAACAAAAAGTTATATTTAAGTATTGTATCAGTTATCTGATTTTCATAGTACAAGCTTTGCTTAGTTTGGGGCTAGATGGCGCTGTGTGAAACGTCCACACATATTTATTTATTTTATTTTATACAATTTTGTAGTTCAATGTTCGCTTAAAGGTAAGACAGCGATTTGCTAGCCATCTTTCGCGGCCTTTGAAAAACATCTTTGAGCGGCACAATGTAGCAGTGTTGATGGATTTTATGCAATTTTCAGTATCTATCACATCCAGCGCTGCGATCCGCGTACCTTTGGGATTAAGTTCGATCTTTTCGCAATACTTACCGAGAATACAGGGTAAGCAGCTTGGCGGGGTGGAAGGAGCGAATGCCAGTGTTATTTTTTTGCAACTGAAGAGTTTATTATGTAAACTATTTTGCGAGAAATACATTTATCCTGTTTTGGAAATGAGACACATTTATTTGGGAATAAAATAATCTTAATTATTCAAAATATATTTAGAATAGTTAGTACGGTATTTTTTTTCCCACCACATTTAGAAATCTCGTGTGAAATGCCTTATAACGTGCTGTAAAAACAGTTTGTAAGCGTTGACGATCCTCTTTTTTTCTGTGTTCAGACATTCAAAAAGTTTCTTGTTTATCGCGATGGAGTGAAATTGCAATGAAAAGTGGCCAAATACGTTTTTTGCGGCGGGCGCCAGAATGGCTCACTCACTGCCGGCGAATGAGCGCGAGAAATTAGTTTTTTAATAATTTTTAATAGTAACATTGTCACTTCGTATGGGCTATTAAAACTTTATTTATACCCCTAGTTATTTTATTTTGATATATACTCTATTTATTGTATTTTTGTTAAGTTTTTTTCTATACAGCCACTAGGCAGGTGTACATACACGATACAACAATTTTTATAAGGCGTTAAATAAACCTAAGTTCAAAAACAGTTACCTAATAGAGAAAAAGAGGAAAATAGGGAACATTAAGCTCAAAAGATATACATATTTTGTTAGTGTACTTTTGATCATAGCATTTTAATCTTAGCTTTAACCCCTGGTTTTCCGTACACTCACGTCAACTTAAAAATACGGAACGCTCATTGGCTGCCTGTTGATCATCAGCTGTCTTTAACCAATGAGCGTTCAGTATTTTTAAGTTGACATGAGTTTAACTTTAACAAACCTATGAGAAACCGCCGGTTAGTCAAGCTATTTCCATAATCTCAATAGTAATGATATTATTTAGAATTGAGTTCACAAAGAAAACGTGCTTATAATTAAACAATTGAAAATATCACGGGCGCAGCACCAGGCTCGATGTTGTGACGATATGTCGCGAACGTGCGTAGAATATATTTTTGTTCATAGAAACCATTTTCAATTTCACGGCTCAATCTTTGTGTGCTCGGGGTGAATATGTAAAAGGGCATTCGTTGATGTCAACAAAGTGTAATGGTTTCGTGCTATAGCGTGTGCCTGATCTATGAGTTAGAATCGAGATCGATTTCCAATTGAAAACAAAATACACTTGCCTGCACGCTGAGCGGAGATTGTTCCGTCGTTCTGTTGATTTTGGTTACAATATGACAGCGGTGTGTACTCGGTTTTAATTGTGCACGTGTCTAATAGATTCCTGTTTTTTGAACTAAAAAACTTTAAAAGATAAACGATTTTATTTTAATTTTTTTTAGTTCAAATCTCATACTAATATATGTAGCTTGTACAACCACATAATATATATAGGATTGCAGCTAGTAAGTATAGTATATTAGACTGCAGAAACTTAAGTTTAGTAAAGTATATCGACTATTCCCAAACATTCCAAACTCACTTCTTAACTTAGAATTAGTACCTATAGAACCCCAGTAAATTAGCGAAATGTAAGCCGTTTAATTGGTGCCATATATAGCACCGTACGACGTTCGCGCGGTCAGTGCTCTGTGTGAAGAGCTCAAAGAAAATTATTTAAAATGACAATTGCGCGGTGAATTGTGCCACAACACACCAGAAAAGCAGCATAAAAGTGCTTGTGTGATATTTCACTGGTAAGTTTGATTTTCTTGCTTAAATCATCTACAATGCCAAAAAACAGTGGCTGCGTTTTGAGAAGACGTTGTTTGGAAACTAAGCTTCTCAATTTAAATGACTTTATTAATATAAAAACAATGAACATCTTCAAATTGCTAAGTTTGTTTTTATGTTTATATAATACTATCAATGCCATTATTGGATTTTGTGTGGATTCGATACGACCAATCTACTATTTTTCATAGATAAAATCGTATATAAGTAGGTTAGTCCCATTTACTACTATCTACTATTTCTTTTTTTTGGCAATGGGCAGGCCAAATCGCTCGTAGAACTGACAACCGATGGGGAAGAAAGTTTCTCGAGTGGCGACCACGAACCGGAAGACGCAGTGTAGGCCGGCCTCCCTCTTGGTGGACCGATGGTCTGGTGAAAGCCGCGGGAGCCGATGGATGCAGGAGGCGAGCAGCCGCTCAAGGTGGCGCGCTCTGGGGGAGGCCTATGTTCAGCAGTGGACGTCTTCAGGCTGTTGATGATGGTGATGATGATTTTTTGTATATATTGGTGTTGATTCGGCGGCACACCGACTAACCTAAATTTTCTCTAATTTTAATTTAGAGCTGTCAAATACCACTTTGCTATTCAGACATGACACCTCTAACTAAAATTTGGAGACGATACGTCTAAATTACTCAACTTAGTTTACAGGCACGTTAAAGCCATTCGGCGGACACATTTTAGAGAAGTTTGTGCCTAAAATTTAAACGTAAAATGACAAAATAGACGGTACCTAAAACATGTGGATTAAAATTAGAGAAATAAAAAATCCAGTAATTTCTGTTAACAATTATTGCTTCGTGATAAGAATGCACGTCCCAGATATTGCACAGCCCGTATTGTACGACCAGGAATGTACGGCCCGTAATTGGTGTACATTATGGCTTCTAAATATCAGACTGTGCAATACGGGTCGCAAAATATTGCCTATGCAAAACAGCCTGAGACCTTCACTGCTGAACATAGGCCTCCCCCAGAAAGCGCCACTTTGAGTGGCCGCTCGCCTACTGCATCCATCGGCTCCCCGTGATTTGCACCAGATCGTCGGTCCACCCCGTGGGGGGCCGGGCTAGTTTTATACGCCTTTACTATTAACTCATCATCATCATCATCACCATCATCCAGCCTGAAGACGTCCACTGCTGAACATAGGCCTCCCCCACAGAGTGCCACTTTGAGCGGCTGCTCGCATCGTGCATCCATCGGCTCCCCGTGATTTTCACCAGATCGTCGGTCCACCCCGTGGGGGGCCGGGCTAGTTTTTTACGCCTTTACTATAACTCAACTCAATACAACAAAACGTCATACGTCATATTTATTGATCACTTTTTACGATCATTAGGTAGGTAGGTAGGTACCTACTTTAAATAAATAACGTATATAAAATAAATACTTGCTTTGTCTGCAGATTTTCTATCACCTAGTACAGCTACTCGACACTAGAGGCGCGAGTGGCATCACTTCATTTAGTTGCACGGCTAAGCAGTTCTAAATTAAGTTCAACGTAAATACCGAATAGCTTTTGTGACGCTTGGCGACTAAACTAAAATTTTAAAGTGGGCTAAAATAAGAGATCTCTAAAACCACCGAATCGACACCAATATCGATCATGATCAGTATTTTAAAGAAAACTGATGATCCAGTGTAAATACTGAGCATAAATTAACTACATACAATATATACAGCTATGCAAATCAAGTGCAAATATATACATTACTGCTCTAGCATACGAGAAATAATTAAGTGGCAAAATTTTTATGGCGAAGTTTAATTCTGTATGATAAAGACAATAAGAGTAATTTTAAATTAATTTTAAGAACTTGTTCAATAATAAAGGGTAGGCAACAAAAATAGCATCACGAGAACTAAGCTTAATAGGATCCAACTTTCAATTTTCCACTCCAACATTTCACTCTGTAAAAGTCTCTGTAGAAGTCGGTAAGTATTTTCATCGATCAATGTCGAAAATAATCTAACAATTTAATTGAATCAATTTTTCTAAACTGTTTACATTTATTAAATACCTAGCCGAAGAATTTAATAGCTTTCCTATTCAATGTTTCACTGTAATTAATGAATATCGAGTAAGGCTACATTTTAAATGTTTGTTGCCTTAGTTAGGCTGTGGCTCAGTGAATGGGGTACTAAGATAAATAATACCTACTCTAGTATAGCCGTTGCATCTGAACAGATCACGACTTTGTAAAAATAATGTATGCACAATATAATGTATGCCAGTAATCGTTGTGTAAAAAATGTATGAATCACAAATGATTTTATTTTTAAGCCATAACATACGTATTACATCTTAATAAAGTAACTACTACAATAATACCGACTACTACTAAATGCTACTAGCTACACTACACAAAACATTTGAACTGTGTGTATATTATCGTAGCCATGACTTACGTGTATAAACCGTTCAAATTAATGCTCCAGCCTACAACCATGAGGTAGCGCACCTTATGCTGATTCGTTAGGCCAAATAAGTGTCATAATTTTGGTAATTTTTTTGTATTGATGGCTGCATAATATCCCTTCCTTACTATATAATATTATAGAATAGTTGTCGGTTTGTTTGTTTCACCCCAAATCAAAGACCAGTTTTTGATGACATTTTGCACTTAGATTGCTTATTCTACCGAGATCAACATAATAATAATTATGATACTTTTTGTGCTGAAAAATGACTAGTAAATGACTTACTTAATTATGAAACCATGAGATGCCTTAGTTTCTGACTAGAGTCATTCATATGAAAAACTGTCTCAACAAGTGTGAAGAAAAATGGAATAAGCACAATTTGTCCGAAAGTATAGGCAGGGGGTGGAGTTTTGACAAATTATTTAAGAACGTGTGTTCGGGCCGGCGCTATTATACGCGTGATGGATGACGCTGATAGCGCGCCGACAAACGCCTTTTTAATCTTTCCCTAAATGTTACACCGGCTTATTGTGGACGGGCGATTGCCTTTTGTACTTTTAAGTGCTTGGAAATGATGCTTTATGCCGTTTCCATGGTTTAAACGTTTTTATAAGCTTCGACTTTCGTTAACAATTTTATGTTATAGGTAACAGTTTTCATAGAAGGCAAAAAGGCAAATTACTATATTTTCTATCGCAACTAATTGCCAAGAAAGAGGAAAAACTACTTCCTTGCAACTAGTTACCAAGACGGCCGGAAGCATTTTTTATAGGACGGAACGGATGACCTTTTTAGTATTAGTTCATGTTATAATGTATTCCATCATCTAATACCTACATAAATGCCCACGTAAGTTAATAGCTATCAAAATAGGTATTATGGTTTACGTGTGTCTTTTCATTTGTTTTTCACTAGTTAATTAATGAGTTTTATGTTAAATATATTATTTGTTTTACAATGTTATGTATTTGCCAATATAATATTATCTTCAGCCCATACGTTCCCAATACTGAAGTACGGCCTTCTCTCAATGGAAGAGAGCATAGCTGGCCAAGTATAAGTGGTGGATTGGTTCGGTCAAAACAGAGCCGTAAATTAAAGAGCACAATTTTTAAAAAAGAAAATCTAATAAAATATTTCCTACGATTCCCATACTCAAAGAGTAAACAGCACTGTACCTAATGGCGCACCTACGCACACACGCTTATTTCATTTTATATGGGGGATATCCATCATCTTTATATCGGACCCTGTTATGACGTGCGTGTAAAGGTTGTTACGAATATTAGGCGGAATTAACAGCAGTTTGTGATACTTTTGACGCGGAATAATGTAGGGTATCATTCAATATACACGTAATAACCCATTGAATATCACCCCCAAATAATTTATTGGCTTTTCAGACAACGGCATTTGATATGTGAAATATTTTACTGTTAACAGAGTGTATGCAGTATATCAAACATTGATGTAATACTGTTAAAAATACAATATAACATAATAACACATATTGATTTTAAATTAAAATCAGTTTCAGGATTTGTTTATGACTTTTGACTAAATTTAGAACTAAATATAACCTCGTTAACAATTTCAATTTTCAGGATGACGTCTCCACGAATCTATTGTTTTATAGATTCATGAGCGTCTCATATAATTTCACAATAATTTAGAAATAGTACCTATGTTTGCAAAGGGCGCCGTGGTGCGGTGCGGTGGCGTACAGGTGAGCACTACAGGTAGCCCGCGCCGTGTAGAAACTTGCCACTCCCGGGGGAAATCAACACAACAATTACATCTCGAAAGCTACTTCCAATAACACCCGGCGAACCTTTAAAAACCACCGATCCTACGTGCCCTCATCCCCTCTAACAAATACTCTACTATTACAAAATGAGTGGCGGCTACTTGTCTCGAAACGAGAGCTATTACGTATTTACGGGGCTGCTCAGTTCTGTAAGTCGGTTTGTGATAATACTATGAATATTCAAAGGCTTCGCCTGTCCCTGAGGATGGAACCCTTCCAAGCATAAGAGAGGAAACGCGGATGGTGAGTTTCAAAACAATAGATATTATCGCCGCGTTTAAGCGGTCCTAATAAGATTTACCTCAATATTAATTCGCATCGTGGCGTCCATTATTCGAGAGTATTGTCTAAACACAAGCTGTGTTTCATCAGCTTTGTTTACAAGCGTTACATAAATGAACAGCAGTTGAGAAGTTGCGCTGTGGTGTATATTACTATTATACATTTAACCCACCTATCTATCACACATGTAAAAGGCGCATGTATTCGATTTCACGATAACAAAAGAACAACCCTAACATTATAGAACAATCATGTCCTCCAACCTTTTCCTCTATAAAAGAGCGAAATGATTAATTATTTTTTCGACCTCTTCAAAACACCGTCTTATTCTTTTAAATACTTCCGCTATTTTCCGACTCGGCGGCGGTGAGAGGGTGATTTTCGACTATAAATTAATATTAAATTACGGATTTCAAACAAAAACATATTTTTCTTTTACGCTTAAGCATTTGAAGTGTTTTTTATGTTTAAAGTCTTAGAGAAAATTCACGGGAAGTATAAATACTTATAGTTCATTATCATCAGTAGCTTTAAAGCGTTCCTTGTCTCCAACCAAATGCTGGTTAGTATATTGGAGAAGAACAATTTCTGAAATTAGTAGACGTTGAATAATCTTGTTTACTTCAGTGCGATATTTACACTTGACATTTTTGTGAGATCAAAAATCTACTAGCATACAACATAATTATTATCTCAATGAGTTCCAGAATCGTGTAGATTTCCACTTGGCTTGTTATGAACCCAAATGGGCCGCACGCCATCCAACCGGTTAAAATAATTGCGACACGAGATGAAATTATTCATCTATCATACGTGTATTTATAGGTGGTGCATTAGGCATCTTCCCACGGTGCGTAATACTGCGCACGACTACATGCACGGCTGACGACCACGGACGGCCACGCACCGCGCACAAGGCTCTTCCAACGGTGCGTGTTGGTCTATGTGTGTCTTGAGATTCGAAGCCATTTTGTTATTCCAAAATGAATAGTGAAAGAGAACTCGCACCGCACCTTTGAAGTGAGGCTATATGTCCTATAAACGCCACCGGCTGCGTACAGCGTCACGCCGTACGCCGCGTCACGATGCTTACTGTAGAAATGTACTGTTGTGGTCTCTTTCAGACGCTGACGTTGGCGTATCGACGCCGTCGTCGGCATTCAAACGCTTTGGGCCGCGTCTCTAGTTATTTCGACGCATTGCAGCGTGAATGTCGTATTTGGCGTCAGTACAAAATGACAAAATTTGATAAAGAAAAAGACGAGTTATTGATTGAATCAGTCAAATGTTACACGCGAGCACTGTTTGTCGACTACTGATTTGAACGAGACGTTGTCGTTCGCTATGAGATGTATTGACCGCTGACGCTGTGCCTGGCGTTCAGATGTCGATCGGAACAAAAACGCTGAAATCGGTCGCCGCATATAGCATTTAATAGGAGATCAGTGCTGACTCGCCGCGGATCGGATGCACCGCACCGCACGTGTCTGCGCTACCACGCACGATACCCTTCCCATGGTGCGTCGGTGCGAGCTGGTGCGCGCCCGTGCGCAGTATCACGCACCGTGGGAAGCTGGCTTCACAGTGGATTAAGGTTACGATAACGTCTGTATCATTAATGCGTTAAAATGACATTAGACAAGTAGATGTTCCTTCAAAAATAATTCTTGCAGTGCAGACAATATAGGTAGAGCTAGACGTGACGGAGGTAGGGGAGTGAACTAACGCGTGAATTCAATCTGAGCAGCTCACTTGGCTGGCCATCTCCGCTTTGAACAGGGCCACTAAAAGCGAATCGCCGTAAACAAGAATTAACGCCAAACCTGCATCGACCACTGCACTCTCCTTTATGGTGTCATGATAAAAGCGTTCCGTTTTGAGAGCATACGATATAGGACATAATCTGAATGCCGTATAACCTCAATTTGGTTTTCATATTCAACACAATACCGTATAAGGAGACTCAATTCTTATAATAATGCGTCCAGATACAGCGACCACATTAAACTTAAACTCTAACTCATAGGAGGTCAGTTAGCTATGAAATTAAACACCATATTAGTCCCTACATTTCAGTAATTATTTAACACATCTGCACTGATTTACAAAATATTCTGTAAAAGAAAACTCCAAACATCGTAAATGAGTTAAATTAAGATACGCGTTTTAAATAAGAAATGGATAAGTAAAGTCTCAGATATGTCTATACATATAGGTTATAAGTGCTGGTAGGTTCAGAATCGGCCCATCGGTGCTCGTAAAGAGGAATTAACGTAGCACAGCCCGCAACCGCACCCTTTTATGGCTTTGCGATAACAACACCCGTGGTTTGATAGCGATTGAACTACTCGTACTTATAGTGGTGGATATGGTAGTGTACTATTGCAAAAATTCTGAAACCATAGACGTATTTTGGTTGAAATATATGTTTGTATTGGAATAACCTCTTGTTGTCTTGTTTCTCTTACTAACCACCTCTACGTGTTTGTCATTTATTTGTTTTTAGGGTTTCGTACCCAAAGGGTAAAATGGACCCTATTACTAAGGCTCATCTGTCTGTCCGTCTGTCACCAGGCTGTATCTCACGAACCGTGATAGTTAGGCAGTTGAAATTTCCACAGATGGCGTATTTCTGTTGTCATTATAATAACAAATACTAAAAAACAGAACAAATAAATGTTTAAGGGGGCTCCCATACAACAAACGTGATTGTTTTTGCTCGTTTTTATAATACGGAACCCTTCGTGCGTGAGTGCGACTCGCACTTGGCCGGTTATTTGAAACGGAAGAGCGCAATGCTTATAATATATTTATTCATTGATATCAACGTTAATGAATTAAGGGCACAGTTTATTTACTGACGCTGGTTGTTTTACGATGTTCTACAAATAAGAAAGAATCACTATTGAAACCCATCAAAGATTATTTTGAGAAAACTCTAAATTATCTTTAGTTTTATGAATATTTAATACCCCAAGTTTCAGTTTGTTGTTTTTGTAGTATGTAGATAAAGCTAGGTAGGTGTAAATCTTGTTTTGACCTTTAGTCCATCTATTTGGGCTGAGAGACGCGCCGCAGCGTGGTGGCCGTGTTTCACCGCTGATGTATCGCTAGGGAGCGCCTTTTTTCTAACAAGACGGACGGACGCTCGAGGCCTGCGGGCGGCCACCGGCAGCAGAATGTTAAATACCACCCTCATTAGCTGACTTTCGGCCACTTTGTTTCCGAGTACTGATAAGATAACCATATGCTTAATTTCTACTTGTTATTGCCGTATTTGAGATTTTTTTTTATAGATACTTACGTCGATATATGGTGTCACCTTGCGATATAGCACCTAACTTCGGAGTAGCCTGGCACGTGTAAATATGACAGATAAAAATAACGTTGTCAGTTGTCTTACCTACCTACTTGGTACAACAAACAGTAAAAAATATATTATTAATGAATAATACAATAATGCCGTCTTTGCTTACCAAAATACAGTACCGACTTGGTATCGACTTAGCCATGGTAAATATTCAGTTCATATAAAACCTGCCGAAAATATTTGATATAACTAAATAAAACTTTGCCAGTATCTACTGGCTCTGACAGCTTCTATTTTGAAGCCTTTCCATGAAGCCTTTAGTCTCAAAAACAAACCGTCACTTATTTATTTTATACGAAACAACCATTGGTTGCGTGTACTGTGTACTGGCATGCTGTGGGATGTGGCTGCTAGAAATGCAGCTGTAAAAAGCGTCAAAGGCTTTTATTCACACTCATCGACACGTAAAGTCAACGCCATACGCCTTTTTAAAAATACGTGTCAAACATTTTTCTAGCATGATGGCGAATTGAGATTAATTTTTCAGTGAACATTTGCGCCTTGACTATTACACAATATTCCATTTTAAGCTGTTACCCGAAATATAGATATGTTAGTTTTAATGATTTATCACCTCGTATAAATTACTAAAAAAAAAGAAATTAAAATCTATTAAAATTATTTTAAAACATATTGGTTTGTGCATTTTAATATTTAACCCTGATTCAATCTAAATGTAATATTAGTTTTGATTTAAGAATATTCATAATACCTACATATCGGTCAAAAAAATTAAAACCCTATGAGTAAAGTAAAACTACTATAGAAGGTATTGATATTTCGGTATTTGGTAGGTTATCCACGATTTTTGAAATGACACAAAGATATTAAAATTGTTTTCAAATGTATACTAGCCTCGCTGTTCTATCGAAGCCGATTTATTACTTAAAGTTGAAGCACCGCGAATCGCTGCCGTTCTGAGTGAAAGCTTAAAGTTTCAGCGAGGCAGTTACGCTCCCCTTCCGGGCGATCAACGTAAATTATTCCCCCAGAAGAAATCTCTAAGGGCTGAATGACGGATAAAGGACGAGCCGTTTTATTGCCTACACCGGCCCGCGTCTGTAACCGCCTTAAAAATCGACCCTCGAATGTTAATTGAGGGATAATGTTATTCAATAGCGGACCGCCATTGATTTAATTATACACCAAGAAAAAATGTGTCAATTATTTTAAGGGATTTTAATTATCTTTGTAGACTCTGTAAGAACAAGTCAATATTATTCTAAAATTTATGTTTAAAAACGTTAAGACATCCGCGGTGCTAAATGGGCTACGAGAGCAATTTGCCACGGCTGAAAGGCGTTGTAACTGATAATTAAAACTCCGTTACTGCAGCTGTTACAGACGTTATTTCTGAGTTTTAATATTACTACTCCAACCATGAACGAGCAATCAAATGCGAATATTGTAGAATATAATAGGTCGTATCATTCGGTATTGAAATAAAATTTAATATGGTAGTAAGATAGATACTACAAATTCCAGGATATTTCGTTTGGAAGTGCGAATGTATGCAAATTCATACAGAGTACAGAAAAGACAAATGGATCGTAGCATCGTAGCAGTTTCGTAGCGCATTCGTAGCACGCCGTTACCCCGGCTGTTACTTCCTGTGCCGTCTTGCCCTTTTGTCGGAAAGAGTCACAGTCTTTAGCGACAGACATTTTCATATAAGTAAATAAACATAGCTTCACGCCAGATATAATAGGTACAAACATAATCTTTGAGACATAATCAAGACTAATCCGCTTACTAAAAAGGGATTTCAAAACTCATTCGCCTGACATAATCGACACGAATTTTTCACGTATATTTCTTTCAGTCGCAAATCCAATTTAATTAAGGCGAGGAACTCGCGGTTAAAATCCTATTTAAGCCGTTTTTATTACCGCCCGACGGGCAAAGACGGTTCGCCACCGCGCTCGAAGAATTTGAGCGCTCGCGAGGCTTTCCCTGGCTTTTATCTCGGCAGTGCTCAGTGGGATCGCGAACGATATCAATGCAAATTATTTGTTTAAGCCGATGTGTGTTTCTTTGGTGAGCTTGACTTTGTAATCAACGTAAATTTCAATTCAAATATATGTCCCATATACACAGATTTGCGAGTGTCGCCTGCTTAGCCTATTTTAATGTAAAGGAAAAATTTGAATCGCGAGCCGGTTTCAAATTTTACACGTCGAAAAAGATTTTTTTTCTTTTTCTACAATCAGGTACAAAGGAGTAAAATTAAAAAAAAAAACATTATAGGTACAGGTAAACTATTTCAATAAGACTTCGAATCCGAATAAAAAAATCACTTCTGAACCACCATCCTTCATCAATAGAAAAACCGCTAAATACAGACCATTCACTGCGTTTGACGCTAAAATAACCATTCACAATGTGATGTATTGAATTAATATTGGAATAATATTTATTTAAAGTTAGAACGCGGTGGATTTTGAATCGAACACCGAGCAGTTATCTTTACCGAAGTAATGCAATGCCAAAGTAACAAACGCTCACCTCGGCTGACTCGGGGGATTTCACTGTTTGCCCTCAATTCGGAAAAGATCTGGCTAATCCGGTGAGTCCCGGTGGGCCGGCTCATGATATGTTATCCTTACCCGTCCTTCTATTGTTATGATATTTTATTAGTGTGTGCTTGCCGATTAAAATTGTTGGTATTCACGATGTTTGATGTTATGATACAAGAGATTAATTTTTAGAGACTTTTGCTATCATTTTCACCAGTATATTAAACTTGATAGTATTATGGGAATACCTCATAATAACGAGTATCTAACTGAAAATATGTTGACTGTTATGTTGGTGTATTAATAAATAAATAAAAATAAATAAATATTGTGTGGACATTTGACACAGCGCCATCTAGCCCCGAAGTAAGCATAGCTTGTACTATTGGGATCCAGATAACTGATAGAATACTTAGGTACTTTTTTGTTTGTAAATACATACATATAATACAATATAACACCCAGACAGAGAACAAGCACCTATGTTCATCACACAAATGTTTGTCCCGGGTGGGAATCGAACCCGTAACTTAACCAACTGAGCTATTAGGCCAGTTAATTAGACTATTATGTGTGTCTATGAGAGAAAAACAAAATCCACCCATAACTTTAAAGTCGTTGGCTCAGGGCCGACTGGAATTTGAACCAGGATGCGAGAGAAAAACAATACACATGATGATCCCCTAACGCTGGTGACATTGGCATTACCTATACTTACTATACATACTATAATTTTACTAAATTATAGTGTAAGTATACTGAATTTTTTAACTTTTTACTAAACTGCTTACGCATCAGTTAATCTGTAGGTATGCCTACTGTATCTTTAAGAAAATATATAATTATAGTATTTATGTAAGTAACCTGAAGTTGTGATTATTTTCAACAACAAATTTTTATACTCCAAATAAAAAGAAAATACTCGTTCAATTAGCTGTACATTTTAAAGTGTATAGAGAATTTTAGGCGAAGCAATCGTAAGATTTTGAACGGGGGCCAACACCGTGGTAATGATCCGAGAGTGCATGCATAATTTACTCCAAACAGCTCGTTTTGTAATGTTATTAGTTGGTAATCTCGACGGAAACACCTAACAACATTATTTCTCGCTGGTTTTAATATTAAGATAATTTATTATCAATGAACTAAGGGTTTTCGCCGTTTCTAGTATTCTGGTACATAATATTGAATCATCATAATCATCATCATCATCATCAACAGCCTGAAGACGTCCACTGCTGAACATAGGCCTCCCCCAGAGCGCGCCACCTTGAGCGGCTGCTCGCCTCCTGCATCCATCGGCTCCCCGCGGGTGATATTGAATATGAATAAAATATTACTGTTTATAGGTTTCAGAGATGTAATAAAGTGTCTATACCTACTTCGAAATGACAATTTTTCAATTTACTTTTTTATGAAACTACAAGCATTATTTTACGAGGTGCAGCTAGTTTAATAATATACCTAACGTCTCAATATAATTTAAACAAATTTAAATATTACAAAAATAAAACGTCTGGATAATCCAGTGAAAGCGATGAGCGAGAAATAACTTTTCTCGAGTCTGACTTTGCAATGATAATTTAATCACGATGTAAGTGAGTAGACGACTCCTATTATTGTCTTCAATGCAATAAAATATAACGTAAAGGCAGTGTTTTATGGCACCCTTAATTTAACTATGGACTACATTTACATTTACTGTAAAGGTAAAATTACTTTGTGCTATTCATGGTATATTAAATGACTCTATAGCATGAGATAATTTGGCAATAAAGAGCTTTTAAAACTGATTAATAATCTTCTTGGTAGCTTTAAGTGACACGATTAGTGTGGGTGACAAGCTGATTATTTTGGAAAACACAAAACTATGATTATTTACAACGAAGATGTTCTGTATTATCATACGGGGTGACACGGCTGTGCAGCGTACAACCGTCGTCCATGCATTACTAAACAATTCTACCGCTCCGCAAACACTACACTGTTCCGTACACAAATTTGCCAGTTTGTATTGTGTTCGGGGACCGTCATAAAGGGAATGATTAACCTTAGCCAGCCAGTAATCACGTGGACTAAATACACGAATCGTACAGCACGGGTGTACCTGAGAGTGTGTAAACAGTGCTTAGATACAGATCGCATTCATCGGCACGCAGTGCAACTGTCGATTTGCCTCGAAACAGTTCGGCACACAAGCCCCACTGCTTACTCACTATTAGTCCACTGAACTGTCCTAACCATCTGATACTCTCCGTTGAGGATCGCGGGCGACAAATTGTCAAGAAAATTTAATTTGCAAAAAACGTAGCCATAGCTTTAACAGAATGTTTGTTCCAAATAGGTAAAACTTTTGTTCTGTGAACCAAAAATACAATATTTATGTGAGATAGTGCCGATAGCTAAATTTCTAAAAAGGAAATATACGCATTACCGCTTTTAACTTCCTTTTATTGAATTCGGTTTAAGTATCTAAGCTTTTCTTCTATACAAAAACTGATATTTATTATGAGATTTGTATCAATGTTCAAATAACTGCTTATTGGCTTCCACTTTAGTTATCTATAGAGAAATAGGAAACAAACAACTTCGCATCAGTGCCAAATAAAATTAAAAAATTATCAAGCCTCCTACGTATAATGTTTCACGCAATAAAGTAAACATATTGAGGTAATACACAATGAAAAGTTGGCGTAATCAGCCGAGGGTGAGGTCGGATTTGTCTAGCGAGTGCATTAGCTCAAGGCTTGAAAACAATTGAATTAAAACAACGATATCCACCGAGTTGGCATCGTACCAATTAGCCATCTTCGCCGCTATTGAGTTACGTAAAATTTACGCTTTTAGCTGAAATTGACTTTCCTGATAGTACATTCAGCGTAGACCTTTGATGACCTAGTGAGTATTGAAACCGCTCTCGCAAATTGGTGGAGTCAGAAGTTCAATTGTCAAGATTTAAGTACTTTATTGAATAATTAAGATCTTTTGAATTACTTCAACGTACTATCTATGCTCTATACATATAAGCTAGGTATATGTAAATTCTATAAAATCAAGTCTAACTAGTTACAAAATATCTGGCAAAACGGACAAACCTATAGACATACTCTTGCAAAAAAATCCTACCACACGTCAAGGCCAAAATATATCGTTGATTGCCATAAACATCTTTCTATTTGAATGGATCTGTCAGGTTTAACTAGAGCTCGTCTCGGGACGTCAATGTCGCGTGCAGGTGATTAATCTACCAGCGCCATCACTTCCCACTAACGAGACAAGGTGTCACGAGCGCGGACCTGCTTGCAAACATTCAAGTAACGATTGTTAGAACGTACTACTCACGCGCCCAAATCCCCGACGTGACGTTTTCTATCGGTTTTACATATTCCACGTTTCTTTTACAAAAGTTGATAGTTTGGTTGGGGACCGGTGGATGTTTTCGTCCGATTTCGGGAATGGAGATTTTTCAACGCGGTTCAGTAGGCTCCGTGTCGTACAACTGCACCGATGACAATAAATATCGGGCGCGGCGAGCCGTGAAATCGAATAGGCTCCGTCTGTGAGCGCTTTACAATCAGCAGTGGCTGTCGCACGCCTGTACCCGCCCTCGCCCCGCTATAACTTACTGACGTTTCCATGCATAAAAACCTATTTTAAACCTGTTACTTCGGTAACTCTATTAGATCCGTAAATTGTTAACCCCTGTGTTTCATATATTCTATTAGTTATTTTTAAGACTTGTAATAACCTACAATAATTTTAGAGGATCTCAATATTCCAAAATACATAAAATTTTAGAGTACGCATACATTTTGCAAAGTTTAGTGAACTTAAGTGATTGTTAGAAATAATCGAAGTTCGTTAAATATGTATATACGCGCGGTAAGGTAACAACGACTGGTAAGATCTCAATAATACATTTTAAACATTCGCACGAAGGTATCGGAGTAATTTGCGGTTGCGACGCCCTCCCTTCACCCCGCGTGTCCCTTGACGCGTGTTCGATTAGAGCACAAGTAATTCCAAAAAGGAAATTGAAATCTTAAAGCAATGCCCCACGGACTTAATGTTTCTCCCAGACTGTTTAAAATGAAAAACAAACACGAACAAACTCTCTCTCTGAAACCACTTTGTATTATAGAAACAACGAGATAACTCATTAGTTTACCATTTAGTTTAAAAAGCTCGACAGTGAAGGTGTTCTAGATTTTAGTAAAATAATTTGGTCGTTTCAAAATCCCTCACTCTTGCCCGAGATTAGTTCAGTTTATTCACCAGTATAGTGAACTTGTGGAATAGCAGGCGTCGAGTAATGAGGAGGGTCTGCGAAGCCCAGGAGTTTAATTTTCCTCTTCCGCTGGATGTCCCGCCGGTCGCTCATTAATGCCGCGACAATGCGCCACGCTCGTCATTTGCGCTGCGACGCGCTTCGTCCCACTTCTATCCGATACGAAACAATAGCTCCTACATCCATAAGTATATTGTTATGAGAAATGTGCATAATGATTAGTTGGGAAACTCTCATTTAGAAACTGCCGAGATAATGAGTTCGCATGCATAAGGATTTTTCACATAATTATTTGAAAGAAAGAAAGAAAATACATTTATTCAGGACATCGCACAACACAACATTACAATACACAATAAAAATAACATAAGTACATAAAAATTAAACATACAACATTAGCACATATAATGTAATATTGTGTGATGTCATGATTAGGTCCCGACTCAGACAGTACTGACTATTTCATCTCTTGTCTTAATTAAAAGTATTGCAACGGATACGTAGAGCTAATGTATTCTAAAGTTTAGATCAGTCGTTTTATTAGAGAATCACTATGTTCAAAGAAGAGGTCAAAAAAGTTTGTAATTGATGTGACAAACCAAACAGTAAATGTAATATAACCATGCACATTCACTTAACACAACTATGAGTAGCATATTACTGTCCCATAATTTCCTTACCCGATATACAAGGGCAATGCGGTTCAATAACGGCTAGTTTCTGAGTGGAACATTAGTCTCATGAATGAATCATCGTGACCGTTCCTGCGCAGTAAGTAGCCCAGCTTTGAACACGGGAATCCAAGTACAGAAAACCCACACTGATGTAACTTTTCAATATGATAGGCAAACTTTCACTCACTATTCTTCCACGATTTGAGTAAGATTATGATAGAAGCTCAATAGGTATCCATTAGTAATATTTGCCACGTGTATCTACATACCGCAATTAGTAAATCTGCAACTGGCTAAATGAGCAGCTTTCAGGTTTATGGAAGCGGTGTAGTTTTGTTTCTACTATCAAAGTATAGTGGCGTGTCGGTGCGCCGCGGTCGTATTCGATTAGCACGAATAATTCTGAAAGGGAAATTGAAAAGCTAAAGCGATGCCCCGAGGACTTGCTCTTTCTGTTATTTGCGGCTATATACAGCAGTTGCGAGCAGAATACACAACTACTTCATACCCACACTGAACCCTTGAGATTCTTGTTATTAGCTCTTTGTGTACGATGAATATTCAATTGTGCTGGCAACGCTATTACAAAATATAGACTTTTAGAATTCTACAATCTACAAATTAAAAAAAATATAAGCATAAGTACAGGCCAAAAGATATCCCGGGATATCTGGAAAATATGGGGGAGACCTTTGCCCAGCAGTGGGACAGTATAGGTTAACAAAAAAAAAAAAAAAAAATAGGCCAAAAACTCCATAATCTTGCTGCAAAACCCTTCAAAATGAAATGTTAGTTTTTATCAAAGTTTTCGTACCTACTGCACCCTTGAGACAAGCAAGTGATTATTATTTTGCATAGTCAATTTGATAGATAACGATTCGAGCAAATAATAACATCAACACCATTACGCAAAGTTAAATGTTCCCATAATACCTGTAACTCCACAACATAGAACAGCGTTGCTAATTAGAGGTATTGTTCGGCACATTATTGGGTCTGTCTTCGAATTTAGTTGTAAACAGTAAATAGCCGACTGCCGGCCCGCCGGTAATCCACCCTTAATTAGCAGTTGGTTCGGAGGCCAGCGTGGACACACAGACACACAGAGTTGCTAGCAAAACTCTATAACCTATATTTTATTTGCTCGAATACCTAACCCAATCAAAGCTGTTTTTGTCGGGTTTATGAATGAAAAATTTGCACATATTACTTTTAAAATTGCTGATAAAATAATAAAAAACAATTAATAATAATCACTACACTTTATCCAACTAATACTTCCTTAGATAAAATCTATTTTCCAAAACATTTGAAAAGTACTACATGACAAAACTATACCGACTAAAATAGTTAATGTTCATCAAACTCATCGCCCTTTCCTCTAGCACTTGCTTGTAATGTAACCGGGCGACGTGTGTAGCGTACGACCGGCTTTTACCACGTCCTATCGGTCGGGGTGTGCGCGAATTCATAATCACCTGAACGGGCTACTGTGGTGCCCTAATGCATTGTTAAAAGTTGGATTAACGTTCACTGCATACACCACTACAAGTTAACACAATTTAAAACCATAATATATATTATTATATTTGCTGTGACAGAAAAAATTAACCTATAGCATAATAATAAGTATAATGTTTCTCAAAAACTTTTATACACGTACGAGTACTTGTTAGAAAAAATAATTAACATTTTAAGTAATATCTATAATATTTATTTAAGCTGACTAAACTTACCTATATGTCCATTATATCCAAAAGTTAAGACATTTGATTCTTAACTATAAGCATTAGTTTCTTAATTGACGGTATTAGTGGCAATTTAGTGGAATGTACTCAGAAATAATTAACAAGCAATCTCATATTACCTGCGATCTGCTCGCACCGTCTCGCTAATCCCCTACTAATTGGTGGCCAGAAGACTATTGGACTGGAAACGGCAAAGCCAATGCAATTAAAAGAGATAAGGGATACAACAATAACTGTGAGTGCCTCTAAAAATTTTCTCCAATACAGATAATTTAAAAAGAAACCTTAATGAGTAAGGTACAAACGAAAACTGACTTAAAGGTGACACAGACTTGAAAAACATTTGGCAGGTACAATATTGAAACGTGATTGATAGCTCTGGAGAATTCCAAACAACTCATAAAAGAAACGGCGATATTGAAAACAAAAGTTAGAATAACATTTTCCGACACAATATAATCCCAAGTAAAGTCATCTTCAACATGAAAGAAGCACATCGAAATTCTTAGGGCGAAATATTACTTTGCAATCGGGAAATTCTTCGGTGAAACAACTCGCGGGGAGGTAACGTTCATTTCGACAAAAGACGAGCAATATTCCGTGCACAAAGGAAAGCAGCCGATATATTCAATGCAGTGACACAAGAAATGGCGGCACAAAGCGGTAACAAAGCTCATATTGAAGTTACATGGCGGTGAAGCGCCGTCGCCCCGCGCCGCGTTCAACGTCTAGCTCTAGAATATGGATGCGTAATAGTGATCTCCTGCTAATATTAGTTTTATCACACCTTGGTACGAGACTATTTTTTGTAAACTTTTCTTCCCCAAATAGTCGCTTACAGTGAAGTCAATTCAGCGTAGAGGTTTGCTGATGACAACTATCGTACGATGAAAGTTGTTAGTTGCGCGTACGCCGTATGGTGTCAGCCGTATTCTGTAGGTAGGTACGCCTCATTATTATGTCTAACCTATACATTCCCAGTACTGGGGCACATGTTTTCGCTCACAAGGAGGTCATAATTAACCATTCTGGATAAGTGCCCGTTGGTGCAAGACATTATGTTTTCGAACTATGTAAATATCAAGGTAAGCATGCTGCATGCACCACCGTAGGCACGTCATCACTTACCATAAGGTGAGACGAGACAGTGGTCAAATGCTATGCCTATAAATTATACAAAAAAAAATATAAACATGTCGGTTTTGTCTTCCTTTCACCATTGTAAGAGTGAGCGAGAATTTTGCACGTATCACTAGCGCCATGGGGCATGGCAATATTAGTTTACGCCATAAGAGCATAACTATTGGGAAACCCATAAATATGTAGTAGTATTAGTAGTCACCACAATTTTGACTTTACTAATGTATAAAATAATACAATGTTGCTTGCATCTAAAGACTTACTAGCCTCATGTGGTTTTGGGTCATCGCGAGTTGAATATTTTACAGCCTTGATAAAAGTCGGTTCTGCTAACTATGTGGCCTCAACTACTTTTACACATGTATGCATGTTTTATGTAATATTATAGCTATAAGTAATTTTATATGAAAATTATCCTATAGTTTTAGAGTTAGCTTTTTATGTATCATCCATTCAGACTTATATATGACCACAAGCTGCACCCCGCGGTTTCACCCGCACCTAAAAAGTACCCCATGTGTTAATCCAGTGTATAAGCTATCTGTATTCCAAATTTAATCCAATTCTGTCCAGCCGTTAGAGCGTCAAGGAGTAACAAACATACACACAAACACACATACAAACTGTCGCCTTTATAATATTAGTGTGAAGTGTGATTCCGTATTTTCGTACTTCATTGACATCGTCAAAAGTTTTTTGTTTTATAATCTTTGTCAACGCAACAAATTGAAAACATTCGTGAATTCTGCATGTTTTAATTATCGACCAATGAGTTGACACATTTCAATTGATTAACATGCTAATGAAATAACGGGTGCCATGAATAATTGCTGAAGATTCAATATGGCGTATTTTCATTGTTATATTTCGTTAATGTAAAACTCTTTGAATTATATTTACTACTAGCTGCACCCCGCGGTTTCACCTGCAATAAAAAAATTTCTATGTGAGCTATCTCTGTTCCGAATTTCATCCAAATCCGTCCACCACTGTGGTGTTTATAGGTAACAAACAAACACACGCAAACTTTCGCATTCATAATATATAGTAAGATAGGATTAGAGTCTTTGAATTATAAAACTAATGGGAAATAAAGTATTTATTTATTAATTTATCTGTCATCATCATCCTGAAGACGTCCACTGCTGAACATAGGCCCCCCCATAGAGCGCTACTTTAAGCGGCTGCTTGCCTCCATGCATTCATCGGCTCCCCAGGTCGTTGGTCCACCTAGTGGGGGCCGACCTAAGCTGCGTCTTCCGGTTCGTGGTCGCCACTCGAGAACCTTTCTCCCATATCGGTTGTTAGTTCTACGAGCGATATGGCCTGCCCACTGCCACTTCAACTTGCTAACTTTAAGAGCTATATCAGTGACTTTAGTACTCTTGCGGATCTCTTCATTTTGGAACTTATCTCGCAAGGAAACTCCGAGCATAGGTCTCCACTCTCCATATATAGCTCACTGCAAGACTGAGCTTACTCATAAGGCCAACAGTAAGAGACCACGTCTTATCTGTACCCTTGGATAATTGATATTAGTAATCTTTTTGCTTATTCTTTTACTCGTTTTCACTCTCCGATAGTTTTTGCCTATTACATAGAGATACGTTTTTGTTGGGGATTTTTCAGAAATTATAGTTTTCATTGCTAGGTTTTGTTTTCAAATACAACGCATTTTATACCCGCGTATAAGCCGCGTTTGAAATTTTTTTTCAAGTGAATTACGCATGCGCCTATTTTACGCGCCACCCCTCGAAATCTTACGACCGCCTCCCTCGGCGACGCATCATCCGAAAAATGAACCTTCCGTTAAAAATAATAAAGGTGCTGGCTTCGCAGATACATCATTTTGCCAAAATTTTGGGACTCATGTCATCTTTACTTCTAAAGCCGTCATTATGTTCGCGTAGGAAGAATTAGAATATCGTGACGAGTTCTCCTGAATTCTCACTCCATCGTCGTTTGTGCTGAAATGCGTGTGTCAAAGCAATTGAGACTTTGCACGATTTGTATTAAGGTACACTATTGAGTCAGCCTATTTTCCTAGACAGGATCTTAATTTGGAGCAAAGAGCACAGCCGGCAGTCGGCTGCGAGCCTTGAGAGAGAGTACACCGGTCCCATTTTGTGCGCGAATGTCGAGATCGTAACTTACTTCGTCGCGGGAAACTTGCTCTCATTGTTTAGTATCTAAGTAGCCAGTGATTAAACGTATTTTTTTTTTACTTTTACGTTATTTGAAGCTAAATATGAACGTAATAGATGGGATACCTATTATAAAGTTTTAAAACAGGGCGTAAAGCGATGTTTTTAAATATCACTTACAAAGATGACTAACCAGAGTTTAATGTAGATGCGAGTAAGTACCAAAGCATGCAATTCTGTAACTTAATGAATTAACATAGTATAGGAAAAACTTAAATATATGTTCCAAAATTTTTTGCATCTACTATAACTTACAAATAAGAATAGGAACCTATCTATTCACAAAACTTTTGGTTATTTACGTAGTCTTATATCCACTTACATATCTATTGTAGAGTTTAATAACTCTTCATCTACTGCTTATCTTACAGTATTCTAATTTAACTGCGTGTTGTGCTTAATCTTCTGGAAAGCATTATCGTTCACGGTGAATTAAATTAAACAGTGTAACTGCTCTGTAAATAAATAAGAACGGATGTAAATCGTAGTTAGCGAAGGCGGTGCGGCCAGCTGGGCGAGCGGGCGGCCCGGGCCGGCTCCCGTTCCGGCCGGCATATTTGCCGTCTGAACGACATTCCCTAGTTAATTAAAGCCCATTTGTAGACTGTCTTGCGAATATAATTTATGAAACGAGGAAACGTTTTGCTAAATATTTGACTCCTGGAATTACTTCAAGTGATTTATTCGTAGTTAAATTCTAATTTACGATCATTGCTATTCGAAGACATTGTTGCTGCAGTTGTCCCAGTTTTATCTCAAACGATGACTTCATCGTTTAGTTAAGTCATAAATCTTTACGTAATGCTCGGAAATTGACAAACAAGTAGAAGCCTCCACCTCCTTGTCAATGCCAAATAAGCCCGCCTCGAGTCGAGGCTCCGCCTACCCGAACAAGGTAAATAAGCCGCTACTTATGTATAGAGTTTTATATAACTCAAAGTATACACTTACTTCCCTACTGCGTTCTTATCAGAGCACATTTTGCGGACTCACAAAACATTGACATTGTGTGGTATGTATGGGTCTAAATAAGCTGAGGTACACATAAAGTGACCATATTCTTATCAATTCTTACAGATAAAATGTATAGGAAGTGAGAACGTTTATAAGACATTTAAAATTAAGATATTTGAACTGTACATTCTTCATTTTACCTCAGTTCTGAAATGTTGCAGTGTAGCAAACGTTCCCAAGTCATTCAGTGAACAGTGCTAACAATGTCCTAAGAATTAGGTACCCGTCTAAAAATAAAAAGCACTCAAAATAAAACGAACACATCGAGCTCGAACAAACAGCGGAACAAATACAAACAGAGGGTTTATTACTGAAATACAGTTCTTGAGTAAGAGGACAATGTTAACAAACAAAATCAACAGAGCGGGTGAACTTTCGCAGCTAAGAAGTCGAAACTGTGTATACAATGTCGGGGAAACTGTGAGCTCTAACAGGCCGGCCATCCGAAGTTGTTAAGTGTGGCCAAGCGTCGGGCGGCACTAGGCACAGGCATCTGGGCAGCGGGAATAATTCTGGTAAAGCGGTCAGTAAGTGAGCAGACAGTTTGGAAGTGTTCGCGGCCGTCGGGTGCACTCGAACCGCAGCGCGGGATTTGTCGCGCGCCGCAACAAAGGGCATGCAACGCTAATGATGGAGGCGCAGTCGCTCGGACGCCGGCAGACTCCGACAGCGAGGAATCATATCGTCTATACGGACCACAAGGGAAGGAAGTAAGTGTTTGATTCTGTATGTATATAGTACATAGAGTAAATTAAGAGCTAGACAAATTTATCTTATTAGTCATGTTTACCTACCACTGAAAATAATTAATGGACTCAAAGTTTTAATCAAATATAAAGTAAATACATGCAATAATTATTATTCAGCGGTCTAAAACGCAATAAATAAACTGTTTTAATAACAATAAAAATATAATTAATTGTGCCGTTTTGATTGCGGTGAAATAATAATATCCGGGCGAGGTGGAAGCGAGACCTTTAAACCAAACAAATGGCTCCTATTATTTCTCTCAATTTAGTCTAACAAGCAACTTAGAGTCAAAGGTTCGACGGAGCGCGGAACTCAATGGCCGTGAATTTTGTAATCTTCATTAATTACAACCGAAAAGTTAACTTTCGCTCTTCTTACTTCAGTTGTTTCTGTTAATTTTACTGAAGTTATTCAAAATTATGTGCGATGTTTACGATCATTGAGTGTTTTGAAGCGTCTTTCTTTATATTTCAAGCGACGGACATCCTTGGTTGAATAATAATCAGTTTTGATGATAGTATTTTTGCCAGATTTAAGTTAAGTTATAGATTTGGAGTAATCAATTATCATCATCCTTCAGCTGCTCTTAGGGTGGGTTTTTTGAGCCGTAGTTAAGGTAACCAATGGTTAAAAATGTTAACAAATTTAGACCATTGGTTAGAATTTGTTAGTTTTTTTAACTATTGGTTATCTTACCCATGGATCAAAAAACCCACCCTTAGTCATTAAGTAAGTTGCTGCACTGTACTGTTTTTTTCTATCTCCTCGATTCATTTTTGTCGTCGTCATCACTTACCTACTTCTTTATACACTTACTTAAATCATCTTTCACACAGGCTATCGCACTTTTTTCTAGGTACCCTTTAGTGCTATTTAGAGTAATCAATATTCCATAAAAAAATATTTTTGGAAATATACATAAAATAGAGGCTTTAACACCTCATTTGACCACTTAGAGGTTGAATTTTCAAAAACCCTGTCTTAATGCCTCCTACTTACGTCATTAAAGCATTACACCCTATAAATATTAATTTATTAAATTCAATTATTATTAAAATCCTAAGTCCAACAATTTGGGCTCTACATTGTCTATTACTCAGTCAATCAGTTACTCAGGACAAAGCATTTTATAGATGTTTGTATATATAATACCAAAATAATAATAACAAAATTACAAACTACCCTCTATGTTCATAAATATAGAGCTTAAACCATCGTGTAACTTGCGAGTATGCGGGGAAGATTCTGCAAAGTATTCATTGTTATTACCATAATACAAAATAATTTTACGTAAAACCCCTGAATAATTAACTAATAAACAACAATTAACTGACTGAGTTTAAAATATCTATTGTTAATGAATAAACAATAGAAATAATAGTGGTTATGGAAGTTTAAAATCTTATATTGGTTGACCAAGTCAAATAGCATAATTATTATAACCGCTTATGGACGTATATCATTGATACATCCATGTCACAGAATTCAAGGTCCATGTAACCGCTACGCCAAGACTATAACTCACATTTCTTAATTTAGGTATTTAAAAATGGAATGTAAAAACAAAAATGTTGAAAAAAAATAAAGGAGATGACCTTTTCATAATACTTTTACACAAGATTTTATGCCAGTTATTAAAAAGTTTAGCTTCTGTTGTAATAAACTGCTGTTCTTGCAGACAGTGATTTTTCATAATTTACCAGTCTTTGCGAACAAAATTGCAAATTTTTATAATTTACTATCTCCGTGTTATAATGATTTTATAAATCTGTTTAATTATTAAGTATACATAGTATTTTAACTACCTAATACTAGAAGCACCCCGCAGAGTCACTCACGTTTCTTCATACAATCTTTGATTGATAATAATTAGATACCCTTAATTTCCATAAAATACTTACGAACGTTATAAAAGAAAGTAGTTCCAGTCTAAATCGAATGAGTGTCGAATTTATAGTCCAGTAACAGTAGGGTGTATTTGGATCGTAACTTATGAAATAATTAAAGTCCTTCAATTCTTGTCAGACGATTAGGTCCATGTTAAGAAAGCTTACATTAAAAAGTGGAAAATTTTTGACCGTCACTAATTAAGCTAATAATGTCTCCCATTGCCACTGTTCAAGACATCCTTAGACGACATAGACGATAAGGCCAGGAAGGCAAGCTCCGCTAGACGATAGGATTGTTGGACCATTCTAGCCCTTGTTCAGGCTCAGAAACCGTTTTTGGTACCGGTATGGGATACCAGCTTAAATAGCAGCTTATAAAATCAGACACTGGTCTTCGCCAGCGAGGTCGACGTACCTTCTGTAGGTTAGCTAGAACGATCGCATCTGTCCATAGGGTCCTCTCTTCCAGTGAACGTATAGTCTTCACGATTCCCTTCTACCGGTAAGCCACAAATCGAGGCTTGGACTCTTGCTGCTCAGGCACCAGCGGTTAAAAGGTTTAGAGGCAGGAAAGCTTAGAGGTTTTTGCCTTCCACTTTTGACAGCTGGGCATTTTATGCGCCCGCTAGCGTTGCAAAGGTCTGTAGAGACTTTTGTTAAGACGTATACTTTCTTCATTGTCAATTCTCAGAATAACGGACGCTAACGTTATTCATTATTAAACAGCGTCAAAAGAGAAAAATAAAAACATAATTCTAGTTACGGCAGAACGACTTTATGATTTCTTTAAAAGTATTGTCCATTTAAAATCTTGAAATGGACGCCATTGGCTAGTCGTAGTTGAAGAAATTTTCATATAAATTAAGTGTATAAACTTCCTAACCACCATTGCAAGAACCCGTCGGGGTAACTTCTGCGGAACATTTAAATTCACTACTGGTTCCTTTATGACGTCTCTGTTGTTACTTCACTTGCTCCATTCGTTATTATGAGACTCCATCTTGAGATTTTCATTCAAATGGCGTCGAGTTAACGCACGGCTGCGTTTCAGATTTAAATTTAATTTTAGTATGATATGTATTTAAACATTTAAACAAAATAATCACAAATTGAATTTAGAATTCGGTAGTGGTATGACAGAGTTTCATGTTTTATAGATTGTGGTTTTCGTGCAAAACTTTTTAGTAGATATTACACTTCTTTTTCTGCTCCTGCGCACCTAAGTTATAATAGAAAGCCAATTTACGTAATTTTATGTTCTGAGGTAACATACATAAAAAAAACGAATTTAGAAGCTCCTACATATTAGGTTGGCGGAATAGAAGATCCGCAGCTAGCCATAGAACACTGGACCTACTAATCTAAACACACAACACAATACACACAATATAAAGAACAAACGTCTGATAAAAAATCTGTATAAAAAATGTTCATCTTGGCTTCAACTTTCCCTTGTAACATGTCTATGTTTGTAACCGGAAGACGCAGCGTAGGCTGGCCCTTCGTTAGGTGGACCGACGAGGTCAAAAACATGGAGAAGCCTTGCAGAACATTTTGTATAAGTACAAGAGGCAAGCAACCGGTCAAAGTGGATCTTTGGGGGAGGCTCATGTTCAACAGTGGAAATCTACAGGCTGATAATGATGAGGACAAGACAACGTCTAAACATACATAGCTCTACAAATACCTATACATATTTAAAAATATTTGAAATAGATTCAAACAAGGTATAGACAGGTAAAAGTGCGGACTCCGCTTATATATATGGAGTAGTCATATATATAACCGGAGAGTAGAGTCGATGAGTATTGAGGATTCCATTATCCGGCACTTGAAGATGCATGTCTAGTGGCTGAAATAATAAAGGAACTAATGTCACCATACCGTCATGAATAATTTTAAAACTGATGTACCCCACGCTTTTCTCCGTGTTGGACACGGATCTATAAATATATATCTATCTCTCAGGACCCGCACATTTATCTGAGATAAAACGTATCCTATTTTTTAATACGAATACGCCTATGTTTTACCTGCTGATAGTAAAAGTGATGATGCAGTCAAAGGTATCACACTGGGGCTTATATTATTTTAAGACCTAAAGAACCTTCATACAAATGTAGTAACTTACCATAGTCTAAAGTTTATCAGAGAACCTGGTCGATGCGATACGTGACCAAAGTGCTGTCGCTCATTTGGCACAACGGACAAGCATCTCAACTCAATGAAGCAATGCTGCAAGCATGTTGTGTACCTTCTACTGGTATTGGGCTGGAGCATTTACTATCTGTCAGTACCAAAAATCCTTTTTTTTGTAGTATTAGATATTAACGTAGCTATTAGTAGCATTTAGTAGTAGTTAGTGTTATTGTAGTAGTTAGTTTAAGAATAAAGGTACCTTGCCCATTGACGCCCGTAAAGGAATGTACGCTTAGGTATATTTAGTAGTATGGTATCCGGTCACCCGGCCATAGTATCCGGTCAGACTTGTATTGTACCGCATCTCTAGCAGAGAGCCAACCCCACTGAATATGTTCCGGGAAGGACAGGCGAGTTACTTGTGCAGTTTCCGTTAGTCACATTTTCGCAACAAGGTATTCACATTTCGAGGACTGGAAAGTTAGCGTTATCGCGTTTAAAATAGAACGACAAACACATCTAACTTTGTGATTCAAAATGAGCGCGGCGAGACGGCTAGATAAAAAACATTTTACGTTCCAGTGGATTATTTCGGTAGCTTTTAATTTAAATAGTGCTTTTTGCCGTTACATTATATCAGTGATTGTCATATTTTGTGCGAGTAATTTATCAATTTATTTTGAAAGAAAATAAAAGAATATATTTAGATTGGTTTCTGCTTTTCCATAAATATTTTTGACAAAAGAAAATGTTTTAGTAAGGTTAAAAATGTCAATGAGTCTTAGTTCGTAGTTTGGGAGCTACCTCTGTAGGTACCTATAGTTATAGGTATAGCTAATGTTACTAATACTTTTATATTTTATACTGGCTGACCCGCCCCGGCTTCGCACGGGTTAATTAGTTTTACGCCTTATCTCAGTCTAAAGAAAGAGAGAAGGAAGAGGGGAAAAGATAAAGGAAAAGGATGAATGAACGAAGGTGAAAGGAGGCATTTCATTTGAATCCATTCAGTAGTTTCGGCGTGATGCTCAGCCAAGGTACAGATAGACATACAGACAGACAAAAATATAATTTTGGCCTTAGTATCGATTATAGAGAGACCTCCAACAATTTTTTTCAAAATATCCCTGTTAATTGACCCTGTTACAGTTTTATTATAAGTATAGATAGACTACTACCATTAATTTGTTAATTAAATCACAGGAATTTCATCTTTAAAGTGATATTAATTCAACTGTACGTATATGTCTCTTTACATGTAGGTACTAAAATGCTTGATGAACCAGTTAATCATATTCATTTACATTGCACGTGGTATATACATATGCCAAAGTTACACGCGTGTCAAAAAAGCCTGAAAGCGCAGCGTGACTGAGAGCAATGTTTGTGTTTCATAATTTATTGTTTTGTCGAACACCGTGTACCGAGGTTATTCCAACGCTTTGAGCAATGATAATAATGATTTAGCATAGACGGTGGATGATTCGTCCAAGTGATTTAGTGATTGTATGTATGTGTTCAAATACCTTTTAATTTAATATGCAGTAAGCAATCTCGAATGAATATGCTTAATACTTTATTACGAGCACATTGTGATATAATTTTAACATATTCAGAGTGGGTCGCGACACGTCCCAAACAGAGTTCCGAGCGCACGTTATAAGTACCTACGAGTAAGTGTACAAATTGATTTATTGAAGTTGAGCGTGTTCAAGACTTGCGCCTGAGTACTCACAGTCCTTTGCGTTACACAGATAAAGTGGAAATAAAAAAGAAAACTTCACAAACAGAAATCCCCTTGTCGCGAGATTTACGAGCTGACGCACCTCCAACACAAATAACTTATGTACATGTAAATTTTATGTTTCGACGAATAAACAATTCCATCTACTAACTATAAGCCTTTTTTATCGTATCTCTACGACGGGGTTCATATGTTTTTGTTTCGTCCATACGTGTTACTTATATTAAACAAAATTTAGGTTAACGATCGAAAAGTTCGAACAACATTAGCGATCAATTTTGGTCTAATACAATTGAAAGCAACTTTTAGTTAAAACCAACAATTTGCTCTATGAAATCTGAATGTATAGCATCCAAGTAAATGTGATAATTTTCGTGATAATTATGAGAAGTCACGCAAAGGTAGCTTTAGGTATGATTCAGACAATAATGAACAAACTTCCTTTGAAGGGTAATGATGTTACTAAGTTCACGCAAAATTTACTAAACTTATTGATTTTATTACCTCATGGGATTAGATCATTGTATTGACTTAACTCAGTGAAAGATTTATGATTTATAGCAATATGATTTGTTTAACGTAATCAATAGATTAATTTTTAATATAGGAAAAATTTGAATCATGGATGCGGCTAAAATCCCGTTCGTGATATTTTTTTTCCTTTACATTAAAAATTAATTCTTGACTCAGTGACCTGACTGTTTCTTAGAATTTTACAGATTTCAAAGGATGCAACTTATTGGTGCAATTGGGGAGTGCGCCGCCTATCTGGTTAGGTTTATATATATAATACTTATGTGAGGTATACTTACCTATGTTTTAAATAATATTATTTTAACCGCTACCGAAGTGGTATTCAATGTTGTTCTGACGTGATGTTTATTCATTGAATTAACATCCCGCAAATGCAAGCACAATTTAAACGCTATTTTCAGGGCATTTCTGTTTGTCAATTAAAATATTTGGAATCATGAAATCATTTCTGGTGCGGTTTATTTGATTATTTGGATAACTCACAAAAGAACGTGATTTGCAATTCGTAGGTATTTTATTTAACGCATTCATGTTACTATGGATTATTTTTTATTGTATCATTTTCTAGAGGTACATTAAAAAGAGATATTTTGTAGTAGAAAGTACTTGATGTGAAATATAAATACCTAGAGTTTCCTAGCTTCAGCTGCTTTTCATCTAAAAAATACTCAAGTAATAATAATAATTAAAGTAAATTAAAGTTTCGTATTTTAATTGAGTTTTTAAATTACTACAAATTACAATGGGTGTATAAATACAAAACATGATTTGAATATCAGTAAGGTAAAAGGGTAGGGTAAAGGGTAGTGGTAAGGGTAGGGGCTGGTGCTGGCGCTCTCTGGGGGAGGTCTATGTTGAGCAGTGGACGTCTTCAGATGATGATGATGATGATGGTGATCTGTTATGGGCGGTCGTTAAAACAAGTGTGTGAGGCGGCTGACAAATCGACAAGATATTACGTTACGAAACTAACTAATATAAAAACAAAATTTACAAAATGTGTATGTATCATAGCAAAAATGTTACATAATAATTACAAAATGCTTTTACGCTCATTAAAAACATATCACACTAATCACACTAATATTATAAAGGCGAAAGTTTGTGTGTATGTGTGTATGTTTGTTGCTCCTTCACGCTCAAACGGCTGGACAGATTTGGATGAAATTTAGAATAGAAATAGCTTATATACTGGATTAAAACACCGGATACTTTTTATCCCGGAAAATTAACCCGTTCCTGTAGGAAAGCCCTATAAACTCAACTTCGTAAATAGTCAATGAATTTAAGTGAAGTAAAGACTGTATCATGGCCAAAAAATATAATAGTATATAAATGCGAAAATTGTCGCGTATGTTTGTTCCCTCTTGACGGTTCAACAGCACACAGTTTCTTTTTAACCGCGGGTGAAACCGCGGGGCGCAGCTAGTCTGTCTATAAAACAACAAATATATTTTACAAATCACATCAAAGATACATATCATGAATTAGATATTCTCATAAATTGAAAGAATAAAAATGATTTCAGTTCAAAGGTGGCGTGTGCAACTATTTGTAAAGCTTGTCACGCGTTCACACTGGCTGGATTGTTTGCGCGGCGACGAACATTCCGCGCTCACATTATTGTCGCCTTTATTCTGTCCGGATACTTTCATACGTGGAATTATTCTTATGAACACTTCATTGAATGGAATAGCGTACAATTTTTATACAGCATTTTATGGGCAACATTTTGCAAGTCATTGTGTAAATCATTGCCTTTATATATGTTTTTTTTTACATTTAAATTATGTTATATGACTCTATCATACATCTACGATACTAAAAAAAATCGATTAAAGTAAATTTAATCGATTTTTTGAGTATCGTAGATGTCCCGTAGGAAAAGAGTATTGATTATTTATTAACATTGTTTTGACATTAACATTGACATTGAGCACGAAACACCTCTGCGTAATGTTTGCAGATGATGCTACTATCTTCATTCCACAAGAAAACAATGAGTGCAACCTTGAATTAGAAATAAATAGTACACTGGAATCTGTTACAAATTGGCTAAAATAAATTAATCTTAAAGTTAACATTGAAAAAACTAAACTGATGCAATTCAAAAATTATAAAATGTCATCATTACAGCTAAATATCAAAAATAAAGGTAAACCAGTTAATAAAATAAATGAAATACATTTTTTAGGTGTGACCCTCGATTCACATTTAAATTGGAAGGCCCATGTCAGCAAAATCAATAATAAAATATCCAAATACTGTTATGCCTTGTCGATACTGAGCCGTGTGTCATCTAAACATATCGCTATAAACGCTTATTATGGGTATGTTTATCCTCAGTTAAGTTATGGCATAATTTTTTGGGGAAATTCTGTTAACGTACAGTCAACATTCATAATGCAAAAGCGTTGTTTGCGAAGTATTTTTAATCTAGAAAACACAGATTCTCTTCGCAATATATTTAAAGAAAATCGATTACTTACTGTTACAGGAATTTATATTCTAGAAATTTGTACTTTTGTCAAAAATAATACCGAATTTTTCTTCACTACACGATCTAGTCGTACGGGTATTCTTCGCAATAAACATAAATTTAACATTTGTATTCCCCAAAGTAATAACAGCATGTTTTACAAAAGCTCTTTCGCCTGTGCCGTAAGAGTTTATAATCATCTAACTCCACATTTAAAGTCTCTCAATGGTAACCAATTTAAAAATGGTCTCAAAGAGTGGTTATTAGGTAAGGCTCACTACAATGTAAACGAATTCTTTGATAGTGATGGTGATTAGGTGGGTAGAACAATAAAAGACAATGTTTTAAGTACGCAAATTTTACACAGAGATTTTTTATGCTCCCTAGCATTATTCATGTTGTAAATAAATACTTGGTTTTATACCCATTTAGTTACTATAAATACTAATTGGTATTGGTCCACTTCTATTGTACGTCCGGACTGGATAATACTGTTTGTGACAATTTTTATAGTTTAAGACCTTTGCATGTACACAGTTTTTATACAATAAAGTTTATTCTATTCTATTCTATTCTATTCCTATGCCCATTAATCTAATTGTCACCATCTCCACTCGTATTAGAAAAGTCTAGTATATAAAGATTATGGCAAAAAATTTCACGTAATAAGAACTTATAGTAGCCTTTTCTCAACGGCAATGTGCCTTTATTACTCAAGCTAACTACTACAATAATAAAACAAGCTTTACCTTTAAAAAACATCTACCCACTGAAGGTATTCTTTTACTAAAAAATTGAGGAAAAAAGTATCAAAAAATAGTTGAATACACAATTTACTATTTTGTCAATATTTACACTTATAACAAGAGACGGCGCGCTGAGTGGAATAAGATTTATCGTGCGCAATCACAAATCAGATGTTGGTATTCCATTTGGCCTTTCGATCTCCGTGTAGACTGAATTATTTACTCTTACGTTACTACTGGCTTTAATATACTATAGACGACGGAAATATTATCTATCTTTGTGTAAGAAGCTCAGATTTTCTTTTAAAACTGACTATCGTATGGGACAGGGGCCTCGGTGGTGGGGGTACTGCAGGAGCATCAAATAATGTCGTGAAGTTAATATATAATTCATATATCAGTTTTTCAAACATTGGCATTACGGTATAGTGTCTTGGTTATTTTTAGTACTTCATCTTCATCATCAACATCCTGAAGACGCCATACATCTTCATAAATGTCGTGTGTGTGTACATAAACACTTATATAAGTATACACACTCCCCATGGTACCTCATATACCTACCTATACGTTATTATTTTTATGCAACCAGCTAAGGAACTTTACCAGCGTCTGTTTCCGAATAGATATAATCTGGGCCACTGTTATAGCCACCGTGGGCCCACTGTGTTTAAGCAAAAATTGATCAGGTTTATTATATAGGTGAGAGTGGTACATCATCGACCGCATTGTCACAGGAGAAATGTGGTCAAACACAAGCCTATATAGCATTAAAAATATATCAATTTGTGTACAAAAAGAAAAGAAATGTTGAAGGTAGTTATTTGCAAGATGAATTCTATTCAGATGTTTAAATTTCTCTGGCGTAAAGCTAGTTGACATTGCAGAATGTATGAGTGGGTGAAGTCGAGTAACTTTGTTCGGATCTAACTTCAAGTGTTGTAAGTAAAACGTCTGTGGCGAGCGCGCCTTCGCGAATTACTTCCAAGCGATTTCGCGATCTTCCAATGATGAGTTGGGCGAAGCAGCTGTGACCAAATGCAGAAAAGTTTGCCATTTATTTGGAATATTACTTAAAAAAGACATTTCTAAATAAATATCTAAGTAAGTTCATTTTTGTTTTCCATTTTTGTTTTCCATCCATTTTACATTGGATAGCCAAAGGTATTTTCCCATTGGTACTCTGAACTAACGATTTTGCAAAAAAAAAAAAACAAAACATCGAACTACACCCAACGGCATCAAAATATCCTGTAGTTTTTTCTGATGAATTTTTATATGTACAGAGAGATCTGACTTACTATAGGCGTTTGTCAGTCCATTTTATAAAATTATTTTCATGCAACACGAGTACGTTGAAGCATAATTTTCGCTAGGACCATGGCGCGTAATAAAATGTAATTAATATGAAAATTGGTACAGATTGCTGAAAGTTTAATTTATATTTACAAGCTGCTTCCACATGCACCGACAGACTACGTTAATCACACAAAGTTTGCAAGAAATGAACGTTATATCACTAATAGCGTTTGGACGGCATAAAAGCATTTTATATACAATTTGAATAATCCGGAGAAATTGAAAGATCTGTGTTGCACGAGACACGCTCCCCTCAGGGGCTGGGGCGCGGCGTAAGCGTTGTTTTACGGTCGTCGTGTGCCAACAAACTTCGGCAACTGCTTTATGATCCTAATTTATAAGTGAGCGGCGTCGGGAGTATTTATGACTCTTTGTGGAGTCCTCCCGCGAGTGCGTTCAGTGGTTCAGCTCCGACGCCGGCGGTTACCAGACACACGTTGACTGCGTGCGTTCTACCTGACACTTACAATTAAATTGCTATTTATACGGATTTATCGACGTAAACTCGATTATCTTTAGACGGCGACGTTTTTAAACTCAATATTAACTTATGATTATTATAAAATTATTGATTTTAAAACATTTTATGTTATGGGACATTCTTTTTTCACCAGAGTTTATCTTAATAATTTTCTAAGCTCAAAGTCAATACAATGAAATGACGACGAATATAAGTGCTTAGATAGAAGAGAAAAAGAAAACCGAATAAAAGCTGCATGAATAGTGTAAGAGTTGGTATGAATGAAAAATATGTGAATGGCAGAGGAAAGAGACAGAAAAACAAACTACTGCGCTTCCCCAAATACAAGACCAATATCGTTATAATGCTAGAAATATTACAGAACACACGTCACGTCCCAGCCCGTGAAAAATCATAATTCCAAGACTGATTTACAATCTCTGAAAGCCGGAGCATAATAATTTGGGGCATAAATTAATTTTCAATTTCGCTTTGACATTTCGCTGAGCCGGCCGACATGTCTCTCAGGGAAGGTATTAACCTCATACATGACGTCCTGTACGTATTCACTGCACCCACAGCGCTTTGCTATATTTCAACTATGACGCTTTGATATGAACACGGCCTCCCTGCGTTTGGTAAGCTAGGAAATCTACTGTAGATTGTGGTGGATATAATAAGTTAATAAAATATTAAAAAAACTTTAAACGACTTCAGGTTTTGGTAGCTTAGGGTGGATTTTTTGATTCGTAGTTAAGGTAACCAATGGTTAAAAACTCTAACAAATTCTAACCAATGGTCAAAACTTGATAGAGAAGGACCCTTGGTAACCTTAACTAGTGATCAAAAACCCCACCCTTAGTGAGACGTCCGGTATTATACTAGTGCACCTACGTGATTGGCATGATAATTGGTAAAAATCTTGATTCGTCCCGCGTTACATTCACTAAACAAAATTATAATGCTATTATAAAAATACTATCTTTCTATAGTTAATGTCTACTTTTTATTTTCCATTTTTTTCTATACCTACGTAACTACAGAGTTTTGATTTGCATGACGAATGCATACACACATGTGTGGGACTTGAGAAAATGCGATTAGATTTGAGGGTTGATAAAATTAAGACTCAACAAGACACCAAAGATAAATATTAATACACAAATTATGATAGATCAATCAAAACTTCGTTTTCTCGAATTCAGGGATCTTTTCTTCAAATCTGTTCAAAGAGGCATGGATCAAAAGGCATAAAAGATGTGTGTTCTCTTTTGCGTAGACTTAATATTGCAAAGATAAAGCTGCATTACAATTTTGCCCGGCAATAGTGCAAGTATGTAGGTGCAAGATTGAACTATAGAATGCAACATGCAAAAGCCATTGAGGAACAGGAGTGAATGGAAAACGCTGAGAACGCCGCCGGGTGCTCCTATATATTGTGAGAACGTGAATGTCACACTATTTGCTGGCACCTAACTGCCTGTTCAATAAGGTATAAGTAAAAATTACATTTAGGGTAAGATTCAACGATGCATTAATCCAAGGAACTAATAAGTATTAGAAAATATTTGACCATTCCTTAACTGACTGGCATGTTAGCTCCTCTGCCTTCTGAACTATAGGTTATGAGTTCGATTCCCATCATGGACAAACAATTGTGTGATGAACATAGGTGTTTGTTCTGTGTCTGGGTGTTATATTATATTTTATGTATGTAATTAGGTACAAACAAAAAGTATCTAAGTATTCTATTAGTTATCTGGTTCCCATAGTACAAGCTATGCTTAGTTCGGGACTAGATGGCGCTGTGTGAAATGTTACACATATTTGTTTAATTAGTTTTTATTACTACTAGTTGACCCGTCCCGACTACGTACAAGCTAATTAGTTTTACGCCTTAACCCTGTTTATGGGTTAGAGGGAAGCAAAAAGGAAAAAGATAAGGGAAAAGGATGAATGGATGGGATAGCAACAGAAGGGAGGCAGGCGGAGCCAGCCTTCCTTCGCCGGCCCATCTTCTCATCCGGCTTCATCTCATTCTCTTCTATCTTCCCTTTCACAGGATGAGTATAAATAAAAAATAATACAAACAAAAAATTCTTGCATAAAAATTACATACGTGTGTCTTCGTACAAGTCGCACTTGGTCGTTTTAGAAAACAAAAAGTATATTAAATGTTATTCTGAAAAATTAGCTATAACTATACAAATTTTAGCAAAATCCGTTCCGTAGTTCCAGCATGATGCGTGTTTAAAGGGGCAAATGACAGATAGACAAAAAAATAAAAATGTTTCCACTTCTATATCGAAGAAGTGGAATGTAATCAAAATTTTCAAAAAATATTCAATGTATGGGTTTAGCCCAGTTACAGTTTTATTATATGTATAGATTTATTATTATTATTTATTATGTTGTAATTATAGCACATATTTATCTCTATCAAATTACCTATACGAAAAATAATAGTTTTAGTGAGCTTGTACCGGAATAACATCAGTTAATGTAATGTACCTATAACTTAACGGCGAACGACCTTCATTTACATAAAACAAATTAAAATGGTTTAGTGAACTCAATTAGAACAGCCCCATGCGTCATCTTTCCTCCAGAACCTATTGAGATAAAAAGTAAACAAATCACCCTTTCGCTCGCGTCCGCTACAAATCAACATTTGAGTTTCGTCTGCGGATTTTGCAGTTGTTGGTACAAATACATGTACGGCGCAGGTTCGGCGGTGCATTGGTTCAAATATCCGTCGCTCGGCGATGGCTCACCGACACGAAGGAGGAAGGAGATTTCAATGCACTTGATTTATGGGCCACATAATGGAGCTCTACGCTGCATTTTGCTGCATGCAACCGCTAACCGTTCGACCCTGTAGCCTAAACATCTTTTGTACGTATGCAAATATTGTATAGGACCTAGATATTCTTTAAAAAAATTGGCCTTCATGCAATTTTAGATATAAAAGCGTGAATGAAAGCGGTATAAACGATTTTACATTACATATACTATGATGTCTATGTAACGTTCGTTTTTTTTAACTGAATGACATGACGAGCTAGTCGTGTTCGTTCGCCTGATGTTAAGCGTCACGGCCGCCCATAATAGAAACTTTGCAGAAAAGTCCTACCAACTAGTAAAATATATATAGTGAAGCGGACCGATTGGTAACTTTTTTTTTGTTTAGTAACCGTAGTGAACGTTATGTAACGTTATTTGACGTTCACTACGGTCTCTACTGGAATAGGTAACTTTACTAAAAGTAATACTTACTACTGAAGAGCGCTACCGCGTGCTTTGGAGGGCACGCTAAGCCATCGGCGGTCCCGGCTATTGTCTCCACTTCAAAAGCCTTAGGGTGGCTTGAAAATTCTGACACTTAAATTTAAAACTTGCCTACGCAAAAAGAAGAAGAAGAATGTCAATAATTTGCCACCTTGAAGTTTGGTAAGGATGGATGCACATGGTTAATAAAAAAGCACTGACCTCCATTTATTTTTACCATAGTGCGCTGGACTGACTAGAGGGCAAACTTTGATAGTATCAGCCCATCTCAATTTCGTACAAAAAGTACGTAATTCAGCTTCTGAAAGTGTTAAGCGAAACGTTAAACTTTTTACTAGAATGTCAAACTTATCGACTATGTTGTAAAAGCAAAGTTGTTAGTAAATTCAAAATATTAGTCACTGAGCGTGCTCGCTCTCCACCAGTCTTAGCGATACGTCATTGGCAAATTGAAAACTTAATTTATAGCCTTCCCATCGTCTGGGCTTACGCAGCTTACTTTAGGCGACACCCAAAGTGCTGTGGATTTTCTTATTTGAAACCTTTCTCTTTAAAAGCCCGACGCCTACAATTTGAACTTTTGATTTTCTTTATAAACGCTTTTGTTTTATTTCCCATTACATAATAGCAATACAATACAGATACGGTTCTAGATATGGCAAGCAACTTACGCCTTGAATAATAGACCGGACTACAGGACGATCAAATTTGCATATAATGAGTTCGTATTTGAAAAATACCGGCTCAGAAACGGGAAAGTTTTGCTATAAAACGACCAAAACTGCGGCTCAAATGCAGCGGGTTTTATTTAAAGCCATCCAAATTAGTTATAAATCGATGTTAAAATTCGTGTCTCTCTGTAGTCTCTGGTAGCTCGCTTTCAGATATATTCGATGACGTTTCATGATATTTTTATCTAGAATTTGTAAAGCCGTATTAGTGCTCGTTTCGCATAGTCCGGATGCGCACTGTGTATGGTATTCGTGGCGCAAAGTGCTACGTTATTCAACTTAATAGCCATTAGTTTGGTTCGTTAGCGAAATATTGCTAACGAATGTGCGGCATGCGCAGTCCCGCGCGAACGCGACCGTTTCGCACCGCACGCCTACGCCTGCGAAATGCTCAATTGACACACACTGCTGTTATCATTTAAGGGTAATGAAATAATAAGACTTCCTGTAACACTACAGGAAGTCTTATTATTTCATACACACAAATAAAATAGTAAGGCAATAGTAAGTTCATACTATAGTGTCTTTTTTTTTTCAATTGCTCTGAGATGACACATGACTATATGGGTTTGTTTCTTTTCGTTAGTTCAGCAATATTTTTCTCATCTTATTGCACCTGAAAAGTATTTCTGGATTCAAACACATTACCTAGGGTCTTTATAATAACATATTGAAGCTCCACTATTACCCATTATCCTGCAGTAACAACACTACGATTTTCCGAGATTAAATATACCTACCTCAGATAGGTATTTTTTATCACGGTAAATTAAAGATGCTGATTTTTGTAGTATAAACAATCTTTCTGCAAATTTTCATTTAATTTGGTTCAGCCCAAACAAACAAACGAACGGACTACGTTCTTTTATATACAAGCGAGCATGGAAGTGTGAATAAAGATAAGTAACGTAAAGAGTTAAATAAATTTACAATAATTTAAAGTATATTTATGTGTTCATGACTTTGACAATAGGTTGAATAGTCTACCCTATTTGTTGCAACTGATCCCTGTTGGCAACACAACATAATTTAGTTGTAAGTGGAGTATATACGGGCACCATTAGATACACTTACGTCCGGACCACGACCCAAGGTCTGGCTCCTTTGTAATTATTATAATAATACAATCAGTTAAACTGCTCCATATAGTGTTTTTCCTCCAACTACTACCCGATCGAAGAAAAATTATGCCAACTGAGGCTGTTCCCTATAACCCCAACACATCGAAAAGTCTGGACTAAAAGCTTATCGCATACAAAATCATATACACTACCACTATCCCGAAACACAGTGCATTTGTCGTGTAATACAAACAACATTAGAGCCCGCTATAACACTGGCGAGAAGATTCATGCACACCACCGCTAGAAAATTATGAGAATGTTTCGTGACGGTTTGGCTAGTACAAATACAGCAGATAATAATTGTGTTGGTTTCTAAATGTATGCAATAGTACTCGAACTATATGAAATTATATGATGCATACATTTAGCTGTATTGTAGACGTATAGTCGGTTAATCACTACCGTTAAGTAACACACCCACAAATTACTTACTACAAACTAATACCGACTAGTAAACCTAGTTTATAAATAAATGAGTATTTGTAGTATTTGAGTATTTTCTATACTAAACTACTATACCTACATCTATACATTTACTTAGTACACTACATTAATATCATAACCAAAGTCGTGAAGTTGCCAGCCTATAAATGTTCTACAGGTTACGTTTCTGTAAATGTGCTGCGGAGCTACACAATCTAATTCCACCTTCTCCATGTCACCACCGGACGACAAGACGTACAGCTACATGCATCCATTTATGGTTGATATTCTTTCAAATCGCACAAAGTGGTTTGACTCGACATTTATAATCAGAGCAGTGAAGGAATGGAACACTTTACCAGCGTCATTGTTTCCCGATAAGCATAATCTGGAGATCTTCAAGACGCGAGTTAATAGGTATCTTCTAGGCAAGCATGTACCGTCGTAGACCGCGTCGTCAGTTTCCATCAGGTGAGACTGCGGTCAAATGCGGGCATATTTAGTTATAAAAAAATAACCATGGACCTATAATAATTTCGATAAGAGTAACGAAAATATTCTACAGGTTATAACATCCAGTTAAAAGAAAAGCCTGTTTCACCAAAACGTAGCTAAATCTACAGTAAAACCAACATCGTATACTTTTTGAAGTATATTTATTTATCAAAAGAACGACTATCTTACTAAAGAGAATCTGGCAACAGAGGAAGCTCAGAAGTCAAGCTGGCATGATGGAGATGATTAATATAGCTCATTTGCGGTGCGCGCTCGTTGCTACGGGTCGGCTACGAGCTACGAGTCTACGGGCTACGATGGGGCTACGCGATGCTACGTGCTACAGAATAATAAAATGTAGCCAGCATTAAAAGTTGCAGCAGTATTAAGGAGGAAGTTTAGAGTGATTTATAAATGCCGATCTCACTTTCATTGATTTTTTTGACAAACTAGTCGTTCCACGCAGTAAAGCGTGTTCAGTATAATCCCGTACAAACCCGTTACTTCTTGTCAGGTAGTTACGTTTGTAGTTTGGAGTTAAGCTACTGTTTTGGACGCGATGCTGTGGCGCGGCTACGAGACGATGCTACGTGCCGACTCGCGTCTCTGCGTACATCGTTTACGCTTCCTCTCTGAGAATTTATTAGATTCCACCCCATTTCTACCTTTTATCTCTATTATGTATTTAATGCAACAATATAAAGGAATGACATATCGCAACGCTGACTAATCGGTACGGGAATAATGCGTTCAATCATCATTACCGGGCTGTGTTTAATTCTGTTCGATGTAAATGTGTGCTCTCTGTAGGCATTAATTAATAACATTGATTGAATTATGGTCATTATGCAACTGACCATTTTAATATCATTATCATCAGCCTGAAGACGGCCACTGCTGAACATAGGCCCCAAAGAGCGCCGCTTTGAGTGGCTGCTTGCCTCTTGCATCCATCGGCTCCCCGCGGCTCTGACCAGGTCGTCGGTTTACGTGGTCGCCATTCGAGAACCATTCTTCCTCATCAGTTGTCAGTCCTACGAGCGATGTGGCGCCTACTGCCACTTCAACTTGCTAATTCTCAAAGCTATATCGGTGACTTAATTCTCTTGCGAATCTCCTCATTTAGGATCTACTAATTCGGATATAACTACTAAAATACTGTTTCAATAACATAATTTATACGGGGACTTTTATTTTAGATACAAATAGCACACGTGAATTAAATAGTACAATCAATAAAAAAAAGAAATTAACGAACATCATCAACCTCTTTGCCTTTTTCTCATTTGTTATTGGGGTCAGCTGCCAATCTAACGAGTAGCGGCGAGCGACCAAAATTACACAAGCGACTGCCATCTGACCTCGCAACCCATAAGGGAACAGGGATGGTTAGATCAGGCATCAGATTCTATCAGGCGCCTGACTACCCGTAACGATTGCCATAGATGTTCTTATGACAACCGGGACCGACGGCGGGTACTCTCCGAGGCACGGAGCGATGGCATCACAAACTGCACATAACTTACTAGATAAGTCATTGGTACAGGGCCGAGGATCGAACCCGGTGCCGTAAGTTTGCGAAGCGCACATGCTACCGCTCGGCCACCATCGCTCTATTGAAATTAACGAACATATTCTTTTATAATAATTTATAGGTAAAACAGTTACGTACAAGTTAAAATAATTTCTCCATCGAAACCACAACCAAAACTCCAGTTTAATAGATGGCCGACAGGATTTTCTCTTATTGAGTTAAGCCATAATAGGGCAAATAAGAGGTTTATGATACTGTGTATATACAAATGAAACAGAATAAGTAATCGTGACCATCAAGTTCATATTATAGATGATCAGCACAACAAACCAAAAATGTATTCAGTGATTTCCGGAAAAAGAAATCAAAGCTTTTTTCAACCTTTACTCAGCGCTTATCGATTTAACCGGCGAAAGAGTACAAAGGCGGTGTGGACCACGGCGGGTATTATTCGTGTAATTGGTTTCTAATGCCACGTAAACCCCCCAAACGTGTTGGAAGAGTGGACTGGCAGATAAAGTACACGAACACCTCGGCAGCCGGCACCTAGAGATAATTCTACATTTTTTTTTCATTTCGTGTAGAAATATGTGTGTTCGTGTGAATCTTCTGGATAAGCCCTTCTTTGGTTTCATTAGAAAAAGTAGCATATAACCAACATAAAAAAATTGAAAGTTCTGATCAACACCTGTGGGGTGATCATGGAACTTTGATTGCAATGCAACAGGAAAAATTTCATTCCTTATTTGAAAACTACCATAGTAACTATGCTAATGCACATAACTATGCATATAACTATACACATAGCTATGCACATAAATACGCAAATAACTAAGCGCATAACTATGCACATATACTATGTATTGAAACTGTCAAATTCATACAAAGTGTGTGTATGTGTAAGTATGAGTTTCTTTCGGTTGCAATCAAGTTCCATGAGTTGATAATAATGATGATGATGATTTTATAATTACTCTAGAGGCAAATAAGGCAATTTTTTATTCGGTACACATAACTAACACTTTTTTTATTTAAGAATAGATTGCGTAAACCACAAATCGCAAAAAAACAACTACTTAACCTCATAAACACGAAACTTTTGTGCTTAAAGGGATGCTAACGCGACATATCCTTACACCCCACGTAAGAACGGCTGAGGAAAATTTTTCAGTGTGCAATACCCTGTCGCACTTGAATCCTTGGAAATTTATGACCTTAGTCCGCTGACGGTGGCCAGTTTTACGAATACCAGATACAGCGGTTTTGTACACGTCTTTTAGAGATATGGGCATGAATACAATTCCAGAGGCACGTATATTGAAGAACGTGTAGTGGAAGTGTCGGAAAAATAAACACAGAAATTAATTAAATTTAAACATATCGTTCGCAAAAACGAGAACATTAAAATTTTACGATTTTCATATTGAACTTGCGTCATTTATTGAACTAGGTACATACGTTTCTGTAATTTCGAAACTATAAACGGTTTTCAGCAATACAGTAAAGTGAGATCGAGAATATAAAATGGCATTTCATACGTTGGCGAAGTACAACAAAAAGCATTTTAATGACAACAATACGCACGGGACAGCCGCCCGATGTCTGGCTCCGTTGGCTTGCCGATCTCCAACCGACAATAAATTGGATTTTTAAAACAAATGCTCTATCTCCAACTAAAGCTACGTAAAAATATCTTGTTGCAGTCTGATTTTATACAACAGTAGGTAAAACTAAGCTATGAATTCAAAGACTGGTTTATACATTTTACTAAATAAAAAATGCCAAAGTGCGTTTATTCTTCAAACTAACTACTACTATAATAAAACCTATACTATGTACTAAAAACTACCTACACTACCTACTACAAAGAACATTTGGACTGTATACTAGCCGCGATGGCCTATAGACAGCCGAAATGCTACAGCCCACTACCGGTAGATAGCGTACCCAACATGCTGCCAGCATTACCTCGTTGAATTGCAATGCTGATTCGTTCAGCCAAATGTGCCAGCATTTTGGTCACACGTCGCATCGACATAAAAACTTTGGAAAACGCGACGAAAACCTAAATAAAATAACCAAAACTCGAGATATTTCTTATAACTTCTGATTTGTGTGATGAACACGCTCTAATAAAATCCATGGTAAGTACCACTTACTACGTGGTTTTAAACATTAAAAATAAATTGCAATTATCACTTTAGAAGACGATACTTAAACATACTATAGTTATTGAAAAATTCAATAATTTAATAAGTATAAATCTTAAATAATATTAATAAAATATTGTTTATTGACGGGATATTTAGCATGTAATTACAAATAAATAACATGGTAAATATCCCGTTAACAAACAATTTTTTAGTAAGCGGTCAAGTAGTGACCATGGAAGTTTAAAATCTTATAATCTTAAATAATGTATCATAGTAAGTCTAAACTTTTTATACTGACACTTTCTTTAAAATAACAAAAAATCACGCAAATTAGCTTAAATACCCAGTGCAAATGCTTGAAAAGCCACCAAATGCTCTATACAATCCTTCTATATTAATCTGGTTAAAAACTAAATAACGGTATACCAAAATTACAAAAATCAGGAATCAGAACACTTAGCTCGTAGCGATTTAAAAAGTACTAAAGAAACGAGAGAAATACGCATTTTGTGCAATTCACGGAGCTATAGGAAATAAAGTTATGATTTATGCAAGTGAAATGTGTTTTGAACAATGCGAACGTTTGTAGGCGCCCCTCGTTGTGACAAATTTAACTCGCTCAAAAGTTTATTCAACGCTATTTTGCGAGCTCATTCGAATATAACGCTCTGTCTTTGTGGTGAAAGTGGCAATGTCGACTAAATTAACAATTTAGAGATAATGTAACGTTTCATATACCTATCGATAAACATTTTCGGGTTCAGTTTTAACCATAGCGTGACGTTTTACACTAGAGGTGGACTGTGTTATCAGTTTTTGGTTTATAATACATACATTCCTAATAATAGACTGACATCGTAGACTGCGTCATCACTTTCCATCAGGTGAGACAGTGGTCAAATGCTTTGCCTATAAAGAATTAAAAAAAAATAATACATAAATTCCTAATAATATAGGTACATTCGTCTTGATAATGGTGTCATTGAAACTAAAACAAAGGACCAAATAAATCCAAATCCATTAATCACGTTGGATATTTCTTTAATTTCATTTTGTTACTTTACCGTATAGCTTAAATCTGGCCAATGTGGGTACGTATATACGTAGTAATATTATTATTTCGTTGTAATGAAACGAGTGTATTGGGCCCATTTCACCACACTGCCATCAGACTATGTCAGCCCAGGGAACGTTCCTACCTATTGATAAGGGAGATAAATATAAAAGCAAGCTAAAGCAAAGATTAGTTTGACTCTATATTAGATGTACATTATAAAGTTAGTCTTTGGCCCTGGGGAAGTAATCTTCTGCTGGGACACTGATTAATTGGAGATTTCTTGAATTTCAAACTAAAGTATTTTCGTATAAGCTTTGAAGAAACTTTAGAATCGAAAAAAGCTTGGGGCTCTGGAATCTATAGTAAATTATACCTACAACCATTTGAATGTACAGCAAGGTTCCAAGCACGGTTCTAGGCCAAGCAACGGCTCGCTCACAAGCTTAGACAGGACTCGATGTGAGAGGTATCGGAGACTCAATCAAACTAAAAGAAAATACCCTTGAGTATCCCTTGAAGGCATACCTAATTTTTTTTGTGTCTTTACTATTTATATCTTTTCTATGTGCTTTATATTGACCACGAATGTAGAACTATCCAAGCTTTCATTACCATTTTCCGTTAGTTATACAACCGTTCAATATTACGTCAACCTGTTTTACTATAGAAATCGTTTTCCTCCCAGGATACCGTACGCCGACAAGATCACTCCAGAGCCGATTCTGCACAACAATGCTCGGGACACAAAAGACGCCATCAGGAACAGCTACAACAGCCAGTTCAAAGTGGGCATCTACGGCTGGCGCAAGAAATGCCTTTACATTCTCGTCATGTCGCTCATGTTTATGATGATCGTTAACCTGGCGCTGACGCTTTGGGTATTGAAGGTCTTGGACTTTAATTCAGTAAGTTTTGTTTATGAAATTAAGAACAAGAAATAAGTTTACTTGTTTTCCAAAACAACAGTAAGGGATTCATGTATTTTAACACATCCATATTGGCTATGAGAGATTAGGCATTATTTATATAAATAAATAATAGGTATTACAACTACATTTTAAGCCACGGAGAGAGCTATGCTCGGTGTTTCCCTGCGAGGTAAGCTCCGTAACGAGAAGATCCGCAGGAGAACTAAAGTGACCGATATAGCTCTTAGAATTAGCAAGTTGAAATGGCAATGGGCAGGCCTCATCGCTCATAGAACTGACAACCGATGGGGAAGAAAGGTTCTCGAGTGGCGACCATGAATCGGAAGACGCAGCATTGGCCGGCCCCCCACTAGGTGGACCAACGATCTGGTGAACGCCACGGGGAGCCGATGGATGCAGGAGGCAAGCAGCCACTCAAGGTGGCGCACTCTGGAGGAGGCCTATGTTCAGCAGTGGACGTCTTCAGGCTTTTAATGATGATGATGAGGTATTACAACGGGCCTCAAATTAGCTAAGCCTGTATCAGTGTACTTACCTATCTGGAATTTAAGCTTTCTTTTTGTGGTTTTAATCACAGTGACACGAGGCCTAATCCGATGTGCAATTAAATTCTTGGCAATCTACTGATGTCTAAGATAAGCCGCTTTTAGATTATAGTTTTAAGAAGTTATGTTTGAATAAACATTATGTTAAAAATACCTGTTTGTTTTTAGGAAGGCATGGGTCAATTAAAGATAGTACCTGGAGGCCTACAACTCCTAGGACAGGCTCTTGTGCTGGACTCTCTGTTCGCATCGAGTATTAAATCACGCCGCGGCCAACCCATCTCCATAGAGTCAAGCAGGAACTTTTCGGTATCCACTAGAGACGAGTTTGGCTTGCTGCAGAGTAGATTATTTTTAGGTAAGTTAACATTATGAAAAATCTTGAAAGCTTTAAGTTTCGAAGTTACACTCTGGTTTTAAATAAACTGTCCCTTAGACCAAGCATTTAGTGAGATCAAAGACTTCTATAGTACTGGGTGGCGCAAAAGTAAAGACCCTATTTGGTTCAGCTATAACATTTTTTCTAAATTAGAAAACTAGATTTAGGTTTTTTTAAATGTATATTTGTGCCATTAAATTTCGTACCATTAGGATTTAAAGATGATGTCTTTTAAATGGTGACCTCCAGAGTTGATACACATTTGAGCCCTATTTATGACATTTTGCATAACTTGCCGTAACACTTCCTGCGATATGTTCGTTATTTCTTGACGAATGTTTTCTTTTAGAGCTGCGAGAGTCTGTGGCTTGTTCACATACACCCGAGATTTCAAAAAACCCCAAAGAAAGAAGTCTGGACTGGTCAGATCGGGTGATCTTGCAGGCCAAGGCAAATCGCCAAAACGAGAGATAACTCGGCTTGGAAAAGCGTCCCTCACTAAGTCCATAGTGTCGCGCGCTGTGTGTGCCGTAGCGCCGTCTTGTTGAAACCAGATGTGCTCCAGCCCCAATTCGTCCAAACTGGGTATCAAAAACTCACGTAACATGGTTCTGTAGCGTTCTCCAGTGACAGTTATCGCATTGCCTCCAGCGTCTTCGAAAAAATAGGGTCCGATCACTCTGTCAACACAGATGCCACACCATACAGTAACTTTTAGTGGGTGTAGAGGTGTTTCTTGAATAATGCGCGGATTATCAGTGCCCCAGAACCGAGTATTCTGCTTATTGACATGCCCTGAGAGATGGAAATGCGCTTCGTCACTCATAACCAATTTTGAAGGAAAATCATCCTCTTCAAGGTTGAGGTTTATGACGCGCTGGCAGTAATCTAGACGAGCTCGGTGGTCAGCAGGCAGCAGTTGATGAGTCATTTGAGTTTTATACGGGAACATCTTTAAGTCTTTCACCAAAATACGCTGCAGGGTCCGTCTGGAAATGCCCAATTGCGTGGCACGTCGCCTCGTTGATGTTTCTGGACACTCTTCCACATCTTCGCGCACAGCATCGATATTTTCAGCTGAACGGCCTGTTCTTGGTCTCCCAGACTTAGGTCTATCCAATGTTGAGCCAGTTGCTTCAAGGCGTGTGGCAAAGCGTCGAATTGTGCGACCAATCGGTGCCGGACGGTGGGGAAATCGTCGACGAAATTCACGTTGTGTTCTTATCACTGATGAATTATTCCGTAAGAACATTGACACAATTATTCCACGTTCTTGGGGAGTAAAACGGTCCATGTTTATTTTCAGTGTATTTTACATTTGTTCACTACACAATTTTCAACAACAGAATGACAGAAAATGTCATATAAAAAAAATAAAAGTATTTTCTTTAGTGCCAGTACTTTTGCGCCACCCAGTATATATACCTCTTTCAGTGAGACTTGGTTGTTTTGTATAGACGAGCGAGAAGTATAGGTATAAGCGGTATTTGTACTCGCTCTTATAAAGCCCTATTCAAACCGGTGCGGTATTCGTACCGTGGTGGGTAGTGGTATCCCGCGCGGGATTCCGCCCGGGTATTTTGTATGAAGTTTCGCTCAAGTTTCGCGCTAGCCGCGGAACTTCAGTACAAAATACCGCGCTGGATTCCACGTGGTATTTACCGCTACCCACCGCGCTACGAATACCGCGCTGACGATGGTTTTACATTGATGGTTTGATGGTTAACAGTGAAGGAAAACATCGAGAGGAAACTGGCGTGCAAAGTGCCCTCAGAAGCACCCTAGATAGCGCTCAGTTATAAACACCACTTATTGTAGCAATAACGATCACGACAAATGTAACTTAACTTTGTGAATAGTCAAGCTTCATTGTGAGCGCTAATATTGCAGTTCACTTTCGCATCAGCAGCTACACTGTAACTAAAAAATAAATTTACAAACGAATATACATTATATTAACTGTATTTATAGTTTGTATGGAGAATAATTCCGCGTTAACCATACATAGACACACCACAGTCACGCGGCTTTGCCTCCAAATGCGGAAACCTTTGTTATTTCTTGGTATGACTGTGTAAGTTGTTTTTTGTTTTTAGGTCACGATCGTTTAGAAGTAAACGCTGCCCGGTTAGAAGTAAGAGACACGCGAGGAGTATTGCTCTTGGGTGCATCGGACGGTGCCGTTACAGTGGGAGCTGAAACTCTGACGATAGCCAGTCCAGCCGGTGTCACGCTGCAGTCGTCTGCACAAACACCGCTTGTGAAGGCTCCACCATCAAAGCAACTGATGTAAGTTGTGATCGAGGCACACTATGTTTAATAAAATTTTTAATCAAAAGTACTTAGATATTGCTGCAGTAAAATTAAACTCATATTTGTCTAACTTTTATTTAATTTGACGCAGGTTAGAGTCACCAACTCGGTCGCTGCAGGTGTACGCAGGGCAGAATATAGCTATAGAGTCCCGGGCCGGTGACATTAGTGCGAGCTGCCTGACTACGTTTCGGCTCAAATCTGTCGCTGGATCTGTAAGTATTTCCTCTATTATAAGCTTTATTATCTGTGTGTTAGAATAGAGGTAGGTTGGATGATTAGGACATTTCAATTGACATTGAAATGAAAAAAAGAAAACAGTCCCCTAGTCATCACCTGATGTGGCAAATAAACATATGTCACTGTGACTACTTTTTTTTAAATATTTTTTTTTATAACTAAATAGGCCTACATTTGACCACAATATCATCTGATGGAAAGTGACGGCGTGGTCTACGATGGTACATGCTTGCCTAGAAGATACCTATTCACTCGCGACTTGAAGAGCTCCAGATTTTTATACTTATCGGGAAACAAAGACGCTGGTAAAGTGTTCCATTCCTTCGCTGCTCGGAGTCAAACCGCTTTGTGCGAATTGCAGGAATATCAACCATAAATGGATAGCGGGCGATTATAAATCTATAATCATTGTTTTTCATTTCAGATACGCCTAGATGCTCCGAGCATATACATGCCGAAGCTGAAATCAGCACTACCACTGCCCCCTACATCATCACACTCACACGATCCTCATCACCAGAACATCTACCAGCTGTGCGCTTGTGCCAATGGAAAGCTGTTCCTCGCGCCACCACACGGTATCTGCGCAGCTAGGGAAGAGAGCCTTATTTGTCGATGATGATTTCTAATTTCATATGCTCCTTTAAGTGTGATGTTGAAATCCATGCCCATATTCAGTGCTAGTATATATTCTGTACTATGAGTTATAACAGTAGAAATCGACTGCGTTACTAAACTATATCAGCATGCTACATTTTTTTAATGTAAATTAATGAAGTGAGCTAGTCGTTCGCCTGATGTTAAGCGTCACGGCTGCCCATAACAGATTGCAGTGTCACTTTGAACTGTAAACTAATATAGCTTTGCGTGACACTGCACTGCGCACGTCATCCTGAGACTTCTCTAGTAATAATATTACTAGACTGTGTGATCAGATCATAAAGTCTCATTTGACCAGTAATTTCACTAGCTACAATGCCCTTCAAAGCGAAACCCAGTAGTGCTTGCACACTACTGCTTGGCAGCAGAATGACTGGCAAAGCGGTGGTACCAACCTAGACGAATTTTGCAGAAAAGTCCTACCACCATGTAATCATGTAGCGTCCTTAAACAAGTTATAGATTTCAAGAAATGTTATAGGCCACCTCCTATTGCTATAGAGCTAATTACTCTGGTCTGTCAGGCTTTTAATACAAATGGAATATTTTACATGAAGCCAATAATTATAAATATGATATTGTTAATTTTATTGCATTTTATATTTTAGTAAAATGAAATTGGAAAATGATAAATTGTTTTGAAATAATCTGTTAATATATTAGAAAATACCTATCGATCTGTATTATTTAAGTTTCTTCCAGCCACATTATTTTTTTGTTGTATAAATAAAACTGAAATGGATCTAAAAAATTTGAATAATTAGTGAAAATGAAGATACAAAGTTATCGCGATTTTACTTAACTAAAGTTATGGTATTTAGCATTAACTCAAAGTCGTATTTTTATTACTTAATCACTAATTTGCGCTAGTTATAGTTCAAATACTGTCAACGAAGTTTATAAGGCCTAATTTTCCAAATTAATTTCATGAAGTAATATCAACGATTTAATATTAACTGTTATTGTTTAGTTTAGAATCAATTGTATCAGCCGAATAATGTGAGACTACTTCATCATCATCAGCCCACTCTAGTCCACTGCTGGACATAGGCCTCTCCCAAAGCACGCCACTGAGCACGATCTTCACCTCTTCTCTTCCAGTCATTACCAGCCACCTTACGTATATCGTCGCTCCATCGAGTCGCAGGGCGTCCTACACTACGTTTACCGATTCGTGGTCTCCACTCTAATACTCGTTTGCCCCATCGGTTGTCGGTTCTGCGGCAGATATGACCAGCCCACTGCCACTTCAGCCGGCTAATCCGCTGAGCTACGTCGGTGACTTTCGTTCTTTGGCGAATTACTTCGTTCCGGATACGATCCCGCAAAGAAACACCGAGCATAGCTCTTTCCATAGCCCTCTGAGCGACTTTAAGACGGTGGACTAGTCCTATCGTAAGAGACCACGTCTCGGCTCCGTACGTCATTACAGGTAGGACGCACTGGTTATACACTTTTGTTTTTAAGCACTGCGGTATTGGCGACGAGAAAACGCTACGAAGTTTCCTAAAGGCTGCCCAACCCAGTTGTATCCTCCGATTTGCTTCTCTCTCGAAGTTGTTTTTACCCAGTTGGAGCGTTTGCCCTAAGTAAACGTATTCACGAACAACTTCAAGAGAGACTCCGTTTACGGCTACCGGTCTCGGGACAACATGCTCGTTAAACATCACCTTGGTTTTGTCCAGGTTCATTCGGAGACCAATGCGTTGGGAGGAGTCAGCTAGACTATCGAGCATCTGCTGAAGGTCCTGCAACGATTCAGCCAAAATGACGATATCGTCAGCAAACCGTAAGTGCGAGATGTACTCGCCATTGATATTGATACCCCGTCCTGCCCAGTCCAGTGTCTTAAACACATCCTCTAGTGCGTTTGTAAACAGCTTTGGGGAAATTACATCCCCTTGTCTTACTCCTCGACGCAAGTGGATGTGCTTAGTCGCCCGGTTCTGGATCTGGACGGTCATCGTTGCGGCATCGTACAGGCATCTCAACACTTCGATATACCGCCAGTCGACTTGGCACCGTTGCAGGGATTCCAAAACAGACCAGGTCTCAGCAGAGTCAAATGCTTTCTCATAGTCCACAAAAGCTAAGCACAGGGGCCGATTGTACTCCTCGGTCTTCTGTACAATCTGCCGCACTGTGTGGATGTGGTCTATGGTGCCAAAGCCACTTCGAAACCCAGCCTGTTCCGGAGGTTGGAACTCATCGAGCCTTCGTGCAAGACGGTTTGTGATGACCCTTGAAAACAACTTGTAGACATGGCTCAGAAGCGAGATAGGCCGATAATTCTTCAAAAGAGTCTTATCACCTTTTTTAAAGAACAAAACGACCACGCTTCTGTTCCATGCCTCTGGAGTTCTCCCAGTGAAGAGAACGGAGTTAAAGATGTCTCGCAGCTCTTGCAGGACGGGTGACCCTCCTGCTTTTAGAAGCTCAGTTGTAACTCCATCCTCCCCTGGGGCTTTTCCATTCTTTAACTGTTTAAGGGCCATCTCAACCTCGTCAAGGCTGATGTCAGGCAGCTCTTCAGTGTAGTGGCGGGTTAAAGTTGCTCTAGGGTCTTCGGGGTTTGGTTGACTGCGAGATGCGTGCGAGGCGTACAACCTGCTGTAGAAGTCTTCAACTTCCGAGAGAATCTCCGGCTTAGAGGTGACGACGTTTCCCGCAGATGTGGTCAACTTTGTCAAGTGGCTTCTGCCGAGTGGCTGGATAAACACTTTCGACCCCCGATTTTGCTCTATTGCTTTTGCAATCAGAGCCGTGTTAGAAGATCGGAGGTCGCGTCGCACCAGTTTCATAATGTTTTTATCTAGAGTCCGGTGATCTGACAAAGTTGCCGGGGGGTTCTCACGCCTTTCTTCCATAAGCTCAAGAGTTTCTCTCGTAAGTTTAGACCTCTTGCCCGGACGCCTCTTCTCGCAGAATCTGATGCCTTCATCCCTGAGAACTTTTAGCGTTTGGTCAAGTTTCTGGTTAACATCATCTGTGGTTTCCAAGACAGCGAATCGATTTTCCAACTTTAGCTGGAATGTTTCGGACCCAACAACGGTTTGGAGCACATTTGGTCGGAGTGTGGACTCCATCAGACGGACTCGTTCAAGCTTGTAATCGATACACAGAGTGCCCCGTACAAGTCGGTGATCACTTCCGGTTTTGAACCTAGTGATCACTGAAACATCTCTGAATATACGCTTCTTATCCGTCATGATGAAGTCGATCTCATTTTTCGTCATAGCGTCGGGACTCTGCCACGTCCACTTCCTTTGAGGCTGTTTCTTAAAGAAGGAATTCATTAAGAAAAGCCCCTCCTTTTCGAGAAAGTTGATGAGCATTTGCCCCCTATGATTCCTGCTTCCAAAACCGTGTGGTCCTACCACCGTTTCGCTGTAAGTCTGTACTCCCACTTTAGCGTTAAAATCTCCCATGACAACGTTGAAGTGAGCCTTGGAGGTACTATGCAAGGCCTTAGATATGTCTTCGTACATATGTTCCACATCATCATCCGAGTATGTCGAAGTCGGCGCGTATACCTGCACTATCTTAAGGTTATACCTCTCGGTTAGCTTGATTATGAGGTACGCAACCCTTGTTGACACACTGGAAATTTCAACAACGTTGTCAGAGAGAGCTTTATGTACCAGAAACCCGACGCCGCCCTGGGATGGTTGATCTCCCTCTCTAAAATACATAAGGTGGCCCGAAGCTAAGGTGATGGTGTCCTCTCCCTCTCTTCGGACTTCACACAACCCCAGAATATGCCACCTTATATTACTCAGCTCCTCTTCTAACTGGACCAGATGTTCGTCCAGTCTCAACGTGCGTCCATTATAAGTTGCAAGGGTCAGTTGGTTTTGGCGGCCTACCGTAACCCGGGGATTCTTAGCACCCCCCACCCTGCCGTTACCATGACCGCCGCCTTGGTCAGGAATAGCAGAGCGGCCGGGAACTAGGGGCCGTGGTACTTTGAGACTTGTCATTTGGGAGGGTTTGCCCATAATCGCCACGCTGGGCATGCGGGTTGGCGATCGCAGGGCGTAACTATTTTTACCGGTAACGCTGCAGCCCGTCACCGGCCAGTTATATTTGATTAGTTACGCATGAATGGAGATGGTTATTCCGCCATCTATCGGTCGACGGGTGTAAGATGTTTATCGTCGTGTTTACCTTAGTCGCCTTTTACGACACCTCGGTACGAGAGAGGTAGGGACTATTCTTGTCTGCCGGTCACCCCACGGCTATACGGTATATGTGAGACTACTTAAAATTTACTAAAAACGAGTTTTGAAAATGTATTGATGTTATTTTTAATAATTAGTGCCTTTTGGAAATCAGTTTAGCTATCAATATTATCACCTACACACACACACACAATACTAACCAGGCCATCAGCACACATAAACGCCACCTTATTACTTATTATCTAACTAATTTGTTATTTCAATTGCATTAATTTAGAAATACCATCGTTTTTATGTTACAAAAAACATAGATACCTATTATTATACATTATATTTTTATATATGTTTTAATTTTAATATATGTATATGATACGCTTTTATTAACTTCCATAAGAAAATATTTTTTTTCATAACTAAATTTGTACCCATTGTTTTGGCTCAGTCTGCATGTAATAGAAAAGTATATCATTAGCATTTAAAGTAATTATGATATTTCTGATATCTATGAATAATAACTATATTGTATAGTATGAATATTATATTATTATATATTTAGCCATACCATCAACTGTATAATTTGGGCTATAAAAGGGTAATAATTTGGATAATTATGTTGTTCATAGGGATCAGCGCATTAAAGTTTTGATGCAATATTGTTAAGAAATAGTCATATTGAGTGTAAAAATAGAGGCCATCTTTAGATATATATTACTATTTTTTTTTTCTTGTTGCATAAGTATATAATATCATAAATGTTTGTTGATAATTTATTGTAAATATTTGAAGAATGCGTATTATATGTATAAAGAACGTATCTTTGAAAGAGGACTTTTCTTTTAAAAACAATATCACCGTTCAACAAATTTCAGAACGTGAAACACCTATTAGAACCTCGTACTACGACTAAACCCTAACATTATGATTATTATAAAATACAAAATGTATTTTTTTATCACATTTACATGTGGGGCCAAATAATAGCTTACATTGTATTACTTAAAAAGCTTTTGCAGGCTGTATTAATTATTTTTACATAAATATAAATAAAATATAAATAACCATAGCTTATACTATGGGAACCAGATAGGTGATAGAATGCTTATATACTTTTTGTTTGTAAATACATAGAATATAATATAACACCCAGACACAGAACAAACACGTATGTTCATCACACAAATGTTTGTCCTGGGTGGGAATCGAACCCACAAACTATAGTTCAGAAGGCAGAGCTACTAACAACTGAGCTAACAGGCCAGTCGTCACATATATAATGTATTTAATAAATGAGCTTTATTTGGCTCGGTCGTAAACAAATGTAGCATATTTAGGTTGATTTCACGCACATAAATATGTCTCTTAAGAATCTGTTTTACTTCTCTGTTCTACTGTCTCTGCTCAAAGTTCTAATAAGTTTACTAACTAACTATTCATGAGAATAGCAGTTTCAAAACTAGGTATAAAATATTCGAAACCTTCATAATTGAATCGTACCTGGAAAACTGACACAAGCCATTTTATTATGAAAATGAACTCGGAATAACTTCGAAACTTTCTTCGCTTAATTCGGTTTTAAAGGCAGTTTTGATTAGATCCTGGATACTTTTGTAAAACCAGTTTTCATCATCCTATTTGCCTTTTCCCATTTGTTATTGGGGTCGGTCCCAATCTAACCTGTAGCGGTGAGCTACCAGAATTACAGGAGCGACTGCTATCTGACCTCGCAACCCATAAGGGACCAGTAACAGGGATGGTCAGATCAGGCGTCAGATTCTATCAGGCTTCTGAGTACCCGTAATGATTGTCATAGACGTTCTTATGACAACCGCGACCGACGGCTTAACGTGCTCTCAGAGGCATGGAGCAATGGCATCGAAAACTGCATATAACGTACTAGATAAGTCATTGGTGCAAGGCCAAGGATTGAACCCAGTGACATAAGATTGCAAAGCGCATATGCTACTGGTCGGCCACCATCGCTCTCCTTATAAAACCAGTTTTGTTTTTTGTTATTCAAGTAGATGATAGTTTTATAACATTCTAACTGATCTTTTTGATTTCCTTATGACTATTTGGGCAAAACGATTTAGAAACACCATGAAAATTTCAACTTTCAACTGTTTATCTTAACTGTTTGTTTAAATTCTTAAAACTCACAGTTCTATTGTAAATATTTCCTACCCACAGTTTGGTTAAAATTATTACAGAATATATGTTGCACATTCATGGCGTACAGAATAAGTAGGTATATTTAATTTACGTTCCAGAAACTGATACTGTTGAATGTATCCCTTTGTAGAGCGTTTCTACTACTAACGCCAACATAATAAAAGTGGAATGGAAAATTGTTGGTCTGTGGTATTCCAAACAGCCTTCTGGTGAAATTTAAGGCAGCATGTATTAACGAGAGTATAAAACATAGCAGCAGTATAACTCGCGAGAAACTGTAAAGCTCCTGTGGGAAAAAGTTTATTTGCAGGTAAAGCCGCAGGACGTTCTAGGCCAACATACACTGCTACCTAACCTTCTATCTTCTATATATATAAAAATGAACCCCTATTTCTTCTGGTCAGGCTATAACTTGCGAACGGCTATACCGATTTTATTCATCCTTTTTTAAAATGTTTTCTAATATTTCGTACAAGGTGCTTACATTTTAAAAAAAATTTTACTAATCCTGTCGAAAGGAAGATGGAAGGGAAAGGGAAAAGAAGGAAGGCAGGTTTCGCCTGCCGCCCTTCTGTTGCCGTCCCATCCATTCATCCTTTTCCTATATCTTTTTCCCTTTCGCTTCCCTCTTACCCATAAACAGGGTTAAGACGTAAAACTAATTAGCCCGCGCGAAGCCGGGGCGGGTCAACTATAGTAGTTACATAAATATATTGGATACATCAGAGGTAGAGTTACCAACTGCTATTTCTAACAAACTATTGTAGAATGCAGGTTGAGTAATTGTGTCATATCGCGATTTTAGCATAAATATTTGTTCGACTAAGTTTTTTGCTCATATACAATCCATCATTTTGACGATTAGTGTCTCTTGGTTGCGCTTAACGTTGGTTTTGAAACTTAATTATTGTCACAGAAAATTCTATGCCAGTTAATAAATTGCCCGTGCGGAATAATTACATAGCAATCGATACAGCAGACTTGCGAAACACAATGAGTGTCTGTGAACAGTCACTGGTAAAGTTTAATTAAAGATTCATGATAAATTGTCGCAGGAAGCTGCATCGCGCGCGGCGTCTCGCACGTGAATAACGCCCTTTCTGCCAACACTTAAATAACTTAAGGCAGTAACCTAACAATAAATTCATGAGACCCTGCTCCTTTTGTTTGGCCCGCGGTGTTTTCACGCGGCTAATTGGCAGGAAACGCCGCGAAATCATCACAAATTAGTAAGTTGCTTTAGCTTTATACTAAAAGGATAAAGGACGATGATTATCTATCTAAATAGTTTATATTCACGATGCAATATTCACATAGCTACACTAGTGGGAAAAACCCGCTTAAATGAAAGTAAAAAATGCTTTATATAAATAAATTAGATAGGTATCTACATAGTACCAATCTCTACGTAAAAGAAACCAAGTGAAGTAGTATGAAAAATAATGAGACCTTACATCACGTACCTATATAATTAATTCACAATTGTATAGTTATTTATCTCTTGTAAAACGAAGCCCCCCCGTAGTGCTTGCAGCATTAAATTGCATATTAAGAAATAATATTAGTCTCGCCCTGCCCTAATTGAATTTCGGAGTTCTTTGTTGCGGTATAGCCGTGAGGGAACTCTTAAAGCCATTTCAAAGACACCTCCTCAAGCTGGCATCCGAGCGAGAGGAAATAAAGTTATGATTTATGTAGTGAAATATGTTGCAGGCAGTGGCCCAGAGCTCAGCGCCGACTGCCGAGCCCGACGCCTCCTGTCGTTGACAATATAAATTCGTTTTGAAACAAGTAGACAATCGTTTAAACGATGTTTACCAATGTTGCAGTTTCAATTATTTTTGTAGCTCTTTTACCCTAAAACGATACAAAATTTAGCATGCACCAATACGAAATTTATTAGCAACTAGCTTTTGCCCGCGGCTTCGCACGCTTGTATTGTGTTATTTCTACGTTTAGGTAGTCTAATAATAGCTTAGTTCATGCATTTCCTATATACCAAACAACAAAATCCACTAAATCTTTTCGGAGCTCAGCACGTATTGGCAGATTAGGTAGCACACGTGTAAAAATGTTGTTTGGGTAGTAGGTAAGTATGGCTTTTCACGTGTCATCAGATCACCTACACATTGATAAAATAGTGGATTAGAAACTGCAAATCATAGGTACAATATTTAATTAAATATGTATGTACCTACTTGGACCTACCTTATACTTAGACGTTAGTTTTTTTTAAATATACGATAGGTCTAGGCATCTAACTAATAAAAGTTCTATAATATGGTATACCTACATACCAGTGATACGGTCGATCTTTTCCTTGTCATTTTCACTTCAACAGATGTTCTTGTGTATTCACCATAAAAACCGTTCAAGTCTTCATAAGAGGTTCCAGTGAATTTTGTTTAGGTAGTAAGTATACCTACATAAGTACCATACCTATTATTTAGGCAGTTTAGAAAAATACAAAACAAACACACATTGGTCAGTTTTTATATCCGCGCGCTTTTCGTTCCCAAAGAGTATCTTTGTTGCATTCACCACATTTTTTTTTTACTTTCTTAAGTTTGGTCCATACGAATTGAGTATTTAGCTAGTGTCAACAATAAGTTTATAAAATACATACTTTATAGCTGGAGTATTGCATTTACCTATACGATGCGTACATAATTAATTTTGTTAATACTAATTAGAAATCACAAATACTTACGTACGCCACTGTAAAAAGACTCGACATTTATATTACGGCCGCTATTTTTCAGGTTGTCTCATTCCCACTGCACTTTCAACATAGTGGTGAGAGTGAGAAAATAACATGTGTACAAAGTTCTAATCAGATTCGCTTTTGCAAAGAACGTTTCATTTTTAGGGTTCCGTAACAGTTTTGAAATAAAGGAACACTTATAGGTAAGATCACTTTGTTGTCCGTGTGTTTGTCTTTCTAAGAATCTGTCGAGACCATTACTTATTTTAGAAATAACGGAAAGAATTAAGCTGAAATTGATATCTATGATCAATTAACTCAAATACGGCTATCATCATCATCATCATCAACAACGACATCCTGAAGACGCCCACTTTCAAAGACCTTTTAATAATTAACCTTCTTGGAGCAATCGAGTAACCAATAATATTTTGCTCTAACCTGTGGTTTGTCCTAAAGAGAATATAACCGCTCAGTTTGGAGTTTTAGCGGGAACGTGAAAAAGTTCACGTCGGTGCATTGTATTATTTTATAAAACTTATGCTTTTTCTAGTGTTAATGTTTAAAATTAGTGGCATTTTACGCATTAAGTGCTGAATTATGAGTATAAGTGTGGGCAAGTGATATAATGTAGTGAAACGTGGTTTTTCGTGTTGCTTCCAAAATTCCATAGAAGCCTCTAGTAAAGTTGCCACTACTTTAATAGGGCATGACTTAGACTGGATTATGACTACCTGACTTAGACTGGACTATGACTACCTTGACTGACTGTGACTAAGACTTGACTTTACATGAAATATTTCATAATACGACGAAAAACTACAATACTTGACACTGGCTAAATACACTATGTGTGGAGCCAAACTATAAGAAAAAAAAACCGCTCAGTTTGTTCATTGAGAAGCCCACAGACCTAAAATATTTTAACTATTAAAACCTTTAAAAATCATTTACCTACGTAAAAGAAGAAGAAGAAATCAAAACTGAACGTTACACGGCCATGTTGCTAATTCGAGGATATTACCTATCCTATATATTGTCCTATCCTAATGTATAGTTATACTTACCTACATCTAAGTACCCTTTTAAAACATTTTTCATAAAATATTTCGTATCATTGGCTAAATACAAATGTCGTCTAATGCCAAAATAAAAAAAAAATCTGCTTTCACACTATTTAATATTTGTTGGTATATGTATCTATTTAACTTGTGACAGGTTGATAGAACGTAAATTGTTATGTAAGCAAAACAGGTGACGTCATACAAAACATTAAACATTTCTATTTTGTGGGGAAAATTTAATGCTAATGTTTAAGAAAAATTACTAAAAGGAACAGTAAAATATACAAGAAATGGAATGAAGACAATTAATTCGCTTTTAACTCACTTTTAAATAAAAAAGATATAAATAAAATATTAAATTCGTTGCTTGCAAAATTACGTTCTACTGTTAAATAATGACACTTGACCATAGGGGCGGGACATCAACGATAACTACAATCGAAGAATAATCGAAAACAAAATGATAAATCGTTTGGATTACTTTTATTGCTAAATAGCGTGGGCACAAAATACGGTGTTGCCAACCGTAATAAAAATATTCGGCAAAAATTACCTGAAAAATCGGTTTTTAAAAGAAAAATCGATAGTTTGAAATAAAAAAAGATACCGTGAGATCGAATTTCCACAAATAAGCACTCATCCATTGCTAGTCTGGTTTCAACTCGCAACTTTTGCTTTCGTCTGTCCGGAATTGGATGTATGACTCGCGTACAGGTCATAGTTTTCAGCGAATCTTGACGATACTTGATACACAATTCCGATGACAATACGTCAAGGGTTTGATTTTCTCAATAAATTCTTATCATCTAAATCGACACCCACGTGTACTTGTGTTTCCTCTAATTTCAACAATGGGAATAATATATTATTTACCACGCACTCTAAGGTAGGTAGGTCTACCTAAGATAGATATCATGATTATATGATATGTGTCTAAAAATAATCGTTAATCGGTATTATGTATCTAAAATAATCGTTAATTATCGAACCGAATATTGGCCTACACATCACTAAAATGGTTTTTTGACATGTGACAGATGACATTACATAAGCTTCACAGGTGCCTTCCAGTTTGAAAACAATTAAAAAAATCAATCGGCCATGTTGTTTAAAACTCCGATTCGTTTCGTAATGAAATCTCAATAATTGTCATCAATTTTTTTTATCGATATATCAATTTTAATATATCCTATTTTAAGCGCCGGTTATTTCTAAGCATATTAGTGAAAACCGCGTGAAAATCCATTCAGTATTTTAGGAGTTCAGTCATAACAAACAAACAAACACACAAACAAACAACAAACAGACAAAGTGTTTAAAAAGTGGCTTAACGTGATCAGCGGCTAATTTTAAGCCAACCTGTGTCATTTTTTTCTTGATATCTTGCAATTACAGATTTTTTTATCTCTACAGTTTTATTATATGTACCTATAGATAGATAGATTTGGTGCACGTAATCGTAACAGAAACTTTCCAGTGGGTGCCAGTGGTAAGTTTATGATTGTTAACGATCAATTATTAAATTACAGCACTTTGTGCGACTAATGAGAGACTTACGGTTTCAAAATGGATCAGACGGTTCAGACGAGCTATGAATATCTACATACTTTCATTTTTAAATTTTTTTCACAACAAAAATAACTTTACGGTACTGTGATCACTACGTTTGAGCCTATAAATCGCTCATGGGTGTAGTTATCAGTACAGTGACACTCAGCCGAGTTCCTTAGCATGTGACAGAGGTCGAGTGTGGTCTTCGTCGATTAGGGCACATGCTCGGGAGGATTTGATTACGACACTTCGATGCGACAAGGGATTACCGTAGAGAAATAGGTATGGAAATGGAACGTGCAGTGTTGATATTTTAACCTGCGAATTACGGACCTAGACGGTTAGGATCATTGAACTATTCATAACCAATACTTTAGTTCTTCTAAGTTAAATTACTTGTGAAAGCAGTTTACGTCGCCGTTTTTGTAAGTAGAAAAATTTTCTATGAAGTGTGCTCTTATCTAGACAGTTCGTCGATTTAGTTTAGAGCGTCACGTCTCCGACATTATATAAAGCTAGTGTATTGGGTTCAATGGAAGGGCGGGCTGGTCACGCGCTCCTTTATGATTCAATTTGTTGCGGCGCGAGCAGACCGTCTTCAAGCTGACCTGCGTCGCGGCAGTAACTCGTCGGGGGAAACGTCATTCATAGGTAATTATATTAACAAAATCTCAATGTTGGCAAGTACCTACCTCTATAGAAAGAGGTTACAACAAGCGAGATTGTTAATAACAATTCGGGATAATCTTTATTTTAATAGCTCGAATAAATATTGTCATGCTTATGTAATTTTACGGTTTTATTTTAGCAAGTGTATTTAGAGTAACCTATTCAATTACATTTAAAAAAAAGTTGTAGTTGGAATGTGGTTAGATTTTTTCAAAACCGTTTAATAATTGAACGCCATTAAACGATTTAGTTGTAATTTGATTACTTAGAGTACCTATACATATAGCTTGCTTATGTATACTCTAAGTTTGATTACCTGTTGAGTTTTTGATAAATTCTTTGATCTATGCCATTATATTTATAGCTAAATTCAATATTGTTGCTTTATTGTTACAACCAACTGGATGTTGAGAGAGGAATGCGCCACTGTCCATTCTAATGTAATGCTAAACTAGCTGGGCACTGGGAGCCGGTCAAATTCCGAGTAGGCATTTGGGCCCAAACTGCCGAACGCTTGATGTCTGCATGCGTCTATCTGGCGGATGCCGGGAGTAGCTAGTACTATATACCAACGTTGCTTTGTCGTGTTAAACTAACAGTTAAGCTGAACAATGTTAATGTTACCAATCCATTGGTCAGTGTATTATGCTAAGGAACATTGGGTTTTTTCACACCGTATGCAGTGTTATTTTTAACTTACCAAAAACCCTTTAGGGCATAACTTACATCACTGAAACAAACAACTTTTGTTCTACATCTTTCAAAAATGTAAGAACTTTTTAAAAAAAAATTGGTTTTTTTTATTTTGGCGTTAATTACATATCAAAAAATTAATCATAATTAAATCAGTCAGTACTCAATGAAACAGAATAATAAGCTCTGTACTCTGTATTATTACCTAACATGCAAAAAGAGGAAATTACAGCTTTTTAAGCGAGGTTTTAACCCATTATATTGGCGAAAATATTAAGATTAGAAAAAAAAAAATCGGTAGAAAAAAGTTGTTAGTTGAAATGATGTGAGTTAGGTATGCGCTAATATGTTTTTAATAAACTTAACATAACCCTGTATATACCGTACCTGTACAGGTGGATATCATGTAATATTAGATTGTGTACCTTTGAAATTCAAGCGGCCATATTTGATAATCCTAAATTAGTTATTAAGTTAGTCTGTGATTAATCAATATGTCAAATCATTCTTTTATAAACTGACTCTTGGCGCTAAGACAAAATAAATTTAATGATGTTAAAAAGAACATTTATGTAAGGTCCCATCACAAACCTGTAGACAGGGTATTTCACGAACCCCAATTAATATTCGGAAGTGTCATTCTAATTAATTTACCAGCGAGTGCCTTACTTAATCTGACATTTAAAGGCGGTAAGCCGTCCCTTCGATGACATGTTCTGCGCGCTCCTTTAAAGTAGTAGAGCATTTTCGATCTATAGAATTAAATTTATACAATTTTATTTATAAAACGAATAAAGCGTTTCGTTCCTTTTGCTGCATTTTTTGGGAACATTGGTAAGTTTTGATTAAAGCTGTAACCCAAGCGATAGTTTGATAACCCAGGTAGCAAAATGTCGTCATTGACGAAAAAAAGACGTCATTTTAAGGTAATTTTAGGGTCGGTACGGAGTTCGGCGTCTTTTAAAGACGTGCGGAACTCGTCGCATGCGTACGCCGTAATGTCGTCATTTTAAGGTCATTTAAGTTTATTGTTAAACATGCCATCTAGTTTCAAATGATGGAACTATCCACAAAACAACTAGATGGCGCCGGCATGCAAGTTAGCACACGCAAGCGTTTCACGCACGCATATCGACTCATTGCTGTAGTCTCAATGCCAATACCACCAGGCAGGCAGGAGGCCTGCGGGAACTTTACGTTATCTGCAATAGATTGCAGATAAGTATAGATACTAACTCGAAATCAAATAAATAGGTTTACTTACGATTACAAAGTAACATAACTTCCTGTCTAATTGCCTATTGTAAGGTTCACTATCGAAACTCATAAAATCGTTTATCATAATTTTGTTACAAATAAAAATGTTACTTATAATCATTATTTCACATAATGTGATTTAATATACTTTCACTACATCTAATTTTATTTATTATAAATCAATATTAATAATAATCCAAATTTATAAGAATGAAACTCATAAGGCATATATAATATAATAGTACAAATTTATAATGTTCTTTTACCATAACTAACTTAAATCATAAAACAAAATATCAATAATACTGTAAATGAATGTGACTGGAACTGTTGACTGTTATATTTAACGTAATCAGTTATAAAAACGTAGTACGGAAAGCCAATTTGCTCTTCAATCTATGCAGGCACTTCATCCAGTCAAAACAAACAAGATTAACGTGTGGACTGTGTGCGGGTAATCGTAAAATAACGTATATTTTCTCATGTCATGTTGGTTTTGGTTGTGTAAATAACTTGAAATGTCTATAAAAACACGTGTAAAATATTTAAATCAAATACAGGTAATCTGAAACTTAATATAGATGGTTTCTGTAATTTTTTATGTATTTTTTTATATATAAGCATAAGTGACTTCTGGCACTTCGCCGGCCGCTGCCGCGGCACGCTCGCTACGCTTCGCTTTGCTCGCTCGACTCGTGCGATGTATGGTCACAGTTAACCTAACGATCCTCCTCGCTTCGCTCGTCGTCGCACCTATTTATGTCTTTGCCTTAGACTAGTATCTTAGTATCTTTAGGGTATACATGCATATCTATATAATGATTTAACTATTTCAAAATTATTACTAAGTTAACTAAAAAAATATGAAAAAAGAACATTATAAACAATACAATTATGAATGCTGATTATTATGAAATTATAAGTAATGAAATTTATAATAAACAAAAATATGATAAAAAAATTCTTAACATTAACATTATAACATAAAATTTTATAAATTTAAAGATTATTTGAATAAATTGTATAAGAAAAGATCAATATAAAAAGTAACTATTATGAACAAAGCTATTTATAAATAACCACCATTATAAATTTCATCATTATTAAAAATGAGGTATATGAAATGAAATTATGAATAATGAAATTATTAGTACAGACGGTATCCCCTATTGTAACCCCCCTCTTCCCTTAAATGGGATCCTCTGGTCTTTTTGGAATGACATATTAACAATAATATAAAGTTATCATTATTCAATATTCGTTATTTTTAAGTCCTGATAAAACGACCAGCGGGGTGATCATGTAACTTTGATAGCAATGCAACAAAAGAAATTTCAATCCAAATTTGAAAATTTCCAATGTAACTCTGTACATAAGCTGCGTACTGCAACTGTCAAATCCATACATTTTTGTGTTTCTATCGGTTGCCAACAAGTTACATGATCGCCTAGCAGAGCACGTCTTTTAGGAACGTCAAAAACACGACATGCGAAGACCTATCAGTCCGTCTTCAATAGTCGTCATTTTCACGTCCTAAGATGACGTCTTGAGGCTGTGACAAATGTACGTACTTTTCTGGTACTCCTAGACGTCATTGTAGGACGTCTTTACGTCACAGAATGACAAAGACGTCTTTATGACGAAGATTTACTTACTACCTGGGAAGTGTCACAGCAGTGACACAGCAGTGTATTATAATAAAAATTTAATATTCTAAATATTCGGTAAAAAATATTTTTTACATTTTTATTAATTGAACAACTTTACCAAAATACCGTTTATTAACCATGTAATTTATTTGTTTCTAGTTGCCGATATTACCGTTGCAAGCACCATGATCACAGACGAACTGAAGATCTTGCAGGTAGATGATAATAAGACAACTAATCGACTTCATCACTCGTGGCGTTTATTTTGTCACAAAGAGTAAAATGTTAAATTTCAGCTTATTATATAATTACCTACTACTAACTTATGACTTCTAGAGACCCAATTAATTGAATAGAAACGGGTGTTGCGTTTATACGAGTCCAATAAATGAAATTCAGAAACTAACTCTATGCGATACTGTTTAACAAAACCCATGAGAATTTAAGAGGAGTTATCAGTGATTTTATATAACTAGCTAACCGCCTCCAACGTGGGCGACAGTGTACGTATATACCGGTGCGTCATCCTCACCCCGCCGTTACCGACTCACTTCGTTTAGTTCTAAATCAAATTCATTCACCACTCATCAATATTTACCACTTTTAGAATTTTTCTCGCCATCGTATTTAGAATTTATTAGAATTTATTATTTAGAATCTACCGGCCGAGTGTTCCTGCTAAAATTATCAAAATTTCCTCTAATCTCAAAACTCATGACTATATCTTGTAAACCTCTTGACTGATTTTGTTCATATTTGATATACTGGTTTAGAATAGAGTACCCAATATTTTTGCCAAATGTTATCAAAATCTGGTAAATGGTATCACAGTAAACTTCCCCCTTTTCGGGGGAAATATACGTCTAATCAAAAATCGCCGAGGATAAAAAAAATCTATGAACCTGTAAAACCTGTAACACCAAGTATCGTCAAGATTTGTTGAAAAACATGACTGTACCTACGCGAGTGCGTACATCCGGACATGAAATCAAATTTGGCAAATTGAAGCAGAAACTTTCGTTCGCTTGGTCAAAAAGTACATACTTAATTAGCTCCTCCAGTATTTAGTTACTCCGTGATCTAGTCTAACCTCTACAATGAGGCATTTTATGACACCCTTCATTAAAACGGCAACAGCGGTATTAAGTACGTGCCGACTCAAAAGAATTTATTATTAAAATACCTTTGAGACTGCAGCTGTCTTAGTTAATGTACGCTAAGATTTAAGACTCAATACGTGCCTGGGAGAAATAGAAAGTACGACTCAAAAATATTTTCTTTGCTTTGCTCTTTTGTTTTAAATGGAGATTTTAAGACCATTTTGTTTTGTTTTGTATCGAATAAACTAAGAGAGTTACCAACCAGCATTTAAGACAAAAGATACCGTTAACTTTCTGAAACAAATGCTTTCGACTCGAAAACTTAATACAGACATTTCCGGAGTTCTATTATTCTCTATTCAGTGCTCACTTTGTATTTCAACAAACGTTTTCAGTTTATGAATGTCATATTATATAAGTAAATTAGTTTATTTCCTCTTGGCGACAATTTAGCTCACGCTCTTGTCACAAATTGTCGGCGGGGGTAAATGCAGACTATTAAGGAAATACAGCAATTCAAACAGCCTTTACCCTATATTACAGCGCAATCTTACTCCAGCGAAATTATAAGCAACACCTTCTTGTATCGTGCTTGGAAGCAATAACACCGGCAATAAGTGAACGGACATAATACTTTGGAAATTTCATACAATTCCACACAAACATGTAAAGCGTGTGTAGCAGTCCGCGGAAGGAATAACTTCCATAACTTTTTCGTGAATTTGAAGTACCACTTTGCACTTATGTAGGTAAAGAAGAGGCTTTAAGCTTCAGTATAAGAATTTTAAAATCCGCGAGGGTCGTTTTTTGGACGTAGTTCCGTGCTGCGTTAAGAAACCGAGGAATACATTTACGATTCCGTGTGTGAGTTCAGTGGCACCGGACAAATACTAAAACTTTTCCTGTGACTTGCTCTACTGAATTTTAAATAATGTCAATATAAATAGCGGGCGCAGAATAACAAAAAATATACCTATACTAACTAGTTTTTTACAGCATTGCTATTTTGTGTTTCGTAGTAGCCGATGTGTAAAGACAATAATACTTTATGTACCTATTTTTAATGTTGACACTGGCATGTTAACTTTGTACCATATGCCACGTTTAGTATAACCTAGTTTGATGGAGTGACAGAATTTTTAATTAGTACCCGTGTCTGTATACACTGCACTTTTTATAGATTAGGACTATCTAACACCCGGTCAGAACCGCGGGGAGCCGATAGATGCAGGAGGCTAGCAGTCGCTCACAGTGGCGTTCTACGGGGGAGGCCTATGTTCAGCAGTGGACGTCTTCAGGCCGATGATGATGATGATTGCATATATAACATTTAGCAGTCGCAATAATCAGTAATAACATATTTACATTTTAACCACACATGGTGCATCTGTAGTGAATTCACTTATATTGAAGTCTCAATTTCGATCAGATACGTGCAACTCAAAATTGATTTGTTCCACGTCAATATCTCGCGTTAACTCGCTCAGTGACATCGACGCGATGCAGCATAGAACAGGTACCTACCTGACTTTAATGCAATTTCCGTACCTATGTGTAGTTGTACATCTGAACTGTGTTATAAGTGTACTGTAACTGATGTTCTTGCACAGAGAAAAATAAAATAAAAATAACGTTATTTATTTTGTGCCAAAAAGCATAGTCTTGTGTTTGTAGCTGTATTTACTACATTTAACTACATAAAGAAATGCAATTCAGTGATTGACATTTTTATAAATGGGGTAGACACCTTATAGCTCAAGATTAGTGTAGATATGACCTTGACATTTTGAAAAAGGTATAATTAACGATATTTAGCAGCATATAAATGTAATTCTCTTTTTAAGTACTTATGTAAATTTTATGAATGGAGTAGATTCTACTTAGCTCATGATTAGTAGGGCTGAGCTTAAGATTTCAATGAAAGTAATAATCGTGATGAAACTAGCTGTAAGTATAGTTGATAAGGCATTTATAGTCCGCCTGGCTAAGCTATTATGGAAAAATGTATGCTCTAACTCAAACCTTCTCGGGGCTGTTTCTAGTAAAACGGCATGCCCTTTCTGTGAAAGACACTGCAGTTTTCAGGTGTTACGTAATTGATACTACATTCCAATGAAAACAATACATTTAGAACGTCACTGTACTTATGAGCACTGCATTTGAATGAACGTAGAACGCGAACGCGGAACGCGTGATTGCGTGTTGCCTATCTGCTATACCTATAGTGTAAAATTATAGCAAGTATATATATCTGATAGCCTTGAGAAGGTCAGTCATAGAACACTGTTTTTTTTTCATGTCTACTTTCAGCCGGCGTGTAAAACTATATATATATATAGCTTATAATGTAAACTTACCATTTAGGTTTTTCATACATATCATTTAGAGCAAAACTTCTCTATCTTTCACTAGCACACTCCGTCTCAAACTCGTATTCGCCGACTTGTTCTTTGTAAGCATGAAATATTATACTAAATGTCTCAGAGACGGGACTCGAGTTGACTCGACGCGCTGCGGTCTGATACCATCTTTAGCCTCCATATACTTAAGCTAGCCTCTGGTGTCTAGTCTACATAATGTTTACTCTATCTAAAGTTTAATAACTGAATAATATTTCATTTCCTTCGATTATTTTCTAGTTTTCCATTGTTTTCAAAACTATAACGGAAATTATCTTTATATATCTATATCTATACGAGAATAATCGATTATGGTAAAAGATGATTACTTTATTATACATTATTTTTTACTTTAACTCAAACTGTGATGGAACAAACATCAGCTGCGTATAAGATTTAATTAAACTCACTCTCATCTTCATGGAATATCAAATAAAACAGTCTGAAATCATTAAATTCTTATCTGTCTACCCCATCAACTAACTGATTATTAAGAACTTTATAATGCAAGGTGGATGGTAAAATAGATCCCGCTGTGCTCTGGGGTTCCGGTCTAGATACAAGCGTATAAAAAGTTCTCTCCCATTGTAAAGTACCATTAAGAAAAGTTTATCAGCTTTATCAGGTCTCATATTATCTGAAAGACCAAAATAATGAATTGGATAGGATTAGCCTGGAAAACAAGTGAATGAAAAATTGACTATTATATAAATTTTATTCTGAGATAAAACTAACTAACCAACAAATATTCACACAACTTATTTGCAGTCGTCAACAAACAACAACGGGTATATGGGTAATAAAATTTGTCGGTGCAGTAGGTATATGGTAACTATCAGGCGCTGTCAGTGGCGGGATTCAAACGATCACAACTGTATACGGTATCTCAACTTCCACCAAAATGGAAATCAACCAGATTTTTTCATCAGTTCACACTTGACAGCATGACCAGCAAATTATAGGTACTATAATATCTATTCTGTGGCATTGCTAACGGTCTTTTTAAACAGTCACTAACACTTAATAGCATTCCTTAGCTGAAAACCTCTTGATTCTTTATGGATTTTCGTTGCTCCTCATTATTAGAGATGTACATAACCGAATACATAATACTCTTACTATGTTCACAGAAAAGCAATTCAGCGTGAGTGGGTTAAAGTTAAAACAGCCAACGTGCATGAATCTTATGCACTGTTCTGATCCGGGAGCAGAGTTGAAGAACTTTCCCTCTTCACACGGCATCGACGCGATGAATTATGCATGAGAATTAACTTTGACGGCAGATAAGCGGCCGAAAGATTTATTTGCCGATATGATGTGTAGAAAACAATCCAACTTGTTTCCGACTTTCTGAATTATGGGTGTTGTTTTATTGTGAGCACGTCAAACGGCAAAGTTTGGGACGACACCTTGAGGTTCTTTGTAGTTTCAGTCATTCACTTGGACTAGCATTATCGGTAGTCACTGACTCATGAATATTTTTATGAATACAAAACATGAGCATATGGAGGTCTCAAAAAGTAGTGTTAAATGGTTCAGTATTTATTACAAATTTTCCGTATTTATTACCCTAAAATGTGACACAAACACAAATCGGTATTGTGGCTGTGCAGCCTTTTATCAGAGTTACGCACGCTCCTACAGGACCTTCCCGGAAATTTAACTTCGTTAAGAATGAAATATGTCCCGTCGTTATTCCACGGCTTGTTGCGTGAATACTTACATTTCGAGCTTTCCACCTCTAGTTTTCTCATCAGACCAAACGGAAATAATTTCAACCGAGACTGAATTATGACAAAACTCCAACGGACATTGCCGCATCCGTAATGAGACTGAAGTCGAGATATGTCCGTAATTTATTATCACATATTCGTTCGGACCGGAGCGGCCGAGGTACGAAATTGACTGTTTTTGCCACTAATAACGTAGTTTGATATAGTGTTACTGCATTCATAAGCGTACCGCGCCAATAAAGTGTATATTCAAGATCGTTATTAAAATACTAACAATGTAGTGTAAGGGAGTGATAAACCGAGCGAGTACAAAGTGAAATAGTAGGTAGAAGGGCGGTACAAGGAAGTATTTAATTAAATCTAGCGGCGGGGGCTTCGGGCCGCTTTACATCACCGCGCTAATCACAGGTAGGCCGTCGACACGTCCGCCTATTTGAATACCAAACCGTTATTTTGTAACTGCCAGAAAACTCATTAAACAGTGCTAGCTTATATAGCTTGTTATAGCTTCGAATACTATTTAGTAAGGTTTTAGAGTGTTGTGATATACTAGTCTAAATTACATTATTCTTGTAACCTAAATAATGAACGTTGCACTAGCGCGGCAAATTCAAATTTTCTTGCGTTCTATTGCCAATAATAGCTTAGTTACTAAACGTGATTACATTAAAACTGATTTAACGTAAATAAATAGAATGTATCAACAAATTACGATTAAAAGTATCTTCTAGATATCATTGGTTTAGCGATAAATGGCAATAAACAAATTTCGTCTTAGTTTTTCAGTCTATTGCCATTTGTCGCTAAACCAATGATATGTAGGTGATACTTTTAATTGTAATTTATTGATACATTATATTTATTTGCGCAAAATTAGATTTCATGTAATCATGTTGAGTAATTAAGCTATTATTGGCAAAAGAACGCAAGAAAATTTGAGTTTGCCACGCTAGTGAAACGTTCCATCTTAATAAACTTAGCTTTTAGCTTGCTTGTTAAATAGAGGTTGAAAAAACACCTTATTTATATTAAAACCTCAGCATAAAGGCAAAACTGCTTAAAATATTCTGTTGGCAGTTGTGTCATACACGGATATAACTTCACTTGACATTTCATGTTTTCATATGTCATATTTTTATAAAAATATACATAATATGGAATTCAACATAATAAATACATTAAAATATGGAGAACGGGTAACAAGCACTTACGCAGAAGTTTATTTTCACGATGATTTCTGTGAAAATAATAAAGCACCAGCTGCTAAGGCTAATAGTAAGTTAGAAGCTAAAACAAACAACAGTGAAAATGCAGCGACGAGCAAAAACGAAGAAAATTTGTGGGTTTCTCCAAGTGACTTATTGATCGGTATTCTAGAATTGAAGCCTCCATTCACATCGAAAATAACACGAGGAAAAACTCACGAAGGTATCCTTGCCATTGGTGGCGATATAGTAGCAACTGAAAGAGCTAAGTTTGTAGCTTATCTAACTAAATTGATCCACGAAAACGACGCTGCATGGACGCACATTTACGGACATGAAAAAGGTTCAGTTGCTAAAAAAGTTAAAGAAGTTTACAGGAAAATATTTATGGAAAAAAGTGCTATTATGTCTAGAGAAATAGATAAATTTTACGAAGACACTCTACAAGATTTGGAAAAAAATTTGCAATTGCAAGTGCAAGAAGCTTTGGTAAGTTTACACGCTAGTATGATCCATACATTAAATACAGAAATAAAAGAAAAACTGGCTCAACAAAAACAAATTCTGCAGGAGGAACTAAAAAACAGATATGAGTCAGAACTAGTTAAAATAAACAAATACTATAAATTGTTGCTCAATAACGAACGTCGTAAATGTACCCAATTAATCAGTAGAGCGATTGTAGAAAGAAATGATGTCCTCAGAGCTTTTTATAGAGAAATAGAAGCTGAAAATGTAACCACCACAATGTATGTTATGTGTACTGAGAGAAAAAAGTGCAGGATAAAGCAATTTATGTTGAAAAACTGTCAGACTCTTGAACTAAAAGAAAAATATGAAAAAATCAAAGAAAGACAAGATATTTTAAATGTTCTCAAACAACAAGAACAAGTTTCGGAAATAAATAAAAATTGGGAAGATAAAATTAAAAGAATAGTAAAGCTGTTTCTTAAGTTTATTAGCTTCAGTCTGAAACTTTTACCAGAACAAACTTCATTTTTACTGAATTTTGAAAAGTTGGTAGTATTACAGCTGAATGAGATGCAAAAAATGCCGTACAATGTATCTTCAATACTAGTTAATACAGACACATTTGAAAACTCTTTTAAATTTGAAGATGTAGGGGTGCAAAAAGAAGAATGCGTAAAAGAACCATTCGTTTTAGAAGGTGATTCATCAGATGCGCTTAAGGTACAGTATGGAAGCAGAGAAACTTTGCCTAACGACGAGGACTTACCAACAGTAAGGCTTCAAAGGCAATTTGTTTACGCCAAATGCCATCATTACGAAGAAATTAAGGCAATACTCGAAGCACAGCGCTGTAAATGTATGGATTATCAACAACAACCTCAGCAAATGCCTAAGTCCGGTTCAAGTTCATCAAAACATACAGCACAAGAAGGTCATTTATCGATCAAATCTGAATCTTCTATTGAACCCATATTCATAGATGACTTTCACCGTCTTAACGAATGTCCTGTCAGAAGTTGCAAAGATTTGACCAACAGATTACCATTTCCATATTTGAATCCCGATACCATGGTGGATTTTGATGATGAGAAATTTGAAAAAGTCAAAGCTGTTTTAGAAAGACTTCCGAAAAAAGACGCCATGCCGAGTTTAGTCGAAGCAAAAGATGTCGTGCAGAAAGAATTACCGTTTTCAGCAACTAAAGAACGTTACCATACTGTAGAAACACAATACTCTAGTCAAGAAGACCTAGGTAGCATCAATGTTAAATGCTCTTGTATTGATAATTACATACCCAAAAGTTGTGCATCAAGTCCAGTGGTCGAAGAAAGTTTAAACAGAACTATTTCCGAAAATATGGCGAAACGTAAAATCTCCTTGAGACGACTAATGCAGGAAAATCATAATTTGATGAAGATGTTTACTGATGAATCTTTTGATTTTCAATTTTAAGATTTTAATAAATTCAAACAATATGAAACAGAAATACTACTTACTTACCTTTTACTTCAATTTCACATTTTTATCTTGGAAGCCAATAAAATTTACATTCATACATGCGCTCGAGATCAAACAATGAATTTATAAAGCGTATATATCACAAGCATATAAACAACATAGTTAGCTAAGAGTAATGCCAGGGCTGGTGTGAGCGGGATATTGGGCGTTAAGGTAAATTTACACGGCACTAACAACTTAACTTATTAAGTCGTCACCTCTCGTCGCAAGCTTGTAATTGTATGACTTGACTTAGGTACGAAATTCCTAACATTCATACCTGCTCCTCACTAACATTAACATTTACATTAAACCGTTTCAGTAAGTATTAACACTAAAACGGAGATCAAGGCAGCTTTTCTTAATGAAATACTATCTAATGTTTCTAAAAGTGCTGTAATAATTATAAATCTTTAAAACAAAACAGCGTTCAGTTTATTAACCACAATCTTGTTTCAGTTGTCGTTGGAAACTGACATCGACTTCACAACTCCAATGAAGATAACACTGTTTTAAAGAAAGGCATTCAAGTGTTCATTTGTTTCGTGTTGATAAATAAATAGAAGCATTGTTATCAGTTCCAACCATGAATAATCTGAAACAAACGAATATCGTTGCAGTTAGGTATTTTGATTTTGAACTATATCAAAACATTTATTATTATTATTGTAGACCTTTTATTTCATACATCACAGTCATGAATGTGTTCTTGTTTTTTTTATGTTCCATACAAATGAATATGACGTCGTAAAGTTTGATTTAGCGCAGACTGAATACACACAGAAAGAATATTACACACACAGACAGAATATTTTCGTAATGGATTTAGCCACAAAACTGGTTGTCATCTTTGTAACCAAGACAAGTCCAAAATAAATTTTCCTTAACAAATATTCCCTTCACTGATTAAATTGAATTAATTTTATTGTTTCACAAACGCAGTAAGAAGATCTCCCGTTATACTTATGTTAATGTTGTTTGTTCTTATAATAAAATTTACTTGCAATGCACTATTTCTGTAATGAGTGTATTGATAGCAGTTATATATTATCAAAAAATAAACTCTACCAGATTAGGTGTCAATAGCTAACTCAATTTGTAGGTCATTCCACAAAGTTGCACTCCAATTTTACAAGCCAGGGAAAACTTGAACAATGTTTTCTAGCTCGACGTTTTGCTATTCCACAATATTGTGCTAAATGCCAGTTCCTGTTAAATCTGACACAACTGTACGCTTTGAATATGTACGAGTAGAACCGTAGTATGTGACGTCATTCATGGACAACAAGGAGAGCACTATACATTCGGTACTAAGCAAAAAAAAGACGAACGTAATATCTTTGGCCCTTGTCACCGTTACCGGGTTTTTTTATTTGGCTTCGTTTGATCTAAGCCAAACAGGTTAACAATTTTTTTAAATTGTTGTGTTTTGTGAAGTAATCCTATTTAAATGGTGATCTATGCAATAAATATTTGAGAAATAATGTGTGTGCAGTAGGTGGTTGCAGTATTTTAAGCAACAGAAGTCGCACTGAGGCGTAAATATGAAGGAATAACATTTCACAAGTAAGTAGCCATTGTTTCGTCTATATTCCCTTTTTAGAAGTGTTTATTGTGTAAAATATAAATACAGCGTTACATTTCATGTAATAACAACTCCTCAGCTAAACAGAAAAATGGCTAAATGATTAATTAATGGATAAAATAACCATACCTAACCAAAAAATTTCATCGTCAAGGTACTGCCAGTGTATGATTTTTAATTTCCCATAAAACCAGCTAGGTACCTTGTTGATTTGCAAATGTTTATAAGTCGGAAAAAATCCTTTTGTAGGTATATTAGCTAATTATTTGCTTGATTTCAATTAGTAAAATATACCATTTTATATTTAAGGTCACTTTGTGAATTCTGCTAGGACGCTAATTTTTTTTTACACATAGAAAGCCTAAATCTGAAATGGCAAATGACGGCAACAAATACTTTTCACGAAAATAATTTTTGAAAATTCAATTTGCGTGAACGAAACATCACTTCAAAAATGGTTCACGGTTTTGGCAGAAACGTTCCGATTCAATATTCTGACGGTAGGTTGACATTGGCGTTTGACTATTTTGCAGTTGACTATATTGACAGTTTTGTTTTTATTATCTGTTACCCGCAGTCATTATATTAGGTACCTACTTATATAATAATAGCTGCCAGGTATCACTTTATTAGCGCAGAATCTCCATCTCTTTCTGTGGGTGCCGTATAAGAGCAAGCTAAGGGACTATCCAGAGAATGGGCAGTAGCATTCTCCTTGGTACATTATAATCTTCTGAGATGACAAGCAACTTGCCAAGCGAGGTGGTTATGGCAAACCTCTCTATAATCAGCGTCTAAAATGGCGTTTTATGGGCATGCCTGTGTTCAGCACTAGACGTTTTCCAGCTGTTGATGTGAAATACGTGATTTTCGCCCATGGGACATTTACAATGACATTTGTAATGTAGTAGGTATTTGATTGATTTTATTACCTGTGTCGTCTGTGACTGCAAATACTAACCCCACATTACGCGCCGTTTCATGCATTATTTTCGTGTAAAAATGTACATAAACACTATTAAATTGCTTCATGGCATCGGCCGACTTGTGTTTTGTAAACTTAAAGATAGCTGATTTCTTTTTATTTTATGACCTAGCAGAAAGATTGTGTGACGCGTGTGCTAGAGCATTGAAACCATTTCGCCACATAGCATAGAGCTAAACTGCGTGATTTATTGATTACGATAGGGTTTCACTTAGATACTCCTTCGTTTTACTTACCCCACCTGACCTTACATTTTAGTTTTTACAATAAAGAAGCAGTGAACACTGGTAAAACATAAATTCTAGGTATCAAGGTAAATTACTCTATAGATAGAGCTACCGAAATCGCCCATTTTCTACCCAAAATTTTGGGAGACGTTCTTATTCAGGCAGCACCTCGTGTGGGAGCAAGAAACAACTAGGCAGCCACGCGAAATAGATTTCTACTCGTAGATATTCAAAGACTGTACGGTTTCAATAAACTCTCTAACTTCTACGCGGAGAGTTCATTCGTCTCTTTATTCTGTGTCCTAATAAACGTTCTTTTTTGGCTACTTTTAGTCTGTGCCAGTTGCCATGGCTAGTTAATTTGCTAATATTAAGTCGAGTAATAGTTTTGTTCTTACAACGTATTTCGTATGACATAGTTTTTGAATAGTCTAAACATTCAGTTTCTGTACCATTAATAACGTTGACTTTTAATTATTAAAATCTAGATCTAATACACCTACATACCACACAAAACAAATAGATAATTACAATAATAAAGACTCGCTTAAAAAGTTGAATGACTCCAATTAAATATTTTGACTTATTACGTCAATAGTTAAATAAATACCTATCCATAAACTATAAATGTTTTTTATTGAGTTTGGTCTTGGTCGAAATTTCTACTAAGCGGCCGCTCTGCAAGTGGCGTTAGATCGTAGGCACAGATAACCCCCAATAGATACCGCATGAAAGACGACGACCGCGCACCACGCATTGGCGTAAATGGGTCTATATAAATCGCCGCTTCGCAGCACGGCCTTAGTTTCGACCAATTATTAGAGTTCATTATTAGGGCGTCACTCGAAACAGCCAATAATAGTGCATTGGCTCCAGTCCCCGCAACCCGCGCCTTCCTCCAGTTTTGGTGAGCTAGGATCCGAACAAAAATCCCGTAATGCGGTATCTATTGGAGGTTATCTGTGATCGTAGGTGTATCTAATAGTGCTAGTATTGATCAAACACGATAGTTCTGCATATCTAATTCTAGCCTCGCAAAATTGTTATACCGCTGATGCAAATATATTTAAAAACCGATTCCGAAAAATACCCTACTACCTATGTACTACTATTGTACGTTAACAATACGTAATTTGATTTTCCACAGTTTTATTTTGGAGGGCAGCTTAAAACTTGGCAAGTTTTTTATTCATTCGTTTTTAAGCATTACTTTTAATTCGGTTTTGTTTGACCTCAAAACTGTATGAAAATAGTTATGGAATGAATGTAACTTAATTAATTATTGACCAAACACTAAATACCTTGGATGAAGTTGCGTCTTCCCCATGAGGTCTTCCCCGGTTTCGGATATTACGTCCGTATCCGTGGAAACCGCGTCAGTTTGTCATAGAGCTATGAAAACACACAAATAAAACTACTTATAAAATGTGATGACTTTTCCTACTTAACTAAAACAATAGAAATTTTTCTTTTGTTCCATTTAAATAATTATCTTCAATTTGTTTATTTGTACCTAATATGTATAAAAATATTGTAAAAAGTTAAAAAAGTAGGTATTCCAAGAATAATAATTATAATACTTCGTCGTTTCGGCGAACGGCCTTATAGCGAAGAGCCTTGACCAACACCTCGAGAGGCTCTCGCTAGACGGTTGGATTAATGGTCAGATTCAGAAAGCAGTACTCCTTGACACGGCACGTATTGTCAGGAGGTTCCTCACTCTGCAGCCCTGACCGCCGGTAGCTTGGGTCCTGCCCCGCTGCCGGCGGCACTCTAGGTTAAGGTTTTTTTTATAATATTTTTGTAATTTATTTTTATATGAATATTATAGAAAAACTTAAATCTAAGAAAATATAATAAATGAGTGTATAATAATACTTAAATGAAACAAAGAAGTTGAAAAAAGAAGAAGAAGAGGAGCAGTTGAGAATGAAAGTTTCAAATGATCCATATCGTATTTTATATATAAGTTCTTAACTTAATGGTAGTAGCACAAAATCAATACTAACGCATTTTACTTAATGATGAACACCTACTCTACCCATTTAGATATCTACAAACGCGTCAAGTATTCGTGACTAGGCGCCAAGGACAGTAGGCAGCATTCACTGAAGTTGCACTCACGTGCTGTTCACATTTAGCTTAATATTCCACGTAAAACTTATAATAAACAAAAACAACTGTGACTTTTATATAGGTATCTCACGACCAACGCGTTTCTAAATACACTCAGATAGTTAAATCGGCGTGGCTTCACGTTTTGACACAGAGACACGTCATGGAGTATTGCGATTCCACCCACAATGTCGACACAAAGAAGCCGCGTAAGATAATGAGAGTCAAGCCCTCCAAATACGAAATCACTGAAGCAGTGCATGCGACCAAACAATATTGGAGCAGCGTTTTCCATTGTATAGATTCTTCTACTAATGACGTGGTAAGTACTTCATCTACTTACCATTGTATCATCATCATCATCATCACCAACAGCAGCCTGAAGACGTCCACTGCTGATGATAGGCCTTCCCCTACAGAGCACCACTTTGAGTGGCTGCTTGCCTCCGCACCTATCAGCACCGCACGGTTTTAACCAGATCGTCAGTCCATCTACTGGGGGCTGGCCTACGCTGCGTCTTCTGGTTCGTGGTCGCCACTCGAGAATATTTCTTCAACAACACAGTACAATGAGCAGTAGAGCTGCAGAACAGTTCTATGAGCGATGTGGCCTGCCCATTGCTATTTCAACTTGTTAATTTTAAAAGCTATATTGGCCCGCTTTAGTGTTTGCGGATATCTTCATTGTATCATTTGAGCATTATTTTTTAAGGGCGCCCTGAAGTGTAATTTCTGGCATAGATACATTTATCTTGGAATTCATTTTATTTGTCTACATACTATATGTCTATAATACGACCTAGTGAAAGCCGCGGAGAGCCGATGGATGCAGGAGGCGAGCAGCTGCTCAATGTGGTGCTCTCTGGGAGAGACCTATTTTCAGCATTGAACGTCTTCAGTGTGTTGATGATGATATTAAATAGAGGTATAGGTAGGTACGCGATTTCAATGAATATATTTTTTAATTGGGTATTTCATACCCTATTTTTTTTCTAACCCAGTGAGTGATTATAGCTCAGCGGTAGCTCGTTCAGCTTTTAATCCGCAATAGTAACTCTGGTTCAAATTTCACTCGGTCCTGCAACAATATCTTTTCCAAGTTACAATTACGGAATTCGCACTCACTGTTACAGCGGTGAAGGAAAATATTGTTGAGGAACCGGAACCATGTTCAGGAATGAAAAATTCGAGGACATATCATGTCGTCTAGCCCATAAGAACCAGTAAGGTGGATATAGCCTACACTATCTCCTTGTGAGAGAAGGAAGGCGCATGTCTCAGCAGTGGGGACGCACAGACTGATTTAGTGTATTATATTCATATATATTAAATCTTCAATGCAATAGATACGTTTTTGGGTTAATTTCTCCTCTTCATGTAAATTTATCTGTTAAGGAACACACAGCCACAGGAAGTGTTTAAGTTTTGATTTATTTATTATAGTTATTATATAAAGAAAATATATATTTATGTAGGTAGGTATATCTTTTGCTTTTGTAGACCGCTTAAATATAATTTTTTTCAGCTAAAGGAAAGCAGGCTTTTAGCGGATGCTCTTCCGGAAGATTTGTATGAAAAAGTTTGTTCCACCTTGGATATTCCCATGGTTACTCATGTTAAACGTAGCGATGAGAAAATCAGAGGTGCGTACATTTAATACTTGATCAAGAAATTAATGTATTGATCAATGTGAGTACAGCTAATTACTGGGCAAATGAGACTTTATCATCTGATCACTCAGTCTAGTAATTTGATACTTGACTGTGTGATGTCTCAGGATGACGTGCGCAGTGCAGTGTCACGCGAAACTTTATTGTTTTAAAGTTCCGAGTGACACTGCAGCTGTTATGGGCAGCCGTGTCACTTAACACCAGGTGAACGACTAGCTCGTTACGTCATTCAATCGCATAAAAAAAAAAAAAGCTTTTATCCAGATCTTGATCTTAGCATCACTGTTTTTACTTGATGGTACTTGATTTAGTTTGCTGGTATTGATTTATTTCGACTTCTTTATGTGTGTTACGAAGCAAGTGGTTGAGTGTGGCGAATATGAACTTATTTTTACTTTTAACCAGCAAACTAAGTTTTTTTATGAAAAATGAACAATACAAAATGTTTCGAAGGTCTATTGCGTACCTATTATAGGTGGCCCAGGTGGCATACATTTCTGGAATGTGTCTTTTAATTTACCTACCTATACATTCATAATGATTTTGCAATTGTAGTATACATCTTATGGATTAGGTTTTCTCTTGGTGAAAGCTAACCGTGCAATAAAAATATTATGTGGTGTGTAGTGTGTTATTGAAAGGTTGGCTCTTTCGATAAGACAAGATTTTAATAAGGCTCATTTTTTCCAGGTTATCTACCCCGTCGATTAATAAAAGAACCCATGATTTCATACAGAACTTGTTTATACATAGACAGAGAGCTAGACTCCGATACAGATGTTGAGATATGTCCCAGGTAGAAGTATAAACAAAACATTTAATAGTGGACATTTTTTTGATAAAAAAATAATGTATGTATGCTTTTTATTTTCAGTGATGACGACGATGATGATGGTGAAGATATTAAGCCCAATGTCCACCAAGAGTTCTTAAGTAAACCAGAACGAGAACAAGTAACTTGGCCTACACATTATTTGTTACCAGAAAGGGAAGATGAGAAAAGTCTAATCAAGAAAGCTGATGACTTGACTGATAGGGTGAATAAGATAATTTAATACAATAACATAAACAATATTATATATATTTTGGCTCCACACGTAGTGTATTTAGCCAGTGTTAAGTATTATAATTTTGCATTTAAAGAATATTTCACGTAAAATCAACTCTTAGTTACAGTCTGGGTAGTTATAGTCCATTCTAAGTTATGCCCTATTAAAGTGGTGGCAACTTTACTAGAAGCTTCTATGGAATTTTGGAAGCAACACAAAAACCCACGTTTCACCACATTATATCACTTGCCCACACTCATGCTCGTAATTCGGGACTTAATGCGTAAAACGCCACCACTTTTAAACATTAACATTGGAAAAAGCACAAGTTTAGAAAAATAATACAATGTAACGACGTGAATCTTAGTTTATTATTTTGATTTATTTACAGATTGCTAAGGAGTTCTGTCAATACATGAAAGAGTTAGGTGGTGACCAACAGTCAAATCTTTTTACTCCGAGAGCGATCAAAGAGTTATTTCAGGTAGGTGTAATAAAAGCCAAATATAATTATGTACATTGCAGAATGAAAAACCTCGACCAAATACCAAAGTACTGAATGTTCTCATGAAAACTTCAAAAATGTACAAAATGCAAAAGAGAATATTTTCTCTAATATCTATAACATTTTCCGTTTTCAGATTGAATTCGACACCCACGTTGCCCGAGGTCTGAAAGTGGTCGCAAAAGAATTGCCCACTATCGAAGAAAAAGTGGCTAACGTTACTGGAAATCCCGAGGTTGGAAACATTTGTTTGAAATTCTTATATAAAATGAAAATTACCTATATCTCTTTGTTCAAAATACTTACGAATAAAAAAATATTTCACAATGTTATGGTGACATATAACTATTAGTATATTATATAATCTGTGTCATAACACACATTATGTTGTGTTCATTTTTGAATTATAAACCTAATATGATAGGCACAGCACGTCATCGTTTAACTGGATTACATGACTGTGTTAATCTTTTTTTAGAAACAAGTCATACTTGGCATTACCTGTATGTAATTATTTAAATAGTAATACACTTAAACATTGCATTTATTTTTTCCATGCACCGGCTTAAAATGTCACTGAGGATTCTTTTTGGGAACTATAATTATCATTAAAATTGATGGTATTTTCAGAAATCCCGTTACGCGGCGTTGGAACGCGAAATTGCCAAGGACCTAAAGGCTGAGCAAAAGCCTGACCGTGTGCGAGCGTTTGGGCATAGTTACCCATTAAAAGATCAATACCGAGCCCCTCGAAATAATACAAGCAAACTGTGGCGATCAGCTCGCCATGTGCCTAAAGATTTGGTGACGCTTAAGACCGTTTGGGAAGGCATCACTAACTTGAGGTAAGTAGCCTACTCCTTAGTGCGCAAGCACTAACTGTGCTCCAGTTATAAGGGCAATGTGGTTTGTGAAGTAAGTATACAAATGACTTCATGACTTTTTGAATCTTATTACTAGACTGTGATTATGTCCCAGGATGTCGTACGCAGTGCAGTGTCGCGCAAAACTTTAGAATTTAAAGTTCCAAGTGGCACTGTAACTGCTGTTGACGGCTGTGACGCTTAACATCTAGCACACGACTAGCTCGTTTCATCATTCATTTACGACCTCAGTAGGAAAAATTAGAACCTTTTTTGTCAGAAATTTTAATATTGATTGGTACTTACGATGTTATCAAATATTTCAGAAGTGTCAAAGAGTACTGCCGTTGGATGATTGACCATCCGGAACACAGAAGAGCTCCTTATCTCAGTAGCCTAGGCATGTTCGACCCTGCAGTATTGGATACAAAACTCTCTTTTGACGCAAACCAGTACAGAGCTGCTCCTCCAATATCGTCTTCTAATGAGCCAGCTCCTATTGAACATATTCGTAGACGACTTTCGCAGTTGGCAGACTCTGCTTAAATTTACGATTAAGCACCATGTTTTTTTATTTTTTTTAAGCTTGCAATCTTTACGTTGGACTCTCGAGTTAAATTGTATTGAAATGAAGGGTGAAATTACCTAGCTATACATACATAATTATAGTTGGTGCAAGCAAATTACATTCAAAATATAGACTTGTGTTTTAAAAGTGTTGATATGTTTCATAAACTTTGTGAGCTCATAATTTCATAAAAACTAAGTTCGAACCGTTAAACTGTTTTGTGTTTATGGGTTTAGGTAAATGAAAGTAGTTCTACACATCATCAATAGATGGCACAAAAGATTAATAGTAACAATGGAGATATCGTAGTTGATACAATTTTAAAAAGTTCATTAAGTTTGTCCTTCCCAAATAGTATATAGTTTTCATTATTCTAAAAATGAAATGCATAAATTTTGATTAATTCATAATTAAATAATTATAATCAGGAGAAAAGATAATGAACTCTTTACGTAGTGAAATGCAATTGACCAATATGAAACGTAGATATAAGCTATAGTTCGGTAAATTTTAAAATATATCTACCATATTTTTAGTAAAAATTTACTTACGATAATTCATTGTTTCGTGATTCTAATTATTATTTTGCATTGGGTGGTAAACTATTGATAACAATAATAAATCATCAAACAATGCGTTTGATTCCTTGGAATTGTATTCCTAACTCAGTACAGACACAACTAGATATTGTATATTTAGATTATTCTGTCTGATAAACAAGAGAGATAACCGCGAATAGTTACATAGATAAGTATATCCTTGAAGTTTTATTCCTTGTGTTTTGTTGGGTATAAAAAGAAACGAAGTATTTGACTAATGTCACAACCAACGAAAATAACAAAATGAGGTCATGAATAAATATGTTAGTAACGGAGGTAACGTACCTTCGAACTGTAAACTATAGTTATTTTAGTCTTATTTTGATCCATTGCACGGAGTAGTTAGAATTGATTTAACAAGGCATATTTGGATTTTGATCTAGCGATATATTGCTTAGATAAGACTTTCTTTTACCTACAGTTATTAACGCTTAACGATAACGACAGTATCGCAGCATATAAAACAAGAAGTCTCTTTAAATTATCAGATATCACGCCTGTTTAACTGTTACCGCGTAACGTCTTCTTCAAAATGGATAAAAAATCCAGTGATAGCGAACCAGATATGGAGTTCGAGACCGTATTGAACCATGAAATCGGTCAGTTTGGAAAATATCAACTTTATAACCTATTT